>OY728140.1:397966095-399388248 GCA_963277665.1 Viscum album | reverse complement strand
TTTTATTCCATGAATAAGTGGGAGAGGAGAAGAATAATGATGATGAAATTCCATGAACATGAGAAAATCCATAATATACAAGATTTATAGAGATTTAATTCCTCTTTTATAAGTGTAGATGAGGAAATAAGGAAAAAATGAACTTGAAATAAAAGAATAGTTGAGAAATCCCTTATGAAAATTTGGCAGCCTAACGGCGTCACATAAAAATTTATGAAATATTTTGATGAGGAAAAAGAGGTTATATGATCATTAATAAATAATATGGTCAGTAATGGGGATATATAAATACATATCCCAACATAAGACAATTTAAATTAATTGATAATAATATAATAAGAGTTCTTTGAAAAAGAGGGGTATTTTGAGATGAAAATTCGGCAGTATAACGGCTATACAACAAGATTTTAGAAAACATTAAAAGGTTAGGGAAATGGGTAAACCATAAAGAATTGAATTATAACACATAATAGAACAAGAATAATAAGTAAATAATAACATATTTTAGAAACATGAATGTTATACAACGTAAAAGAGAACTTGAATAGAAAAAAAAAAGAATTTGTAGAATTCTCATACCATGTAGAGTGACACCCAAAACCTGCAGGTTGGGACCTTGGGGGCTTGATTAAACCTTGGGAGGACTAATATGGAGGTAAGGATTCCAGATATTCATTTAGGTGGAATTGGGAATGAATTTAATGAAGGAATGGATTGGTATTTATAGAAAAAGTGAAGGACTATTTTAATAATTTCCAAGGGACGCCTCATTAGTGGTATTTACAAAAAAATGGGCTTGACCATGGTATTTTCCCATGGTATTGTCCACATGGGACACATAATATCTTATTTTACTATACACAATTAGACCAGGATTATTACATAATTAATTATGTCATTAAACACACAGAAACTCAAAACTGTATTTTTACTATTCACCGAAATTTCAACTATTTCATAAAATTCCAAAAAATTCTCCCTAACCATTTCTAAATGTGTATAATTCAAAAATGAACTCCATTTTTTGAAAATAATTTTTAAAGTATTATTAATCTTGTTTTTAAATAAAATAATATTTAATTCAAATATTAACAATTTAAATTATATAACTACTTGTATATCAAATTGAAAAATTAACCAAGACATCATTGTCATAAAGACTTTAGAAAATAAAATAATAATCAAATTTACTATTCATTAGGGTCATATTAATATTCATAAAGAATTTTACTATTCACCAAAAAAACAAGTTGGTTCAATCAGACTCTAAATAACTTACCGAACAAAATTGTAGATGACTATTTTTTCCAAATTCAAAACATAGAAGCAGCAAAGTTATTTCTAAAGGATAGTTATAAATATCTATTTAAAACAAAGTTTCATTAATTTAATTTATTTTTTTAAAACCATGGGGTGTTATAATATCATTTAATTATACTAACGGGTTTGATGAATCATCCATGTAATCTATCATTTGTAAAAAATCATATGATAAAACATGTGGTAGGAGATACATTAATTCATATGATGCATGATTTGGACATTGTATTCATTCATATGTTTTAAAATAATAAATGTAATTTTACTATTTAGTATCGTCATGGATATATAAATCCATCATTATTCGATATGAGGGTGTGTGAGTGATATTTCTCAAAGACTCAACAGATCTTCTCATAACCCGAATCTCCCTTCATATTCATCCTTTATATTCAATGTTCTATAATTCCCTGGTGAAAAGTTAATCGCATCTGAACATCACCTGATTTATATAGATTTTGAAAACCTTGGGAGGTGAGACATCCATTGAATACTATATAGTGATATCCCTAAAACCCATGTGCTGTAATTTCCAATGATGTAACATATTATTTTCTGAATGGTACACATATTTATAGAGTTATTCATTTCCATTTTTACACATATTTTACATTTTATTACATGGGTAATTTTGGGAAAAGGATTTAATCACTTTTTCTACATCTAATAAGTTTTAATAGAAACATCAAACCCATAATAGTGGTATCGAATAAATGGTTGAAGATTTAACTAATTCTCGGAAACTCTCATGTGCGAATGTGTGATGAAGTGCAACTCTCTTCCCAAGAGATATATTTTAATGTAATGAGTATCGTAAAAAATAATTGAAAAGTGGTTTTATTTGATAGTTTCATATATATGTTACATTATAATTTTTTGAACCAATATCACAAGTAAAAATACAACATCATTTTTCCTACCATGATTTTTTCTAGTAAAAGGGTTTCCCTTACAGAGAAACATTCTATGTAAGGGTAATAATGGATTAACATTATACCGAACCATTCTACCTAAGGATCATCATGGATTAACAATATAAAAATTAGTCTGTGTAATGTTTATCCATACTTACCCTTACATAGAACGACCTACATAAGGGTTATTCGTAATTATCCTTATATAGAGCAGTTTTCATAAGTGCCAATCCAATTTACCATTATATAGAAGGATTTTTTGTTAGGTTTATCAAATATTTCTCTTATATAGAGTAGTCTATATAAGGCTTACGTTGTATCACCATTACACATTTGGGACTATAAAATGGTAAAACTTAGTTTACCTTTTTATATAATTTCTGTGAAAAGGTCTTGTTTGTTTTACCCTTATGTAAATATTTCTACATAAATGTTACCACTAGTTACCATTATATATGATGGTGTTTAAATATAAAGGTAAAGTTCAAGTCATATATTTTGTTCTGTTTCCACATAATTTATTAATGGTTTGAAACAATAATTAATTGTATTTTTTGTAATTTATTAATTAAAATATATATATATAATAAATAAATTATATATGGTTTATAACTAATTAATACATTTTATAAAACATTTATTATTAAGTATTATATTAATATTAATATTTAATATTTAAAAACCATTTTAAACAAATTAAATTACCTGTCTTATGGTATAGAATTAAAAATTTTATTTATAAATCATAAGAGAAATATATCGTGTTTATAAATTACCTAAATAAGGGAAAAATATAAAGGTTATTATATTAAATATTGAATATCTTGTAAAAAATTAATTCAAATTGTTCAAAATAAATAGGCCTTATTTAGGGTATTATTAAAACAACATCAAAATAGTTTGGATGATTGATTTTATTAAGGTTTAAATAAACATTATATATATATTTGTTAAATTATAAAATCTGTTTACAAAATAAAATTATATTACAAATAGTTTATAATAGATACAATTTAATATATTTAAAATAAAAAATTCAATCTAATGAATAATATGAAAGAGTTCATATTGGAAGAAATATAAATGATTTATATTCATGACTATGGAAAGACCATATTTTGAAATCTAAAATTATAAAATGTTTATAGTTAGATTTTGTTTATGAATTATTCATAACATGTTATCACATGTTTAAATATTTAAATTTTTCATTTAATTTAACATTCTTACCTCTTTTTTTAAAAATATTTTCCCTATTTTATTATTTGTTATAAACTATTTATATTATGTATAATTTCTTGTTTTTTTGAATGTTAAACTAATTATAGTTTTTAGAGACATGGATTATATGCTTAGTATGATCATGAATTTAGTTTTCATCTATATTGTAAATAGATTTTTATTGAAGTTAGAATATTAAGAATAGTTATTGACTATAGTTTTTCCATATTAGGTGTTAAGGATATCATGAATTGTATTTACTCTTGAATAATGTATCCC
Organism: Viscum album; assembly: GCA_963277665.1. Taxonomy (NCBI): domain Eukaryota; kingdom Viridiplantae; phylum Streptophyta; class Magnoliopsida; order Santalales; family Viscaceae; genus Viscum; species Viscum album. The sequence continues at coordinate 399,384,514 of OY728140.1, read as the reverse complement.
TAGGGAGAGTTAATTTTCATAGGAGTACAAAATAACTTATAGGGTTATTCCTTCTCTAAGTAAGATCAAACAATTTTTATATGCCCCATATAGTTTAGTCATTTAAATATTTACAATAGCATAAAACTCTATTAATTTATATGAAAAGTGAATGGAATTTATACATATGATGAATTCAAATTTATATGAATATGCTTGATATCTATTTTTGGGTGAGTAATATAAACCTTTTCATTGTGTAAAGATTAACACATTATTTTTTTTTTGAATATATTGGTTTTTTGGTGGGAATAATATTTCCAATTAATTACTAGAATCATACATACATAAAATGAATAACATAAAAAAAGATTCTGAGATTAAACCCCCTTCAAATACTAAGCATTATATTTCTTCCAAAGTGGAACTTTTCAAAACCTTGATCACCCTACCAGGTAGGTCATGAGAAATATCATTGTTCCTGGATTATATTTTGTAAAGAAAGTAAGTGATAAGTAACCCTACATCATTCTCAGGTGGTTCATGGTAAATCTACAGACCCCTAGATTTTATTTTTTCATCGTGTTCATGAAAGTTTTTTTAGATCACACTAGCTAAGAGGCTACAATTATATTTGGTTATATGTGGAATAGTTTTGATTTTATTCAAATAATAGATTGAAAAAACAGTTTTCTGCTCGACTATCCAAGAGTCATATATGATACGATTGGTATAATTCCAAGTATAAATATTGAAGTAGTGATAAAATCACTAAAAACACCAATTAGTGAAATATAAATATTGGATCACTGTTGGATATGATGAATTTTAAAAAGGGTCAAAAATTATAGTGGAGATAATTTTTTAAAAGACTGTAATATTTAAATTTAAAACATGATAATAATATTATACAAGATTTTGTTGTAGATGAATTTCATCATTATCATCAATAGAAACATTGAGATAGTTCCTTGAAATATGAATCAGAATGTAAGCCACACCAAAGACTGTAAACACAATAAAATTTATAATGTTAGACTTTTTGTTTAAGAAATTTTTTTAAGGAATGTTATATGTATTAGAGAAATTCTATCTTGACTAATCAAGTGTTGATATTATTCAACAAGTGAATATATATGTTTATGGATGTATATAGGGATTAAATTATTATTTCAAATACATTAGATTAAAATTGACGTAAGTAACTTTAGTTTCCACTCATTTTCTTAATATGATACAGTATTTTAGGGATATTCAATATAATTGGATATGCTAATGACTTGGTGAGATTGATGTTTTTATCTAAGTATTATTTTAATTATAGGGTTCTAAGAAGCCTAGTGGATATTAATCCTCTGTTATAAATTATATAAAATTAAATTCCATTATTATGACAGATATATGATATCCTTAATGTGTTTTATAAAATATCAAAATATATCAAAATTCAGAATATGAAAAATAATTTAATATTATAGATTGAAATTTTCATTCAATAAATGGAGAAATGGAGTTACATCATTGGTTATATGGATGATTCATTCAAGTAAGAACTTATCATAATACATGTATTGTTTTGGTCATTTTTCAAATGATAAAATCTTGTAAAAATTATTGTTTGAATAAAATTATATGGATGTTTTCATTACACATAGTTTATGATTAGTAAGATTTTTTAACTTTCATTAAGGGAGACTTTAAAAATGGATTGTTTTTTTAGAGAATTAAACTTATTTTCTTCTATGGGAATGTTTTGACAAGATGAATGGGTTAAATAAAATTTTATTCAATATTCTTTAGCTTTTTAGAATAGATGAATTGGACATATGATTTCTAGATAAATGTGTTCAGTTAAAAGTGCATGGGTAAAAGTTAAAACCCAAATAAGAAATGTTAGCTAAAATTTTCAACCATGTTTCATCAACAAGGAATTTAAATTAGTTAAAACATTAGGTTATTTAGAAGCAGGAATAATAATTCCATGTGATTGAATTATTTAGGACAACAAAAGTTATTTGAGAAACTATAATAAATGACAATGTCAGGTATTGATGTTATATAAATTAATTCGTTTATTATCAATATTATGATATCCCAAATGTATATTTTAATGTTTTTTGGAAATTTAGGAGTTCAAAATTAGGGGAATAATTTTTAGAACATGTTTTTTACATTCAATTGAAGAGAAAATAGTTTCTTCAATAATGAGTTGATTGTAAATGAATTTACCAGTCTCAATGAATATTTTTAGAGGATGTATTTATTCAGTTAATTTCTCTTAAATGATAATATTAGTTGTTATATAATAAATATTTTTTTGTTTTCAATATGATATGATTATTTTTATACAAATTTTTATAATTCATCATTTATATATAACATGTTTTGGGAATAATATATGGATAAAAACATATATTTAAGTAAAAATGTGTATTCAACTATTTGTTAAAATATGATGGAATGTGGTTTCCACCAATAAAAGGAATATTTTAAATAATATTATTAATTTCAAGTAAAATTATCAAAATAATATAATACCATATACAATATAGAAAAAATTGTTTATTTATTAATTATTCCCATTAAATGAAAATAGGTGTTATTTCCAAAACATAAAAGTGTTTATCTAGTTCCTTACCCTAATATTATCAGATGAATTTATTAACTAAGAGGTTAGTTAGATTATGTGTTTAATTGGAAAAGTTCGTAGTTATCAAGTAAATAAATACATTGGTATATAGTTAGAATGATTTCTACATTATATTCTAAAAATTTAGGATGGTTGATTGTAATGAAAAATGTAAAGAGTTACATTTAGTTACTATAGAAAGTAAAAATCACTACTTCTTAAATAAAATTACCATTTTATGAATTTTTTTATTTTCCACATATCATCCTAATGTTTTTAGGATATATGATGATAATGTTAGTTTTATATGAAATCTTAAAAGAGTTCAGAGTATGTATATAAAGAAAAATGAAAATAGTTTCATTTATTACCATAAAAAAGTAAATGTCATTTTATCATAAAAGGGTTTAAGATTTGATGATAATGAAATATTGTACATGGTTTCATTATTTAAAATATATTTCAATGAATCTTTTAATGTAAAGGGTCATATATATGATGATGATGATCTTATAAAGAGTTAAAAATAGTAAACTTATGTTGAAATCATAACATTTTATGTTATGATGTTAACGATTTTGAATATCATCAATGATTTGAATATTATGAATATGAATCCTAAATCTCACAATTATTGAAATTTATATTCTTCATATATGTTATTCACTAAAATATATTTATCGGAGGGTTTAATAATATTTTCACATAGAGATGTGATAGGATTTTCTAAATATGTAATGTGTTAAAAAAAATCGATAGGGAAGAATACAAATGGATGATTTGGAATTTGATCATATATGTTTTGATAAATATTTATTTATGATGGGTTTATTGGTTATTCCTGAAAGTGTTTAATAATTTGAAAATTTTTCAGAAAAATATATCTTTAATTTATAATTATTTCACATTGGTTGTATAAATGTATGTGTGTGTGTATATATATATATATATAATTTTAATGAAGTGTAATTGTATTTTACCTATCAATGTATAACATTGTGTTATCCATAACCATTATTCATCATGAATTATTATTCATTATGATGAAATTTAATGGTTATTATGATTATTACTCCCACACATAGATTTATAATATACTCATGAGGCACAAAAAAAGAATAAGATTCTCTGTATGTGTGGGATGGCCCATGAAGTATACCACATGGTGTTTCATAAAACTGTCATTATAGTAATTTAGGTGAATAGGTCATATTTGAGTCCTCTATAGATACATATGGATAGATACCAAACATGACAATCAACTTAATTTTATAACATACATACACAAGTCAACATGTTGACATAGCTAATATGTGAGTTGTTTGGTATATTTTTGTTTATGTCTCCAGTTAGAGATTACCCAAGATAATATTTTTCTTATTGTATGATGGGATTAACATATTATCCCTCGATTGGGATAGTTGGAGGAGTGTGATACCACACCTAAAAAGTACATGTGAAGTTCACATCTATTCAAATAAAGGGATTGTGATGTATTTATCCATAAGGGTGAATAATATGTGATGTATCCATATACTAGGTATGAATATACTCTAAAAATAATGAATATATAAGTAAATAATAATGGATTGACAAAATCTGTGTCCCATTGCCACTTTATTTCTTAAGAAAAGTTAAAATATGAGAACTCATGTTTTTATATAATGAAAACCAGAGTTCATTGAAATATAGATATATGTGTTTGATTAATATCACATGTGATACCCTTATAGCTTGAGTAGCATTGATTATTTTTCTAATGAAAAATCTTTACTTATATTTATAGATCGAATGATTCATTTTTTTCTCAACAATCTTAAGGATTGTGGGGTTAAAAATTATTGTTGACTGAATGGGAATTTGTTTTTACAAAGAAATATTCTCTAAAAGCATTTTTTAGTCAATACAAGAGTTTTTTTATTGGTATTCACAAGGTATTACTTGTGACATGATATAAGGAGAAGTTAATGATATCTTTCCAAATTTATTTAGAAAGGTATCCAAAATGTGTTTTGTAAATGAATTTATGAGTCATTATATATGTTATAATATAAGATGAAATGGAAAACAATATGTCAGGCTATAGTACAAGTTTGAGTATGATGGAAATATTCCTCCAAAGACTTATATGTACATGATATATATATGTTGTATCATTTTTAAATAAAATTATTATTTCCTTTCATTATGTGTATATAATTTCTTTCTACCAATGGCCTAGATTAATCATCCACATTAGCTATCATTTAATAATCCATTTCATCAGATCAAACATGTTTGAGGAGGTATATTCATGTATACAATGCGTGAGTTTTATATTCTATTTATTCATATGTTATAAACATATGAACAAATTTTGTATTAATAAAGATAATTATCATGTCTATATAAATCCATTTCACTTAAATAGAGTGGTGTTAGAGTGTTCTTTCTTGAATCCCTAGCCAAACACATCATAAATCCATGCGCCCTTCATCTTCCTCATTTACATTAAATGATTTTTCAGCACATGTATACCTCTGCAATTGGGAAATCATTTTATATACCCTCATAGATCTCTCTAAAATCCATGTGATAGAGATCGAGATTATGTATTGGCTTTGTCGATTGATAGAATTCATATTAATAGATTTATCCATTTCAATTTTTATAAATATTTAACATATTCTTCTATGGATGATCTTGGGAAGTGGATTTATTTTTATTCCTAAATTGAATGACTATTATTAGAGTTATGAAATCGAAATAGTTATGTCAAATGTATAATATTTATTGAATTAATAATATAGTGATGTTTTTTTATTTAAAAAATATTTATTATTCATTGACTGATAAATTTTAATGATAATTTATAGGATGAGTGAACGTTTTGGAATAAATGATATTTATATATTTCCACGAGTATAGTGCAAGTCAATGAAATAATAATATAATATTTATTATTATTCAAATTGGTGTTCTCTGAAAATTATGAGAATAGTTAAGGTCATTTTTTCAATAATTTTTAAACTGACCTAAGAATCAAAACCCAATTATATCATTTATAAGGTATGTATTTATTGTAAGAAATTTTCTTTTCTCTAGAGAAATATTTTAATTAAAAGGGAGATGTTTCTCAGATACTCTTTCATGAATGGAGAGAATCAATACTTCTAATATTTATAAAGTGTCTATGATATCAAGATATATTCTTTCTAGTTTAGAAAGAAATATAATTGCAATCAATGAGAATGAAATATGTTGATCAGTCATTGATGTTAATATGGAAAGATCAATCCATGAAATTTTATGGTTCATGAAGATTACGTGGATATCACTGTATGGATCCTTCTCATGAATCCTCTATAATAATTATGGTACAATAATAGTGGTCAAATTGATCCATTAATAGAGAAAAAATCTGATGAAAATTGGTAATTATTAATTAAACTTTTATTATTGAATATATGTAAAAGACCCTTTCTTGGTGATTCTGGGGTTTCTATTCATCAAATTTTTAGAGGAACTCATATAAAACTAATGAAAACCATTTTTTAGGAACATACCTGACCTCTTATACTATTCCCTAGACCATTAAATTTTTTTCAATTAAATATCATATTAACTTATAAATAATTACTAATTATTGATCTATTTATGTACTTTTTTTATTACTTTTAAATTTTATTATTCAGTCATAATTCCAAGTTCAAGATAAGATGTTTGTTCACTTTAATATGACCAAAAATAAGATAATTATTGATGAATAATGATCAAAGATCCCATCTATAGGTGTTCTAGATTTTAGTGACATAGCACGAATTCATGGTGTGTTACTAAATTTTTTTTCACATACCCATGTTCACTACACCGGGATGAGTTATAGGAATCATGAAAATTCATGGGGGGAAATAGTACATGAAATCCTTTCACAATTCATATTTATTGGGATATATGGTATGTGAATCGATGGGTTATATAGAATTTAGATAGCATAAATATCACACCACACATGGTTTCTCCCTTTGGGAATTATGAAATTAGTGTGGTCAATGTATAAAAAACTATTAATTACACATAATGTATTGACTTCCAATTGAGAAACATGGTTTATATGAGACTAAAAGTGGTATGGTTAGAGTATATGTCATGTAAATTATAACATTCCACACAAATTAAACATCAATCCCTTAGGTATGTTTCATAGATATCCATGGAATGGGTTATACAACATGTACTATGTTTTATAATTCTTGAATTAATTACATGGAATGGAAATTTTTTATTGCATTATACATTGTAACATAGAATGTAACACCCGCTATTACTATTTATTTATTTATTTAATTTTTTCCCTATTAAAATATTTGTGGATTACTATAATATTTAAGGTGGTGCGGGATTCACATAAGGATATGGGTATCATTCGGTAGTATTTCACACCGTGACCTAGTTAGTCATTATAGGAATTACCTCTAATTACACATGGATGTTTTAATTAGGATGTTTATCCCTATGAAATAGGAAATAAAACATTAAAACATCCCTAGGATAACCTTTTTTAGTGGAGGTCATTTATTCCATAAACAAGACGTTCATTCCATAAACCGACATATAGAAGTATTTTCTCATTTTCTATATAAGAATAATTCATTACATAATTGTATGATTAATGACACGTAGAATATTGGAAAGAATAAATGATTTTGGGGGTTTGAAACTCACATCATGATCAGGGGTTCTCGTCATGAAATATTTGTGGGGAGTGGATTGGTTTTGGTCTGAAGTCCCTCACACCATGAACATTGGGTTCATGACACCTAGAGAGGCCATGGAAGAGTCATTCACACTATGGTAAGGGATATAACTCTATGAATGGGTTTTCCCAGTTTTAATTTGAGAGATTTAGTCATTTTAAAACATTGGGGTTTTAAGGATTTCAGACCATCTCTTCTCCATTATCTCATGCTCTTAGATGGACGGAGAGGTCTTGGAGCTCCTCCCTCTCCTATATTAGTTGCCCATATATTTTGGATCTTTCTACCTTACATTCATATATTTTTTTGAGGTATTTTTCTTTAATTATCCTTCCACTCTTCTATTTACCCCCTTACAATTGATTATTTATTCTCCCAAGAACCCTAATCACTATGTGGGTCGATTTTTGGGACTGAGTACATTTAAATTAGGGGGTTGGGTTACTAGTGTTTTTTTGGTTTGCATCATTTCTTGGTGAAGCATTCCCCTTCGAATGTGGTACACTATGTTTGGATTCATCTGTAATGAGGTAGGTGTTTCTATAAAATTTTCCTTATATTTAAATTCATGAAAGGGTTTATTTTTTAAAATGGTTTTGTAAGAAATTAGATTTATATGTGACATCAATGTGGGGTATTTAAAATGGTTTGTTTACATGGAATGGAATTGCCTCATTCCATGTTTTTGTTAAAATATATGAGTGTCATTTAACCTGAAATGTGATGCTCAAAAGGGGTATTATACATTATGTAACTATATTAATTATGTTAATGGATATGATTGTTTTCTAAGGAATATGTAGTTTTTAAAATGTGATTCTTACACTACATTTAATTTAAAATGGATATTATGGAATTTTAAAGGATGGTTTATAAAAAGGGGAATTATACCATCTTTAATTATTTTAAAACATGGATTTAAAAGTGTTTATTAAAAGTGGATTCCAAAGTTTTTTTAAGATGATTTTAATAATGGGTTCAATGGATTATATTTACATGTTTGTTTTCAAAGGATAGTTTGGTAACTTGCTAAAATATGTTGAGCTTGGAATTTTATTTACCTCATTTTAACCCCTTTATTTATTTGAAGTCTAAAGTACCGTATGACCCCAAGGGTGGTATTATATATATTTTTATTAATGATACTTTTTTAAGGATTTAAAATGTCTATTTTCTTGTGAGAGTGTTTGAGGTGATAGTGAGATATTATTTATTCATTGTTGCTGGATAATTTTGGGATTGATTTACTCGCCTCATTTTTATTGAGTTCGTGGGAACATTGGGTAGATTATTTAATATTTGGATGAATTTTTCAGATTTCATGTGTGAATAACATGGATTGTTCCCTAGGGGAGTTTCACCCATAAAGGGGATATATTTTCTGAACAAAACCTAAGGAGAATTCAGATGAGTTAGGATGCATTTGGTGGCCCAGAAATGCGAGAAACCAAATCTTGTATCATTCTAATTTGATTCAAGTGAGATTATCATAATTCTTATACCCCATTAGATATAATTTAGGTTATCGCATTATACACCTTTATCCTCCTATTTTTCTTGGTTATGTGGCATGATATTTGGTTGTTTATTTTTGTCCTACTTCTATGATATTATGGAACTTACCTTACTTGTGTTATTTTTTCTGTTGTGATTTTTTATTTTATATCAAAAAAGTTTTTGAAATGGTTTGTAAATTATAGATTTTAAAAAGGGGAAATAAATTTTATTTACCAAAATAAAATATTTTAAATGGTTTTGAATAATGTTTTTGATATAAAGGGTAATGTTGTTTCATAAATTCTATTTAATGAAATATTTTGGAAAATGATTAAAAAGATATTTGGATTTATTTTAATGAATGTTAAATTTTCCCATTCCATTCTATTAAAATGATTATTTTAATGTTTGGTTCATCAATTTTTTAACTTTGGAAAAATGGGTGGAAGTTTTGTTAAGGAGAATTTAGAATGTTATGTGGTTTTCTTTACTCAAGTAGCAAAAACTATTTTTATACCCTATGTACACACTTTCTATTTTAAATTGGGTTTGAATAAAATTTTTTGGTTTGAACGAAAAATATTTTTAACCATCTTTGGTAGTGTTTTCAAGAGTGGTCCATTTTATAAAGATAAACTAGATTTTTTTTTAAATAGAAAATTGTAATTTTTGGTAATATTTTTTTAATAAAGGAAAGGTTTATAAATTTGAAATGGGTTCTTTTTTATGATAATGGGTACAGGTTTTTTGAAATTGGGTTGAATGTTTTGATCTAATTTGGGAATTTTTAAAAGAACCAGTGTTTTGGGAAAATGATTTTCGTTTAATTAGGGAATGGTGTAATTTTAAAAGATTGGGTTTGAAAAAGATTATATATTAGAATGGGTTTTTCTACTATGATGTGTGTTGTTGAGTTTTTTCCCTTGGTTTATAGGGAAAAGTTGATTTTATTTTGGGAATATGATTCGATTGGATTCATTTTTTGTATTTTTTGATGTACGTATCTCAAAAAACGTTAGAATGAAAGGTAGAAGGTTTCTTCTTATGATGAAACATAGGGGTGAACCCTTCCTTATTTTGTTCTAGTCCTATTATCTTTAGGTATTACCAAGACTCAGAAAAGAGTGAACGTTATTGTTCTTCCTTCTTGATTTCCCTTGGTGGATTATTCATGATGTTTATTGATCAATGAAATTTTCTTGAGACCTTGTGGGCAGAGAATTCATGGGTTTCTTGATCATTTTTTTGGGGTGTGAAGTGAAGTATTGTATTTCATTGTTTTTTGGTACTTTAGAGGGGGAATTATTTCAAACCTCAAATATTGGAAAATATTTTAGTGTGGAGCCCTTGTATTTTAAGACTCACAGGTTGTGTGTTGTTGGAATTTGTCGGAGGAATATTTTAGGGGACTGTTAGCATTATCATATTCAGAAGATTGGAAATGGGTTGTAGATGTGGTTGTGTAATCTCCTATATAGGGATTATTTCTTGAGGTTCTTAGGATGGATGAAGTTTTTAGATGGGTTTTTATTGGTGTATACCTTTGTTGTTTTTTTCACTCTTTTTTGAGTATTGGTTATTTTGGGTGTTATCGAAACTCATTTTTTGTTCTTTTTTTATCTATGGTGTATACAATGATTTGGGATTTGGTTTTTTGATGGATGAATATGGTGAAATCAAGGGTGAATTATGGGGTATTTGGGTGTTCATTTTTGATTAAATCATGTTTTTTACCAGGATGTATTTTCTATTTCAATATCATTATGAGGGGTATTCCATGAGTTTAACATTGTGTTACCCATAGAGAAGTCTCGTGACCTAAGGATAAAACCATGTTGTCTTTATTGAGGTATGTTATTATTTGGTCTGTTTCACATGTTTTTTCGATGTGATTCATTGGATGAATATTTTGGGATGTTTTTTATGTTAGAATATTTTATTATTTATGGATCCAATATATTTTGGGATATTTGTGGTTGGTAGTATTTTTCAATTTCATGGGTGATAAGTAGAAAAAGGGTTTTTTGGTGTTATTCACTCGTTTAGTTTTTCATATAAAAATTTTAAACATTTTAAATGAATTAAAAATAGTGTAGAGACCTATTTTTGTTCTTTTTTCCTTCAAGTCTCATGTTGGATAATTGTAGATTAAATATTGCTCAATGTTGTTGTTACCGTTTGAGGAAACATTCCATTATTTTGAGGAATTTTTGATTGAGTGGTGTCTCCCTTTTATAAGATATCTGTCTCCCCCCACCACTTTTGTTTATCTATTATTTCTTTCTATATCAATGACATTTAATTGAAAATCCTAGAATAGTGTTGAGATTGTATTACCTTTTTTTACTATTGTATTGTATTGATTATTTAATTTTGTGCTATTTTGTTGTTTTTGGGGGTTCATGATATTTTTGAGGGGATTGAGTAGGTCCTGGGAGGATGAAGACCTGAACCTACAATAGTTCACATCATATATAGGGTGGTCACATTATGAACTAATACCCATTTCCCCTAGGGTGGTTTTCCTAGGATGGTTAATTCTCTAAGGAAAGAATTCACAACATAAAGAATCCTAGGGTTGGACTCTTTTTTATAGATGTACTTCATGCCATGAACCTGATGTTCAAATCATGAATGAACCTACATAATGGTCTAGTCATTTTCAATTTAATCTCCATTCAAAATATGATGATATGATTTTTTATGTGAAGATTCTCATGAAGAATTCCTTATTATATGGGTATGTCATTCATTCAATGACTAGGGGTTCACACCATAAAATGTTCAAGAGGGGGGAGTGGTTTGGTTATAGTCTAAAGACCCTTATTATATGAACAATTGGTTCATTCCATATAGATGGTCCTTGGAAGTTTCATTTACATTATATCAAGGGGTTTCACACCAAAAATGGTATTTCCCAATTTTAATTTAATAGATTTTACCGTTTTCCGCAGTTGTGATTCTAAGGATTCTAGCGCTTTTCTTCACCATTAAATTGTGTTTTCGGATAGATGGAGTTCTATTGGGGATCCTCATACTCATATATGTCTCTTCATTGGATTTAAAATCCTCCTCTCTCAATTTCAAATTGTTCGTTATGGTTTTTTTATCTCTTTCTTATTCTCCTCTTCTCAATCCCTCCTTTAACTCGATTTTTCTTTCTTATGCGAACCTTATTCAATATGCTGGTTAATTTTATGGTTTGATTAAGTTCTTATCAAGGTTTTTTTGGTTGTAATGGTTTATAGAGGTTGTCTATTAGCTTGTTGGAGCATTTTCTATTGAAAGAGATGCAAAGTATTTGTTTTCCTCTTGAATGTAGTAGGTGATTCTATAAAATATTCAATATATTGTAATTCATGAAATTTTTCAGTGTTTAAAATATTTTGTAATGAAATTAAATGTATTTTTGAAACCCATGAGTAGTTTTCAAAATGGTTTATTTAATTTTCATAGAATTTCCACAATCCATGTGTATGTTAAAATTCTTAAGTAGAATTTAATATGAAAGAATATGTTTTAAAGGGATAGTTGAAACTAGTTTGAAATTTTAATGAGTTTTGTGGAATCACAAATTTTTCTAAAGAATAATTATTTTAAAAATGTGATTCTTCAAACTAATTGGATTTTAAATATAATAATTGATGGTTTTAATGGATTGTTAGTAAAAATGGTCCTTGTACAATGTTTAATTATTTTAATACTTTGATGTCTTGAAGATTTTTTAAATCAGAATTTACAATCTATTTTTAATAAGTATGTTAATTATGGATCCAATGGATCCTCCTTCTATTGAAGTTGTTAATGGACCATTATGAAATTTATTAAAAAAATTAGTTATTTTAATTTTTATTATATTTTATTGAGCCCATTTATTTGTTTTATATCTAGGGATTATTATGAAATTCCAGGGGATGTTATATTTTTTGGATTATTAATGATTAATCATCGATGGGAAAGGGGTGGTTTCATGAGAGGGTGTTGGTGATGAGGGAAAATAACTATTTTTTAATTATTTCTTGATGATATTTGGATTTTCATCCACACATCCACATTATAAACATGATTCTAAATGTGGATACCTAATTTATGATTTGAAATCATGTTGTTATAGTCTAGTGTGTGAAATAGTGATAGTTTCTTAGGGGTGTTTCACCCTATTTAGGGTCATTTCCCCTGTATATCCCACGGTAGAGTAATATGAGTAAGGATAAACATATGTTTCTATTTATCTGAGAATAATAGTCCAGTATTATTCATGTTAGAGCCTAGATAGTTTTCCGTGATTATTATATCCCTTTAGAGATGATTCATATGATAAAATTTTGTAGTTAGTTTGTATCCCCTTGTTTAGCTTGGATGTATGGAACTGTAAAAGGTTATTGTTTATTTTTTCCTACTTATTTGATATTACGGTTCCTAAATTTCTTTTATGTCTTTCCATTTTTGATTTTTTATTTACAGTGAAATTTAATTTTGAAATGTATTGGAATGTATTATATTTAAAAAGATAAAATTCAGGTTAACTAGTAAATTAAAATCCACAAAATTGTTTTGAATAACATTTATTTAAAAATGGTAATGTTTCTCCTTAAATGGGATTTTTTGGGAAAAATTTTGAAAGAATATTAAAAAAGGATTATTTTTTTCATTATTATTTTTTATTTTATAGGACAACATTCTATAATTTATATATGGCTATTTGAAATTATGGCTCCACCCGTTTTACATGGAAAATGAGGATGGTGTATTTTTTAAGGATGATTTAGCATGTAATATAATTTTCATGACTCAAGCTATGGAAACCTATATTTATACCATATATTTCAACTAGAATATATGAAATTAATCAATGAATGAAAATTCTTAGAGTCATTTGTTGGTATTCTAATGGATATGTTCTTCTCACACTATACATATACATCGGTGTTAATTTGCATATTTCATTGTTATGTTTTCTCTCAGGTGTCCAGTATTTGATCCCATTCATGGTTGTTTGCTGAGTCTGTTATGTGATGTCACTATTTTGTTAGTTATTGATGGTCACATGGAGGTTCTGTTAGAGTTATTAAAGTTCTATTTAATTTTAGGATGTTGTATTTGTCATTTCATCTTGTTGAATTCTTTTATCTTCATCATTTGTAGTTTCATAGGATTCTTATGTTCTATATTTCTATATGGATCTTTATGGGATTATATTATAGTTATCTAGATTATTTTATTTATTTATTATTATTTGGTTATGTATGGATGTCAAATGATTATTTAGGTCGTGTTAAATTCTCAATTGTTTTGGCTGCATATTTATTTTTTTATACAATGGTGAAAGCATTCCAAAGATTTCATTTTGGAGGCCTATTCACCAGTTTCAAGCCATTGGGGATATTTAATTATGTTATTCCTAGTGGAACTTTGGATCAGTTGATGTCTCTATTTATCTTGGTATGGTTCATTACATAGTGTGTAACTGGTGTAAATGATATGTTATAACGGTTGTTATAATATTAAATGCTTGATGAATTATTTTCCATCAAATTTTGGAACAACATGACATATATAGTCATCATACATTCCATGTACTTCTTGGTAATTAAAAGTGATACATGTCATATATATTTATGGAATGTAGTGTGGAATAAATGCCTTGATGACTATCCTTCATGACTCATGAAATTGTATGCCATGTAATATCATGACATGTCATGTATGCTACATTTCGTATAATTAAATAGTATACAACATGGACCCTATAAAATTAAATAAAATTCCATGTATAATAGAGAAGTACACATCGAATTTCCTCCTGTACATATAATCCAGTAAATTGATTTATTTAATTTATTTAATATTATTGTGTTTGATAATCTATTTTACTATTTTTGATAGATAATTAAGACAAAAGAATTAACTAATTAATAATATAATTTATTTATTAATTTAATAATTCTCACATAATAAAGAAAATTGAAATAAATGATAGATGGATTTAAATGTTTATTTATTGAAATCATGGATGATCGATCTTGATCAGCCTCTGTACGTTTTAGGTTTCTTCTAATTTAATAATGATTAATGGGGTTTTGTAATAAATATTTATAAATTAAAAATACTATATGTGTATCATCCCGTACTTTGGTTATGCATAGGCCTTTGTGTCCATAGTTTCATTTAGGTAACCCCAAACCCATTATTTCCCTCAAATTTATGTTAGAAAGAATATATGTATGATGGAACACCTTGGTTAGTAGAGAAATTTCAAGGAAAACATGATGTGAAGAAAAACCCGTGAGATACATGGGTGAAAAAGTAAAATAATAACATGAACAAATCTCAATTCATGTATCCATAACATTTATAAATAAAATTCTTTTTGATTGAATATATGTTTTTTTAGGTAATGTGGTTATATTATTATATGAGAGTCGGTGGGTTCATCGATCTGGGGCTGGTTTTAGGGTTTCTGTTAGGGATAGGGTTTTAATTTTTGGGGGAGGATGTCTCTCTTCTCAGGATGCGTGGAGTGGTTCGATTACATAAGGGCTGTGGGTTCATTACCCTAGACAGGGAGGGAGAGGAAAATTTCATCCACCAGCCCTCCATCATATCATATGGTTTTCATAGCCTATTTGATGTCGATATCATCAAGTACATCATTGATTCCGGCCAAGGCGGCCGCACCAAGGTTGTTGACTTCACCGGACCCAGGGAGTCCTCCGTGAAGGGTATCTAGAGAGAGAGAGGTAGGGGTGGAAGCTGGGGTGTTTATGGTGGTGGATCCTACATAGGCGAAGGTGGATTCTATGGAGGTGGTGGATTGTACAGAGGCGGTGGCAGTTACGGTGGCGGACATAGAGGTGGCGGTGATGATGGTTATGGAGGCAGAGGCGGTTGTGCATGTTATACATTTGGGAAGTCGGGTCATATAGAGAGGTATTGAAACCACGAAAGCAGAGTTGGAAGTGGAGGAAGGTACGCTGGTGGTGGAGGAGGGTGATACGGTGGAGGTGGAGGAAGAGGTGGGGGAGGCAATGGTTGTTTTTTTTTGTGGCGAGGAAGGCCACTTCACTAGAGAATGCCCTGTCAGGGGTGATCGCAGACCCTAGTGATCGTTAGGGTGAACTGTTCTATCCTAGTAATTTATCCCTTATTTTTTTGGTAAACCATACTATCTTCTCCCTTCAATAAACTGAAAGGGGTTCAGTGTTCTAGGGTTTATGGTCATGTCTTCTGGTGTTTTTATGTGTTTTGACTTGTGTCTCATTTATTCCGTCATTCTCTATAGTGTTGGTCTTTTGAATCTCAGCAGTGTTTCTCTACCCCTGAAAAAAAATATTCTACCGAGTTTTATAAAACAAGTTTTTTGAAAGAATTATTTTTTTAAAAACATCATAGGTTTAAAATATTTTTAAAAATACATCTCAAAGGTGGCATTGTCGATGCCACCTTTCCACATAATCCCAAAGGCGGCCTCAACGATACCGCCTTTGTAACACCCGAGACATTTATGTGAAATATTTTGTTTTTATGTTATATAAATCATCAAATTAATCTTTCACTTCACACAACACTATCTTGGCTTTCTTTAAACACAGTCACGGCCTTCCTCGATAGCTTGTGTCGTACGCAATACTGAGTTTCACTAAACAATGATATGCTATTAAAATAATATTAAAACTACCCGTTATGAATAGTAATAACCACTTTTTTAAATTTTATAAGTTTTATTTTTCAAAATCGACTTCATTTTTGGATTCGGAATATCGAAATTATCCTAGGGTGAAATTTTGGTATTTTTCTGAAAACGTTCAATTTTTGATGAATAGTGAAACCACTAAGTGGTAGTTAAAAAAACTGAATTTTTCATAAAACTTAATTTTACCGCTTCTGTGAGTGGAATTTCGAAAATATGAGAGACACGGTTGATGTCAGTAAGTAAAATGTGGTTCAATGATGTGAAAATAATTTTTTGGTGAATAGTAACTTTTTACTTTTTTTACCACGGTTAAAAGTAAATAGGGTAATTAAGGGTAAAAATGATATTATTATTACCCTAACACAGGTCCTAATTCTATTGTACAAGTGTAATTCGACCAAAAACAACCTTAGGAATAAAATATGACCATTTAGGCCCACTTGTATTAGATTAGGACATTTATTATTAATTTATTTAAAGAAGGGTTAAAATAGTTAAAATCAAAGTTTAAAAAGTAAATAATTTTTAATATGGGGTTATACATAAGATAAATTCGACTATAAATATTTATTAGAAAGATAAAAATATTTCCTACATAATGGTATTTTATTTTTAATTTTTAGACATTAAATAATTTAATTTATGTATGACACAATGATGATGCAGTAATTATCTTATTAATGAAATATTGACATAATTGATGTTATAAATACCCAAATAAATATAATTTGAGACTTTTTATGAATTAAAATAATTTTCTAGGTTAATATGACATGTTAGTATTTATTTATGTAACTTGGTTCGAACAAATCATTCTGTTATGATTTTCACAAAAATCAATTACTAAATAGTGTCAAAATTGACATAAAATAGTTTTTAAAACAAATATTATATTATTAATTGTTATTTTATTCCTAACAATCTAAGGTTCGGACAAATGACTTAGATAAGGTTATATATATTAATACTAAACAACTTGGGGTTCTTTTGGCTTCTTATAGTATGTTTATTAACCTTATATTATAAGAACACAAGAAGACACGGTAAAAGTAAAATTATTTAACTTAATGTTAAATCTAAATGATAAGGCTAAAATAGGAACCTAAACTTTTCTAAATTCTATTGGATGGGAGTATTTCGACCCATTCCCACCTTATATTCGAAATAAATCAATTTGGAGCTATTTAAAACCGAACATGACTTTATAATAAAATAATATGTTTAGTTATTCCAAAGGTGTCCCACTCCTCCCTTATAAAAGGGCACCTCCTCCCCCTCTTCCTCACACCACTTTGAGCCTTCAATCTCAGAGAACCCCTGCCAATTTCTCCTCCCCACTTCCCAAGAAACATACTAGAGGTTCTTGTCTTCTTCAAAGATATATTTTAGTGCCCTAAAAGGAGGTCTCAAAGAAGCACTTCAAAGAAGAGGTAATGTCCGTTACCAATTCTTTCATCCTTATTTCTTCTTCTACTTATTATTCTTTAGTTTTTTCATTATAAAGTAATAACATCAGTATCACTCATATACTGATATGTTATTATAAGTATGAAACAACCCTATTTCACCATCTATTCATCCTACGGAAAAAGAAATCAACGTGCATGCGTACGTACGGAATACCGTCTCCACGCCGTGGTGTAATATATTTTCCACCACCACTTTACTTGGATAGGTATAATGGTGTAAATAATGACTATATATGACTATTATAAAGTTATATTGATTATTAAATAGTATACATACACTACAATACAATTCCACGATCATAGGAACGATATCATCACTCGTGCGTACATACGGAATACCGTCTCCACGGTGTGATGCGACTCGTTCTACATGATCTTCATTTAATAATGATTATATAAATGAATTGAATGAATGAATATGATATATATTACACTAATATCATTCTGGAAATGAGGTATCTATAAACTAAATAGAATAATAAGAATTTATTCGACAAAACACGCATAAGAACAAAAAGTAATAAACACCCGAATAACTAGTAGTAATGAAATATTACTAATAAGAAGCTAAGAATATGACCATATATAATATCCTAACAATAAGTATGATTCTTTAAGAAGTCAATAACATTATTTAAATCATTATACAAGAGTTTCGGACACTTACGAAGCAAATCGGACCTAAGGTAAGGGAAATATCACAATCTCATTTTTATCCGAGATTGTTTATACATTGGATTTTACTGGGGTGTATTTTATCATCCACATCCATGTTTCCTCAATATGTAATAATATTTCCATCCACCTAAAATTGTTTAAATCCAATTTTACCCTTGGGTGAGTATTTAGTAAACGATATGAAAGGAATCTTTTGTCGTTATTCATACGAGATACTTTTTGACTTTTCCGATAAAAGTACGAGAAGATTGTTCTTTTAACTTATACGGCATGAATGGATTTTTAAAAAATTATTTCCAAGAAGATTCCTTTACAAGTTTTCAAGTTTATCTTTAATCAACTTCTTTTAGTTTAAAATTGTATGACATGTTAATAAAGGAAAATGTTTTTGAATTTGAAAGGATATTTTCCTCAAGAATGGAGTTCAAGTGTTTTATCAAAATTATTTTCTATCTAAGATAATATAGGGTTCTATTTATATCCCTATTATTACATTGATTTGATTCTGTTGTGATGGAATTATTTTTATGAATTCCTTTATCTAATATTAATTGTTTTATGATGTCATGATGTTTAAGATTCCCATTTTTATTACATGGGTTATGCTATGATGTATGGTTTATGATTTTGTGGCACACATAAGATTGGTATCATTATGAGATGGGTGGGACCTATATCTCCATCCAATTCATTGGGTAAAGTTTTTATATCTCATGAGATAGACATGGCTGGAATGGTAGGTTATACTGGTTCAGTGAAACAGGACTGAAACGAGGAGTGAACTCAGTTCAGAAATGGACTTTTTCCACTAAGATAGTCTTGGAAATGAGTCTTGACTAATAATAAATGATTCTATATGATTATGTGTGTATGCCACAAAGTTTCATGTTTTATGTTATGATTATTGGGATTCCATTTCACTACTATGATTTATCCCATGTTATGAAATTATGCTCTCTTTTGTAGGTTAAGATTTCCAAAAGTTATGTTCTTATGAATATGAGGAGATTGATATTTCTTTTTTTTACCCTTACTGAGCATTTGAGCTCACCCTTTTGTATGTTTTCTTTCCCCAGGTCAGGAAGAAGGTTATTAAGTAAGATATGTCAAAAGGGACTATAGATATGATGAAATAAATGGGAGACATTTTAGACGCTTTATGAACCAGTTGTTTAAGTTTCCCAGTTTCTAAAGACACTATACCTATACGGACCTTTCGTGGTTTTGTTATATGTTGTAATAAGTATGCTTCAATTTTGAAGTATTAACAATGTATGTAAGGTATGGGTCATTATTGTTGGTATCAAAGGAAAGGTATAGTCAACCTTTGGAAACTAGGATGTGAAAGACTTAGTAAGAACCCTAAGGATAATTCTAAGCATAGAACACAATCTTAGTGTTTTATAAATGGACATGAATAACCTACGATAAGACCTTAAGTATGAAATTTTATTCTTGATTATGTGGTTTTCCTATTATAATTAGTGTTGCTCACACTATTCTTCTTGGTTTTAGTCAATGGCTGGAACCCAAAGGAACCATGTTAATGCGGAATGCGACGGGCAATGCAATGATTGTCCCCCTGAACAACCAAACATTATGGGAGCTAGAATGAAAAATCTTGTAGCCATGCTGACACAACTTTCTCAAGCTATAAATCATGCAGGACTTCCAAACGAGCAAAGGAAGGAGCAAAATTCTGTTAAATCCTTCATGAGACAGCGTCCACCTTCATTCAGCGGGTCTACTGATCCATTAGTTTCTGAACATTGGATTAGTACTACTGAAAATATATTTTCAGTTCTTCAATGTTCTGAGCATGATAAAGTCATCTTAGCAGTGTATAGTTTGGAAGGTGATGCTGATCAATGGTGGAATCTTATTAAGAATACGAGGCAAAGGGATGAAATTGAGTCCATGGAATGGGACGAGTTCAAGAACTTATTTTTCAATAAGTACTTCCCTCGTATTCTCCGAACAAAGATGGAGAAAGAGTTTCTTGAACTGAAGAAAAAGGATGATGAATTTGTTGGTACTTATGAAGCAAATTTTACAAGACTTGCAAGGTACGCTTCTGGTATTATTATCCAACCTGAGAGTAAGATCGATCGATTCTTTAGTGGCTTAAAATCAAGTCTTCGAAGGGCGTTAGCCATAAGGGACTTCAATAGCTATGAGGAAATCGTTCGATGTGCTCTCAAAGTCGAGATGGATATTGGAGTAACCCATCAGTCATATGGGTTTGATAAGAAGAGGAAAATGGAATTCAAAGGAAAATCTAAAGAGCACACTAAAAAGAAGATGAGCTTTCCCTTATGCTCAAAGTGTGGAAATAAACATGGAGGGAGTTGTCTTAAAGGGACAAGTAAATGTTTCAAATTTGGAAAGGAAGGTCATCGGGCATTTGAATGCCGCGATGATGGGAAGAAGATGTCTAATGATGCAAACAATGGAAGGGATACACAGAATGAAGCTACTACACTTCAATGTTTCACGTGCAAGGAGATGGGACATTATGCCAATAAATGCCTTAATCCAAGGGTTGATGATGATGGTCGACGTCAAAAAACTCTTAAGGCCAAAGACAAAGGAAAGTCACATGAAATTTCTAT
This sequence comes from Viscum album, assembly GCA_963277665.1. NCBI lineage: Eukaryota > Viridiplantae > Streptophyta > Magnoliopsida > Santalales > Viscaceae > Viscum > Viscum album. The sequence goes on along the minus strand of OY728140.1, from coordinate 399,363,221 downwards.
CAGCGATGTAGAGTACGATAACGATGTGGTGAAAGGTACACATACCATCCACTCTAAAGTAGCAAATGTTTTATTTGATTCTGGATCAACCCACTCTTTTATTTCTGAATAATTTTCTAAGGGTATCACGGTATCACCTCAAAAATTAGATGTTGAGTTAGCTGTGACAACACCTAATGGAAAACCAGTCACATCAAAAGTTTATAATTCTTCTCCGATCGAAGTTTGTAGGAAATTGCTTCCTGCAAATCTTGTGATCCTTTCTATAGTGGAATTTGATGTGATTCTTGGCATGGATTGGCTTTCTTTATATGGAGCTCATATAAATTTCCAAATAAGGGAAGTCACATTTCATATTCCAGATCAATCTATGATCGTCTATCAATGCAAGTATGAACATAACCTTCCAGTGGAAATTCCTTCTACCTTATGGGTCTTGATTCCACTAAATGAAGGTTATTTATCTCAAATGGTTGGTGAGAAACTCATGATTAATAATATTCACATTGTACGAGAGTTTGATGATGTCTTTCCGGAGGAATTACCAGGTCTTCCACCAAATCTTGAAGTTGAGTTTCCAATAGAACTCATACCGGGTGCTTTGCCTATTTCAAAGACACCTTATAGAATGGCCCCAATTGAGTTGCAGGAATTGAAGAAGCAACTCCAAGAGAATCTTGATAAGGGGTTCATACGCCCTAGTGCATCTCCTTGGGGAGCAGCTGTTCTGTTTGTTAAGAAGAAAGATGGATCAATGAGGCTCTGCATTGATTATCGAGAACTTAACAATCTCACTATCAAGAACAAATATCCTCTCCCATGCATTGATGACTTATTTGACCAACTACGCGGAGCTCAATACTTTTCCAAGATTGATCTTCGTTCAAGGTATCATCAATTAAGGGTCAAAAGGGAGGATATAACAAAGACGGCTTTCTGTACAAGGTATGGACACTATGAATTTATAGTGATTCTATTTGGTCTGACTAATTTTCCTGCTATATTCATGGATCTGATGAATAGAGTCTTTAGAGACTATCTTGATCAATTTGTGGTAGTCTTTATAAACGATATTCTTGTCTTTTCAAAGAGAAATGAAGAACATGAAGATCACTTGAGAATTATATTGAAGACCCTGAGAAAGGAGAAGCTTTATGCCAAATCACATGAAAGCACAACATAATGAACTATTATGTGATAAGTGACCTTTAAACATAATTTTTTCACTTCTGTATTTGTAATTTCGAAAATCCAGTATACACAGTTGCGTTCAAGAGGTTTTTTGGAGTCAAATAAAACAAAAATATTTTTTGGTGAATAGTAACCTACCCTAATGAATAGTAACATACCCTTATGAATACTGATATACCCTAATGAATACTAACCTCACCTATGGTGGTATAAAAAAAATATTCAAGTTGGAAGTACGATATACCTATATTTTAGAATGAGTTAATGAATGTTTTAAGACTGGTTTTGATAATAAATTATTATTTTAATTAAATATTAAAATAATCATATTTAAAAAATTATTTTTGAAACATGGACTTCATTTTTGGATTCTACAAATCGAAAAATGGTAGGGGTGATTTTTTGGGATTTTTCTGGAATACTTGAAGTTTTGATGAATAGTAGAATCAGATAATTTACAATAAATGCTAAATAATGGATTAATTGAGTCATTGATGATGATCTACTGATGTAAACCCACTTGGTTCGGGATAACATGATAAAATAACTATTGTTGGTCATGGAATACATACTATTCCTTGTCTTGGGACGAAATAATAAATTAATGATTATTATATCATGAAATCCCTCCTCTCCTCCACTATAAAAACCCCCTTCACTCCCTCTTCTCTACACTCCTCTCAATATCTAATCCTTCTCTAAATTCTTCCCAAATCCCTTCCCAAGGTCCTCCCCCAATTCTAAAAGCTCTTATCCTCCTAAAAATACAAAAAACACTCCCTATAATGGGTTCTCAAAGGAGGAAGTCTCAAGAGGTAAATTCCTCTTCCCAAATTTCTTCTTTTCTTTTAAGTTCTTTTCTTTTTTATTTTCTTTTCTCAACACCCTTCACCATAATAGTATAATAAATCCAGTAACATACATTTACTGTAATGTCTTCATTCTTTTGGTATATTTCCTTATCTTCTCCCCTTTCCACCCATTTATTTGAAAGAAATGAAAGCACCGTTTGAGATGTGCTAATTTAGCACATTGAAGGAAAACGGTTTATCAATTTCTATTATTATCTTTAATTCTGGTCTTGAAAAAATTTGTGTTATGGTTGAACCAGATTATTATATATGTAACATATCCAATTTTTTGTTCTGTAATCTTTTGGTACAAATGGACTTAGGTTATAATGAAAAACACATTCTTTGTAATCAAATCCACCGATTAACAAAACCGGTTATCACTAAGGTTATATATATAATAATTCTACATCACTCTAGGTAACCTAATTAAATTTAAAACCATGAAATCTCCTAGATATGAACTAAAGAATGTAACTTCAATTTTTTACAACCACTTTCATCTATCATATAATCCAAACATGAATATAAGTGAACCGATCGTTTAATGCCAAGTAAACAAACGAGCCTGAACAATGAAATTGAACCTTATAACAATTAAAAAAGGAATTTAATGAACTAAAAAGGGTTATAATAAATCAATTACATATAGAGAAGGTTATGGACTTATGAATTAATAATCCTAATTTTTTTATTCAGGTCATTAATAACAAGTGGAGAACACTACCAGATTTGAGGTAAGGGATCCTCGCATTTTCTCTCTTAATCAAGAGTGTCCTATATACTATGCCATTATATGTGTACTATAAAATGATAGGGTATGTTTAAGAACCTCACCCATACTTATTTATCGATTTATAAGTGATGTGAAACCCCATTTACTTCTCACAAATCCTTCTTGGTCACACCCGACACCATGTCGACAAAATCGTAACGAATTCTACCCGAACCTTCTTTGTTCATTCGGGTTGCCTTATATTTCATTCAAAATAGTGTTATCTTATCTATATAAGTGAGTATTATTACTTATGGTTAGTTATACAAGATTTTTATATCAAGACCCTTTCATCACATTCTTTTGTGGAAATACATGATTTTTAAAGATTCCCTCCTTAGAACTTTCCGATATGCCAACCTGTTTTAAGGGGACTTCCCAAATTTTTACCCAAATTTCAAGTGCATTGTATCCTATTTTATAAAACACCATCATATTTATAAAATCAGTATAATTATTATGAAAACCTTTTTGGTTCAATTATGGTTTTATATAAAATAACGCCCTCTTTTCAATTTGTAAATCTCTAGAGTGTTTTCCTTAAAACTGCACAAAATTGTTTTAATGCTAATGTTCCAAAAATACAATTTTTTTATATCTTGGCACTTATATTTGACACCACTTACCATTTTATGTTCATATTTTACCCTATTAAAGTCCATGTATGTTCTAATCCCTTCCATTCGTGGACACTTTCATGATACGCCCATTGGATATATTTTATGTCATGATTGTGGTACCCAATTCTTTCCACGGGTAACCTTATGTTTAAGTACGGTTGATTATGTATGATTATTTATGTGGAAAGATTATTTATGTGGAAAGAATATTCATGAATATTTTGAGATGGGTGCACCCAGATAGCGATCCAATGCATTGGGTAAGGATAAGTCTCCTCAGATGCGATGTGAAACAGGATTGGCAGTTAGCCTTGACCCGTACTGAATTGGGAAATGAGATTGGCGGTTAGCTTTGAACCGTACTAAAGATATGATTTATTATTATGCCACATTTATATTATTCCATTTTTATAAGATCCCATTCTTATATTAATTGATTTTATAAGTTTCATGCTTTTGATATCATTATGTCATGCCTCCTACCTCATGTACTTGAGATGTATCCTTGTGTTCATTCCATTATTGGGCTCTTTAGCTTATCCATTTGTTCATGTGTTCCCCAGCATACCCTATGAAGATGTAAGAGCTCAAAGAAAGTTATAAGATCTTTATGGAGATTAAATAAATAAGTTTTTTTAGCCCCATGTTTTATGTTATATGTACCTAGTCTTCCAAGACACTAGATATAATGATCCTTGGCTTGTAATCAGATGATTAATTATGCTTAAAGTCATGAAATGTTTTATGTAAAAGTCTTGGGTCACTATAGTTGGTATCATAGGATGGTCTAGTTATTTTTTGAGATTAGGAATAGAGAACCTTAGTGATAACCTTAAGTATGAGACTATGTATAAGAAAACAGTCCTAAATTTTGGTGAGTACAGAGTAAGTGGTTTATCAAGAAAATACATCCTTGTCTAGATACGAGCAGGTAGAGGTGGCTCAGGCACAGCTGTATCTAGGGGTAAAACCTAAAAACACCACTTTGAGATAGACTCTAACAGGAACTGGTGCATGATAACGGGCCTTGCTGCACTCTTGGTTACGACACTCCCAGGGGATATGCTTCGGTAGATTAATGAGATTAGTACAAAATATTATTAAGGGAGAAAAAAAGCCCATAAGAATATAAGTTGAGAAATAGATCGAGGATAACCTAGATATAAACCTAAGGAATCACAAGTTAGTATGTACTTCTTCTTTATAAGGTTGTCCTTTAATGTTCAAAGTTTCCTTTTTATGATCAATAGCTATGTATTCAAGACCTCTAATGATACGTTATTTTTCTTAGTTAATGGTGGGAAATAGAAGAACACGTTCCAACAACCAATGTGATAGGCAATGTGATGATTGCCCTAATGACAAGCCTGATGTGAAAGAATCGAGTGCTCAAAACTTCATGGTAGTACTTGCTCAGATAGATCGAGTTATGAATAATAACTTGAATCAAGTGGAACGTCCCCCACCTCCAATGAAAGAGAAAGTTTCAGTATAATCCTTCATGCAGCAAAGGCCTCCCATGTTTAGTGGATCTTCTGATCCACTCCTTGCAGAACAATGTATTAACTCCATTGAAAATATTTTCTATGCCCTCCAGTGCTCGGAAGAAGATAAAGTTCTACTGGAAGTCTATCGTTTTGATGGGGAAGCTGATCAGTGGTGGAAAATGATCAAGAATACGAAGTCCCCAAAGGAAATTGATCTGATAGATTGGGAGGAATTCAAGAGGATGTTTTTCAACAAATATTTTCCTCAAACCCTCCATCTCAAGAAGGAAAAAGAGTTCCTTGGACTCAAGCAGAAGGAAGATGAGTCCATCAGGGCATATGAAGAAAACATTACAAGGCTTGCACGGTACGCCTCTAGCTTTGTCATGAACACCGAAATCAAGGTGGATCGCTTCTTTAGCGGACTAAAGCCGAGTCTACGAAAAGTGTTAGAAATTTTAGATTTCAACAGCTATGAAGAGATTTTCCATTGTGCCGCCAAGGTTGAAATAGAGATTGGAGACTCTCAGTGGTCTTATGTGTCTAGTGACAAGAAGTAGAACATGGATAACAACAAGGGTAGTTTATCAAACAAATACCATGATGGAAATAAGCCTCACATTCCCATTTGCAAGAATTATGGGAAGAAGAATCTTAGTGATTATCTCAAGGGAACCATAAATTACTTCAAATGCGGAAAGTTTTGTCATCTGGCGAAGAATTGTGGAAGGGATATGATAAATCCCACTGATATTGAAGAAGAATGGAAGGTTCAGATCAACACTCAGCCTATAGTGCAGTGTTTTAACTGTGAGGATCTTGGGAATTATGTGAACAACTTCCCTATGCCAAGTGTTGTTGGAGGCAATCAACAACAACCTCCATGGAAACAAGTAAGGGATTATGCTATCACTACATCTGAGGTGGAGCCGGAAAATTTTGTGGTGACAAGTACTCTTGTTATTCATTCAAGAATAGTGAACGTACCACTTGATTCTGGTTCTACGCATTCTTTCATATTTTACAAGTTTAGTTGAACTATTCAAACACCACCTCAAAATTTGGAGGAAGAGTTATCTATGAGAACATCGAATGGGGAAATTATTGCATACATGGTTTATAACTCTTCCCCGGTTAATGTTTGTAGACTAAACCTCCCAAGAAATCTTATCATACATCCTTTAGTGGAGTTTGACACTATCTTGGGCATGGATTGGCTATCTTTGTACATGGCCAACATCAACTGCCGGGAAATGGAGATTACTCTTCACATCCCAAAGCATCCTCTGATTCTTTACAAGTGCAAGGAAAAATGTGATTCTCCTTTAGAATCTTCGTCTCAAGTTTGGATATTGCTTCCTTATGAGCATGCATACCTAGCTCAAATGATTGAGACAAAAGAGAGAATCATGCTTGAAGACATGCCCATCGTGAAGGATTACACTGATGTATTCCCCAAAGAGCTTTTTGGTCTTCCCCCTAACCAAGAGGTTGAGTTCTAAATTGAACATATCACTGGATCTCTACCAATCTCAAAGAAACCTTCCATAATGGCCATCGTAGAGCTGGAATAGCTGAAGATTCAGTTATAGGAGAATATGGAGAAGGGTTTTATATGCCAGAGTTCTTCACCATGGGATGCTCTAGTCCTCTTCATCAAGAAGAATGATGGATCAATGCGCCTCTGCATTGATTATCATGAGCTCAATAAAATCACTATAAAGAAAAAGTATCCCCTTCCATGGATAGACGACTTGTTCGATCTGCTTTGTGGGGCCAGTCATTTCTCTATGGTGGACCTTCGGTCGGGATATCACCAACTAAAGGTGAGGAAGGAAGATATCCCCAAGACTGCCTTTCGAACGTGGTATGGACACTATGAGTTCATAGTGATGCCCTTCGGACTCACTAAAGCTCCAGAAATTTCCATGGATTTAATGAATAGAGTCTTTCGAGATTACCTCAACAAATTCGTGGTGATATTTATTGATGATATTATGATATACTCCAAGAGAAAAGAGGAACATGAGGTGAATTTGGAAACTGTGTTAAAGAATTTGTGAAGGGAGAAGTTGTATGCAATGTACAGAAAATGTGAGTTCTGGATGAAGGATGTATCATTCTTGGGGCATGTTATTACCAAGAAAGGGATATTTGTGGACCCTTCCAAGATGAAGGCAATTGAAGAGTGCCCGAGGCCAACATCTGTAATGGAGATCTGCAGTTTTTTAGATCTAGCTGGGTATTATCGACGATTCGTGAAAAACTTTTCATGATTGTCAAACCTAATGACCAAGCTGACATGGAAGGGAGTAAAGTTTGTCTGGATACAGGAATGTGAAGACTGTTTCAAGGAGTTGAAAAAGAGGCTTATCACTGCACTGGTACTCAAAAATACTTCAAGTGGAGAACTCTTTGTGGTGTATAGTGATGCTTCTAAGAAAGGCTTAGGTTGTGTGATAATGCAAAATGATAAAGTGATAGTCTATTCCTCAAGGCAGCTAAAAATCCATGAGCAAAACTATGCCACACATGATCTGGAGTGGGCGGCTGTGATCTTTGCATTGAAAATCTGGCGGCATTATTTCTATGGGGAAAAATGTGAGATATATACTGACCACAAGAGTCTCAAATATATATTCACACAAAAAGATCTTAATTTGCGCCAAAGAAGATGGATAGAGCTCATCAAGGATTATGACTGCTCAATCCACTACCATCCCGGTAAGGCAAACAATGTGGCGGATGCTCTAATTTGAAAGGATCCTGCATCCTTATCAATGATGAGAATTTAAAAGGATCTGATATTCTTAGATTTGAAAAGGATGGACATGGGAATCATTAAGGGTGGAACATCATAAATCTATTCTCAAATGATTGCTCAACCATCCCTCTTGTAGAAAATAAAGGATTCTCAAAGAAAGGATGTGGAAATTAAGAAAAGGATGGAAGCTGTTAGAAATGGGAAATAATCCGATTTCAAAATTGATGAGGAAGGAGTTGTAAAATTGGGACACGATTATGTGTACCATCTTATCCAGAGATAAAGAATGAGCTATTGAATGATGTACATAGCTCGACCATCTCTATCCATCCTGGTAGTACCAAAATGTATTGTGATCTTTGAGAACACTTCTGGTGGGATAACCTGAAGAAAAAGATTCCAAAATATATATCAAGGTGCTTGGTATGTCATCAAGTTAAAGCTGAGCGACAAAAGTCCAAAGGTATGATGAAGCCATTTTCTATACCCATGTGGAAATGGGAAAATTTTACTATGGACTTTGTCACGGGTCTCCCGAAGACGTCAAAGGAAAATAATGCGATATGGGTTATGGTTGACCATCTCACCAAGACATCCCATTTCATCACTATTCAGGAAAATATCTTTCTTGAACAACTTGCAAAGATAAATGTGATAGAAGTAGTGAGACTGCATGGAGTGCTACTCTCAATTTCCTCTAACCGTGATCCAAGGTTCACATCTAAATTCTGGAGGAGCCTTCAACATTCTTTGTTTACTGAATTAAATTTCAACACGTCCTATCACCCCCAAACTGGTGGCCAGTCTAAAAGAACTATTCAGACGCTTGAAGATATGCTTAGAGCCTACTCTCTAGAATTCAAAGGTGGATGGGATCATTATCTCCCATTGGTTGAGTTCTCATACAAAAATAGCTTCCACTCGAGTATTCAGATGGCTCCATATGAATCTTCGTATGGAAAGCGATGTAAAACTCCAACCTTTTGGGATGAAGTTGGAGAAAGAAAGCTACTTGGACTCGATCTTGTTCAAAAGATGACAGAGAAGGTTCAAGTCATCCAGAAACACATCAAAGCTACTCAATTTTGGAAAAATAGTTATGCTGACAACCATCGAAGGGGCTTGGATTTTGATGTTAGAGATAAATACTTCCTTCAAATATCTCCATGGAAGAGAGTCATGTGATTCGAGAAGAAAGGGAAGCTAAGCCCAAGGTATATTGGCCCCTTTGAGATACTTGACCGCATAAAAGTCGTGGCCTATAGGCTTTCACTTCCACCGAATATGGCTCAAGTTCATGATTTTTTCCACATATCACTCTTGAGGAAGTACATACCTAATCCCTCACATGTACTAAGCTCAGAGGTGGTGCAGCTAGAAGATGATCTCTCCTATAAGGAGTAGCTAGTAAAGGTTCTGGATCGGAGATATAAGGTTCTACGCAACAAGACAACCCATCTTGTAAAAGTTTTGTGGAGGATCCATATGTTTGAGGAAGAAACATGGTTATTTATGGAAGCAATGAAGGAAAAGTACTCGCACCTTTTTTTGGCATAGTATGTAAAACAAAATTTAGAGGGAGAAATTTCATAAGGGGGGAAGAATGTAACACCAAAGAGTTTTTCAATGGAAATTCCCTTCTTATATATATATATATATATATATCATAAAATCACATGAAAGCACAACATAATGAACTACTAATTAATAAGTAACCTTTAAGCATAAGTTTGTCACTTCTGTGTTTGGAATATCAAAAATTTGGCATACACAGTTGTGTTCAAGATGTTTTTTGGAGTATAATAAATCAAAAATAATTTTTGGTGAATACTAACCTACCCTAATGAATAATAACATACCCTTATGAATACTGATATACCCTAATGAATAGTAACCTCACCTATGGTGGTATAAAAATAATATTCAAGTTGGAAGTACGATATACGTTTATTTTAGAATGACTTAATGAATGTTTTAAAAAGGGTTTTGATAATAAATTATTATTTTATTTAAATATTAAAATTATTATATTTAGAAAATTATTTCTGAAAAAAGGACATCATTTTTGGATTCTACACGTCGAAAAATGGTTAGGGTAAATTTTTGGGATTTTTCTGAAATACATGAATTATTTATGAATAGTAGAATCCGATAATTTACAATAAATTCTAAATAATGGATTAATTGAGTTATCGATGATGCTCTACTGATGTAAGCCCACTTGGTTCGGAATGACCTGTTAAAATCACTATTCTTGGTCATGGAATACTTACTATTCCTTGTATTGGGAAGAAATCATAAATTAATGATTAGTATATCATGAAATCCCTCCTCTCCTACACTATAAAAACCCCATTCACTCCCTCTTCTCTCCACTCCTTTCAAGTTTCAAGACATCTCTAAATTACGCCCAAATCTCTCCCCAAGGTCCTCCTCCACGTCCAAAAGCTCTTAGCCTCATCAAAATACCAAAACCTCTCCCCTTAAGAGGTTCTCAAAGGAGTAAGTCTCAAGAGGAAAATTCATCTTCCCAAATTTCTTCTTTTCTTTTAAGTTCTTTTATTTTTTATTTTCATTCCTCACCTCCCTTCACCATAATAGTATGATAAATCCAGTAACATACATGTACTGGAATGTCTTAATTCTAGTGGTATATTTCCTTATCTTCTCCCCTTTCCACCCTTTTATTTGAAAGAAATGAAGCACCGTTTGAGATGTGCTAATTTAGCACATTCAAGGACAACGGTTAATCAATTTCTATTATTATCATTAATTCTGGTCATGAGTCCATTTGTGTTATGGTTTAACGAGATTATTATATATGTAAAATATCATATTTTTGTTTCTGTAATCTTTTGTTACAAATGGAATTATGTTATAATGAAAAACACATTCTTTGTATTCAAATTCACCGATTAACAAAAACGCTTATCACTAACGTTATATATAATAATTTGACATCACTCTATGTAAACTAATTAAAATTAAAACCATTTAATCTCCTGGATATGAAATAAATATTGTAACATCAATTCTGGACAACCACTTTCATCTTACATATAATCCAAACTTGCATATAAGTGAACCGATCTTTTAAAGCCAAGTAAACAAACGAGCCCGAACAATGAAATTGAACCTTATAACTAATCAAAAAGGATTTGAATGAAAAAAAAGGGTTATAAAAAATTAATTACATATAGAAGTGGTTATGGACTAATTAATTAGTAATCCTAATTTTTTTATTCAGGTTATTAATAACAAGTGGAGAACACCACCCGATTTGAGGTAAGGGATCCTCTCCTTTTCTCTCTTAATGAAGATTATCCTCTATACTATGCCTTTATATGTGTACTATGAAATGATGGGGTTTGTTTAAGAACATCCCCCATACTTCTTTCTGGATTTATAAGTGATGATAAACCCAATTTCTCTCTCATCAATCCCTCTAGGTCACACCTGACACCATGCCAATAAAATCATAACGAATTCTACCCAAAGCTTCTTTGTTCTTTCTGGTTGCCTTATCTTTCATTCAAAATGGTGTTATCTTATCTATATATGTGAGTATTATGAATAATGGTTAGTTATACAAGATTCATATATCAGTACCCTTTCATCACATTCTTTCAAGGATATACATGATTTTGAAAGATTCCCTCCTTAGAACTTTCTGATAAGCCAACCTGTTTTTAGGGAACTTCCCAAATTTTTACCCAAATTTCAAGTGAAATATATCCTATGTTTTAGAAAACCATTGTATTTATAAAATCACTATTTTTATTATTAAAACCTTCTTGGTTCAATTCTAGTTTTATATAAAATAATTCTCTCTTTTCTATTTGAAAAGCTCAATAGTGTTTTGCTTAAAACTGCATAAAAATGTTTTAAGGATAATGTTTCTAAAATACATTTTTTATATGTTTTCGCTTATATTTGACACCACTTTCCATGTTATATTCCTATTTTACCCTATGAATGTCCATGTATGTTCACATCCCTTCCTTTCATGGACACTTTTGTGATACGCCCATTGGATATGTTTTATGTCATGATTGTGTTACCCAATTCTTTGCATGGGTAACCTTATGTTTATGTATGGTTGATTATGTATGATTATTTATGTGGAAATATTATTTATGTGGTAATACTATTCATGAATTTTTTGAGATGTTTGCACCCAGATAGCTCTCCAATGCATTGGGTAAGGATAAGTATCATGAGATGCGATGTGAAACGGGATTAGCAGTTAGCCTTGACCTGTACTGAATCGTGAAACGAGATTGGCAGTTAGACTTCACCTATACTAAAGATATGATTTATGATTCTGTCACATTTATATGATTCAATGTTTATAAGACCCCATGCTTATATTAAATTATTTTATAAGATTCATTCTTTGGATATCATTATGCCATGTCTCTTAACTCATGTGCTTGAGATGTATCCTTATGTTCATTCCTTTACTAGGCTCTTTAGCTCATCCCTTTGTTCATGTGTTCCCCAGGGTACCCTATGCATATATAAGAGCTCAAAGGAAGTTAGAAGCTCTTTATGGAGATTAAATAAAGAAGTTTCTTTAGTCCCATGTTTTCTGTTATATGTACCTTGTCTTCCAAAACACTACACTTAACGATCCTTGGCTTGTACTATGATGATTAACTATGCTTAAAATAATGAAATGTTTTATATAAAAGGCTTGGGTCTCTATAGATAATATCCCTCAGAAATTATTCATATCAAAAATGAAAAATCAGTTCCCCTCAAAAAAAATTATATGATGGGACACATAGTATGTTGACTGTGAGGTGCTCGGTACTCATAAGTGGAAGGTACTTAATCTCATGAAGATAGAACATGGTAATCTCCATGATATGTGATAATGAGTATAGACCCTCTTATTAGAATTACACATGTTTAAATAGAATTATATATTATTGTATAATATTGTTTGTAATGATACTTTTACATTATGCTTATTGTTAATATATATCATGACTTGCTTACTTTGAGGTGCTTACCAAAATAATGATGTCATATGTCTTGGGGAAATATGGTATGTTGGGAGTATCATGAATGATATATTTTAACGAAGTATATAAGGATGAATTTTCCATTAAATATTTATAAAATTCAATATTTCATACCTTTGATCAAAATGGAACTATTGAACTAAAATCAATGGAAATGGAAGTATTAAAATGTTCATTTTAGATGGTCGAAGAAAGACATATCAAGCATATTTTTTGATGAATTGAGTTTGGAGCCTGTATGATGAGATATCAAGACAATGATATTATATTACAATACAAATATTTGTATGTGGTTATCATCATTACAACATTAACATCTTCCTCTATGGGTGCCTTTACGCATTTCTAGAAGGAAATATTGGATTGTAGGTTGGCCCTACAAATGTCACTAAGGTAGTGGTACAGAGGGTCATACACGTAGTGTATCCTTTATCTTAGATAAATATCAATTTCATTTTATAGTTGGAATAAATATTATTCTCAATACTCATATATAATATTTATTCTAGGTTTTTTGATCATGTATATTCATCATCTATATATATGTGTGTGCTGAATAAAATTAATAATTAAAGAATATCTATTTATATATTATTATATTTTTAAGGTAATTTATAGTATTTATTTATTAACTAAATATTTATTAGTTTTGTAAATATGAAAATAAATATTAAATAATATGACCATTAATATCATATTTATTGTTTATCTAATGAATAATACTCATTATTAGAGGATTGGGAAATACTGAGGAGTGTTGAGGAAACAATGTTATGGTCATGAGAATTATATAACTGTTAAATATCACTAAACAAATATTCGTTTATTTATGTAATAATTTTTTTTAATAATAGATGAGTAAGTTAATTCCATGTAATATTATAATTATTATTATTATTAACATGGGGTTTGTATAAAAATTAATAACTATTAATGTCCTTATTTATAATTATCAAAATTAGATCACTAGCTCCATATATACACCTATTATATCATTATCTAGTGTCAAAAACATTTTCTTCGTAATGAATCCCTCCCTTCAGATCTCTCTTAAAAGAATAATTCTATAGGTTTCAATATCTCAAGATCAATATATTCTTCCACCTCTTTACTTCCTCTAAAGAATGACAGATCAGGAGTACTAGAAAATTTCTAATTAAAGGATTTTTTTGTGATCATCACAAATGATGTAATATAATTAATTCTTATATGATATTGCCTAAATATCCATTGGAAACATTGAATTATCACCTAGCACATATGGATCACCACTAAATGGGTTCAATCCATAAAACCTCATTAGAATAACGATGGTGCAACCAAAAGGTGGTTTAATTGATGAATATCTACATTGATAAAATTCCTCAATATTGAGGTGCTTTATTGATTACTTATTTAAAAATAAATTTAACATGAATGATCCACTTTTATGGTTTTGGAAGTCTATGTCAATTTCATCGGTATATTAATTGATCATGTAAATGTTTCCCTATACATTGTGGATAATTCATTTAATCTGAAAAATCCATGTTGGAAATAGCCCTAGTAGATGATTTTTTTTATAAAAACCTTCTCAAGATCCCTCCCCATAGACTTCTATTTCATTAGTTTAATGGATTCCCTCATATTGTATTATTTTAGAACTATTTGATTCATGTCATTGTGGTGTCACCATTTTAATAAAAATATATTTATTATGGGTGTCTATTTGTAGGTATATTTTTATATTTACTTATGTTACATATATATTTGAATGAATATTTTTTCATATTATATAAATTAGAACATACTTATCTAATTATATATATATCAGTGAGTGCATTTATATTTATATACACTTATATATATTTATATATCTATATTATGACATATATAATATAAAGTATATATAAAAAATATATACATATATTAAAATATATTTTCTTATAAAAGATAAACATAAATATATAAATCATTTTAATTGTATTTAAAAAATAATTTAAAATTTTTATTTAATTCCTTTATGGTTACAAAAAAGGAAACAACACACACCTATGACCTAATGAGGATATATCACCCCATCCAATGGGTGACCCACTCCATAGGTTTCCTATAACAATTTTTAGCCTGAATGCCCACTATTTAATGGCCTGAAGGCCCATTTTTCCAAACCCAAAGGCCCAATTCCTATGTCTTATGACATATCACTACCAGACCGAGTATATACCTAGGTCAACACCCCTTCCTAAATCACCACCTCATCATCGTCCATAAATATCCTATAAATCCCCCCAAGGAGAGGCTTCTAAAAGTTTACCCCTAATCAGAAACATAATTTAGACGTAACTATGCCACTTAGGAAAGCCCCTATCTATAAAAATAAATACACAATTATAATCACATAAAAATATTTATATTTTTTTCTTGTGGGTAAATATTTTCCTTCAGGGTGTGGTGTTTTGGTGAGGTCTTGGGTTGTTCAAAATATATAAGGTAAACATGGATCTTCTCCATGTGTGGGTTTCTAATGAAAACCATAAATATAAATTAATAGATTCTTGAGTTTAAAATTGAAATTAGTCTATGATATATGGTAAAAACAATGATTATTTAGGTGAAACTACATCATTGGTTATTCAAAAGAAATTGAGTGGAGGCTATGCTTGTCAAGGCACCAGTACAGGGAAGAGACAATTCTACAAGTAGGGGACTGTGGGCTCCAAAGAATGGGATGAAAAGTGATTTGTTCACTTTAACATGAAGTTTCATGATGTAATAGATAATAATTCAAGAATTTTAATGAGGAGAAGAAAATAATTCACTATATATATGTTGTTTTTTGGATCAAATGATTCATTTCAGTGTTTATGGATTATTTTCAAGAGATTACATAGGAAATCACACATCATAGATGATTCTGAGTAAAAACTATAAATACATTTTGAGTAAGTAATAAGAAAAAATTGTGCATTTTTCATGAGGAACGTGACTAGTCTGAGTTATTGGATCGGATTACACCAAATATACACAAGAGGGGGGGTGAATTGTGACTTTTCAAAAATCTTTGCGAGATTGTGTTCTACCGTTTAACTTTAATCAGATAAAATGATGCAGCAGAAATTTAAACAGTAGAAACACAAGATGTATAGAGGTTCGGGGAACAGAAGGCCCCTAGTCCACTCCACCAATGATTTTCTCCATGAGTTTGGTGATTTTCACTATTTGGTCCTCGTTTTAATAGACCGGTTCACAACTGAGTACAGGCATTTGACACCTTTACAATCCAAGGCAAAACAAAGCCTTATGGTTCAAACAAGAACCTATTCATCAAAGTATGAGAAGCTGGTTACTCAAGATAAAAATAATTTTTAGAAAGAACATTCCTAGTTGATATTCACAATTTCAACAGAATGCAATTGACAGCAGATGAATCGTCGTCTCTCAGAAAATTGATTTTCAAGTTGAAGTAGTTTTTAGTCGATCCGGTTGCAGTAGATATAGAGATATAATTCACAACATTAGCAGTACTAGATCCACAGTAGATATTTGATGTAGAACAAGTGAATCTTCTATTAAGTTCTTTTTCTTAAATAAATAGAGGTTTGACGCTTCTTTTGAATCAGCTGATCGGTATGTTTTTTTGCAGTCACTGTTTTCCACCTTTTTGAATAATATATTGATCACCACACTTATGTACCTGGTGTTTCAGAGAAAAACAAATATATTAAAACTGAAAATATCCTTTTCACATTTAAATCCATTGATAAAACGGATTTGAATCAGTTAAAGTCATATTTTAAATTCGACATTAAATTTTTCTTAAAATCCGCCTAACTATCAGCTTGTTGATAGTTGCATAAAAGAAAAAATCGCCTTTCAAACATTCTGACGCCAAACATAAGGTTAATTACGTGGCCTCCAAGCATAGGGTTGACAACGTAAGGCTGAACAAAAACATAGGGTTCAAGTTACTTTCTTCAAACATAAGGTTGATCATAAACGTAGGGTTGATCATAAATGTAGGGTTGATCATCCATACTTTTTCTTCAACTCTCAGACGAAAGATAAAAGATCTATTCAAAGAATGTATGGTTGTTTACAAAAGTAAGGTTGATGAAGCATACTTTTTAGAAACAAATGTAATGTTTAATACTTATGTACGGTTCTCCTTCTATACTTTGTTGATAACTCAAACATAAGGTTACTTCCTAACGTAAGGTTCTTCTTCCATACTTTGCTAATAATGTAGGGTTGTTTAACCATACTTTTCTCTTATCTCAAAAGGGATACATGCTTTTCATCCTTAAGCTATGTTTATCCACCTAGGGTATGAACAGTGATTCCAGAACATGCTAAAGTAGATTCTAAATAAGTATCGCATGAAAAGTGTTTCCAGAACACGCTAAATACAAATAATTTAATAATAAATTATCGTAATTTCAAAAGTAAAATAAATTAATAAATTCCTGAAAAATAATAAATAAAATCATTAAAAATAATTAAGGGTATTTGTGAGCATCAAAATTATCATAAAGCGACAGAGCATTATTTTCAATAATCTCCCCCTTTAAATAAAATTATTATGTATTGTTGAAAACAATAATTTTCTCAACAATCTCCCCCGTTTTTATGATCACAAAACCCATAAAATAATAAGAAAAATTAAATGAAATTATCTTTCAAAATTAGTTTCGTAAAGTTTTATAATTTTGAGAGGATAAAACAATATTTAATTTTAACAAAATAAATAAAAATTTCTCCCCCTTCATGAAAATAAAATAATTTTTCTTTATAAATAAAAGTTTCTAGTTTTGTCCAAATTTCTCCCTCTGAAAAAAAAAGAAAATTTTCATTTATAATAAATGATTGTTAATAAATTAAAATAGTTTTCTATATAAGTATAAAACTGTATAAATCCAAAACATTAAATATATAGGAAATCATTTAAATAAGAGATTTTTTTTTAATAAAATGTTGTTGTGCTTATCCAAATTTCTCCCCCTTTTGTGATATCAAAAAGAAAGATAAATCATGGATTTTAACACATTTAATGTTGCACTGAACTATAGGTAAATTCTATTAGTAACTGTTTATCAATAATTAAATCTAGAGTACTGGCATATCAAAATAAAGATAGTAAAACAAATAGAAAGAAAGAAATAGATTTTCATTAAAAATAAAAAATAGATACAAGTATGATAAACACAGGAATCAAGGTTTGGGCAAGATATTCAATAGGTTATATCTCCTCTAGATTGCAGACTTGATTTCTATAAACTGTTCCTTGAGTATCTTCATCATCTAATCTCCGTGTTTGATAATAATCTCTTTGTTCTCATTAGTCATATGAATATCCTCTATTAAATTGACCCTAAAAAAACTCATGCATCTTTTCCTCTTCTTATATAAACACTGAAAGCTTCTCTGACATCCGATTTAACAGTGTTCTGATTGGTGGCTCACTAGAGGTCAGTACATCCAATAAAAATTTCTGATTGTCCAGCAACACTGATAATGGAGAACTATTACATTGAAGATCGTTCAACCGGTCATTCATGTTGCTCATCACGGCTATGATAGCTTGAAATATTCTAATTAAATCAGGTGAATTACCTGATCCACTAACAACACTATTTGCAACTGATGCAAATTGGTTCTCCATAATCAATTTTAGATCTGATAAATCTGACTTCATAACCATTTCAGATTTCAATTTTGCAACAGCATTTAGTATATCCTCTTTGAACATTTCAACTTCATTCCTTGAGATTGTACTCTCCTTTAGCTTTTGAAATCTCAATAGTTCTATGTCTAAGGCATTTCTCAGAGTGATATTCTCAGATTCCAACTGAGAAACCTTTTTGTACAATTCTTCAACTTCTTTCTTCCTTGAATCAGAGGTACCCTGTGCTTGATTTTCATTCTCAAGCTCCGGTTGATGCAGCAGTACCAAAGGTAATGATTCAGCATCAGATTTTTCTTTCTCCTTGTCCTAAGTAGGCTGGTCCATAGATTTTTCCTCAGAGTCCTTTCCAGACTCTTCTATAGAAAAATCCACTATAAGTACCTTTGTTTGAGCATCAAGGAGATGTTCATCACAAACATCAGCATTATTGTCTTCCACTGGAATTTTGAGAACAATATTTTCAAGAATTTCCTGAGGTCGGGCCACCTCCTCACCATGCTGGGCCTCTTTATCTTGTTTCTGTTGAAGTGTAACTTCATCATTAGCTACAATCTATTCCGTAGTCTCCCTTTGAGATTCTTCTTGAACTCCTGATCCCTCTACTAGTGATGTCCTTTCACTAACATCTTCCATGGTCTTATCAATAAATGATTCTCTTACAAAAGAATAAAAAATAAAGCTTCTGTTGTTGCCAATAGAGGGGAAGTAATTTCCTCATTAACAGGTCTATTTCTTTGAGATTGAAGTCGCTCCTAACTTCTTTCTTCCTCAGCATCTTCCACTTCAAATTGGATCCTTCTTGCTACATTGTTGACTCTTGATTCAGCTTGTCCCTCCTTGGACTTTGCAGGTTGAGGCAGAGCACTCTCTGAGTCATCCTCAGCTCCTACGGGAAAAAGTTTTCATTTAATAGCACTCCAGAAATATCCAATATTCCATAAAGATCCAGCATTAAATACATTACTGTGATGACAGTGTACGCGGGCATCCACTAATCTCACCATGTCCTTCTTAAGCAACAGCTTGAAAATGAATCGACCAAAAGGATAAAAGTTCATCTGGGCTTCACTCTAACTACAATAATTGAGGTACCTTACCATGTACCTTGGGAATTTTAATTTGATATCACTTAACAGAAGATAAATTATATACATATCAGGATATAATATTTTTTCCATCTCAGACATCCTCGGTGCAATCCATGTTTGCACAAATTTGACCAAAATTTTCTGATCAAGCTCCAAATCCGTGATAAACATTTTCTGTATAGTCTTAGTACCAAAAAGAAACGACATTATGTCCTCGTATTTATGCACAGAATCTCCAATATTTTTCAAATAAAAATGGAAAACTCCCTCATGACGGAATTTGAGAATCTGACTAATTTCTACTGACGAGATTGAGAAATCCTTATCCTCTATCTTAGCCATCATACTGTCCTCAGTATCTCCCAGACTAAACTTTATAGATTTGAAGAAGTATCTAAGTTATACCTCATACAGAAATTCCATATTTTCACTGTTGAACATCTGTTCAAGGTTCTAAAATGACAGAGCTTGTTTCAACAATAGATTTTTCTAAAATAACCAGTCGAGATCGATTACCTTTCCCTGTAAGATTTTTCATCCTTCGGAGCATTGTCTCTTGTAATTTCATGTCTCTAATTCATTGAATCTTTTAGTACTTACCATCTCTATGATAATCTATGAAGGTTCAAAGGTTAGGGTTTCAGAGGTTCGAAGATTAGGGATTACAATCAGAGGTGTGGTTTGCGGAATCGAAAAGGTTTCGATAGAAATGAAACAGTTTAGATGTCGAAAGGGTTTATGACAACCTTGATTCTGGTATTTTTAGTAATTATTACATATATTTAAAATTAAATAAAATAGATTATGCGAGGAAAAGAAACTTATTATATTTGAAAAACAAAAAATAGCAAAATTATTTTATGAAGTGTTAAAATAAAGAAATAGTACTGTAAAATAAAATTTTATTTAAAATCAAATAAACCTAGATCCCCCTTAATAATATCAAACCTTGCAGTGGGAAGTGGTTTAGTAAAAATATCAGCTAATTGTATTTCATTATTTATAAATTCTAAAAATATATCCTTTTTAATAACATGATCTCATAAAAAGTGATGCCTTATATGAATGTGCTTAGTTCTAGAATGACTAATAGGATTTTTTGAAATATTAATTGCACTTGTATTATAACATAAAATAAGTGCATTATTAAAATTCAATCCAAAGTCCATAAGAGTGTTTTTCATCCACAACACTTGTGCAAAGCAACTTCCAGCTGAATCACATTCTGCCTCGGCATTTGACAGGGCAACTGAATGTTGTTTCTTACTAGACCATGACACTAAAGACTTTCCTAAAAAGTGACATGTTCCTGATGTGCTTTTTCTATCTAATCTACAACTTCCAAAGTCAGCATCTGAATATGAAATCAAATTTAAATCAGAAGTTTTAGGATAAATAATACATTTAAAAACAGTTCCTTTTAAATATATAAAAATTCTTCTTACAATAGTTAGATGAGATTTTTTATGATTTGATTGAAATCTTGCACAAAGACATACTGAATACAATATATCTGGCCTGCTAGCAGTAAGATATAATAAAATACCAATCATACCTCTCTATAACTTTTTGTCAACTGATTTTCCAGTTTCATCCAGACCATGTTTTATATCAGTACACATAGGAGTTGTATATGTCTTGTTGTTTTCAAGTCCAAATTTCTTCAGCAAATCAGTAATGTATTTGCTTTGATTCAACACATTTCCAAAATCCTTTTGATAAATTTGATGTCCTAAAAAGAATTTTAGTTCACCCATCATACTCATTTCAAATTCTTTTTGCATTAACTATGAATACTCATGACAATGGATTTTATTAGTTGATCCAAAAATTACATCATCAACATAAATTTGAACCAATAAAACATTATTTTTCACAGTTTTCTTAAAGAGTGGTGGATCTTCCAATCCAACAATTAAGTTATTTTTTAAAAGAAAAGAACTTAATCTTTTATATGAAGTTCTAGGTGAATGTTTAAGTACATAAGGAGCTTTAGTATGTTTAAAAACATAATCAGGTTTTTGAGAGTTTTAAAAACCAAGAGGTTGCTCAACATAAACTTCCTCCATTAAATAACCATTTAAAAAGGTAGATTTAACATCCATCTAAAATAATTTAAAATTCATATAAGATGAATAGGCTAAAAGGATTCTAATGGATTCTAGTCTAGCTACAGTTGCAGAGGTCTCATCATAATCTATACCTTCTTCCTGATTATATCCTTTAGATACTAATCTTTCTTTATTTCTAGTTATTATGCCTTAGTCATCCTGTTTATTTCTAAAGACCCATTTGGTTCCTATTACTAGATAATTCTTAGGTCTTTCCACTAATTCCCAAACTTCATTTCATTTAAACTGCTTTAATTCATCTTGCATTGATATTACCCATTTTTAATCATCTAAGGCTTCTTTTATAGTATAGGGTTCTTGTTGGGATAGGAAGGAAGAGAATTGCACTAGGTTTCCTAAGTTTCTTCTAGTTTGAATACCAGTTTCTAAGTCACCTATCACAGTTTCTAAAGGGTGATTCATTAGGGTTATAGACTGTCTAGGAAAAACAGTTAAAGGTTCTTCAGTATCATGTTCCTATGAACTGGACTGAATTTCTTTTATATCATTGTCAAAATCATTCTTTAAGTTATCAAGTCACATGTTATCAGTAGAGTTAGGTTCATCCATTTGATCTGTCCTTTTCTCAAAGGGGTCAGATTCATCAAATTTCACATGAACTTATTCTTCAACAATCCTTGACTTCTTATTATAGATTCTATAAGCTTTGGAAGTAACTGAATATCCTAAGAAAATTCCTTCATCAGATTTTGGATCGAACTTACCAAGATTATCCTTGGTATTTAAGATGTAAACCTTACATCCAAAAAATTTAAAGTAGTTAACTTTAGGTTTTCTGTTATTCCAAAGTTCATAGGGTGTATTTTTCAAAAGAGGTCTAATTAAAACTCTATTTATTATATAGAAGGTTGTGCATATAACTTCTGCCCAAAAGTATGTAGGAAGGTTGTATTCATTTGGCATAGTCCTAGCCATTTCCTAAATAGTCATATTTCTTCTTTCAACAATTCCATTCTGTTGAGGTGTTCTTGGTGTAGAGAAGATAAGTTTAATACCCATGTTTGAGCAAAAGGAATTAAATTCATGATTCTCAAATTCTCCACTCTGTTCACTTCTCAATGAGATTATATTAAAACCTGTTTCATTTTTAACAGATCTGCAGAAACATTCAAATAATGTAAAAGATTCATTTTTAAAATTCAAAATTAAAATCCAAGTAAATCTAGAATAATCATAAACTAATACATAAACATATAATTTAAAATCTAATCTTACTACACTTGAGGATCCAAAAAAATCCATATGGATAATTTCTAGAGGTTTAGTTGTAGCAACTTTATTAACATATTTGAATGATGATTTGTGTTGCTTGCTAAGTTGGCATGCATCACATAACCTGTCACTTTCAAATTTGAGACTAGGAAATTCAGAAACTAAATGTTTCTTAGATAACTTATTTAAAACATATATATTACAATGTACAAGTCTCCTATCCTAGATCCAAGATTCATTCATTTTAGTAGTTAATAAATTTACTTGTTGTTTACACAAGGATTTTAAATCCAGTGTATACACATTATCAGTTCTTGGTGCCCAAAATTTAAGCGATTTATTTTTTAAAACAGAACAAAAATTGTTAGAAAAATAAATAGTATATCCATCATCACACAGTTGAGAGATACTTATCAGGTTGTGCTTTAATCCTTGTACATAAAGTACTTTGTTGATTGAGACTATTTTTATATCTCCAACAGTTCCAATGCCAATGATTTTTACTTTTGAATTTTCACCAAATGTGACAAGTCCTCATTCATTTTGAGTGAGTGAAGAAAAATTCAATGAGTTTCCACTCATATGTCTTGAGCATCCACTGTACATGTACCATATATCTTTTCTACTCTGGTGGCCTGCTACCTGCAAACACATTAAAACAAATTGCCTTGGTACCCATATTCTGTTGGGTCCCGGGGTGTTAGCAAGCAATGATCTGGGTATCAAGATTTTCTTTGTTCTTTTAAAATTAGCTGAATCATATCTATTGAAACATAGGGTTTCTTAATACCAAAAATTTGAGGTTGTCTTAAGAAATAGTTTTTAGTTATATGTCCCTTTGTCCCACAAAAGTTACAATTAACCATTTTAGATCTAGGAACAAAATAATTATTATATAGCTTAGGTTTTTCTCCTTTACTGCCAATTCCAAATCTCTCATTTCTAATGACAGTTTTCCAAGAATTTCATTTAATTAATTATCTCCTTTTGTAAACACCAATACTGCCTGTTTGTAAGATTCTACTTCATCTTGTAGTGTTTTTATTCTTGATTCATAATTAATATAGTTAGTGTTAATATAATTTTATTTATCTGTTAATTCCTAATATTGGTTCAGCATTGTATCTCTTTCATCTGAAATAGCTTTATGTATTTTCTTTAGTGACTTATGTTTCTTAAATAATATTGCAGTAGGTTGAAAGTTTTTCATTTGTGTAGCTTGATTCAGAGTTTGATTCATTATTTGAGTCAGAGGTGTAATATGAGTGTACCTCGTCGGTTTTTGCCATGAAACACATGTTTTCTTTTAGATTGACTTCTTATTTCTCTGAGATTGATTCAGGAGAGCTACTGGAGTCTTCAGATACACTCCAAGTGGCTTTCATAGCTTTCTTGTCGTTCTCCTCATAGTCATTTCTTTTGAATAATTTTTTCTTCTTTGCATCTTTCAATTGTGGGCAATCGGGTCTGATATTACCCATCTTCTTGCATTCATAGCATCTTACTTCCTTATCATCTCTCTTAAAGGATTTTTTGAAGCCTATTTTCTTGCTATAGAATTTCTAAATTTTCTAGCTAGCTGAGCCAGTTCTTCATCTGAGTTTGATGAGTCAGAGCTCTCTGATTTAGCTTTGAATTCTCTGTTATTCATCTTTCTATTTTGTTGTGAAGTTACCTTCAAGGCAGTATCTTCTCTTTTGATAATCACTTTATTTTCATTAGCTTCATCTTTCATTTGATCGTCATACATCATTAACGTTCCAATCAGTTCTCTCATGGTTAAATCTTTGACAGGTTTCGATTGTTTGATTGTTGCAGAGATTCCATTCCATTTTGTTGGCAGTACTCTAAACACTTTTAAATCTTGATCATCTTGTTTAATGGGATCTCCCAAGGCAGTTATGTTATTGAAAATCTATGTCAATCTTCCATTAATTTGATTAATACTCTCATCTTCAACCGTTATGAATGTATCAAATTTATGATTAGTATTTTCATATCTCATTTCCCTGATATTGTTAGTTCCTTCGTAAGAAACATCAATAGTTTCCACATTTCATATGTTGTTAGGCATTGAGATACTCTGTTAAAATCATCAAGTCCTAGACCGCATATAATTGCATTTATTTCCTTCGAATTCATATCATATTCTTCATCAGTAGATGCACTCCATGTTTTAGGTTTTTCTGGTATTTCATATGGAGTTAAAATCTTAGAATAAACTCTGTATCCAATATTTTTCTGATAGATGATCATTTGAGACTTCCAGCATCCATATTTTTCTCCATTGAAGTACGGTGCTTTGACAATAAACATTCCCTCTCTTGTATCAGTCATCTTGCGCTGTGTATAATCACTTTCAGCTTTTTAAAGCTTTTTCAAAAAGCTCAACCTTTCATACCAGTTGTTGGATCGGATTACACTAAATATACATAAGAGGGGGTGAATTGTGTCTTTTTAAAAATTATTGCGAGATTGTGTTCTGCCTTTTAAATTTAATCAGATAAAATGATTCGGCATAAATTTAAATAGCAGAAACCCAATATGTATAGTGGTTCGGGGAAAAGAAGGCCCCTAGTCCACTCCCCAAATTCTCTTCTCCATGAGCTTGGTTATTTTCACTATCTGGTCCTCGTTTCAACAGACCGGTTCACAACTGAGTACAGGCAGTTGACACCTTTACAATCAAAGGCAAAACAAAGCCTTCTGGTTCAAACGTGAACCTATTCAGCTTAGTACAAGAAGCTGGTTATTCAATATAAAAAGAATTTTTAGAAAGAAATTTCCCAGTTGATCTTCACAATTGCAACAGAATGCAATTGATAGCAGATGGATCATCATCTATAAGAATATTGATTTTCATGTTCAAGAAGTTCTGAGTTGATCCGGTTGCAGTAGATATATAGATATAATTCACAACTTCAGCAGTAGTAGATACACAGTAGATATTTGATTTAGAACAATTTAATCTTCTATCGAGTTCCTTCTTCTTAAATAAACAGAGCTTTGACACTCCTTTTGAATCCACAGATTGGTATGTTTTTTTTTGAATTCTCTTATTCCACCTTTTTGAATAACAGATTGATCACCACACTTTTGGGCCTGGTGTTTTAGAGAAAATCATATATATTAAAAATGAGCATATACTTTTCACATTTAGATCCATTGATAAAACGGCTTTGAATCAGTCAAAGTCATATTTTAAAATTGACTTTAGATCCGGCTAGAAATCCGCCTAACAATCAGCTTGCTGACCATTGCATAAAAGAAAAAATCATCTTTCAAACTTTCTGACGCCAAACGTAAGGTTGATGACGTGGCCTCCAAATATAGGGTTGACAATGTAAGGTTGAACATAAACATAGGGTTCATGTTACTTTCTTCAAATGTATGGTTGATCATAAATGTAGGGTTGATCATCCATACTTTTTCTTCAACTCTCAGACGAAAGATAAAAGATCCATTCAAAAAACATATAGATGTTTAAAAAAGTTAGTTTGATGAACCATATTTTTGGGAAACAAACATAATGTTTAATACTTATAAACGATTCTCCTTCCATACTTTCTTGATAACCCAAACATAAAGTTACTTCCAAACGTAAGGTTCTTCTTCCATACTTTGCTGATAACGTATGGTTATTTAACCATACTTTTCTCTTATCTCAAAAAAGTATACACGTTTTTCATTCTTACGCTACGTTTATCCACGTAGGGTATTAACAGCGATTCCAGAACACGCTAAAGAAGATTCTGAATAAGTAGCGCATGAACATTGTTTCCAGAACACGCTAAATATGAATACATTAATAATAAATTATCATAATTTCAAGAGTAAAATAAATTAATAAATTCCTGCAAAAAACTAAATAAAATCATTAGAAAATAATTAAGGGTATTTGTGAGCATCAAAATTATCATTAAGTGATAGTGAATTATTTTCAATAATCCCCCCCTTGATCTAACATTATTATGTATTGTTGAAAACAATACTTTTCTTAACAATATGAGTACATGACCAAGTCATGGAACAAAACCTACAAGCCATGTATTTCATGGAATATGTTGGGTATGCCCATTCCCGAAGTGGTTGGTGGCTAAAAATAGAGATAAATTCCATGTACATTGATGAAACACACTTTTTACTTCCACCTAATGATTTCCAATTCAAAAATATCAATGGTTGGCATGGTTGTCCACCCACCAGTGGAGAAATATTGAGAAAATAATGTTAATAAGAGTAAACACCATGTACTTTCCAGTACACATAGTGTAATATATTTTTCAATAAGATGATACCCTTTTGTCTACTCAATCCTCCCTCTAATACATTAGCTTTTCACTCTATTTTTTTTTAATTCCTCTCTTCTATCCCTTTCCTATAAATTCTTCTTGTATCCATGGGAATAGTTGAGTTTCTACTCGTCCTTTACATTATCTCCATGGTCATTATAGGGTATGATTTCTATATTTGTGTTTTAATAAGATTGAGGGTGTGTTTTAATTAAAATTCATGTGTTTTTTATTTTATTTTACAATTTTTTATAATTATTTTAATGATTTAATTCCAATATACCAATGGTGTCATTTCAGACCAAGAATGAATGTTGTGGAAAAAACTAAAGGAATTGCAGGTATCAATTCCATAACCATTGGGTAAACCTATTGTCATTCTATTTTGGGGTATTATTATAAATATATTTTAAGTAATTAATTAGTGAAAAATTATAATTATTTCTTAAAAAAACCTATTTATCTATTTTCAAACGAGGAAATAATAACATAATCAAACCCCTTGCTATTGTTTTTGATCAAATACTCACACTACCTACACCTCCTCTACCAGTGGTCCTTTCCTATCCATCCCGTATTTATTCTTCTACTGATACCTCATCTTCCACCATTCCCCCTCCTGGAAAATCCATAACCCCACCGCCACTCACACCCTTGACCGATTCCCTAGTCCTTCTTCTCCTCAAACCCATCAATAGTCTCCATGATCAGCTAGACGACATGTTAGGTGTTATTCTTCAGCACTTGGGCCTCATGCTTTCCCACACTCCTACTCCACAGCTAGAACCTCATCCCTCATCCTCACATGAATCATTCTCTAAGATAACCCAATGGGAAGTAGGACACATTTCACCAGTATCAAACATATATGCCCCTTCACTATTGGATCCCCCAGGTTCATACTTTCCATCTCCTAAGGATAAAAAATTAATATTTATCCACACATTTTTTTTCAAATATATATTTGTTAGTGTTGGTTTCTCAATGTGATTAATTTCATAAATGAAAAATATTTTTATATTAAATCGATAGTCATTGGTATTATAGATACTTTTTGGGAATTCATCATTTGACTACTTTGACATTTTGATGTCACTAACATGGGTGTATAGATTTTGTGTTTAATTTGTATATCTTTCATTTGATTACTTTTTTCCCTACTCCCTTGCTATATTTTGGTCATGTGTCTTTTAACATCCTCTTATCCTTCTCAGTGTCACTCTTAGAGGACCAAGTATTATGTTTTGTATAGGGGTGAGTCTATCAACTATAGTAATCATTTTCTCTCTGACTAATCATGGAGATCGCTTTAATTAGATGTATACTGTGGAATGTTGGAAACATTAGAATAATTATAATTATAAATAAATAATACATGAGAGAGAATTTTGATCAAGAATTGATTATTTTATTTTTTAAATACATTTAAAATGATTACTGATATTTTTTTTAAAATTTTATATGAATTCAGGTTTATTTTTAGTTATTAGACTGATTGTTTCTTTTCATGACATGACATAATTGACATAAAATTATATTCTCTTTCCCAATAGGTAATCTATGAATTTTGAAATATTATTTCTTTAACCCAATTTCTCTAGATATTCATAGGATATCCATAAATACCAAAACATGTAAAATATTCTAATCAAAACAAAAATATTTTTGAATCACATTAATACTGCTAAAGAATTCGAATGAAATTTATCATCACTTTTTGACTTTGAGGCCCACACAACTTCTTTTATCTTGATAAACCCATAGAAGCCATTTTTAACTTAATAAGAATCTAAATTATCTTCCAAATCATTCTTCCTGCTCTAATACATTGATTTTATTACAAGGTTATTCACATGATATTTTATGATGGAGTTTAAAGATTCATGGTAAATTTTGTTGAGATACCATGAAATTAAGTGTGGGGGGAGTTTAACTTTTTCATCTAGAGAAAAGGGTTAAAAACCCACAATTCCTTGTGTTTCTATGTGTTCATTTCTAAAAACTAAAAAATTAAAAACTATACTAAATTACTTCTTTAAGCTGAATGTTTATTTGAGAACCTATTCCACTAAGGGAAATGTAATGGTCATGTTCACTTTTGAGTGATTCCAAATGGGATTAATTTTCATTGATCATTTCACTGAATATATTGATTTATTTTTAGAATATTTAAATATACTTTTCAGGCCTCTATGATTATTTTAACATCATAACATACCTTCCCTTATCCTATGATTCATCATATCCTGATGAGTGACCTCATGAATTTTGTGATTTAATTTATATGTGGAGATTTAGATTGCATAAAATCCTATAGATAGGGTTCATATACTTGAGATTTATCATAACTCTAATTATATTATCTAGAGTGATGGTTAAATCATTCCTCAAGTGAGGTAAACAATCAATGGAATGTTTAATTTTGAAAGTTGAAAAAATGTGAATAAAATATAATGAATGCTTTAAATTGAATTATATACGAGGCATGATTAGAATACATTGAAATTGAATAAGTTTTGTTTTTTAAATACTTATCTAAGACTATTATGTTTATATGTATAATTTTTTAAAGGATTCCCTTATATATTATGGATTCATTTTAATTTCTTTTTGAGATTTTTCTTAATGTAATGAAAATGATTAAGTGTAAGGGAGTTTTTATACCTGATATGTGTATTCTAATTCATGCACATTACTAACTATAAATCTTGTTTTAAAATATATATGTTGTTTTATGGATAAAATACTTTATTTTAGTGTTTATGGATGATTTTTGGATTTTAAAATGGAAAGCATGCTTTAGGTATGATTCTGAGTAAAAACAGTTAATACATGATGTGTAAGTAATGACGACATGTTGTTTACTTTTTCTTGGAGAACATCTCAACCTACCCGAGTACACACCCAAGTCACTGAACAGAATCCAAACACATTATAATTCATGGAACATGTTGTGTATGGACATTATAGAAGAGGATTGGGGATAAAAATTAAGATACACTCCATGTGTATCGCAAAAATATGTCGTGTACTTAAACCTACCAATTGATGATGTGTAACATTCTATTGGAGACATGGTTGGCCACCCACAAGAGGAGACAAATGAAGAAAATATTATTGACATGAGTACATGTTGGGAACTTTCTAGTACATGTTTTATAATTAATTTTTATATAAATACTAGGGTAGGCCTTGGAATGTTGGGTTAGCTAATCAAGGGGGATGTTCTTCACTTCTATTGAATTTATCCTCCCTCAAATCTATTAGGATTTAATTTTGTTTTTTATTTTTTTTAATTGATGTATTCTATACCATTCCTTGAAATTCATCTCACATAAATGGGTAAGGTTGATTTTCAACATGACCAATTCACCATATCCATGGTCATAAGAGGGAAATAGTTATATTTTTTTGTTGTAATAAAATTTTGTGGGCCTTGTAATCAAAATTATGGTTTGTTGTATTTTATTTTTATCATTGTTTTATAATTACTTTAATGATTTAATTTCAATATATCAGTGGAGTCATATTTGAACAAGATTGAAACCATTGTAGAAAACATATATAATTATAGTGGGAAATCCTAAGACCATTGGTTGAGATCATTTTTATAATCTTTTGGGGATTTTATATAAACTCATTCTAAGTAATTAATTACTAGACTAAATAATTAATTATTAAACAGTAGATTTATCTATTCTCAAAACATGATATAGTAACATAATAAATTACCAATAGATAATTATTTCATAAATAATTTTAAATACTAAGGAAAGTCTTTGATAATTAAACTTAATCGAACTGAAACCCTGATATATTTTTTTTCTTATTTTTCTTCTTCAATTACTTTTAGTTTATTCCAATTTTTTCATTTGTTTTGTCCTTCACCAAAATTCAGTTTTCTGAATAATCAGGTACCACTCACCGATTTGATCTTTTAACACCATTTTATTTTTAGTTGTGGGATCGACCCCTACTCTCTCTAGATACCTAGTTAAAAGAGTAATGGAAACTCAATTTTCCATATATGGTGATGGGTGTGTCATTTATCTCTCTAGGCACAAAACTACGGGTTTATATCCTTATTAAATTGGGTATCCAAACCTATTACTATTCTTATCAATGATGTAATCCTATTCTAATATGGACAATTTTCATCTCCTAATAAAACCAAATCTTGACGAAGGGGCCACTTTTCAATATTATCCTTTCAATTATAAAAAAATAAATTAGCCTTCAATGACCCCTTAAGAAAATATGTGTGTAAATGAATAAAATGTATGTAAAAATATAAATAATATATGATTGGAAATAAATAATAATCATTCATATTAGTGGTGTTAATTATGAAAAATGGGGGGTTAGTCATTGTCGACAAGAATAGAAATAGTTTTTCCAGTGGTTAGTGGTAGTGTAGGCATGTTTAGTCCATTTTAAAGAGAATATGGTCTTTTCTCGATTCTTATTTGGAACAATGAAATGGGGGGGTCATTTCACTCTTTATCAAATTCAATTCCTTTGAAGCGTTGAGAAAATTTACTTTCAACGATCATACATGTCACACATAAATTAATTTTTTCTGATATATTTTTTAATAAAAATAATAATAATAATCGAATATGGTGATGCATTAGTTGGAAAACTAGCTCATCTATCCCTAAAATTTATTAAAGAAAAAAATTTATTATATAATAAAACATTTGAAATATGTTTTCAAAAATAGATTAATAAATATTACAAAACATAATTGATAGGGAGTGAATTAAGAAAACATCAGTGAAATAATCATCTGTAAATCAATCATCTAGTATTAGGGGGAAAAACTCAATAACTCCACATAAATATGTGGTCTTCATATGTTAAAAATCATGTTCTTCAGAAAAATTACTTCAACTGATCAACATGTTTCCAAATGTCAAATAATACCACTAGGAAGTTGAAACTAGTCATGAAGATTCAAAAAGCACAATAAAAAATATCTATGATTCAACATCATCATATAATGAAAAAAGAGAAAATCTAGTGTAGAACCTTAGAATTTGAATCTCAATTATATGAAAACATCTCTCATTGTTAATATTTTTGGACTATCGCCACACACCATTTTTATGATGATGATATCCCAGTTCTTCTGAAGCAAATAATGGGTCTTTTAAAAGTCTTAAAGGTATTTTCACTCATGATGAGTAGGTCTTCGAGAAGGAAAAATCATGGAATATATTAGTTCTTATCATTATGAAATGGATTCCATAAATCTTGAAAAGAATTATTATAAAACCCTTTAATGTTAGAAAAGGGTATCTCCTAATAAATTACCTTGGAATTTCTTATTTATATGGGAGATTTAGAGAATTATACCTTAATGGAGTTTCCGAAAATATATCACCTCAAAATTCATTTTGCAATGGTAAATCCCTATCTCAAGAAGGGAAAATTTAAATAGTTAAATATATTATCATGTATGTGCCTTTTTATTTATCCATATATATTTATAGCCAAGTGATCTGAACAAATTTAAGGACACACAAATCAATATTTTTTTGTTAGGATGTATCCATGATATAAAATGTGTTATTATAGCATGAATAAAATGCACTAATCCTGCATAATTGGTAGGTATGGAAAAAATCATAGGCTTTTCAATAAGCCTCTTATGGAAATTCTATCTATCATCTTCTTAACAAAAATCATGAATCGACACTCTTCATTTGAAGAAGGCTAATTAAATGATTGCACAAGGTAAACTGGTTTTATTTGGGATCCTCGGTATTATATGTTATTAAAGATCAGTTTTGTAAAATCATTTTGCACACATTTTGGATACCTTTTAATACTTATATGTTTAATTTTGTCAAATCTAATTGGAATGGATTCCTTATTTATATAGTTATTCAACAACCAGAAAATAAGATCTTAGTTTTTATATTTCTTTTCAATTTAATGAACAGATGAATTACTTCCCAACTACTGATATAAAGTATAAAATTTCATTATTTTATTTCCTGATATACGATAAGGCTCTTAGGAAACCTTATTGGTTGGTAACTTTTAAATAAAAAATGTAATATAATTTTCAATGTGATGAAGGTGATGATCCCCCCATATGGATGAGTCTTTTAAAAAATCATCCAACCTTCCATTAATAAGGTTTCATCTTTGGAATATTTATCTTAATAGCTATCCTATAGATGATAAGATATATCTTACTAGAATTTTATTTTCCTCAACTTATTCACACGGTTTTGTTGAATCTGAGGGATATAAACATAACTTTCATTGAATGTGACACTACTATAAAGATAAGGGAAAATATTGAATCACTTTTCTATTATATGTTACATACTAGAGGAGACATAGAATAATTAATGGGGG
This sequence comes from Viscum album, assembly GCA_963277665.1. Lineage (NCBI taxonomy): Eukaryota > Viridiplantae > Streptophyta > Magnoliopsida > Santalales > Viscaceae > Viscum > Viscum album. The sequence continues at coordinate 399,329,742 of OY728140.1, read as the reverse complement.
AGTTCATTTATCTCAATATGATTTATCAGTTATAGAACCTCATCTTATGTTATTGTTATTGGTCTTCACATTTTTTAGAAATCCAAAAACATCCATAAACTTTTGTAGAGTTATTAATCACATTAATATATAGTAATTGGTATCATAATGAATATTATGATGGAATATAAGCTTTATGTAGGATGTATAGAAGATAAATTTCCAGATCTTATTATCAACAATGCCTATAGAGTCAAGGGTGTTCCCAAAAATCCCTCTTATCCTACGCCTATCAAATGGATCACACCCATTATATCATGTATCAAAGTCAATATTATTGGTTCTTCTCATGGTGCACCTAAACCATTAGGTTATAGTAGTATTTTTGGACCAATTGAGGAATCATTAAAGGATATTTTCAATAATCACATATTATATATATTTCACATGAAGTATAATTTTGGGAAGTTTTATATGTTGTTAGATATGCTAAGTAATTCATATTGGATAACATGTGGATTGAAACATGATCATTGTTAGTGGAAAACATTCTCACTTGTAAATCTACCCTTGTTACAAATAAGTTTTATAGATATTTTATTCAATGTCTTGGTAGCTTGAAAAAAAAAAGAAAATGGTAACTCATATTAACAAGGATTATATCATGGTGGATGATGCATTCTCCAAAAAAGTAGTTGAGGAGGGCACATCTATTTTATCCTTTCATATCAATGTGGAGTTCCTTAATTTTAATTTTTCTAATGTATGGGGTGATATATACACGCATATTTACACTAATGTATTATATATTTGTCACTTTTTATATTAAATTTTTCGGTAATGCTTCTTTTAAACCATATCCCAAACATTATAGGATTATTATTATTACTATTATTATTATTATATGATAATAGTTGTTACCATTATCAGTATATGTCAATGTAAAATGTGTTGGTTCATCCTCTAGATATAATAATTCATCATCCTACATACTGTCTGGTTTTAATGTATAAGAACATGGCCTTAAACCTTACATAATCTTTAATTAAATGAATAATTCACATTGAGGATATTTTCAGGTTTAGAGTTTTAGAGAATTAGGCCATAACTATTACATAACAACTTGAATATTACAAGTAGACACTACTACTCAGTATCAATTTTTTTCATAAAATAAAAACTCTTAAAAAGAAAAATGTCAAGTTCCATGTTTTAGACATCATGAATTTTCCTTGATCCCATCCTTGAACCTATTCATCATTAATTACTGAGGAAAACATTTCAAAAACTTGGGATGAGCATAAAAACCTCAGTAAGTGATACATAAAGAAGGAAAAACTATTAGTTTTTCAAAACAACAAGTATACCATGAATACTTTAACATAAGTAATACATTTCACCTTTATGAAGTAGTAAATACTCTTTACTGAATAAAAGATCATTACTTACCCCTTTGTAACCAAAAGAGTACCATAAAACTCATATAAAGAACACATTACATGTCACGACCCAACCCGTAACGAGGCTCGAGCCGCAACTATCCCAAGCCTGCCTCCATAGGCCAGGGGCTGGTGACTAGCGCCGAAGGCACCATAAACAAGGGGAGGCCTTTGCCTAAGAAACTGTACTCACACATACGCAGCCAACTCAAGAAACAGTGTAGGTAAAAGAAAGCAAGATACATCACTGCTACAAAAAGGGGAACCAACATACATGCATCAACCTCTAACCAGTACAAGCAATGTGCTGAAAAGTAAACTGAATAGTAAAAAGGGAAAAAACATGCACCCATACAAAAAGGTATCACAACCCGACAACAGGTAAGAAAAAGGTAAACCGCTAGTGAGTCTCACACACAGGAAGTCCTGGTACGGCCAACAAATGCAACCCAAGCTCTTGTGTCCTCCACGCTCCATTGTAGCCTCGATCGACCTGTCTGTCGTCTGCAAGGGCACACCAAGTGTTGGAAAAGCCCAAGCATGGGTGAGTATAAAAATACTCAGTAGGATGCCCCGAAAGCTCGAGGGAGCAACAAGGGAAGTACTATAATGGGGAGCAATAGACAGAGCAGAGAACAATGTAAGAGTACAAAAGAGTGAAAGAGAGTGCAGCTCAACCCACCAAGAGAAAGGAAGCAGACTCGTCCAGACGCAAGGAGCTAGAGACGGTGAGAAGATGAACTTCTTGTAGAGTCTTCGCTGCCTATAGCAGGAGAGTATACTCATCCAATCAAGAAGAGATAAACACGGAAAGCACATGGAATACCCCACGCGTCTTCGCCCCTCTGAGAAAGAGAGTAACCGAACCCATGGAGTGAGAACAACAATAGGATATGTATATATATATATATGCTCACAAGAAACCCAAACGAGTACGTAAGGGGATATTTATCTCCAAGCCCAGCCAAAGAGGAGTCACCAATAGTTCAAAGGACATCCATCACAGAACCCAAATGTCTTTCACATCAACCTAGGAGGTACAAGTCAAAGGGGCTCAATCACCACACCTTGATACTATCCGCTTTGGCGGCACTGACTCGCCCGCACAGCTTTTAGGACGCAACACAAGGACGCGTCTCGGTGGGAAAAGCGCCCCTTGTTCTCGTATGTCCTAAAGTCACATTAAAGCTGACACATCACTGATCCGCACAACCAATGATCCGGCTCCGATAGGCATGGAGAAAAAGTCACTGAATAACCTTAAAAGAAGGCCTGAGTCTAGAATTCAAAAGGAGGTCCCACTACCCATCCCTGCTGGAGGGTAAACCCTATTACATCAGCGGGCGACCCAATGCCCTGCCCTGTTGGAGGGTAGACCTGGAAGAAGTTGACAGGTGACCCACTGCCCAGCCCTGCTGGAGGGTAGACCTGAAATTAGTCGACAGGTGATCCACTGCCCAGCCCTACTGGAGGGTAGACCCGGAAAACATCGACAGGTGACCCACTGCCCAGTCTCTGCTGGAGGGTAGACCCGAAACACGTCGATAGGTGACCCACTGCCCAGTCTCTACTGAAGGGTAGACCCAGAACATGTTGACAGGTGACCCACTACCCAGTCTCTACTGGAGGGTAGACCCGAAAGTGGTCGATAGGCGACCCACTTCCCAGCCCTGCAAGAGGATAGACCCGGAAAACATCGACAGGTGACCCACTGCCCAGTCTCTGCTGGAGGGTAGACCAGAAAGTAGTCGACAGGAGACCCACTACCCAGCCCTTCTGGAGGGTAGACCTAGTAACAGGTCTGATAACTCAGCACTACAAGCAAAATCATTGGGTATTACCAGCATCGCTACCGTGCGTTGGTTCAGAGTGCATCCAAGGGACCGCCATCCAACACCATTTCGTGTTTCCACATTTAATGAGATCTCAAACAAGGCTTTACATGCCCGAACGGATCACACCGTTGCAATCCTCGTGAAAAAACACATGAGATAGACCATTTACTCGCCTAAAACAGTCAACCGATGAATATGGCACTATTCATCATAGCCAGCCCATGTGGGGCCCACACCAAGATCCCACAAATGAACAAACTGATCACACCACTGTGATCCCCTCGGAAACACACACAGAATTTGCAACCCAATCACCCAAAACGAACTCTCGGTGAAAAGGGTACTATTCACCACAGCCAGCCCGGGTGGCACCCACACCACGATCCCGAAAAAGGTCGGGCAATCTTTTCCATCACGATGCTCTCAGAAAAACACACCAAAACGACTATTCATTCACCACGAATGGAGGTCTGATGAAAAAGCTGCAACACACTGCGCACAGGTCAAAAGACAGCCCATGGGGCCCACGCCTCAACCTCGAAGTGCTCATTCACACCAAAAGAGTGCTCATTCACACCAAACGGATGTCGGGTGAAAAAGTAAAGTTCCACCATAAAACATGTGAACAAGGCCCTGTGGGGCCCTCACCTTATCTCCAACCCAAACGCTTTGTAAAGCATCTCGAAAAGTCTGCACGAGGACTGCAATCATGCTGCCGCTGACGGTGCCTCAATCGGACATCCCAAACAGAAGTTAGGTCTGATGCAATAATTACTTCCATCCATCCAAATTTAAATTTTTATAAAATAAAGCCATTTTAAAGGAAAATGGAAACCAAGGTTCACAGCCAAAAGCCACTACGTGCTAAAAGAGCTCACAAAATCATTGAACACCAAACTAAGAATACATGACTCTGCTATTCTATATAGTTCCCAGTGTAGTGCAGTAACCTGGGTGTCCGGATCCTTGCTAATGAGCTCTTCAAAGTGAGAGATCAATCGTTCCATTGTATGAATGAATTCATCTAAGATGACTTTATTCTGATTGAAGCCTCGGGTCACAATGCGGTCTTGTTTATCTATCCACGATATTTTCTCCTCATTGACCTCCACTTGTATCTTCTATTCATCCATTTTTCTGAGATCCTCTTCTGAGACTTTGGGCCGTACCTCTTGTTCAAGCATTTCTTCCTTGCTGTGCAGGATGAGCCTCAAACTCTCCCCATCATCTCCATCCCTGTCTCCCGAAGTCCTTACCAGTACTTTACTCCCTCCTTTTTGAGGGATTGTTCTTTCCTTTTCCCTACCCTTCTTGGCTGACCTGGTCTCCATAGGTTTTGGCAGATGGGAGTAGTCTTTGCGGGCCTTAGATTTTTTCCCCCGCACCACAATACAATCCCCTAGGTCCCGAGTTCCTTGTTTCCCTTTCTTCCTCCTAACGTTATGAGGTCTATTCCCTTGAAAATGATCCAAGCTTTCCATTAAAGAGTGGAAAAGCCTGTTGTCACTTGAAGAAAACTCCTCATGAGACAATGGCGATTCATCAACCTCCAAACTAGCAAAATGGTTCCCCAAAATTAACTCTGAGCCATCATTGAGGGGGTTGTGGGCACTAGAGGACATCCTCATACCATCCTTGTTCTCCAAGCCGTAGTGAAGAGCAACCTCCTTGGAGGACTTCCCCTGAACCATGTCAACACCATCAAGCTGGTCATATCCACGGCCCATAAACTGTAACCACTTGATATTGTCCTCCCGTCCATGACCTTGCGGGCCACCGGGACCGTGATCACTACTCATTGGCACCTACCCTTTCTGCAAGCCACCCTCCTTAACTATTTCAGCAAAGGAGGGAGTGATGCAACAATTAATTAATTAATTAATTAATTAATTACTCACATTTGGCGTTTCATGCCACCGAGCAATGAAACCAACCTGCAGAGGCTCCGAAGCAATTTTGGAAGGACCGTCTCTGCCCCGGGGCCACTACGCCTCTGACGGCTCGTCAAACGGATGTCTGGCTCACGAGCCCCGTCTGTCGCAACCATAATAATAATTTATTGCTATTAAACTAATGCTCCTCAGTTCTCTCATCTTCGGGCACGGAATCCAAAAATCCTTAAACCCACCTTAAACAGAGCGCCTCGCCAATACGATCTCCTCGTCGTAGATGACGCGTCAAACGGACGCGCCGTTTGGAACCTACGACCCCCTGAAATGCAAGGGGGCCAAAACGGGGCCGGTCCAGACCGGCTAGCCCTATCCGGACCGCCGGCCCAGTCCAGACTGCCGCGGCCTACTGGCCGCGGCTCACCCCCATCGCACCGAACCCCACGGGCCCGGTTCTTCCCAGCAGACCGGCCAAAAGTCCGGTCTTCTTCTTCTCCCACAAGACCCGCAAACAGCGGGTCCTTGTCCGCTGGGTCCTACCCCGAGGTCAGCGCTACGGGGGCCTCCTCCTTCGATCGCGAAAGCCCCGCGGTCACACCTCTCTTGCACCGCCGCTCCGCTGAGCACCTCGCCGCCGCCTCTGCTGTACGCTGCAGCCACCGCATGCACGTCCGACGCCGCTGCGTCTCGGCTACTGGCCGTGCAAAGCCACCTGCGCCATCCGGTTCTCTGCGCTCTCCCGGCACCTCCATGCTCGCCGTGCCGACACCCGCGACTCCGTTTGACCGAATTACTCTGCCGGCCTCCGCTCGCGCTCGCCTAGCCGACAACCACGACCCCACCGCTGAGCCGAACCCCCCTGAGCTCTGCCGCGTTCCCGGACGCGGTCGCCCCGATCTGCCGCTGGTTCGGTCTCCGGTTGCCGCCCCTTTCCGGAGCCAAGTCTTTGACCGGTCCTCCTGACTATTCCAGTGATCGGAAACATTATCCGACACCGGTTTCGGGATCCCTGGGACCAGATCTCCACAACGCCTTCCACGACACATCAATCCATCAGGGATCGCGCGCGCCTGAATATTTGATATGAAGAACAAGAACGAGGAATTGAACGGGGCTCGGGCATTGGTCGTGTTCATTCGGCCAACGCCCCAGATTCTAAAAACTATAAATAAAAGAAATTCAAATGAAAAAATGATGAAGAAATTGAGAAAAGCTACGAGGGACCGAAATTCAATCAGAATCCTACATCGGATCGCTTGGTCGTCCTTGGCGACGCGTCCATGACCCTCCCGCTCCGATCCGCCAAGGCTCCAGCGGAGATGGCGCCTCGATCCTCCGAAGAACGGTGAAGAATGCCTAAGAACATGAGGGAGAGGGGGGGGGGAAGGATGGGTATTCCCTCAATAGTGAATTTATAAAAATTCACTAAAACTCTCCCAACGGGCGCGGATTCCAAAACCCCCGCGCCCGCCTATTTTATCTCATGCCTAGGAAAAACACCCCATTTTGAACTCAATGGAAGTCTCAGATTTCCATTCCGAGAATTTGTTCAAAATTTATTTGAAAAGAACACCAGTGATAAAAATCACTATGTGGTCATTTTGAAATGACCATTCTGCCCCTGGGTGACATCTCTCACAGCAGGCCCGCGCCCGCAACTTTTACACCCCTCCTAGGGTAAACAGCATGCTCCGGACTCAACGGTGCCCATAGTTTCCAAACCCTAGCCACCGTTTAAGAGATACTTGTGTTTCAACATTAAACGAATAAATTAATTAATTAATTAATCCGTTTAATGTTCCAGAAGCGGGCGAGGGGTCCAAACGTCCCACGCCAACAAGTTTTATGTCGTTCCTAGGGTAAACACCCCATTCCAGACCCATCCGTACACTTGGATCTCTGATATGGATCACCGTTTAGGATTTATCCCATTTATTTGGCATTTCCAGTGTGAATGCACTAAAAATTTAATTTCGGCCACTCATGGGCTCGGAATCACACGTCGTCTGAAGGCACTGCTCGGGAATATCCTCAAGAATATTCCAAAGTCTTTCACAAAAAAACTGGGTTCTTACATCATTCCCTCCTTCAAGATTTTAGTCCCCGAAAAGAAAAACTAGGGAGTAACATAGGGTACTAAGCCCACACCTGGCTCTTCCGTACCCAGAAGAACTCTCGCACAGCTCTGCGCCACCGCACACAAACCAATGTATTGATCTGTTCCCGCGAGGTCAGTCCTTGCCGATGTCGTGCACCCACTCTAGACTTTGGGTTTAGGGAAAGGTGGTAGGGAACCTCGCCATCCCTTTTCACGGTCTCAAATGGCCCGAATGCTCTCGGGTGTAGCTCACCTCCCCGACCGAACCTCCACGTCGCACGCCACGACTAGAATCACCGCCCGCACCTTGAACAAGGCCTGGTGATTCCCTCCTTCAGAATATCCATATGGTGAAACACCTAAGTATGTCTGGTCACGCAAGATTCTACAGTTGATGTCCCATAACCAAGGCTCTCTTACAGGCTCAAAAGGCGAATTAGTCAACCCCATCAACTAAAGGAAAAGGTCTCACTCCTTTTACCATACCAACACAGGGTTACACCGACGCCCCGCGCCACCCCGGTAACACTTCAAGCAAGGAGCTGGGAGGAAGGTATTCCACACACAGAGTCTATCAATTCTACTGCAAGAAGTAGAAGAGCTATTGAGCGTACCTCTTATCACCTCATTCTCTACAGGATCGTAGACATCCAAAGCTCGCGGTAGTCTGTGGTCCCAACTATCAGCTCCCAGAGCCTGACGTGGACCGCCTAATGGTTATGGGAAGACCTCATAAAGCCATCCCCCACTACCATCTCCTCCCAATCCTCTTCTAGCACCACCCCTCTGGGTACTACTCCGATCACGGCGCTACCTCTGTCATGGTGGTGCACCTGCTGCCTGCCCGAAGCTCTCAGCAACTCGGGTCGGGCAGTCTCATACCAAGTGACATCGCCCGTCACAAGCATATCACCGACTCTCTCTGGGCTGAACTGGTGCCCTCTGGCGCCACTATGGTGTACGACCATGCCCTTGAGTCCGGTTGTCATAAAGCCAACTGTGTCGAGGTTCTTCTTGTCGATGCCCACTAGCTGCGGCAGACGTCTCGGCTCCAACGTTCCTGCTGCCACCAACAACTCCAGAACGTGACAGGAAGCTCTCGGTCACTAGCACCTGCTCTAGCACCCCGGCATATGTGGAAATGCCCAAAGGTACTATGACAGTACTAATCTCTCGATAGAGGCCCTGCTCAAACTTCCGTGCTCGGAAGTTGTCGTCACGGACCAAGTCCGGGTAAAAGAGTGCACAGTCTGCAAAACTAGCCGCATACACAGGCACTGTCATCCCTCCCTGCTGAAACTGCAAGAGCTCTTGGATCCGGACGGGGCATAAGCAGGAGGGGTAAAACTCCTCACGAAACCGCAGCTGAGAGTCACCTCACGAAATTTACGAATCATTGAGTATCCGAGTAACCCTGGATCTACCATGCCAAACTGCGGGGTGGAAGAAAAAAAACTGGTTGTCAAAGCCACCATCTAACCTGTCAATGTCCGAACAAGCCTGAAGTGGTGGACCACTGACTCTAGCCAACACTTCACTATCTAAGGGTATGGCTTTCCGTGGAACCTCAGCAGTCTCTGAAGCTGGAACTCATGTAGCGCGTCTACCCTACGCTCGTCATCAGCCCTCACTGCCGGTACTATCCGCTACTCCACAGGTGGAGGTGCGACTGCCTGTCCTCCTGGAGAAAGGGTAATCGTATGATGGATATTGAACTGAGTCCTCTTCTCTCAAGGAATCTTCGTCACGAACCGAAGCTAGTATCCTAGCAGGCTATCATCGCGGAGACATCATGAACCCGATCAAGGAGTACTGCAGTCAAATGAGCATATATATATATCAACAATGATGGGGATATGACTCAAGAAGGACAGTCAAGGACTCAATCCTATACGATGCATGAATCAAATTCCTTTCAACAAGTGTCACAGTGTGCCGTGTCAACAAGCGGGTTATCAGGGTCCTCGTGAATGGATACGTCAGTCGTCGTACCATCACTGGACTCCCTGGCCTGAGAGCCGCTCTTGAGACACATTGACACTATTTCCCCAAAACTCAACCAATTCCTTTTTAGGGACGTCCAAACATCGCCCCGAGGAATGAACCACCTCTGATACCACTTTTTCACGACCTGACCCATAACGAGGCTCGAGCCGCAACTACCCCAAGCCCGCCTCCATAGGCCAGGGGCGGGCGACTAGCGCCGAAGGCACAATAAACAAGGGGATGACTTTTCCTATGAAACTGCACTCACACACACGCAGCCAACTCAAGAAACAGTGCAGGTAAAAGAAATCAAGATACATCACTACTACAAAAAGGGGAACCAATATACATGCATCGACCTCTAACCAGTACAAGAAAAGTGCTGAAAAGTAAACTGAATAGTAAAAACGGGAAAAACACATGCCCATCCAGAAAAGTTCCACAAGCCAACAACAGGTAAAACAAAGGTAAACCACTAGTGAGTCTCACACCCAGGAAGTCCTGCTACGGCCACCAAATGCAGCCCAAGCTCTTGTGTCCTCCACACTCCTTTATAGCCTTGATCGACCTGTCTGTCGTCTGCAAGGGTAGACCAAGTGAGGGCAAAGCCCAACCAGGGGTGAGTATAAAAATACTCAGTAGAATGTCTCGAAATCTCGAGGGAGCAACAAGGGAAGTACTAAAATGGGGAGAAATAGAAAGAGCAGAGAACAGTGTAAGAGTGAAAAAGAGAGAAAGAGAGTGTAGCTCAACCCACCAAGAGAAAGGAAGCAGACTCATCCAGACACAAGGAGATAGAGATGGTGAGAAGAAGAACTTCTCTTCGAGTCTTCACTGCCTATAGCAAGAGAGTAGACTCATCCATCCAAGAAGAGCTAGACATGGAAAGCACATGGCATACCCCACGCGTCTTCGCCCCTCCGAGAAGGAGAGTAACCAAACCCAAGGAGTGGGAACAACAATAAGATATGTATATATATATATATGCTCACGAGAAACCCAAACGAGTGTGTAAGGGGATATCTATATCCAAGCCCAGCCCAAGATGAGTCACCAACGGTTCAAAGGACAACCATCACTGAACCAACACATCCTCCATGTCATCCTAGGAAGTACAAGTCAAAGGGGCTCAATCACCGCACCTCGATACTATCCACTTTGGAGGCAGTGACTCGCCCGCACGACTTTTAGGTTGTGACGCAAGGATGCGTCTCAGTGGGAAAAGAGCCCCTCGTTCTCTTGTGTCCTAAGGTCATGTCAAAGCTGACACATCAACGATCTGCACAACCAAATATCCTGCTCTGATAGGAACAGAGAAAAATTCACTAAATAGCCTTAAAAGAAGGCCTCAGTCTAAAATGCCAAAGGAGGACCCATTGCCTAGCCCTATTGGAGGGTAAACCCGATTACATCAGCAGGCGACCCACTGCCCAGCCCTGCTGGAGGGCAGACCTAGAAGAAGTCGACAGGTGACCCACTGCCCAGCCCTGCTGGAGAGTAGACCTGAAAGTAGTCGACAGGTGACCCACTGCCCAGCCCTGGTGGAGGGTAGACCCGGAAAATGTCGACAGGTGACCCACTGCCCTGTCTCTGCTAGAGGGTAGACTCGAAACACGTCGACAAGTGACCCACTTCCCTATCTCTACTGGAGGTTAGACCCGGAACACGTCGACAGGTGACCCACTACCTAGTCTCTATTGGAGGGTAGACCCGAAAGTAGTCGACAGGTGACCCACTGCCTAGCCTGCTAGAGGGTAGACCCAGAAAACGTCGACAGGTGACCCACTTCCCAGTCTCCACTGGAGGGTAGACCCGAAAGTAGTCGACACGCGACCCACTACCCATCCCTGGTGGAGGGTAAACCTGGTAACAGGTCTGATAACTCAGCACTACAACCAACATCACCGGGTATTACCAACATCGCTATCGTGCGTTGGTTCAGAGTGCGTCCAAGGGACCTCCATCCAACACCATTTCATGTTTCCACATTTAATGGGATATCAAATGAGGCTACACATGCCCGAACGGATCACACCATTGCAATTCTCGTGGAAACACAGGCGAGATAGACCATTTACTCGCCCGAAACGGTCAACCGGTGAATATGGAACTATTCACCGTAGCCGGCCCATGTGGGCCCACACCAAGATCCCAAAATTGAACATACAGATCACACCATTGTGATCCCCTTGGAAAAACAGACAGAATTGGCTACCCAATCATCCAAAAATAACACCTGGTGAAAAGTGTACTATTCACCGTACCCAGCCCGGGTGGCACCCACACCACGATCCCAAAAAAGGTCGGGCGATCTGTGCCATCGTGAAGCTCTCGGAAAAATACACCAAAATGACTATTCATTATCCCCAAATAGATGTCTGATGAAAAAGCCGCAACATGATGTACAAAGCTCAGAAGACAGCCCGTGGGGCCCATGCCTCAACCCCGGCATCATCGCATTAAACCACCCTGGTCATCCTCATCTCGATGCCAGAGTCACAATGCCACTGGCGACACCTAAAACGGACTCCGGATGCAAAAGTCGCAACTCCCCGCGTTATACGCAAACAGGACTCCATGGGGCCCACACCTCGGCCCGAATTTAGGCGGGCAGATTGCCCCATTGCAATCCGCTTGGAAAAACACTCAGAAAAGATTGCCCATTCACCCCAAACGGATGTCAGGTGAAAAAGTGATGTTCCACCGTAAAACGTGCGAACTAGGCCCTGTGGGGCCCGCACCTTGTCTCCAACCCGAACACTTCGTAACGCATCTCGAAAAGTCCGCATGAGGAATGCAATCATGCTGCCGCTGACGGCGCGTCAATAGGTCATCCCAAACTGGAGTTAGGTCCGACGCAACAATTAATTATTTAATTAATTACTCACATTTGGCGTTTCGTGCCACCGAGCAATGAAACCAACTTGCAGAGGCTTCGAAGTAATTTTGGAAGGACCGTCTCAGCCCCAGGTCCACTCCGCCTCTGACGGGTCGTCAAACGGACACCCGGCTCATGAGCCACGTCAGTCGCAACCATAATAATAATTTATTACAATTAAACTAAAGCTCCTCGGGTCTCTCATCGTCGGTCACGGAATCCAAAAGTCTCAAAACCCACCTTAAATAGATCGCCTCGCTGATACGATCTCATCGCCACAGACGGCGCGTCAAACGGACGTTCCATTTCGAACCTACGGCCCCCCGAAATGCAAGGGGGCCGGTCCAGACTGGTCAGCCCAGTCCAGACCGCTGCGGCCCGCTGGCCGCGGCTCACCCCCATCGCACCGGACCCCTCGAGTCCGTTTCTTCCCAGCAGACTGGCCAAACGGCAGGTTTTCTTACCCTCCCGCAGGACCAGCAAACAGCGTGTCCTTGTCCTCTGGGTCCTCCCCCGAGGTCAGCGCCTCGGTGGCCTCCTCCTTCGACCGCGACAGCCCTGCGGTCACACTTCTCCTGCACCGCCGCTCGACGCCGCTCCGCTGAGCACCATGCCGCCGCCCTCACTGTATGCTACAGCCACCGCACGCACGTCCGACGCCGCTGCATCCCGGCTACTGGCCGTGCAAAGCTGCCTGCGCCATCCGGTTCTCCGGGCTCGCCCGGCACCTCCGCGCTCGCCGTGCCGACACCCGCGACCCCGTTCGACCGAATGCCTCTGCCGGCCTCCACTCTCACTCTCCCGGCGGACACCCGCGACCCCGCCGCTAAGTCGAACCCCCCCCCCCCCCACCCAAGCTCTACCGCGTTCCCAGACGCGGTCGCCCCGATCATCCGCAGTTTCAGTCTCCGGCCGCCGCCCCTCTCCAGAGCCAAGTCTTCGACCGGTCCTCCCGACTATTCCGGTGATCAGAAAAATTATCTGACACCAGTTTCGGGATCCTTGGGACCAGATCTTCACAACGCCTTCCTCGGCTCATCGATCCGTCAGGGTTCACGCGCGCCTGAATATTTGATACGAAGAACAAGAACAAGGAATTGAACGGGGCTCGGGCGTTGGCTGTGTTCGTTCGGCCAACACCCCAAATTCTAAAAACTATAAATAAAAGAAATTCAAATGCAAAAATGATGAAGAAATTGAGAAAAACAACGAGGGACCAAAATTCAACCAGAATCCTACCTCGGATCGCTCGTTCGTCATTGGCGACGCGTCCACGACGCTCCCGCTCTGATCCGCCAAGGCTCTATCGGAGATCGCTCCTCGATCCGCTGAAGAACAGAGAAGAGCGCTGAAGAACATGAGAGAGAGAGATCGGGGGGAAGGATGGGTCTTCCCTCAACAGTGAATTTATAAAAATTCACTAAAACTCTCCCAACGGGCGCGGATTCCAAAACCCCCGCACCCGCCTATTTTATCTCATGCCTAGGAAAAACGCCCCATTTTGAACTCAACGGATGTCTTGGAATTCCATTCCGAGACTTCGTTTAAAAGTTATTTGAAAAGAACGCCAGTGATAAAAATCACTAAGTGGTCATTTGGAAATGACCATTCTGCCCCTGGGTGACATCTCTCACAGCAGGCCCACGCCCGCAACTTTTACACCCCACCTAGGGTAAACGACATGCTCCAGACTCAACAGTGCCATCAGTTTTCCTACCCGAGCCATCGTTTAAGAGATACTTGCATTTCAACCTTAAACAAATAAATAAATTAATTAATTAATCTGTTTAACGTTCCAGAAGCGGGAGAGGGGTCCAAACGTCCCGTGCCGACAAGTTTTATGTAGTTACTAGGGTAAACACCCCATTCTGGACCCATCTGTACACTCGGATCTCTGATCCAGATCGTTGTTTAGGAGTTATCCCATTTATTTGGCATTTCTAGTGTGAACGCAATGAAAATTTAATTCCAGCCACTCTGGGGCTCAGAATCGCACGTCGTCTGAAGGCGCTGCTCTGGAATATCATCAAGAATATTCCAAAGTCTTTCACAGCAAAAACAGGGTTCTTACATGACATATAAATGTATCTTGGGATATAAACATACTTAAATGGAATAACTATACGGACGACTTCCACACATATCACTAAATGGGATAGTCATACGGCCGACTTCCACATCCAATGCATTGGAGGTTATAACGTAACCACCCTTCCTGGTATTAACGACACCACCCGTCATATGGTTTATCACGTAACCACCCATAAAATGTCCGAGTACCATCATAAAACATAAAATACTGAAAATGTAAACATTTCTCTAATAATATTTCTTTTTCAATCACAATAAGTAATTTCTAGATATTGAAATAATCAATCCATTTTCAAAAACCATTTTAAAAGGGATTTTTTTGAATCAAAGTGTCCCATACCACTTTGAAGCTTTTAATGGAATTATAATTTTAAAAAATTAATGTCCATATAAATAAATACTCGAAACCATTTTTAAAACACGGACATTAAAGATGATGATTTATAATAATAAATCTTTGAGACATTTAAAAATGATATTTTTGTTAGTTTTCAACAAAATGAGAGACGCTTAAATACAAATAATTGTAGATTAACATTTAATCAGAACCTTATAATATCATGAGAATAAAGGGATTCATGATATAATATGAATAAGGACATTATATTCACCATATAAGAGAGAATTGGTTCATAACAACAATGAATTCTCAATGTCAATGTAAATTGAGATGAAATCCCTTATAAAGACGGTATCCTTTGATTAAGGATAAATCAATTACATAATTATGTGTGAAAAATAATAATACACCCAATATAAGAGGATATTAAGTGTAAAACAATCAGAGGTCATTCACACATATTCATATGACAACATATTCAAGAAGTACAAGTTGAACCCAAAGAATTGAAATTGGGTTAAGAAGTTACCTTGTAAAATTTGACAGCCTAACGACGTCTCATTAAAATTCAGAAAATGAGTTGATGAGATAAAAATGGAATCTCATCACTTGGACATAAATTATAAATCAATATGGATATAAAATAACATATCCCAACATAATAAGATATATGTTAAAAGAAAAAACAAAAGGTAGTCTTTTTTAAAAAAAAGAGAGGAGGGTGAAAGATTCCCTTACCAATATGGTAACATACAAAACATACGCCAAATGAAAGAAGAATCATTCAATGAAGATGTAAATACTAATAAATGAAATTATATTACACAAAGAGTACAATCATGGATAGTACAAATGCCACACAAAAGGAAATATTGTCCAATATAGCATGAATCTCACGGGAATAAAAAGTGAGATGAAAAACCCTTAGTTCATTGTATTCAAATTGAATCGTATGAACAAAAGTTAATAACTAAAAAATTAATTACAGAATATCATGAATATAAATATAATATTGAGAATATGTATCAATTGAAAGCACACAATACACCACATCCAATTAATAAATGGCGAACAATGGAAATATCACGAAATAAAAAGTGCGATAAGAAAATCCATTACCTCGTGTCCGACTTGACTCGATCATTCATTAATCTCCTGAATAATGAAATAAAGTTAATTTATACTTTCATAAGAACATTTTTGAAGTTTATTATTCCTTTTATATCACTTATTACTATGATATAAACATTATGTAATCATTTAAGTTAATAATGTTCGTTTTTTCGATATTGGTTACTTGGGTCAAAAATAGACTTCTTATAATTACATGTTGTTCATGTGGTCAAAGGTTCATTATATCCATAATGACATTAATTATTTATATATCATATATATCATATATATCCATTATATACATGTATATACATAACATTTGAAGGTAAGAAATGAAATGCACTGTTCATGGAGACGGTAAGCCGTACGTAGGCATGAACGCTACTTTCATTTATATTTATTATTTTAATGGAATTAAAACATAATGATACATAGGTATATTATAATTCCAGTATAATATCATATATAATATCATTAACTACATCCTTTATACATCCGACATAAGGCATTAACGAATCACATCACTTTGAAGGGTCGGTAGTCCGCACTTCCCCAAATGAGATTATCGTATTTACCCACTATGGAAGCTATAAAGTTTTGATATAATTGGGAAGTACAGAAGAATAAGGAAATATTAAACATAATATATATCATATATAAATATAGTTCCATCATAATGGTCCCCATGAGAGGCGTTAATATGTAATTGAACAATCATCATTTTGTGAGGCGTTAGTTTTACATCCACAGAAACATTATATTCTTCATCCATTAGATGGAGGTGTGTGTAAGTGTAGTTCGAATCCTTATTATAAAAACATCCTAGTATATTGAGGATGTTGTTTTTGTTACAAAATAAATGAAATAAAAATATTTTAGGGGTTGGAGAAGTAAATAAAAGAAAACAATTTAAGAGAAACTATTACCTTTAATTTGGGTAACTCCCTTTGGATTAAACCAAAGGACTTCTTGAAGTGCCTTCTTCCTAATATAAGGCTTCTAGGAGGAGGAGAGGGATTTAGGGAGTGAAATTTGGCAGAGTTTTGATGATCCAATTGTCTTGAGAGGTGTGAGTAAATGGTTAGAAGTGGTCTCCTTTTATAAGAGAGAGGAGGGGCTCTTTAGGAAAGTGTGAAAATATTATTTTATAATATAATGATATTCGATTTCTAATGGACCAAAAATCATTAAGGTCGAATCTAAGATGACAAATATACAAAATAAAATCATCCAATCATAATTGGACATGTTCTAGATAATAATTTAATCATTATAATCTTATTTATTTAAATCATTTATTAGTGAGGTAAGTACTCAATCATTATTGTGTCATAAATAATTTAATTTATTTGGTGTCTAAAAATTTTAAAAAAAAATACCATGATGTAGGAAATCGTGTTAGCTTTCCAATTAATATTTATAGTCGAAAATATATTTATATAACCCCTTATAAATATTAATTTACTAAAATATATTTTCTTTTATCATTTTGGCATTTACTTTAAGTTAATTAATCTAAATTGTCATTATCACTCCCAAGTGGCTCGCAGGGGTCCCACAGTCGACCCAAAGATGCCCATGGTAGGTCATGACTCATACAATAAGGTTAAGACAAGTGGTAAGGTAATTTTGAATTATTATTATATAATTTTTAGCGTGAATTACCCTATTTACCTTTAACCGCAATAAATAAAAGTCAAAAGTTACTATTCACCAAAAATTATTTTCATCTTAATGAACCACATTTTACTTTTTGATAACAACAATGAATGTAGTATTTTCGAAATTCAATTCACAGAAGTGGTAAAATTTCATTTAAATGAAAAAGTCGGTTTTTTTAACTATCACTAAGTAGTTTCACTATTCATCAAAAATTGAAGCTTTTCAGAAAAATACCAAAATCTAAGCCTAAGCTATATTTGATATTCCAAATTAAAAAATGATATCTATTTTGAAAAATTAAAAACATAGAAGTTTCATTAATTAATTTTAAAATTAATTCCCGTTATCAAAACAAATAGCGTGTTTTTTAGAAACAATAACTATCAAAAGATTGATACTTGTTTATGTCCAATTTCATTGTGAAATTAATTCCAATGACCAAATTTGGATTGAATGGTAAAAATATATTTTAATTTAACTTTAAAACAAACTAAAAATATAATCTAACCATATAAATCAATTAGATTAAAAGTCACTTTTGAATTAAAATACAATATTTTTCACTATTCATTAAAAATGAACTTTATCGGAAAAATTCCAAAAATTTACACAACGTAAATTTTGATGTCCCCATTCTAAAAAAGTATTTTTTTTTTTGTCATATAGAATGTATTAAAGTGAAAAAACTATATTTAAAAAGGGTTATCCATTAAAAGGCGATAAATCGGCATTTTAATGTAAATTTTTTTTAAAATTAGATTCATTAAAATTTTAAGCCTCTAACTTTTGTTGGATAAATGTAAATACATTTACAAAACATGTATAATCATATTTTAGTTAGTTTAATTAATTCCCTCCAATACAACTACTAGGTGTTAAATACCGTTTAAAATAATAATATATTATTAGTGTGCAACATAAGATTTCAAAAAAAACTATTATTGTGTATCGGGTACGCTATCGAACATAGCAACAATTTTAAAGTAAAATTAATATTTAATTCAAAAAAAATTAAATATGAGAAAGTCATATTCTTTATTTAACTTGGATGTTAAATCCTTCCCCCCTTTTGGAAATCGCGTCCTTGCAATTTTAAAATTTGGGCTCGGAAACATTATTGAAAGTCTCATATCAGAAAAAAAGAGTCAGTAAAACTATCACTTTAAAAGAAAGAAAGAGAAGTAAAATGGTCACCCAAGTTAACCAATACTATTATTCCATGAAAACATGGATATGGAGGAGAAAACAAAGGGTCATGTTCTGATGGATAGTGATAATAAACATGATTAAGAGAAAGTTAACCACAAGAAAATCACAAACTTATGATGTGTGTAAACGGTCTTTGATTACCCAGAAGGAAACGTAAAATAACAAATTTTTTGTTTTACGTTCCTTTTCATTATTTTGAGGAATTAATATTCTACATAGAATAACAACATAAGGAAATATACTTACCTTCAAGTATACTTTCATCTTTTAATAAGTTTCTACAAAAACTAATCATTTCTCTAAATGATGAGCATTCAAAAAGACTTGGTCACATCAAAAGCACAAGAATCATATTCTAGAGAATCACATAATCCACAAAAGGAGAACTATCTATTTCCCTTTAATTTAGACATCAACCAAAATTGTTAGTACAAGATAAGATAATCACCAAAAGGATAATCCTTTATAAAAAGAAATACTACATTTAATATCCAAAAATTGCACAAAAAGAACCCAAGGTTCAAGAAAGACCATTAAATAAACAGTTATCCTTAAAATTCATCAAACTAATCCAAACTAAGATTGAAACCCAAATCTATGAAGGATTTAATCACATAGTCTTCCAAGGTAAATCTTAATATTTATCTCCAAATAACATCAGTTACTCTTAAAGTCTCATACTGAAAAGTAATTAACCTAATCACATATCCTCCATGATTGGTTAATCATTTCCATAGATAACCCAAAATCAAATTATTCCTGATTCATAAGATCATCTAACTAAAAAGAATTAGTCATACTAACCAGGGACTTCACGTTGTCCAGTTGTAGGCGATAAATACCAGTCGCACTTTGGTTGTGGGTTCGATTCCCACAGCTTCGTCCGACTCGACGGGTTTTCACACTGTTTGTGTGTTGTCCCTTCTCAAAAACTACATAATTTTATAACATTCCCAAAAAGATATAAATTCATCATAAATAACCATATCATATTTTAACCACAAATGTTATATAATAACTTTCGTTTTTTTACCCCAAAATGTATTAACTAGTAATTGCCTCAAATTCAAGGATCATATAAACCCAAATGTTTCTTTATAACTATATCCCAAAAAGAAAAGATAATTATTCCTTGAATAAAATTTTCATATATCAAACATCAGGGTTACACATACAATAAAAATATTTCTACTGTAATCCCATCATCAGAAGAGCCTTAATACTTTTAAGAATTTCACCATCCTAAATTCTACCATAACTCTTGAATCCCTTATATGTTGACTTCTTACTCATTAAACATTCTTCATGATGAATAATCCATTCCTTTCCAAATTATTCTGAAATACTTCTTTCCTGCAAACAAAATCATGAATCATATCCTAATATTTCAATAATATTAAAACATATGTTAAGAAATAATCTATACCTTTCATTGGTCATTGTCAGTTTCTTCATCCTCCATCGGAATGGAATTAGGTATTGGTAAACGAATATTTGTATGATCCTGGTGATCACATTCCCAAAACTTCTTCATAGGACATGTGTTTGTATAATTTCCATGCACACCACATTTAAAACATTCAATTGATCCCTCATATAGGAATTCTTTCCCTTTCTTAGAGTCAACTAGATGCTTCCTTTTTCCATGGCTAGTTCTTGCTTTATGACCTTCATTTCCACATCTATTGCATCTTTTTGTCCCTTTGAAACATTTTCCAAGGTGTTTCTTTCCACATATTTGACACATAGGTTTTTGAAAATACTTACCTTTATGATTATTATTTGAACTTCCGTAGGGATCTGTTTCTCAGATATATGATTCCTTATAAAGATCACTAAGGTTCAGGTGGTCAATCATGACTCTGGATAGTTTGTTGAGAATAACCACAAGTGTTATCATTATAGCTCCCATATCATTCAGTTGCTCATTCAGAAAACCGTCACAGTTTTCATCACATCCACTATTACTTTGGTTCCTGATAGATCCATCCATTTACTAAAACCAAAAAGTACAATGTGAGTATATCAGTAAAACCATCATATAATATCTTATGCGGAGGGTAAAAACTAAGATATACTTGTTCATGTTATCTTAAACTCATTTACATCATCTAATACAACTATGAATCTTTCGGAAATCCTAACCATTATGGTAATGCAACTTATGCTTAAAGAATTTCCTAACCTCTAAATTTATCTAAACTGACCTCTGATACCAACTATAAGAACCCGACCTTAAACCTTACATAATCTTGAATTAAATGAATAATTCACATTGAGGATATTTTCCTGTTTAGACTTTTTGAGAATTAGGCCATAACTATTACATAACAACTTGAATATTACAAGTAGACACTACTACTCAGTTTCCATTTTTTATAAAATAAAAACTCTTAAAAAGACACATGTCTAGTTCAATGTTTTAGACATCATGACTTTTCCTTGATCCCATCCTTAAACCTATTCATCTTTAAGTCCTGTGGAAAACATTTCAAAAACTTGGGATGAGCATAAAAAGCTCAGTAAGGAATACACAAAGAAGGAAAAACTGTTAGTTTTTCAAAACAAGAAATAAACCATTAATACAATAACATAAGTAATACTTTTCACCTTTATGAAGTAGTAAATACTCTTTACCGAATAAAAGATCATTACTTACCCTTTTGTAACCAAACGATTACCATATAACTCATATAAAGAAGACATAACATATAAAGGTAGCTTGGGACATAAACATACTTAAATGGAATAACCATATGATAGACTTCCACACATATCACAAATTAGAATAGCCATACGGCTGTCTTCCATACCCAATTCATTGGAGGTTATAACGTAACCACCCGTTCTGGTATTCACGGCACCACTCGTCATATGGTTTATCACGTAACCACCTGTAAAATGCCCAAGTACCATCATAAAACATAAAATATTGAAAATGTAAACATTTTTATAATAATATTTCTTTTTCAATCACAAGAAGTAATTTCAAGATATTGAAATAATCAGTCCATTTTCAAAAACAATTTTAAAAAGGATTTTTTTGAATCAAAGTGTTCCATAACACTTTGAAGCTTTTAATGGAATTATAATTTTAAAACCTTAATGTCCATATAAATAAATACTCAAAACCATTTTTAAAACATGGACATTAATGATAAATATTTATAATAATTAATCTTTAAAACATTTAAAAATGATATTTTTGTTAAAGTGTTTTTAACAAAATGAGAGACGCTTGAATAGGAATAATTTCATAATAACATTTAATCATAACTTTATAATATCATGAGAATAATGGGATTCATGATATAATATGAAGAAGGACATTATATACACCATATAAGAGATAATTGGTTCATAACAACAATGAATTCTCAATGGCAATGTAAATTGAGATGAAATCCCTTATAAAGATGGTATCCTTTGATTAAGGATAAATCAATTACATAATTATGTGTGAAAAATAAGAATACGCCAAATATAAGAGGATATTATGTTTAAAACAATAATAGTTTATTCACACATATTCATATGACAACATATTCAAGAAGTACAAGTTGATCCCAAATAACTGATGTTGGGTTAAGAAGTTACCTTGTAAAAATTCGACAGCCTAACTACGTCTCTTTAAAATTCAAAAAATGAGTTGATGAGATAGAAAGGGAATCTAATCACTTGGAAATAAATTATACATCAATAAGGATATAAAATAACATATCCCAACATAATAAGATATATGTTAAAAGACAAAACAAAAAAGTGGATTTTTTTAAAAAAAAGAGAGGAGGGTGAAAGATTCCCTTACCAATTTGGTAACTTACAAAACATACTCCACATGAAAGAAGAATCATTAAATGAAGATTTAAATAATCATAAATGAAATTATATTACACTAATAGTATAATCATGGATAGTACATATTCCACACAAAAGGAAATAGTGGCCAATATAGCATGAATCTCACGGGAATAAAAAGTGAGATGAAAAACCCTTACATCATTGTATTCAAATTGAATCGTATGACCAAAAGTTAGTAACCAAGAAATGAATTACCGAATATCATGAATATAAAGATAATCATGAGAATATGTATCAATTGAAATCACACAATACAACACAAGAAATTAATAAGTGTCGAACAATGGAAATCTCACGAAATTAAAAGTGAGATAAGAATATCCCTTACCTCATGTCCGAATTGACTTGATCATTCTTTAATCTCCTGAATAATGAACTAAAGTTAATTTCAAATTTCTGAAGAACGTTTTTATGTTTTATTATTCCTTTTATATCACTTATTACCATGTTATAAACATTATGTAATCATTTAAGTTAATAATGTTCGTTTTGTTAATATTTGGTACTTGAGTCAAAAATGGACTTCTTATAATTACACATTGTTCATGTGGTCAAAGTTTCATTATATACATAATGAAATTCATTATTTATATATCATATATATCATATATATCCAGTATATACATGTATTTACATAACATTTGGAGGTAAGAAATGAAATGCACCGTTCATAGAGACGGTAAGCCGTACGTACGCATGAACGCTACTTTCATTTCTATTTCTAATTTTGATGGAATTAAAACATAATGATACATAGTTATATTATAATTCCAGTATAATATCATATATAATATCATTAACTCCATCCTTTATACATCCAATATAAGGCATTAACGAATCACATCACTTTGAGGGGGCGGTAGTCCGCACTTCCTCAAATGAGATTATCGTATTTACCCACTATGGAAACCATAAAGGTTTGATATAATTGGGAAGTACATAAGATTAAGGAAATCATAAACATAATATATATCATATGTAAATACAGCTCCATCATAATGGCCACCATGAGAGGTGGTAAGATGTAATTGAACAATCATCATTTCATGAGGCGTTAGTTTTCCATCCATAGAAACATTATGTTCTTCATCCATTAGATGGAGGTGTGTGTAAGTGTAGTTCAAATAATTCTTATAAAAACATCCTATTATATTGAGGATATTGTTGTTGTTACAAAATAAAGGAAATAAAAAGAGTTTATGTGTTAGAGAAGTAAATAAAAGAAAACAATTTAAGAGAAACGGTTACCTTTAATTTGGGTAACTCCATTTGGTTTGATCCCAATGACTTCTTGAAGTTCCTTATGCCCAATATAAGGCTTCTAGGAGGAGGAAGAGAGGGATTTTGGGAGTGTAATTGGGAAGATTTTGGACGAGCCAGATGGCTTGAGAGGTGTGAGGAATTGGTTAGAAGTGGTCTCCTATTATAAGGGAGAGGAGGGGCTCTTTAGGAAAGTGTGAAGATATTATTTTATAATATAATGATATTCAGTTTCTAATGGTCCAAAAATTATTAAGGTCGAATATAAGATGACTCAAAGTCGAAATAAAATCATCCAATCATAATTGTACATGTTTTGGATAATAATTTAATCAATATAATCTTATTTAATTAAATCATTTATTAATGAGGTAAATACTGCATCATTATTGTGTCACAAATAATTTAATTTATTTAATGTCTAAAAATTATAACAAAAATACCATGATTTATGAAATCTTTTTATATTTACAAATAATATTTATAGTAGAAAATATAATTTATATCACCCCTTCTAAAAATTAATTTACTAAAATATATTTGCTTTTGTCATTTTTGCTTTTACTTTAAGTTAATTAATCTAAATTGTCATTATCACTCCCAAGTTGCTCAAAGGGGTCCCACAATCAACCCAAATATGACCATGGTCGGCCATGACTCAGCCAATAAGTTTAGGACAAGTGTTAAGGTAATTGTGAATTATTATAAAATTCTTTTTACCGTGAATTACCCTATTTACCTTTAACCGCGGTAAATAAAAGTGAAAAGTTACTATTCACCAAAAAATATTTTAATCTTAATGAACCAAATTTTACTTCTTGATAACAAAAATGTATGTCATACTTTCGAAATTCAATTCACAGAAGTGGTAAATTTTCATTTAAATAAAAAAGTCAGTTTTTTAACTACCACTAAGTGGTTTCACTATTCATCAAAAATTGAAGTTTTTCAGAAAAATTCCAAAATTTCAGCCTAACCTATATTTGATATTCCGAATTCAAAAATGATGTCTATTTTGACAAATTAAAATAATAGAAGTTGAATTAATTAATTTTAAAATTAATTACCATTACGAAATCTAATAGCGTGTTTTAAGAAACAATAACTATCAAAAGATTGATACTTGTTTATGTATAATTTCAAAGTGAAATTAATTCCAACGACCAACATTGGATTAAATGGTAAAAATATATTTTAATTTCACTTTAAAACTAACTAAAATTATAAACTAACTATATAAATAAATTATATTAAAAGTCAATTTTGAATTAAAATACAATATTTTTCACTATTCATTAAAAAATGAACTTTGCCGGAAAAATTCCAAAAATTTACACAAAGTAAGTTTCGATGTCCCCATTCTAAAGAAATATTTATTTGGTCATATATAATGTATTAAGGTGACCAAAACTATATTTAAAAAAGGTTCTCCATTAAAAGGCGATAAATCATCCTTTTAATGTAAATTATTCTTAAAATTAGATTCATTCACATTTTAAGCCTCTAACTTTTATTGGATAAATGTAAATACATTTAAAAAACATATATAATCATATTGTAGATATTTTTGTTCATTCCCTCTAATAAAACGGCTAGGTGTTAACTACTGTTTAAAATAATAATATATTATTAGTGTCCAAAGTGAGATTTCAAAGAAACTCGTTGTTGCGTATCGGGTACGCTATCGAACATAGCAAAAATTTTAAAGTAAAGTTAATATTTAATTCAAAAATTAATATAAATGAAAAAATATTATTATTTATTTACCTGGGATGTTGCATAATGATTATAATCCACTCAACATTTTTTCTAACCAATATATCGAATTGATTTTAGTGAAATATTAAATTTGTAGCAGAAATACTATCAAAGAAAACCATAAGGAACGGCTAGATAAATAAATTCCTATGAATAAAATAAAAAATTAATTAGATAATTTCATGAAGGGAAAAATGAAGACGACCATGAAGTGATATCAGATAAGGTTGAGGACATCATAAACTCACCTTCTAATCTAATTCTTTAACCCAAATTAATTTACATAACTATAATAATGTGGTGGATAATAAAAATAAAGGATAACATAGTAGTTTATGAATTTAAATGGATAAGGGGAGAGGCCATTGATATAATAGAACTAGCTTATATATCCTTTATCTTATAAATAAATTTTGTAGAATTTATACAATAACATATAAGGAATGTAATGAATTATACAACATTATCTTCCAACATTAAAATACAGAACAAAGAAGGCAAATGATGTGATAGCCGGATAAAATAGAATCCTTCTGAAATAGAAACATTATAAGGACATAAGAAATTTGACTTCAATTTATGAACATTGTTTTCCATTGAAACGTAGAATAAATGAATGGTAAAATAAATGGATGATCTCATTGTCAATGTGATGGATCTAGAAAAACATTTATAATTATCTTAAATTAACCCACATATAAGATCATGGTTCAAGAGAAATAGAAGATGCAAAAAGCATCTATGAATGTAATTTTGTTTAACCAAGACACCCATAGAGTAGTTCACTCCTATTAGGCCTTCAAATATAGAATATATTGATGACTATGAAGACCAAGATAATGGATTCTGGACTCTAAATATGTGATGATTACAATAATAATACTTTTTCAATATTATCTTTTTAATGTCAATATTTTCAAACTCAAATATTAATGAATAATTTTCCAATCGACTAAAATAAATACATGATAATAGAAATCAATATAGTGACTATTCATCTTCAAAAACCGTATTCATTAATTCCCATAGATGAAACCACAAATGATACAATTGGTGTTTCAGTAGATTCAATAATACTATTATTAAAATGGCCAAATTCTCAAACCTATGACAAAACACAATGAAATATCATTAAAATTTATGGATAAATATAAACTAGAGACATTCTATTCAAGAGTAAAAAAGGAGTATCTATAAAATAAGAAGTGGTGATGAATTATAACAACCCTCTCTCATATGTTTTCTTAATGTATCATTAAAATAAAGCTTATTTCCATATAGAAATTATTTTCATTCTCTTAACCTCATTTATTCCTTATCCATTGATTTTTTTTTCAAAAAAAAGCTTAGTCGATCCCCCATTATATTACCTATATCCATATTTTATCTCTGATTGAAGTAGTCCTGGTGATGTGGACTTTCACTCTAATTGATATCACATGAATAAGGACTCCCACTCTCTTGATATCTAATTAAAGTAGTTTTGGGGACAACGACATATTTACTATTGATTCTATATCGGTAAAGTCTAGTAGATGATAACATTTCCTTTATAATGAAATATAGAAACTTATTGTACTCAATGTTATTTTGATATAATCATAAGAATCTCATACCCCTTTAGGTTGAATGTGAATAAGTATTTAGGGGAATAGAACAAGTACTTTATATTAAATAAAGGACATAGGAATTTCTTAACCTATGTCTCTTTTTAATTTATTATATTCTATCCTTTTGACTTTTTATTATATTTTCATTGTCAGTTTTACTTAATTCATGTATCTATGTTTACTTTCTTCGTCTTTACATTATCATAATGAATACATAATATGGTTCTTATAACTATTTTCCAATTATCCATCAAAATTTCCCTTTATCATTCGTAAGGATTATCTGCATTATCATCTTCTCTAATTCCTCTATTTAAAAAATCTTTCTAAATTGAAATTTGTTCATTCAATTATTTGGATATTAATTTATCTAGTATCAACTAACATGTTAATTCCCGATATTTGTTTCTATTTCATGTTCCTTATTTTCTACAAGAAACTTTATTGTTTACACTAATTTATTTTAAAAAAAATTATCATTTTAAGAGAGTCCTTAGAGTTATTCACTAATTTAATTATCATAAAATTAAATAATTATAAATTTCATCTTTTTACAATTTATAATAATTTTAAAAAATAAAATTTTTTGATTATAATTTATCCATAAAACTATTGAAATACATACAGACATTTGTAGTGAAAAATATCATAGATAAACAGGATTAAATTATTCATATTATTTTATATAATTTAAAATATTTGAATCATATATTATTTTTATATTCTTCATTTTTTAATACAGATATTTTAATTTCCATTTATTTTAGTATTATTTAATTAAAAAATATGTACTGTCAAAAGTAATATTGTTTATAAAGTTCTCATTAATGTATTATTTATTTTAGTATTCATTTAAATTTTTTATTTTTTGTAAAATTAATGTATTACTTTTTGAGTATTCATTATAAAAATAGGTAATTTTTTTCATTGATTATAAAATCATTAAAAGTATCAGAACATCTATAAATGAGAAAAAATTAATCACCATTTTTTGTTTGGCATCTCAAAAATAAATTTCTTCAACCATATTTTTATTTCGAGTCATTTATAAAATAATAAAAAAAATATTGTACCATTTTTATATAGAAAAAATGTATCTTATTTTAAATTTTATTATAATACCATTTAATTTTTAAAAATAATTAGAAGATAAACCAATAAAATTCAATACTCATGATTCACAAAATTAATGAAAAATTAATATTAAGTCAAAATATTTTTTTTCTTAATTAATGTGACAAATTTATATTATTTTAAAAAAATATAGAATGTACAAAATTAATATTTTTAATGATGAGTCCATATTTTAATATAATTTATTTTTTATGCTAAAAAACTGTTTTCATAGTTTCTCACTAAATTCACAATATTTTCATTGAAAATGTGTGTTGTAAAAAATATAATTATATATTTTGAAATGATACTTGTGAATCATTTAATTGTTTATTTTAAAAATTATTATTGTTTTGGATTGATATATTATTAAATTAAGATGTTTTATTAACAAAAATTATTTTAGGTAATATATTTATTTTTTAATTTGAATATTAGAATATTAAAATCCCACAAAGAGAAGGTTAAAGTTGTTAGAATGATTTTTCTTGTTTAATGTATCAAAAAGTAATCATCTCATAAATAGTAATTTTAATTTAATTTGACCTTAAAATCATTAGATATCATGAAAACTCTTGGAAATAAATAATATTATAAATGAATTTTTTTCTAATTTAGTTATAAAATAATCAAAATCAAAAAATATCATAATGGTATAAAATAGTAGCCATTAATTTTAATCAATTTTTATTCTTTATAGATTAATTAAAATTTTTATCAAAATCCAGTTATTGAAAAATAATAATTTTACTATTGATTATGTATGTTTTTTTAATAAAATCTATATTTCTTAAATTTAATATATAACTGAATAAAGTATTTTCTGTTAAAAATTGATTATTTTTTAAATAAAATTACTATTATTAAGATGAAAATTTATAAAAAAAACTATGTCATTTTATCTATTCTCAAATTTACGATTTATGGTTTACTAATTATACATCAATTAATTATTATATTAATTTTTAATTGATTAATTTTGATATTAATTTAGATTCAATTAATATTGGTACTAATAGAGATTCAATTAAATAATTAGTCAATGAAATAAATGATAATTATTAAATTTTAGTATAAATAATTATTTTATTTATCAAAAGATATATTTGATGACTGTGGAATCCATAAAAACACCTTCATTTTTTAATAAATTAAAATCATCAATTAATTAGTCTACCATGCGGTAATGACTGAAATTTTCAAAGCATTAAGTAACCCATTAATTTTCATAACTGACAAATAAATAAGATTTATTATCATAATAGACAACTAAATAAAATTAATTATCATAAAGGACAATCAGATTAATTTTCATAAAAAAATTAAATCATACCATTAATTTTGATGGTTCTCAGGGTTATAAAGAGAGTATTTGACCCCCCCCCCCCACTGCAGATCGGCTACAGATCCCTCTTTGGTGCTCTGAATCAGCGCATTCATGGTGTGAGTCACCATCTAGTGGCGGCATCGTGTGGTCTCGTCTCTTTCGGAAGACTCCACCGCTTTCTTTTCATGGCAGTGCAGTTTTGGTTCGAAGATCGAGCTCTAGATGCCGCGGCCTAGGGTTTACGTTGTGTTTCGTGTTAGGTGTAGGGGTGCTGGGAGGTTCTGCTCTCTCTACACAGGATTGAAAGCGGTGGCGTGATCTATGACTTTGGTCCTCTATGAGGTTGGTGGTACCAGGCATGGTCATGCTTCTTCGGGAGACCATTCCACTTCAAACTCTGCTCTTTCATCTTCCTCCTTCGTCGCACTCCGAGTCGGTATGCGGCGATGGTCTCGAGAGGTTTTGGGAGGTGCTATTTTATCGTTCTTTGGTTTTCGAGGAGGTGCGTTCGTCGTCGACTTCATGTTGTTCCATGCTGTGTCAGATGTTTCGATGTAGATTCATTGATTAATGAGTCGTTTTTGGGGGCGTCGGATTTCTGGGGACGTGATGATAACGAGGAGTGGAGCGATTCTAGCAGCGTGCCTCGAGGATGAACACGGACCGAGGTGATGCCTTGTATGGTTTTTGAAGGATGGATCCTGGTTTGTGATTTCGAAATCTGATTTTCTGTTTTGATGTTTTGGGGTGAAATTGGTGCCTAGTTTTGGTTCTCGTCGGCGCTGTTGGTTTTAAGGTGGTGCTGATGAATGGTGGTGTTCTGTGGAGGAGGTTCCGGCGACGACGCTTTCGATGGTCTCACCGGTGACCCGCTGTGATGGATATTATCTACTGATGTTACTGATGGTGATGATGGAATTAGGGGTGCGACTCGAGGAGACCGATCGTGGATCAACGTCCCAAGGTGCTTCGCTGGCCATGTTTTTGAATTTTGATTCAATCACGAATTTCATATACGCGGTTTTTGGATTTAGTGATTCGCTAATGTCGTGTATGGTTTCCGCTCACCCAAAAGAGCAGTTTTCAAAATCAAATAAAAAATAATTTTCAGTCAGTCAGTAGAAACGAACTTAATTAAATAAGAGAAATATCTTCTTTAATTAAAGCCAATTTTTATCGATAACATAGTAATGAATTTTTTCTGATAAATTTTACATGATCCTAATTTTTAATCTTCTATTCTATATTAGTTTTCTGGTATTTAATAGATTTTGTTTTTTTAAATTTAATCATCCACATTAGATTAATCATCTCTCTAATATATTTTCAATTATATTCACAAATTACAATAAATCTTTAAGAAACTAATATACAATTAATCTAGAAAAGACCTATTAATATATTATGAAACTCTTATGGATTTGAAATTGGTTTTTTTATTATATTTAATTTGTATGTATAGTTTGAATTTATTAAATATCTAGTGTAGAGACCCGAAGCTTATCGTACATGGACATTACATTACTTTTGCGGAATACTTAGTACATAACAAAAACACACACACAAGGATCGTAATAGTTTAGTGTCTTTGGAAACTCGGAACGTAATCTTCTAAAGATCTTCAATATCTCCCATAAAGATCTTCCCTTTTTTTTACCTATAAACCTTTCTTTATATCCTGGGGAAAAGAAAACATAAAAGGGTGAGCTCAAATGCTCAGTAAGGGTAAACAAAAGAAATATCAATCACATCATATACAAAAGAACATAGCTTTTTGGAAATCTTAACCTGCAAAAGAGCTCATAATATCATAACATGGGATAAATCATAGAAGTGAAATGAGATCCCCATAATCATAACATAAAACCTGAAACTTTGTGGCATGCACACATAATCATGGAAAATCATTTCTTGTTAGTCATGACTCATTGCCAAGACTATCTTAGTGGACAAAGTCCCTTTCTGAACCGAGTTCACTCCTCGTTTCAGTCCTGTATCACTGAACCGAAATAACCTTCCGTTCCAACCATGTCTATCTCATGAGATATAAAATCATTACCCAATGCATTGGAGGGAGATATAGGTCCCACCCATCTTATAATGAATCCTTTCTTATGTGTGCCACATAATCATAACACATACATCATCGCATAACACATGTAACAAAAATGGCATTCTTGAAACATCATGACATCATAAATCAATTCATATAAGATAAAGGAATTCATAAACATAATTCCATCACAACATAGTCAAATCAATGTAAAAATATGGATAGAAACAGAACCCTTTATTATCTTAGATGGAAAATAATTTTGATAAAACACTTGAATTGAATTCTTGAGGAAAATATCCTTTCTTCTTCAAAATCAATTTCTTTTCACAAAACATCATGCAATTTTAAAAGAAAGAGATTTTATTGAAAATAGTCATGAAATATTTTAGAGGAAGCTTCATTAAAATAAGGCTTTATAAAACATTAGAAATCCGTTCGTGCCGTATAAGTTAAAAAAAACATTCTTCGTACTTTTGTCGGAAAAGTCAAAAAGTACCTCGTACGGAAAAAACGACAAAAGATTCCTTTCATATTCTTTACTAAAAACTCACCTAAGGGTAAAATTGGATTTAAACTATTGAAAGTGGATGGAAAAAATATTACATATTGAGGGAACATGGATGTGGATGATAAAATACACCCCAGTAAATACTTACGAATAAACAATCTCGGATAAAAATGAGATTGTGATATTTCCCTTACCTTAGGTCCGACTTTCTTTGTAAGTGTCCGAACCTCCTGTATAATGATTTAAATCATGTTATTGACTTATTACAGAATCATATTCATTGTTATGATATCATATATGGTTCACTTATGACATTATATTACCCGTTCTTTTGTAAATTCCATGTTAAAGAAGCGTTTTGGGTAAAATCGTTTCATTTATCGTAGGTGTTTTGACTTGTTGTTCTTGACATCATTATTACTTATATCATGATTTACTTACTTCTAGAATATAAAATATGATTTATATATCATATATGTTCAGTATATATATATATATAATGGGTAGATAAATAAAATGAAAAACACCGTTCATGGAGACGGTAGTCCGTACGTACGCATGAACGCTGTTTTCCTTTCCTTATTGTCTTGAAATGGAAGTAAGTAGATGACATACATATGTATATATATACATAAATCCAGTAGCTTTATAATGTCATATATTTCATTATTATTTCTTATATATACATTATAATCATTCTTAAATGGTTAACATGGAGAATGAATCTCATCGCGTCGTGGAGACGGTATTCCGTACGTACGCACGAGCGATGATATCATTTCTATAAATATTGAATTGAATTGGAGTGGATTATAAAATATATCAGAATCAATATGATGTTGTAATAACTATGTATAGTTATTCTTTACACCATTATACCCATCCATGTAAGGTGGTGGTGGAAAATAGATTACACCACGGCGTGGAGACGGTATTCCGTACGTACGCACGCGCGGTGATTTCTTTTTCCGCAGGATGGATAGATGATGAAATAGGGTTTTTTCATACTTATAATAACATATCAGTATATGAGTGATACTGATGTTATTACTTCATAATGAAACAACCTAAGAAGAAGAAGTGGAAGAAGAAATAAAGATGAAAGAATTGGTAACGGTAATTACCTCTTTTTTGAAGTGCCTCTTTGAGACCTCCTCTTAGGGCACTAAAATTGGACTTTGAGGAAGACCAGAACCTCTAGGATGTTTCAAGGGAAGTGGAGAGGAGAAATTGGCAGGGGTTGGCCGAGCTTGAGTGCTCAAATTGGTGTGAGGAGGAGGGGGAGGAGGTGTCCTTTTATAGGGGAGGAGAGGGGCACCTTAGGAATATCTCAAAATATTATTTTATATTAAAGTCAAAATCGGTTTATAATGGTTCCAAAGGGTCTTATTTCGAAGCTAAAGTGGGGATGGGTCGAAATCCTATCAACCAATAAGATTTAGACAAGTTTAGGTTCTTATTTTAACCTTATCAATTAGATTTAACTCTAAGTTAAATAATTTAACTTTTACCGTGTCTTTTTGTTTTCTTTCACTATATGGTTAATAAACTTACTATAACATGCCAAACGAACCACAAATTTTATATTTTTAATACATATATCCTTATATAAGTAATTTGGCCGAACCTTAGATTTTTAAGATTAAAATAACAATTAATAATATAATATTTGATTTAAAAACTCTTTTGTGTCAATTTTGACACTATTTGATATATGATTTTTGTGAAAGTCATAACAGAATTATATGTTCGAACCAAGTTGATTAAATCAACAATAAGATATCATAGTAACCTAGAAAATTAGTGGAATTCATAAAAAGTCTTAAATTACATTTATTTTGGTATTTATATTATCAATTATGTCAATATTTCATTAATAAGATAATCACTGTATCATCTTTGTGTCATAAATAAATTATATTATTTGATGTATAAAAATTACAAATAAAATACCATCATGTAGGAAATCTTTTTATCTTTCTAATGAATATTTATAGTCGTATTTATCTTATGTATATCCCCATATTAAAAATGATTTACTTATTAAACTTTGATTTTAACTATTTTAACCCTTCTTTAAATAAATTAATAATAAATGTCCTAATCTAATCCAAGTGGGCCTAAATGGAAATATTTTATTCCTAAGTTGGTTTTTGGTCGAATTACACTTGTCCAATAGAATTAGGACATGTGTTAGGGTAATATTAATATCATATTTACCCTTAATTACCCTATTTACTATTTACCGTGGTAAAAAAAATAAAAAGTTACTATTCACCAAAAAATTATTTTCATCTCATTGAATCAAATTTTAGTCCTTGATATTAACCGTGTCTCTCGGATTTTCGAAATTCCATTCACAGAAGCGGTAAAATTAAGTTTTATGCAAAATTCAGTTTTTAACCTACCACTTAGTGGTTTCACTATTCATCGAAAATTGATGTTTTTCAGAACAATGCCAAAATTTCATCCCAAGCTATATTTCATATTCCGAATTCAAAAATGAAGTCTATTTTACCAAATTCATAACATAAAAGTTGCATTAATTAATTTTATAATTAAATCCCGCTGTTAAAACAAATAGCGTGTTTTTAAGAAACAATATCTATCAAAAGATTGACACTTGTTTATGTCTAGTTTAAATGTGAAATTACATCCAATGACCAACATTGTATTAAATTGTAAAAGAATATTCTAAATATACTTTAAAACTACTCAAATTAATAATTTATCACTATTAATTATTTCGATTAAAAAAGTTGTTTTTTAATTATAATTTAGTAATTTTCATTATTCATCAGAATATGAAAGTTATCCGAAATGTACCAAAATTTCACCTTAGGCTAAATTCGATACTCCGAATCCAAAAATGAAGTTCATTTTGAAATATAAGATTTATAGAATTTTAAAAAGTGGTTATTACTATTCATAACGGCTAGTTTTAATAATATTTTAATAGCATATCATTGTTTCGTGAAACTCAGGATTACGTACCACACACGCTATCGAGGAAGGTTGTGATTGCGTGTAATGCAAGGCAAGTCAAGGATGCGTGTTGTGCAAGCTCCTTTTGGTGTAGCGTATAACACAAGACATTAGTAAAATAAAGAAGAATATTTTTCATAAAATCTTGGGCTGTTACATTCTACCCCCCTTAAAATGAATTTCGCCCTCGAAATTCGTCGGGGTTATAAATGGTTTACTATTCGAAAGTTTCTTTAATAGAAACCCACATCGTAAAAGGGAATACCAAAACTTGTCTTTAAAAACTAAAGTATGAAATGTAACGATTACCCAAATAAACTAATCACTGGGTTTCCACATAGGTGAAAATATGGATATGGAAGAGAAATCTAACCATCATGTTCTAATGGAGAGTGGTAGAGAACATGGCTATGGAAAATCCAGTAATCACAAATCCATAGATTTGTGATGATATAAGGTACCATCTGATTCATCAGGTATAAGATCACTAGGACAACATTTTTGGTTTTCAAGATCATTTCCCTAAAGTTGAAAATTTGCTTAAAATAAATACTTACTTTATTTTGGTACAATCTCACTTTTGTTCGTGCCTTTAACAATTTCCACTTCATCTCTTAAATAAATGAAGTTGAATTTGTTATTCGTGAAGTGTTAGCAGATCATGTGATAGAATGACGGGTCATTCCATCTATCTCAAACAAAAGGTTAGCAAAAATTATATACATAAGTCGATCTATAGTGAGATTAATCACATATGGTTCCTAAAATGGACTTATACTTCATATATCATACTGCTTAATATAATAAAACTAGTTTCTACTAAACAGGGACTTCCTGTAGGCCAGTGGTAGGCGATAAAGGCCAGTCGCACTTCGGTTGTGGGTTCGATTCCTACAGCCTTGTCCGAAGCGATGGGATGTCGCCCGTCCTGCAGGTTGTCCTTTTTCTAAAACTACGTTACTATAACATCCCATCAATAATATCGAAAATCTTCTATCCTTAAACAATACTAACTTATGTCCAACATAATCCAGTCTAATCTTTAGGCTTATACATAATACTGCAGTCCACTCTCATAATATAGTGACATCGATTACCAGAGATTTAATACTGTCGTTGATCCCCACATATCATAAGATATGTCTTGTTGGTCACATTCCAAACATTCAAAGTCCTTAATCGTGTATTCTCTTGAATACCTTAGTGAAAACATGAGTGCAGTTAAAAGTTAACACTTTCCTCATACCAAAATCCTCAAAATTCTATATACTCAAACCATGATATCACTTAGTCCTTATATCAATCATGAGCTCATGAATACTATTAAACATTTCATTTTCTCGTCTTCATTATGCGCATATCATCTTATTTCCAAAAAAATATCTCAATCACTTTGAATACCACATCAACAAATATTGCAATACTCAATGATACAACATTATCCCATTACATAAACACTTAATCATTCCACCACATCGTTGTCATATTCAACATTGCCAATAGTGATCGCATGTGATTTCCCTTTGTCCTTTGCCTTCAGTGGTTGCTCATGTTGATCATCACTAACCCTTGGATTAGGGCAATTATTATCATAATGCCCCATTTCCTTGCACTTGAAGCATTGAAGTGTTGGCGGTGCGTTCTCTGCAGTGTTTGCTTTATTCACATCATTAGAAACCCTTTTTCCATTACTTCGACACTCAGCTTCTCGATGACCTTCTTTTCCACACTTAAAACATTTTCTAGTCCCTTTAAGACAATCTCCACCATGCTTCTTTCCACACTTTGTGCATAAGGAAACATTCATCTTCTTTTCACCATTATTCTGAGATTTCTCCTTAAACTCCATCTTTCATTTCTTGTCAAAACCATGAGATGGATATGTAACACCAACTTCCATTTCTACCTTGATAGCACAACGCACAATTTCTTCATAGCTACTGAAGTCTCTTATAGCTAATGCCCTTCGAAGACTTGGTTTTAAGCCACTGAAAAATCGATCAACTTTACTTTCAGGTTGGATGATAATTCCAGAAGCATACCTTGCAAGTCTTGTAAAATTTGCTTCATAGGTACCAACAGATTCATCGTCCCTTTGCTTCAGTTCAAGAAACTCTTTCTCCATCTTTGTTCGAAGAATACGAGGGAAGTACTTACTGAAAAACAAGTTCTTGAACTCGTCCCATTCCATGGACTCAATTTCATCTCTTGGCCTCGTATTCTTGATAAGATTCCACCATTGATCAGCTTCACCTTCCAAACGATATACTGCTAAGATGACTTTATCATGATCAGAACATTGAAGAACTGAAAATATCTTTTCAGTAGTACTGATCCATTGTTCAGCCACAAGTGGATCAGAAGACCCACTGAAAGAAGGTGGACGTTGCCTCATGAAGGACTCAATAGAATATTGTTCCCTTCTCTGCTCATTTGGAAGTCCAGAATGATTCATAGCTTGTGTAAGTATAGCAATAAGATTTTGCACTCCATCTCCCATAACATTTGTTTGTTCAGGAGGGAAATCATTGTATTGTCCATTGCATTGATCAACACGGTTCCTTCGGGTTCCAGCCATCGTCTAAAACCCAAAAAGAATAGTGTGAGAGGAAAAAATCATGATAGGGAAAACAACATAACAAAGGGGGAGTACCTTCAATATCCAACATCTTAGGTTTAATTCTATGATCGTTAGCGTAATTCTATTACTATAACCTATACGTATACTTATCCCTAGGGACATCCCTAGACATACCTTAGAAATATCTCTAGGGATCTCACTAACGTTTTCGCATCCTAGTTTCCAAAGGTTGACTAAACCTTTCCTCTGATACCAACTGTAGAGACCCGAAGCTTATCGTACATGGACATTACATTACTTTTGCGGAATACTTAGTACATAACAAAAACACACACACAAGGATCGTAATAGTTTAGTGTCTTTGGAAACTCGGAACGTAATCTTCTAAAGATCTTCAATATCTCCCATAAAGATCTTCCCTTTTTTTTACCTATAAACCTTTCTTTATATCCTGGGGAAAAGAAAACATAAAAGGGTGAGCTCAAATGCTCAGTAAGGGTAAACAAAAGAGATATCAATCACATCATATACAAAAGAACATAGCTTTTTGGAAATCTTAACCTGCAAAAGAGCTCATAATATCATAACATGGGATAAATCATAGAAGTGAAATGAGATCCCCATAATCATAACATAAAACCTGAAACTTTGTGGCATGCATACATAATCATGGAAAATCATTTCTTGTTAGTCATGACTCATTGCCAAGACTATCTTAGTGGACAAAGTCCCTTTCTGAACCGAGTTCACTCCTCGTTTCAGTCCTGTATCACTGAACCGAAATAACCTTCCGTTCCAGCCATGTCTATCTCATGAGATATAAAATCATTACCCAATGCATTGGAGGGAGATATAGGTCCCACCCATCTTATAATGAATCCTTTCTTATGTGTGCCACATAATCATAACACATACATCATCGCATAACACATGTAACAAAAATGGAATTCTTGAAACATCATGACATCATAAATCAATTCATATAAGATAAAGGAATTCATAAACATAATTCCATCACAACATAGTCAAATCAATGTAAAAATATGGATAGAAACAGAACCCTTTATTATCTTAGATGGAAAATAATTTTGATAAAACACTTGAATTGAATTCTTGAGGAAAATATCCTTTCTTCTTCAAAATCAATTTCTTTTCACAAAACATCATGCAATTTTAAAAGAAATAGATTTTATTGAAAATAGTCATGAAATATTTTAGAGGAAGCTTCATTAAAATAAGGCTTTATATAACAGTAGAAATCCGTTCGTGCCGTATAAGTTAAAAAAACATTCTTCGTACTTTTGTCGGAAAAGTCAAAAAGTACCTCGTACGGAAAAAACGACAAAAGATTCCTTTCATATTCTTTACTAAAAACTCACCTAAGGGTAAAATTGGATTTAAACTATTGAAAGTGGATGGAAACAATATTACATATTGAGGGAACATGGATGTGGATGATAAAATACACCCCAGTAAATACTTACGAATAAACAATCTCGGATAAAAATGAGATTGTGATATTTCCCTTACCTTAGGTCCGACTTGCTTTGTAAGTGTCCGAACCTCCTGTATAATGATTTAAATAATGTTATTGACTTATTACAGAATCATATTCATTGTTATGATATCATATATGGTTCACTTATGACATTATATTACCCGTTCTTTTGTAAATACCATGTTAAAGAAGCGTTTTGGGTAAAATCGTTTCATTTATCGTAGGTGTTTTGACTTGTTGTTCTTGACATCATTATTACTTATATCATGATTTACTTACTTCCAGAATATAAAATATGATTTATATATCATATATATTCATTATATATATATATATAATAGGTAGATAAATAAAATGAAAAACACCGTTCATGGAGACGGTAGTCCGTACGTACGCATGAACGCTGTTTTCCTTTCCTTATTGTCTTGAAATGGAAGTAAGTAGATGACATACATATGTATATATATACATAAATCCAGTAGCTTTATAATGTCATATATTTCATTATTATTTCTTATATATACATTATAATCATTCTTAAATGGTTAACATGGAGAATGAATCTCATCACGTCGTGGAGACGGTATTCCGTACGTACGCACGAGCGATGATATCATTTCTATAAATATTGAATTGAATTGGAGTGGATTATACAATATATCAGAATCAATATGATGTTGTAATAAATATGTATAGTTATTCTTTACACCATTATACCCATCCATGTAAGGTGGTGGTGGAAAATAGATTACACCACGGCGTGGAGACGGTATTCCGTACGTACGCACGCGCGGTGATTTCTTTTTCCGCAGGATGGATAGATGATGAAATAGGGTTGTTTCATACTTATAATAACATATCAGTATATGATTGATACTGATGTTATTACTTCATAATGAAACAACCTAAGAAGAAGAAGTGGAAGAAGAAATAAAGATGAAAGAATTGGTAATGGTAATTACCTCTTCTTTGAAGTGCCTCTTTGAGACCTCCTCTTAGGGCACTAAAATTTGTCTTTGAGGAAGACCAGAACCTTTAGGATGTTTCAAGGGAAGTGGAGAGGAGAAATTGGCAGGGGTTGGCCGAGCCTGAGTGCTCAAATTGGTGTGAGGAGGAGGGGGAGGAGGTGTCCTTTTATAGGGGAGGAGAGGGGCACCTTAGGAATATCTCAAAATATTATTTTATATTAAAGTCCAAATCGGTTTATAATGGTTCCAAAGGGTCTTATTTCGAAGCTAAAGTGGGGATGGGTCGAAAGCCTATCAACCAATAAGATTTAGACAAGTTTAGGTTCTTATTTTAACCTTATCAATTAGATTTAACTCTCAGTTAAATAATTTAACTTTTACCGTGTCTTTTTGTTTTCTTTCACTATATGGTTAATAAACTTACTATAACATGCCAAACGAACCGAAAATTGTATATTATTAATACATATATCCTTATCTAAGTCATTTGGCCGAACCGTAGATTTTTAGGAATAAAATAACAATTAATAATATAATATTTGATTTAAAAACTCTTTTGTGTCAATTTTGACACTATTTGATATATGATTTTTGTGAAAGTCATAACAGAATTATATGTTCGAACCAAGTTGATTAAATCAACAATAATATATCATAGTAACCTAGAAAATTAGTGGAATTCATAAAAAGTCTTAAATTACATTTATTTTGGTATTTATATTATCAATTATGTCAATATTTCATTAATAAGATAATTACTGCATCATCTTTGTGTCATAAATAAATTATATTATTTGATGTCTAAAAATTACAAATAAAATACCATCATGTAGGAAATCGTTTTATCTTTCTAATGAATATTTATAGTCGTATTTATCTTATGTATAACCCCATATTAAAAATGATTTACTTATTAAACTTTGATTTTAACTATTTTAACCCTTCTTTAAATAAATTAATAATAAATGTCCTAATCTAATCCAAGTGGGCCTAAATGGTCATATTTTATTCCTATGTTTGTTTTTGGTCGAATTACACTTGTCCAATAGAATTAGGACATGTGTTAGGGTAATATTAATATCATATTTACCCTTAATTACCCTATTTACTATTTACCGTGGTAAAAAAAAGTAAAAATTTACTATTCACCAAAAAATTATTTTCATCTCATTGAATCACATTTTAGTCCTTGATATTAACCGTGTCTCTCGGATTTTCGAAATTCCATTCACAGAAGCGGTAAAATTAAGTTTTATGCAAAATTCAGTTTTTAACCTACCACTTAGTAGTTTCACTAT
This sequence comes from Viscum album, assembly GCA_963277665.1. Lineage (NCBI taxonomy): Eukaryota > Viridiplantae > Streptophyta > Magnoliopsida > Santalales > Viscaceae > Viscum > Viscum album. Next base: position 399,288,400 of record OY728140.1, on the reverse strand, counting down.
TCATCAAAAATTGATGTTTTTCAGAACAATGCCAAAATTTCATCCCAAGCTATATTTCATATTCCGAATTCAAAAATGAAGTCTATTTTACCAAATTCAAAACATAAAAGTTGCATTAATTAATTTTATAATTAAATCCCGCTGTTAAAACAAATAGCGTGTTTTTAAGAAACAATATTTATCAAAAGATTGACACTTGTTTATGTCTAGTTTAAATGTGAAATTACATCCAATGACCAACATTGTATTAAATTGTAAAAGTATATTCTAAATATACTTTAAAACTACTCAAATTAATAATTTATCACTATTAATTATTTCGATTAAAAAAGTTGTTTTTTAATTATAATTTAGTAATTTTCATTATTCATCAGAATATGAAAGTTATCCGAAATGTACCAAAATTTCACCTTAGGCTAAATTCGATACTCCGAATCCAAAAATGAAGTTCATTTTGAAATATAAGATTTACAGAATTTTAAAAAGTGGTTATTACTATTCATAACGGCTAGTTTTAATAATATTTTAATAGCATATCATTGTTTCGTGAAACTCAGGATTACGTGCCACACACGCTATCGAGGAAGGTTGCGATTGCGTGTAATGCAAGGCAAGTCAAGGATGTGTGTCGTGCAAGCTCCTTTTGGTGTAGCGTATAACACAAGACATTAGTAAAATAAAAAAGAATATTTTTCATAAAATCTTGGGCTGTTACATCTAGTGCTTCAAATGTTCGAAAAAATGTATGAAGAACTTTTTTACAATTAGGGGCCCATTTCCTATTATTCATAATAAAAAAACTATACCAACAAGGAGTGATCCCATTCATAATGAAATTTATATATAGAGTGAAATAGATCAATTAGGAAAATGGTTAATTAGATCTATTCTATCAAAAATCTATTTTATAAGCAATTTTCTGTGTAATAAATTAAAAAAATTATAATATGAATTGGATATAAAATATAATAATAATGAATTTTTTTCTGGATAAATATTCCATTTAAAAATTCATGAAATTATAAATTGTTAAATATAAATCAGTGACTATGAAAATGCATGAACTTATGAAAATCATAAATTCACTGTCTGTAACACAAATAAATCTTATAGATAATTATAAAATCATGTCAATTATAGAGATATTTTCATAATCTTATGAGGGTTTTGGTATTGTTCTCAATCATCAGAAAGAGAAGTTATCACTTGAATCCGTTATGATTGTAATTTTTTGGAATAAAAATAAAGGAATAGAAACCTTATACTTCTAGTAGAACTTTGTAAGAATATGAAAAAATATGGTAACAATAAAAAAAAATTCCCCAAATTGAACAATGTGAATCTCAATTAAAAAATAAGAAACAAGATAAAAGGTTGTTCTGAGAAACCAAGTTCAAAAATCCCATGATAAAATTATGGAATGGTTGGGTGGTGGAATAAGGATTTTCCTAGAAATAAAATAAACTCCAAAAAAGAATCTACATTTCCTATATAGGTTACATGGTGGTCAAACATGGTGAGTCAGACCTAATTTCTAAAAATGGAGTATTCCTAAAAATATTAATGATTATTTTGTAATAGCCTCTGAATTTTAACTATATATGAACCACATGAGTGGTTGGTTAATACTAATGAAAATGGTCATGTATGTGATGTTGAATTTTTACCTTTATCTTACTAAACTATATATAACATGTCTATAAAGATGGCATATAACATTTATACCAATGTGCAGGGAATATGATGCATGGACATGAAGTTTCCCTTAGTGTGTATTCTATCTTTTTATAGGGAGTAATATGTAACTAAAATTCAAATAAATATTCTTAGTGCTTCGTGTTTCGTAAAATAGAGTTTTGGACTTTCATTAAAAATTGTTAAATTTTTTATTTTTCAAATAGGTTCTTTTACTATAAAAGAAAATATTTCCAACGGGTAGTTTAAACTTAAGGTTGAACATACTGATATTTTTTAAGTAAATATTGTTCTAAAAATTCTTGTTTGGAATTAAATTGAATGTTCTGAAATTTAGAACACACATCATGACTAAATTAATATAATTGTAATTAAATATATTATAAATCAATTATTAATGAGAAATCATGACATTGATAATAATAAAAATGTCATGAGTTTTTTGATGATAAGAATACTTGGAAATAATATCATTCAAATAAAAGGGATATATATTTTCTTGAGTTGATACACATAGACATTTATAAATTCAACTACTAATTGAATAGGGACCATTAGAAATACATTATCAACTTCATTGATAATTGGAGAATATATAGCCCTATTTATCATATAAAATGATAAATAGAGGCACTTGAAAAATTCATCACTTATAAGAATGAATTTTCACTTCAGATTAGAAAGAAACTAAAATATTTAAGATCAGATGTGGGTAGAGAATAATTTTCCAATCAATTTTTCGATAATTTAAAAAAACGACATTATTGAAGAAGATACGCCATCTTATTCACTTAATTATAAAAGGATCAATAAATAAAATAATAGAACATTGAAATATATGATCAATAGTCTTCCTTTGATTTATAGATTACTAAAATATATATATGGTTTTTTTAATATGGATTTCAATATTTTGGATAGAGTCCCTCATAAATGTTAGTAAAGAACTTTGTTTGATGTATAGAATGGAATAAATATAGGTTTATGATATTTTTATTGTGGGGTTGTATTTCCAAATAATTAGTACTAAAATATTAAGAGAAAAATCTTAAACCTAAAAAAGTAAATGATTTATTTATTGTGAATATTGAAATTTTTTAATCTCTCTGGATCATATGGTTAAATATAAGATTCCTAAAATTAATTTGAATACCATTGATGAAATTCAAGAATTATAATTCTTTGAGGATGTTTTTATCATGAAAATTAAAGTACCCTATTATTTTTATACTTTAGATTATTTCCTAAGATAATGGACCATTACATAACAAAAAGAGAATTTAAAAATTATGTTCATCTATGAAAATAGTATTTGAAAACTTAATGGCTATGATGAATTATGTGTTTGGATTGTGATGTTTGGTTCATGTGATCAGTAGATATTGATGAGAAGGAATGGTTCAAGATGTTCCTTTAGTCCAGTGGAGGATGTGGAAACAAAGAATGATTAGTTGGATAGGTTGAATGGTTGTTTACTCAAGATGATGTGATCATAATGGGTTTCTTCAGACAAGTTCAATACATTATGGTATGTTTAATAGAAGGGGAAAGAGTATTTATGTTTGAATCACAACTTTTCATGAAGTTTTCATGAAATGATGACGATTAAGGAATACTTTTTCATTGGTTATTGGTGTTCAATCAATTGTTTACAATAGGATATTGGTACATTACATAGTGAAACAGATGGAAAACTGTGTTTCATAAAATTCAGTGTAACCATTTTATTGGGAGGGGTGATCAATAAAATTGGGGTGTGATATCTTTGCAGAGTTATTGAACAATAACATTTTTGAAGTAATCCTCCTAGCTGATTAACCATGAATTGTAATATTTTTTTAATTTAAGAGAAATGAAATTCTACATTGTTTCTACAGTTGACATATGGATCACTTTCCTACAACGTAAAATAAAACTGTTCTTTAGATTATTTTACTTGGATTAATTACCTATTTTCTTGATGAAAGAGTTGTAGGGAATGGGATTAATTGGAAACTTAATGAGGCGAATTTTTTATTAATAATTCATCTAGGTTCTAAGAAATCATTGTTGTGAGAATTATATCCAGTAACTTGATTATATTTTTCTAGATTTATGGAGGTAGAAATTTAGTAGTTAAATTTTGTTGAGGATTATCAATTATTCGTATGATAGTGGTGTTTCTTTCTAATCAGATCAGTAGTTCACTTAGGGATAGATTAGGTAACATTATTTCTTTCCCAGACATGTTTCATTTTCTATGGAAGTTACTATCTTTGTATGGTTTGATTATGAGGATATCAAGCTATGGATTAATAAATCAGATAGAACTGATTTTATTTTATAGATGATGGATATAGAGCACTCTTTCATCAAAAATATATTTGAAAATTTTATTAAATATATTAAAATTAGAATCAATGTAAAAAAAATGAATGGGAAAATGAGATAAGAAGGTTCTTATATTGGTATCAATGTCATTATCCTTGAATTTCGGTCAGAACATTCTTGTGAAGAATTCCATTGAAGAGTTAGTGGAATCACTATATGATATTTACAAGACAATTACAATACTTAACAAGATATAATTTATAATGTCCCATAATTTACATGTATATATTACATCAACATTCAATAATATTTATTACATAACATAACAAAAAACACACCAAGACCGTATAGGTTTAGTGTCTTTAGAAACTCAAAAACATAAACAAATGGTTCATAAAACATCTACATTGTCTCCCACTTATTTCATCAAAACTATACTCTTTTTTGAAATATCTTACTAAATAACCCACTTCATGACATTGGGAAAAGAAACATATGAAAGGGTGAGCTAAAATTCTCATCAAGGGTAAACAAGGGAAATATCAATCATATCACAATCATAATAACATAACATTTTAAAATCTTATCCTGCATATAAAAGATCATAGTATTGTGTCATGGGATAAATCATAAAAGTGAAATGTAATCCCAATAGTCATAACATAAGACATGAAATTTTATAGAATACTCATATATTCATATAAAATAATTTCATATTATTCAAGGCTCATTGTTGAGACCATCATAGCAAACAAGTCGATTACTGAACCGAGTTCACTCCTCGTTTCAGCCTTGTATTACTGAACAAAATTCACATTCCATTCCAGTAATTTCTATCTCATGAGATACAAATATTTACCCAATAAATTTTAGGGAGATATAGGTCCCATCCATCTCAAAATTAAACCATTCTTATGTGTACCACAAAAACATAAATCATTTATCATAGCATAACCCATAAAATAAAATGGGTTTCATAAACATCATTCCATCATAATCTATATAAAATAAATTTATTTCATAAAAATAATTCCATCATTAATACAATCAAAACAAATTAATAATAGGTATAGAAACATAACTCTATGTAATTTTATATGGAAAATAATTTTGGTAAAATATTTGAACATAATTTCTGAGGAAAATATCCATTCTTTTTCAAAAACAAATTTCTTTTCTCAAAATTCACCAAAATTATAAAAGAAAATAATTTATTTTAAAATAATATTGAAATCATGTAGAAGAGGATTTATGGAAATAACGTGTCCTGAAATCGTAAAAATCCATTCATGTCATGTAAGATAAAAAAAATTATGCTCGTACATTTGCTGGAAAAGTCAAAAAGTACCTCAAATAAAATAACAACAAAAGATTCCCTTCATTTCTTTTAATAATAATTCAATAAATGGAAAATTTTACTTTAAAAAACATTATAATAATATAAATAATATTACATACTTAGGAAACGTGGATGTGGATAATAAAAATACCCTAGTAAATACTTACGTATAAACAATCTCAAACAAAAATGAGATTGTAAAATTATCCATTACCTTCAGTACCATATCATTCATATGTATCAAAACCTCAATTATAATTATTTAAATATTTTTATTGACATATTCTAGTATCATAATCATTTTTATGATATCATATATGATTATATTATCATCCATTTGTTACTAACATTTCATTGTAACTCGTTATTCGGATGTTAAATTCTTTATGTTATTATGAAAGATTTTTCAGATAAGTTCATGTTCTGATTATTAGTTTATAGTTATATCATTTAAATAATTATATTTTTAAAATATATATCATATTTATTCATTCAATTAATGTATATAATCATGGTTAAATTAAGATCATGTAGAATGAATCGCATCGAATCATGGAGATGGTAGGTCGTACGTACACACGAGCGATGATATCATTCCCAAAATTGTTGAATGGTATTGAAGTAGATGGTGTATAATATTTCATAATTTATTAACATGTTATAATAATCATATATAGTTATTATTTCCATCCTTAAAACTACCCATGTAAGGTGGTGGTGAAAAATGGATTACACTGCGGTGTGGAGATGGTAAGTCATACGTACACACACGTGTTGTTTTTATTTTTTCATATGATTGGTAAAAGGTGGAATATGGTTATTTCATAATCATAATAACCTATCATTATGTAAATAAAACTAGAGTTATTACTTTATAATGAAACAAATCCTGAGGTGGAAGTATAAGAAGAAATAAGTTTGAAAGAATCGGTAAATGATATTACATCTTCTTCGACATGCATGTTCTAAATATCCTCTTTGATCACTATAGTTGGAATTTTAAGAAGCCCAAGACCACTATAATGTTTCAAGGGATGTTTATAAGAGAAATGGGAAGGTTATGGTCGATCATTAATGCTAAAATGAAGTAAATAGTTGAGGGAAGAAGTTCCCTTTTATAATTGAGGTGAAGGCCAATTTTGGAAACCCCAAAAATATTCATATATAATAAAATAAAAACCCACTTAAAACCTCAAAAATATCCCTATTTCAAATATGAGATGTGATAGGGTTGTAATATCATTAAACAATAAATTTTAGACAAATTTATATATCAATTTAAGCATTAACATTTTAATTAACACTTAGTTATTCTATTGAATTTTTAACTAGGGAAAGAAATAGTTCAATATTGAAAGTGTGCAATATTTACTTATTTGAAGTATATTAGATGATAAATGAATAATTTATAACATTTTAGATCATATAATAATAATTATATTTTTCTAAAAATGTTTTATAATTTTTAAATAATTTAAGAACCCTTATTTTGACAGAATATTAATAATGTCTATTTTGACACTATTTATTTGATGGATTTTTATAAATATAAAAATTCGAATTGAAACTTGATCCAAATATTTTATTATATCTGTATGTAGTAAATTTAATCTATAAAATTCATTTTACTAAATAAGTATTCCAAATTGTATTTATTCAATTATTTTTAATAAAAATAATTTGATATCTTCATTAATAAAATAATTACTACCTCAAATTTATACAATTATTTAATAACATTATTTTTGAATAAAAATTAAGAATAAAATAACATGATGAATATAATTCAATTTTATTTCATAATAATACTTTTAGTCTAATTTATATTCTGAAAAACCCAACATTAAAAATGGTGTACTCTTTTAAAACATGAATGTGACAAATTTATCTTCACTTTAAATTAAATAATATAAGTGTCATAATATCTTCTATAAGACTCTAAATGGTAAAACAATGGACCCTTGGATTATTTTGGTCAATATATACTCGAAAAATATGGTTTTTGTACATTTTTTGCCCTTTTGATTGCTATTCATATTTTAATAATAATTTTTTTTATTGATTTCTCATCAATTAATTAATTTTTTCATCATCTAAGTATAAGTCTTTAATGTAATTATTTATTTACTAAAAATAATAAATAAATTTTCATGATAAAAAAATTATCATTAAAAAAAGTATTTATAACAAAATTTATCTTCTGTATAACCTTATATTAACAATAATTTAATTATTATTGTTTCAGTGATACATATTTCACTATTCTTGAAATAAAATAAATTTAATTTCCTAATATCATCCAAGTTGGTTAAAATTAATACCATTTAGACCCAATTATGTTTTAGGGAAAATTAAAATCATTCAATCGTATTAACACATGTTTTAGGGTAGTTTTAAAATATTATTATTACCCTTAATTACCCAATTTACCCGTTTATTGCGTTAATAAAATTTACTGAAGTTACTATTCATATTTCCCAAAAATAAAGTATTGATATTTACACAATTAGGTCCTTTTTATTCCAAATATATAATAAATTTTTCAAAATTCAAAACATATAAGTTACGGTGATTAATTTAAAATTATTCATGTTGTTGAAATGAGAAAACAAGTTTTCGAAGTTAAAATATTGCAAAAGATTTAAATGTTTTTACATCTGAATTTATTTTCAAATTAATTCCAATGAAATACATTATATTAAATGGTAAACATATATTCACTTTTTACTTTTAAATCTTTCAATAAAATTATTTAACCATATAAATTACTTCAATTAAAAAATTTATTTTCATTTAAAATTGATCTTGTTTTTACTATTCATCAAAACCTGAATGTTATCAGAAAAATATCAAAAATTGATCCAAAGTAAATTTTTATATCCCACTTCAAAATAACCCATTTATGTTGTCATATAAAAATTATTAATGTGTCAAAATCTTAATGTAAAAGGGATTCTCCATTCAAAGGTGTAAAATTGTCCTTTTAAAAAAATAGGTTTTGATACATCAAATAGAGTTTTATTCAAAACCTATGAATATAATATACATTATATGAATATCAAAAATATTTTATTAAGTATATAACACGTATATATCTCATTAATTTCATTCCGAAATGTAATTCACTCAAAAATACAAATTTCTAATTGATTTATATTTTTCATAAATAATTGATAGCCAATGAATTCACACTGCATTTTCATAAGTTACTTATAATTATTCCCACTAACCTAACGATGATTCTATAATAGTAATTTTATAATAAGGTAACTTGTGGTTCATTTAATCTCATTATTTCTTGCAAAGCAATCTACAGAAGAATAAAACTTATTTTAACAAAATATTTCATAAAAACATCCTTTTGTTACATTATATCCCCCTTAAACTGAATTTATCCCTAAAAATTCATCACTTGGAAACACAAATATCAGGATAAATCTCTCTAATCATATACACAAATTCTCATATAGCCTCTTCAAATTGGTGGTTCCTCTATAAAAATTTTACCAAGCGAGTGGTCCTGTTTTGTAGAACTTTTTCACTACAATCCAGAATCTCTATCTCTTGTTCTTTATAAAAAAGACCTTGATCCAACAGTAAAACTTATAATATTAGTACGTTTGAATGATCAGGTATGTACATTCTAATTATAGATACATGGAACACATCATGAACTTGAGAGAGATATGGTGGAAGTGCGAATCAGTAATCTACCTTCTTAATAAGATCAATAATTTCAAAAGGGTTGATATACCTAGGGCTCAACTTGACCTTCTTTCAAAATATCATTACTCTCTAAAAGGGTTGTATTTTTAGAAATGCCTTATAACCCACTTCAAACTCTCTGTCTTTTCTTCGGTTGTCAACATATCATTTTTGTTAACTCTAAGATTTTCTTTTGTGTCCTAGAATATATTTGACCTTTTCTTCCATTTCATCAACAAGATCAGGTCCTAATAGATTTATTTCCCTGAATTCATACCAGCTATTTGGATTTCTACACTTCTTTCCATGTAGGTCATTATAAGGATGTATATGAATACGAGAGTGAAATCTATCATTGTAAGAAAATTCCACCAATTTTAGGTGCTAATCCCAACCACCTTTGAAAACCATAGAACAATCTATCAACATGTCATCCACAGTTTGAATTGTTCTCTAAGACTGACCATCTATATGAAGATGATAAACAGTGTTAAAACATAACTCTGTATCTAGAGTATGTGGAAGACATCACCAGAACATTGAGGTAAACCTCAAATCCTGATAGGATATAATAGAAAGTGGTACTCTATGAAATCTTACCACTAACTTTACATATATTCTAGAAAGCTGATTGAGAGAGAAATCTTCTCTAATAGAAATGAAGTGTGCCAAATTCGTAAGGCGATCAACTGTAACACAGATAGCATTATTTCCTTTGGATGTTTTGGGATGTCTCATGAAAAATTATATAGTGATGTTTTCCCATTTCCATTCTAGTATGGGTAATGGATGTAACATCCCCTTAGACTTCTTTCCCTCATCCTTAAATTTCTGAAAAACCATGTACCGAGAGAATATTAAGTGACATCTCTTTTCATGTCATCCCACCAGAAGTACTCTTTTAGGTTCATGTACTTCTTTGTGCTTCTAGTTTGAATAGAGAATTAAGAACTATGCACCTCATCCAATAGCTCCTTATTTAATTTTTTTATGGTAGGAATACAAATCTAGTTCCTAAACCTTATTATTTCATCACAATCAATGTTAAATTCAAGAAAATTTCCCTCTTTTTTTGTAACTCTACATATTCCTTATTCACTTCCTTAATCTTCACTTGTATATATGGTTGAACATTAATTTGAGAAATATAAAATTTGTCCCCTTCCATTAAAATTTCAAGATCCATCCTTTAAAAATCCATAAATATTAGATCATTTGTGATGCTCATCATGGATAGGCCAGCGTGGTCTTGTTGAATCAAAGCATCTTCCACCTTGTTCGCTTTCCCGGGGTGGTAATATATTGAGCAGTCGTAATCTTTAATCTACTCCAACCATCTTATTTGGGTCATATTCATATCCTTTTTTGTGAAAATGTACTTAAATATTTTTTGATTAGTATAAATATCACACCTTTCACCATAAAGATAGTGACTCCATATATTTAATGCAAAGATTTCCGCAGAAAACTCCAAATCATGATGTGGGTAATTTATCTCATGGATTTTCAACTACTGTGAGGCATAAACTATCACCATATCATTTTTCAAGAGAACACATCCCAACCACTTCTTAGATGAATCGATGTAGATCACAAACCTTTCTAAAAAATAAGGAAATGTGTGCATAAGTGCACTGGATAACCTTTTTTTATTTCTTTGAAATTCTCTTCAGATTCCTCTATCTAAACGAACTTAACTCCTTTCCGAGTGAACATGGTGAGTGGATTATATAATTGTAAAAAATCATTCACAATATGTCGATAATATCTTTCCAAACCAAGAAAACTTAGGATCTCAGTTACCATTGTTGGTCTCAACCATATTTTAATAACATCTGTTTTTTCTAGATCCACATATATCCCCACTCATGAAATTATGTGACCCAAAAAAGAAACGTTTTGAAGACAAATTTCACACTTGGTAAATTTCGCATAAAAATTATCCTTTCTCAAGGTTTTGATTATAATTATCAAGGGATATTCAAGTTATTTTCTTCTATTTGAATATAAAATAATATATTCAATAAAGACAACCACAAAATAATCAAGATATTCTCTAAATACTCTATTCATTAGATACATGAAGATAGAGAAGGTGTTATTAAGAGAAAAAGGAATCACAAAATATTTGTAGTGTGCATACCTTGTACGGAATGACATCTTTCGTATATCCTCCTTGTAACGACCCAAATTTTCATAAATGAAAAATTCCTCTTGATCTAGTTAAACGTCTATTTATAAAAAAAAATTTTATAAGATGTCAACTTTTTTGGTTTTATGATAAGAGTTGTGACCATTAATTTTATAGCCATTGAACAGTGATCACATGATTAGTATAAATATAAGGCTTTAACGAACCCAATTTTTACTCAGACAAAGGAACTGATGGGCTCATCCAGTAGAATTTCCCCATACGAAGCCCATTTGTTGGAGCTCATAAAAGAGGTGGCGTCTTTGGGCTTCGCCCTTGACCAAGCCCAAGATGAGCTTCATAATCTCAAGCTCGAACGTGACAGTCTATGGGAAAAGTGGAAGTTGATTGAAATTACCACTCGAACGATATTATCTGAGCCACCCCAAGAGTCTATCACCATCGCACACCTTACCCTTAGGTCTTATGCGGCTGTTTTAAGGGGTTATGTAACAAATAAGTAGTACTATGTTCATGTACATTATTGTTGTATATAATAATGAATATAATTTCTAGTCATTTTTGATACATTGTAAATAGTTTTTAAAGTACAAATGATGTTTTTAGTTATTATTTAATTAAGAATTAAATTTTATTAAATTTAGGGATTTTTGAATTAAATAATATTTTAATAAAATATTATTATTAATATTAAATTAATTTTTATTAAATATAAATGATCTTATAAATTTATGAATGCAATTAAAAATTTTATTAAGGTTTGAAAGCCATTTTTGTCAAAACCCATGAATTTTCGATAAATGTTGGTTTTTATTTTAGAAGTGAAAATTAACATATCTAGAAATTTTTTTAGATAAAATAAATGTCATTTCTGGAATCAGGACGTCGAAATTATCCAACAGTGAATTTTTCATAATTTTCTGAGACAGTCAAATTTTTGGGTATAAATTAAATACTGTTTAAATATATAATGTGTTTTATGACATCATAATGACCTAATGGTGATGTAATAAAATACCATAATCCTTATGTTCGGCCAATATATGTTTTCTCATTAAAATGATGTCATTTTGGGTTTGTTTGACTTACTTTTAAAAGCATTAATGAACCCCTCAAGACTTATTCAACACTTTGCCTTTTTAAATTAATTTTCATGGGAGTGTGACTCAACTCCACATAAGCAACCTTATTATTTTAATAATTTAGGACCTTGGCCTTGTAAAATATTTTTTTCCTCTTTACTTTTCCAGAAACCATGGGCAAAAACCATGGGATGCTTTTTGGTTTGGATTAGTTTAATATAAGGAGTCCCAAACCTAAATAATAAAGAATTCTCTCACCTTTCCTATATAAACCCACCCAAGCTCCCACTTCCTCCTCACTAAAATCCTTTTTAGTTCATTGAACCTATTCCCAACTCTCTCTAGAATCTTCACAAGGTTCCCTAGGCTCTAAAGAAGCCTCTCACAAGCCTCTCTCTATCCTTTGGAAGCACACATCCAAGTAAGGGTTTTTTTCTTCCTTTCTCATTTTTGTCAATTTTCTTTAAGTTGTATTGCCCTTTTAATTTAAATTATGAATATTGGGGTATGGTTTCCCACCTCCCTCATACTTCACTATTTATGTTTGAATGATGGGAGACCCCTTTATCTCTCATTTAATGCCTCCCATGTACACCTGTTACTATGCCAAAATTCCGAAAGGAACTTCTCTCTCTTCTTTTACATTCAGGAAATACTTTTGTATCATGAATCTAAATTCCATTTCAATTGTTGGGACTGTATCTATATTACCTCCTTACTGTCCATTACATGTAAATATGATGAGTAACCCCTCTCTCTCTCATCAACCTTTTTTATGAATTCTTATGTCACACCGTTACGCTGCCGAAATCGCACCGGTCTTCTAAGCCAATGTCATTGTGTAGTGAATACCGTGCCCATTTCTCCATCAAGGGTATTCACCTTTATTCACATTTACTTATTGATTGTAAATTTTCATGTATAAATTCAACATTCCTTTATCATGGAATAAATTATTATGTTTTATGACTCCATGTTTTATGATCCATGTGGCACACTTATGCATGAAATGAAATGTTTAAGAAGGGTGCGCCCTTATAGCGCTCCAATGCATTTGGTAAAGTAAAGTATCATGATACGTCATGTGCAATGAGTGTTGACTCATGCTAATTAAAGTGAAACAAGGGTTTACTCGTGCTTCATGTGCAATGGGGGTTTACTCATGCTCCATGTGCAATGAGCCTTGGCTCATGCTAATTCAAGGTTAAGTATTGTTGCCACATTTCCATGTTATGATTATCATGATTTATAATGCCTTTATGTTCATGTTTCTTTTATGCTCTATTGATATACCTATTTTCTAACATGTATTTTACTCCTCGTGTTATTCCATGTGTACTCCCTTACTGGGCTTTATAGCTCACCATTTTCTTATACATGTCCTCATGTTATCCCATGCAATGCTAAGTACGAGGGAATGTAGTGGTCATGTAAAGGAAGTTTTCAATAAAGATGTTGTATTTCATGTTTTATGTTTTTATGTAATGATCCTAATCCCCAAAGACACTAAACCTCTCGATCTTCTTTGTTTTATCAAGTGATGTTTTATGTAATGAATCATGTTTAAGTTGTAATAAAAAGCAGGGTTGTCATAGTTGGTATCAGAGGATAGGTTTAGTTATTTTTGGGATTAGGAAACCCTAGTAAAGCCTTAGATACAAGACTAAGTATAATAAAAACATCCCTAAGTTTTGTTAAATACTAAGTAAGTGGTTTATCAAACAAATACATCCCTGTCTGGATACGAGCAGGTAGAGGCGGCTCTGGTACAGATGTATCCTAGGGGTAAAACCCGAAAACACCGCTTTGAGCTAGACTCGAACAGGAACTGGTGCACAACAACGGGCCTTGCTGCACTCTTGGTTACGACACTCCCAGGGGATATGTTTTGAGAAATTCACAATCTTTGTATGAACCCTTATTAAAGGAAAAATGCCCCTAAGAATATATGTTAGATAGTAGATCATGAAAAGCCTAGATTGAATCCAATAGAATCATGAGTTGAATAAATTAAAGTTTATTTATAAGTCATCAATTTTTGTCTTTGGATTAACCTTTATGTGTTACACCTAACTTTCCTTTTTCCAGCCAATGTCTGGTAATAGGAGGACTCGGCCTAACATCCGTTGTGAAGATCAGTGTGATGATTATACTAATGAGATGCCCAATCCAATGGGAACGGGAATCGCGAAATTTGTCACGCTTCTCTCTCAGCTAACTCAAGTTTTGAATAGAAACACGGGTCAAGATGAACGTTCAACCCCACCTAAGAAAGAACAAGTTGCTATCGAGAGAATCATGAGACAAAGGCCTCCTACTTTTAGTGGATCATCTGATCCCACGATCGCTGAACAATGGATCAACTCCATTGAAAATATCTTCTCCATCCTTCAATGTTCTGAACAAGAGAAGGTTATCCTGATGGCTTATCGTATGGAGGGTGAAGCTGATCAATGGTGGACGTTGATCAATAATACGAAGCCTGAGGAGGAGATCGACGCTTTGGAATGGAAGGAGTTTCGGAAGAAGTTTTTCGATAAATATTTTCTGTGCACCCTCCGTCTTAAGATGGAAAGGGACTTCCTTTCCCTCAAGAAAAATGATGAAGAATCTGTGGGAGCGTACGAGGAAAACTTCACAAGGCTTGCACGATATGCTTCCGGCTTCGTCGTTACCCCCGAATGCAAGGTTGACCACTTCTTTGGTGGGCTGAAGCCTATCTTGCGGAAAGCATTAGCGATCCGTGACTTCAACAGCTATGAGGAAATTGTCCAATGTGCCCTCAAGGTCGAAATGGAGATCGGAGAATCACAGGTGTATCATGGGGATAAGAAGCATAAGGTAGACTTCAATGATGGTGGTCCGATGGATAAATCCAACGACGCTGAGAAGTTCCAGCACCCCACTTGACAAAAGTGCGGAAAGAAACACCCTGGAAATTTCCTTAAGGGGACGAGAAAAAGCTTCAGGTGTGGAAGAGAAGGGAACCTAGCTATTAACTGCCGGCAAGAAGGACCCGCGGCTGCAACAGAGGAGAGGAGCGCTCCGTTCGAACCTCAACACATTGTTCAATTCTAAAAAATGCAATGAACCGGGTCATTTTTCAAATCAGTGCCCTAATCCAAGGGTTATCAGAGGCAACCAACAACCTCAAAGATAGCAAGGAAGAACTTTTTCCATCACTTATACCGAAGTGAACCCCGACAATGAAGTGGTGATAGGTACGCTAGTTATTCATTCATGAATAGCGAACATACTTTTTGATTCAGGTTCTACGCATTCTGTTATATCTCGAAAGTTTAGTAGAACAATCTCAGCACCACCATGAATCATAGAAGTAAAGATGTCGGTGAGTATGGGAAATGGGGCAATCATTGCATCCCTTGAATATAAGTCCTCCCCTGTTATAATCTGTGGATTGAATTTCCCGGCGAACCTCATCATACTCCCTTTGGTAGAATTTGATGCAATTCTTGGCATGGATTGGCTTTCCTTATATAGAGCCAACATAAATTTTCGGGAGAGGGAAATCACACTCCATATGGAGAATCAACCCCTGATTCTTTACAAGTTTCAGGAGGAAGATGAATCTCCTTTAGCTCCATCATCTCAAGAATGGATATTACTACCCTATGAGCATGTGTATCTGGATCAAATGATTGAGTCCAAAGAATAATCCATCCTTGAAGAAATTCCTATTTTGAGGGAATTCGCGGAAGTTTTTCCCGAGGAACTGACTGGTCTTCCTCTAAGAAGAGATGTTGAGTTCTCAATTGAACTTATTTTTGGGGCGCTACCAATATCCAAGAATCCATATAGAATGGCTATTGTTGAGCTTGAAGAGCTGAAGAAACAACTATAGGAGAATCTGGATAAAGGGTTTATACACCCAAGTGCTTCACCATGGGGTGCACCAGTCCTCTTCGTCAAGAAGAATGATGGGTCAATGCGGCTCTGCATCGATTATCGTGAACTTAACAAAATCACGATAAAGAACAAGTATCCACTCCCACGAATTGATGACTTGTTCGATCAGTTGTGTGGATAACAATACTTCTCCAAGGTGGACTTTCGGTCGGGATATTATCAAGTAAGGGTGAAGAAGGAAGATATCCCCAAGACTACTTTTCGTACAAGATACGGGCACTATGAATTCATTGTAATGCCTTTCAGACTCACCAATGCTCCAGTAATATTCATGGAATTGATGAATAGAGTCTTTAGAGATTACCTTGACAAATTTGTGGTAGTCTTTATAGATGATATTCTAATATACTCCAAAACCATGGAGGATCATGAGGAGCATTTAATAACTGTACTAGAGACTTTGCGCAAGGAGAAGCTCTATGAAAAGTACAGCAAGTGTGAGTTCTGGTTGAAGGAGGTCTCATTCTTGGGCCATATCATCACAAGCAATGGGATATCTATGGACCCCTCCAAAACAGATGCAATTGAGGGATGGCCGAGGCCAACATCGGTAATGGATATCCGTAACTTCTTGGGGTTAGCTGGATATTATCGACGATTTGTGAGAAATTTCTCATGATTGTCCAACCCTCTTACCAATCTAACTCGAAAGGGAGTAAAGTTTTCTTGAAGTGATGAATGTGAAGAAAGCTTCAAGGAGTTGAAAAGGAGGCTTATCAATGCACCCGTTCTCACTTTACCCACAAGTGGGGAGCTTTTGTGGTATTCAGTGATGCTTCAAAAAAGGGCTTAGGATGTGTGCTGATGAAGAATGATAAAGTGATATCCTATGCCTCAAGGGAGTTGAAAATCCATGAGCGAAACTATCCAACGCATGATCTAGAGTTGGCGGCTGTGATCTTTGCCTTGAAAACCAGGCGGCATTATCTCTATGGATAGAAATGTGAGATATATACTGACCACAAGAGTCTTAAATATATATTCACACAGAAAGAGATTAATATGCGCAAGATAAGATGGATAGATCTCATCAAGGATTATGACTTTTCAATACATTACCACCCTGGGAAAGCGAGAAAGGTGTTGGATGCCCTAAGTAGAAAGGATACAGCGATTCTATCAATGATTTGAATTGAGAAGGATCCAATATTCTTAGACTTGATGAAGATGGACGTGGGAATCATAAAGAAGGGAACATCATCAATCCTTTCACAAATGATTTCTCAGCCATCTCTTTTGGAAAGGTTAAAGGATGCTCAAAAGGATGATGTAGGAATTCAAGACAAAGTGGAAGCTATCAAAAAGGGTAAATCCTCGGAGTTTAATCTTAATGAAGAAGGAATTGTATGGTATGGGAAAAGAGTATGTGTTCCATCAATTCCGGAGCTGAAGAAAGAACTTTTGGATGATGCACATAGTTCAAATTTATCTATTCACCCAGGGAGCACAAAGATGTATCGAGATCTCCGAGAAAACTTTTGGTGGGATAATATGAAGAAGGAGATCGCTGAGTATACATCAAAGTGCCTGGTGTGTCAGCAAGTGAAGGCAGAGAGGCAGAAGTCTAAGGGGATGATGAAACCATTGCCCATACCAGAATGGAAATGGGAGAACATCACCATGGACTTTGTCACCGGACTTCCAAAGACATCCAAAGGCAACAATGAAATCTAGGTTGTTGTGGATTGTCTTACAAATACTGCACACTTCATTTCTATTCGGGAGGATTTCTCATTGAATCAACTAGCATGGATATATATCAGGGAAGTGGTAAGGTTGCATGGAGTACCACTATCTATTGTGTCTAGCCGAGATCCAAGATTCACCTCTATGTTTGGGAAGAGTCTTCAACATGCTCTGAATACTAAACTGAACTTTAGTACGGCCTATCATCCTCAAATTGATGGCCAATCCGAGCGGACTATCCAAACACTTGAGGATATGTTGAGAGCATGCTCAATGGACTTTAAAGGAGGATGGGATCAACATCTTCCTCTGTTTGAGTTCTCTTATAATAACAGTTTCCACTCGAGCATCCAAATGGAACCATATGAAGCCCTGTATGGGAAAAGGTGAAGAACACCAGCATGTTAGGATGAGGTCGGTGAACGTAAGCTGCTTGGACCAGAAATGGTCGAAGAAATGGTGGATAAGGTGAAAACCATTCAGTAGTATATCAAGGCATCCCAGAGTCGACAGAAGAGTTATGCAGATAATCGTCGATGAGACCTTGAGTTTAAATATGGAGACATGGTGTTTTTACGCATATCTTCGTGGAAGAAGGTCATGAGTTTTGGAAATAAAGGTAAGTTAAGTCCAAGGTACATCGGCCCCTTCGAGATTCTTGATCGTGTTGGGGTTTTGTCCTATTGACTAGAACTTCCACCTACTATGGCCAAGGTGCATGATGTCTTTCATGTATCCCTCTTAAGGAAGTACATACCGGACCCTTCACATGTACTCTCTTCCGAGGTGGTACAATTGGAATATGATCTTTCTTATGAGGAGCAACTAGTTAAGATCTTAGATTGTAGAGAAAAAGTTCTACGAAATAAGACAATGCCCCTCATCAAGGTGTTGTGGAGAAACCAAAAGTTTGAAGAAGCGACTTGGGAGTCGGAGGATATGATGAATCTGAGTTAACCACATTTGTTTTAGTGTGGGAAAAGGAAACTTTTGAGGGCGAAATTTCTTAAGGGGGGAATATTGTAACGACCCAAATTTTCATTAATGGAAAATCCCTCTTGATCCAGTTAAATGTCTATTTATGAAAAATGTTTTTATAAGATGTCAACTTCTTTGGTTTTATGATAAGAGTTGTGACCATTACTTTTATATTCGTTGAACGGTGATCACATGATTAGTATAAATATAAGTCTTTAACGAACCCAATTTTTACTCAGACAAAGGAAGCGATGGCCTCATCCAGTATAATTTCCCCATACGAAGCCCATTTGTCGGAGATCAGAAAGAGGTGGCATCTTTGGGCTTCTCCCTTGACCAAGCCCAAGCTGAGCTTCATTATGTTAAGCTCGAACATGACTGTCTATGGGAAAAGTGGAAGTTGATTGAAATTACCACTCGAGCGATATTATCCGAGCCACCCCAAGATTCTGTCACCATCGCACACCTTACCCTTAGGTCATATGCGGTTGTTTTAAGGGGTTATGTAACAAATAAGTAGTACTATGTTCATGTAAATTATTTTTTTATATAATAATGAATATAATTTCTAGTCATTTTTGATAAATTGTAAATAGTTTTTAAAGTACAAATGGTGTTTTTAGTTATTATTTAATTAAGAATTCAATTTTATTAAATTAAGGGATTTTTGAATTAAATAATATTTTAATAAAATATTGTTATTAATATTATATTAATTTTAATTAAATATAAATGATCTTATAAATTTATGAATGCAATTAAAAAATTTATTAAGGTTTGAAAGCCATTTTTGTCAAAACCCATGAATTTTCAATAAATGTTGGTTTTTATTTCAAAAGTGAAAATTAACATATTTAGAAATTTTTTTAGATAAAATAAATTTCATTTCTGGAATCAGGACGTCAAAATTATCCAACGGTGAATTTTTCATAATTTTCTGAGACAGTAAAATTTTTGGGTAAAAATTAAATACTGTTTAAATATATAATGTGTTTTATGACATCATAATGACCCAATGGTGATGTAATAAAATACAATAGTCCTTATGTTCGGCCAGTATATGTTTTATCATTAAAATAATGTGATTTTGGGTTTGTTTGACTTACTTTTCAAAGAATTAATGAACCCCTCAAGACTTATTCAACACTTTGCCTTTTTAAATTAATCTCCATGGGAGTGTGACTCACCTCCACATAAGCAACCTTATTATTTTAATAAGTTCGGGCCTTGGCCTTGTAAAATATTGTTTTCCTCTTTAATTTTCCACAAACCATGGGCAAAAACCATGGGATGGTTTTTTGTTTGGATTAGTTTAATATAAGGGGTCCCAAACCTAAATAATAATGAATTCTCTCACCTTTCCTATATAAACCCACCCAAGCACCCACTTCCTCCTCACCAAAATCCTTTGGAGTTCGTCCAACATATGCCCTACTCTCTCTATAATCCTCCCAAGGTGCCCCAACCTCCCAATAAGCCTCTCACAAGCCTCTCTCTAGCCTTTGGAAGCATACTTCCAAGTAAGGGTTTTTTTCTTCCTTTCTCATTTTTGTCAATTTTCATTAAGTTGTATTGCCCTTTTAATTTAAATTATGAATATTGTGGTATGGTTTCACACCTCCCTCATACTTCCCTCTTTATTTTTGAATGATGGGATACCCCTTTCTCTCTCATTTAATGCCTCCCATGTACACCCGTTACTATGCTGAAATTCCGAAAGGAACTTCTCTCCCTTCTTTTACATTCAGGAAATACTTTTGTATCGTGAATATAAATTCCATTTCAATTGTTGGGACATGTATCTATATGAACTACTTACTGTCCATTGCATTTAAATATGGTGAGGAACCACTCTCCCTCTCTTCAACCTTTTTTATGAATTCTTATGTCACGTCGTTACGCTGCCGAAATCGCACGGGTTTTATAAGCCAATGTCATTGTGTAGTGAATACCATGCCCATTTCTCCATCAAGGGTATTCACTTTTATACACATTTACTTATTGATTGTAATGTTTCATGTATGAATTCCACATTCCTTTATTGTGGAATAAATGATTATGTTTTAGGACTCTATGTTTTATGATCCATGTGGCACACTTATGCATGAAATGAAATGTTTAAGAAGGGTGTGCCCTTATAGAGCTCCAATGCATTGGGTAAAGTATAGTATCACGATACGTCATGTGAAATGAGTGTTGAATCATGCTAATTCAAGTGAAACGAGGGTTTAATCGTTCTTCATTTGCAATGAGGGTTTACTCATGCTCCATGTGCAATGACCCTTGGCTCATGCTAATTCAAGGTTAAGTGTTGTTGCCACATTTCCATGTTATGATTATCATGATTTATCATGGCTTTATGTTCATGTTTCTTTTATGCTCTATTTATATGCCTATTTTATAACATTTATTGTACTCCTCATGTTATTCAATGTGTACTCCCTTACTGGGCTTTATAGGTCGCCCTTTTCTTATGCATGTCCTCAAGTTATCCCATGCAATGCTAAGTACGAGGGAATGTAGTGGTCATGTAAAGGAAGTTTTCAATAAAGATGTTTTATTTCATGTTTTATGTTTTTATGTAATGATCCTAAGCCCCAAAGACACTAAACCTATCAATATTATTTGTTTTATCAAGTGAAGTTTTATATAATGAATCATGTTTAAGTTGTAATAAAAAGCAGGGTTGTTATACTCCTTTTTTAACCTTAATTGATGATACCCTGAACAAAGATCAATCTTGGAAAATTATTTATGATCATAGATTGATCTAGAATATGAAATTTGACTCCCCTACCTTGGAAATTGATATGAGCTCTATATATAGAAATCCAATCCATATCAATAATCACATCAAATTCTACTATAGCAAGGATCTCAGGATTTTTAGTATGCACTTTCCCAAAAACGTCAACCGAATAATAATTATAAACTTTTTATGAGAACATTGTACCATTATGAATTTTCACAACTAACTAAACATCTAATTGTGGATGTTATACGGTGATACCCTTCAAAAAGTCTTTAGACATAAAAGAGTGGGTGTGTAACGACCCAAACTTTTGCTAATGAAAATCCCTCTTGATTTAATTACATGTATTATTATGTGAAACAGTTATATAACTTATGATCTTCTTTAATTTTATGTTTTTTGATTTTAACATACCGTTAATAATTTTGATCATTTCTAATAAAGTTGTTGAACAATGATCACATGATTAGTATAAATATAGTGCTTTAAAAAAATTAATTTACTCAGACAAAGGAAGCGATGGCCTCATCTAGTAGAATTGTGCCATACAAATCCCATTTATCAGAGCTTGGAAAGGAATTGGTGCCATTATGATTCGCTCTTGACCAAGACCAAGTTGATCTTCAACATGTTAAGCTCAAATAGGACCACCTGTGTGAGAAGTGTATGTTGATAGAAATTACCACCTAAACGATGTTATCTGAGCCACCCCAAGAGTCTGTCACCATCGTGCAACTTACCCAAAGTTCTTATGCAGATTTTTTAAGGGGTTATGTAACAATACCCTTTCACTATGACTATGTTCATTATTTTTGTATAAATAATATACATTTATTTTATTATTATTACTTAGTAAATAGTTTTTTTAAAAGAAAAAATAGTATTTTTAATTAATATTCAACTAAGAAATATATTTTGATGAATTAATCGATTTTTTGGAATTAAATATTATTTTAATAAAATATTATAATTAAATTACTTTTTATTTAAAATAAATGATCATATACCTTTTATGAATATAATTGTAATTTTTATTAAGGTTTGAAATTTGTTTTTGTCAAAACCCATGACTTTTTTATAAATCTCTTTTTTTATTTTAAAAGAGAAAATTCACATATTTATAAAATTATTTAGAATAAATGAATATTATTTTTGGAATCAGGACATAGAAATTATCCAATAGTGAATGTTTTATAATTTTTTGAGATAGTCAAATTTTTGTGTAAAAATTAAATACCGTTTAATTATATAATGTGTTTTATGACATCATAATGTACCAATAGTGATGTAATAAAATAATATAAATGATTTTTTCAGAAAATATATGTTTTAAAATTAAAATAATGTAATTTAATATTTGTTTTATTTATTTTACAAAGCTGTAGTGGACCCTTCAAGACTAATAAAATAGTTTAGCTTTTTAAATTGATTTCCTTGAGAGTGTGACTCACCTCCAATTAAGAAACCCTATTATTTTAAGAAGTTAGGAAATTATACTTATAAAATATTGTTTTACACTCCCCTTTGAAATAAATCATGGGAAAAAACCACGGTATGGTTTGTGGTTTTTTTAGTTTAGTATGTGGTGTCCCAAACAAAAATAATAAGGAATTCCCTCTCCTTTCCTATATAAACCCACCCAGGATCCCACATCATCTTCACTCAAAGCCTTAAGAGTTCATCCAAACTCTTCCCTCCTCTCTCTAGAATCCTCCCAAGGTGCCCCAACCTCCCAATACTCCTCTCTCAATCCTCTCCCATGCCTTTGGGTACACACTTTCAAGTAAGGGATTCCTTCCTTTCTCATTTTATCCAAGTTTCTTAATATTTTTATTCCATTTTATTTTCAATTATAAATGTTGAGGTATGATTTTACACCATCCATATATTACCCTCCCTATGTTAGAAATGATTTGAGACCAATTTCTCCCTCATTAATGCCTTCTGTGTACACCTGTTACCATGCCGAAATTCCGTAAGGAATTTCTCTCTTCTCATTCGCGTTCAATCAATTGTTTTATATTATGAATTTAAATTCCATTAAATTTTTTGGGACATGTATCCATATGACCCCCATACTTTCCATTTCATGTACGTATGATGAGACACCCATTTATCTCTCATCAACCATTTTTATGAATTCTTATGTAATGTTGTTATGCTGCTGAAATTGCACATCAATTTTTCTCAAGACAAGGTCATTGTGTATTGAATACCATGCCCATTTCTCTATCAATGGTATTCACCTTTATGCACATTTACGTATTATTATAGTGTTTCATTTATTAATTCCACATTCCTTTATCATGGAATAGATGATGATGTTTAAGGTATCAATGTTATATGATCTATTTGGCAGACATATGCATAAAATGAAATGATTAAGAAGGGTGTGCCCTAATAGCCCTACAATGCATTGTGTAAAGATTAGTATCATGATACATCAAGTGAAATGGTGTTTTACTCATTTTCCAGGTGTAATGATCCTTTGGTATTGCTATTACCATGTTAAGTGGTGTTGCTAATATTTGTGTTATGATAATCATGCAATATCATACCTTTATGCTCATGTTTCTTTTAATCTCCATTGATATGAATATTTCCTATCATGTATTGTAATATTCATTTTATGCCTTCTTTACTCCCTTACTGGGCTTTATATGTCACCCTCTTTATGCATGTCCCCATGTTATCCCATAAAATTCTAAGTACGGGGGAATTTAGTGGTCATGTAATGGAAGTTTTCAATAAAGATATTATGTTTCATGTTTTAAGTAATTATGTAAAGTTCCTAAGCCACAAAGACACTAGACCTCTTTATATTCAATGTTTTATCAAGTTATGATTTTATGTAATAAATCATGTTTATGTGTGTAATAAAATGAAGGGTTGTTATGGTTGGTATCAGAGGATAGGTTTAGTTGTTTTTAGGATTAGGATTATAAAAACCTAGTAAAAGAATTAGGAATAAGACTAAGTATAATAAAAACATCCCTAAATTTTGTGAGTATTGATTATGTGGTCTATCAATAAAATTCATCCATGTCTGGATACGATCAGGTGGAGGCAGCTTTGGTACCGATGTACCTAAGAGTGAAAACTCCAACAAGGAGTTTCGGGCTTGACTCGGGGTATCCCAGTACACAAAAATGAGCCTTTATACACTCTTTATTACAACACTCATGAGGGATATACTTTGGTAAATTCACAAGCTTTGTATGAACCATTTTAAGGGGAATAAAAAAATCCCTCTAAGAATATATATTGGGAAGTAGATAATGGATAACATAGATTGAATCCCATAGATTCATAAGTTAAGGAAATAAATGTTATTTATAAGTCATGTGTTTTTTCCTTGGATTACCCATTATGTGTTACGCCTAAATTTCCTTTTATTATAGACAATGGTCGGTAATATTATGACTCGATCTAACAACTGATGTGAAGATCAATGTGATGACAATTCTAATGAGATGCCAAATCCAATGGGAGAAGGAACCACAAACATTGTCAAGATAATATCTTAGTTAACTCAATATTTAAATAGAAACATGGGTCAAGAGGAACGTTCAACCCCCCGA
Organism: Viscum album; assembly: GCA_963277665.1. NCBI lineage: Eukaryota > Viridiplantae > Streptophyta > Magnoliopsida > Santalales > Viscaceae > Viscum > Viscum album. The sequence goes on along the minus strand of OY728140.1, from coordinate 399,263,193 downwards.
AGAAAGAACAAGCCGTTGTCGATAGCTTCATGAGACAAAGGCCTCCTACTTTTAATGAATCATCTAATCCCTCAATTACTGAAAAATGGATCAACTCCTTTGAAAACATCTTCTCCATCCTTCAATGTTCTGAAAAAGAGAAGGTTCTTCTAGATGTTTATCATATGGGGGTGAAGCTGATCAAAGGTGTAAGTTGATCAAAAATATGAAGCCTGAGGAGGATATCTAGGTGTTGGAATGGAAGTATTTTCAAAAAACGTTTTCCAATAAATATTTTTCAGGCACCCTCAAACATAATATGTTAAGGGACTTCCTTAACCACAAGAAAAAAGTCGAAAAATCCATCAGATCATATGAGGAAAACTTCACAAGGAATGAACGATATGCATTTGTCTTTTTCGATATCCCATAATGCAAGGTCGACCACTTGTTTGGTGGGATGAAACTTAGCCTGCAGAAGGCCTTGGGGATCTGTGACTTTGGCAGCTATGAGGAAATTGTCCAATGTTCCCTCATAGTCAAAATCGAGATTAGAAAATATCAGGGGTATCATGGGGATAAGAATCGTAAGGTGGTCATTGATTAGGGTGGTCCGATGGATAAATCCAACGGTGCTAAAAAATTTCAGCACCCCACTTTCCAATGGTGCAGAAAAAAGCACCCAAGAAATTTCTTGAAGGGGATGAGGAAATTATTTAGGTGTGGAAGAGAAGGGAACCTAGCCATTAACTTCCAAAAAAACATGTGGTTGTAACAGCAGAGAGGAACACTCTATTCGACCCTCAACGCGTTGTTTCTTGTATCACCTACATAGAATCAGGTAACCTTGAAAATTAGTGCCCTAACTCAATGTTTTGAGGAGGCAACCAACAACCTGCAAGGAATCAAGGGATACCTTTTTCCATCACTACAGTAGAAGTGAACCTCGACAATAGAGTGGTGGCAGGTACGATAGTTATTCATTCAATAATAGCGAACGTACTTTTTGATTCCGGTTTTACACATTCTTTTGTATCCGGAAAGTTTAGTATAACAATCCCAACACCACCAAAAATCATGGAACTAAAGATGTCAATGAGTAGTAAAATGGGGAAATCATTGCACCCCATGAATATGAATCTTTCCCTATCATAATTTATGGATTGAACTTCCTAGAAAATCTCATCATACTCCCTCTAGTGTAATTTGATGCAATTATCATAATGGATAGTATATCCTTATATAGAGCCAACAAAAATTGTCGTGGTAGGGAAATAACTCTCCATATGGAGACCCGACCCCCGATTCTGTAAATGTACAAGGAGGATGATGAATCTTTTTTAGAACCATAATATCAAGAGTGGACATAAATTCCCTATGATAATGTGTATCTTACTCAGATGATTGACTCTAAGGAAGCAACCATCCTTGAATACATGCCTATTGCGGGAGAATTCGTTGAAGTGTTTCCCGAGGAATATTTTGTTCATCCTCCTTGAATAGATGTTGAATTCTCAACTGACCTTATACCCGGGTCATTGCATATATCCAATACTCTGTATAGAATGGACGTTCTGGATATTGAGGAGATGAATAAACAACTACAAGATAATCTAGATAAAGGGTTTATACTCCCAAGTGCTTCACCATGGTGTGCAATAGTCCTCTTAATTAGGAAGAAGCATGGGTCAATGCGCATTTTCATTGATTATCGTGATCTCAAAAATATCATGATGAAGGACAAGTATCCTCTTTCCTGAATTGATTACTTGTTCAATCAGCTATGTGGAGCACAATACTTCTCCAAGGTGGATTTGCGGTCGGGATATTACCAAGTAAGGGTGAAGAAGGAGGATATCCCCAAGACTTCTTTCTATACACGATATTGTCACTATGATTTCATATTAATGCCTTCAGAACTCACTAATGCTCCAGAAATCTTCATGGAATAGATGGATATATTCTTTAGGGATTACCTCAACAAATTTTTGGTATTCTTTATAGATGATATTATAATATACTCCAAAACCAAGGAGGATCATGAGGAGAATCTAAGAAATGTACTAGAGACCTTTCGAAAGGATAAGCTCTATGAAAAGTACAGCAAGTGTGATTTCTAGTTGAAGGAGGTCTCATTCATGGGTTATATCAACATAAGAAATGGGATATCTATGGATCCCTCCAAGATAGCTGTAATTGAGGGATGGTTGATGCCATCATTGGTAATGAATATCCTTAGCTTCTTGGGTTTAACTTGATATTATCAGATATTTTTGATAAATTTTTCACTATTGTCCAACCCTATTACCAAGCTAACTCGGAAGGGGGTAAAGTTTTCCAATTCGGATGAATGTAAAGAAAGCATCAAGGAGTTGAAAAGGAGTATTATCACTGTGCTCGTTCTCACATTACCCACAAGTGTAAAAAAAATTTGTATTTATTATTTCTTAAAAGAAGAGCATGGGTTGTGTTTTTGATGCAGAATGACAAATTCATTGCCTATGATACAAGGAAATTGAAATTTCATGAGAAGAAATATCCAACATGTGATCTTGATTTGGTTGCGGTGATCATCTCTTTAAAAAAATTTCATCATTATCTCATTGGGGAGAAGTGTGAAATATACACATATCACAAAATCCTCACGTATATATTCACACAGAAAGAGTTGAACATGAACCAATGAAGATGGTTAGAGCTGATCAAAGACTTTGGCTGGTCAATCCATTACCACCCAGGGAAAGCAAACAAGGTGGAAGATGCTCTAAGTAGAAAGGACCCGACAATTCTATCATTTATGTGAATTTAAAAGGATCCAATCTTCTTTTATTTGATGTAGATGGGCATGGGAATCATAAATAAGGGAACATAATCAATCCTTTCACAAATGATTGCTCAGCCGTCTCTTTTGGAATGGTTAAAGGATGCTCAAAAGGATGATGTGGGAATTCAAAAGAAAATGGAAACTATCTGAAAAGGTAAATCCTCAGAGTTCATTGTCAATGAAGAATGAATTTTGAGATTTTGGAAAATACTATGTGTTCCATCATGTCTGGAGCTGAAGAAAAAACTTTTGGATGATGAACATAGTTCAAATTTCCCCATCCACCTAGTAAAAACAAATATGTCTCGTGATCTTCAAGAGAATTATTTGGTGGGATAAAATGAAGAAGGAGATCCCTGAATATACATCAATGTTCCTGGTATGTTAGAAAGTGAAGGCTGAGAGTAATAATTCTAAAGGTATGATGCAACCATTACCCATACCAGCATGGAAATGGGAGAACATCACTACGGACTTTACCACTAGACATCTGAAGACATCCAAAGGAAACAATGCTATCTGGGTTATTGTGGATCGTCATACAAAGACTGCACACTTCATTGCAATTCGGGAGGATTTCTCATTGGATCAACTGGAACAGATATACATCAGAGACGTGGTAACGCAGCGTGGAGTACCCCTATCGATTGTATCTGATTGAGATACAAGATTCACCTCTATGATTTGGAAGAGTCTTAAACGTGATCTAGATACTGAGCTGAACATCAGTACGGTTTATCATCCTCAAACAGTTTGCCAATCCAAGAAGACTATCCAAACACTTAAGGGCTTGTTGAGAGCATGATCAATGGACTTCAAAGGAGGATGAGATCAACATCATCCTCTAGTTGAGTTTTCTTACAATAATAGTTTCCAATAAATAATTCAAATGGATCCTTATGAATACATATATGGGAAGATTTATAGAACACTGGCATGTTGGGATGAAGTTGGGGAGAGAAAACTCCTAGGTCCAGAGAAGGTCGAATAAATAGTGGAGATGGTCAAGACCATCCAGCAGCACATTAAATTTTCTTAGTGTCGACAAATGATCTATGTTGATAATCATAGATAAGGCTAGGAGTTTGATTTCAGAGACATGGTATTCCTCTTCATATCCTCATGGAAGAGAGTTATGATATTTGGGAAGAAGGGAAATCTTATTCCAAGGTACATCGGCCCTTTTGAGATCCTTGATCACATTGTGTTAGTATCATATCAATAGTACTCCCACTGAACCTATCTCAAGTATACGATGTATTCCATGTATCAATCTTGAGAAAGTGCATACCTGAACTATCACATGTACTCAATTCAGAGGTTGTACCATTGTAGAATGACCACTCCTATGAAGAGAAGCCAGTGAAGATCACAGATCGTAGGGAAAAATTCCTACGAAATTAGACAATACCCCTCGTGAAAGTGTTGTGGAGAAACCACAAGTTTGAAGATGCAATGTGGGAATTGGAGGACTGGATGAAGAAGAGTTACCCTCATCATTTTTAGTATGGGAAAATGAATCTTCAAGGGTGAAATTTCTTAAGAGGGGAAGATTATAATGACCCAAACTTCTGTTAGTGAAAATCCCACTGGATATAATTAAATGTATTATGGTATAAAATGGTTATATAACATATACACTTCTTTGGTTTTATGTTTTTTTATTTTAAAATACCGTTAATATGTGTGATCATTTCTAATATATCCATTGAATAGTGATCACATGATTAGAATAAATATAGGGCTTTAACAACTCAAATTTACTCAGACAAAAGAAGCGATGGCCTCATCTCATATAATTTCTCTATACGAATCCCATTCATTGGAGCTCAGAAAGGAGGGGGCATCAATGGGATTTTCTCTTGACCAATACCATGTCGAGCTTCAATACGTTAAGCTCTTATGGAACTGCCTACGGGAGAAGTGGAAGTTAATAAAGATTACAACACGAGAGATGTTATCCGATCCACCCCAAGATTCTGTCACCAACGTGCACCTTACCCTAAGATCTTATGTGGGTGTTTTAAGGGTTTATGTAACAAGACCTTAGAACTATGACTATTTACATTATTTTTTTACAAATAATATACATTCATTTTATTATTGTTACTTTGTAAATTGTTTTTTAAAGCAATAATATATTTTTAGTTAATATTCAACTAAAAAAATCTATTTTGATGAATTAATCGATTGTTTTGAATTAAATAATATTTTAATAAAATATTATTATTTAAATAATTTTTATTAAAAATAAATTATCGTATAATTTTTATGAATATAATTGTAATTTATATTATGGTTTAAAAGCTATTTTTGTCAAACCCCATCATTTTTTTATAAATGTCAGTTTTTATTTTAAAATTGAAAAGTCACATATTTAGAAAATTGTTTAGATAAAATTAATATTATTTTTCGAATCAGGATGTAGAAATTATCCAACAGTGAATTTTTCATAATTGTTTGAGATAGTCAAATTTTTGGGTAAAATTTAAATACCGTTTATTTATATAATATGTTTTATGACATCATAATGACCCAAAAGTGGTGTAATAAAATACTATAAATTATTTTTTATGACAATATATGTTTTACCATTAAAATATTGTGATTTTAGATTTGTTTGATTTATTTTAAAATGCTTTAGTGGACCCTTCAAGACTTAAAAAACATTTTAACTTTTTAAATTCATTTCCTTTACAGTGTGACTCACCTCCACATAAGCAAACCTATTATTTTAAAATGTTTGTACATTGGCCTCATCAAATATTTTTTTCCACTCCCATTTGGAAAAAACTATTTGAAAAAATCATGGGATGGTTTGTGGTTTTGATTAGTTTAGTATGTGGTGTCCCAAACCAAAATAATAAAGAATTCCCTCTCCTTTCCTATATAAACCCAACCAATCTCCCACTTCTTCTTCACTAAAATTATTTGGAGTTCATCCAACATATTCCCTCCTCTCTCTATAATCCTTACAAGTCTCCTAAACCTTCCAATAATCCACTCTCAAGCCTCTTTGAAGCCTTTGAGATCACACATTCAAGTAAGGGATTCTATCATTTCTCATTTTATCCAAGTTTCTTAATATTGTTATGCCCTTTTATATTAAATATTAAATGTTGGGGTATGATTTCAAAAATACCTTATATTCCCCTCCCAATGTTTGAAATCATTAGAGACCTCTTTCTCTCTCATTAATTCCTTCTCTGTACACTTGTTACCATGCCGAAATTCCATAAGAAATTTCTCTATTCTCATTCACATTCAAGCAATTGTTTTGTATTATAAATCTAAATTCCATTAAATTTGTTGGGACAAGTATCTATATGACCCCCTTGATTTCTATTTCATGTAAATATGATGATAAACCCCTTTCTCTCTCATCAACCATTTTTATGAATTCTTATGTCACGTTGTGTTGATGCCAAAATTACACCGCGATTTCTCTCAAGCTAAAGTCATTGTGTAGTGAATACCATGACCATTTCTCTATCAAGTGAATTCACCTTTATGTACATTTACTTATAGATTATATATTTCCATGTATGAATTCCACATTACATTATCACGTAATAAATGATGATTTTTAATGGATTCATGTTATATGATTTGTGTTGCTCACTTATGCATGAAATAAAATATTTAAGAATGGTTCACCCTGATAGAGCTCTAATGCATTGGGAAAAGATTAGTATCATGACACGTAATGTGAAGTTTGGGTTTACTCATGATAATTAAATTAAAATCATTGTTTACTTATGCTCTATGTGCAATGATCCTTGGATCATGTTAATACCATGTGAAGTGTTGTTGCCACATTTCCGTGTTATGATAATCATGTTATATCATACCTTTATATTCATGTTTATTTTATGCTCCATTAATATTCATATTTACATACATGTATTTTTATCTTCATTTTATTACTTCTTTACTCCCTTAATAGGCATTATAGCTCACCCATTTTTATACATGTTCCCAAGTTATCCCTTAAAATGCTAAGTACGAGGGAATGTAGTGATCCTATAATGGAAGTTTTCAATAAAGATGATGTGTTTCATGTTTTAAGTCATTATGTAACGTTCATAATCCCCAATGACACTAAAAATATCAATATTTTATGTTGTATCAAGTGAAATTTTTATGTAATAAATCATGTTTATGTGTGTAATAAAAATGAGGGTTGTTATAGGGTGGATCCAAATTCCAGTAAAACACTTTGCTAGTTTAGAGTGGATGGTAAGTGTACTGTTTACCACTTCATTATCATACTCCAAGTTTCTAATAGTGATTGCATGTGACATTCCTTTTTAATTGGTCTTAAGAATTTGTTAAAGTTGATCATCATCAATAACCCTTGGATTATGGAATTGATTGTAATGATTGTCCATTTCCTTGCACTTGTAGCATTGAAGTGTATGTGGTTCATTTTGTGTAGCCTTTTCTCTATTCTCGTCATTAGACAACTTTTTCCCATCACATAAGAATTAAACTTCCCGATGACCTTATTTTCCACACTTAAAAAATTTAATATTCCATTTAAGATAATTCCCTCCATGCTTCATTCCACACTTTGAGCCTAAGGGAAAACACATATTCTTTTCAGTTTTGACTTTATATTTTCCTTTGAATTCCATTTTTCTCTTCTTATCAAACCCATATGACTGATGGGTTACTCCAATATCCATCTCAACCTTGAGAGAACATTGAACAATTTACTCTTAGCTATTGAATTCCCTTCTAGCTAATTCCATTTGGAGACTTGGTTTTAAGCCACTAAAGAATCGATCAATTTTACTCTCAGGTTGGATAATAATTCCATAAGCATACCTTGCAAGTATTGTAAAATTTTCTTCGTAGGTTCCAATGGATTCATCATCCTTTTCATTAAGTTCAAGTAAATCCTTATCCGTCTTTTTTCAAAGAATATGAGGAAATTACTAATTGAAAAATAATCTCTTGAACTCATCCCATTCCATGAACTCAATATCATCTCCTTCCCTCATATTCATGATAATATTCCACCATTAATCAGCTTCACCTTCCATATAATATTATTATAAGATGAATTTCTCATGTTCAAAACATTGTAGTACGAAAAATATCTTTTTAGTGGTACTGGTCGATTTTTCAACCACCAATGGATCAAAAGACGCACTAAATGAAGGTGAATGCTGCCTCATGAAGGATTCACTAGAATGTTGCTCAATCATTTGCTTATTTGGAAGTCTCACATGATTAATATATTGAGAAGGTTGTGTGAGCATGGATATAAGGATTTTCATTATGTCTCCCATAACATTTGGTTGCTCGGGGGTACAATCAATGCATTTCCTGTCACATTCAACATTAATGTGGTTCCTTTGGGTTCCAACCATTGACTGAAACCTAGAAGCATAGTGTGAGAAACACTAATCACGATGGGAAAACCACATAATTGAAGAATAAAATTTCAATTTAAGACACTATAGGTTTTATCCTAGGTTATACATGAACTTCACTAAAACACAAGGATATGATTGTAACATATACTTAGACATATCCTGTGGATTATTACTAAATAACTCTCATCATATTTTCAAAAGGTTAACTATAAATTATCTCTAATACCAACTATAACAACCCATACATTACATGTAGATATAACTTCAACATTGATGAATATTTATTACATAAAATAACAAAAAACAAACCAGGACCATGTAGGTTTATTGTCATTAGAAACTGAGAAACATAAACAAATAGTTCATAAATCATCTACATTTTATCCCTCTTATTTCTTAAAAAATAGACTATTTTTTGACATATCCAACTTAATACCCTTATTTATGACCTGGGGAAATGAAAAATATAAAAGGGTGAGCTCAAATTCTCAGTAAGGGTAAACAAGGGAAATATCAATCGTATCATAATCATAAGAACATAGCATTTGAAAATATTATCCTGGATATAAAAGATCAGAATATCATGTCAAGGGATAAATCATAAAAGTGAAATGTAATCCCAATATTCATAACATATGACATGAACTTTTTTGGCAGACACACATAATCATGTAAAATCTTTTCATATTAGTTAAGGTTCGTTGTCGAGACCATCAGAGCGGAAAACATCCATTACTGAACCGAGTTCACTCCTTGTTCCATCCCTATATTACTGAACAAGATTTACTTGTTGTTTCAGTCATGTATATCTCATGAGATAAAAATATTTACCCAATTCATTGGAGGGAGATATAGGTCCCACCCATCTCATAAAAAAACAATTCTTACATGTTCCATAAAAACATAAATCATTTATTATAGCATAAACCATGTAATAAAATGGGCTTCTTAAACATCATTCCATCAAAATCCATATATAATATATGGATTTCATAAAAATAATTACATCACAAATAAAATAAATTTACAATAATAAATGGGATAGAAACATAACCCAATGTAATCTTATATAGAAAATAATTTTGATAAGACATTTGAACTTAATTCTTGAGGAAATATCCTTTCTTTTTCAGAAAAATTTTCTTTTCTCAAAATGCCATGCTATTTTAAAATAAAATTATTTAGTTTAAAATAATAATGAAATATTTTAGATGAAGCATCATGTAAATAAGGTTTCGTGAAACTGTAAAAATCCATTCATACCGTATAAGTTAAAAACATTATCCTCGTACTTTTGCTAGAAAAGTCAAAAAGTACCTCAAATCGAATAACTACAAAAGATTCCTTTCATACAGTTTAATAAAAATTAAACAAAGGGTAAAATTAACTTTAAAAAAATTATAAAATAACAGAACTAATATTACATAATTAGGAAACATGTATGTGGATGATAAAAATACCCCAGTAAATACTTACGTATAAACTTTCTCGGATAAAAATTCGATTGTAAAATTATCACTTACCATAGGTTTGATATACTTCGTATGTATCCAGACCTCCTATATAGTGATTTAAATAATGTTATTGACTTATTAAAGAATCAAAATCATTTTTAAAATATTATATATGATTATATTATTGTCTGTTTGTTCGTAACATTTAATTTTCACTCGTTATTCTGATGTTAACTGCTATATGTTCTTATGAATGATTTTTCAGATAAGTTCATGTTCTTGTTATTAGGTTATATTTAAATAATTTACATAATTATATTTTTATAATATATATCATATTTATTCATTCAATTAATTTATATAATCAGGTTATAATTAAGATCATGTAGAGTGAATCACATCGTATCGTGGAGACAGTAGGGCATACGTACGCACATGCAATGATATCATTCCAAAAAATGTTGAATGGTATTGAAGTGGATGGTGTATAGTATTTCAGAATAAGTAAAATTTTATAATAATCATATATAGTTGTTATTTCCATCATTATACCCGTCTAGGTAACGTGGTGGTGAAAAACGGATTACACCACGGTGTGGGGACGGTAAGTCTCGTACGTACGCACGCGTGGTGATTTCAATTTTTTCAAAGGATGTGTAGAAAGTGGAATATGGTTTTTTAATAATAATAATAACCTATAAGTATATAATTAATTATTGAGTTATTACTTTATAATGAAACAACTCATGAGTTGAAGTAGAAGAAGAAAGAAGTTTGAAAGAATCAGTAAATGATATTACCTCTTCTTCGACATGTCTCCTCTAAATCTCCTCTTAGAGAACTAGAGTTGTTCTTTGAAGAATACCAGGACCTATAAAATTTTTATAGGGATTTTTATAATGGAAATTGGTAGGTAATGGTTGAGATTGAAGTCTCAAAATTATCTGAAGATTTGATGGAGGAAGTTCCCTTTATAATTGAGGTGAGGGGCCCTTTTAGAATGCCCAAAAACATTAATTTATAATAAATATAAAACCCACATAAAAACCTAAAAAATTTCCCAATTTAAAATATGAGATAATTTAGGGTTGTAATCCCATCAACCATTAAATTTTAGACATGTTTTTATTTCAATTTAATCGTTATCATTTTAATTAACACTTAGTTATTGTATTGAATTTTTTACTAGGGTAACAAATATTTCTATATTAAAAGGGTGACATATTTACTTATTTGAAGTAAATTATACCATAAATGAAAACTTTAGAACATTTCAGACCATATTAAAGTAATTATATATTTTCAAAAAAGTTTTTATGATTTTTAAATAATTTAAGAAAACCTTATTTTGACAAAATATCAATTGTGTCAATTTTGACACTATTTATATCATGGATTTTTGAGAAATATAAAAATAAGAAGTGAACCAAGATACAAATATTTTATTATATCCCTAAGTGGTCAAGGTAATATTTAAAATTCATTTTACATAATAATTTTCCCAAATTATATTTATTAAAATATTTTTAATAACAGGTATTTGATATCTTCATTAATAAAATAATTACTACCTAAATTTTGTGTAATTATTTAATATAAATATTATTCGTATAAAAATTAAAAATAAATTTTATTATTAAGATAAATCCATTATATTTCATAATAATACTTTTAGTAGAATTTTTATTCTGAAAACCCCAACATTAAAAATGATATACTCTTTTAAAACAATAATGTGACAAATTTATTTTCACTTTAAATAAAATAATATAAGTGTCATAATCTCTCCTATAATACTCAAAATGGCAACTAAGTCGACCCTTGGATGATTATGGTTGATATATACTCGACCAATGAGTTCTTTTAAAGTCTGTTTTATTTTTATGGTTATTAATATTTTAAATAAAAAATAATGATTTCTCATCAAATAATTAATTTTTTCATCATTCAAGTATAAGTCTTTAATATAATTATATATTTCTTAAAAATTAAAAATAATTTTTCATGATAAGTAAAAAAATTATATTTTAAATTAGTATTTATAGTCCAATTTATTATCTGTATAACCGTATATTTTAAATAATTTCATTATTAAAGTTTGAGTGAAACATATTTCACTTTTCATTAAATAAAATAAATTCAATGGCCTAATATCATCCATGTGGGTTCTAATTGATACCATTTTGACCCAATTATGTTTTAGGGAAATTTATAATCATCCAATTATATTATTTCAACTGTTAGGTTAATTTTATAATATTGGTTTTACCCTTAATTACTGAATTTACCCTTTTATCATGTTAACAAAATTTTCCAAAGTAACTATTCATATTTCCCAAAAATAAAATAAAGTTATTTACATAATTTGAACCAACTGATTCCAAATATGTAATCCATTTTTAAAAATTCAAAACACAAATGTTGCAGTAATTAATTTAAAATAAATCTTGTTTTTGAAATGAGAGAATTAGTTTTAAAATTTCTAATATGGAAAAAGATTGAAATGTTTTTACATCTGAATTTAATGTCAAAATAATTCCAATAACCTAAATTTTATTAAATGGTAAAAATATATTCTATTTATACTTTTAAACCATTCAATAATATAGTTTAACCATATAAATTATTTCAATGGAAAAAGTTATTTTCAATTATAATTTAGCATATTTTTATTATTCATCAAAACAAGAATTTTTTCATAAAAAAATATCATTAATTCATTCAATGTAAATTTTTATATCCCTATTCAAATTTAAATGTTTATTTTTCCTATAAAAATTATTAATGTGTCAAAATATTAATTTAAAAATTTTTCACCATTCAATGGTTTATAATTTACCTTTTTAAAAAATAGTCTTTTATACATCAAATAGGTTTTTATTAATAGCCTATGAATACAATATCTATTGAATGAATATCAAATATATTTTATTAAGTATATAACACATATATATCTCATTAATTTCATTACATAATGTAATTCACTCAAAAATAAAAATATATATACACTTTATATTTTTCATAAATAATTGATAGCCAATAAATTGACAATGCATTTTTATAAGTTAGTTATAATTATTCCCACTAACCTAACTATTAGAATATAGAGGTAATTTTATAATAAGGGCACTCAAGGTTTTTTTGAACTCGTTATTGAGTTCAAATAAAGATACTGATGAATAAAAATTGTCTAAAGAAAATATTACATAAAAACATATGGGTGTTATATACAAGATGTGACAGTTGTTCAACATGGGTCTATCAGAAGGAAAATTTGTATCAGATCATGGAATGATTTCAACTTTTTCTATTATCGAATAAAATTAGTGAAGGTTAATTTCATTGATTGTGTTTGGTTTATTCTCTTATTATTATCCTTACCAAAATCATAGGATGTTGTGGTGATGGGTTAGATCATCTATAGTCAAAAAAATGACATTATATTAAAATATTTTTAAAACATGATTCTCATTGAAGTAATCCAAATAAGGGAAACCTTATATTATTCTAGTGATTTATTTAATGTAGACATAATAGTATTCTTACCATATCCAAGAATTTATAATAATTTATAAATGAATTCAAGGGAATGGAAAAGTGGTAAATCTATTGAATCCAGGTATGTCTGTTAGAACTATGATAGAAGGGGTTATATTAAGAATGATTATCAAAACCAGAAGAAACATTATAGAAGGACAATTTCCAGTTAAATGAGTTCCTTAATTTTAGTAAGTATTTCTTTCCTACATTCTTGTGTTAGTACCCTGATATAATCTTAGATAACAAATTCTAGATAATCATCTAATTTTATAGGATTTTTATCTTTAAATTTTGGTATAGTGAATCTAGAGGATAAATAATATCCTTACATTATAAGGGAGGATTATGTAAATATTAGGATAAATAATGAAAGTTTCCTTATGTAAAGGGTTTTCTATCATATTATTAGTCTGTGAAAAATCCTAATTTTAGTTGGGTAGCTAGATAAATCCACCTAAGGGTCAAGATTTTTCAATCGAGTGTGGAAAATCACTCTGGATTATGTTATCATAGTATAAGGTGTAAAGGATGGATCACTCTATCTATATATAAGGGAAGAAAGATTTTAATTGGATGAAACATCAACTTCTATAATCACAGAGTTGTTGAATGGTTGTCTTGGTAAACTTAGGGTTAAAGGTAAGAAAGTTTTTTTTGAGAAATTTATGATAAATATATAACATTTAGAAATAAAAATTTATGAGATTTTTATACTCAGGAAGAAACATAAAGTATCCTTCAATCATTTTTGGAAGAAAACCAAAATAATTGAAGGTCGAACATGTATATTAGGATGTTTGGGGAATTTATCCAATTAAATACCATAAATGGACATAATAAATTGTGACATTTATTGATGACTCTATAAGAAATGTATAGATTTATTTCCTGGAAAAAATCTAATGTGTTTAGATTTTTTATGTTGTAAAAAGTTATGATTGTTTGGGAAACATGTTTTAAGTAAATAAATTGATGTGAGAAAATGATGGTGAATTTAATAGAATATGTATTTATAATTACTATAAATGTAGGGGAGTCATACATGATATTATTTCTCTCAGAACTATTGAAAAAAATGGTGTGTCAAAAAGGATAAATAGAATGTTGTTGGAAAGAGCATAGAGTATGATATTTCATTAGGTAATTCCTAAGGAATTTTTTGCAGACCAGATAGGACAAGTGAATACTTGAACAATATTATCCTTAAATGCAATTAAATAATTAATTTCATAAATAATTGAGTTTAGGTAAATTAATAGAATTAGCTCACTATAATTTATTTGTAATATTATATTTTATGAAATTGTATATTAAAGACTGTAGAAATATTGATGGAATGTCTCTAAAATAATTCATTATAAGGTATAGAGATGAAAATAATATATTTAGAGTAGGGATGGTGATGAGAAAAAAGATATCATAAGTCATAATGTTTTTTTAATTAGATGTTCCTTTGCATATACATGAACTTGAACAGGAACAACAATTAATACAGGAATTCAAATTCAATTAATGTTGATTTGAGTAGAGGCTTCATGAGGACTCAAATTATTTAAAACTATAATAGCTTTTAGTCTATCAAAAATTAAAAAACAAGATTAATGTTCAATTTTTAGTGTATTTTTTTGGAATTATAACAGGATAAAGATATACTTGAATTCTTGGGAACTTGTGAGGATCATTCTAGAGTTTCATAGGATTAAATTATATAAATTTTATTTCTAAAATGAGTAAATCCACATACCATGGTGTATAGGTATATAAAAATAATATGATCAATAAAAATGTATGGATTTGATTTGAATTTTTTTAAGGGACATAAACCAAAAATCTTTAAATATATAGCTTGTTTTAGTGATTCTAAAAAGTGGTAGAAAGATATAAATGATTAATTGAATACATTTCATATGAATAACATATAAGAATTAGTATAGTTTCCAAACATAAAGTTATCAATTTAAAATAAATAGGTACTCTAGTTTAAAGAAGAAGTTGAAAGGGATAAAATTTATAAGTCAAGGATGGTTTTTAATGGATTTCATATGAAGGAGGGAAGTTACTTCTATGAAATTATTTATCCAGTAGTAATACATAATAATATATGAACAGTGCTTAGTTTTATTATATTTGGAGGATTATATTTGGAATAAGTGGTTGTGAAGGAGACCTTTCTTCATGGTTACATGGAGGAAATGATCTTAATTGAGAAGCTTTTTGTTCTCATATATTAATGGAATCTTTTCATGATGTGAAAAATTAAAATAAGACTTTATGGATTGAAATAAAAACTAAAGCAGTGGAACCACAATTTTAATTCCTTTATAGAGGATAGTGGTTTTAAGAGGAACAACACAGACCATTTCTATTATAAGAAGTAGTACAGTAATGGGTTATTTCTCAATTTTATATCATATGTTTATGGAATTATTCTATTGGGTCCACCAATCAAATAGATTGAAGAGTTAAATAAGGACATGTTAGGAAATTATGAAATGAAAGATCTTGTTAAAATAAAGAAGGTCATAGGCATGAGGTTTAAACATGATTAGAAGATCGGGATCTTGGTTTTATAACTGAAAGAGTACATTAGAAATATTTTTGAAAATTTTTAAATGAATAGATGCAAGTTGGTTTCAACTCCCCTTGTCAAACACATGAATATAATGATTTACAAGAACTATATATAAGGAAATATTCAAACTATGTGGTGAGTGTACTATATTCATCTCGGGTAAAATTCTTATGTATTCCATAGTGTGAACACAATCTGGCATTGCACATGTGGTGTCCATGATCATTAGATACATGGATAATCTTGGGAAAGTCCATTGGGAAGTTGTAAAGTGTATTATTCAATATTTCGAAGGAATGAGATATACTTATCTTTATTTTTCATATGATTGACTTTTTGGGTTTCGTTTAGTCCTCTAATGAATTTTGGTAGTTGAAAATATCCAAAACATAACCTGATCTTTCTTCAAGAAATCACAAAATTAAGATAACCATATAAAAGAGAATACTTGATACTAAATTGTATCAGCCTCTATTATCTCTTCTAATAAATAAGAATGATTTATCAAAATCACTAAATTGGAAAAAAATTATTCTTGCCTATTAGGGATTACACCAACTGATGGATACTTGATCATATAAAGATGATTACTGAACACACAAAGTGGTTCTATCAACTTTTAAAATACTAATCAATTTTCATTTATGAAGATATTTTCAAAAAAAATACATCAGTCTTACACTCGCCACTAGGTTAGGATCACATCCACTTATATATACATCAATGATGATCTTCATTTTGTGAAGAGAATCAAACATATCTAAATAGATTGGGTTTCATTTCATGGAATCCAAAAGTAACACCCAGTAGAGTTTTCATTCATTAAATAGTTTAGTGAATAAGGAATTTTCAATAAATGATTCAAATGTTTTTATCTATAACTTATGAGTAACTGAATAGAACTAAGTGGTAGTGCATGAATATGCAGCATCATATGAAACATTTCAGGTGTACAGGCATCATATATATTTATTTTATATGCATCACATGCATGAATTATACGTGCACTTCCAACAGTCTCCCACATACAATAATATATTATAATTCCAAATACCTATTTGAAAATTTCCACTGTATGATGTACCATATGCATCATATGCATGCTTATATAATAACATTTTCCATCAAATCATGTGACCATTAATCATGTTACATGTCAATCTAGTATATCTGACTAATCATTTCATGATTATTTGAAAAATATTGACCAAGTATATTAATACATCACATGTCATTCATCTTACATATGAGAACAAATCTTGTCCACTGTTTAATGAGTTTAAAACATCATATGTGACTCAACTAAGCATGTCAATACATTTCCTCAATCTGATTCAATCAAGTGACAGATGTATTTTATTATCATTCAAGGGGGAAAATACCATATTTTGTGTACTCTATCTGATGACATGATTAGAAATATACCCCAAACTCTTATATGATCTATGTTTTTATCAAAATTGTGTATGATGATTATTAAAGTATGAATGTTCTCATTCTAGGTATAATTCCATATTCTTGTAAAAGAATTGATAATAATCATAAACCCCTATGTATATAAATGATTATATGACATTCCATGAGATATACATTGGTGGTCCAATCGATGTAATAAGACTATACTGATTAAAACATGAATCCATGATTCATACCACATATAAAAATATTTCTACAGAGTATAAAAATATATTCATGTTAGTCTTAACATATCACCAAACCCCATAATACTTATTGATGATCAGTGACTAGGAAGAACTCAAAGTCCCACTTTGATAGGATATTATCATTCGACCATTCATGCAAAATAAATTACCTAACACATGAATGGATGATAATCAGATATATAAATTATTTTAATAACATGAAACATTTTACAACTATTAAAAAAATATCTCATGTGTTTTACACCCATATATTCTATATTACCCTTATGTTGTTGTTTTTGTTGTTGTTTATCAACAGAACTGCTACATTTCTTTTATAGCCACCCAAATGATCTTAAAATTACCCCTCTAAATAATCTCCCAACTGAGATGGTATTGGATAAGGTTTTTTTCATTGGTGTAATTGAGGTAATATATCCTGAGAAAAAGAACCATTATTTTCACCACATATCTTTATTAAAAATTAATGCAAGGAACCATTCCATGTTTATAAATAAAATTCTTGATATAAATAGATTCCATTATAGGATATGTTGCAGTGATGTATTATAACTCTATTATAGATTCTGGTATGGTTCCGTATTTAAAACTCTTCAAACTGATAGCTCCACTATTTAGTCCAAACACGAATATAGATTTAGATCTAATATCAATTTTTTGGATTGGAAGCTAGCATCAGTGTAACCCTTTACATAGATCTCATACTATCATCCAAATACAAAGAATATATCATTATTATTTCATTATAATTGAAAAGTTTCTACACAGTAATCGAGTGTCTCACGACGGAATATAATTGGTATCTATAAGTTATGTTCAATTAATAATATACATCAGGTGGATTTCATAACATAGAATACATGATAGATCCTATAGGATAAACCTAAGGAAACATATTCATACATTCTAACCCTTTAGAAGGATCATAGATCTTTCAAGGATTTGTCCTAGGAAACACCACTAAAGACCACTTTTGAGTTTTATATGATAATCCACTTTGTCAATTTACTAATATATGTGTTCTAAATTAGTCTGAGAAACATCATAGTTCTATTTATATAGATATTCATACCAATTAGGTGGGTTGTTTCACCCATGTGTTTCCTTGAGAAACATTTTACCAGCCACACCATCACAAAGTGAAGTGTTGTGAAATCATTTTTGATAAGAAATATGTCGTATATATATAGTATTAGATACACTATTATACTCTCACTAAACCACATATAATAAATTTAATCATCCACATTTTTTAAGATTCCAAACTCTTTGATTTCATCATCAAATATTGTATTCTCACTCTGAGAAGCTTGCTTCAATACATAAATGGATTATTATAACTTGAATACATTAGTAGTCTCATTTGAAACATTAAAACATTTATTTTGTATCATATACACGTCATCATCCAAATTCACATGAAGGAAATAATTTTTGACAATCATATGATATATCTTGTAATCCTAATGAGCATCTATGTCATATAAAATCCAAATGAAATTTATCGACATTATTGATGAAAGAGTTTAATAATAGTCTACAACCTGAATTTATGTGTAACCCTTTTCCACAAGGAATTAATATAGTCAAAAACTTATCCATCTAGGTCACATTTCATATGGAAAAATCCCTTACACCCTATATGTTTCACCTCTTTAGGTTAATTCACCCAGTTCCAAACCTTGTTAGTGTACATGGAGTCTATCAAATATTTGGTGGCTTTTAATAAATTATGATATTTATAACTCTCAATGGACTATTGGTAGGTATTAGGTTTCTCTTCTATGAATTTAATATCATTATCACTAGCCATGATAAATATATATCGCTTGGGTTCCTAATGAATCCAAATAAACTTTAAGGTTCTTCTATTACATTACTCGACACTTCTTCCCCAACTCTTTATAGAATCGGCTCAACCTCCATCTTATGAAAATTTCACAACTTTTTAACTTCAACTTCTCTAAGCTATACATTATTCTAACTAACACCTCAATTTATGTGTCTCTTCTCAATGAAAGTAAAAAATTACAACACAAAAAAAATTTAGTAGTATTATAAAAATATTATCTCCCTATTTCATTGGGATAACTAAAATTAATTAACTATTAGATATTGTGTTAGGTTTTTCTAAATCAATTTATCATATGAATGTTTCACAACCCTAAATAATTATAAAAGACAAACTATGTTATTTTCTACACCATATCCCCTATGGTATCTTTATGACTGATTTATATGCAACGGAGTTTAGTAAGAATGAAAAATTCTCCATATCATAACCCCATCATGAAATAGGAAAGTCACACTAACTTATCATCAATTGAACATTGTCTAGTAGGGTATAACTACTCGTTCTAGACATTCCATTCTATTACGGGGTTCCAGGATGAGTGATTTTTGGAAAAATTCCAAACTTTATGAGATGATTAATAAATTATTAGATCAAGAATACACCACCCAAATACAATAAAATAATCTTAATACATTTTCCATGTTCACTTTATACATCATTCAGATACTCTTTGACTTTTTCAAAAGTGACATACTTTTGTTTGATCTAAAACACATAACCATGTGACTAAATTAATAAGTAAAAGTAATGAACTACATAAAACTACAATTTTCTTATATACTCATTGGTTTACATACATCACTGAGTATAAGATCCAATAATTAATTATTCCTTTCCATTTTTCTCCAAAATGATTATGTTTCATTTTTCCAATAAATGTGACTTACATATACCAAATGATTCATAATCAAATCACACCAATAATCCATCTCTTTGGAGTATTTTAACACATTCACTATTTATATGTCTAAAGAGATAATGCCGATGTTATGTGGGATTAGAATCATCAATAGCCTTTATATTTTTTATGTTATAAATCAAATTACCCATATATCGAATATATAAACCATACATTATCTTTAAATTTTCATTAACCATTTCATTCTTCATAATAAATACACTCTTATTTTAAATAATGAATAAGAACCCCATATTTTCCAAATGAGGAATTGAAATCAAATTTCTATTTATAGAAGAAATAAAACAATTGTTTTTAAATTATAGGACTAATCCACTAGTTAAAAATATATCATAACTGTGGAATTCTAATGTTGTGAATCTTTCTCCATTGCGGATATGATGATAAACTTATACACTCAATAATAACCTTAAATTTCAAAGTCTATGTTTGTCAGCAAAAATGTGTAAGGAATGCTGGCTATACTATACCCATGAATTAAAGTCGGTGGAAGTGATCTATATGACATTCACATTCAGATTCACCTAATGTTTCTCATTGATAACTCTTCTCAACCCTAAATACTAATCTTTATCTATTTTATAGTCCATACCTATTACATATCTCAAAATGATTATGATTAAATATTTCATAATCCAAAAGAAAGATATTTCAGTGGGTGAGTATCATGTATTATATATTTTTATTAAGTACATTTAATGAAAGTGAACCTATTAAAAATGATAACCCTAGATATCATATACATTTATTAATCTAAGATACATATTTAAATAATAAATGATTTTTATCAGGAGTTCCTATCATTACTTAATTATCTAGGTAGGGATTAATCTCAATCAAAATTTTATTTATTATTGTATTTTTTAGAAGAGAACAATTTTTTCAAAACCATCATATGGATATACACAACTCAAATTATCTTGAGGTTTCCTAAGAGATTACTAGCTAAGTGTAACCCAAATAAAATGCCAAGAATAGAATAAAAAAATAAATTCTAGAGGAACCATGCTAAGGAAGAACCTATCAAATGATGATACAATGTTATCTATCAATTTCTTTCCCTACAAAATCTAATTCATGGTAGCCCTACTTATACAGAACCTACCTAATTGAATCATCATGGTATATAAAAATTCTACTTTGGAAGGAGGTGCACACTTAATACTTAATGGGGGGTTTCCCTTTTAAATCATACCAATATAATACATATAATATTAATATTAAATTCATAAATATTATATCTTATCTAATCATTATCATCTCATGTTGTATTTTCTTTTTGTGTATGCACTCTTCTAACGATTTAGTTTTGGAATACTTATTCTCTCAACCAACTTAATGTGTTCACAGAAAATTAATTTTTAACTCCATACACAAACTAGAATATTTTTTTACTCATAGAAAAATAGAATCCCTACATATTCATACATATCTGAATACATCATATAAATAAGGTATACAAAATCTTCATGTAAAGTATTAGAGTTATATGAGATTGATAATATACACATGAATAGGTTTGGATGGTAACATATCCAACCCCATTCACCTTTACAAATAAGGCATGGCCTTTAATTAGGTAGGTGGTCTGGCCCCAACTCCTTATCCCTAGGGAGACTCTACTGAAGTGATAATTAAATTCATGAAAACTCAAACACATAATTTTCCCAAACTACGCCCAACAACTAAATTCATCCTAATAACTCCAAATGACAAATCAAAGTCAGGGTAGATGAAAACCAAATTGTATGTAGTCATACTTAACATGTAATACATGGGGATTATTCCTATAAGTAGTTTATCTTTTGATGAAATGTATACATAATATTTACATTTCATAAACAATTAACTATACATGAATAAATGATAGAAAAAAATTAAATAATTAGAAAATTTCAAATATTTAAACAATAGATAAATAATTAGGTTTAATTCGTAAAAAAATATAACAAAAATCATTTTATAAATTATCCAAACATTATGGATATTCCTTAATTGTGACTATAAAAATTTTAAATTTAGTTCAACATAAAATCTTTCATGTTTTATATTATATTACATTTTTATTATATTCCATGAATTATAAACATTTTATAATTAAATTTATATTATATAAAAATTTAAACTATTCTAAATATCATATATATTGTAATTTATAAATATTTCATACATTAAACTTAAGGACTTCTAAATAAACTCTTTTCATTAAATATTATATGGCATGCCAAATAATATGGTAAAATTTAATATAAATATTAAAATTTAATATTTTGAAACTAGGATTCAAAAAAAATAATTAATTAATTATAAAACATTTGAAATTAATCAATTCATAAAATATTTATAAAATAAATATTTCCAAAATACTTGTTATCATGATTTATAAAAAATATTTAAACCATTAAAAAGAATAAAAATTTAAAAACATTTGTTAAATTTTTTCCTATTTACCATGACACAAAGGGGTATGCCTATATAGGTGTAAAACATTTAACTGTTACATAGGTTATGTATAACCGTTGTACCCACTACATAATGTTAATACAAATATTTCCTTTATGAAACTCATTAAATGTAAATGTAACTAATAGGTTTACTTTATGTAGTACATGTATAAAAATGTATTGTGGTGTTCATAGATACATGAGGATCATGTTACTACTATAAGAGCCTTATAATACTAAGATTATCATTTTATAACTTTGTAAATTATTGGACTACTATTACATAGAACATAGAAAATCCATCTCACCTTTACATGTCAAAAAAACTAGAAACGCCTTTTAAAATAAGTAAAGTACACTAACATGAGGTATATAAGAATGATTTGACCATTAAACATGTTAATTACCTTTTCATAGATCCTTATTGATATGTAAATAAATGTAAAACTTGGATAAGAAGTTGAAAATATAGTTTTTATCACCATAACTAAATATATATATTTAAAATATCCCTGAATCTTGAATAAATATGCCCCAATACAACTAACACGTTATGTTTAATCATCCAATTATTATTGAAAATGGAGAAAACCAAAACACAACCTGATATTTCTTCAAGAAAATACATATGAAAAATAACCATAAAACAAAGTATACATGATACCCTTTAGAAACTACATCCATAATCTCTTTAGATAAAGAAGTGTGCCTGATAAAGGTCCCCAAAAAGTTAAAAAAATAAATCTTGTATCCAAGGGATTACATCGACTTATGGATCCTTGATCATTTCAATAGGATTCCAAAACACCCGATGATGAGTTAGAGACTCTTTGAAAACATGAACAATCTTTGGGAAGGTGGAGATATTCAATAGGAATACATCAATATTAAAATTTCCAAAAGAGGATGATGACATCCTCTTATATATCTACCAGTGATGCTCTTTATTTCCTAAATAGTGTCTATATTACCAAAATGGAATGGGTTTCATCACATTTCCCTCAAACACTACAAAAATTGGAGAGTTAATTCACTGAAAAACTTAATAAATAAGGTATTTTCCATAAATGATTCAGATAATTTGATTCATAACTAATGAATCACCAAATGTAATGATGTGTAAGTATATAGACATATTGAATCATATACAATAGTTTTAATGTACAATCATCACATGCATATATTTGACATGAATAACATGCATGAATTTTACATTCACTTCCAAAAGATCATTTACTTGGGTATGTAGATGAAGACATTAAAGGTGATTCAAATTATTAGAAAAGTACAACCATATATCTATTTAATTTTTATAGAACCTCATTTAGTTTCATGTTGAGGTTCTATCTAATGATTCTTATCTCCACAATAGAAAAATATTTTATGTCAGTGACAAAATCTATAAAGGATGTGGTATGGTTTAGGTGTATGATTTAGGATCATAGAAGTGACTGGGAACATGGATTAATATGTTATGAAAGTTTGAGTAATATTCACATACCCTAAAATCCAAAGTTTCACGTGATGATGAAACACATAAACTATAAGTAACATTCTATATGGAAAATGATTATAGATAGATAGTTGGATTTTCAAAAGATATATAGGGAGGATATTTTGGTAGAAATTTTTACAAACTTTTTATTCCTAGGGAAACTAATGCCACATTTTTCCTTAGTTGAACTAAGATGAGTTGAAGGAATAGAGAATAATTTCACACATTAGAAGTGGAATAGTTCTTCTATAGTATTTAAAGATTCAGTGGGAACACTTGAATTATTCTTCAAGTGGGAGATTGTGGGATTATGAATCCATATTCATGTCATTTGAATTTTTTCACTAGAAGGAGTGATTCTGGAAGATCCTTAGGGCTGGGGGAGGTAGTGGCATCATTGAAACATTATACTGATAATTAAAATTTTATTGAGGAAGAAAACCCTTTTAGGGGTTTAGTGAGAACCTACCATTGAAATACTAAAGGTAGTTGTGCTTCATCAAACATTCCCATATTGTAGTGGAAATTAAATAAAAAACTAATTTCACTTCATAATGTACTCAATCGTACCATTATTGAGACAAAATTTAGTGAAAAATTAGAAGGGTAGGATGAAATGATGTTTAATATGGAAAATGTGATTGAAAATTATTCCATCTGATAAGATCAACATATAATGGTTAGTTCACTATAAGGGGGAAATTTTGTCTGTGTTAGAATCACACATTATTTCAAAGTATATAATAAAGTATGAGGAATTGGATTGTTATTGTTTTTTCACTAATGATTGGTAGTCAGTCAAAGGTTTTCTATAGGATATCTAAAGTTATAGTAGAGTAATAACTGGATGATGTTATTCTCATAGGTCAGTGGAACTATTTTACTGGGAGGTACCCTCTATAAAATGGAGGTGAGAGCACTTTGATGATATGTCAATAGATTTCTTGTTTAAAGTAATCAACATGGTATATTAATCAGGAGTTCAATTATTTTCAATTTTTAGATAAATTTAATATTTTTATGTTTTTATCATGGATATAAGACTCAATTTTTTAACCATGTATAACCAAAGTGTTCGTTGTATGATTTCATTAAATTTAATTGAATTTTTTTGAATTAGTTTTAGTGAATGTGATAGTGTTAGAAACTCTATTTGGAGATTTGAGTGAAGGTATTTCTTCCTAGTACCAAGACATTAGGGATATAAGAGTTCCATCTGGTGTACGAACTCTATGTTGCTAGTTTTCTAGAGGAATAAATTTGGTAGTTGATGTTTTTATGGGATTATCAATTTTAAATGAACCCAAAAGGAGTAAAATTTAAAAATGTTATTAGGAATTTGGAAGTCATTTTATTTCATATAACATCAGTGAAAAACCTACCGCCTTTCAATAATACATGGCTTAATATTAAGAAATACATTATAATATTATTTTTAAAAGTGAAATAGAATTAGTTATTCTAACGGAACATGATAGTTAGTTGATCATTCACTATGGGAAATACTATTGGTTATAAAAGGATATTTAAAACGAAACATAATCCATATAGAACTGTTTATAAGTATAAATCAAGATTGGTTGCTTATGAATTTATACAAAAGTAAATAATATACTAATTTGGCACACATTCCCTTATTTCTCATGTGATAAACATTATAGTGAAAATCATAGTGGATTTTATATATGATTTCAACATATATCAAATGGATGTGGAAATGGATTGTATTCAAGGTGACCCTAAAGATGAGATATATAAGGATTAATAAGAATTATTTCTAGAATTTTGTAATGATCATAAGATCTATAAATTGGTTAAAAGTTTTTGTGGAATTAAGTAATCAAAAAAGTAATTAAATGAAAAAAATTATTGAAAAATAATATTTCTTGATTCAAATAAAATGAAAGTGATAAGTCTGTTTACTAAAAATAAATATGTAATCTTTATATTTTATTATATCCCTATATTTATGAAATTCTATTATATGGGATTAAAATTGTGATTATTAATGATAAAAATTTATTATGAATAAATTATTTGAAATGAAATATATAGGATTTGTATATGTTATTATATATCTCAAGATACTTTGTTCAGTTGAAGTGATAATTATTTATTGATATCAGTTTTTCAAGAATAATAAAATTGAAAAATATTGTTTTCAAAAATAAAAAACTATTAAAACTCAATGTGTTATAGCTTTATCAGAAAATTATATAGTATTCCGATGTATTTGTTAAGTTTATCTCATTAGAAATTTCTAATATCTTATGAATTGAACGAGGCTAGATGTTCTTTTACTATCAAAAAGTTGTGAACATAAAATTATATTCCCAATATAACCTATTAGGAGACAGTAAATATGGTAATTGGTTGTATAAAGGGAACCACATCCCTTAGGCTGTAATATGGGATATTCATTGATGTACTTGAGTGGTATAGTAACACAAACTAGATAATGAACTACTCTAATAGAAATACTTGAACATGGTATTTTTAAACATTGGAAGTGGTGAGATCACCTAGAGGTATTATAATTAGAAAATTCTAAACAACTCAACATTTTTCTAAGTATTGTGATTTAGACACTACTAAATAGGATTATAATGTTAGATTCATTGGATTTAAAATAAGTTAAATTTCATTGATTGTATCAAAGAAACCCTCTTCATTTCTCTCTTCAATGTATTAGGGGTTCTCCCCATCCCCCTCAAGTGAATATTTTCCCACTCGGTCTTCCTCCCTTATAATACTTTCTACTTTTCACCCCTCTCATATTATACGGATATCCTTTTTCTAGTTGGTTTGGTTTGGATGATTTTGTTTTTAGGGTTTCCTTTCCATTTGTGTCTAATTTAGAGTCGTTTTATATAGTTTTCTTGCGTGATAATATCCTTATTTACCTTATTTATCCCCTATTTTTTGATGAACCATTTCCCCATATCCCATCTTTGGTTTTTTTTAATATATTCTATGGGGTATTGGGTCTTTGATTTTTATTATTTTAGTGGTCATTTTGAGTTCATGGGTGTTTCCTTTTGGGGTTATTTATTTTTTATTTAGATTTTGGTTGTTGTAAATCACATTGATGACCTCATTAGTTTCCACATAGTATCTTGTTTCATGATCCACTATGATAGAATCCATTTTGGTTAGGTGTGATTGGGTACATGGTGGTTTGGGATTATGTTGGTTGAAGCTCAATGATAAATCAGGTGATTTGAGTGTGAAACTTGTCATGTGTTTTCACCAATTACATGGTTTAAGGTGTTTTGTTCTCGTTATCAATATTTCTCAATATCTCATAGTTCCTCTAATATGTTATTGTTGGTTTTTTTCTATTTATATTGTCTTTGTGCAGTATTTCTAACCTTTCTTCTCCATATTATATTTGGGGATCTATTTGGGAAATTT
Organism: Viscum album; assembly: GCA_963277665.1. Lineage (NCBI taxonomy): Eukaryota > Viridiplantae > Streptophyta > Magnoliopsida > Santalales > Viscaceae > Viscum > Viscum album. The sequence continues at coordinate 399,235,649 of OY728140.1, read as the reverse complement.
CTCGGTTGTGGTCTTCTATGGAATAGGTATATCATTTTCCCATAGTGGAATCCATTCATTGAATAAGAAATTGTGTAGATACGGTGGAGATGCTCTTCTGGTCAGTGTGCCATTTTGGGTGGTTTGGATCTCATTTAGGTGGTGGCATGATGTTGTGGTTTCTTTCTCACTCAATGATTTTTCCTATTGGTGTTAGTCTATTAGGTTGTGGGATTTACTTTTTGTAGTGTGTTATTATGAATGATGGTATTGGTTGATGATACGTTGGTTAGGGTTCAAATATTGTGGATATTTTGGTATGTTTGATGGAGCATTATTTTCTCATGGGGTGACATTTGAGGTAAAAAAGGCAGGTGGTCAGCATTGTGGAAACAACTTTTAATTTGTGTGGTATGAAGTTCCTACCACACATGGAACCCATGGAATATATAGTTCTTCATATGGGCCCCTTCTTTCTCTGTGTTAGTCTGGTATTCACAACTACCCGAACCCAGTATTCATGGGATTTGATAATTTTTTGTGATCCATTGGTTTCTTTGGGTGCTTTTTAAGTACTATGATTGGGTTGTGTTTGTTTTTATACCCAATTCCTACTTAACATAAATGTGATTTTTAGAAACCTTAGAAAAACATATAGATTGGTGATATTACATGAGAGCTGGCTGGGGGATACATTGAATATTTCCCACACTTTCAATGACTTAAACCTACTACTATAATTTACATATATAATAGAAATAAATCCATAATATAAAATATTAAAAGTATCAAATAAAATAAAAAAGAGAAGTAGTCATATTCAAGTTATTCGTAAATAAATTTGGATTCTAGTATTTGATAGGTCTATGTCTACTGATTAATTTGGTACAAAAAAAATATTTGATCCTTTAACAATAGAACTTAAATATTCCTTATTTTAAAAATTGAAGTTAGGTATGGGACTAAAAACCCATGATTGATTGATATACCATTATAACCCATCCCACTAACAAGTGATCCCAAAAAATTGTTTTAACATGGTATAAATATGTTTTGGAATAGATAGAGCACTAATATATATAGATTCAAACATATATATTTGATTATATACCTTGGTAACATTAAGGTTTTCAACTACAATTTAGTAAGATTATTTTACTATGAATGTGATTAATATTATTTTTATGGATGTTATAATTACATTCATGGATATTACCAACTAAGAAGATGTATTTATATGTCCAAAAATATAGGAATTTGGTTTATTCATTTAATTCATTCGTGAGACGGGACTATAAGATATGGACAAAATGTTTTAACCCTAATGATTACTCCTATAGATAATAACATGTTTCTTACAATGGAAGGTTTCAAATTAAATGATCAAATTCAATTCATAGTATATCTAGACCTATTAAGGTTACAATTGGATAACATAAAATGAGTTTCAAACCACAAGGTTACTTTATTGAAAGCATGGTATGCAAAAATATTTGAAACTTTTCTCGATGGAATTAAAAGTGTTTAGGGTTTACTAATTATGGATCAATTAATTTTGATATTTATTGGGTGTTTTTATCATTATAATATCCATAGTAGTGGAAAAAAAATAAACCATAGGTTGATCTATCTTCAATAAATCAAATGTGTAGATGAAAATGAAAAACATAGAGTACCTAGATCTTAGAAGTTGTTTCTACCATCTCAATTTTTTACTTTTATGGAATGTGTTTGAGGAAGGTCTCTGAAATAATGAATAAAACTGCACTTACTCTGAGAAAAAAAAATGACTAATTTATCCTTGAACATATCAATAGGATCCCACTTCTATAATTGGTTTTTACATACTTCTCCATGAAGATAAACATAAAACACGAAATGGAGAGAGTTTGATAAGGCTCACATGAAAATCATCACATGATTTTTACCACTCACCCTACAACATGAGGGATTATATACCTTATAGAGACCATACTTAATGATCTTCATTAAATGAGAAGTATCAGCCATTTTAAATATCCCAAGTTCCATTTTATGGAATGGATAATTTTATCATGTTACTTTTCATTATTTAAATACATTAATTAAATAGTACTAAGATGAAAACATATCCATCTCATGGATCAAAACTAATGAAACCGTGTGGGACTGATGCAGAAAAAGAATGCATCATATCCATACATCTCATTCATTATATAAATATTTAATATATATATATATATTATTTAAACATGATTCGTATACATTTATTTTAATATCACTTTAACAATCTCCCACTTTCCCTTAAAATCTATACGAACTTAGTTCCAAACATTACAGCTCATTATGAATCCATCCAAACTCTTTTAGATATGGTCTCATCAAACTCTCATCATTTTAAACCAAAATTTTATCCAAAATTTTATCCTTATACAAAAGATTAACTATGTGACCCTATATTCATTAACAACATTGAAAATATATATATATATATAATCTCTATGTCAAATATGTAAGTAAAGAGTGGCATCTAGCAACATGTTGGTGCTTCTCCAGCTACTAAGTTGTTTTGTGTGATATCCATCAAACAAAATCATATAACCATGTTAACCACAATATGTATCATATATGTTTTATGTGTATGAATATAATCTCTTTTTCTATGAAATAAAGTGACTGCTAGACATTGACCATGTTAATCTAGTATAGGTAAACTCGGCTTTTATTGATTATCCAATAATGTCCAACCTATTCAATGAATAAAAGAAACATCATTTATATTGCAGATGATTACATAAAATCCCACTCATATAAGTAGATGAACACATAATATGTGACTCAACAAAGCATGGTCGTTCATTTCCTTTGTCTAATTAAATCATGGTCCATATGACTTTACCTTTTATATGATTGGACAAACACTAACTTGGTTATACTATAAACTATGAAATACTCAGTGACATACCCAACCACCCGCATATTATCTAAGTCAATTTATATTCTTACATAAGTAGGTTATCAATGTATAATGGTTATCATTATATATATATCACCAACCTGAATTATGAAATATTGATAATAATAATACACCCCTATGTAAATCAATGAGTATACCCTTCATGTAAATTTTTATTAAAGGGAAAAGGAAAGGTGAAAAAAAAGACACCACTATCCATAGTTATCCTATAACCCGTGGAGTCTAAGGGTCCTGAAATAATGGGGGCCAAGGGCATCCCCGCTGACTAGAATGACCCCCTTAGGATTCAAGCGATGAAAATTATGTACGAAAATTGGATTTGAACCAACTACATTGAGCGATGAAAGGTGCTCCACAACTTGATTCCCCTCATGACATGTATGGTCCACATTTATGTCATTTTTCATCATTCCTCAACACATTTTTATGATGTATTAAATCAATTAATGAGTGGAACCAATTCAATGCAAGAAGTGTTGATAAATCATTACGTCAGTTTCTTCCTCCTATAAATCAATGGCCATATCACATTTCATGGGAAACACTTTGGTGAGTCTATCCAAGTAATAATTTTATACTTATCAGCACATTAATTTACACTTCATATATCAAATATAACCCCTTAAAATAATTACAATATTCAATTCAGGCTAACCATAAAATATCATCACAACCAATAATACTTTATGATGATCAACAGTTTGGGAAAACTCAAAGTCACACATTAAAAGGATACTATCATTCAATTAATCATGTAAAAAATAAATCACCTCACACATGAATAAATGATTTATAGAGATTGAATTTATTATAATAACATGATACATTTAAAACAATTATAACCAATATCTAATGTGTCTAACAATCAAATATTCTATGTCACACTCATATTGTTGTTATAGTAAATGTTTTATCAACGTATATTCTATATTATCCTATATGTCGACCATACTTATTATTACATTTCCTCTATAAATGGTCTCTCATATGAGACTGTATATACTTAGGATGTGTTTGGTACTTTTGTGAGACCTAGTTTCTTTAGCGTGAGACACGTCCTCATTTATTCATTATATAGATGAATTTCTTTATTGATACTTGGAAATACTTCAAATTCAGTAATGAGATTCTTGATCCAAATAGATTCCTTAGTTGTATCTATGGTAGATATATACTCTTCCTATATTTTTGAGTCCTCTATTGTGGATTACATGGAACTATTTGAAATGGTATCACCTCCATTCAATAAACATGAATCAAGAATGATATCACATATCATCTTTTCCAGATTGGAAACTATCTTTTGTGTAACATTTTACAGAGATCACGTTATCACCTCCAATCATCACGAACACATCTTAGTACTTCTTAAGTAATTATGAATTATTTTCTGTTGACCTCACCTATTTTGATAATCCCAATCATGCTTTAACATACTTTGATAATCCCAAATAATGTGTATCTATATATTAATTCTTTCAAACTATGATATTCTATTATCAATATGATAATAATATTAAATTAATCTTTGAAATATGATAATAAATGATTATCCATGTTTATATGACTTTTGAAATAATTCTATCTTAATCGGATATGTTTTACATAATGCAGATAAGTGTGATGCTTAAAGCTACTGATACAGGTCTACCGGTACTTAGTCTACCGATGGACATAGTCACCGATAAGAAAAGGTCACCAATACGTAGAGCTACTGGTATGTGTAAGTCTACCAATACAGATAGCTACTGATAGAAGCTGAGCTACAGAAACAAGCTACTGATAGAACCGATAGAACAAGTTTGCCGATAGTCACCGATACAAGGAGCTACCGATACAAGAGAGCTACCGATGGAATCGAGCACCCAATACAAGTGAGATACTGATAAAAGCGAGTCACATGTATATAGATCTACTGATACACAGAATAATAGCTATCGATACAAGGAGCTACCAATATAGGGAGTTACCGATACAAGGACAAAGTGCTACCGATAGGATCTCACTGCTTTTCAAAGTCCACTGATACATATCTACCGACAGAAATACATTGATAGACCTACCAGTCACTATTTCCTAAAATCAAATTTCAATATTATTTTTTTATTAAGCAACGGTCATATTTGACGACTTTAATGCACTGACATAATTAATGTTGTTTTGTAGACATAATACAAGGTACGAGGCACAAAAAACATGGAACCTGTCAGCTCAAATCCATGCATTCGAAGATAAATAGAAGTGTGTTGAAGAGAATAGAAACAAGAAACAACTCAAGAAATGAGAGAGCACTAACAAGATGACTATCGCAACCATGAATAAGAGATTGAAAAATATTCAAGGAATCGATTTTATAATGCATGCAATCCAACACTACTGAATAATACATGAAGTACATTAAAATCAAGAAGAACATATTCACTCGTGAAAAACACAAGCTGACCCACAACCCTCTGTTTTTTAAACAAAAACCTGATAAGGACTCAGAGATTCATTTACATCATTCTAAAGAGTCCAGAGCTTCACCCACAACCCATAGATAATTCTAAACTCATCTCTATCTGTTTAGATCTATTGTGTTTCATTTATTTACATTTCGAGCAGTGTGTGTGCTCCGTATATTTTATACACACACTGTCTCCTATGCTAAGCTTGAGGATTTCTAAATCCTCATTCAAACTCAATAACTTCTTTGTATCCCATTGTGAATTGTGGAAGAGTTCATGTGTGACCTGGATAGCCTGTGTGATATTGTTTGGTTTTCCGACGTAGAACTGTGGTAGAGGTCTTAGTACCTGGATAGTCCCTGTAGTGTTTTTTTACCTCGATCCAGGGTGTGGATCAAATTTATATAAATTTTTTGAGAGGACTAAGTCTCAGATTGAGACTGAACCTCTTGGTTATATCTTCTGTGCATTTTTTTTGAAGTACAAAGTATATTATATATTTTATATTCCGCTTCTAATTACTTTGAAATACAATTTTTTTAAAGTTATGTTGATAGTTAAATTATCAAGTGTTTATACATAATTTGAATCAGTATGTTAGTTTCAAAAGTTAATTTAATCTCTTTATTAAATTAACTGAGACCTAATCAATCTTTGAGAAAGTAATTGAACTTTTAAAATATGTATAAATTCACTACATTTTAACTTAGTTTTTAAATTGGGGAATTTTAAGAGAAATATTTTTAACAGAAATTTGAATTGGAAATCAATTAACCACCCTCTTGAGTATCCACTCCAACCAACATTTGGTATCAAAGGTTTGTTTTATTTTTCAATGTTTTCAAAACACTTTTTTTCAACTGTGATATTAGTTGCATATTTAAAGATCTTAAATTTCTGTTAGTTCTAAATTTTATCTCTTTAAATATATTTTCTAAAATCTAGTTATGGACAATAGACTAGAAGGTGATACTACAACCGAGCACCTTTCTTTAATGGTAAAAATTATGCCCAGTAGAAGCTTAAGATGAAAATTCACTTAGAGAGTATGGGATTTGATATCTGGACTGCTATAGAGACTCAATATAAACTTCCAGAAACTGATAGAACTACTTGGGATGAACCTATTAAATCTTCTTACAATAATAATTGTAAATCTATGAATGTCCTGTATTGTGCTCTATGAGATGAAGAATTCAATAGGATTTCTCGTTGTAAAACTGCATTTGAAATTTGGGACACACTAGCTGTTTCTCATGAAGGAAAACCCAATGTTAAGGAGATGAGGCTGAATACATATACTATTAAATATGATAACTCTAAAATGAAGCCCGGTGAACCCATTTCTGAGATGTATCTCATGTTCAATGAGATTTTCAATACTATGAGCTCACTTGGAAAGGTTGTTCCACCAAAGAACAGATCATGAGAATATCAAGATGTTTTCTAGAGAGTTGGAGAGGCACCACTAATTCAATTAGAGAATCCTGTGAAATTAGTGCTCTACTTGTCAAAGAACTTATTGGTAAGTTGATGATGTATGAAGAAGAACTTCAAGTGAAAATGGAAGAGGATGACGAACCAAGAAAAAAATCAGTAGCCTTCAAGACATCTGCTTCAAAGAATAAAGACAAAGGAAAAAATTCAAAGTACAAGTGATAGTTTGAGTAGTGATGAGAGTGAATCTGATAGTGATGTTGAGATGCCTCAAATAGCCAGAAGATTTAAGAAGTTCTACAGGAAGAAGAAATTCTTCAGAAAATCAAACTAAAAAGGTAGATATGACAACAATGGTCATTGGAAGGACTGGAAGAAGCCTGATAAGAGTAATGAGATTGTCTGCTACGAATGCAAGAGGAAAGGACATGTAAAAGCAGACTGTCCAAAGCTGAAGTTCAATAAGAAATATGACTACAAGGACAAAAAATAAAAGAATGAAATGAAAGAAACTTGGAGTGCTTTAGAAGACAATTCAAGTGATTCTAATTATACTAAGCATGAAGATTCTCATAAAACTAACATTTGTTTTATGACTAACACATCTGAGGTAACACTGGATACTCCTGCTTTAAATTCATATTATTCTGTAGTTGATTTTGATTCAGAATCATAAAACATGTCTAGTGAAGAATTATTTGAATATTGTAATATGCTAGAAGATACCTGCAATGAGCTGAAATACAAATAAAAATCTTTAAATAAACAGTATGCTTCAACTAGTACTATCAAATCTGAATTAAGTGTAAAAATGGAAAAGAATTCTCAACTACTGAAAGAAAATACTGAACGTAAAATGTCTAATGCGCAATTGAGAAAGGATCTAGAGAAGTTCACAAATGGAAAGAACACTCTAAATCATATTCTTGGTAAGAATATTTCCCCTAGATACATTACTAATTTAGGCTATCATCCTGGAGAGAGACAGTTTACCAAAATTAGATTTATTCCTAAATCTGGACAGAATGCTGCTAGTTATAATTATGGAAATTCATATGAATAAACTAGTTATTCAAATTGTTATGAATCAAACAAAGTTTATATTTCAAAATCAATTGATTATGTAAATTATTTGAGACACATAAGACAAATATGGGTACCGAAAGCTTTGATTGTGGACCTATCTGGACCCAAGAAGATCTGGGTACCAAAATCATTTTCTGTTTAAATCTATTTTATAGGAAACCTGCTTGAAGAATTCATGTAAGATGGTATGGTAATTTGAAAGTGGATGTTAAAGACACATCACAGGACACTTCTTGTGCTTTAAAATTCTAATTAAAGTTGATAGAGGCCATGACACCTTTGGTGATAACACTACAGGAAAAATCATTGTCCTAGGCCAAATTGGTAACACTAACTCAGTTTTAATTTCTAAAGTTTTATTTGTTGATGGACTTAAATAAAATTTATTATGTATTTCTCAGTTATGTGATGATGTCTTTAATGTTTTGTTTGAAAATGATTCCTGTAATTTTTTTAATTCTAAAAATGTTTTAGTATTTTCTACCATGAGAAATTAAAATTTTTATGTTGTTGATTTTAATTCTTTAGCTAAACAAAATGTTTATTGTTTAAATTCTTTTCATAATGAATCGTGGCTATGGAATAAAAGATTAGGACATTGCAACATTAATTTACTTAGAAAATTGACTAGGAAGAACATAGTTAATGACCTACCCAAACATGAGTTCCCAACAGACAAAGTTTGTAATCCCAGCCAAAAGGGAAAGCAACATAAAGATTCTTTTAAATCAAAGAAAGAAGTTTCAACTTCTCAACCTCTCGAGTTGGTTCACATGGACTTGTTTGGAACTTCTATAGTTTCTATTTTAAATGGGAAACACTATGTTTATGTCTTAGTAGATGACTTTTCTATATATACTTGGGTGTACTTCTTATCTCACAAAAGTGAATCTTGATCTTATTTTGTCAAATACTCCAAGTCTGTAGAGAACCTTAGTGGACTTAAGATTAAAACCCTACGAAGTTATCATGGCCATGAGATTCAAAATCATGAGTTTTATTCTTATTTCTCACACAATGGTTATAGTCACAACATTTCTTCCCCTAGAACACCTCAATAGAAGGGTTTAGTAGAAATAAGAAATAGAACCCTGCAAGAAATTGCTAGAACTATGCTAAATGAATATGACCTGCCTATTTATTTTAGGGTCAAAGTTGTTAACACATCTTATTATATTATCAATAGAGTATTGATTAGGCATGTTCTCAAGAGGACCCCTTATGAGTTGTGAAATAATAGGAAACCTAAGGTTAATTACTTGAAGGTTTTTGGTTGCAAAGTCATTATTCTTAATACAAAGTATAATCATGACATGTTTGCCTCTAAAAGTGATGAAGGAATTTTTCTTAGTTAATCTTTAACTAGAAAAGCCTATAGAGTCTTTAATAAAAGAACCAAATGTTTGGAAGAATTTGTTCATATCAAGTTTCATGAAACTAATCCACATGAAGCTAAGTAATCTCTTGAAAATCTTGAAGAAGATTTGACTGTTCTGGACCATGATAATAAAACCAATGAACCTTCTGTAAAGACATCCAGTTCTGGAAATTTTCTAGAATCCGCTTCTATACAACCTAAACTTAGAGAAGTGCCTGAAATTTCTATTCCTACCTTTAATAGATTAACTAGGATCCTAAATAATCATCTTTTAGATGATGTTGTTGGTAATCTTGATAGAGGAACACAGACTAGAGCTTCTCTAAGAAGTTAGGTTAAACATCAAGCCTTTCTTTCACAGCTAGAACCTAAAAATATCAATGATGAAATCAATGATGAATTTTGGGTAATGGCTATACAAGAATAAGATTATCAATTTGAAAGAAATAAAGTTTGGGAATTAGTTGAAAGACCTAAGGACACTTTGACAATAGGCACTAAATGGGTTTTTAGAAATAAGGTAGATGAGTCAGGAAATATAGTTAGAAATAAAGCTATATTAGTTACACAAAGATATAGTCAAGAAGAAGGAATAGACTATGAAGAAAACTTTTCCTCTATTGTTAGATTAGAATCCATTAGGATCTTACTTGCCTATGCTGCTCATCTGAATTTCAAGTTATATTAATTAGATGTTAAAAGTTCTTTTCTAAATGGTTTTATAATCGGAGATGTTTTTGTTGAATAGCCACCTGGATTTACAAACCCCCATTTCCAAAATCATGTTTTTAAACTTTATAAAGCTTTATATAGTTTGAAACAATCTCCAAGAGCTTGGTATGATAGACATAGTAATTTTCTTATTTCAAAAGGTTTTACTTAAGATATTTTTGATCCAACTCTTTTTATTAAAATAATTTCTAAAGATGTTTTGATAGTACAAATCTATGTTGATGATATTATTTTTGGATCTTCTAGACATTATTTATGTACTTATTTTTCAAGGAATATGAAAAATGAATTTGAAATGAGTTTAATGGGAGAACTCAAATATTTTCTTCGATTTAATGTTTTTCAAAATGAATATGGTATTATTTTTAATCAAATTAAATATACCAAGGATCTTTTAAATTTTTTTGGCTTGGATAGTGTTAAGGAAAGTTATACTCCTATGAGTATCGTCTGTAAATTGGATGCAGATGAAACTGGGAAACCAATAGATCAAACAAATTACAGAGGTATGATTGGAAGCTTACTTTATCTTACTACTATTCGACCAGATATTAGGTTTAGTGTGTGTAAGTGTGCAAGATTTCAAGATAATCCAAAATAATCCCATTTTCTTGCTGTTAAAAGAATTTTTAAGTATCTTAAACATACTGTAAATTTGGTTTTGTTTTATCCAAAAGGGAAATCTTTTGATTTAATGAGTTATTCAGATGCTGACTTTGTTGGTTACAAGTTGGATAGAAAAATCACATCTAGATCATGTCATTTATTGGGAAAATCTTTAGTGTCTTGGTGTAGTAAGAAACAGAATTCATTTGCATTATCCACTGCAGAAGAAGAGTACATAGATACTGGTAGTTGCTGTGTACAAATTCAGTGGATGAAACAAACTCTTTTGAACTATGGATATGATTTTAATCATGTTTCAATAAACTGTGATAACACTAGTGCAATTAATATTTCAAATAACCCTGTATCTCACTCTAGGAACAAACACGTTGATGTAAGGCACCATTTTGGGAGAGATCACTTCCAATATATGTGTTCTGACTCATCCCAAGACCATTGAAACTTTCATACCTTAGGAGTCTCATTTAGAAATTTAAAACCATTATAATGTATCACATACACATCCTATAAAAATTTTCCATTTAGAAAATCAGTTTTGGAATCCAATGGATATATCTCATTATCATAATGTGTTATTATATATAGAAAAATCAGAATAGACTTTACCATCTCTTATGTTAAAAAGGTTCCTTTATAAACAATTACATGAATTTATTTTTAACCTTTTTCCACTAAGAATTCTTAATACGTAGGAAATGTATGATCCATACTATTTTATATTGAAAAAATCCAGTGTCACGCAATGGGTCTTACTCCTTCAGCTATATCCAGCATGTTCCAAATATTATTAGTGTTCATGTAGTCTATTTTAGATTCCATTGTTTTTAACCATTTCTTATAATTAGAAATTAAAATTCCCTCAGGTTAGTAAGCATCTTCATCTCCTATAAACATTAATTCATCATCCCTACCCACAAAAAATACATAAATATTGGGTTCATAAAAAATCCTATCAACCTTTAAGGTTCTTGTGTATCTTGAGTTAGTTATTATTCCATAACTATTTGAGGAAGAAAAATAATCTCAATGTTAGGAACAATTAAATTTTGTTGTTTTGAAAAACTCAAAGTTTATATTTCCTCCCACTGACTACTCAATTCATGTGTTGTATCTCAAGGAAAAACCAACTCGGTCCCGATACAATTTGTGTTCAGTGGGGTAGTATAAATTGTATCACTTAGTTTAATCTATATAACCAAAAAATAAGCATTTACTTACTTAAATACTAGATTTTTAGAAGCTACTAATTATATCAGTGCTTTAAAACTCGAAATCCTTATAAAATATATTATGGGGACTTTCCCAGTACATATCTCATTTGGTTTCATCATGAATGATTTAAATGGATCATGGATTAGTATGAATGTACCAGTTTCTATAGAAAAACCATAAAATAAGATAAAAAGGTTACATAGACTCATCATTGAATAGTCCATTTATAACATGGTAAAATTAATCCTTATAGATAAACCATTACACTGTGAAATTCTATGAGGAGAGTTTTCTGGAACAATTCCATATTCTCTTAGATAATCAGTAATTTTGTTCTCATGTATTCACTCCACTGATCTGATTAGTGAATCGTAAAACATTTCCCCAATTGATATTACACATTATTATAAAAAACTAGGATCTTCTAAAAAGATACATACTTTTTCATCAAAGTCACGTATCTATATTGACAAAAGTCATCCCAAAATGTAACAAAGTAACTTAAACCACCACTTCATTGTGTGGACATTGGTTAACATACATCACTATGTAAATTATTCAATAGTACTATATCCCTTTTACATTTTTCTAACAAAAAAAATTGGTCATTTTTTCAAATACAAAATATTTTTATGTATCAAATAAATCATAATAAAATGATTATGATAATCCATCTCTATAGATTCTATGAACACCAATCTCATGTATATGGTCAATGAGAAAATGTGAAAATGGGTGAGAGTAAAATCAACCATGGAATTATTATTATAAGTGATATATACAGGATTATCCATATCTAGAATATTTAAAACATTCATTATATTCTCAATTCCCTAAAACATTTTATTCATATATATAAAAAACTCATGATCTTAATGATGAATGATAAACCTTTACTATCAAAAAGATATACACAAAAAAAATTATTGTTTATAGTGGGAACATAATAATATTTTTTCAATTCTATAACTAATTAACTGGGTAGATATAGATCATAATATCCATCCTATAATGCAATAATTCTTTCTCAATTACCATCATGACGATCTACTTAAACCTTTATCAATTCCATCCAATCTATGAGTTCATGTTTATAATCCCAAATGTGTGATGTGATGCTAATAACTAATATCCTTGAGTTAGAGTTGGTGTAAATAATCAATATAACATCTAGATTTATATTGGAAGAATGTTTCTCCTTAAAAACACTTCTCAACTAATGATTCCAATCATTATCTATTTTTTAGGACAAAGCTATAAGTAATCTAAAAATTATTATTATTAAGTATGACATAATCTATAAAAAAATTAATAATATTGGATGAGTATCATGTTTTAGATCCTTTCATTGGGGAATTTTAATGAAATTCATCTCACAAAAAATGATTACCCTGAGAATCATATCCATTTTGCGACACAATATCCATATTTCACTAAAACGTGAATCCTTTCTGGAATGAAACTCATCATGTTAGTTATTTAGGTAGGGATTCATCCCAATCACAAAATTTTTTACTATTATATATTTTATTGGATGAATATTTATCTTTATGCATCATATGGATAATAATCAACTATACTCCTCTAGTATCCCAACCCTCGAGGTTTACGAGATAAGGGTAATTTAAAGAAAACATCAAAAAAGACTTAAGAGAAGACAATCCCTTTTCACCCCTCTATGAGATGAAAATGCCTAACTAGATAATCTAGATTCACTTATTACATAATTTCATTACACAAGATAATATAGGGGATCTTTTCTTTGGTGTAAAACTACTCAGTAGGATGATCGATGTCTTGAAAAGTAATGACTTGGATGGAATATTTCTCTTAGTATTTAGGGGGTTATCTTCAATGTATCACCAATTTAATATACAATATATGCATATAAAACTTAAAATAACCACATATTACACAATCTTTATATTCAAAGGTTTTATTAATTTTTCTATCCATTCCTCTAATAATTCTTTTTCGAATCCTTATTCGTACCAACATATTATTGTGTTCACACCACATTAATGTGTAACTCTTTACACAACCAAAAAGTTATTTTACCCACCCAAAAGAAGAATTTTATTATATTTATACATATCTGAATGTATTATATGCATTTTTTCCATTAAATTTTCATGTAATGGAAAACATATATATGATAATGAAAAACTCCACATGAGTAAGCTCAAAGATATGGACAACCTACCCCTTCACCTTCCTTAGGAAATGCATTAGCCTCTAGGTCGGTGGGTAGTCTTACCCCAAGCCTCTCTACCCACATAGACTTTACTCAAGAAATAATTATATTGATGATATCTCTAATACATAATATGCCCAAAAAATATTCAACAACTATGTTTAATCTCATAACATTAATACCAATCAAGGCCAAGTTAAATGAAAACTAAATTTCATATAGTCAAACATAGCCTATAATGTGAGGCTCTATATCCTAATTGCAATTTATCATATTAATGGGAATAAAAAAATTCACATTTCAAAAATAATTTTCCAAACATAAATATTAAAATGAATTTTAGAAATAAATAAAAAAAATTATTTTCCAAAACATGAGATAAGAATTCATGAACCATTAATAAATAAAAGATAAATAGAAATATTTTATAAATTATTTAAATATTATGGACATTACATAGTAATGAATATAAACACATTATATTAATCTCAATGTGAAATAATTAATATTGTAAATATATGGAATTTATATTTTACATTTCATAAATTATAAACATTCTATAATTAAATTTCTATTATTTAAACTATTATATAATAAAAATATGACACCATTGTTTAAACCAAGATTAAATCAATCATTAAAAAATGATATGGTCTAAATAATATATTAAATAAAGAAAATGTTTATTTTAAAATTTAAAATTTAATTAACTATGAGAAATTCATAATTATAAATAAAAAAATATATTTTTTCCTCATTTGGTAATTTATAAACCCTTTGTAAATTACCCCTTATGATTTATAATTAAACATTTTTATTTCTAGATTATAAGGAATGTCATATAATAAGAAAGGTATTTTAAAAATTAAAATTTAATATATGGAAATATTAATGTTTCATATATGTTTATTTAATTTATTATAAACTACATAAAATTAATTAATTTATAAACTTTTATAAATACAAATATTCCCAAAATACCATTTACTATAATTTATAAACATTTTAAAAAACATTTAAATTAATAAAATGTAAATTTTATTTTTAATATTTTTTGTTTACCCTTAGATATAGAGCTATACAAGTGTAAGGATAACCCCAACAACCCTTATATAGGTTGCCTATGTAAGGGTGAAATTATCTTCCCTTACATAGAAAGACTTCTGTAAGAGTAACTTTGAAATTACCATTACAAAAACCATCTAGATATAGGGAACTAAAAGATTACATTTATGTATCCCATATGTATAATAGAAACTCTGAGGTTACTATTATCCAAACCATCTTTATAACGGTCATTAAAATATTTATTTTATGAATCCCACCTATGTAAATGTAACTTCAAGGTTACATTTACATACGCCTTCTTTATAAAGGTATTACTTTTATATAGAAATTCTATGTAAAGATAAACTACAATTACCTTTACTCAGACCTTCTATATAAAACTATCTTGTACAACATTTTATAATACTACTATACACATTTTCCAAATATTTTTTCTTCAAAACCAGATATTTAAGCATGCTAAATCCTTGATAAATCAATCTTGGATACCCATGATGGGTTCCATTTGATCATCAAATTATCATTGGTAGTGGAAATAATCTGAAAAAATTGATATCTATCTTTACAAAATCAAATGTGTAGATGTAAATCAAAAATAGAGTACCTAGAACTTGGTAGCTGTAGCGGTTATCTCCATGTTTTTATTCGATGGAATATATTTTCAGAAGATCACTATATCTATAAAAGAATGCTCACATTATCTAAGGTGATGCACCAACTAATGGTTCCTTGATCATATCAACAATATCTAGATTCTACAAGGGGTTTTCAGTATAATACATTAACATTTTAAAATAAGACTATGTTCAATAGCATAGAAGACACGCAACACTAAGCTTAAACAAACCATGAAATAATATTACTTTAAATATAAACATTATAACCAATCCATTAAATTAGACTTCTAAATAGTGATAACCATAGTATGGAAAATATTTATAGAGGTTTTATATCATAAGAATTTACTTAATAATTCATGTTAAATAAGTACTCAATTTTCATTTAAAGTCCTTTTATGTGTTAAACATATGTTGTCTTCAAAAAGGGGATTTATTACTTTTTGTGGGTGAGTATTAAAATTAATTTATTCCGCTTTTATAAATTTTATTTTATAAAAATGGTATCATTTCTTATATAAACATATCAAAATTATCATAGGGTGAAAATTTGGGTTTTTCTGAAAAGATTGATTTTTGAGGGAATACTGAAAGTACTTTTTTGTAAAACTGTCATTTATCTTCATTAAATAGTTTAATTTAAAAGTCCCTATTGGTTTTAAATTAAGAAAATCGTCCTTTAGTAAGAAATAATATAATTATTTACATGGTAATCATTATTATATCTTATTTTCAAATATGTTCATTTTTAGGATCAAAAATGAATTTTCCTAATAAATATTTTTTTATTGCATTTTACTCATTTATATTAAAATTGAATTTCTTTGTTTCGATAAATTTAATATTAAAATATTTACACCATATTTGGAATTATTATGTTCAAATTTCTAAATGATACACTTTTTTCATTATTATTATTAGTAACCGTAGTAAATATTTGTCACCACGGTAAGGGTTAATTGGGTAATTAAGGATACAAATATTTTGATAAGGCCTAAAAATATCCCAAAAGGTTATATTAGTTTATGTGATACGTTTTTTGGACCATGACAATAAATTTTATGAAAATTTGGAAAATTTTCACCATATTCCTTTGATAATTAATTTTATTTTATTTTCAATAAATAATAAAAATAAAATTTAACTCTATTTGTTTTAATGTCTCTAATATTTTTCATAGGAATAAAAGAGAGTTATTTTTTTGCTATAAATACGTATTTTATATATGAACTAATTTTTTTCATGGGATAACCCAGCTAAAAATTCTATTTTGGAGGCCCTCTAGGCCTTTTTTCATAAAAAAATGTATTACTGACACAGTGCTTGTGCAAGAAGTATTGAAATCAAGTAAATGATCTTAAAAACTCTAAAATTAATTTATCTTGGGTGATTTATATTTTCCCATGAATTATGAAGATAACTATAACATATTAAATATGTTTAAAAAAATTATACTCTAATTCCATTACTATAGAGATTTTATTAAATTCAAACTATGTGAATAGTTTAGAAAATGACTTTAATAGTAAATAATGATAAATAATATTTTATTTAATGATTTAAAATTCATAAAAAATTATAATCTTCCAAGATAATGTATATGGAAAATAATATTAATAATTTTTTATTTATGGGTAACTTTTCCTTTTACAGTAACTTTCTTGACCCCTAAAGATTAAAAAACATTGGTATCAGGGTAATTGTCAAAAGTGTTAATGGAGGGTGGAAACTAAGAGATAAGGGTTAAAAACATTTCCTAATCCTGTCGAAATATTATATTATGAGAGTATTTATAATTATCCTCAACTTATCTAAAAACATATAAAATTTGTTCGACTTTTCGATGAAAATTAATTTATATTAATTTTATACTTTAAGTAATTCAAAGAGTGCCCTCCCCTCACTTATAAAAGGAACCTCATTTCCTCTCTTCCTCACACATTTTTGGCACTCTATTTATTCCAATTCCAACCCAAATATCTCTAAAAAATACATTCCTACGTTATGAAGTTACTAGTCACACAAAAACACCAAACCTAGAAGCATTGATGTAGAAGCCAAATAGGTTATATAAGGAAAAGGTATAAGACCTAACCGACCTATTTCACATTTACTTCTTATTCATCCTTATTAAAATATTATTAAAACATAATGATGTATTAAAATAAGTATAAAAACTATTAATATATGTTATTATGACTTTTGTAAAAACCCTTTTTCATGTTCTTTTCCATCAAATAGACAACGAAAACAAAATTTATGTGTATACGTGGATAACTACCTCTACAAAGTGATGTGATTGATTTTTCTTGTATACATTTCATGGATGGTTATAAAATTGTATTTAATGTATAAAAATTATAATTATTTCTTAATTATTATTCTATTGATTATGGAATAATTACCTCATTAACCATGGTCAACATACCAAAGTCATTTTTCAACTATGAACTGAACCTCCTAAAAACACATTATGTTAACTTAAATAATTAAGTAATTAAATATTTCATTGAAATAAATGAAAAAATTATTTCAATGATTAATTAAAAAAATAAAAAAAAATATTAAATAATTATAAAATTTATATAAGTCTTTTATATTAGAGTTAAAGGACATAAAAAAAAGTTTCTACTCAAGGGAATGTATATTAGCCCAATTTTCAGTCATTGAGGAATTTTTAATGTTATAAACATAATTTCCTTTATATGGTGTATATAAATCCCATTTACATGTAATATTATGTACCATTCATACTTCATGATATTTTATGGTCATTTATTATTAAATCATCCAATAGATTTTTATTCAGATGTTACCAACAATGTAAGGGGATTCTTAACTCAATTTACATTCATTGGCTTGTACTTGTACTTCATTAACTTCATTTGAAGTCCTTTATTCCATAGGATTAAGTTCAAAAAAGATACCAAAACAGTAGTATTTTTATGTTATGATATCATATTATATCAACAGTCTATATGTTCAAATTTACTTTCATAGGGATAATGAGATCCTGTAATATTTAGTCAAATATATTTTATTCAGTTATTATTATGAATGTGGTTTACATGTTTAATTTACACTTTATCCCATATTGATTAAAGAACCATCAAGAACGTTATTTGTAAATGATATCAATTTTTTATCTTATTTTAGATCAAGATTATTTAGATTCCATATTTGTGTTCTCTAAAACGTTTTCAAGGATTTTATTATTTACATAAAAATTACTTTTTAAATTAATTTTCATGTATCGTTGAAGTTATTTGAAATTTTTTTAAAAATGAATCTTTTTAACATTTTTTGTATAACACATTTTGACTTTTTTTACAATAGTTTGAAACAAATTTTTTATTTTAACATATATTTATTAACAACCTTTTTAAACCATCCAAATTTTTTTCATTGAATATTCCTTTGAATGTTTGCAAGGTCATTTTTAATGAAATGTTTTCCCTAATATTATGAAAAATTTTAGTTTTTGAATGTGATTTTCCATGTGGAAACAGTATTTTCCTCAAGAATGTTTTTAATGATGTTTTAATGGTATTTATATTAATAAATAAGAAAATACATTGATGTTACTTTAAATTCCCTTGGGATATCTTTTTAATGATACCATATTTTTATTTTAATGCGTGGATTATGATTGATTCAAAGAGATTTTCATTGTACCTATTTATTTTCTATGAGTAAATAAATCTATGAATTAACAATGGTTATTGTTATATTTAGAAGTGTAATATTATAATTTTTTTCCCATTATATGGAATATAAAAATAGGATTGGACAATTGATGGGTGCTTCTGTTGCAAACTGAGAATGGGCGTTTATGTTATAAAAAAAATATGGGTGGGTCTATTAGAGTCCTCAAATGAATTGGGTAAAGAGATAAAGTCAATCATTTATTTTTTTTATCCTAATATATTATTTGAATTTACTAGTTAGGTTTTTCAATTTGTAATATTAATTGTATGAGTGACATGATAATAATTTTACAAGATAACAACATGTTTTCCCTATGATTTCTATGATTTTTTAATTGTTCCTTTGATCAATATTGACATCACATGGCTCATAAATATTCAATCTTATGAAACATTACTTTGTTAAATATTAATGTAATTTCACATATTTAATGATTTAGATTTTTATGGGTATGAATTATCTTATTTTATGCTTATTCACTTTGATTATATCAATATACCCTTATTCGCATCTTATCCTCTCTAATGGAATTTAATTATTAAAGATTATGTTTACCCATACTTAGAATTTCTGATTAACCTTATTAAGTTTTTCAATTCCAAAAGTTATTAAGTGTGATGTTAAATGAATTATGTGTAAAAAGTTTTCATGTGTAAATACTTTTATGATAGTGGCTGAAGAGTTTTTGTGAAATAATAAAAGCTGGGTATAGTATGAAAATTGGTCACAAGAATACATGGATATTGTTATGTAATAGTTTTTCCTAATTATCTAAAACTCTAAACCTAAAATATGCTTGAGTATGTAAGTAGTCAAATATTTTGATTTAATGTTTTATATTTTGGATGGGTAAAATTGGGTCACATCTATTAGTATCAAAACCATTAATGTATAGATTTTTTTAGCACCCTATTAGAGAGTGCAAGTTTGAGGTTGTTATAATTGATACTGAAGAAGGTTTTATATAACTATTGAGGTTAGGTTGATTTCATGTGAGGTTAAATGAAGATTTATAGATACCATCATGAGTTTATATATTTAATTTTGATAACAATTTCAAAGTAATTTGAACCCGTTTTAGGTTTTAATTGAAGTGATTTTGAGGTGATTGATTATATATTGGGAAATGTTTTATTGGGTTGAGGTATATGTAACCCTTAAGTTTATCATGAATGTTTTTCTTTTGAATAATGTTATTACATTTTTTGGGATTTAAGATAAAAGATAAGAGACATTATTTGAGGATAAAACATTATTTAATGTTGAGGTAATTTTGGTTAATTGGGATATATGATCATTTTTTATGAAATGATCTATATTTAACCTATGGTGTTATTGTTTAATTTTAGATATTGATTTATTATTTCTTCTTATGAAGGATTATTCATTTTGGGTATTATTTTATCATGTGATAACCATTTTAATTTTAGTAAATAATGTAAAAATATATTTTCATCATTTTATATACATCATAGTTAGTCTAAAATTTATTAAAGTACTTTAGGCATTAAATATTTATTCTCATCATTTGTAGTGAAAGATTAGATAAAGGAGGAAACATAGTGAATTTTCAACCAAATGACTAAATTTCATTTATGGATTTGAATAAAATCAAGTAATTATATTTCTTTATGATCTTACTCTAAATGGTTAACTAATTCCATAAATATAGGAAATTATCTTAAAATAAAACAATTATATTATTAATTTAATTATATATTAATTGACCATCTTATTAATCCCTTATAGATTTATTATTTTTTGGTAGTTAAATTTCTCATGACCACATTCACTATCACTTTCCATCATTTGTATATCAATTTTCTCCTTAGTGTCAATATTTTCTCCTACCACATATGTTATACTATTTTTAAACCTAGTTATGTGTTCTCTAATTGAAATTCTTATTCCCCATTCCCTATTATGAAAAGAAGGTTTTATTAAAACTTTTTATGATGTGGGTTATCAACAAGGGTTTGTTAAATTTTAAACACATGATTAAACAACTCATGATAAAATTATGAGGAAAAAAATTATTAATGTGTGGGAGAATATAATACCCTAATACTTTAAAATAAGTCTATGTTTGATTCTGTATAAGACACACAACACTAATCTTAAACAAACCATAGAATAATATAATTTTAAATATGATCATTATAACCTAACTATTAAATTGGTGGAATGAATATTAAAATTATATATAAAGGTTTTATATAATGATAAAATATATTTTAATTCATAATAAATAAGTGATCAGTTTTCAGTAATGTTATTTTATGCTTTAAAAATATATTTTTTTCAAAAATGGTTTTTATTTTATTTTATGTGTGAATATTATAATAAATTTACACCACTTTTATAAATTTTATTTGATAAAAGAACATATAATTTTTAAAATTATTGTATCAAAATTATCTTAGTATGAAATGTTGGGTTTTTTCTGAAAAATTGATGTTTTCGTAAAAAGTGAAAAATGAAATTTTTTTAAAAACCGCCATTTATTTTCATTAAATAAAGTAATTTAAAAGTCCCATTTGATATTAAAGTAACATATATATACTTTAATTATAAATAATCTAATTAATTACATATGAATCATAATTATAAGTGATTTTGGTATAAGTTCATTTTTTGGCTTAAAATGATTTTTTCTAAATATTATTTTTCATTACATTTTATAAATTTATATTAAAATTAATTTATTCCACTTATATAAATTTAATATTTAAAAAACCCACATTTTAAATAAAGTGGTTCAAATTTTTTAAATAGATCCATTTTGTTATTTTCAATATGAACAATAACCATAGCAAATATGTGTCAGCTCGATAAGGGTAAATCGGGAAATTAAGATTAAAAATAATTTGATAAGGCCTAAAAATATCACTAAAACTTGTAATTATTTTATTTGAAAATTTGTTTTGAACCATGAACTTCAATGTTTTTAATCTATGTCAATTTCTTACCGCTAACCTTTGATAATCAACATAAAATGATTTTAAATAACATATAAAAACAAAATGTCATTATCTTTATTTTAATATATATATTATTTTTTATAGGGATAAAAATAGACCATATTTAGTTATAAGTGGTTATTTTAAATATAAATTAATTTTCTATCATGGTAATTTATGTTTGAATTTTTTGTGATGAAATAATTATATTAAATTCTTATGCATCCCCAACATAGTTCTTGTAGAAGTAGTGGAAAAAGCAAGTTAATTATTTTAAAAACTCTTAACATAGATTTTTTTTGTTCATTTATAGTGTCCCATGAATTTTTTATATGAATATGTCATATTAGTTATGTGTTAAATGTTTGTACTATAATAACATTACTATCTTTATATCATTAAATTTAAACTATGTGAATAGTCCGGAAAATGTATTTAATGGTGTATTATATTAATTATTATATTATTTAAGGATTTAAAATACATAAAAAATTAAATATGTTAAATTGAAGAAAATATGGTTGATAATATCAATAATTTAAATTTATGGGTAACTTTTACTTTTATTGTAACGTTCTTTTCTTATAAAGAGTAAAAAAATATTGGTATTGTAGAAATAATCAAAAGGGTTATTGGAGCGTTAAAACTAAATGATATGGGTTAAAAAATAAATTAAACATGACTAAATATTATTTTGTGAGTCTTATTTTAATCATAATGATCTTATCCTAAAAAAATATCAATATAGTGCCACTTTTCCATGAATATTTATCTATATTAATTTAATACTTTAAGTAATTCCAGTTGTGTCACTCCCCGCACCTATAAAGGGAGCCTCCTACCCTATTTTCATAACACCTTTGAGAACTCCATTTCATCCAATACTTATCCAAATATCTCCCAAACATCCCATCCCACATCCTAGATTTCCTTTTCTCGTCAAAAGAACAATCCTAGAAGGTTTAAGTTGTAATTAGTAGAGGCTATCTGAGAAGAAGGTATAAGTCCTAACTGACCTATTTCATGATTATTTCTTCTTCTAATTTATCCATATATTATTCAACAATCATAATATAATAAAATAATTATATCCTATATATTGATATTTTATTATGACAATTTTATAAAATATTTTCATTTCCTTCTCCATCAAACGGGGAAAGAAAACATCGTTCACGTGAACATGTGGACTACGACCTTCACAGAGTGATATAAATACTTTTTTATGAATGAATTTAGTTAAATATGATAATTATTTATTTAATTTATAAAAATTATATTTATATAATGTTTATTTTTCTTTTTATAATGGAATAATTGTAACTTTTAACACGGTCAACATACAAAATTCATTTTTCAACTATGAACCGGATGTCCTCAGAACACATGAAACATGCTTAACCAATTATGTAATCTAATAAATCATTGAAATAAATGTATAAAATGGATTTATGATAAATTTATGAACCTATAAAATGATCTTAATAAACTAAATAATTGATATATGTAAAGACCCGTAAATTTCAAGGAAATGATTTTCTTAATTTCTTTGGAATTTTACGAGTCTGTGTCTTCTCACGGCACTTGATTCTGAGGCTCGGTGTGCCCGAAATCAATTTCAGAAGTTTATCTTGGGTATGTTCAGTGAACGAACAAGCGGGTTTTTCTATCTTTTGAACCGGTGCTCGGAATTGAAATCTGAGGGCACCGATAAACTTACAACGCCGGTAATTACATAAGGGGACATTTACCACAGTTGCGTTTGTGCCGGAGGAGAAGTTAAAATTTCTGGATTAAATGAGAAGTGAATAAAATTGTGGAACAATTTTATTTTTATACATAAAGTGGTTATATCCTACATGGGGAAGTTGGGGTGGGACCCACAAGCTTCTAACTACCCATGTAAGGATATTTGTGAGGTAGGGCCAACACGAGCCCCAACCTTTCACATTCCATTAACACTCATTGAACTCCCCATAACCCCTTTGAATTTCCCATAACTCACCCCTTGTTTAATACATGACAACACCACTCATTTATTGGAGTGGAGCCTCTCCACCTTCTATCTCTCTCACACCACTTAATATTTTTCCAATTATTCAATTAATTCATGAGTTTGAATTAAATTGAATTAGCATGACAAGTTGTTAAAATGGGGGAAATCTCATTTTAATATTTTGTTGGGAAAATATTGTGAGGGAAATTCTTGGGGAATTTAGAAGAGCTCCCTCCTTCTAACGAAGAAAGTTCATGATGAAGAACAATGCCTCTTCGAGAAAGAACGCCTCCGACGGAGAGCGCTAAGTCACCGAAAAAGTTCCTTCTATTCTTCTTCCACTGCATCAAGGGAGGAGACACCACCGCGGGGAACGTCGCCATTGACAACGACTCTTCCTCTGACATCAACGAAATCGGCACCGATCTTCCGTGACGTCCGATCATCACGATGATTGCCTCTTTCCACGGCTCGATGACGTGTGACGTCTTTGCGAGGTAGGGGAATTATATTTGATTTTTCTCTTTACCTTTTTGAGGAATGAACGACGAGTGCAGACCAACCTCTGCCCGGTTGATCCTCGGATCGCATGTTCATGCGGGGCGGATGTAGGGTTTATTTTCGGGATTGGATTTGAGTTTGATATTTATTGAAAACCTCTAACGCGGAGGGCATAGGCTAACAAACAATCCTGGACCCTCTGCAGATTATTTGTTGATGTGCAGATTGACGATAATGATGAAACGGGACTGAAACGACGTTGGAAAGCTGTCGCAGTGAAGAGAAGGTCCCGGGAAAATCACTAGAGAAGATGGTGGGAAAAACGGACCACTGGAGCGCGTCCGGTGGTCCACGAAAGGTGGCAGTGGCGCGCCACGATGGCGCGGCGACGCCGGTGACCCGAGGCGGTGGCCGGAGCTGTCCGGATGCCTGGAAGTGGTGGCGCCCCAGCACGCCACTGGAGAAGAACCGCCCCAGTTGTGTCGTGGAGGCGAGGTGTAAGATCCCGCGCGGCTGCGGGATCTAGGATGGTGGGGTAGTGAAAAGCTCCACCGGTGTCAATCAGTGGCAAGGGGACGAGCCCCCCCCCCCCCCCCCGTTCCGCGTATCCGCTCGGTCGGGCTGGCCGAGCTGCAGCCACGCCGGGCCGCACACGTTGGGCCGGACTACACCGACAGGGTCAGGCCACGCCCTACAGGTCCGGACGTGGAACCGGGTCGGGTCGAACCGGTTCAGGCTGGCCCAGGGGTTTTGGGCCCGGTCAGACCGGGCCCATACCCCCTGTTTTCGGACCATTTTCGGTTAAACGGACATTTCTTGATCTTCGGACCTCCGATCGATGCACCATCAGTTGCATAGGATTCCTTGGATTGAGACAGTCGTTTCGGTATACTACACTAAAGGTTTTGGAAAATTATTTGTATGGACTGGTTGATTCGAACTCGAAACCAGCTGGGCCGTCGGAGCAGAAACACTTATAACTTGAGCTCCGAACGTCCGATTGATGTGTTGTTGAATTTTTTGGATTCCTCTTGATGAGAATATTCTTTTGGGATAATACACCTGAGGTTTGGGCACATTTGGAGTTTGGCCGGGTTGAATTGTACCTGAAATCCAACCAGGCCCCTGGAACGGCAATGCTAATAACTCACAGACCGAGCATCCGATGGACGCGCCGTCTGTTGAGTTGAGACCCCTTTGATGAGGTGGTCCTTTGAGATACTTATTCATGGGACTTTGTGATACTTGTAGTATCGACCAGTAGCTCATGGATCGGATCCTCCCGGAGATGAGCATTCGAAGTACAGAGACCTAGTAGATGTAGACCTAACGACTGCTTGTCCAATTCGACTCAGAGTTATTCGATTAGCCCAGTGGATGGAGTGCCCTGTATTTGGTAGCAGACTCGTAGTACTCGACAGGAGGAGTACCTCAGCAGTCTATGGTTAGTGAGTAGCACCTCAGAGTCGCGACAGGGCCACTGTACTCGACAGAGGAGGACTTCTCCAGCAGGTGTGGTTTTGATAATGAAAATCATGTTTTGAGCTGAGTCAATGACATTTGTGTTTACCTCATGATTGAGATGGGTTACTTGATAAACTTAGTTATATGTATGGGCATATACATAAGTAAAGTTTATCTGTTGAGATCTTTCTTTATGGTTTATCCTTGTTGGATTTTAGTGAGACCTTGAGGGTCTCGGGGTCCCTACTGAGTATCGTTATACTCACCCCTGCACGGGATACGCCTGCACCTCATTTTTTTGTATGCAGACGATGGAAAACACTGATCATGGTTGAGGATTATTGAACTAGATGGTTCCCGGAGGTGGAACTCACGACGTGTCGGTACCCAAAAGAGACGGATGGACAGACGGTCGGACGCGGAGTGCTGAGGAGGACATTTGTACCTACCCTTCAAGTAGGATCTGTGGTGGATGATCAAGGAGATTCTTGTCACCTTTCAGCTGTAGTCCTTTGAGTGGTACTTTACTTTCAGTTATAGTTGTACCTTTCTTTTGGGCTTTTATTTCCAGCCCCTTTGTATTTCCAGCACACTTTTTTACTGCTTTACTTAGTGTATTCTTCCGCTTGTACTCTGTTGTGTTGTTAACTTATATAAAGGCAATGCCTTCCCTTTTTTATTGGGATTTACGCCTTTGGTGCTAGTCTTCTTCCCCTGGCCTATGGAAGGTGGGCATGGGGTAGTCACGGCACAGGCCCCTAGGACGGGTCGTGACAATATATGTTGATTATATATGAGTTAAAGAATATGCATGGATTGTGTGGACTCTATGTAAGGTATTTCATCTCAATTACCCTTTATTGAGTAATTTTTACTATTATACACCTAATTTATTTTATATAGTGTATATGATTCACTTTTACATCGTATTTAATAAATCCATCGGGTTTCATGTTATTTTAAATTCAATTCATAATATTTCATCCAAGGGATCTTGATCCAGAAGTTACCAAAGTGATAAGGGGATTCTTAACTCAATCTACATTCATTGGATTGTACTTGTACTTTATTGACTATATTATGGAATGATTATTTTTATATGAAATATTTTATTATTATTTTTTATATTAACTGTATTTATATTATTTTTCATTTGTTATACATAATCACTCCATTATTTAATTCTCAATTCAATGATATCATATTCGTAAGGGTAATTCGTCTAAAATTTTCCTTCTTTGGGACTTGAGTTTAAGTTATAAACATATCTTATTATGTGATGTGTATATAACTTACTTGATATATTATATAATGGATCTACTTATATTCATGATATTTAAACATTCATTTGATTTTATTTCGTTCATAGGATTAAGATCTAAATGTTACCAAAATGGTAAAAACAATTTATGATACGATTTCATCTTATTTCAGGAATATTTATTTTCAAAGTTATGTTATGAGGGATCATATGATTTTATTTTCTTGAAAAAAAATTTATTTCTTCTCATATGGTTATGATTGTTTTTTACATATTTAATTTCAACTTCCACCCTTATAAATTAAAAAAACATCAAGAATGTTTTTTGTAAGTGATACATATAGATTATCATCTTTTTGATTGGGAATCTTTCTCCTCTATGTCTATGTCTTCTAAAATCTTTTCAAGAATCTTATTATGTATAATTAAATGATTTATTAAGGCCATTTTCATGTACCTTTGAATTTATTTAAAATGGTTTTTAAAAGGAATCGTTTTAACCTTTTTTATATGGCACAATTTGAATTTCTTTACCAATGTATGAACATAATGTTTTATTTTAACTTATACGACTTAACTGACTTTTTTCCATCATTAAACTTTTTTCACTAAATATTATTTTTAATCGTTATGAGGATATTTTCAATGAAATTGTATTCCTAATATTATTGAAATATGTAGTTTTTGAATGTGATTTTAAAAAAGGAATGGGTGTTTTGCTCAAGATTTTTTAATGATATTTTACTAATATTTATATTTATCAATGAAAAAACCCTTAAAGTTACTTATACTCCACTGGGAATATATTTTAATGATAACATCCTTCTTATTTCTCTATATGTATTATGATTTTTTTTTAAATATTGTCATAGTGCTATTTCTTTTCCATTAGTAAATCAAGTTATGAATGAATAATGGTTATTGTTATATTGAAAAGTTAAATAATATAATTATTTTGAACATTAATAGTACTTGGAAATAAGTATTGATGATTTATGGGTGGTTCTATTATAAACCAAAGATGGGTGGTAATATTATAATCAATTTATTTATGGGTATCTTTCCAAATCGTTGGGTAAAGAGCTAAAGTTAACTGATTGTTGGTTTCTCCTATGATATTATTATTATTTACCATGTATGTCATTCCATTCTTAAGAGTGATTGTAATAGGGATATGATAATATTTTTCTAAGATAAAATCACATTTTTTTCTATGATTTCTATGTTTTTAATGGTTTCTTTGATTAAGATTGACATCACTTGACTAGGGATTGTTGATTCTTATGACTATTTCTTTTATTAATGATTTATGCCATGTAACATGTTTAAGGATCCAACTTTTCATGTTTATGAATTATATTATGTTATTATTATTCAATTGTATTATTTCATCATGCCCTTATTCTCATCTTATTCACTTGGATGACATTCAATCGTTAATGACTATGTTTACCCATGTTGGGTGTTTGAGCTCACCCTTTTTATTATTTTTATTTTTCTAGGTTATGATGGTTAATGTTAAATGATTTATTTATATAAAGGTTTCATGTTTTAAACATTTTATGAGGGATTTTGAATGATATTTTTGAAATAAGGTTATAGTAAGAAATGTGACTGTAAGAGGGATATGATAATATTTTTCTAAGATACAATCACATTTCTTCTATGCTTTATATGTTCTTTTAATGGTTTATTTGATTAAGATTGATATCCCTTGACTCGGTATTATTGATTCTTATGACTATTTATTTTATTAATGCTTTATGTCATGTCACAAGTTTAATGATCCAAATTTTCATGTGTATGAATTATATTATGTTATTCTCATTAAATTTGATTATTTAATCATTCCATTATTCTCATCTTATTCACTTGACTCGGGATTATTGATTCTTATGACAATTTATTTTATTAATTATTTATTCCATGTCACAAGTTTAATGATCCATATTTTCATGTGTATGAATTATATTATGTTATTCTCATTCAATTGGATTATTTCATCATGCCCTTATTCTCATCTTATTCACTTGGATGACATTGAATCGTTAATGACTATGTTTACCCTTGTTGGGTGTTTGATCTCAACCTTTTTATTTTTTCTATTTTTCTATGTTATGAAGTTTGATGTTAAATGATTTATTTGTATAAAGGGTTCATGTGTGAAACATTTTATGAGAGATTTTGAATAATATTTTTGAAATAAGGGTATAGTAAGAAAAGTGATCATTGGAAGACAAGGGTAAGGCTATGTAAGATGTTTTCATAATTATATAAAACACTAATATTAAAAGGTCCTTTGTTATGTAAGTGATCCAATATTTACGTATTGTGATGTGAGTTTTTTTATAGAAAAAAATTGGGTCATCATTACCTATTTCAAAGCCATACATGTAGTGAATATGTTTTAAACACTATATATGGGAGTGTGGATTCAGGACTATTATAGCTAGGTATTTCATAGTGAATATAAATGCATAACCAAAATATGGAAGTGTTTTAATATTATCTTATAAAAATCATCATATGACTTTCACTATTCTCCAAAAAAGAGGGATCACATCCCTTATATAGGCCAACCATTACAGTATTTATTAAATGATGAGCATCTGAAATATAAAAATTCCTAGGTTCCATCACATGGAGTATGATTATTTAATAATATTGGTGTTTATTCAGTAAACATTTCAATGAATGACTCATAATCCAAAAAAAATCCTTCTCATTTATCATAACTGATTAAACAACATGGGAGTGATTTGACAAAAGCATCCATAGTATGCATACAGCTCATGCATCAAATGAATATTATATATATATACATAGTATATATGTATATTATATTATATTTATACATGAATCGTATGACTATATTTTTATGACATTTAACAATATTAATTGATAATTGATTAATTGTTATATTAATTGTGAATCAATCAATAGTGGTGTGAATTGGGAATCAATTAAATTATTGGTCAATGAAATAAATAATAATTTGTATTTTTCATATAAATAATTATTTTATTTATGGAAAAGAATAATTGGTGAACTTGGAATCAATAGATAAAAGACCATGATTTAAGTATTCAATATTCTTAATAAATTATTTTACCAATTGGTAAGGACTAAAATGGTCAGTGCATTAAGTATCTAATTAATTCCAAGAACTAATAATTTAATTGGATTGACTGTAATAATGAATAATTAGATATAATTTATTTTCATAACATGTAATCATATTAATTTTTTAAACAAATTCAATTAATTTTTTTTTTACTGCATATAGAGAGTGCTCAAACTCCTTAAAAAATCTATAGTGATTCTCAAGTGTTTTTTAGAAAAATGAAGAAGATTTAAAAGTAATTTTTGGAAGATTACAGTGCAATTTATCTGGACTATCTTTTCTCAAAAGTGTAGTTGTTGGAACCCAATGCAACATAAGTTGGGAAATATCTTCTTCAAGACAAGTTAAGTTTGTTTGATGATTTGGTCAGGCATTTTTCCCCATATGAGTGTGTTTTCATTCATTGGATCATTATTTATTTTTCTTTAAAACTTTATTCAATATGATTAATTTAAACAAACCTCTAACTTACTATGATATGAGTGCGACTTTTTAAAATTCTCTTCAAAGAACAAACATGATTTATCAAAAATCAAAATTTTATTTAAATTGATTGACCATAAAAATATGCATATCTTGTTACCATGATTTTATTGGTTGCATGGTTCGGAGTGAAAAGGTTTAAGATATAAAATGAAAATAAAACAACTAAATATCAATATTTTTATTTTTATTTATTACTAAAAATGAAAAAAATTGAACAAATAGATAAATGAAAATTTAAAACAATTTTATTTACATATCAATATGTTTCAATGAAAAAATTATTAATATAAGATAATTATTAATGTGAAGTGTTTAATAAGATACATGATAATTATATAACCAAATAATTTATATCCCATGAAAATATATTCGAATAAATAATAATTTTTTTTTCAAAGAATAATGGAGACTCTTTTTATTATTTAATGTACTTCCAAATTAGTGTATTTTGATTGTATAATGTTATTTTGATTTATAATTTCATTATAAAACCATTAAAATCCATAAAAACATATGTTGTGAACAATAAATATAGATACAAATGATTAAATTATTCATATTATTTCTTAAAAATTAGAGTGCCTAAAACATAAATTATTTTCATATTACTTAATTTTTTTAATATAATAATATTTATTATTATTTTCTATTTTAGTATTATTTTATGTCATTTTTTTATTTTCTATTTAATATTTTCTTTATTTTGGTATTAATATTAAAAATAGTAAATTTCATTTCATTAATAATAAATTTTTTGAGATCACTAAAACTCATTTAAATGAAAAATGTTATAGCTATTTTTTAATTGATGCCTCATAAAATTAATTTCCTCAATAATTTTTTTTCTTTTAGTCAACAAAAAATTTAAAATATAACTATAAATAATATGTATATTAACAAAAGATCTAGGTTTATTTTAATTTGACTATAAGGATATCAAAATTAACTATTAAAATAGTTATATTTAGTACCGTTTTAGAGGTTGTTTTTAAAACATCCATTAGAAATTAGAAAAAAATGTATTTAGAGATGACTTTTATCGATGGGTTTTTTATAGTGGTTTTTTTATTTATATGTTTTTTCTAATTTAGGGAGGCCTTTTAGAGGGTTCGTCAAATCTTTGAATTATTTTTTTTATTTTTTAAATGAAATTTTTTTGTTAATATATTTTCAAAAATATTTAAATTTATATTAAAATTTATATTAATATTATTAAATATATCATATGTAGCACCCAGAGCTTCCACAATATGCTTCTCATTCAATAATGCAATAGCTTGCATTGTACACAACTTCGAGTTCTAAAACACCGCGACTAATCAAAGTAGCCGTTATGAATAGTAATAACCACTTTTTAAAATTATAGAAATTTTATATTTCAAAATGGACTTCATTTTTGGATTTGGAATATCGAAATTAGCCTATGTTGAATTTTTGGTATTTTTCTGAGAACTTCTAATTTTTTATGAATAGTGAAAAATACTTAAAACAACTTTTTAATAAAAATAATTTATTGTGATAAATTATACTATTTAGTGGTTTTAAGGTATAATTAGAATATATTTTTACCATTTTATCCAATGGTGTTCATTAGAATTAATTTAACATTGAAATTGGACATAAACAATTGCCAATCTTTTGATATAAATTGTTTCTTAAAAACACGCTATTTGTCGTAACAGCGGGAATTAATTATAAAATTAATTAATGAAACTTATATGTTTGGAATTTTGTAAAATAGACATCATTTTTGAATTTGGAATATCAATTATAGCTTAGGGTGAAATTTTGGCCTTGTTCTGAAAAACTTCAATTTTTGATGAATAGTGAAACCACTAAGTGGTAGTTAAATAACAGATTTTTCATTTAAATGAAATATTACCACTTCTGTGATTTGATTTTCTAAAATCCGAAATACATGGTTGTCATTAAGAAGTAAAATGTGGTTCAATGAGATTAAAATAATTTTTTGGTGAATAGTAACTTTTAAGTTCTTAATCGCGATTAGAGGTAATTAGTGTACTTTAAGATACAAATAATGTTTTAATAATATGAGATGAGCATGACACTTGTCCTACTCCTATTGGATGAGTCAGGGCCGACCAAGAAAACCCATGGGTCAACTTGGGGACCCCATGGAGCCACTTTAGTTGGAAAATGACATTAATATATATTTATTTAATTTTAAAATTAAATTGACACAAACATGAGTTATTTTACTAAAACAGTTTTTAATTGGGGTTACACAAGTCCAAATTTTGACTAAAAATATTCATTAGAAAGCTAAAAAGATTTCCTACATCATAGTATTTTTTTTATAATTTTTAGACATTAAATAAAGTAAATTATTTATGACATCATTATGATGCAGCGATGACCTCATTATTTAACGATTTTAATAAAATGAAAAGATAATGTAAAATCCAAGGCTTACACTTGTCCAAAGAATATTGGATGGGTATATTTAGAACCCTTATCACCTTATCCACGAATTATATAAGTGTGGGACCTTTAGAATCCGAAAAGCATTGTGTAATAATGTAACATTTCAATCTTTCCAAAAGATCCCCTCCTCTCCACTTATAAAAGGCCCCCACCTCTCCCACCTTATTCACACCTTCAAGCCATTTGGCTCGGCCAAAATCTGCCCAAATACTCTCCCAACTTCCCCCTCTTACTCCTAGAAGCCTCACTTTGGGCAGAACGCTTCCCACGGAAGCCTTTGTCTCAAATCAAAAAGAGTTACCCGATTTTGAGGTAATGTCTTCTCTAATGTTGTTTTGTTTTATTTTTCTTCTCCAACCCCCTAAACTCTTTTTACTCATTTATTTTGTAACAACACCAGTATCCTCAATATACTAGGATGTTGTTATAATAAGGATTCGATCTACACTTACACACACCTACATCTAATGGTTAAAGAACATACGGTTTCTGTGGATGGCGAATTTCTGCCTCACGAAACGATGATTGTTCAACACTCATATAACACCTTCAAAGGTGACCATTAAGATGTCACTATATTTATATATGATATAAAATATGTTTATGTTTTACTTATGCTTCTGTATTTCTCATTTATGGCATACTTTATGATTTCCATTATGGGTAAAACGCGATAATTTCATTTTTGGAAGTGCGGACTACCGCCCCCTCAAAGTGATTTGAATCATTAATGCCATATGTGGGATGTATAAAGGATGGATTAAATGGTATTATACACTATATTATACAATAATTATATTTTAAATTTATATCATTATGATTTCATTCCCTTAAATACGAAATAGAAATGAAAGTAGCGTTCATGCGTACGTACGGCTTACCGTCTCCATGAACGGTGCATTTCATTTCTTACCTCTAAATGTTACGTGACATTATGAATGAATGTATATACTGTATATATATGATATATATGATATCTACATCATGAATATAATTCTGGATATAATGGATATTTCACCACATGAACAATTTGTAATTATAAGAAGTTTATTTTTGACTCAAGTACCAAAGATCGACAAAACGACTGTTATTAACTTAAATAATTACATAATGTTCATAACATGGTAATAAGTGATATAAATGGAATAATGAACATTAAAAAGGTTCTTAAGTAAATATAAATTAACTCTAGTTTATTATTCAGGAGGTTAAAGAACGGTCGAGTCAGGACAAGACGCAAGGTAAGGGAATTTCATAACCCAACTTCCATTCTTTGGGTTAATCTCCTACTTTCAAATTATGTCATGATATTATTATGTTGTATATTGTATTTATACATTCTTTATGTGTACATATAGTGAATACACATAATAGATATATTTTAATTAAAAATGATCTTTTAAGGGACTTCGTCTCAATCTCCATTCATTGAGGCATATTTTGTTTTATACACAAATTTCTTTTATACAGTGTATAATCCCCTTTGACTTTTACGTTTATTCAAAAGGAATCTTTTTTATATGAAGCGTTTTACTAAATGACAAAAAGGGAATGTTTTTATTTTCGTAATTATGCGGCGACAACGACTTCTCCGCCGTCGTGACCATTATTTGAGTTTCGGCTTCCTCTACAAGCCATCACTTTTTTTTAATGAAAAATAAATACAAAGTTTTAACTTTCTTTTATTTTGGATTTGAAAATGGTTTTGAAAGCGTTTTTTATCAATGTGTTGTATTGATATCTTTTGATTGAAATGTGGAAATGTTATGTTTCCTTTATGCATGTTTTATGTGATACGATTATGTTATGGTTTATGATATGTTTAAACCTATTCATATGAGGAATGCATTGGACTTAATAAGTGATGGGTGGAGCCCGCTATAGCTCCTCGATGCATCAGCAGGTCTCATGAGACAAACTAGTGTCTTGGCATGAGGCCATGACAAAATCTTATTTGTGGTCTTGGCACGAGGCCTTGGCTACGTGGTTATGATAGTCTGGCATTATGCATTCCATCATTATGAAAGTGGTTATTGATGTTGCATGTGATTATTCGACCAGTAGAATATTCATGAGAAGAAGTGAATGGAATCATCTCATTTTACTTTTTCCATATTATGTTGAAGTTCAAGTTTAAAAGGCTTTTGTTTTAGTTATACATCGCCTTAAATGTTAATGTTTATTTATGAAAGCTTCCGCTATATTGTTAACCTTACTGAGCATCTGAGATCACCCCTTTCAATGTTTTAATATTTTTCCAGGATGTGAATAAGTAATTTATGAGTGACCTGCAGGGGTAGTCAGAAAGGGATATGACTGTGGACTATGAAGACAATGTTACTGTAGTTTGTTTACTTTTTGATGTAATGAAAGAATTATGAATGTATCTAGTGTTTCCAAGGCTACTAAACTAATCGGTCTTTCGAGACTTGATCTTTTGTGATCATTCCAATGTTACGAAGTAATGCACCGGCTCTGGGTAGCTGGGGTCGGGGCATTACAGTTGGTATCAGAGGAAGTTTAGTACTAACCGTGGAAGCTAGATGTAGATAAACTCTGATTAGAGCACATATCC
Organism: Viscum album; assembly: GCA_963277665.1. NCBI lineage: Eukaryota > Viridiplantae > Streptophyta > Magnoliopsida > Santalales > Viscaceae > Viscum > Viscum album. The sequence continues at coordinate 399,199,396 of OY728140.1, read as the reverse complement.
CAAAGATAGACATTGAGGATTAGTATAGAAGAACTTCCTAGAATTTTGGTATTATAGAGATGTTATGAGTTTTCCAAGAAATACATCCCTATCTGGATACGAGCAGGTAGAGGCGGCTCTGGCACAGATGTACCTAGGGGTATAACCCGAAAACACCGCTTTGAGCTAGACTCGAACGGGAACTAGTGCACGACAACGGGCCTTGCTGCACTCTTGGTTACGACACTCCCGGGGGATATGCTTAGGATAATTCTCATTTTCTTTACAAACCACTATGAACGGTTATGAGTATATAATTTCTCAATGAAAACCTTTTTATTATTATGGATTATATCCATAAATAGTTCAATTTATGTTAAGTATTTTATAAGTATGGAATTATGTATTTTGATTCATAAACTAATCTAGTTTATGCCATTGTATAGAAATGGCGCCTAGTGGAAGGAATGGAAACCTTATCAATGCACGAACTCCATGTAGGGATTGCCCTCCTGCTCAAGATAATTATTGTGGATCTGGAGATACAACTGGTGCTGATCAACTTATTACCATACTGGGACAACTCACTCAGGTTATGAATAATAACCTTACTCCTATGGAGCACCCTGATCCGCAACGTGGAAGATCAATGTTAGACCGCTTCATGAGGCAACAACCACCAACATTTAATGGGGGTACAAATCCATTAGTAGCTGAGCAATGGATAAACTCCTTAGAGAAAATATTCCATGCCTTGGGGAGTAGCGAAAGGGAGAAGGTTGTCGTGGCAGTTTACCGCCTCACTGGAGATGCCGATCAGTGGTGGTCGCTGATTCAAAACACAAAGGAAGATGATGACGTATCGAATATGGAACGGAGGGAGTTCAAAGAGATTTTCTTAGAAAAATACTTTCCTCGTGACCATCGAGTAGATATGGAAAGGCAATTTCTGAGTTTGAGGCAGAAGGAGGATGAGAATGTCGCAAAGTATGAGGCTAACTTTACAAGGTTAGCGAGGCATGCTGCCGATTATATACGTAACCCAAGGAGTAAGATTGATCGTTTCTTTGATGGGTTAAAACCATTTCTCCGTCGAGCTTTAGTATCACAATCCTTCTCATCATATGAAGATATTGTCTCGTGTGCTATCAAGACAGAAAAGGAATTCTTTAAGTCTTATGACAACAAAGTAAAGCAAGAGAAGAAGAGAACGGTGGAACAAGAGACAGATAAAGGGAAAAAGGGAAAGAAGGATTTTCCATTATGTGATAATTGTGGGAAGAATCACCCTGGTACGTGCCTAAAAGGAATGGGAGTTTGTTATAAATGTGGAGAAAAGGGTCACCAGGCTCGTGATTGCAAGGGAAAGAAAGAGGTTGTCAAAGTTGAATGATACAATTGTAGGGAAATGGGGCATTATGCAAATGAATGTCCTAAGCGTCAGGGAAACTTACCTCAGAAAAGGCCAATGGATCAAGGACAATCTTATACTGTTACTACAGTTGAAGCAGAATAACTAATGTATTGGTGCTTTCGGACTCATGGATTATATTCTGGTTATAAGAATAATGTGATATATATAAGGATTGTACTGCAGTACTTGTTGTTTCAGTAAGGTTTTAATATGATGAAGGTAATCATATTTTTAGTATGTGACAATAAGAGAAATTTTACTTTGTTTGGGGAATCTGATAAATTGATTTTGGAATTAAGAGACCTTTTAGAGAAAGTATAGACAGAGGTATTTTGGATAACTATAAAGGTTGGAGTGGATTAAGTTTAACCATGGATAGTATTGTTTAAGGTTAAAGCATTTCTAAAGATTATTTTTGGAATATAATAATACTATAGTTTTAGGAAAAGGACAACCTGCAGGGTGGGGAATAACCCGTCACGTCGGACAAAGCTGCAGGAATCGAACCCACAACCATAGTGCGACAAGCCTTTATTTCCTACCACTAGCCTACAGGAAGTCCCTGGTTATTAAAAAATAGTTTTACTAATCTAAATGGTATGTGTTAACATTTGGAACCTTATACAATTAGGATAAATAGAATATTTTTGAGTTCCGTTACCATTTGGAGTAAAAGTTGGTTTTGTGGTAAAAATTTATTAACGAATGAAAGTATACATGACAAGTATGTATATTCCCTTACGTTCTTAGTAAATCTCCTAAATAAATTCCTCAACATTATAAAAGGTAACTTAAAACAAAAATACTGTCGGTTAACTTTTCCAACTGGGGATTCAATGACCGTTTAACCAATCACAAGTTTGTGATTTTCTTGTGGTTAAACTTTCTCCTAATCCTGTTTTCTATAACTCTCCATCAGACCTTGATGGTTTGTTTCTCCTCTATATCCATATTTTCATAGAATCCTAGAATGGCCTATATCGGGTGACCTTTGTACTTATCTTTCTTTATTTTAATGTTATATATTTATTAACCTTATTTCCGATGTGGGTTTTCCTCAAAGGTATTTTCTATTTTCAACCATTTATTTTCAAAGAAAAATTTCAAATTGCGAGGACGCAATTTATTGAAGGAGGGGAGAATGCAACACCCCGAGCTTCCACAATACGCTTCTCATTCAATAATGCAATAGCTTGCATTGTACACAACTTCGAGTTCTAAAACACAGCGACTAATCAAAGTAGCCGTTATGAATAGTAATAACCACTTTTTAAAATTTTAGAAATTTTATATTTCAAAATGGACTTCATTTTTGGATTCGGAATATTGAAATTAGCCTATGTTGATTTTTGGTATTTTTCTGAGAACTTCTAATTTTTTATGAATAGTGAAAAATACTTAAAACAACTTTTTAATAAAAATAATTTATTGTGATAAATTATACTATTTAGTGGTTTTAAGGTATAATTAGAATATATTTTTACCATTTTATCCAATGGTGTTCATTAGAATTAATTTAACATTGAAATTGGACATAAACAATTGTCAATCTTTTGATATAAATTGTTTCTTAAAAACACGCTATTTGTCGTAACAGCGGGAATTAATTATAAAATTAATTAATGCAACTTATATGTTTGGAATTTTGTAAAATAGACATCACTTTTGAATTCGGAATATCAATTATAGCTTAGGGTGAAATTTTGGCCTTGTTCTGAAAAACTTCAATTTTTGATGAATAGTGAAACCACTAAGTGGTAGTTAAATAACTGATTTTTCGTTTAAATGAAATATTACCACTTCTGTGATTTGATTTTCAAAAATCCGACATACATGGTTTTCATTAATATGTAATATGTGGTTCAATGAGATTAAAATAATTTTTTGGTGAATAGTAACTTTTAAGTTCTTAATCGCGATTAGAGGTAATTAGTGTAGTTTAAGGTACAAATAATGTTTTAATAATATGAGATGAGCATGAAACTTGTCATACTCCTATTGGATGAGTCATGGGCGACCAAGAAAACCCATGGGACAACTTGGGGACCCCATGGAGCCACTTTAGTTGGAAAATGACATTAATATATATTTATTTAATGTTAAAATTAAATTGACACAAACATGAGTTATTTTACTAAAACCGTTTTAAGTGGGGTTACACAAGTCCAAATTTTGACTATAAATATTCATTAGAAATCTAAAAAGATTTCATACATCATATTATTTTTTTATAATTTTTAGACATTAAATAAATTAAATTATTTATGACATCATTATGATGCAGCGATGACCTCATTATTTAACGATTTTAATAAAATGAAAAGATAATATAAAATCCAAGGCTTACACTTGTCCAAAGACTATTGGATGGGTAGATTTCGAACCATTATCACCTTATCCACGAATTATATAAGTGTGGGACCTTTAGAATCCGAAAAGCATTGTGTAATAATGTAACATTTCAATCTTTCCAAAAGAGCCCCTCCTCTCCACTTATAAAAGGCCCCCACCTCTCCCACCTTATTCACACCTTCAAGCCATTTGGCTCGGCCAAACTCTGCCCAAATACTATCCCAACTTCCCCCTTTTACTCCTAGAAGCCTCACATTGGGCAGAACTCTTCCCAAGGAAGCCTTTGGCTCAAATCAAAAAGAGTTACCCGATTTTGAGGTAATGTCTTCTCTAATGTTGTTTTGTTTTATTTTTCTTCTCCAACCCCCTAAACTCTTTTTACTCATTTCTTTTGTAACAACACCAGTATCCTCAATATACTAGGATGTTGTTATAATAAGGATTCGATTTACACTTACACACACCTACATCTAATGGTTAAAGAACATACGGTTTCTGTGGATGGCGAATTTCTGCCTCACGAAACGATGATTGTTCAACACTCATATAACACCTTCAAAGGTGGTCATTAAGATGTCACTATATTTATATATGATATAAAATATGTTTATGTTTTACTTATGCTTCTGTATTTCTCATTTATGGCATACTTTATGATTTCCATTATGGGTAAAATGCGATAATTTCATTTTAGGAAGTGCGGACTACCGCCCCCTCAAAGTGATTTGAATCGTTAATGCCATATGTGGGATGTATAAAGGATGGATTAAATGGTATTATACACTATATTATACTATAATTATATTATGAATTTATATCATTATTATTTCATTCCATTAAATACGAAATAGAAATGAAAGTAGCGTTCATGCGTACGTACGGCTTACCGTCTCCATGAACGGTGCATTTCATTTCTTACCTCTAAATGTTACGTGACATTATGAATGAATGTATATACTGTATATATATGATATATATGATATCTACATCATGAATATAATTCTGGATATAATGGATATTTCACCACATGAACAACTTGTAATTATAAGAAGTTTATTTTTGACTCAAGTACCAAAGATCGACAAAACGACCGTTATTAACTTAAATAATTAAATAATGTTCATAACATGGTAATAAGTGATATAAATGGAATAATGAACATGAAAAAGGATCTTAAGTAAATATAAATTAACTCTAGTTTATTATTTAGGAGGTTAAAGAACGGTCGAGTCAGGACAAGACGCAAGGTAAGGGAATTTCATAACCCAACTTCCATTCTTTGGGTTAATCTCCTACTTTCAAATTATGTCATGATATTATTATGTTTTTTATTGTATTTATACTTTCCTTATGTGTACATATAGTGAATACACATAATAGATATATTTTATTTAAAAATGAACTTTTTAAGGGATTTCGTCTCAATCTCCATTCATTGAGGCATATTTTGTTTTATACACAAATTTCTTTTATACAGTGTATAAACCCCTTTGACTTTTACGTTTATTCAAAAGGAATATTTTTTATACAAAGCGTTTTACTAAACGACAAAAAGGGAATTTTTTTATTTCCGTACTTATGCGGCGACAACGACTTCTCCGCCGTCGTGACCATTATTTGAGTTTCGGCTTCCTCTACAAGCCATCACTTTTTTTTAATGAAAAATAAATACAAAGTTTTAACTTTCTTTTATTTTGGTTTTGAAAATGGTTTTGAAAGCGTTTTTTATCAATGTGTTGTATTGATATCTTGTGATTGAAATGTGGAAATGTTATGTTTCATTTATGCATGTTTTATGTGATACGATTATGATATGGTTTATGATATGTTTAAACCTATTCATATGAAGAATGCGTTGGACTTAATAAGTGACGGGTGGAGCCCGCTATAGCTCCTCGATGCATCGGCAGGTCTCATGAGACAAACTAGTGTCTTGGCACGAGGCCTTGACAAAATCTTATTTTTGGTCTTGGCACGAGGCCTTGGCTACGTGGAAATGATAGTCTTGCATTATGCATTCCATCATTATGAAAGTGGTTATTGATATTGCATGTGATTATTCGACCAGTAGAATATTCATGAGAAGAAGTGAATGGCATTATCTCATTTTACTTTTGCCATATTATGTTTAAGTTCAAGTTTAAAAGGCTTTTGTTTTAGTTGTACATCGCCTTAAATGTTAATGTTTATTTATGAAAGCTTCCTCTATATTGTTAACCTTACCGAGCATCTGAGCTCACCCCTTTCAATGTTTTAATATTTTTCCAGGATGTGAAGAAGTAATTTATGAGTGACCTGCAGGGGTAGTCAGAAAGGGATATGACTGTGGACTATGAAGACCATGTTACTGTAGTTTGTTTACTTTTTGATGTAATGAAAGACTTGTGAATGTATCTAGTGTTTCCAAGGCTACTAAACTAATCGGTCTTTCGAGACTTGATCTTTTGTGATCATGCCAATGTTACGAAGTAATGCATCGGCTCTGGGTAGCTGGGGTCGGGGCGTTACATCATATATTTAAATTTATGTATAATTAAGATATTTTATATTTTAATATTTTAATTAATAATGAATTTTTATACTTATATTTATATTTTTATATATTAATGTATATATATTAATAATAATAAGGATTTACTATTTCTTATTTATGAATTAATAGTTAATAATTTAATAATTATAGTTAATAAAATGTTATATTATTAATGATTTATTATTTTATATTAGTTACTATATATTTATAAATAATATATTTTTATTTTTATTTTTATTTTTATTTACATTTATATTTGTATTTGTATTTATATTTTTATTTTTATTAAAAAATAAATAGTGAAAAGTATCCCCACTTTGGGAGTTTTTCTCTTCATGTTTCTCCTAAATCTACCCACCATATTCTTATTTTGTTTTTTATAAATTGGTTTATCTATATTATGTGTGTTTTATTTTGCCTCATCTTCATCCAACTTCATCTGATTTATTTGACTTCATCTCATGGGGGCTTCATCTTGGGGATCATTTTTATGGTGGTGTGGATTCGTGTTCTTTTAGTTTAACGTCATTTAGTGGATTTGTTTCTAGTTATTCATCAAAATTCATCTAGTTGATCATTTTTGGCTATTTATATTCATCTGGTTTAAACTCACCTTATTTTGGTTGATTGGTTCATCTTCATATTGTTTAACAGTTCAATGTTTTGGTTTTGGATGATTTAAACTCCACCAACTTTTATTTTGGTTGATTTCAACGTTATATTGTTCATCCGGTTCCATGGTTATTCATCTAGATTGGTAGAAATAAATTGGTTTGGAATCATATTCATATAAAGGTTTTGGGTGGTTCGATTATATCCTCATTTGTTTGGATTAGTAATCTTCTTCTAGATCATTTTTTTTTCAATGGATTTCATTGAATGCTTTATCTAATATATTTCCTTTGCGTGGTCATGTTCCACAGTTTTGGTTTGTATCATCAGTTTCATCTATTTTATATGACTCATATAGTATTGTTTGGCTCACTAATTTCACTTTTGGATTGATTGGTATTCTTCCTTTTGTTTTTCTTTTCTTTTTCATTCAATCTGATTTCTACTTTGGTTATTTAACATTAAATCCATATTTTATTCCAATGTTTTATTATTTTGAGGTATTGGGCTAATGAAAATCCAATAAATGAAGTATTAGGGTCTTAGAAATACTATTTTCTTGAGGTCTTATAATACTTTATTTTATCTAATTTCATCTCTTCGGTTTCCCTACTATTGAAGATTAAAATATTTCCCTGATGTGGCTTTTTATCTATCAAAATGTTACAAATCCAAGATACATCAGATAAAATAATGGTTTTTTTAGAAAAACTATTCTATTGATATATATGTTTATTATTTGGTATTTCCTTGTTATATAATAATGAAATTGATCTCCCCAACAAAAAATACTCAAAAAAAACATTGTGAAAAATATTAAAGAGAATAATGGATGGGAGGTGGGTTTTTTAGAATTTATGTGTAACCAAGTGTTAAAGAGAATTGGATTAAATCTAAATTAATTTTAAGAGTAAACTATAATCTTATAGACCCTTTTCTTATTAGGGGTGACTTTAATAAAATTCATTCCAAAAATAAAAAATAAAGTGGTTGTTTTAGTGATGAAAACATGTTGTAAGCCTTTTAAGATACTATTTTGGAATTTTTACATAAAATTCATGGGTTTGTTAATAAGATATGTTCCATTAAATTTCCATCATTTATTTTAATGATCAAGGTTTTAATAATTGCGTTAGGATTATTTTTGTATAATTTTATGTTTAATATTTATGATAAAATTCACTCGGTTAAAGTGGGGTTATATAAATAGGGAAATTCTCGATCAAGAAATTTTAATATTTTTCACTAGTGAAAAAAAAAATTTCCCATAAGTTTATTTCTATTTTCAACATTGTTTAATACATGATGGTAATATAGGTGACATTATAAATAATATTCTAACATCTTTCAATAAGACAGACACTATAAATGAAATAATGTTTTGGGATTTCACATCGTTTAATTAATAAGCGATGTGGAAAACTAGTTTTCACATTGATAATTAAATAAATGATGTGGAAACCAAATCTCCCTCGTTTTTTCATGTTTATTATTTAATAACCAATGTTAAAAAAATATTTTTCACTTTGGTTATTAAATTAATGATGTGAAAAACCAATGTGAAATACCCAAATTTATGAATATTCAATTTGATTTTAAAATAACTAATGGGAAAATAATTTTTTTTATTACTACTCTTTATAAAATGCCTTTACATAGTATAAAAAAAGAGGAAAAGTAGAAACACAGAAGAAAACAACATAAAAAATCAGTAGAACAAGATGCATTTATAATTACAGATTCAAAATTAAAATGTATACTACACACAGACTAAAATCTAACCATACCTATAAAATGATTTTCCCTATTAACTAGTATGTGTATCAGCTTCTATGTATTATAAGGAAGAGGTTCCTCAAAAATCTAAATATTAAAAGGAAGTAATTTAGGATGTATTATGAATAAAAAAAATGAAATATTATGGAAAAGTTAATAAATAAATCTCACCTGGTGGAACTTCATAAGTGTCCCTGTTGAAATTATTACATATATAATTATTAGAACATTATATCCACATTATTTTATGGCTTATTATTTATGAAAAAAAAATTTAGAATAGGTTTTCAACTAAAAAGTTCATTATGATGTATATATTCAAAAGTTACTATTTTTAAGTGAAAATCCACCTTTTCTTTTACATATTTGATCTTGGATCACTTCTTTTTTATGTTATCTCTAAATAAATTCCATTAACTATTTGAAAATAATATGAATGAAATAAATTTTTGTTATTATAATATAAAAAATTATTAAAAAATCAAACTTAAGTGTTCAATACATTCTTAAAATTTTGTCGCACTTCACTATGGATAGAGTATAACTCGTAAATTGTCTTCTCCTTGCGAAAAAATACCTAAAATCCAATGTCAACTGATATGAAAGAAAATAACTTTTTTGGTGATTATTTTAAAATATATATAACAGTTTTTGATATATATGTTTCATACTCTTGATGATAAGGAAACATCCATCATTGAATACTTGAATCCTTTTGAAATATATCAGCAATATAAAATGTTCTTTCTGATTCAGTTATTGTCAAAGATATTGGTGAAATAAACGGTGAGTCCATGAATCCATATACATTTATCTATTCATTATCAATACGCATTTTATAAAGACACCTAATACAAAACAAACAAAAGTATAAATTTTCAATAAATTAAATGTATTGAAAGATTTATACTGAGACTTACATGGATAAAATTTGCATTGTGTTGCTTCCCAACTGGTCTCCAGTTACAAGCTCAATGATATCATTTTTTAAAATCCCAAAAATCATCACACACCCACAAACATCATCTTCAATTGGAATCTCATAAACATCCTATTAAAATTTTATATATTTGGAAAATCTATCAAGACTACTTGAATCGGTATCTGATGTCATAGCACTTTGTATTTGTTGTTGTCTATATATTATTTGTTTACCCTTAAATAATTATTTTTAAAAAATAGATAAATATATAAACTTTAAAATAGGAAAAAAAATTTAATTCCAAGATAAAATAAAAGAAAAAATATACACATACCTCTGGTAATATGTCGAACTAGTCTACAGGGAGAGGTGGAGGAGTCGGAGATGCAGTATAAAACTATTTTTCATTTCTTCCAACATCGACTATATTGTGTCATTGATCTTATCCTCCATCAACCCTTGAATTTCATCAACTATAGATTCCAAAGAGTTTATTATTTATAAAAATTCACCATTGAAAAATATAATGAATTTGGAAACACTTTTTTCACCGATACACCTAATGGGTATCCTCGTACATGACCCAAGTGTTCAGGTTTTCCCAATGTTGTAAGAAAATATCCTTCCTACCAGCAGGTACAAAGACTCCTTGTGTGCTTTTCTCCTCAAGAACATCCTGTGTCAAATATTTGAAAAAATATGTAATGATTCACAATAGATAAAGAAGTAAATTAACATAAAAAAATAAATAAAGTAAACATCTTACAATCCTCTCAACTATATACCTCAACTCTTCCATAAGATATTGTCCCTTTTTGCTCATCTAAGCCATCTTCAATCTGTCATGCCTATTCATGGTGCAGAAGAAACCTCTCCAGAGCCTGAAGACTCAACTCTCATTTTTTGATATTTTTCATTCATCATATGTTCTCTAATAAAGTATGCCCTCCCCGAGATAAACTACAAGGTTATATGATTCTATATTGGATCTCTTGATGATATCTCCTCGATTTCTGTAAATTAAGAATAAATAAATCATTAATAAATAATTAATAAATCATTAATAAGATCATTAATATAAAAACATTATAAAATGTAACGTTAAACATACCGAAAATGATTCTCATCTTCTACATTCAGACAATTAATTCAATGTATCTTCATCTATAAAGGGATATATATATATATATATATATATATATATATCACATGGATTATGTTGTTTCTTATGCACAAAAATGAAATCTTATGTGAGGGCTGATTTAAAATCCCCCATCTCTGAGCATCCAATGATAAACATTTCCTCCTAACTCCTCCAATGTTAGGTATATCATACGTCATCTGATAAGAATAGACAAAAATTTTATTAATTCAAAAATTTCAAGATTAGGAAAATAATAACAATTGATATTACCAAAATGATCTCTCATAATTGAGATATTATCACTACGTCAATAATTATCTAACCATCAATCAAAATGTTGATTTTTCTTTTAGCATGAACAGCTACAAAAGTCTTGAATTGTTTTGAATTTGGACCTTTAGAAATATCATTATCATAAAAGTATATTGGTATCCTCTGGTCATGCCGATGCGAAACAGATAATTTTTGTAAACATGTGATGTCTGGTTTACCATCTCTCGAACTCTTGTTTAGCCCTGTGGGAGTAGATGACTCTTGTAAAGAAGGATGAGGCTCATCTACAGGATTATGTGATTGTTCCTGCTTAGAGGTATGACTACTAACTTCTTCGAAAGTATGTTGCGGGTCAGTTGATTGATATATCATTATCCTATAAGTCAAAAGAAATAATTAGTACACAAATATACAAATTCAACTTTTACAAGCTCATGTAAATAAAAATTGAAAAATTATCAAACAAAAATGTAAACTAGACTAAACTTAAAACATTTTTATTCATATTTGTTATAGTTGACTAAAATTCTAACAAAATTAATTAGTTATTAAATGACATATAAATGAATGAAAACAAATCCTTTTTGGGTGTATGAATAGTAAAAATGCTCTAACCTAATATATCATTTTTTACACAAAAAAGAATATTTTTTTAATATACTCTTATACGTTTCCTTGGTTTTTGTTTAATATATTACATTTAATACAATTGTTTCAAAAAAGAAATAATTGGGTAAGTAAAGTATGGGTAAATATGGAAAATTAAACAAAACTAAACTAATATAAAAAATAATTTAACATATTTGTTATGATATATGTTTTAATAAAGAAAACAACATTAAAATATCTAGCATTTTAGGTAATTTTAAAAAGTAAATGAAAAATAAGCATATGTTACCTGTAAGATTAAGAATGTACTAAAGGCTTTTTCTCCCAAATTCTTTCATCATGATTGTTCTGTATGGAAAAAACCATGCATATGATGTGTTCATCAATATTATCTGTCAATCCTTCCATTGAAGTAGGGATCTCACATAAATTAGAATCTTTGTCAAGATTATCAACACAATTTAGATACTATTTTATCTTGTAAAACAACAGACCACTACATATCGGATTGATCAAGAATATGTAAAGTTTGTTTTTCATGTGTTGTCATTATAAAGGGATCAATTGTGTTATGTAAAGTTAGTTTTTCATGGGTTGTCATTATAAAGGGATCAGTTGTGTATTCTAATATATTAATATTAACTACTGCCATTCCAAATTAGTTATGTATGACACTGTTCTTACCAATAAACTATTTGATGTTACACACTGTAACTTGAAATTTAATATAATCAGCTTCTCATATTTTTTTTTCGAAGACTCCATAATATAAACTTGTTGACCCTCAAAATTGGGCATCCCACACATTGTCGTGGGAGGACACATGTCATGAGCGATTGGGTGATCATGATGCATAATGACATGTGCTAATGATATTTGGGATGGTTACATTGTTTGTGATTTTTGGACGAGTGCTATTATTATTATTTAGTATTGTCAAATAATAACAATTGTAATTAATTAATTGAAATATGAAATATGAAATGGAAATTTTGATTTTATTGAAGCGGGATCATATTACGTGATCTTATTCAACCTCATGGTGTTGGATTTTTAACTTTCCTCTTGCACCTATAGTGAATACAGCATACTAGCAGGACATTGAGTGGATGATCTGTCTCGCACCACAACTCCTCATGCTGAGACATCCAAATGAAATAAGATCATGAGAAGACCCCATGCATGATATCATGTCATGTGAAGAAGATGAATTATCTGTGTAAGACAGAGTCACGTTAATGTGGTGAATGCAGCATGCGAAGCAAGTACCTTTCCCATAGAAGCTTTGCAGCACATGCGTGAAACCACTAGTGTGATATACGCATCCAGAAGTCTCTTTTCATGAATGAAAGTAACCCCATGGGATTTATATGAATGAAATGTTGTTTCAATTTTCAGCACATTAATCCAAGAAACACTATGCCCAAAAACAGAGCATACAGTGAAGGACATAGAGATGCGGATCCGGCAAGCGAGAGAACATGCAGGTCATTCAGGGCCTCCATATGGACATGTGATGCCACAAAAATGATATGTGGACAGGATAAGAATGCAAAGCACAGTCCGCGGCCATTATCATGGGGTCCATGGGAGAACTCTGTGATAAACTCTATATCAGTAAAATATGTTGTCCGAATTGAAAACAGAGCACACACCGAACGAAAATACGAGAGTTCGCCATTGCACACAGGAGACACCGTGCAGATGAAGAAGAAAAATGGGGCATGAGCGAATGTCCAGAGGGGGATCACACGATAACACAGAGCCTCCACAGGGTTATACGAACGTGAAAAATACAAATGTGTGTATCATGAATAAAACCGAATTTTTCAGTGCTTTAATGATTGATCTTAACGAGGCATAATCATTGGATCTAAATTAATGAAAGTCAGTGTGATGAAGGGCAGTGCCTGTTTTCCGGATATGCCGCCATTATTGGATACATAGATACAATGCGATCCTTTCTCTATTAATTCAAAGATATCACAAATCAGAGAAGGGGGGTTGTTGCTACTACGGGAGAGCTATCGTTCTCCAAAGAAAACAGAGCATTGAAAACCCCATATGTGTTATGCGAGTTATTTCAAGCAAGACCAACAATTTTAGTCACACTGTTCCAGCGGAATGGAATTACATACGGCGCACATGCAATATTCATGTACACATCATGAGCTCCATGTCGCACATTATATCACCATGTGAATAGAAAAAATATTCCATGTACATGCATTATAGGAATAAGAAGTGGAGTATGAGCGAGACGCTATTGCGCAAGCCCCATGGCGGGGTCGTGTGAGGATTTGGATGTCATACGGTGACCATATGCAAACCTTGGGTCGCATGACACATTCAAGTGTCTTGGGTTATGCGACATCAATGCGATGACTTGTGTCATTTTCCCTGCACCCTATGTCGTGTGGCCTTGACATGAAAATCCCCTTGTTCACGCTACATCATTATAAAACACTGGACATGCAACTTATCAATGGTGAGAAACGTCGTTGTCCTCGACAATGTTCTCATGCCGTCGTGAGATCCATCGATGAACATGTGGTGCATCAAAGTCAAGCAGGAAAAATGTCCCTAACAATGTTTTCATGTCGTAAGATCCAGCACTAATCATGCACTGCACCATAGGAAAATAGGACTACTAACCAAGACATGGTGCGCGCCATCTGAAGATCACGTATTGATCATACAACTCACTAAAGGACAATCAGTGGGTGAAGGTTGTAAAACTCATTGGAAAACAGGAGGAAAATATCCAAAGGTAGAGACCCATTGTGGTTGTAAAGCTCATGCACCATATCACTGATGGGAAGAATAAAATTCTTTTATTATATCCAAGAAAACTTACGTGACCCCCAGCCCTTTGTAGGATTAAAAAATGAGATAAATGGGAAGAGGCGAGATACACTTTTAGTCGTTGACAGATATGCGACGTGCCCCTGGTGGCCTGCGAAGAACCACAAGTCCTTAAAGGCATGTCTGACCCATCTCACGAGAACCCTTTGTCTTGTCAGCTTCATGGCATAGATGTTCTTGGGTATGTCGAGACAACTCTGCAGCGATCTAGGGATAGACCGATGGATTTCCCATGACATGCTTTCTGTCTCTCCATATGACCCATATTGATCATGTGAGGCATCATAGAAAAATAGAGTAAAAATCCTAGAGATTTCTCATACAAATTCTCATAACCCCTGACCAATGTAAAATAAAGAAAAAGAGATAAAAGGGGGGAGGTGATAGGGGTTCACGATCACAAATAGACATGTGACGCTCCCTCAACGTCCTGCGAGATGCTCTTATTCCTTAGCATTATGTCCAGCTCATCACATGGAAGTCCTCAGGTTTTCCCACACAACTCTATGGTGCTCCATTGGAAGACGAATAGATCTGTCCCCTATATGATCGTGTACCTCCATATGACGTATATTGGTCATGCAATGCATCACCAAAAAATAGAATAAATATCCTCAACAAAACTCATGAAATCCTGCATAACTCCCAACCTCTTTCACATACAACAAAGGATATAAAAAGGGGAGGAGGTGGAAGGTGTTCATTGTCACTAAAAGGTATGTGATGTGCCCAAAAAACCTGCGGCACGGTCCCTCTAGACCCCATGAAATCCATCATGCATCTCGAGGATGCCTTTCAACAGGAACTTGGATCTTTCGATGGCCCTTGGAAATGTCAACATGATGAAATGGAAGCCCCTTTGAGATGTCTAAACGATTAGAAAAAATTTCATTACTCAACAATAATTTGATAAAGGAAGGGTTGATGGAAGAGACTCCCGATCACTGAATATCAGGCGGCATGCTCAGTGTACTCCATGGTGAAGACTCATGAAGCCATGTGGCGCCAGGCCCCTTAGCTAACTCCATCCAAGACATGAGATAGATACACCACATAATGTGCCAGACAACAGGGGTAGAAATGCCTATAAATCCCCCACCCCAGCATGAGAAATGCAACAGCTACGACGTGATGGAAACTCGAGCAAAAATGTCCCAAGCATCACGGTGGACTTCTCATATAAACTAATCACGCGACTGACCAACCTTCCGTCACGTAATATACCAGCGGGCAACTAGAGAAGTCATGAAACATACATAAGGTATTTCTCATGATCGTCCATAGATCATACGAAGGGCTTCTGGAAAGACGTGCAAAGAACATGCAACATGTCTTCAAGATCACATGAGACTCAAGGAAACTAATATTGAATAAACCTGAGGTCTTCGCAACATAAGGGTTATAAAAAAGATTAAAAGTGGAATACAGAAGAAAAATACATGCTCACTAACCCTCATGCGCTATGCGTGAGTCATCCAAAGACACATGACCACATCAGGACAAGTCACTTAGATCTCGTGACACTTCTTCAAAATGCTATATAGAACACATGAAATCCCCGGAACATGTCAAAAAAAGTCATATGGTTCCTCTCATGGGAACCACTTCAATCTCATGAAACCCTATAGGTCTATCACCCGAAGTCTTTCAAACACATAACCTGACTCATTTAATGACACGTCTGCATGTCATCCGAGTCTCATGAAAGCATCTGGACATGACAACAAAGATCTTGTGACACCCTCTGGGCAAGTCTGTTGAGACTCGCAACACCCTCCGGAAACAATGGTCAGGTCTTGTGAAACCCTCCAGGGGTGTTAGCCCAGACACGCGACATAATTTGGACAGTGTCACTCTGACTCTTGTGACTCCATACATATGTTTCAAGCTAGGTCATGTGACGGATCCTAGGATATTCCAACCGGGTATTATGACACCCTCCATTCATGTATCCCATGTCTGTAGGGAATCCCAGGACTTGATAATACTTTCTGTCCTCAGTGTGTATCCCCTGAAAAAAATGGAAATACAACAACTCTAATTCCTTCCATATTCGGGATTCTAATGCCGCCTCTTCAAGATTTGAGTTCCATATTGATTATCCAGGGTGATCCCAGTTTCTAAGTCCCTTATTTGAGGTAATGTCAATGATCTATTTCTAACCCTTGTTTCTCCAAATGAAAATTGTTCATGTGGGATTAGGGACTTTCATGGGTCAAGTCATCTGTACTATACACCCTAGGGTACAGGGGTTGCCTTAGTACGTGATCCTCAACTACTAAAATCATATAGTATGTCCCCGATTAATAGGTAATTCATCTTGGTATAATCCACTAAAATTATTGAAATCACAAGGATGACAATGATGTCTCTGTGTGTAACCACACACTTTATCCCATCAGTGTGTTAAGGGATAAGTGAACTGCGATAAATCTGCTTCTCTCCATCACTGGGATACGTAGGGTTACTTCCTATGGCCTGATCTCTAGTAAACATCCACTTAGATGTAAGACCTCATATCATTGGGATTTCAACAATCAGAACCCAATCATTCCCAAGAGATGGCTACTCTAACTTATCCATCAGCGGACTGAGAAAGGAACTGAACTATGATGAAACTGATTCCTACCACACTTAGGATACGTTGGATGCCTTCCCAAGGAACGATATTCATACAAATCAATTCAAGGACTATTCTAGTATGTGATTCCCATGACTGCGCAATGTGAGACTGATCACCAGTTCACCCTTGTTTCCCACGCCATGCATAGATCACATGGGATTAGGGGGATGTCATGAACACCTTATTAGGAATCATGAATTTTCAAAAGCAAGGGCATCACAGGACATGATGATATTTTCCATACTCAATGTGTGAGCCCCGATATAAATGGAATTACTGAACTATGATGACTTTGATTCTTACCGTAGTAAGGATACGTAAAAAGTATCCTTGAGACCCGAGACCAAACATTTTGTGACTCAGTGCCCACACATATGTACTCTCCACATAATGCTAAACTATATAGGATGAACTAATTACATGGGTTTTGATTCCTCCAATAACCAGGATACATTGGACGCCTCATAAATGATTAATCCCATCTTTGGAATATCAACTTCCTCCTTATATGGTAACACATTCCGAGTCACTTGGTTTTACAACTTCTTCATATAAGAAACCTCCCATTACTTGATAATGATGAAGAACCTCAGATACATACAAATGAATCCGATAAGGAGACCCCATTCTTTTGAACATATAAGAGAGTTAACCTATAATAATTTTGTTTGGGTAACCGATCCTATATCGGTATTAAGAAGAGATTCACGAACATATCTTTAATCTATAAGAGAGCCCCATGGTAGGAAAT
Source organism: Viscum album (assembly GCA_963277665.1). NCBI lineage: Eukaryota > Viridiplantae > Streptophyta > Magnoliopsida > Santalales > Viscaceae > Viscum > Viscum album. Next base: position 399,181,543 of record OY728140.1, on the reverse strand, counting down.
AACCCCCCCAAAGGGTGCGATGAGCCCAAACTTCTATCCTCTCAACCAATGAGAGTCTCTATGAGTCAATAGGCCTCGAAACCCAAACGACCATCAACATTTTTAAAGCAGTCCTATACTAAACTATAGATGGGGGAACCATTGGGAGATTCTATGATATCAAAATCTTGAAGACATAGAATCCAACCTAAAATACCCAACTATTGAACCCCTTTAGCAAGATAAAAAGGATATATTGTCCATTCCCCACCAAACCATCTTATCTATGGAATACGTTCCAAAATCCACCAAAAACAAAAATGGGGAACTCGATGTGAATCTATGTAATAAAAATTATTAGGTTATATTTCTTTGAACCATGTTTCTTACACCCTACATGAAAAAAACACTAACGAAATCGAAGTGAATCACTCAGGACACTTTGGTTTGAAATCTATATATACAAACAATTTATTAAAATCATCATAAACTCAGATTCTTGAAATTCCATCCTCACGCTGACGAGTCCATGTGATAATAATGGTTATAAAAGGATAGAACAATTTTATAAACCATTCATATATGACTGAGAATTTTTATTCCTACGATATAGCACTGATCGGTAGCCTTGTTCCTTTTTTTCTGCATGATTGCAGATACTGATGTCATTGACAGAATCTCAACCCTAAAAAATGTCTTCATAGTCCAGTATTATCTTAAGAAAATAATATGATTTTGTAACCCCCACGAGTCATAAAGAAACCTCACATGATCAACGACACTAATAGTAGGTGGTGAATATGATAGTATGGTGGTACTAATGACATGGTACGATCACTATTGGAGTTGGTGGCCTAGAACCAACTAGTTTGTACTTTATTCATTAATAAATGCCTTATCACATCTTGATTTCTCTTATGTGTGACAATGAATGTGATAATTTCCTAAGGATAGATGTTGCATTAATGGGTCATAGCGGATCCCTGCTATGATGAGAACCCGGAAGTGGCATAACACTGTTCTTGAATATATGTTCTATGGACGGATGATGTTATTTGAGGGAAACAAATAATACAGGCCATTAGGGGTGAGGACTCATAAAACTTTGAGGCACCTTCTCATGGTGTGCGCCCTTGGCAATATCCAGGAGGATATTATGAGAACAAGACCCTCTTGTAGGAAATCCACATTTCATAGTGTCATTGGATGTTCCTATCTGCGGACTTGTGTATTGGTCCTTAGACTTTAAGATTATTATTAATGGGTATTACAACTTGTGCACTTAGATTTGTTGACGAAAACTGTGATGAAACACTGTTCGCAATGAGGTGGGATATGTTGGGTGCGTCACGAGTAATACTGCATTAATAGATAACGCGAGAAAGGATTTTTCCCTTATGTTCCATAATAGAAGTAGATATCTCAGGCCCCTTAATGGAATTGATATAGCCTAAATAAATCAATGTCCATGGTAAGGTATGGGCGAGTTCAATTCTAGGAAGTCAAAGAAAGAATAATCGAGCACATGGGTTGATGGCACTAGCATGCAACCCGCTTGAATGGAGATATCGATACAAAGAGATTATATTACACGATAAGTGTTCGTAGGAGGTGACACGTCATTGCGATGTTAACTTCTTTCTCTATGGGTGCCTTGGCATGTTTCTAGATGCTAACCTTGGACTTTAGGCAGGCTCCGCCTAATGCCACTGTGAAAGAGGCCTAGAGGGTCACACACTAAGTGTGTCCATGTATCTCAGTTAAATATTAATTTAAAAAGTTAAATAAATATTATTCCCGACTATGGTTTAATAATTATTTAAGGATACCCGATAACATTTATTTCGACACTAGTTATTTGAGAGAATATATTGTGGGAGAAATTATATATATATATATATTAGTGAGTAATGAAGTTACATTTATTTAAGAAATAAATAGTAATTACTCAAGTTCCAATAAATATGGTGGAGGAAATTAATAAAATGGAAAATTAAAAGTACATGCCATGTATATTTATATAAAAATCGTGTAGTTTGTTTTTTCGCGATTCGTGAGAAAATATTGTTTATTTAATTAAATGATATTAAATGTAATATGTTGGGCGCATGTCGAGTAATAATGATGGTCAACTGTCATTATTAAGACATGGGGTATTACTAAGAAGTAAATGAAATGATTAAATGCCTTCGGGAAATTAATTCATTTTATTGTTCTAAGTATTATAATCCCAAATTACATTATTCTCATTGAAGTAGAGCCATTTTTGTGCACAACGGATTTGGAAAATACTCTCAAGCCAAGAGTGAATTCCTTTTCCACCAAGAACGCTTTCAAGTTACGAGAGCGAGATCCTCCACCGGATCAAGGTAGTTGAAGGCAGACATCGCAAGCGAAGGGTCCTCCGTGATAGCACCCGGAGATCCCTTTGGCGACGTCCAAAGATACGTGGAGCACGTGTGGATCACCGCTAGAGGAATCTTGTACTTGGATTCTAAAACTCAATGACGGATCACAGGATCATGACTGAAGACTCCAACGAAGAAAGAATTCCATCGAGGAAATTCTTATGAATTAATTAAATTAATTATAACCAACATATGATGATCCTATCTCAAGGGTTCTGGGACACTTCTTTTCTTTTTCGTTCATCGTTCTATTCCAAAGATTCGGCATTTTAAATCGTGACAGATATCGGATTGAATGTTGTTTAATGATAAAATTAAAGTTAGGAAAACCCACCAACGCGCTTCCGTTGCTCCCGGAACCTACAAGTGGTATCAGAGGGGTCATAGCATTGATTATAATTATTTAGTTTTTCGTTGGTAATTTATGTATTTAATGATTTAGTTATTTCAATTCAAGCTTCATCGTTCTGGAAATCTGAATATCGAGATCCATTCCTCCTCCCTCGTTTCTTGTTCACCTCACAGGAACGAATTTTTCTTTTAATTTTGATTAAAATAAAATAGAGGAACTCATCCTGAGGAGCCAAACGTTTCTGTCCGTACAACACCAGAGTACACGACGTGTATTCGGAAGTACACGTCGTGTAGTCTATGTTCAATGCATTGACTGATCCACCAAATCGGGCCATGTATTGGATTCTTTCAAAGAATTTAAGACATTGTGTGTTGACCAGAAACATGTGGCACACGATTTCCACTACTGGAAATATCACCTACACCCACGGTTTAGAACCGTGGGTATAGCCCATGAAACTGTGGGTATAGGCTATACCCACGGTTTCATGAACCGTGGGCTAGAGTGGCGTCACAATAGCTCTATACCCACAGTTCTTATAAAACCGTGGGCATAGCCCAAGAAAAACTCAGACTACCCACGGTTTATCAAACCGTGGGTATATATCTATACCCACGGTTTGGTAACCGTGGGTATACAATTTTCCAGCATACCCACACAACAGAGTTACCCACGGTTTACCAAACTGTGGGTATATATCTATACCCACGGTTCGGTAACCATGGGTATACAGTTTTCCAGCACCCAGAATTACCCACGGTTTACCAAACCGTGGGTATAAACATTTTACCCTAGAAACTGCAGCTTCTAGCTTACTATCCTGCACCTCTGCAACTTCTAGCTTCCTACCATCCTACACCTATTCCTACCATCCTGCACTTAAAAACAATAGAAACCAAAATACAAAATAGATGGATTTCAATCATGGTGGTGGGAAAATTAAAAATTCCAACTTGGATGGAGAAAAAGTGATAAAATTCCAGCATTCCAAAATGTTGCATATCTTAAAATGATGAAAAAAGAAGACATTCTCTATTTTACTATGGTTATTACTAATCCAAATTCAATATTCCCATCGGTGTTACAATCAAAAGAAAATATAGGAAAAATCATGTCACACAGGAGTTCCCAGAACAAAACTCACTTACATTATCAATAATGATTACTACAAGACTAAGTTAAATCTAGGATATTATAAACCAACACAATACTACCCATTTATATTACCTCATGTCCAAGATTGTGTAACCATATGTATTGCCTCATACTAAATGCAAGAACATAAAAACAACTAATTATGAACCTTTATTGAAAATGCTAACAAGAATGAAGTATGATAAAATCCAATACTGAATTTTCATGAATAATAAAAGATAATTTTTGGTCAAGGATCATGGAAATCAGTGAGGATCTATCCCAAATGAAAAGAAAAAATATAATGGAATTTCTGCTATGTCAAAAAATTAAAATCAAAACAATCAGACCTTGTTTTTAGCAAACTCAACTGACCATCCATATTAAGGAAATTTGGAGTGCACTAACTTGAATATAGAAACTGCTAAAAAAGTGAAGAAAAATATAGCTAATAATATGTTGAATATGAATATGGAAGATTTAGACGTTCACCAAAATTCTGGTTTTTCTAGAGGATCTAAAACTAATTGTGGGAAGAATTTTGATTTGTGTCTGGATGCAGTGGGTATACATTTAACACTGCCAAAATTTATGATGAAATGGTCATGACCGGGTTTACTCAATATATCAAGACTTATAATGCCCTTCTAAATGAACTGGATCAATTGGGAAATTGAAAAGCAGCAGAATCCATCTTTCTAGACATGAAAATAAATAACACGCTACTCTCAGACACTCAAACTACTCACTAACTACATGCTTCTTGTTGTCCGACTCTTCACTATCAAAGAATGAATTTACACCAACATAGGTGTATCAATTCTTCTCCACGTTCATCTAATGATGAACTCAATGAATCTCCAATAGGAATACCTCCTATATCTCTTTAATCTAACTTTCTATCCCACATATGGAAATCTTTAGTTCTATCATTCTCCATGATTTTTGTTGTCCTACTCTTCACTAACAATGAATGAATTTACACCAACATAGGTGTATCAATTCTTCTCTACATTCATCTAATGATGAACTCAATGAAACTCCAATAAGAATACCTCATAGATCTCCTTTCTCTGACTTTCCATCCCACATATGGAAATCCTTAGTTCTCTCTTTGTATCTTTGAGATCTATTTGTATTGGTATATTTCAAGATATTTCTTCCTTCTTTTGAAAGAGAAATATATTTATTTCTTATATCTATAGAATCACCATGTTACCCTCCAAATATCGAGTCATGATCACCAATTTAATCCACTGATATTCTTTCTGAAAGATAGAAATTTTTAACCTACAGGCCTGTTAAGTCTATTCTAAAATAGTGTGTGCATTACCACCATGGTGTGGAACCTTCATCTTTTAGTAATACCTACAAAAAATTTCATGTTCATTACTTCAAAATAAAACCCTAACATGAATACCACAAACATCAACTCTATGACTATATGAGTGAACCTCGTTGTATCAAACATGAAAATGATGAAAAAAATCCTTTGATGATGCATTTGTTGGTCGACTCAGAAACCGTATTCAGGACTATTTGGACTTCTGAATTTATGAATACTTTTCTTGGGAAATCTGATTTCAAGTACTTGGGAGAATTTGAAAATATATGTACAGTAGCCGATGATCAGTAATCAATTATAGTACTCAACCCATCATAGCGGTTGAAGCATTATAGAATTTATTGTCCTAAAGTTACAAGATGAGTTATTGATGCTAATATAAAGTGAATATAAAAGATTATAGATGAAGAAAGGTGCACATTTGGAAGATACGTTGAAGTGAAGAAAGAATGAAGATACATTTTCAAAAGATGACTCGTAGACAAAAGCCCTCCACCTGCCCAGCCCTCCCCATCCCTCCCCACTGCCCAGCCCCTCCCCATCCCTCCCCACTGCCCAGCCCTCACCCTCCCCCCTACCCATCCCTCCCCCTCCCCCTGCCCAACCCCTCCCCTCCCTCCCCACTGCCCATCCCCCCCCCTGCACAGCCCTCCCCCTGCCCAGCCCCCTCCCCTCCCCCTCCCCCTCCCCCCTGCCCATCCCTTTCCCTGCCCAGCCCCTCCCCATCCCTCCCCACTGCCCAACCCCTCCCCATCCCTCCCCACTGCCTAGCCCCTCCCCACTGCCCAGCCCCTCCCCACTGCCCAGCCCCTCCCCACTGCCCATCCCTCACCCTCCCCCCCTGCCCAGCCCTCACCCTGCCCAGCCCTCCCCCGGCCCAGCCCTCCTCCCCCTCCCCCTCCCCCTCCCCCTCCCCCCTGCCCATCCCTTTCCCTGCCCAGCCCCCTCCCCCTCCCCCCTGCCCAGCCCCTCCCCCTCCCTCCCCACTTCCCAGCCCTCCCCCTTTATCTCCCTGCATGAAATATGTAGATGCATGACATGTTTTATTTGGATGCATACCCAACCAGGTAAGGTACTATAACTGTTAGAAAACATCCTAAAATTTGGATAAGGTACTACAACTCAGTGTATTACAGAACAGATTATAACAGAAAAAAATCTAAAATTAGATGTCCAACTAAATATGTTCCCTTACGGTATGTTTATTTAAGGTAATACAAGTCACTATAATACAAAACAAATTATAACACAAGAAATACCAGTCAAACTCATGAAGAATGTGATTATCACTGTATCATTTACTGCTTGAGTTGTAAACAATATAAACATCCATACATCCTATCCAATTGAAGAGTCAGTTGGGAAAAAATACCTTCATCAATCCTCGCTGAGACATAAATGATACACATCTCTTAAGTTTCTTCTCCATGCTTGTAAATCGAAGGCATTCATTCCATCATCCCATGCACATTCACCAATATTTCAGTTCATCGCTATGCTGGGATGAGAACAAACAAAGTATGTCTAGCAACTCTTAGACATGACCCACAAAAATCAATATACAGTGGAGTCAATAGTGAAAACATATCACCTGCATTCATATGTTGGATGAAAGGGAGGTTAACTCCATAATTTTACGACCAATAACCCGCATTCATATAGTGTGTAAATGCAAATAAAAAATGATGCATGGTAAGAAGGTTAATTCCAAAATTTTAGGAAAACATACCTGTTGTAGTGATCTGGCACTTATTAGTGCAGGATTCCCTTGATCTCTTCATGTGCAGAGTGAGTCACCTACAATATATAAATAAAAAAATAATCAATATTCATCTTAAAAGATGAAGTGCATAATAACGTATGAAAAAGTATTATGTGAAGGGAAATACTACAAATTGTCTAGGAGATTATTTCAACGATATTACGAGAACATACCTATTGCAGGGTGAGCAACACATCGGTCAAGATTCGATTTAAGTGGCTGCTCTGGGTGGTTTTGTTAACATCCACCTCACCCGTGCACTTGCTTTGTGTTTCCAGTGCACCCTTCAAGAACACTTTCAGCTTCCAGAATGTTGATTCACTCTGCATCCCACATACCAATTATGACCGGAAACAGAGAGGAAACAGAGCATTTGTGCTGCCCATCCCCTCCCCCTCCCTACCCACTGCCCAGCCCCCTGCCCAGCCCCCCCGCCCAACCCCTCCCCCTCCCTCCCCACTGCCCAACCCCCACTGCCCAGCCCCTCCCCACTGCCCAACCCCTCCCCCTCCCTCCCCACTGCCCAACCCCTCCCCCTACCCACCTGCCCAGCCCCTCCCCCTCCCTCCCCACTACCCAGCCCCCCCTTCCCAGTCCCTCCCCACTGCCAAGCCCCCCTGCCCAACCCCTCCCCCTCCCTCCCCACTGCCCAGCCCCTCCCCCTCCCCACCTGCCCAGCCCCTCCCCCTGCCCAGCCCCCCCTGCCCAGCCCCTCCCCCTCCCTCCCCACTGCCCAGCCCCCCTGCCCATCCCTCCACTGCACCCCCACCCCCTCCCAACCTTCCCCTCCCAGCCCCCCAACCCTCCACTGTAGCCCCACATCCCAAGCCTCCCCTCCACGGCTAAGGCCAAGATTAGATGGAGAGATAATAATTAACACACCAAACCATAAAAACAAAAATGGCATGTGAATATTACCTAAAGAATTGTCAAATAACACCCCCGATGAAAACATAATCCAAAATTCATTTCATTGCATAAAGAAATTCACATACAAGAATCCCACCAATACAAAAAAAAATTAAAACCCCAACACATGTCTCTATGCTAAGTCAAAAATGGAGGGGATTAATATCCACCCCATCATCATCATCGTCATCTTCATGTCCAGCATCATCATCACCAGCAGTAACATCATCAGCATCATCATCACCAGCAGCAACATCATCATCATCATCATCATCATCAGCAATCTCATCACCAACAACAGCATCAACAACATCCTTGCCAGCTCTATCACCACCACCATCATCGCCACTAGGACCCTCATAGGAATCACCCAAGGCATTATGTAAATAGTTCATTGATGCTATACATGAATCAAAAGTGGCAGCAACCTCTGGTGGTAGTGACTGACTCAACATTGACATAGCTTTCATGAATTGTTCATTCATTAGCATACCTTTTTCATGCTCCTCTAATACTATTTTCTTTGTCACAGCTAATTCAGCATGCGTACTTTCCAACTCAGAGGCCTTAGAGGCATTAGAGGAGTCCGATGATGACCAATACCTAGAGGGGACAATGTTTTTGCCTGGTCTACAATGGACTCTTCCTGGATGCTCCACACCTAACACCTGACTCAAATGATCATTTGGACCTAAGTTGTCAGCTTCTTCATCAATGGCCTCCAAGGCAGACTATTGAAATTATACACATATTAAATTATGAATTTCGTATAAATGTTTGACATATATATAAAAAACTTACATTTTTTTCTTGTGTTTGTAAATTAAGTGCAGTTCCATCTTTTCTTTTCCTACTGAAGCAGAATAATTTGGCACGAGGTACAGGACCTTCAATGCCCCATTCATCTTGCTGTATATGAGAAATGCACAAATTTGGATTACAACCATATATGATAAATGCAAAAAATTGGATTGAACGTAACAACCACTTCTCATGATCGGGCATTGTAGTGCGCCCCAATGTGTGTAGATATATCATTTCATCTTTGTTTTTTTTGTTTTTCGCTGACACTTCCTAAGAAACAAAAAAACAATACAAGTAATAAGAATTAAATTTTATATAAAAACCATTAAAGATGGGTAGTACCTTATACTGTTCAGTCTTCCAATGTGCGATCATTTTTTGATATTGACTTTTTGGATAGTTAGGGTTTGTGGGTACACCCTCTAACTCGGTACCCACTCTGCTCCTCCAAACAATATGTAACTCATACTTGTATGACCGCCAATACTCTCCAAGATCACTCACACTAGCAGCTTTGGCAGCTTCATCGTTAGGAAAGTTAAATCAACTCTGCAACGAAAATGTTAAGTCATATAAATACATTACTAATATAAATATAAATTTATAAAATTTCCGTACCCATATCTGCGCCCATGCCCTATCCTTGATGTCAGCACTGATATGTCTCCGTGAGACCGGTTCCATTGGAACAATATCATGATATTTGGCTAAATTATCCATGAAACTTCTACACTCCTTAGCATTTTTACCTACCATTTGATTTTGAGGATTGTAATCCACCATAATCTGAGTTTCGCGATTCCAAGCATCCCGCATTCAAGTGCGTCCACGTCGCCTACTAGAATATCCCACTAAATAATAGAATAGGTGAAAAGAGAAGATTTAAGTGACAATACAATAAGAAAAAAGTGAAATGCTATAATTTGAAACATTTATTATAAAAAAACCTGATGCAGGCTCCTGAATAGGCTGTGAGGCATCCGTGGACTGTGCTGGATCAGCATCCTCTGAAGGAAATATCTGTTCCACAACATGCTCCGGCTGATCTTCATAAACCGGAGTGGAAACTGAAGGAACAGACTCAATATGTACATGATGGATGGTAGGAAAAGAAGGTGGCGTAGACGTGTTAGAATATGCGTAGTAGGTCTAGGGATACATGAATGGATATGGAAATTGTGGAGGTGAGAACATCGGTCGAGTCGGCGTGGACATGGAATGGGAAAAAGAGGGTAAATGGGATGATGACGACAGCATGTATGGGAACATCCCAGGGGTCTCAAGTGGAGGGTGGACATGTGTGGTAGATGGGATTTCCACTGATGGGTCAGTGTGGGGAGTGGTAAGACGGGAGCTCTGCCTAGGTCTAGGAGGATCCCTGCTCGGTCCCATACTAGGAAGAGGAATCTCTGAAGTTATATATCCCTAAATTAAATTTGATCAAAAATATGAACTTCATATTATATGTAATGCAGAAGATAAATATTAGAGTTATTATACTCACTGAAGACAACTCATGCTCGCGTCTAACAGGATCAACATCAAATAATCTTTTCTTGCGAGCTTCTGTAGTTTTCTTCATAATCTGTATAAGAATGAAATAAATATTTTTTAGCAACAATATTTACAAACCATACATACAACTTAGAAGCCAAAGAAGACAAAAAATGTCATAAAATCTTTCAGTAATGATAATTTACAACCAACTTATACAATTTTTAAAACCACATTTTAAAACCAGTTTTATGAATTGAAATAAATATAATTAAATGAAATGAAACCAAACAATACTAAAACAGACATATCATTCCAAACTAAAAGTAAATTATAGTAATTACATTCGTACCAACCTGAGAAAATCACGTCAATGTAAACTAAATGAACTCTGAATATATATGGTTGCTTTTATATATTACCCTCCACTACCTCAGGTTCAACATCATCTCTCACAATGGGACAATTTGTGTCATCAAATAAAATATTTTGGCTAACACCGATGGGGGCGTCAATGGTGACAATTTCATCCCCAGCATCATGAAAAATATGTCTTGGGATTACTTCATTTATGACACCGTAATCAGGTTTCAGATGATCTTTCACATAAAACACTTGTTTTGCCATTGATGCCAAAATGTATGGTTCATCAGTATGCAGGAATCGACTCATGTCAATAACTCTAAATCCGCAATCATCAATAAATGTACCATGTCACATCATTGAATCAAACCATTTACATTTCATCATAGTGACTCGACCTTGAGAGTAGTAATCCAATAAAAATATTTTCTCAACCAGCCCATAATAATACACATCTTCATATCGAGGTCGACTATCTGATGCACTGGCATAACAATCTGTTCTAGCAGTTAACGTAACTCCATAATGTTGTGTTCTCATTTTCACCGCTTTATCAGTTGTAACAAATTTATATCCATTGATTATTAAAGATTTGCAGTCACGAACCAAAGAATTGGGACCAAAAGCCAACGCTCTTAATTCTTGAGAAATGAAGTCAGCAGTTAAACTCAATACCTGAAATACATATGAGTAATATAATTAAATATATATCTATATTTTAAGGTATATAATGTAATGGTCATACCTTTGATTTCAACCAAGCTGGGAACTCTTGGCTATGCATAGCCTCTCTCCTTCTCAATGGCAAAGACCGATGAAATCTACTTATAATTTGTTTATGTTCTCTACATAAAATGAAAATAAAAGTATAAGGTATATGTGATATGATATCATATGAGATAACATATATATATTCAAATTACTTACTTGATATAGGCATCGAACAAACCACAATTAAACCAGACTGTTCGATGTGCCATATTTCGCTCTTCAAAGCTCAATGTAACCAATGTATATGACCCGACAATTACACCTATTTGGGGAAGAGATGGAAAAGAGGGCTGAATTTCCTCATACTGCTCATCTTCATTTCTCATTGGTCGAATATGTCTTGTGCTCACATCAGACAAATACATTGAACAAAAATCCATACATTATTGGGCCAGATAACTCCTCACAATGGAACCTTCAGGATAATTCTTATTTCGGACATATGATTTCAAAGTGCACATATTTCTTTCAGTGGGATACATCCACCGAAAAGAGACTGGTCCCCCAAGAAGTGCCTCAGTTGGAAGATGAATTGTTAAATGCAACATGCAAGTGAAAAAGGATGGAGGAAATTTTTTTTCCAACTCACACTGAATTAACGGTGCCTCTTGCTGCATTTTTATCAACAATGATTTGGATAACCTTTTAGCACAAAGGTCTCTAAAAAACTGACACAACTGAATCACTGCCACTCTTATATTATTGGATAGAAAATGCTAAATTGCTATTGGAATCAATTCATGAAGCATAATGTGATAATCATGAGTTTTTAGGGATTTCAATTTCAAATGTCTTCTGTTGAATCGTTTAGATATGTTGATGGAATATCCATTTGGAACCTTGATATTCTCCAATATTTCCAGAAACCGATCTTTCTCTGCCGGTGTCATCACATAAGAAGCATAGGGAACTTTCCATTTGTTTTCACCGATACAAACAGGATGTAGTTCTGGTCGAATACCCCAATCCAATAAATCCCGAAGAGATCGGAGGTCATCTTTGTTCTTCCCCTTAATATTCAAAAGAATTGTAAGAAAAATTTCACATATATTTTTCTCAATATGCATTACGTCTAAACAATGACGTAACAAATTAGTAGACCAATATGTCAACACAAAAAAAATACTTCTCTTTTTCCAATTGTAAGTGACTTCAGTATCACCATTCTTCCTCTTTCGAGATTTCAACTGACCTTTCCCTAATAAAAAGCTGAAATCTTTCAATTCATCAAGCACATCACTTCCTAACATACGTTGAGGTGGTTCTTCAGTGTCAACATTATTATCAAACCTCCGACGATTCTTCCTCTATTGATGATCCATTGGCAAGAATCGGCGATGCCCCATGAAACTAAAAATACGACGATATTTAAGCCTTCTCGATCATGTATTCTTTATACAAACAGGACATGATAGTTTTCCCTTCGTGATCCACCCAGACATCACTACATAGGCAGGGAAATCATATATGGTCCATAGAAGGGAAGCACGCATCTGAAATGTATTCTTTGAAGAAGCATCAAATGTCTGCACACCTAAAACCCAAAGTTGTTTCAACTCTTTTATTAAAGGCTGCAAGTAGACATCTATATCATTACCGGGATCCAAAGGTCCAGATATCAATTTACTCAAGAAAGTGAATGGTTTTTTGATACACATCCACGGAGGAAGATTATAAACATGAATAAAAACCGACCACGTACTATGAGCAATAAGCATCTAACCAAACGAATTAAAACCATCACATGATAGGCCCAATCTGACATTACGCACCTTAGCTGCAAAATCAGGATGTTGTACATCAAATTTCCGCCATGCTAATCCATCTGCAGGATGGACCAGCTCATCATTACCTTTAATTCTCTCAACATCATGCCATCGCATATTGACTGATATTTCTGGAGACATGAATACATTTTGAAGTCTGGGAATCAATGTAAAGTGCCACATGACTTTCTGTGGCACACGAGATGGTGTTCCATCTGCATTTGTCTTCCATCGAGATGTACCACATTCTTTACAGTCATTACGGTCAGCTGTTTCCTCCAAATATAAACTGAAATCTTTCAGACAAGCATGGACTTTATTAGTAGCAAATCCAAGCTGCTTAATTAACTTCCAAGCCATGTAATGATTGGAGGGAATATCTGCACCATCAGGAATCAAGTCCTTCAAAAATGTAAGAATATAATCAATGGTGGTATTAGAAATCCCATACATGGGTTTTCCATGATATAACCACATTAAAAATTCTAAAATGGTCATTTTAGTACATTCTTGATATACTGGAGTTCTGGCATCATCCAATAAATTTTTCACTCTCTCAACATCATCGTCTTCAACATTTTCCTCGTGTGTACTGATATCATTGTCTTCTTGCACCGGCATGTTATCTCTCTCGGAATGATGCACATATAGAAACTGATCAAATATCAAATTCTCCATGTCACTTCGTTCATTTTGTTTATGAACAGTCGAAGATTGACTCATCTCTCCATGGTGAAACCAAACATTATAGTTAGCTTGAAATCCAAATTTCGTTAAATGGTAACTAACTTCTTCTCGTCTTAACCATGGTCTTCCAACACAATTATATCAGGGACACTATATACATCCTCCATCTGACGCATTGTTAAATGAAAAATCTAAAAAATTCTACAAATTACTTTGAAACTCGGTTGAAATCCGATCGGTACGATACATCCAGCTTTTATCCATTCTATAACAAGAAAAAAAATTGTCATTCAATCAACAATGTAAATCATATTTAAAAAATTCATTACAACCAATTTTATTATTAAATTAATCAATGCATATTATTATCTAGCAAAACATATTTAATGACAAGAGGAGTCCATGATTGAATAAGTAGCAATAATAGGAATGATCAGGATAAACCATCTTTCAATATTTATTTTCCATGTAAATCTATAAAGGATCACATTGGATATCATTGTAAATCCTAAACCTGGATAAGAAATCCGAGATCTATTTCCTTTAAGGATAATAAATAATATCTAGCAATAATAAGAATAATAATAAACAAATGATAAATTATATTTAAATCTCAAGGACTGATTAAATTCTATGTAAATGGTTTGGTTGCTTGGCTTAAAAAATCATGCTCTAAACCGTTACATGTTGTTCAATTCACCTTTAAATATAACATTGAAATGTTACATTAATACATAGTAAAAAACTTTAAATTTTAAAAAAAAAAATTAACTAATTGTTTTTCATAATTTATGGAACATACACTATCAAGATTTGAAGATGATTTCCATGTGTTACTGGTCATAAAATTTAGTATGTTAATTATGAATCATTCCATGATTGGTTTAATAATTATGTATGTACTCATATAATTATTTTAAAAATAAATTATAAATGGCATTTTCAGATAAAGCACTATATATGATCATAATGTGTCTTATATAGTCTAGCATGCTTAAACAATTAATTGAGCATGATTTTCCAAATGCATTCAACTAAAATGTTATTGTACCACTCAATACAATAATGAAATAATTATTTAGAAATACAAATGACTGTTAATTTATCATTATTTAGTTTGTTCAAAATAGGTCAATACAATACAATAATATTTTGGAGTTTGTTTCAGCTTGGTGTTTAGTGAAAAGTAAGATATCAAAGAGAAAAAAAATTAGACATAGAAAAAAATCTTGGTGTGTTACAATGAATATTAAATTATTCCGCCCTATGTGTTGTGATCATTATTGGTTTTCAAATCTATTGTCTTAGGATGGTATGAGCTTGGTCTTCCTGGTTTCACATCGGATGGTTTGCAACAGGTCACGACCACATGGAACAGCCCCAAGAGATGATTTAGATCTTTTAGTTCATCTATGCAAAGTTTTTTGGATTTGGTCATTTGAGAGGGTATGGCGTCAGCCATCGGATCAAGACTGTGCTTTGACACAAGACATTTTCTTGTTGAATCACTTTGAAATTGTGGAGAGCTTCATCACATTCAAATGTTGGGGAGGGGAAATTTCTATGTTTTCAATCTGGTTTTATTTTCCTTGACCCTTAGGTAATTATTTGTCCCAATTCATGATGTCTTTTGGTTTTCCCATTCATCCCTTAAAATGCAGTCTTATCTTAATAAAAATTTGAAGGCCTTCAGGCCATTGGAGGAGGTATGAGCTCGGTCAAGTGTCTTTCGAGTCATCTATTTTTCGAACATTTTTTCCACACATAGTTAGTTTTTCTTGATAATCACCCTCTTATTCTGGTATGGGTAAAGGTTAAATATGCCACCTATGTTGGGGCCTTCTCTAATATCATCTATCTATAATCAACTGTGCTCTTCAGAATGTCATTGAAGACAAATCAGCCTTAAACGGTGTGGATCAATCTCCTATAAAAGAATAGTAGACATGATGGTCTGTGAGGTTGACCTCATTAGGTTTCTTAGGTTTTTGTGTCTTGATTATGTTATTTTCCATGTATGTAAGGAAATAATTGTAAAACTTCTCCTTTAATAAGTAATACACTTTGTCCATCCGTTCCTCAAGTCATGGGTGACCCAGATCACTTTCTTCTTCCATTCAAGGGAGAATTTGTTGTTAATGCCGCTCAATGGGAGGTGTCATGTGATTTTGGACCTTCCTAGGTGCTTGAATTGGAACTACTACTGTTTTTAGGGTAAGAGAAGTATTATCTACCACATTAATGCCTATACGCAGGGGTGTGGAGACACTTTTCCATTTCATTCAAGTAGGTAGCTACCACATTAGGCTCTTCTTTGGTCAAAATAATGGTAGGAGAAATTGCTCCCCAAAAACCTGGAAGGTTGAAACATCCTCCCAGAAGAAGCCTCCAAATATCCTCATGTTAACCATTTACCCTTAATTCATCCTAGTCACTCCAAGCATCCAGAAATGCAACCATGATTGGGATGACCATCAATAGAAGGTTGGTGTAGTGGAGCGGAGTAGGTTTCGACAACCAAAAAGGTTTCCTAGGTGTCCCCACAAGCTTAGGACCTCGAGAAGATAAATGCTTAGAAGACGTTGGGTGAAACTAAGCATCTTTTTCCACAGTATCCACAATAGGCGATTCATCAACGTCGTCATACTCATCACTATTTTCTGGCCGCAGCATAGAAAGTACTCAATGCGAGTATTTGTAGTGACCACTTCAGTAATGTATGAGAGCATAGAGGTTCCCAAGGTAATGACCCATATTTTCAGGATTCTCAAAAAAATAAATGACAATGGGCACTAACACATAACCAATTATAGTAAGAGAAACTTCCCTAGTTTAGAGGAGCTTCCATAAAGTACTAGGGGACCAATCGCGAGTGGATGGGTGGCCTTCGAAAAGGTCCCATTACGTCCATGCCATTGGGAAATCAGCCTCAGGGGAATGAATGGTATACTCCCAGAAAGAGCTTCAGTAGCTTGTTCGGACTCCCTTGAGGTCATGACCCCATATTTTACAATTTTCCTCGGGGGGGGGGGATGAGTGGATTTCAAAGGACTTTTCCTAGACAAGAGTTTCCAACAACTCCCTTTTTCTTATCCATCAACTTTTCACCATATGCCTTGAAAGTTATCATGAGGGGAACTGGATCAACTAATTGGTCATGGGTATATGATTTAACGCAGGCCTCAGCATTGCTATTGGTGAGGAAGGGTATGAAATCCCCAGAGTTTGGATGTTTGGCCTGGCACTGGGTGTCCTCCTGGGTGAACATCAGCCATAATTGACAAGCTATCATAAGATGCTTCTCTTGATAGAAACTGTTGAGAGTGGGAGGACATAACTTCAAAACATAGTTAAATTGAAGAATAAATTTATAGGGTGAATATCCTTTTCAAATAAGATCGCCTCCAATATGGGCTACCCAGATGCCTTATCTCAAAGAAAATAAGTTACCTTGGTTGACAAATTCTTCAGATGCATTATTCGTAACAGTAGCGGTAGGGAAATCATAAGGATGATAATAGAAATGCTAGTAGATTTTGAGATAAGAAATTAATTCCTACTCATTCTTTATAGTTTTCTCATCTTTCTTATCCTTTGAATCCCAAACTACCAACATATCCCCACTAGTACTCTGAAGATACGGTCGAAGGGTGGAATGCAGAATTAGTAAGGATTTGATAATGTTATAACCTCCTATAATCAACCAAGAATCATCGATATCCTCCCATAACATTAATGGAGCATCATAAGTAAAATTACCTTGTTTAAGAGATGTCGAGGCGGAGGCGAAGGCCAGGGGGTCCAGGTCGGGAGCTGGGATGCGGAGCCGGGAGGCGGAGCCGAGAGGCGTAGCCGGGACACGGAGCTGGGAGGCGGAGGCCGGGGAGGGGAGTCGGAGAGGGGAGGAGAGGGCCGGGAGGCGGTGGTCGGGGAGGGGAGGACATGGTCGGGAGTAAGGGTTGTGGATGTAGGGTTGAATGGGGGGAGCGCTGAGTGAGGAGGAGCCCGAAGAGGAGCCCGATAGTTTGGGTAGTATGCTGTTTTAATACCCACGGTTTTAATAAAACTGTGACATACAATTTTAAACTACATCTATAAAGATAGTCATTTTCATTTTTAGTAAAAACAAAAAATATGGGAATGGAATTTTAAGGAAGCTAGTAACATTAAAAAAAATATTAAATATAAAAAAAATGAAAATGAATTAACATGAAATTTCTTAAATTAAAGTAAATTGAAAGCCAAGAACATGACATATGAGAATACTTATGTGTAGAGGTTGAGAAGACTAGGATCCTTACTAATTTTTTTCCCATATGCTATATTTGTAGAGATCTACAAGGTAGAGTCTCATCATGCCCTAGTGTTCACCATCACGGGCAGTACAAGTAACATCCACTAGTCATGACCTATCATGCACTAGCATGCGCCTAGTGGGAAGTCCAAGTAGCATCCACAACCCATGACCTATCATGCACTTGCATGTTCCCGATGGCCCATGCAACCAATATTTGTTGGGTCGGGAGGTCTCGTAAACCTAGAGGAGTACTTGTACTAGGTTCCCCCATAAATACCCAAGGCTTCCCATGTGCCACTATTTTGGTACAAGTAATCCAAGAAGTTCATCCATGATAAAAGGTACCATCTATAATAACAAAATTTTAATATTCCTTAAAACTGGTTTTCCTTATATAAAACAAAGTCCTCATCCCATAATAGACAAAACCAACAATAATTTGGTCAATACTATCCACTTTGGCCAAACAACAGATTTCCTAAGAAATTTCTCTCCATAATGTTTTTTATAAATCATTATAAATCAAGGGTAATCATTCCACTAAAACACATCCATGTATTTCGTGGAAAGTCATATGATGCATTACATCAAACACATGGTGGGTGACATGTAAAACCAATGTGTTTTTATAATTTTAAATAACCCTTACACCACAGATTTAAGAAATCAAGAGTGAAAGTATGATTAATAGCAATCCTCATGAACATTAAATACCATAAATTTACATTAAAAATTCTTTTAAAATCATCAAGAATGTGTGGTTCGATAAATGACAGAAAATATAAAGAGTCACCTACCTTTATACGGAGCGTGATCAATTTCAGAGGGCATCATCCATGGAATAATACTCTTAAAGACCTATGAATACATCTTTAACAAATTAGAAACCCAGATACAAAGAATCAAGCAATCTATTGGGACCCCATAAGTGAGAACACTTACCGACAAGCCATGGGTTAAAAGGACCCAAATGGGCGCGGATGACACATATAGGGCTAATCTTACTCCCAAGATCAAAAACCCTATAATGTTTTGGTCATCGATTGAGTGAGGAAGTCGCTCGACCTAGGAGACATTTCTCAACTTCAATATGTCGTCAACTGGAGGAGGGGGGAGCGTGCAGACCAGAGCAGGAGGGGGGATGCACATGGACCGGAGGAGGATGAGGATGGGGGATGTGCGCCATCTGGAGGAGGGGTGATGATCACCGACCGGAGGTGGATAAGGGGATTCAATTGAAGGAACCACGGGGGAGGGACTAGATGTGGGGGGGGGGAGTTGCGGCCCGACGAGTGAAGGAGATCGAGCAGGGTAGGGAAAAATATCAGGCCCTCTATTTCGACGGTTCAATAAAAACCGTTGGGGTAGAATTTCTATACCCACGGTTATTAATAAACCGTAGGTATAGGTTACCTTGAATCAGGCTATTCCCATGGTTTAAAAAACCATGGGTATAGCTCTATGGGGATAACCCCTCTTTCCAGTAGTGTTCTGGATTACACGTCGTGTGGTCCAATGAACATGGTGTGTAGTCCCTTCGGGTTAGGGTTGGGTTGTGTACTCCGTACATGGCCTGCCCGGCTGGAAACCGTGTAACGCGGAAACTACACAGCGTGTGTCCCACTATACACTCCATGTACTCTAAATATTTCCGAAGTACATAAACACCCCATGTCCCTGGGCGTGTACTTCGGGTGAACGGTGAAGAAAAGTACACACCGTGTAGTCGAAACTACATGTCGTGTACTCACCCAAATTACACAGAATTATTAAAATTTATTATTATATTATAAAAACCCTTGAGACATGTACCATGGTGTAGGAGTAAAGTTGAGGCACAACACGTGAAAGGTGTTTTATATATATGTGTTTAATTTAACATCTGTGTAATAAATGAGAATTCACGAGGTTGCATCCAAGGTACAAGTTACGTACAAGGATAAATTTAAATGAATTTATTTGTTTAAAATTATGATGGATGAGAATATCAAGGAAATTCAGAAAAAGCATTTAAGATAAAAGGATTGATTAATTAAAGATAATTAATTGATTAGAGCATGATTTATCTTAAACAAGAAAGATTAAAGAATTTAATGCTAGTTTTATTTATTTGTAAATATCGTTGCATGTACGGATGATCATGAGCTAGACCAAGACCTTTGTATGTGAATGGTTTCTTTTAATTTATTTATTTAAATTAAATTTTTTGGCCTGCGAGCCATCTCCTCATTAATATGTAGGGCTGGCATGCCCAAGGATTATTTTAGGTAAAAACCCCTTTTACCCCTCACCTGCATGTGAGATAAATGCATATGTAATGGATGGAGAACCCAAGTTAGTGGATGCAGCTCAAGTCAGGGGCCAAGGTGAAACCAATCCAAGGAGATACAAAGTTGGACATGTGGAAAGCTGTAAACACGAACCCGAAAGGTTCAAGGTGTTTCTCCCCTAGGTATTAGGTTAGTTTATCAATCGCTAGATAAACTAACCAATATAAGATCTCATGATCATACCATTTATTTTATTTCTGTCAGTTTCATTGTTTATTTATTGTGGATGTGTTGTCACGATCACACAATTAATGAATTAAACGAGCATGCAAGATGGAACTAAAATAAAACAGGCTTATACGTAAATATTATCTTAGACATGGTTAATCACTTAAGTATATCCCACTTAATATTAACAATCATGTAATCAAAGATAATAAAATGGAAATTTACATATAAGGATAATATCCCTCCAAATAAATATTAAGTCGGCATAGCCTTCCATAATCTTGGATAGAATCGAACCATAGTTAAAAGTGCTTGACCAACCCTAGTTGGGGTGCTTTCAATTATCGGGGAATTCCAATTCAAGGTTTTGGGTTGACTTGAATTGGTTCACATCAAGGGTTGACTGCCACTACAGGACTTAGTGTGACCAAGAGGCAAAGATTGAGGAAATCCAAAAAGGATTTCAGGATTGGGGAGTCCACTCAGCGGATCAAGGAGCTGCGAGTTAATGCAGTTGGCATTTGGAAAGCCTACCTGAAACCCTTCAAGGTGCTTGACCAACCCTAGTTGGGGTAATACGAAGGGAAATATGGATCCTTTCCACTAGAATATTCACGCAACAGAATATTCCGAAGTCAATGGTGAAGGCTATTGGATTTTGATAAAATAGTGGGAGACTAATAAGTATTAATTTATTTATTTGTCTCAATTTTTGTAATAAAGTACTAAAACTTTGCTCATCTTAATTTGTAGAAACGGAAATAAAATGACTTCAAACATATCATTTCACACCATACTCGAAAAGAAAACCATCTCACCGACACTAATTTCCAAGAGTGGAAAAGGCATTTACGTGTCGTCCTTCACCACGAAAGGAAATTATATGTGCTGGAATAGCCTATTCCAGTTGCGCCTGGGAAATAGGCTAGTGATGAGGAATTATCTCTCTACATGAAACACATGAATGATGCCACAGATGTCCAGTGTTTCATGCTATTGTCCATGTCTAATGAGCTCTTGAAGCAACATGAAAACATGGACGTGTACAGCATGATGTCTCACCTTAAAGATCTCTACCAAGAGAAGGTGAGACAGGAGAGGTATGAGATCTCCAATGATTTGTTTACCACGAATCTTGGAGAGTCTATGCCAGCTGGGCCTCATTTAGTCAAGCTTATTGGCTACATTGAATGCCTAGACATCTTAGAGATTAAATTCTCAGATGAGTTGCGTACAGATCTCATCCTATCATCACTGCCCAAGACCTTATCTAGCTTCATTGTCATATATAATATGAATGACAATGAGAAGAGTCTATCGGAGCTTCTGACCTTGATTCAGAAGGTAGATAAGGACATGGGGAATGAAAATCCCATGGTCCATATGGTGAAAAAGAAAAGGAAGGACAAGGCAAAGGGGCCAAATACTTATAAACGGTCTGAAGCCCCCGAGCACTGTCCCTCCAAGAAGGGGATGATCCAGAGGCAGGGAAAGGAATGAGAGGCACTGTGTTTTGCATGTGGCAAGCAGGGCCACTGGAAGAGGAACTTCACCCAGAAGTGTGGGGACGCTAAAGTTGCATTCGTTATCGAGTGCAATCTTTCTATTTCTACACATTGGGTATTAGATACAGCTTATGGGGATCACATCTATATTCAAATGTAGGAACCAAGTAGATTTAGAAAGATCGCCAGAGGAGAGGTGGATCTTCGAGCTGCCAATGGCGCAAGGCTAGCTGTGTTGGCTATTGGAGACTATCACCTCTCATTGCCAACTGGCATGATTTTGGTTTTACAAAATTGTTATTTTGTGCCAAGTGTTACCAAGAACATAATTTCTGTATCTTGTTTGAATATGGATGGATTTAATTTCACGTTCGGAAATAAGGGTTGTATCTTTTATAAGAACAATTTATGTTATGGTATGGAACATTTGAATAATGTTTTGTATGTACTAAATTACGAAAACCAAGTGTTGGAAATCGATAATGAAAGAAACTCACATGACTCATACCTCACCCAGTTATGGCATCACCGCCTTGGTCATGTGAACAATAAGCGCTTGACAAAGCTCCACCAGGATGGCTATTTAGACTCTACTGAGCTAAAACCACTTGATAGATGTCACGCTTGTTTAAAAGGAAAAATGACCAAGCCGCCTTTTGGTGGACAAGGTGAAAGGGCCACAGAGCTTCTAGGATTGGTACACACGGATGTGTGCAGACCATTTCCAGTAGAAGCTAGAGGTGGATATTCTTACTTCATTACTTTTACTGATGATTTGAGTAGATATGGATATTTCTACTTAATGAGGTATAAGTCAGAGTCCTTAAATAAATTTAAGGAATTCAAGAATGAAGAAGACAATCAGCTTGGTAAGAAGATAAAGAAGCTTTGATCGGATCAAGGTGGAGAATATCTGAACTAAGATTTCATCAATCTTCTATGGGAGTCTGGGATTCTATCTTAGCTCACTCCTGCTTATACACCACAGTGGAATGGTTTTAGTGAAAGGAGGAACCGCACCTTGTTGGACATGGTGAGGTCGATGATGAGTCATGAAGATCTTCCATTATCCTTTTGGGGATATCCATTACAAACTGCAGCATACACATTAAACCAAGTACCAACTAAGTCGGAAAATGGAATTCCATCTGAGTTATGGAATGGAAGGAAACCCACTTTGTCTCACACACGTGTATGGGGATGCGAGTCATTTGTTAAGGCCTTCTCAGGAAACAAACTATCACCTCGGGGCATGAAGTGTATCTTTATAGGATATCCCAAGGAAACGAAAGGATATTAACTATATAACCCTCAAGACAAGAAAGTGACTGTCGCCAGACAAGCCGTCTTTCTTGAGAGAGAGCACATCCTCAAGAAGGATAGTGGGAGCAAGATTGACTTAGATGAAGTTGATGCTCAAGATACATAGGAGTTGGTATAGGAACAAGTTCCACAGGTCCCAATGGAAGAGGTTCTAGAAACACAAGTACTATGTAGGATCTCAAGAGAGGTAAGGGAACCAGAGAGATTTGGTTTCCTAGTCACCGAGGATGGTGAATCATTATTGTTGGACAATGATGAACCTCTCTCCTACAAGGAAGTAGTAGAAAGCTCAGAAGCTGCAATATGGCTAGAAGCTATGAATTCTGAGATGGATTCCATGTATCGGAACCAAGTTTGGGTTCTGGACGACGAGCTAGTTAATGTAAATCCTGTTGGATGAAAATGGGTATTCAAGAGAAAGCTGGACATGGAAGGTCAAGTTATCACCTATAAAGCAAGGATAGTGGATAAAGGATTCAGACAACATCAAGGAATTGACTATGATGAAACCTTCTCTCCAGTTTCCATGTTTAAATCCATAAGAATCATACTTTCCATAGCAGCTTACTATGACTATGAGATTTGGAAGATGGATGTCAAAACAGCTTTCCTTAACAGGAACATTCAGGAAGATGTCTATATGACCCAACCAGAAGGGTTTGTGACACTAGGTGAAGCCAAACGGGTTTGCAAGTTGCAGAAATCCATTTATGGATTGAAGCAAGCATCCAGGTCATGTAACATTCGATTTGATGAAGCCATAAAGGAATTTGGTTTCATTAAGAACGAATGTGAGCCATGTCTTTATAGGCGGTTTAATGGGAATTCAGTCGTTATACTATTAGTATATGTTGATGACATATTGCTTATTGGAAACGACGTACCAGCCTTATAGTCAGTTAAGGACTGGTTGAACAAGTGATTCTCCATTAAAGATTTAGGTGAAACAACCTAAATTCTAGGGATCAAGATCATTCGTGATAGATCCAAGAGGCTACTTGGACTATGTTAGGGTATATACATTGACCAGATACTAAAGATATTTAGTATGGAAAAATCCAAGAGGGGATTGGTTCCATTGTCACATGGCTTACATATTTCTAAGAAAATGTGTCCTCAGACACAACAAGAGAAAGATATAATGAGTAAGATCCCATACGCTTCGGATATAGGATCCATCATGTATGCCATGTTATGTACCAGGATTGATGTTGCCTATGCACTGAGCAAGGTAGGCAGATATCAAGCAGATCCAGGAGAACAACATTGGACTACTTTTAAGACAATCCTTAAGTATTTGAGAAGAACTAAGGATATGTTCCTGGTGTATGGAGGAGGCGAGGAGCTTGTCATCAGAGGGTATGCTGATGTTGGCTTTCAGACAGATCAAAAAGATATGAAGTCGCAATCTGGATATGTTTTCTTTCTCAATGGAGGAGCTGTGAGCTGGAAGAGTTCAAAGCAGCCAGTTGTTGCCGATTCTACAGTGGAGTACGAATATATAGCGGCTTATGATGCAGCCAAAGATGCCGTATCGATTCAGAACATTGTCCAGGAGCTTGATGTGGTGCCTAACAGTAAAGATACCATTACATTGTATTGTGATAACACTACAACGATGGATCTTGCAAAATAACCAAGGTCACATCAACGGACAAAGCACATACTCCGGAAGTATCACCTATTGAGGTATTTCTATCAAAGGGGTGAAGTTGCAGTGAGCAGAGTGTCCACGGAAGAGAACATGGCGGACCCCATGACTAAAGGACTATCTCAGCAGAAGCATGGATATCATGTGAGAGCTAGTGGGTTAAAGGTTGTTAGTAGTTGGCTCTAGTCCAAGTGGGAGTCTGTTGGAGTTGGTGGCCTAGAACGAACTAGTTTGTACTTTATTCATTAATAAATGCCTTATCACATCATGATTGTTCTTCTGCGTGACAATGCATGTGATAATGTCCTAAGGATATTTGTTGCATTAATGGGTCATAGCGGATCCCTATTATGATGAGAACTCGGAAGTTCCATAACACTGTTCTTGAATATATGTTCTATGGCTGGATGATGTTATTTGAGGGACACAAATAATACATGCCATTAGGGGTGAGGACTCATAAAACTTTGAGGCACCTTCTCATGGTGTGCGCCCTTGGTAATATCAAGGAGGATATTATGATAATGATACCCGCCAGTAGGAAATCCACATTTCATAGTGTCATTGGATGTTCCTATCTGTGGAAGTGTGTATTGGTCCTTAGAATTTAAGATTATTATTAATGGGTATTAAAATTTGTGCACTTATATGTATTGATGAAAACTATGATGACACACTGTTCGTAGTGAGGTAGGATATGTTGGGTGCGTCACGAGTAATACTGCATTAATAGATAATGCGAGAAAAGATTTTTCCCTTCTATTCCATAATGGAGGTAGATATCTTAGGCCCTTTGATGGAATTGATATAGCCTAAATAAATCTATGGCCATGGTAAGGTATGGGCGAGTTCAATTCTAGGATGTTAAAGAAAGAATAATCGAGCACATGGATTGATGACACTAGCATGCAACCCACTTGATTGGAGATATCGAGACAAAGGGATTATATTACACGGTAACCGTTCGTAGGAGGTGACACGTCATTGCAGCATTAACTTCTTTCTCTATGGGTGCCTTGGCATGTTTCTAGATGCTAACCTTGGACTTTAGGCAGGCACCACCTAATGCCACTGAGAAAGATTCCTAGAGGGTCACACACTAAGTGTGTCCATGTATCTCAGTTAAATATTAATTTAACAAGTTAAATAAATATTATTACCAAATGTGGTTTAATAATTATTTAAAGATGCCTGATCGCATTTATTTCGACACTAGTTATTCGAGAGAATATATTGTGGGAGAAATAATATATATATATTTATTAGCGAGTAATACAGTTACATTTATTTAAGAAATAAATAGCCATTACTCAAGGTCCAATAAATATGGTGGAGGAAATAAATGAATTAGAAAAATAAAAGTACATGCCATGTATATTTATATACACGCCGTGTAGTTTTTTTTTTCGAGATTCGTGAGAAAATATTGTTTATTTAATTAAATGATATTAAATGTTACATGTTGGGCACATGTCAAGTAATAATGATGGTCAACTGTCATTATTAAGACATGAAATGATTAAATGCTTTCGGACAATTAATTCATTTTATTGTTCTAAGTATTATAAGCCCAAATTACATTATTCTCATTGAAGGAGAGCCATTGTTGTGCACAACAGATTTGGAAAATACTCTCAAGCCAAGAGAGAATTCCTTTTCCACCAAGAACGCTTTCAAGTTACGAGAGCGAGATCCTCTACCGGATCAAGGCGGTTGAAGGCAGACATTGCAAGTGAAGGTTCTTCCGTGCTAGCACCCGAAGATCCCTTCAGCGACGTCCAGAGATATGTGGAGCACATGTGGATCACCGCTAGAGGAATCCTGTACTTGGATTCTACAATGCAACGACGGATCACAAGATCATGAACGGAGACTCCAATGAAGAAAGAATTCCATCGAGGTAATTCTTATGAATTAATTAAATTAATTATAACCAACATATGATGATCATATCTCAAGGGTTCCGAGACTCTTCTTTTATTTTTCGTTCTTCATTCTATTCCGAAGATTCAGCATTTTAAATCGTGACGGATCTCGGATTGAATGCTGTTTAAGGTTAAAATTAAAGTTGGGAAAACCCACCAACACGCTTCCACTGTGCCCAGAACCTACAATCACGACCATGGAAGTTGCCTGTAGGATTCTCCAAGCATGGTAGCTGGTGAATTTGCATCGCCTAGAAAAGGATGTCGCTAGGCCAGTATCCCTCATCGCTATAACCAACCACTTTGGGAGGTTATCCCTAGAGCACGATAATGGTCATCTTCCATATGTGATGAAGGTGTACCTGAAATAATAATATGGCTCCCTTTTGGTTTAGGTGCCATCAAGGAGGGCATATGCTAACCAATGTCACAAGCACCATCCTTCAAGTACGCATTAGTCACCTGCTGAGGGTACCATCTGACACAGAGCCACCTCTGATGCCCATGAACGGGCTACAAGGAAGGCACATCAGAGGAGAAAGTCATTGGATATCTAGTAGAGGGCTCATATTCCTGCTCCTACTGATAATACCTATATGCATACTCCAGTAGAATCTAGAATGCTACCTAATATCCATGATAGCTCAGAACATGTTTGTGGTAATATTCCCACTATTAGCATGGGGAGGGTCATATCCCTACCCCTACACATGAAGTCCATTGACATACTCTAATGGCACAAGGAGGGTATAAGTGGGTGCATATCCCCACTTCAATAGAATGTATCTACCAATAGATAATGGAGATAGAAAATGTAAAGGTTTATATAAAAAAAAATCCAATGCTAAATAGACAATATATTTTACCAACAGCTAAAGAGCTCTACCAAAATATTCTAGAACTATTACATATAAATGGAAAGGCTCATACTTTTATCGTTATAGCCATGGAAACTCAACACTCTGATCATTGAGAAAAATTAGTTGTACCAGAGAAAGTGCACATTCCTTCTCCCAATCATGAAGATTAACAACATACCCTCAAAAAGTCTAATTCATCAGACCATGGTCATACACTCGTTCCAACTAGGGCTCATCAGGTGAGAGAAGAACCCGACTTGGGATAGGGGCACATACCGGTCAAAAAAGTCCGGAGATATATTCCAAAGGCCCGAGAGTGGTCTCATACCCCCATTCAAGCTAGTGATCCCCACGTGATAGGGGCACAATCCTCAGGACATGATCATATTCCAATCAAATAAATCTAGTGGAATACTCAAAAGGACCATGATCGAGAACATATCTATATCCCTACTGAAGCTTACCAAATAATAATCAACAAGCCTCAACATATACTCTTATTCCTATCAGTGAATCTACCTAGCATATTACAGCAGATCACAGAGGCAAGGTGAATATCCCTACTTCGTCCGACAAACGACTACACCAACATCATTCTAAGGCAATATAGGTGGAGGCTCATATTCCTTCTCTTGTTCTAGAAGTATGTTGGAATATTCTGATAAAGATTGAATACTTGGACCATGCTCATATTCTTATTCCAAATGGGGATCACCAGGTGAGAATGGAACACACCTCGTGGTAGGATCATACTCCTACAAAGAATGACCGATGACATATCCCAAGGCTCAATATCTAGCTCGTATTTCCATCATGACTGAGGCTCACCAAGTGATAATGGAAAATACCTCAGTACAGGCTCATATCCCTGTAAATAATGATACAAATTATTTGAATATTAAAAAAGCTTCTCAGAAGTGGTATCATTCTCCCACTACACCAGATGGTTATATATTAGTTCCAACAACCATCACACAACATTCCCATATCCCTTAAAATTTACAATATGAAGGATGAAATATTCCAACCATGACACAGAACACGAATAATATTCTTAATCTTCTCAATGATAGTGTCCTTGAAGTTGTTAGAGACACATTCTCATCACCCCATGTGTCTATCGACTCTTCTATAAAAGCAGAAGAAGAAGGCATTCATTACGATGACAGTTGTCCTTGTGGTAATGTGAAAATGGATCATACAGATTCTACTCCTAACATCCAATGTGGTCAACCTCCCCATGGTGATGTATACCATGACCAAAATGATCCTACTTTTATGCAAACACCTTCATATAGATAGGTGAACCAAACCTAGGCACCTATTTAAAGAGAGATGTTTGAAACACCAGGGTCAACTGTATATAGTTCCCCCCCCAACTTCTAACAAAACATCACTCCCATTAGCAGGCGGAAATCAGATCCTTCTTCTATGGTCTGACCGGATGGAGGCATGACAGTGTGATGAGAAGGAGGCGAACATTGACATTCGGATAGAGTTAGCTGGAAACAAACTCCCCGTCATGTTTTGTCCCCTCTGTACTGCTGAATATGAGATCTCATATGAGCTAGAAAAGGATTTCATTCCTTACATATAATAGAATATGTGGGCTACTAATCAGCGACTGAAGGATCAATATCTCCCTTATTAAAGATATAAGTGTCTCCTTCATACAATCAAGATACTCTATTTCTAGCTCGACCTAGCTGACATCTCTATAGACTGGGATCCAAAACCTGAAAAGCATAGTGCAAATCTACAATGCCCCTACCACTATTTCATCATGATTCTCTGGCAGCTGATCATTGAATTCATACCATGCATCTATATTTTAGGATTGGGATAGTATAGAGCATTATTTTTTTGTCTCTCCTTTATAATAGCAGAACCCCTTAGATACAACATCCTGCAACGTTACAACCTCTGGAGAGATCAAGGGACCAAGTAATGCTCGGGAAAGTTGGTCACTATAATAGAATTACTCTTCTCCAATAGTTCCTAGAAATTATAGATAGATAGAGAGGATAGCCAATATGATTTCAAACTAGGACCTGCAATAAAATAAGTAGAAATTACAAACACAGATACCAATGTTTTGATCACCTGGACAACATCCCGTAAAGAATGATCCTCACCATAGGCTGCCATCGCACCCAACTCCTACGTGACCACAACCGTTCCACATCTAACATGACATGCTAGTGGAATCCATAGGCGCCATCCATCAATAAATTCAGACCCCCTAGGCTGTGAGGATATCTAACACAACCTCCACCCCTTGGATCATTAATTATCGAGAGGATTCACGAATTACCCTCAACAGTCATAGATAAACCCCAGCCTGCTGGGCTGGGGGATTTTATATCTCAATCATTATCACCAGATTCATCATCCCCTAAGAGGAACCTTGATAAATTATTAGTGATTCTTGATAAACCCCATCCCACTAGGCTAGGTTAATTTATATCGTCATGTCTATCCTTGGAATCATCAAATCCTAGATATGATCCATTTGATCCTCAACAACAGGACCAATCAATTCCAATGGCAGCCCCAAATAACCCCCACACCAGAGGGCTAAGGAATTTTAATCATCATCATCACCATGGAGAGGGTCATTATTCTTTAGGTTGGGAGTAAGGAGTCAACAACCGACATACCACATATTCCTCCTAAAGCAAGAAAACCCTCTGTTGGTCAGAGCTTGCTTGGAAATCATGACTGGAAACTCCCTCAAAGTAACTATTCATATGCCGAGATGGGAGGAATTTATGGTATAAGAAATTAGACCCCACTCAGAATGGCAGCCAAATAGCCGAATAAGGCCAAGGGAGTTCTGGATGCACTAAATAAGGTTATCTTCACCCAAAACCAAAGAAGGATCCAAAATTTGGCCCCACCAAATGATGATTTCCCACCTCCTTGATGGATCACTATTAAATAAAAAGGGAAAGAGGAAACTAAATCCTAGTTTCTACCCACATAAGAAACGTTTTCATAATACAAGAGTGAAATACGAGCTATCTGGAAACTCAATGAGGAGATACTCAGAGGAAATAAAGTTGTGAGGTATAATCTCCCACTAGAGAGGAATATTATCGCTCCCACTGATCCACTAGAAAGAGAAGTATTTGAGTACTAGATTGGATCTAGATCTAGACATCCAGTCTACATAAATGGGGAAGCTAAAAATGGTCATGAATTCCATAATTTATGGTGACAAACTCTACCTCACCAGGGTATTCATCCAGTCATAGAAAAAATTGAGGTTCAGTGTGAGATGAATGTGGGACAACCTCATTAGACCCCACCCACTACCTGTGGATGGGAGATAGCTAATATTGATGTTCCCTTAGAGATACTAACTTCCATTGAATTCATGGCTACTTGAATGGAATCCATGGGAGGACAATGCACACCTGTTCAACATGAAAGGAAACTGTATCACAAATGGGTGGATGACACTCCACCTCCACCCAATTTCAACACCCCTACCTTTTCTACCTTTGATGGTGTAGGAGACTTTGAACAACATCTCACACACTTTGTATCCTAATGTGGGTTGATGATGGACCCTCTAGATCAGCAAGTGGAAACAAAGATGAGATGCTTCATGGCCAAACTTTGTTTGGTACAATAATCTACTAGTGGGATTTTTTGTAGGTTGGGAAGACATTTTTCATCATTTCCTTTAATAGTTCAATTAATCGTTGATGAAGATAATGATATTCAACCTGAAAACATCAAGTAGTGAAAGTATTATAGGGTGTCTAATTTCATACCAAGGTGGAAAGTCTTAACCTATTCTCTCAGCACCCCCCTCTCGTAGGAGAAACTACTAGAACTTTGCGCTGAAATTATTCGGGATACGCTTCAGATGCCCTGAATCTCAATGAAATATCCAAGTGGGTTCCAAGAGTTCCTGTAAATGACATATCATCTTAAAGAGGCCATTTGGAGGACCCGATCCAAGTCCCGACTCATGAATGCAGTGCATGGGAAGAATTCAGGCAGAGTAAAAGTTTCAATTGTCATTCTCAAGCTCACGGAAGTTCTCATCAATGAAACCAGGCAAGCTCCAAATACCCCAACACCTCATATCAAGTGTGGAAAACCACACAATTACCCCCATCCATAAGTACAGAGAAATCATGGCCTACAAGGATTTGAAGAACGAATGACTATGGCATACTCCTTCCAAAATGAAAAATTCATTAGTTATTTTTGAGTTTCTGTGGACAATAACCTTATCACACTTCCAAAACCCAGGAAAATGGATGAGTTCAACCTCACTGACCATCCCAATTACTACCCTTTACATAGAAGGATGGTTCATAATTTCTTGAACTGATTCATCTTAAAAAATATCATTCATGTCAGGGTTGACTATAGATAGGTAATGTTAGAAAATTTCACATAGAAGGTGGATTTCATAAACATCACTTTTCTAGAAGAAGATGATGGTTTGAGGAATGTTTTGGTTAGGTAGGCACAAAATTTTGACAATTGGATGACTCAAAAAACAGTCGATGGAGCTCATACCGATCGAAAGGAACAGTTACGTGAACTCGAAAAAACTCTACCACCCAAGGGGGAGACGTCATATATATCTACCAAAGGTGGGTGTGACCACCAAAATAAGGAAGAGGTAGTGGAGGAAGAGTTATATTCTGCTGCAAAGTAAGACCTTACTCTTGCATATTTCTTCACTACAACATCTGCAACATGGGCACTGCCCCAACAAACAGAATCATAATTTTACAATGAGCTCATCTTTGGTTTTTTAAATGTCATAGAATTTTCAAAACCCTTATCCAATGATGAATATGACCATGAATATGGTTTTCTTGCATATCACTGGTGAACGGGAGGCTGCATGAACTAGAGACAAGGATGCATGGGATAGAGTAGATATGGTTGGACACAACATTCTGGTCATATCCCCATGAAGGATATATATGCAGCCGAGACTCATGGGAATGTGCTCCAATAGTTTAAAAAGCGACAAGGAGGTAACCCAAAGACCTCTAAAATTCTCCCTCATCTGATTGTCCTATATGGCCACTTAGTGGGGGTTCAATCATATCAACCATGATAGTAGGGAAGGCTGGCGCAACCTGCACCAATGGAAGAAGATAATCCCTCCACCTTTTAAAAAATACTGGGTCCATCTATCCTTGATGCCCCATATCTTGTATTACATGTCCATTAGTAGCACCATATAGGAAAACAACAACCTCTTACAGAAAAATATGATGTTATCAAATAGGTAGTTGTAGTTCCATCCAAACTCTCTACCCTTTATGAACTCAATCTTTCAAATAAATCAAGAAGTCACTCTTTGAATTCTTCCAAAGCCCATGGTATTTTAAGATAGAATTCACAATTCCTGAGGTCTACTTAGTGGAGACTATTTTCTTAGGATGTCATGTTTTAATTTAATTCACTGATCAGGATCAGTAAGAGACCAACCAAGGGAACATCAAACCATTATACGTTACTGGTAGACTCAATAATGTCAACCTATAAAGGGTTCTGATTGATAATGGATCTAGGATCAATATCATCTCAGTTTTGGGTACAGTGAAGGGGACTTATCCCATACAAATCTGGCCATTTAGGGATATGATAAGCGTGATAAAAAACCTCTTGGGAATATAAAACGTGAGTTCTAATTTGGGAAACTCACATATGTTATTGATTTCATGGTTATCAAGAAATACACTACATATAATGTTCTTCTTGGAAGGCCTTATCACCATAGCCACTTGGCAGTACAATCAACATTCCATCAATGTCCTAATTACCTCATAAATGGAAAGTTAGGCATACTACATAGTGAAAACTCCACCATTGAGACTTGAGAAGCCACATATGCTGAAGAAAATTACTACAATAAGGGAGTAATAAAACCAATGGTGAATGATGATATACAAGTTGCTACTCCCAATGGTTTATGGACTGCCCCTATGAATCATTGGAGTATGATCATTGAAAATTTTGTGCTCCCTATAACCATGGTCGATGTAGCATATCTATCCCTAGGTTTACAAGCCTCCCCTTTCTTCATTGATAATGATAGGCTCTAGCATCTCCATACAATAACTCATATAGTAAGGGATCAAGATGTCTCTTCTAATAGAATCCCTCACTCTGATATCGATGGAGAGGCCCCCCCAGGTCTCCATCACCACCTAAATAAGTCTCCATTGATTCAGAAATGGAAGAGGATGGGGAGGATCTTAGGAATTCCCCTCCATCATTCGAGGAAGGCATCTCCACCACCATAGATGAACTCAGGTAGAAATATTTGAGGATAAAATATGTCCCAAAACCTATTATAATTAGTTCCACCATGCCCCTCAAAGAGAAATATATATACATTGAATTTTTAAAGAAGTGCCAATATGTGTTCGCTAGGAAATATATTTAATTTCCCAGATTGGATCCATATGTGGGTACGAACTATCTTGGATTACCCGATGAGTGTTGAGACTTTAAGAAGGTAGCATAGAGGTTGCACCCCTCTCATACCACCAATGTTGAGGAAGAAGTTTAAAAATTCATCAAAGAATTTTTTTTCAGAGAAGTCCAATACCCAATATAGATTTCCAACAACATCCATGTCAAGAAGATGAATTTTCATATTAGAGTCTGAATTGATTTTGGAGACCTTATGCGGCATTTCTTGAAGGAAGATTTATCATTGATGATCATAGAACTTTTGATCGATACACCTTATGGATTCCAAAACCCTTTCCTCCATGGATAGGTACTTAGGGTACAATCATATCAAGATATCCCACGAGTATGAAGAATCCATAAACACTCAAGGGATATTCTATTATTAATTTAAGCCCTTTGGATTAAATAATGATAGAGCAACATATCAGAATGACATGAATCGTATCTTTAATCCAATATTAGTAATAAAAGATAAGTGTTATGTCGATGACTTGGTCATTATACCCGGACAGTGCTGTGATCACTTCACCGATATCTAAACATTCTTCGATAAGATTCGACATCACAGTTTAAAGATGAATCCACTAAATTTCACCTTCGGAGTAATATTAAGAATGTTCCTTTGATTTTTAGCATGCCACTGTGGAATTGAGGTTGATCCAGATAAGACCAGTGCTATTTTAGCAATGTCACCCCCCAGAAATCTCAAATAACTAAGATGAATACAAGGGAAACACACCTACATTTGGCGATTCATATCCAACCTGGAATGAAATGCTCTCCCCATCACTAAGATAATGAAGAAGGGTGTCACCTACAATTAGTACGATGATTATTAGAGAGACTTCAAAAGTCCCAAAAAATACTTGATGCACCCACTGATCTTGATGCCTGCTAGGGATGGGAGGCCACTTATATTTTATGTACCCTCCATGGAATTTCAATTGGGTTCCCTACTCACATATAAAAATGATGCGGGAAGAAATAATAGTCTATACTACATAAGATGGATCATGCTAGGTACTGATACATGATATTATGATATTGAAAATAAATTCCTTGCACTTATTTTTGCAGTAAAAAAGATAAGGAATTACTTGAAGCACCAGGAAGTCCACCTGGTCTCTTTTACTAACCCACTCAACTCCATTCTTGGTTGCCACATGTTTACCGATTCCTTGGTTCAATGGGTGATCATGAAAGTCCTAACTGATTTCCTTGTAGCGTATCCTGCCACAAAAAATATCCTAGTGGAAACCAAGCTTCTAGATGAAGAGGTCTTATATGCCCAATAGACTCCCTAGACATGGGAGATGTACTTTGATGGTGCCTCCTGGAGTCCTAGAGGCACAAGAATTGAAAACCCATAGTGTAATTGGGTTGGTTTAGGGATTTTATTTTTCTCCCTAGAAAAAGTTGTTTTCCCTACTCTTTCCAAATATCCAAAGGCTACAAAAATAATGATGTTGAGTACCAATCCCTCATCGTTGGATTCAAAGTAGCTCTATAGATGCACATATCCAACCTGAATATTAATGGGGACTTGAAATTGGTGATAAAGAAAATCAATCGTGAATATGACATCAAAAAGGAGGAACTGACCCCCTCATTGGCTATGTTAGAAGAATGATGGAAGAGTTCCCTTTTGAGCCTTCACAACATTATGTTCCCCAATCATAGAATGCATGTGACAACGCACTGGCTAATGTAGCCACCACCCATACTGACCCTGCTCATGAGGAAGCAGCCTTCCATATCATGCATTGAAGAGTCATATCATTGAACATCATATGTGATATGGAATAGATCAATCATGTCAGCACCTCCCTAGAGAAATATGAACCAATCACCACCCCTGGATGGATGGAGCCTATGATAAGTTATGTCCAAGATGGGGCTCTCTTGAAAAATCGAGCCAGAAGGTAACATATTTGGCACCGAGAATTAGAATTCACTCAGTATGATGGTCCAAAAAATCGAAAATTGCTCAAAATCATGGATTTGATGGAATTATCTTCAAGTGAATAACAAGAGGAGAAGTTCCCACCATCATGGAAGAAGCCCATGTAGGCTCTTGCAGCACCCATCAATCTGGAACTAAACTCACCCACCAAATCAAGGGGTTGGGGTAATACTGGAAAACCATGATTCAAGACTCTGTGGAATTCATAATGAAATTTTAGGTGTGCTAGATTCATGAAAACTTCATCCATCATCCCCTATAATTTCTACATATTGAAAAATATTCTTGTTCATTTGCTATGTGGGGGATGGATATTATGGGGCCATAGCCCCCGACCACTACTAATAAGTTTATATACATCCTCACTACTACTGAATTATTTTCCAAGGGGGATGAGGCAATACCCTTCAAGGAAGTTGGGATGAAGAATTTCATCAACTTCATGAAGTCCTATATCATCACCAAGTTTAGATTCCATAACACAATATTAACGAACAAATAAACCAACTTCCATTCTATAGAGCTAAAGAAAATATATAGGGAGTGTAGCATCGAGTTCAATCCCTCATCTCACTATCATGTAGAGTTTAGTGGACAGATAGAAGCCTTTAATAAGACTATCAAATATACTCCAGAATATGGTGAGGAAAGATCAAAAGTATTGGCTAGATAAAATCCACCATGATTTATTGGCCTATCGTACCACCACGCATACTGCAACACAAGAGATTCCATACTCACTGGTGTATAGGACTGAGGCAGTGTTACCCATAGAAGTCTAGCTACCCTCGCTCTGAATAGCCATCTACAGGTATCTCTGAGATGATGAAAAGTCGCAAATGTGAATGGATGAGTGGGAATGGATATATGATAAGAGGTTGTGCACACTACACAATCTAGAAATCCACCAGAATTGAATAGTATGGGCCCTTAATAAAACTTTTATCCTCTATTACTTCCTTCCAAAGGAACTTGTGATAGTTATGAGAACTGCAATGATACAGGGAAAGAAGACCCAAAAACTGGATCCCAAGTTATAAGTACATTACATCATATATACGGTCTATTATTATGGATTATACTCATTAGACACAATGTATGGAGGGTGTTTCACACCACCCACCTATGCAAGGTTTCTCAAGAAATACATAGCATTTGTTTCATCCCCGTTGAGGGAATATACATCGGTGTAAGTCCCATTACTCATATTCACTACATGACATTAAACTACATGCAAAATCTCATCCTCACCACATAATGATACACTACATTGAACATTTCATCATCATTGCATGACATTACTCTAAATGGAACATATTATTCTAGAATCAAGACATTAAAACTGTATGGTATCCCTTATAAATACCGCAAGATGTTAAACTATATGGCCAATATCCTTACACCATGAAATAGAAGTGCAATGAGCCATGATGTGCAACTCTATTCATGTCAAGTCACCCACATACTTTCCACATGACGTTAAACTGTATGGTTCTTATAGAAGAATGTATGGATTGAATATCATTTCTGATGAGATATGTATGGATGCCTCGATCTTATATCCTATTCTAGGCACTACATGAAACCAATACCCTTTTCCTACATGAGGACCATATAGTTCCTTGTTTCTCACACTGAGCCTGGCTCATGAGGGATTTGGAATTACTGTGAAGGCTTCCCCACACGAACAAGGAATATCAGCTACAACAAGAATCCTTCATTACAACATGATGTTAAACTGCATGGAATTTTCAAAACTACATGTGGTTTGATTCTCATTTTCATGATATAAGTAGTGAAACCCGTACTTCCACCCATATGACCAAATTTAAAATCTACACTTCTTCATGATGGTTTACCCCCGTCCTTATAGCATGACATTAAACTAGATGGAATTTTCAGAACTATGCATGGTATGATTCTCATTATCATGAGATATGAAGTGACACCTTATATTCCACCCTTGGGACCAAATGAAGTATTCCCATAAATTCATGATGGCACACATTCATCCAAGCTACATGAAATTTAACTGTATGGAAAATCAAGAACTAAAAGCATGTTGATTTTTATCACCATAGGATACATAGTGATGCCTAGATCCACAATATCATCCCCAATTGAAACTGTCAATGGAAGTAATTCCCACCTCTACATATGGGGAGAACCTGCATAGATTAATTCCTATTCAAGAACTATGTGTGGATTGATTATAATTTTCATGAGAAACATAGTTATGCCCAATTCTCCATCTTTGGGCCCACCTGCAACATTACCTCTTTTTTTGCATCGCCATGCATCAGTCCTCACCGCAAGACGTTAAATTTAAAAAATTTCCTGAATTACATATGGCTTTATTCTCATCCTAATGAGATATTTAGTTACACCCAAGTCTAATTATTTGGGCCCACCCACAAAATTCCCACTAATTCACGTCTTCATGACGTTAAAAATCATGGATGTATGTCCTTATCACACGATGTTAACATGAACGAAAGTACATCCTTACAGACTGATGTTAAACTACATATAAGTACATTCTTACCACATGACAATAAACTGCACGTCAGTAGACCTTACTATATGATGTTAAATTGTATAAAAAATCATCCCCACTACATGACAATAATATGTGTATAACATCTCTCATTTTTAATTCCTTATCGAAGGGCCATAAGATACTTACCTCGTTCAACCAGAGTTTGGGCTGCTTCCACCGTCATTCAAGGAACCACAAAACCATATAATAGACTTCATGTATCATTCATCTAGGGCCACTATAATCTTACATTGACATTACAGAGGATATCGGGTTTCAAGGACCCTTTTCTTGACTATGCATACATGCCCATGGATTCTTCATATGCACCTATGGCTGTAAATCAAATTTGTCACTCTAAAAAAGAAAATTCTAAATCATGTGAGGCTTGAAATCCTTGGGGAAGCACTCGACAAATAAGCATATCTGAACCACTCCATGTATGACTGTCCCATATCATTACTAATGACCCAAGAAACTTGAGTTCTGATTTACAACATTTCCATCCCATAAAATTTTAATTCATGTTGGAGTAATTTTAACCCTAGGTTTCAAAATTAAGGTCTTGTGTGTCATCTCCCATAAAAGGTCCATGTAATCCACGACCCTAAACTACATGCGCTTTGTTCAAAGTTATGAAACCTTAAACTATAGTGCATTGTGGTCCAAATAGAATGGCCTTAAACTACTAATGAAAATGACACAAAACTTTTCAGGTCAAATACATGCAAAGGGCAGTCTGAGCAAAAGTCAAGTCTCCACCCGCTAAAATCCCCATCGTTAGAGTATAAACAAAAAATGGAGCACAAACGAACATCGAAAAAATATAACAGGGTCTACCCACTAACCATAGTAAAAGACACACTACGATCATCAAACCCAATGGTCCGGGAAAATGTTAGAGCGATGTTTTTCACATCCCCTCGTCGCGAGAATATGTTCGTTGGGCGGTGACATAAATTTTTGGGTACCCAAACTCTCCTTAGATTTTTCACTTTACACAAGACACACTACATGATTTGGGGTGTATCGAATCCCCATAACCTTTTATGGCCCTTGGAATGGATAATCGGCTTCAAGGAAACTTTTCTTGACTATGCATGCAAGCCCATGGCTCTTGCATATGCACCTATGGATGTCAACGAAATGTGTCACTCTAAAAAATGATATTACCATCCTCATAATCCCTAACATCATCATTGAAGTACTCAACATCCCAACATGTCTGAACTGCTCCATGTATGATTGTACCATATCATTCTCTTAACTTAAGTTCTCCAGTTAGTTATTTACAATCGCCACACCAAAC
This sequence comes from Viscum album, assembly GCA_963277665.1. NCBI lineage: Eukaryota > Viridiplantae > Streptophyta > Magnoliopsida > Santalales > Viscaceae > Viscum > Viscum album. The sequence goes on along the minus strand of OY728140.1, from coordinate 399,141,431 downwards.
TATCCAAGAGGATTCAATATCCTCGATGTTACGTCACCATGTTCCATACCCTATCTCAAGGATGTATTGTGACACTTCATCCCCTAACCCTTGATGGCCCACACCTCATGATTCAAAATGACATGTCATAGAGATTTAGCTTCACATTAAGAGATAAAGTTCCCTAGGGTGCCAGAACCCTACAAGGATAGCTTCATTCCCTTATCCAAATTCATCATCTAGTTTATTTTCCTCAGAAAGAAGTGGATTTCATCTTTCTCTTGGAATAAAACCAATGCATAAGGGACCTAACCGAACAACTAAAGGAATATTCTCCTTGCTATAAAGGATATTCAATCCTTACGAGCCTTAGGAACACCCTGGTGAAACCTGGATCTAAAAATGTCATGGGACATACCTATTATGTGTTCACCATCCCATATTCATGGACTCCAACTTTCAAGTTATCATTTGCATCATTTATAATCCAACCACCTAGGAAGTCCTAGTGCCCCTAGTATTTCACCCCTATCCATGTTACCTCCACGAATATTCCATAACCCCTGGAAATGATAAACGTGTCTAAGGGCCCTTTGTTTGACTATACATACATTCCCATGGCTCCTGCATATGCACCTATGACCATCAACCAAATGTGTCACACTAAAAAAAGGGAATTCCGATCCTCATGAGAATTAGAAACACCATGGAAAAAACCATCACCTTAGAGTGTTTTAGGTCATTCCTGGAATGTCTGCACAAGACCCCATGAACATATGGATGGTCCGAGCTAAAAGTTCTTAAACTAAATCAATATTAGGTTTTAGCTAAAGGACCTTAAACTAAAGTGATAGAACATCCATGCTAAAAAATCCTAAACTAAATCAATATTATGTCCAAGATAAAAGGCCTTAAACTAAATTAATAGATGGTCCTATATAAAAAGACTATCAACTAAAGTGACGAAAGGTCCAATCTAAAAGGCACTAAACTAAAACAAATATTAGGTATGAGGTAAAAGACCATAAACTGATGCAATATTATGTCCAACGTAAAAGAATTTAAACTAAAGCGACAGAAATTCTGATCTGAAATGCCCTAGACTAAAGTAATATTAGGACTGAGATTAAGAGACCTTAAACTAAGGTGATAGAAGGTCCAAGATAATAGACTTTATAAAAAATGACAGAAGGTTTGAGCTAAAAGACCTTAAACTAAATCAATATTTGTCTAAGTTAGAAGAACTTAAACTAATGCATGACAATAATTCAGTCTACAAAATTTTGAAAGGTCCGCCAAATGGCCTTGAACACCAAGCTATGCTAACCAAGCCTATCGGCTTCACCATAATATAGATCACTCCCACTCTGAGGCATTAATTATACCCATTGATCCCTCTGAAAATTAGGAAACCCCAAGATATCTAGAACAAGCTACCAATGTAGTATCTCATGTGAGTGGGAACTCACGTGGATCTCCAAAAATAATCTCTTATAATTTCATCATTCTATTCTAGGAATTCAATTTCATTCAATATAAATCAAGGTATGGGTATTATTGGTAATTTTCATAATATCATATGAACAATAAGAAACTTGATGATATTATGTAAAGTTCAGCAGACCCATTCACCAATAACGTATTGAAGGAGGAATCCATTATCATTCAAATTTGCGGCAATGTGATCGACATTTACCGTATAACCATATTATTACCATGATTAATGAATATAATTATAAGGGGGGGGGGTATTTTTGACAGTCATAATTGTTCATCCCATGCATTGTTGTGGAAGGACACATGCCATGAGTGATTATATGATCATGATACATAATGACATATTTTAATCATATTTGGGATGGTTTCATTGTTTTCGATTGTTGGATGAGTGTTATTATTATTATTATTATAATTTATTATAAAATAATAATAGTGGTAATTAGTAAAATGAAAGATGTTCTATGGGATTTATAATCATGAAGTCTCATTTCAATTTTTATAACATGAATCCAAGAAATAGTATGCCAAAAAACAGAGCATACAATGATGGAGATGGTGATGCGGAGCCGGCAAGCTTGAGAACATGTGGGTCAAAATGGGCCTCATGTATAGACGTGTGATGCCACAAAAATGACTTGTGGATAGGATTATAATGCAATGAAAAATCTGGAACCATTATCTTGGAACGATTACTTACATATGAGGTTTACAACATGAAGTAGAGGAGTGTAACATCCGCCACATAGAGTGCATGGGAAAACTCCGAGATAATCTCCTTATCAGAAAAATATGTTTTCGAAACTAAAAACAGAGAAAACACCAAATGAAAATATGTGAGGTCACCACAATGCACAAGAGTAACTGTGTAGATGAAGAAGTCCTGTGGTGCGTGAATGAAGGTCCAAAAGTGGATCACATGGTAACGTGGAGCCTCCACAAGGTTATGAAGACATGAAAATACAAATGTGCATTGCATGAATAATACTAAAAGTTATTGTGCATTAAATATTTATCTTGATGAAGAATAATCATCAGATCAAAATTAATGAAAGTTAGAATGATGGAGGAAAATTTGTGTTTTTAGGATACACCACATTTCTTGGATATACAGATATAGTGTGACCCTTTCTTTATAAATACAGAGATATCACAAATCAGAAAAGGGGGGCTGCTACTCCTATGGGAGATCTCTCGTTCTCCCTGAAAAAATAGAGCATCGCAAACCCCATATGGGTTATGCGAAGTAGGTCACACAAAACCCACTATTTCAGTCACACTTTAAGGCATATGGACAATCGCAAGATCATTTAGGAAAAAAATAAAAGTCATATCATATCCCCTAATGATATGGTTGTGTCACTATGTGACCACTCTCACGAGATGTAGTAGCACCACTTATCCCATCTTGAAAAGGTTTTTAATACAGTGTGGAATTCATACTACTACAAATATAAAGATAAGATCTTTCCTACACCATTAGGAGAACGCAGAAGAAATCACATATCATGATCATGCCTCTTCCTAGTAGAATATTAAATAACCACATACTCGGTTATGTAAGGAATTATGGAAAACAACTCGACATTTGGCTATGATAGTGTCCTAAAGAATATATTTTATGTTCTGCGAAATCCGAACATGAATAATATTCTAGGCTCGATGCACCGTGAGAGCTCAAAGGAATTACATACTGCACACATGAAATATTCATATGCACATTAGGAGCTCTATGTCATGCTTGATATCACTATATGAAGATAATAAATATTCCATGTATGTCCATCATAGGAATTATAAGTGGAGTCTGAGTGAGACTCTATCACCAAAGCCCATTTTTGGGATCACATGATGATTTTAATGCCATATAGTGACCATATTCAAACCTTTAGCTACATGACACATTCAAGTGGCTCAGGTTATGTGACATCACTATGATAGATTTTGTAACTTTCGATGCACCTTTTGGCATGTATCCTCGACATGAAAATTCCCTTGGTGACACTACGACATCATACAACCATGGACATGCGACATATCAAAGGTGATCAAAGCATTTATCCCTGACAATATCCATATTCCTTCATGAGTTCCATCGATGAACATGCGGTGCATCAAAGTCAAGAACTGAAAATGTCACTAATAATGTCTTCATACAGTCTTGAGATCCAACACTGATCATGCGATTCTCTATAGGAAAAAAGGATGGCTGGACCGGACATGGTGTGTGTTATCTCAAGAACTCATATTAATCATGCGATGCACTCACAAACAATCAATGGGTGAAGTTGGTAAGACTCTTTGGAAAATGGGAGGAATATATCCAATGGTAGGGACCCCCAGTGGTCATAAAGATCATGCACCATATCACTAATGGGAATAACAAAATTCCTTTTTGATATCTAAGAAAACTCATGAGACTCCCAAAACTCTGTACGATAAAAAAAAGGAGATATAAGGGAAGAGTCAAGAGGCACTTATGGTCATTGAAAGATATGTGAAGTTCCCCTAGAGGCTTATGAGATAGCATGAGTCCCTGATGGCATGTTTGAACCATCTCGCAAGAACCCTTTGAACTATCAGCTTCACTGCACAGAAGTCCTCATGTATGGCTAGACAAGTCCATGGAGATATAGGGATAGAAAAATGGATTTTCCAACAACATGCTTTCACACTATCTATATGACTCATATTGGTCATGCAAGATATCATTGAAAAATTGAGAAAAGAATCTTATACATTACTCGTATAGATTAGGAAGACCCCTGACCTTTGTAAAATAAATCAAAGCAGATCAAAAGGGGGGAGGTAAGAGGGGTTCAAAGTCACTGAAAGACATGGGACGTGCCCTTGAAGACTCATGAGAAACCATGGGTCCTCGGCATCATTTCTGCCTCACCGCATGGAAGTCCTTAGGTTTGTCCAGACAACCCCATGGTGCTCTAGGGGTAGATGGATATATCTATCCCCTATATGGTCATGTAAATCCATATGATGCATATTGGTCAAGCAATGCATCCCAAAAAAATAGAATAAATGTCATCAAAAAAACTCATGAAATCTCTCATAACTCCCAACCCTTGTTACATAAAACAAAAGAGATAAAAGGGGGAGGATGTGGAATGTGTTCATGGTCGCTGAAGGGTCTGCGAAGCGCCCAACGCACCCGTGGCGCGGTCCCACTCGACCCCATGAAAAGACTTCTAGTATCTCGAGGAAGACATTCAAAACGAACTTGGATCTTGTTAAGGCCCTTTTACATGTCAAAATTATGCCATGGATGCCCATTTTACATGTCCATTTGATCAGAAAAATAATCTTTGCGCAGCAATAATCTGATAAAGGAATCATTGACGGAAGAGATTGTGATTGCCGAAAATCCTGTGGTGTGCTCGGAGCAGTCCAATAAAATGACTCACAAAGCCACATGGCACCGGACCCTTATTTAAATCTAACATGTACTCATGATAGATATGCCACACAATGACCATGATAATAGGGGTGGCGATGTGTATAAATCCTTCACCCTAGTACAAAAAATGAACTGACAATGATGTGAAGGAAACTCTCAAGCAGAAAAGGTCCCAATCATCATAGAATACTTCTCGAAGAAAAAAATCATGAAATCATAAAACCTTCCACCAGGTAATATACCATAGGATAGACGGAGAGGTCATGCACCATACATAAGGAACTTTGTGTGATCATCCATAGATCACATGAAGGGCTTCTAAAAAAATGTGAAAACAACATACTACATGTCTCCCAGATCATGAAAGACTCAAGGAAACTGATACTGAATAAACCTGGGGTCTTCACAACACAAGGGTAATAACCAATATTAAAAGTGGAAGAATTAAGAAAATTACATGCTCACTGATCCTCTTGAGCTCTACGTGAATCATCCAAAGACACATGATAGAATCACGACATGTCACCTAGATCTCACGACACTCCTTCAAAATGCATTTTGGGACACATGAAACCCCCCAAACATGTCAGAATGATTCATATGGTTCCTCCCATGGAAACCCATTCAAACTTGTGCAACCCTTTGGGTATATAACCCATGACTTGAAATGTTCTTTGGAGACATCGCCTGACTCATATAACGACACCTGCTCATGTCATTCTGGTCTCACGGAAGAATCAGGGCAGGACAACCAATATCCCATGACACCCTTTGGGCAAGTCATCTGAGACTCACGACACCATCCAAACACAAAAAAATGTCTCACGATACCCTATAAGTTTGTTATCCATTACAGACAACATCTTTTGAATGGTTTCATACTGAATCTTGTGACTCCCTACATATGTGTTGATCCAGGTCATGCAACAGATCCTAGGACATCCCAACCAGGTCCTGTGGCACCCTCTAGAAAAGTAGTCCATGTGCATAGGGCATCCCATAACATGATAATACTATCCTTCCTCACTGTGTATGCCTTGACACAATGGGAACTATGGCGACTTTGATTCCTTTCATATTCAGGTTACGTAGGCCGCCTATTCAAGTTTCGAGTTCCATATTGATTATACATGGTGATCCCATTATCTAAGTCCCATATCCGATGAAATGACATTGATTAGTTGACAACAATTGTTTCTCACAATTAGCATGGATCATGTGGGCTTAGGGAGTTTCACTGGTCATTTCATTTGTATTATACACCCCAGGGTTACAAGGGTATCCTTAGTTCATAATCATTGAATAAAAAAATAAAATCGTATGTTCCTAATTAATAGGGTACCCATCATAATATAAGACCCTGGCTTTCAATAACCAACCCGGTTCAACCCTGGACCGGTCACCCGAGTTGATTTGTGATAAGGCCTGAAGGGTGTTCCTGATCCCCACGGGCTGGAAACTAGTGTTGGGAATCAAAATAAACAAGTTGGAATTTATTTTTCCCATAAAAAAGATAGATAAATAAACATAAAACAAAGAAAATAGATAAATCAATGAAAATAAACTAAAATAATTGGAAGAAAAAAGAGGAATAAACAAAGAAATGATACATACCTCAAGTGACTTCGTGGGTCACCATAGAATATAAACTACACTCACTACAAGAGAGATGTAAAAATAGAAGAACCTGGAAATGAAAAATAATGTAGGTATGAGCAATGATTTCTCATTAGAAATTCTAAAGAATAATAATTCCCATTTCCTTTACCTTTAAAGAGAAACTCAAATCACAATAGTCTGAAAATACAACAACAAAAGAATAATATTTATGATTCTTAAAAATTTAGGAAATCCATTTCTATGAAAATCCATAATCTTTTTTATAACGCTTCCAATGTAGTTTACAAGCATTCATAGTCATTTTAAAATGCATGAGAATCAATTTAAAATTGAAAACATTCATTTTTACAATAGGGGAAACATGCCTGAAGTAACTAAAATGGAAATCATTTCACAAAAACCATGTCACAAGTGTGAACCATGGTCAATACCTATAGTTTAGTAGCATAAATGGGACCCTAGGAACCTCATACCTCAGTGAAATGTGTTATAGAAACCAAGACAAGTTGTGTTCTCATGCACAAACCACTAGTAGGGGACATCCATGTAACTTTAATGGTCTCTTATACTCATGCATGTTTAGTTGGAGTTGTTGCATCAATACTTCTAGAAGAAACAAAGAAAAACCTCTTCTTAATCATCTAGCGTACTAGTCTTAGTCTACCCACCAAGATACAACAGGATTCCCATGTGCTCTATTTTAAGTGGTAGTGAGTTTTAATCAAACTAACATACATGAATACATGATTATCCTTATTCAAAACCACACCCACCCTCTCACCACTGATCTCCATCCTTGAGTACACCCCCACTATTTTCTTTCACAAAAAAAATGAAAAACTCTCTTTACTATGAACATATCACAATTAATAAATTTGACAACATAATTTTCTAAAATAAGGGGTGTGCCTCAAGAGTGGTTTTCCTTTTACACAATCATTATTAAATTTATAAATGGGATTAATTATCTACAACAAATAATTTTTATTTTATAACACAGAATCACCCTACACTTTTAAGTTCCAAAATAATTTAAAATATCAATTTAATATCCTATGTAGTACACATTTAAAAACAAACTTGAAAACATTCTTACAATGATGCAATTCTTCCAAGAAATTCAAACCACTATTTAACCACAAGTTCACACCAACCCCCATTTTTGGAAATCACATTGGAGATTTTTGGAATCAATTAAACTTGTCATTACACTTTTATAACTAAACCATCTGAAAGGGAAAATGCATTCTAAAATATTCATTACCAACTCAAAACCACATAGGAAATCAATTTCCAAGAAAAGTCACTTATGAAAAAATGGGGATCAGAAATACATTTCATTTTCCAAAATAAAGGCATTATCATTTCTAGTAACCGCAACCGGATTTCGTAGAATGGTTATATTGCATAAATATAAAATACGTATTTAAAAAAAACAAGAAATCATGGGAATCAAATTAAACGCATAGTAATAGGGGACCTACCTAAAATATGCCACTCATTGATGGTGATCACCTGAACCAACACTTCTCACTAACACACATATGAATTTATATATATATCTTTGTGTGTGTGTGTGTGTCAATACCCCTAGCTTCATTGTACGTATTCCTCGTGCCATTAACTAATATGTACAAAGAGGGAATATATATATATATATATCTTACCCTATTCATGAACATGTAGGTTTTCTTAACACCCGCAACTTGAAAACACATCAACAAGACTCAACACACTCTGTAAAAATTACCAACATCTCCAAAATCAAAAAATGCCTAAATTAAAATCAAGGTACAATGAATAAATTGAATAACCGATTCCAAAAATCATCTCAAAACCCACTAATTCCATCAACTGTGGTAAGAAGGATAAAAAAATGGCCCCAATGAAACCTAATCTCAAAGAATCAACCAAAACAAAACCCCCACAATGAATTAGGGTTTGGTCAACACTATGCACCCCATAAATCAAGGTAAACCACAATATAAGAGAAAGGGGGTACTCACTGGAGGGAGGGGTTGCATGCCAGGGAGGTTCTGGTGGGAAGATCATTGGAAGGCAGGCCATCTAGTGGTGGGGAATGCAGAAAAGTTGGACGATCAATAGGGGGTCATTCCTGAGAAGAGCAACGCCAACCTGGGTCACTTTGGAGAAGAGCAGGGCATCGGGGGGGGGGGTCGCTGGATGGAGATGCCAGAAGGAGATAGGGCTCACTAGTAGGGGGTCATTCCAGAGAAAGGACAACCAAGGGGGAGGGTAGCGCACAATGGGGTGATGGTGTGTTGGGATAGAGAGGGGGAGGAGAAAGATAAAAGAGTGGAAAAATAAAAAAGAGAAGTGAAAATAGAAAAAAGGAAAACCATCAAAAACTAAATGTAATCTTAATACTGATAATAATAATAATAATAATAATAATTATCATCACCATCGTCATAATCATCATTATAATAATAATAATATTATTATCATCAAAACACATCTTTATGTATTTTTTCAATTTTTTCAATTTTTTTCTTGAACAGTGGTCAGGCCACATTTTTTGTCCGCACAGTCTTACTGACTATGTGCCAATCATGAATTTTCGTTTTTCCCAAGGTCGAGGGACCACATGGGTTCCTAGGAAAGAGTTCATGCTCGTGCGCCCATCATGTTCCTAGGTTGGATGCTCCAAAAATTCAAACATAAAAAATGTCTCATTTCGAAACTCAATAACCCTTATAAATATAATTATGTGATTTAAAATAATTAGGATGTCAGGGTCGGGTTTGACAATTATTCCCACCATGACACCTTCTTCCCCCAAAAAGTCACTCATTGAATTGAAGAATCAAACTCAGGATTGAAACTAAACGAGGCCAATGAAATCATGAACTCGGTGTGACTTTTCACTCCACCGGTCACACCCAAGTAGAACAACCAACATTAAAAATCTCATCAAGGACTAACTCTCGAACTACTATCTTGAACCAAAGAGGAAATTTCCAACAAATTCGAAAACTCTTGCATATACTAACTCTAAATGTAACTAAAACAAGATCCATTGTGGGTCTCCCCAAAAATTTAATAATTGAAGAGATTATGCTAACTAGCTTGGAGTGATACGGGAAACCCAATACAAACTGATCCACACACATTCCACATAAACCAAACCCCCACTATATGGGGTCCCCGACGAAAGACCCCAAACCAAATAGTGGACCAAACCCCTATTCATTATTTCCCAAGACACGTGCATCTCCAAAATGAGCATGTCCTAAAACAAAAACGAGTCACAAATGGAGCTGACCAACAAGATAGAAAATCATCTCAAGACTCGTATCCATAAAGAGGAAACCTTCAAAGGCTCACATTTGAGGAGGCACAACTATTGGAATTATAAGAAAATGAGATCAACATTCCTTCTTACAAATAAAGTGGGGCATTCAAAAGACAAATTCTAAAATGGGAAAATGATACCGCTACACCTCTTACTAAAAAACATAACCTTTAAATATGAGGAAGCTATAATAGAAAAATTTGATTCGTCCTCATTCTGGCACTAGAGATAAAAGGAATACCAAGTTCATCCACACCCAATGAATTCCGGACTGTGTGAAAAACTTCACTCCAAGACCTGTGATAGGAGATCTAATGTCTTGTAGCATCAACTTCCCTATATCCAGGAGCTAGTGAAATTCAATTAAAACTTCTCTTTCAATGGTGGGAGTCATAGAATCCTTTTAAAAAACCTAAGCGACCTCACTGAACAAAACATATTTTCTATTAAAAATGGAACATTCTTATGTTTTTCAGCTAACGAAGGTGGGTGAAAAACCTAGAATGCTAAGTTGTGGTCCACAATAAATATTGGCTCTAGCTCCACCAATCAATTGAGATTCTGGGTAGAGTCATAAACGAAAATACTCAAAGAAACGCACATTCATAATTTCCTCAAAAACCTTAACCACCTCAGTTTTGACAATTTCAAGACACTAAATGACAACAAATGCCAATGGAAATCCTTTTAAATATGAATAAAATGAAACTTAATGTACTAAAATAGACTACACCATATGAAAACAAGAGAGTGGTCCAAATATTAAAATATAGAACTGATAAGAAGAATTTTCAGAAATTGTTTCCTCCAGTTTTCACACCTCACAGGATGGGGAACCTTCTTGAATGAAAAAAAGGATTCAGTACATGGACTTAAACCCCCCAAAAATAGAAACATTAACTGATTTTGCAATGATAACATCAGATAAAAGTTAATAAACCCCTTGAAATGCCACACATAGGACTTCACTCCTCATTGGCCTTTCTAAACACTCACGAGTTCTTTCACATTTCTCACCTTCACCTCCTCAGGTATAAACCCTCAGACGAAAGTTGTCTTAAACACCTTCCAATACATCTGACCATGAATCAATACTAGGATCATCATCTTCCACCAATCTAGAGTTAAATGTTCAAATAAACCCAAACCATCATTGACACTCGTAGCTTTGGTAATTTTAATAACCCGAAACCACCAATAACTTCATCGAGCCATTTTTCTACCTCCAATGGATCACGGTCACCATGTAAACTGGGAAACAAATTAGAATAACTCAATTTCATCACTCCACTAGGAGTCTATGTGGAACCAACAACTAGATAAGACTCACTAGAATCCTATGAGACTTTTTGGGTGGCATAATAAAAAACAAGATGAGCAAAGCTAAAGGAAAACCCATCAAACCCCAAAATCCCACACTTCAATCACAAACGAAAACTCAAACTCAAATAACCATTCTAACCATAATTCATCATTTCAAAAGCAAAATCCCATGAAAAAGGATGCCAAATATGAAAAAAATATTAAACAGTTACTCCATTTTCAAAACATTAAAATAATACATTTTGAAGACTATTTTTCAGAAAGAAAACAACTTAAATACCCACCATTGGTATTGCATGAATTCTCACATATACATGTCCATGTGCCTTATCAATAACCCATCCACATATATCACCAATTTTACACTTTCCACATGCGTACGTACATATATTTTATCACACATATTAATACCAATGGTCAATTCAAAAAACTTCTCATTACCAAAACAGATCATTCAACATAAAGTAAAAATTCCCAACCAAATTGAAAATGTCGATTATCATTAATGAAATGAATTTCCAAATTCCAAAAAATTTTATATTTCACATTTCAAAAAAGTGTTTCCAAAATCCCAAAATGATTTACAAAACACCTTCAATTTTTTCCTTTGAAACCAAAAATTTCATTAAAAGAAAACAATTTCTATCTCAAAAACTATTTTTTCACTCCAAAAACCACATTCTCTTTTGATAACAACTTTCACTAAAATTGATTTTCATTTTTGAGATCCACTCACCCTAAAAAAACAAAGGCCAAACATAAATCACATCAAAATTTCCAAAAATAAGGAACTAATGGATATGCCAACCCAAAAATATTTCCCAACAGACCATTCTCCAAGGAAGCATCAACCACCAGAAGTATCTTGAACCATGAACTTGGGTTGTACATGGGTCTCTACTCCATGAAAGATCATAACGTAACACTGGCTAACTTACACTGTCATCCGCTATCCACATAGATGAAGAAAAAGAAAAATTAAAATCTTGGACCACCCTTGAAAACTCAAAGATTGGGGTGGGAAAGGTTTCAGGATATGCATCTCACACCTACCTATCGAGTCCCGAAAATCCTAACATATAAGCCACCTAACACCTCAAATAACAAGGGCCTCCTATGATACCATTTTTCCATGAACCAACCCAGGTCAACCCTGAACTGGTCACCCAAGTCGATCTGTGACAAGGCATGAAGGACATTCCCGATCCCCATAGGCTGGTAAGTAGTTTTGGGAATCAAAATATACCAGTTTGGACTAATTTGGCCCATAAAAAATAAAGATAAATAAATATAAATTGAAAAAAATAAAAAAATAAAAAAAATTGAAGAAAATAGATGTGGAAAATGGAATAAACTATGAAATGATAAATACCTCCAGTGACCTCGTGCGACACCAGGGAACATAAAATGAACTCGTTCCAAGAGAGATCTAAAACTATATAAACCTGAAATTGGGAAATAATGTAGGTGTGAGCACTGAGATTCTCAGTTGGAATTCCAAAGAATAACAACTCCCTATGCCCTTACCTTTTAAAAGAAATACAAATCACTCTAGTTTAAAAATACAACCACATAAGAATAATATTTACTATTCTTACAAATTTTGGCAATACATTTCCAAGAAAAAAAATTCCATTTTTATCACATTTTTAGAATAGTTTACAAGCATGCATAGTCCTTTTAAAAAATAAGACAAAAAGTTTAAAATTAAAAACATGTTTTTAAAAAACGGGGGAGACAACATTGAAGCAACTAAAATGGAAATCATTTCACAAACACCATGTCATAAGCGAGCACCATGGTCAATCCCTATTGGTAACTAGTAGAAATGGGAAACTAAGAACCTCGTACCTTAGTGGAATGTGGTTTAGAAACAATGACCAGTTTTGTTCCAATGCATGAGCCACTAGTATGGGACATCCATATAAACCATGTGGTCTCCAATAACCATCCATGTTTAGTTACAGTTGTAGTGTCAATCCTTCTAGACGAAATGAGTATGGATCACATTAAAATAATCTAGTGTACTAGCCCTAATGCACCCACCAAGATACCCTGGGATTTCAATGTTCCCTATTTTATATGGTAGTGAGTTTTCATCAAACTTACATAAATGAATACATCATTCTCTTTATTAAAAACCACACTCACCCTATCACCACCGATCACCATCCTTGAGTACATACCCCTTTATTCTGTCACGTTAAAAATGAAAAAGTCTCTTTACTAGGAATATATCACAATTCATACATTCAAAAACATCATTTTATAAAATAAGGGGAATGCCTCAATAGGGGCTTTCCTTTTACACAAATCATTCTTAAAGTGACAGATATGCTGAAATATCTACAAGAAATACTTTTCATTTTAAAAAACATAATCACCCTACACTTTTGAGTTCAAAAATCATTTAAAAGATCAATTTAACAACCAATTAACTACAGATTTAATATCAAGCTTGATCCCATACTTACAATGAAATAATTCTTCCAAGAAAGTCATTCCACTATTTAACCTCATGTTCACACCAAAACCCAATTTTGGAAATCACATTTGAGATTTTTAGGAAAAAAAATGCCATAACACTTTTATAACTAAAATATCCAAATTTACAAACACCTTTGGAAATATTCATTTCCAAATCAAAATCACTTAAGAAATTAGTTTTCATGAAAATTATCTTAAAACCAAATGGGCGTTAGAAATACACTTCATTTTCCAAAACAAAGGCATACTCATTTCTAGAAACCAAAACCAGATTTCATAGCATGTGCATATTTTATAAAAATAAAACATGTATTTATGACAAGAAAGAAATCATGGGATTCAAATTAAAGGGATAGGGATAGGGGACCCACCTTAGACATGCAACTCTTTGATAGATATCACCCGGACCGACATATCACACTAACACACACATGCATTTATACAAATATATGTAAATTCCCATAGCTTCATTGCACATATTCCCCATTCCATGATGGAATATACAAAAAGAGGACATATATATATATATATATATGTGTGTGTGGCTTACCCTATGCCTGCACATGTGGGTGTTCTTGACACCCAAAACTCAAAACCGCATCAAGAAGACTCAACAAACTCAATAAAAATTACCAAAAAATCCAAAATAATAAACCCATAAAATTAAAATTAATCCACAATGAATAAACGTAAATACCATTACCTAAAAACCATGGGGAAACCCAATGATTTCATCAACTGTAGAAATAACGATCAATAACGGGGCCAAAAAAACATAATCACAAAGAATTGATAAAAACAAAACCCCCAAAATGAATTAGGGTTTAGAAAACCCTACACAAAAAATAAAATAAATGTAAACCACAACATAAGGGAAATGGGTTTCTCACAAGGGGGAGGGGTTACGCGCTAGGGAGGCGACAACAGGGATCTCATCGAAAGGAGGGATGACCAGCGGGGAGGCATGTCGGAAAGAGGTTCGGCCAGTAGGGGGTCTTGCCGGAGAAGAGCTATTCTGAAAGGGGGTCATGCTAGAGAAAGGACTTCTAAGGGGGAGGGTAGTGTGAACATGGGATAGGGGTGTGATGGGATAGAGAGGGTGAGGAGAAAGAGTTAAGAGGAGAAAAAGGAAAAACTCAAAAGAAAACGGAAAAAATGAAACCCCCAAAAAAATAACGTAATATTAATATTGATAATAATAATAATAATCATTATCATCATCATCATTATAATAAAAATAAAAATAATAATATTATTAGAAAAAAATTTCTTTATATATTTTTTCATGTTTATATATTTTATTTTATTTTATTTTTTGTGCACTTAGAAGGCCACACGGTCTGCAATACCATACATCCATTATGTGGTTGCCTTTTCCCCAAGGGGGAGGGACCACATGGGTTCCTAAGGAGGGGTTCATTCATGTTCTCCAACTATGCACCTAGGTAGAAAGCTCAAAAAAATGAAATATTAAAAAATATGACTCGGCCTGAAACTCAATAATGCTGCTAAATATAATTTTGTGATTTATTATAATTAGCATGTTAAGGTCGGGGTGTGACACTAGAATTCTTGAAACCTCAAGGATGACCATGGTGTCTCTAAGTGTAACCACCCACCTTAGACCATCAACAGTTTAAGGGATAAATAAACTATGGGAACTCTTATTCCCTCCATAACCGGGATATGTAGGATGCCTTCCTATGACCCGAGCTCTAATAAGCATCCATTTCGATGTAATCCCTCATTTCAATGAGATTTCAACCATCAAGACTCGATCATTCCCATGAGATGTATACTATACCTCATCCATTAGTAGACTGGGAATGGAACTAAACTATAATGAATCTGATTCCTTCCATACTCAAGATACGTAGGATGCCTTCCAAAGGCCCAATAACGATACAAAACACCTCAATAACTATCCTAGTATGTGAGTCCCATTCCTATGTGTCGTGAGGCTGATGATATGATCAAACTTGTTTCTCACACTTAGAATAGGTCACATGGGATTAGGGGATCTGATGAACAACTTATTAGGCGTCACAAATTTTTACAAACTAGGGTATCTCAGGACTTACAATATGTCCTCGATGTGTGAGTCCTGATATAAAAGGTATGAATGAACTATAATGACTTTGATTACTACCATAAGAAGGATAAAAAGGAAGTCTCCTTGATACCTGATCCCAAGCATTTTGTGTCTCATTACCCACAAATATTTCATCTCTAAACGATGCTAATCTATATAATATGAACAAACTATGTGGTTTTTGATTCCTACAATAACAAGGATATGTAGGACTCCTCATAAAGGCTCAATCCACTCCTTAGAATATTATCTACCTACTTATATTGTAACACGTTCCGATGTACATGGTTATATATTTTCAACATATAAGTAACCACCCATTACCTGAGGATGATGGAGGACCTCAGATACATACAGATGCATCTACTAAAGAGACCCCAATCATTTGAAAATAAAAGAGAGTTAACCTATAATCATTTTTTTGGGTAACCAGTCCAGTATCGATATTAGGAATAGATTCATGAACATATCTTCAATCTATAAAATATTCCCCATGTAGGAAACAATTCCTTGACAGTCACTGGGCTTGAAATCCCAGACGACCACCTACATTTGGAAAGAAGGCTTGTACTCATCTACATATGGGGGAACCATTGGGTGTTTTTGGGATATTGAAACCCCAATGAGATGTAATCTGATATAAAATACCCAACTATGACACCCCTCTAGTAGGATAAAAAGGATATACTTCCAAGTCCCCACCAAACCATCTAGTCCAAGGAATATGTTTTGAAATCCCGATGAAATAATGTCATATCTGGACCATGTTTTCAGATTTAAACTTGGACCACCCAATAACCATCTCAATGTTTCTAATCCATTTGAACTACAAATCATGATCTCTGTAAACCTTGGAATTTTTTTTGTTATGGTCATTCAAAATCCACATATATTTCTTCTTTTGATAAAATTATTTCAAGAAATTAATATGTAATGTTATATATGTTTGTGAATCATTTATGTTATTCAGGATGTATAAATGTGCCTTCTTTATATGTTTTCTTGTAAATGATTTTACTTTTATTCCACAAATTCCATTTCACCCATAATTAACTCATTCACGGTGAGATATATGTAAACCAATGTGGTCCAATTCAGATATGTAGCATGTAAAAATCTCTACAACCTTCTCAGAAAAATATTTATCAACAATGGAGGCTTCCAGTTTATATGGATTCATAACACACCTCTTTAATATCTTCATATAAATTTCAAAAGGATACATGTAATTTTGATTCACAGGTCCACAAAGATTTATTTCTCACACCAAATTAACCTTTAAATGCACCATGATATCAAAAAATTATGGATGGAAATATATTTCCAATTGACAAAGTATATAAATCGCTTCATTCTCAAAAAAAATCAAAGCATTCAAATAAATTACCTTATTACAAATTGAATTGAAAAAATAACACACCTTTAAGATAGTCATTCTAACACAGATTGTAAAAATTCCATGTAATGAAACTGGAAGGATTTGTCGCATCATGATGTGAGAATCATGATATTTCATACCTATCAACTTCAAATCCATTAATGGCGTAAGATTATTAAAATTTGAAGGATAACCACGCGGAACATTGATATCATGAAGACACTAACAAAAGATAATTTTCTCCCCCTTGGATAATGTATGCAAAGCTACATTAAGGGATGTTTTCCTTCCAACATGAGTGGGGGATAACTCCATATGTATTCCCATTACGAGTAAGCCCAATCTTTTATTCAACACATCTTTAGACTTTCATTTAATATGTAACAATGTTCTAGTAAATCTATCACATATATTCTTCTTCACATGTATGACATTAATGTTATGTTTGAACTCATGATATCACCAATATGATAGCTCAAACAATATTGACCATTACATCCAAATATTACTATCATTACCTGATTTTTGTGTCTTTCTAAATGTCAAATCAATGTTTGGAACCCTCTCAAAATATTGATCATTGGATAATGGTTTTGGAGTAATATCAAATTATTATGATCCATTGAATTTTTTTTAATCTTCTATATGTGTTTCCCATAGACAAAAAATTTGGATGTACTATGTATACTATTTTTCTCCCATGCTGCAATTGATAATATAAACTCCACTGTTCACAAACTAGAATAGTTTAATGCCCCCTAACACTGTATCTAGACTAATTCCCATTCACTGTGATGTCATTTATAGTGAACATATTCATTGCATGCATTTGAAAATATTACATTTTATAGAAATCATACACCATAATACCACCCCCCCATAAGAGTTTAAAATCATCAATTTATGGTGACATGAAAGCATCAATATCATTGTCGTGTTGTTTTGGTCAAAAGATCATTAAACTCAACATGACATACATTATCTTCATACAAAATTAATGGGAAAATTTGTAAATTACCAAACAAAATAGGCTATGATCTATGAGTTCTACTATGGATTTGATATGGATTCCTTACATCCATGCACAATCCATGTATGAGATTTCTAACTTCACTTCTAAATGTAGGAAACTTGTGATCAATTTTATTCCACAACGGATAGTGAGCTTGATGTTGTAATTTTCTATCACATATTTATTTATCTGTATTCCATATTAACTTTTTTGTGTCATGTGAATTTGAAAATAAAAATTTCAAATGAGGAATTATAGGAAGATACGAAAATGCCTTGGCAAGGGTCTCTGTAACTGCTAAATCAGCCTACCATTTTTCTTTCAAATTATACATTGACTTCTCACATTTTGAAGACCCTACTAGAAATTCATATTCTTTCATATATAACATACAATAATTCAGGAATAAATTTATTTTTGTACCATAATCCAATTGGGAATAATATTTTATTTTTTTTATAATGTGAATCTGTAAGATCATTGTATTTAGGAAGAATATCATTCAATAATTATAGAAAAAATAAAAAAATCTTGTCACTCCATCCATGATTCTCCTTCAAGTCAATCAGTCCTGACATCATCGATAAAACTATAAATTCCATACAATCCATATATAATTTTTCCCGCAACACCAGATAGACCTTGAATTGTCAATTGTTTCTTAATTCCATCTACTCCAATATAATTAATCATTTCTTCAATTTGATTTGAGTTATCAACTTGCAAAGAATTGCCAAAAATAGATCTGAAATTCCATCCAGTTTCACAATGCCAAATCCAATGGTTGTAACTCATATTAAAACCATGAAAAATTAAATTATATTTGATCTCTCTACCTTTAAAATTATACAAATTTAAACATTTCATACAAAGATAGAATAACATGTCATTGTTTGGAATATTGTTTTTTATAAAATTCCAAAAAAGCATAAGTACCTTCCTAATATTCATCACTTATTCGAAGTGCCATAATAATAATTCGACACATTGTTATTTATAACAAACATAATATATATATATAATTCCAAGATTAAAAAATAATGAATTTTGATGAAAGTTGTAATAATTTTAATGTACCACAATCTTGAAATATAAAAAAAATATACGCATTTTTTAAAAGTTTAATTATAAAATATAGACAATAATTTAATATAATTTTGAATATAAATGGTAAATATCATAAAAATAAATTCATTTAATTAATTTACAAAAAAAATATTCTTAAACATCTCTCTCATTTTTCATTTTCATCTTAATGAAATTAGATGAAATAGGAAATTGAATAATATTGAATAGAATCCAAATAAAGTTCACATTTTCTATTTTTTCTTGTATCTTTATTATCAAAATTTTAAACAATTTTCTTTTCAGAAGAAATCCAAAAATTATTGTTTGAAACAAAAATTCATACTATAATATAATTTTAGAGTATATTCCGTACAACACAATGATGAATTTATAATGAACTTCATATATATATACAAAATTAATATTATATATTTTTTATGTCAAGTATATTATAAAAATTATGCAAAGCATATTATGTACTGTGTATTCTATGAAAACATTTTTATTTTAATGTGACACAATAATAACAAATATTTAAAAAATTATATTATACTACAATTCATAAAATAAAAATCCGAACATAAGGGATGAAAAATTCTTTTAGTGTGAAGATCATGCGATGCATGTACAATTGCTTGAAAATATATCTATTAGAATATAACAAAGATATGTAAAAGAACCAATTGATAGTTACTATTATGTATTGAATAATAATTTCAAAATTATATTGATAGTAACTCATAATATGGAAACTTCATATTTAATATATGATTTTCCAAGGTAAGAATATGCTCATATCAAAAGAAAAGTGTTGATTTTCATATAAAATAATTATATAATATTGTATATAGAACTATATGAAAATTGAAATGTATGTATATATTACATTTTAAGATTACTAAGTCACTAATAAATTTATAACACTAATTGAAACTTATCCATATACATGGAAGTGTATGAAAAATAATAAATGATTCACTAACATCATCCAAATAAGTTACATTTTTGGATTCAATTCATAAATTTAAGATGGGATGTAGTATAAATATATGTGAAACAATTCAGTTCAAATGGGTTTCCATTTTAAAGAAATACCACAACATTAAGATATAATGCAATCCACACACTTTTTCACATAAATCAATGCATAAATAGGGTATATTAATATGGTAATATGAGATTAGAGATGAGAATATATATATTCAAACATGAAACATTTATTTTAAAGAAATATAAATTTTTAAGAAGAAGGTAATGTGAGATTTTAGAACATGAAATAGAATGAAACGCATGTTTGAGCTACGATGACAATAAACGCAATGCAAGATTTAATAAAAACACCACACCATTAATATATAATGAAATTAGCATGATTTTTAACATAAATAAATTCATAACATAAGTATATGAAGATGGAAATGTGATATTAGAGATGAGATGATCTATACTAGTCCCACACGAAATGATGAGTCTGAAAATTTATGAGGGATTAAGAAGAAGGAAATGTGAGATTTGAGTACACAGAGTAAAAATAAATTAAATTTATGGATTTCATGTAAGAAAGGACCAAAAGGGAGGATCAATGTGTGAGGAATAACTGAGAGTGGAGCAGATCGAATGTGAAAATATGAGCCGATGAAATCGAGATAAAAAATAGTGTAAAATAGATATTCGAGACCAGCAGATCGAAGAACAAAGGGTTAATGCTTTCACTTGAGTGAAATGATATTGATATCATCAATGAAAATAAGACATAAATGATTTTAAAAAATGATTTATAAAATTTTAAATAATATATAATATCAGGTTAAATAGAATATGGAAATATAAATTTGACTATTCATGTTAGTTATTCTATAATCGACATTAATTGTCAATGGAATTTACTTTTTTATGTTGGTTATTAGATAACCAACTTGAAATATCCAGTTAGCAGGCCTTTTCACGTCAGTTATCTAATAAATGACATGAAAAAGCTGGATAAGTTGATTTTTAATGTTGGTTATTTAATAACTGTCATGAAAAAAACATATAAATGGATTTTCATGTTGGTAATTAATAATCAACTTGAAAAGTATGATGTGATAAATATTATTTTTACTAGTTTGTGTTACGAAAATTGAGAATTAGATTCATTTCTTATAAATATTCCATATAAACAATGTTTATGGTGATATAATTTAGTACTCGTAAATTCAACTTGATATTCATTTTTTGAACAAAGATCAGTATTCTCAGGTGAGATCTCAGACTAGTTATATTCAAAATGATAAAAATAATTCTTTATTTCACAAAAAACTACTAATAGATTAATAAAGAACTTCATTTCAATATTTATAGATGATAACTGATTGTTGGGTGATATGAATGATCGGGTGAATAAGTTAATTATAAATTTATATGTGAAATTGTATACATCATGAATCAAATTTTATTTATGAGGATGTAAATTTATATTAACATCCAATTATTTCAAATGATAAACACACTTCTTTTATTTCCAATATTAAGAGGTTTTAAGGGTCTGTTTCTCTTAACATGGAATATACATTAATGGTGCTAAGACGGGATGGGCTCCAGGCAATTTATTTTTAAAAAATACAGTTCATTATAGAAAATGATGTTATAAAACATATGAATTATTTCTAAGAAATTAATATTTATTTTTTAACTGTCAATGATTTGATCATATTATTAATTTTTAATGTCTATGATCAAATCATGACTAAGGATTTTAGAATAGTTTTCCTTTATAATGATATCTATAGAATATTTTCAAATATTTTTGAAATTTGGGTGATTTTTTTTTTAAAACTAATATTTTAGAGATCAAAAGTATATTTATACCAAATAATATTTTAATATATAATGTAATAACTTGTCATGATGTATTAAATTCTGAAATGAATAATTTAATGGAAAATAAGGGAACCTTAACTTTAATGATTTATTTGATGAGGTCATGTGATATGGTTTAATAACATTTCTTGATTTATGTTTTAAATAATATGGTGTTTTATTGAATTTTTGTTCATTAACATTTTGAAATTTATTCTTTAATTTCATTCAGAATCAACATCAAAAATGGTGTTTCTAATTTTTTTATACGATCATGTGTCTTTCATGTGGTAGATCCATTATCACTATACTTATTTATTATTGTTTCTTGTGTTTTTTCAAATTTAATTCATTCTACTATGGAATGGGATTGATTCATGGGGTAAATGATATTCATAATAGACCTTTTATTTCTCATCATTTTCACAGATTTAGTTTTATATTTTCTAGGGAGACTCGTCAGGAGTGAAGGGTTATTATTAATAAGTTATCTATTTATTAGTGATTATCAAGGTATAATGTTAACTTCTTAAATACTAAAATGATATTTAGAAAAATATTATTGAAAATAATAAGAGATAAGTCGTGTTCTTTTTGGGAGTCTAAAAACTGGAATCCTTTAACTAATATCTTGGCTTCTGGGATATTATTGGGATATCAAATAAGTAAATATTCACATTGGTGGTGGATAAATTTTTTATTTTTATTCATGCATGGTAAGTAAGGAATCATTCTAAACTAGGTAAGAAAGATCAATTAAAATTATTTTAACAATCAAACCTTTTTATGTGTTTTTATTGTTTGGATAGTCTGATTATCTTTTTAGTCATATCCGTTCTTTATTTTCAATTTTTTCTAAGTGAGTGTTGATGATGAAAATAAAAAACAATGGAAATTGTGAGATTATTTATGTCTTCCTTAATATGAAGGTTTCCTTTTTCCCAGAAATATTAGAAGGTTGACATTTCACTTTTAGAACAAATTTTTTTTAAATGATTCATTGATTCATATTCACTATGTGTGAATGGATTGTAGTTAAAATATTTTCATTATTAAGATATTATTCATTATTTTCTTAGAGCAAGGTCATGTTTTTGTGGAATAGTATTTGGGGTTTTTAGTATCTTTTACATAAAGCGATTTTATATAATATTTCTAATGAGAGAAAGGTGAATAATTAGAAGGATCCTTGGTTACAGGATGTAGTTGGTAATTTTTCAACTTCATTCATAAAAACTATTTTGAGAGAATCTACAGTTCAAGATTTAATTAAAGATGATAATATTGGGATTTTTTTGGATAAACTAAATCATTTGTTCAATAAGAAATATTGGAATATTAATCTTGCAAATCTAATTTTTTAATGCCTTATTAGTGATTAGTTTTAATGAGTTTATTTTAGTGATGGATCATATTATTTTTGATCATGTAATAAACTGTAAATGAATAGAAATCAATTTTTTAGAAATTTCATATTGAATTATTTTCTTGAATTTGGATCCACAAAATAATTTCTCAACTTTTTTGGAAATTTTGTGTCAGTATTCTTTCTATGTAGGAGTTTTTCATTTGAAGGTATGTTACTTCAGATAAAATTTTCCCATTTTTAAATAATATCATTATTTATCCATGCATGTGTAATTTTAGTGTATTAAGGAGAAATATATCTTGGAAAATTGGGTAATATTTTTATGGTTTTACCAGACCAATCATTTCTAAAGTCCTTTTCACTAATTTTGGGGGGTTTTGGTGTGGTGAAATTACTTCACATTAAATAAAAATTTATTACTGGATGAAGTTTAAATTAAACAATAATGTAACGTTTTTTATATTTGGTTGAAGATAAGAATATATATTTTTTTTTTGAAAATTTTAGCTCTCAAAGTGGGGGTGGTGTGTGACCACAATTGGCACTCACCACCAATAATTTTCATTAATATTAAATAAATATACTATAATTATTTTCAATGAATGGGTGTGTATTGGTGTGGTATGTAGTGATTCTGTTGGTTTAGATGAAGGTTCATTGCATAAGACTTTGGTTACAAATTGTTGTCTATTGATTACTATGAAATACCCTATTAGTTCATTTCTTAAAATTTCAAGGGCATGTAAATATTTTTATTGAATCATATTATCAGCCATTAATCTCTATGATCCACTTAGTTCTTCTAATTCTCAACATAGTTGATCTTTTATTTGATGATAGTTGGGAAGTTGTCAGGACTTTTGAATGGAGTTAGTTTTCTTTTATTCACAGTATTGAGAATCATGTTCCATGTACTTTGATGCATTTTAAACCTTATTCTGATAAATATGTTTGGATGAGTTGTGTTTTGTTTTTTATTAACTCCTATGTGTTCATGGACATGGGGTTTTAATTTATATTTTTTTACTTCACAAAAATAATTATAGATATTTTTATTTCTATATTTATATCAATAATGTTTTATATCCACACTTATATATTGATATATAATATATTTATAAAAAAATTATATTTATATATATATATTTATATATTATTATTTTTTACTTTTATACTTATAGATATTTATATATTTAAATTAATAAATAATTTAAATACTTATATTTTTATATACATATGTTTCTGTATATTTAAATTAAAAATATGTAATAAACAGTTTTAAATTTATATCTCATAATTAATTCAAAAAAATTAACAATTACTAATTTAATAAATAATTTCAATAAAATTATACATTATTGGTAATTATTTATTAACTCTTAATTAGTATATTTGTATATATTTATAAATTATATATTTGTAAATAATTTATATTTATAATTAGGTATATTTATTTTTCATTAAAAATTCATATTTATATATTTTAAATAAATTTTTATATAAATTTTTTATTTTTATATATATTAACAATTATATATATATTTATATTAATAAATAATATATATATATATATATATATATATATTTATACTAATAGTAGTAATTTAAATGTTTATATATTTATATTTATATTTATATTAATAAATAAGTTATACACTTAATTGTGTGTGTAAGTATATATGTTTGTCTAAGGACCATGGAATGGTCTAGTGGTTTAAAAACTAACATGTAATTTGGTGGGTGGGGTTCTAATATCACCATCAACAATTAAGTGATTATTTTTATAAGGTACTCACAATATGTTGGTCAAAGTGGTTCAGGGCCAGGTTGGTTCGGCATGGGTAAGTAAATCATGGCATATGTGGGATAATAATAATAATAATACATGAACATTGAAAAATAATAAAATAAAAAAACATTTCTAAATAGTAAAACACCAGGGAATAATTTTCAAAACTGATTTTAATGGTTGTTTAAACTACCACTAAACACACACAAAAATGTTGTTTAATTTATTTTTGTTACTCTGATTTTTAGAAACAGTATAATAAAATACTCACGATTAAAAAAAATAACAATGATAAAAAAGGGTATGTTAAAAAAAATATAATAATATATTTTTTAATAGGATTATTCAAAATAATTAGTTTTAATGATGAGACCATTTTTTGTATTGTGTATCACTAAATTCATAATATTTTTCTATAAAATTAAAATAACATTAATAATTTATTTTTTATATGAAAATCCATTAAACATTATAATATGGCAACAAAAAGATATTACAACGCCGTAAGAACATATTTGAATTGAATCTGATCATCTCCCCCATTCACTAAATGATACAAATAATATGCCACTCGATTACTAGATCTAATTACTAAATAAAATGTTCAAATTTCAAAGATAAATCAAAGCTTCAAAATTTTATTGATAATAATCTAGAACAATGAGAGATTACCCATTCAATAAAATAAAATTATTAACAACTTTGAAATGAAAATCAGAAAAAAAAAACTTTTTTGATCCTTGCATAAGTTTAGAAATGATTGCATAAAAAAAACATTATATTTCACACCTAATGGATTTTAAATTTTTATAACAATCCACTAAAAGATAATGAACAATGATCCAACTAAATTATTATAAAAAAAACAAAACCAATAAGACACCATCCCCCCCGAATGGCCTGAAGGCCTTCATTTTTATTTTAATATAGATAATCCCCCTTTGTATGGGATGAAGGGGAACCCGTACATGACCCGTAGGCCCAAGGCACTGGGCCTGACATGACCCGCAATACATGAAATGAAGCCCCAGAGGCATACTATGCCCAATCCATAACCCATAGGCCCAACCCACTAAAACTGCCCCTCCCCAGCGTCTGCATCATTGATCGTCTTAGATCCACACCTTGCATTGATGATATGCTAGCATTGCCCCATACAAAGTTGCACGGTGCCTGATCCCGATGGCGGTTGCCATACCCTCTCATTCTGACAATCTAGTTAGCTCTTAGTCTAGTGACTGCTATTATTGCTTTGATCCTCTTCTGGGGCCTGCTCTGTGTGAACTGGGCTACTCCATGGTCTTTTGTGGCCCAAAGGCCTTGTGTCCGAAAGTCCTTTGATGACCCGAAGGCCCTGTGAGACCTGAGGCCAAAATCGGTGTCCCGAAGGTACAAATCATATGAATAGTTCCGGTTGCTACAGTACCGAACGGTACTTGCAATAGTACTACTACAGTAACCCTGAAATTCACCTCCACCTGGTTTTGAACCCGGGTCTCTTGGATGCCATGCAGGAGCCCTTACCACTCGGGTACGGGCTCGTTGGCAATAAGTCACCATCCCAAAATTATAAATCCTAATTAATATTAGCAACCCCTATGCTTGGTGGATACCAAAAATATTGATGATTTATATTAACATCCTATGGAACATATTATCATCTCCATTATTAAACCTCAAACAAACTAAAGGCCCTTTTAACCCTAACCTCATTTGGAGAATAATTTTAAATGCAATACATAACTATGCATAAAACATTACATAGATTTACTAAACATTACAACACTAAAAAAACTATATATCTGGTTATCTCCAAACATCTATACATTATTGAAAAAAAAACTCAGTAGCAATATGAATCATATCCCTTATTAGTATTTTTCACATTCTCCATTAAAATATATTGACCTTAAGAAGATGATTAGTTTACCAAATAGATTGTTATATTTTATCAGTGCATAAACACCAACCTGCATTACTAACTAAAACCAATATAATCTAAATATTCATTATTCTTATAACTAGAAAAAATAATTTTCCCCACTGAAGAACCTGAGAAAATAATAATATATAGAATATTGTTGTTATACTTTTCATTGAACCAAGTCAAAATATATTAAAAATTGGTTTTAATTTTTTTTGTCGAAATATCTAATACATATGAACTATTGATACTATAGCTTCCCTAACCCCAGAAGCCCATTGTTGGGGCTTACATTATTACATTTGAATAAGATAAAAGGAATCACATCCTAAATGACTGAATAGCTTATTATTCTAGGTAAACTAGATACATATCTGAGTCTCACATTACATTAGAATTCCCAAATTAAAAAATAATTTTTTTCTAGAATAAATTATTTTCTTTTAGAATATCCCAGCATATCAGTCGTAGTAAACTTCACAGAATCCTGGGGAACGGGAAATCAAATATGGTTCAGTGATTCTATTCATTTATTCATAACTTTTTTGTATAATCCATTTAGTAAATTTCAAATAAAAGTTCATAATTTGTGTGAGATACTCATGTTCTAATACTAAATATAATTTTTGAGCATTATTTGAAGTAGTCCAATTATCTTAGTTTAATATTTTAATATTAAATCACATCTTGATTATCCATATTGAATGGTTCTTGAATTTTATGATTCCTTATTCAATTTAACACATATTATTAGTAGTAATCATTTTCCAATTCATACTTTTGATGGGTCACATGGACCACACAAGAAGGCCCACAGAATCTGTGAAGAAAATGGACTAGCCATGAAGATTGAATTACTAGGATCAATCTAGAAGCCTAAAATATTTGATTCACCACAAAAATTATGGGGACAATACCATTCATATTGGGTAATATTATCAAGGCCCAAATCCACTAAAAGTGGGCCTAAATGATTCAACGTACTCCATCCCACCATTCTTTCTGGGAAATAAAATCATCACACAAAACATGACTTATTTCATGATCTAGACATTCATTCAGGCTGAGATTTTACAGTTTTAAATCTATAATATAGGGTCCTTCTTTTTTTGAATAATTTTTTCATATTTTAGGGAGTCTTCCTATTCAAAAACCCATTATTGTTTTGGCCTTGTAATAGAATAGATAGAAATGGACAATTTAGAGTTGTTTATTAAAACCACCATAACTTTGTCTCCATAAGTCCAAATGCCACAAAATTTGAAACTATACTTTCAACATTAATGTCTAAAACAATAAATATAATATTTCTCCACATTAGGCTTTCTAATTCATCAATTTTTTGATGCTAGTGGAGGGGTATATTTGGAATGCAAACAGTCCACCTTCTTGGACTATAAATACAACCCCATATTCTCCTTTAATGTGGTTAGAATTTCAGAGAAAAGGATGAAAGGTTGGAATGACCAAGGCTTTTCCATAGTCTTGGGAGTATCTTCCATACTCATGTTTCTACTTGAGATACCATTCCTTCTTAATTATATTCATTTACTTTTGTTTTCTTCTTTGTTTGTAATGTTTTAAGTGTTTGTTTTGTAATTTTTTAATGAAAGATTCGTTATCACTATATATTAATATAATCAACCCTTTATTTTTGTAATATTAATGTTCTTAAAATATTTTAAACCAAGTTAAAATCCAATTTTTTTTTCTCATTCAATTGAAAGTCCATGTTTAATTCTATTCACCGTTTGTGTGTGTGTTCGACGCACAACTCTTTTATTATCCCTTTATTTTTATTCCCTTATTAATTCATCATCATAAATATAATAAAATATATTACTAATCATCTCAATGTATTTGTAAATCTCTCATTTGTGTGAGTCTAAATTTAGGGATGTTATGTTATTGAGAGTACTTTCTCGATGAATATTCTTCAAATTAACATTGTGTATGTTGGATTTAACATATCATGGATTAATGACTTTTTTTTTAATGTGTGGTATACATAGACTATTGGAACCATAAATACACTACAATAAAAAATATCTGATAATGATTAGAATCCTAAATCAAGTGAAGGATTCGATTAAATCCTCAGCACTTGGAAATTCCAATCAATGTCATCTTGTGAAGTGAGTGTTAATTTAATATAGTATAAAGTAGAGCTCAAGGATATCAAAATATTAACTCCATAATGATGAACTCACCTCAATGATTTTTAAATTGTTAAATGAATATAAATAATCTATGATTTCATCTAAGATCTACAATCAAAACCACCCCTATTAAAAATAAAAAACACAAAAATAATCGACTATTAAAAATTATTATCCCCAAGGATTCGACCCGAGTGTCGCTACACACATTAGCAGAGAAACAGACACTTGAACAGGCGATAGGTGAAAATTAGACGCACATAAAATGGTTTTGTTTCTGAGGATAGTTCATTAATTATCCATTATTTTTTGGCTATTATAAAAAAGCAAAAAAAAAAACAAAAAACAAAAAAAAAACAAAATTTTAAAAAACAAAATTGAAAAAAAACACAAAGAAAAAACATGCCTTGTTATAAAAATCATAAAGGAAAAAAACATAAAAAACCGATCTTCCCCATCCTTTAAATTTTGTATGAATTCCCCATATTCTCCCAAATAATCCCTCAGATATGTTTGACCTGAAATAGAGTGAACGCATCACCCACTTAAGAGGAACATAAGAGATAATCAAATCATTCAAGAACCAGTCCTTATAAAATCGATTGAATTAGATATGGATAATCCTAGGGAAAAAACATAAATAACTTTCTTCCCCTGATATGAATTACCAACCCCATAGTATTCAATATCCAAACATAGAGTCTGACTTCAAACTCAAATCGGTTTTGATTCACCTTCTTCTTCATTTCCATGGTTTAGCCGGTTAGGATCCACATATTCATCTTAAAGAGTTAAAAGTGGTGTGCTCTACCATGAAGCCTCAAGGGGATTATAAGGAAAAAATAAAACTCTCAGCATTCCCTTTCTCCTTTACTGACACTGCCATGTCATGGCTTAACTACATCCCTCCCAGATCCATAACCACATGGAATGACATGAAGTGACTCTTCTTAGAATTTTTTTCTTTCTTCTCGTACTACTTCTATCTGAAAGAAAATATGAGTTATTCATAAATTACCTAATGAATCACTCCATGAGTATTGGGAGAGGTTAAAAATCTTGTGGAATCTTTACCACACCACTAAATCCTTGACCAACTCTTTACCCAATAGTTCAATGAGGGGTTATTGGCCATGTAAAGAACTCTCATTGATTCCGCAAGTAGAACTTCTCTTGTTGATAAAACTTCTGCCGCTATGAGAGATCTCATTAGAAACATGTCTAAAAGAAAACATCAATTCTATATGCATGCACATGATCAATTAAAATAGGCCCATGATAGTCAATCGATAGAGTCGAACAAGATGAAAAAGTGGATGAGTGAACTTATAGGTCTTGTGCAACAAATAGTTGTGGTAGCCAAATCCCCAACCATATCTTCTCGACATTATTTATTCCCTTGAATTATAAAGAACCGTGGAATCGGAAAATCCCTATCTCATCCAACTGACACATGTCCACATCATCAAGAGGATCCATCTAATTCATCTGGACCAATGGAGCTCAATGGATAATATACTCACAAGAACAGCAACCCTCAACAATCTGGTTAGTTCATTAGAAATTTCAACCAACCCCACTCTGAGCCCTTCTCTTATACCTTTAACCAAGGATTGAGGTATGTTATTCCCATTTCTCATCCCCCTCAATTCCATCCTCAAAAACCAAACCAATTCCAATATGGTCAAGGTGTGGGTAACTTCCAACTACCTCACCCTTTTGTTCCTCAACCTCAAAGGATCAATCCTCCTCTTGCTCCTCCTGGATTCCACTATCCTAATGATCCTTCCCAATTCCCAAACAAATATAATCGCTTTCCCAAGAACCAAAATCATGGTAATCCCAATGCGGGATATGAAACTTATTCCAATAAACCATGGGAAAGAACTATGGAAGATCTGGCCTCTGCACCTGTTCTATCCTCAAAAACATTGAAACTCAAATTGGTCAAATTTCATCCCACCTAAACCAGAAACAAGAATACAATTTTTCCCAACTCCTAGATCAACCACTACCCAAACCTAAGTGTAATGTAAGTTCAATTCCACTTATAATAAGAAATCAAGTCACTATGCCTCATGATGAATCCCCTAAATCCACTTTGAATGGTGATATTGAAAATGAAAAGACCAAAAATCCTGAAAAAACCTAAAGACACTCCCTCACTTCCTTATATCCATATAAATAAAGCAATTCCATTTCCTCAAGCCATTTTTCATCCAAATAAGTAATTCGAACCTAATCGTGAAACTCTCAACATGTTTAGACATTCTGAATTCAAAATTCCCCTCTTAGATTCCATAAAACAAATACTTAAGTACGTAAATTTTCTTAAGGATTTGTGAACCAATAAGAGACAACTTATGATAATTGAGAATGCTTCAACACAACAGTCCATACCCATGAAGTGAAAAGATAATGAGACCTTTACGGTTCCAGGCCAAATTGGATGTTTCAACTTCGATGATGCAATCATAGGCCTAAGAGCCTTGATAAATTTCATTCCTAAATCAATCTTCTCCAACCTTGTTCTAGGTCACATACACCCAACTAGCGTTGTAATCCAATTAGTTAGTCGAATAACTGCTATTCCTAATGGAATAATTGAGGATGTCCTTATTCGATTAAATGATTTTATCTTCCCAACTGACTTCTATTTCCTTGACACGAAATGTGATACAACTTCTTTCCAATCTCCGTCGATTAAATGAATACCTTTCATCATTACATTTAAAACCAAAATTTTTGTCCATGCTGGGATTGTATCCATGGAATTTGGTGACCAACTAGTCAAGTTAAATACTTTTCAATCCATGTGATACCCATCTGAGAGAAAAAATGTATTCTCAATCCATTATTCTGAGGAAACTTCTGAGAGTCAATTAAACCCCATTCCATCTTGATCATCTTTTTCTAATGAGAGATGAGTTTGTGAATATGTCATCTTCATTAAACAAGTCATAAATGGAGAATTTGATGTTTACATTACAAATGCAAACTCCATTGATTTAAAGGATCTTCAAAACTATTTGTAATACCATATAATCTCTGACCTCTACTACTCCAACATGGACGATAATAATGAAAATTAACTAGAATGCTCATTTGTTGATTTAGATCAGATTATCCAATATTTATTGTTTCCTATCCATTTTTATGAAAATTTTGTTATATGTGATGTGAACCTTGAACCAATGTGTTTATCTAGTCCCGATGGGAGTGAAGGTTGTGAGATTTGTTTCATAATTAATAAAGTGATCACTGGTGAGGTTTAAATTTACCATTCTTCTGCAAACAACACTGTTATAAATGATATTGAAAAATGTATTATGTCTTATGAATCCACTAATCCTCATTACTGTACTTCAGTATGTTAAGAAATAAATGAGTTAAACAAACAGGGATATCAGACTCTAATTTCATATTATTTGAACCTTACATCATTACACCATACCAATTGAAACATCTTCTTGAACATCCAATCATAGAAAACCAACACTTAATAGGATTTATAATACCTCAAGTTGGAGACCAAAGAGAGGATAGCCATATTCTTTTTCCATCCCCATTGAATTGAATGCACAAAATTAATGAAGGGGAGCAATTATCCAATGAAAAATCAGGCATCCCAAAGGAGATGTTTCTCTGGAACCACATTAGAGTTGAGAAAATATGGTGGCCATAATCAGACTATGGATAGTCCACTGAAATTGTCCAGCTGTAGAAAAAATAAATACAACACTTATTGGGAGGAAACCCAAGTTTTCCTTTAAATTTTTGAAATATTAATTTCTTTTTCATTTTTCATTAAATAAATAACGATTTTTGTTTTTTGTTTCCAATTTAGGTAATGGTCATTTTCTAAAGCATCTCCATGAGAGGAAACACATCCTTGGAACCACATCGACTTACATCTCATCCCCAACTTCTATAATTGATCCACCATTGGATAGAGACAACAACCCACCAAATCCAAAACAATGGGCACATATTTCCCTTTAACTATCCCTTTCTTCTTATCCATCTCTCTCCCATTTTTTACCACATCTTTCATCAAAACCTTTATTTTTATCTTTCTCTTTTATGTCGGTGTGTATTTTAAAAACACTAAAAAAACAAAAAAAATTAGAAAAAAAGAGTCATACTTACTCACCATCCGGTTTTATAATTTTTTCCAACCATTTTGGAGAGTCCAAATGACATGTTTTCATATCAATTTTTTATTTTCATTATGAATTTGGATAAAGAATATTGTTTCAAAACCAAAATATTTTGAATGATCAATTTTTGATTTGGAAACTGATTTTCCTCAACCATGATGAACAATATTATATTTCATTTCAAGGCCACCTATGTCCATCTTTTCAAAATGCGTGTTTTCACTCCCGATTTTTAGTCTTGAGTTTGTGGACCTTCAATGAGAATTTATTACTTTTATGTGCATTAATATGATAGATTCATTTTATTAACCACATGAGAATCAAAATAGCCAAATAGACTCTCATTTACCTTTCATTAATCCTCCTTTTTAAAGCCCCTCTAAGCCTATTAAAACATTTTCTTTGATATCAACATTGCAATCCCAATACCTTTTCCCCCCAAACATCCAAATGGATTTTCATTGCATAATTTATTTAAATTTATGTTTGAGGGGGAATAGATTTCGTTTTGGGTATCTTTTTCTTAATTTTCGGTGTGTTATCATATTATTTAGGAAAAGAATCCATGTTAGTGTGTGGGTAGGTTGTCATTCAGTGAGTTTTGGTAATGTATATATGTTTATGACATCTTGTAAAAATGTTATTGAAAAGTGTTCAAAAACATCCAAAAAAAATGAAAAAAAGAATGGTTTGTTTCTTGTATGGGTCAAAAATCACTCTTCTTTAACCATTGATCTTTTTATAACTATTAAAATTAGTGTCATGAGGAGATCAGTCATGGGTTGGGATATGAGTGTGAAATTTGTTTCAAGTTCAACTTTTGAAAAAAAATCATGAAAAAGAAGAAGAAGAAAAGAAAAGAAAAAAAACACTTGCATTTTATATTCTTATGTAATTAGTTGAAGTTTTGTGTTTTGTAAATATTTCATATTCTCATACCCTTCAAATTTTCTTCCTCCATTATATTCTTCTTCATACAATCATTCCCTTTTAAATATGTGTTTCCATTTCCTTCCATGTTTCATTTAAAAAAAATTATGCATTATTTTACCCATGCTGATGTTTTACCCATATTCTCCTCTCTCTTGAACATTAAATTCATATCATCCTACATCTATATAAAAACACCTTCAAAATACCTCTTGATTGTTTTTGCACATTAGGATAGGTAATGGAATCCTAGATCTCTTTAAAACTCAAATATTTTCACCTCTAGTTGGTGAATGAATGAACCTCCATAAAGAAATTATCATCTTAAGAGGTGTGAGTTTTGAGTGTCCAAATTTTCCATTTCTAAATTAGATCTTGAAAAATGAATTGTTTTTTAATATTTTTCTGAAACAATTTGTGGTGGAATTCAATATGGATGAGTAAAATGGTCTAAACCTCCTCTGATTGTGGAAAACAAAATTTTAATATTTATTTGCGAGTGAGAATAATTTTGTTATGTTTTTATATTTATTGCACACGAGGAAATCCACAAGGCTAAGTGTGGGAGAGTTGATGTTATTCATTAATTCATAATCTTTTTATACTTCTTTTAGTAAATATCTTGTAAAAGTTCATAATTGGTGTGAAATACTCACGTTTTTATACTAAATAAAATTTTTAGCATTATTTGAAGTAGTCCAATTGATCCAATTTACTATTATAATTATAAATCTCACCCTACTTATCCAAATCTCATGGTTTTTTTTAGGATTATATATTTAATTAAAAGCATATCATTAGAAATAATCACTGTCTAATTCTACAATTTTAAGGGTCATATAGACCACAAAAAAGGCCCACAGAATTTGTGAAGAAAATGGACCAGCCATAAAGATTGAATTACTATGATCAATATAGAAGTAGAAAATAATTGAGTCTCCATGGACAATACCATTCTTATTGGGAAAAAATTTCATGGCCCAAATCTATTGAAAATGGTCCCAAATGATTCAATGAAGTCCATCCCTCCATTCTGTCTTGGAAATGAATTCAGTAGGCAAAACATGACTTGTATCCTAATCTAGACATCCATTAATGCTGATATTTTTCAGTGTAAAATATAAGATACAGGTGAATGTCTTTTTTGAATAAAGGTTTCATATTTGAGGATATATTACTATTCAAAAACCTATTCACATTTTGGCCTTGAAAAATAATGGATAGAAATGGACAGTTTAGAATTGTTTATTAAAACCACCATAACTTTGGTTCTATAACTCCAAATTCCAACAATATTTTTGAGTATACATTAAACATCAATATATACAACTTTGAATAATAATAATTCTCTAGATTAGGTAGTCTAATGTATCAAATTGGAGATTAAATTTGTGTGTATGATTTGGAATGAATATTGTCCACCTCCTTGGGATATAAATACAACTACATCATCTCCTTGCATGAGGTTGGAAATTCATAGCAATGTATGAATGGTTGGCATGAAAAATGATCTTCCAAATGATTGGGATGATCTTCCATAATCATGTTTCTACATGAGATATCATTCCTCCTTTCTTCTTTTCATTTACTTTTATGTTCTTCTTTGTTTGTAATCTTGTAAGTGTTTGTTTTGTAATTCTATTTCGATGTATATTTCTTTATCATTATATATTAATATAATCCACCCTATGTTTTTTAATATTAATGTTATTAAAATAGCTCAAACCAAGTAAAAATTCATTTTCTTTTTTTTCTCATTCAATCGAAATTCCATATTTAATTCCCTTCACTATTTGTGTGTATGTTTGGTGCACAACTAATTTATTATAATTTTCTTTTTATTCTCTTATTAACTCATCATCATAAATATAATAAACCATATTACTAATATTCTCAATGGATGAGTAAATCTCTCATTGGTGTGAGTTAGACTTTAGGGATGTTAAGTGATTGAGAGTATTTGCTCGATGAATATTCTTCAAATAAAAATTGTGTATATTGGACATAACATGTCATGGATTAGTGACTTGTTTTGTTTAACGTGTGGTTTACATGGATTATAGAAACCATAAATACACTAAAATAAACAAGATCTGATTAATATAGAACCTTATGTTACGTTATGGCTTGGATTAAAGCATCAACACTTGGTAATTCCAATCAAAGTCATCTTATGAAGTGAGTGTTAATTTAATGCAATATAAATCCGAGATCAAGGATATCACAAGCTTAACTTTCTAATGATTAACTTGCATCAATAATTTTTAAATTGTTAAATTAATATAAATCAATATACCATTTCATTTAAGCTCTTCAACCCCCCCCCCTCATTAAAAAGAAAAATCAAAAAACAATCACCTATTAAAATGTATCATCATCAAGGATTCGACATGAGTTTCGTTATACATATTAGAAGAGCACCAGACCCTTGAACGGTCAATAGGAGACAATCATTCACACTTCAGTGAGCTCAAAATATTAGAATGGGTTCAGTATATTAGAAACAATCCTGAATAATTGAAGCATCGTTAATAAGGAATGAATAGTATGAAATGGAAAATATCTGAACACACATGACATTTACAAAATTGATTAGAATAATCAATGGAAAGGTAATTAAAAAAAATGCCATTTATTCAATAAACTGATCATCATAACAATATAAGGCATAATCAACATGGCAAGGTTAATAACTTAAAACACATTCCATTTAATTGATAACTGATAATGAAATGTATCATGAGATAATTTCATAGTTAAAATCTCTTAGAAAGTAATAATTGAATGATAAATGAAGGAAATTATTAATTATTGAATGTAATTTTCTCTAGGAACATGATACATTTATCATTAAGATCTATCATCAAGATATTTTAAAACATATTGGGTAAATACCCACTTATCATAGGCTATCCATCTGATTTGTCCAATGAGACTACCAATTCATCAAGGGGATTGCATTAATCAGTCCCCAACCTATGTATTTCATGTGCAAAGTTTTCCTCATATATTGAAAAATCAATTTAATTAATAAATAATGTTCCTTAAAATTAAATATCTATATCGAGTAAAAGAATCAAATTTATCAATATTTACCCAGTTAATGAAATACCTATCAAAGTATACACCATATGTAAAAATGTTATATGGTTTATGTAATAAAAATATAATTTATAAATAATATTTAAATTTAATGGAAATTTAAGTTCTATAGGAAAGTGAATGAAGAAAATTTAATGACTATAAAAATGAATCAAGGATGTGAATATCAATAAATTCCTTGGCCAAAATAATCATAAACCATATTGAAGAAGAATAAATACTGTATAAAATATACCCATTGAGGTAATAATAATGGTTTTTTTCAATAATGAATAGAAATAAAATAAAATATTTTAAAAAAAATTCTTGAAAAAAGTATTGTTTTCATTTCAGAAAACATTTGGAAAATATTTATCATTTTAAATCCCTTTTAGAAACCATGTTTTTCTAAAATATTAAGAAAAACAATTATTTGAAAATAACCTTATAAACATGTAAATAAAGCATCACAGAAATGATGTTCATGTCGGTATTTAATTCCATTCATGTCTCAATGAACATTCTATTTTCACGGTAAAATGATTAGAAAAGATCCTTGTTTAGAAAGTGATAAAAAGATTCCTTAGGAAATATTTTATAAAAAGGAAGAATGATTAAAATTTATTTAATAAATCTGTTTGAAAATATTACGAACATTTTTTAAAACATTTTTATAAAACATGGTTTTGGAAGAAAATAGATTCCTGAACGAAGAGAGAGATAATGTCGTATTTTCTTAAAAAAATTTCCAAAAAATTTTAAATACCAAAGAGTGTGAAAATGGTAATATTATTTGATAAATATCATAAATAACTTATAGTGAAGTCAGTGAAATGTTTTATTAAATAATGAGCCAATAATTTCCATTAATGGTAATTCAATAATAAACATTCTCAATTAGAATGAGATTGTGAAATAATTCTTGAAAATGATCATAACATCGAAGTGAGAATTAATCAATGAATTGATAATGTGTATCAACTATAAATAAAAATAGAACAAGGGTAAATAACACAATATTTATTCAAAAGTTATTATACACATAATCACAGCATATCAATGAAAACGAAGAAGAAATATATCCCAACGAGAAGAAATTGAGATTTGAAATTTTGTACCACTTGGTAACCATTATATCAAATCCCCTTAGATGAAATAAATAAAATTGATATATAAAAAACCATGAATAGTTTAATAATAATTATATTACTTGTAAAAGTTTCATTATATACCATATGCCTCAATTAAATGAAATTGAAATGGAATCTCTTACCATATGATTCCTTTAGACTGAACATGATGTAACCTCCAGTATAGTGGTTTTAAAAATCTTATTACATTATTCCATAACCATAATAATATTTATTATATCATATATGATCATTTTATTATGTAATCATTACCTGTTTGATAGTAATCATTCATTATTTTCATTGCTTCTGCTATTATGTTTCTTACTTTCTCATGTGTGTTTTGAACATGATGTAACCTCCATTATAGTGGTTTTAAAAATATTATTATATTATTCCATAACAATAATAATATTTATTATATTATATATGATCATTTTATAATTTAATAATTACCTCTTTGATAGTAATCATTCATTATTTTCATTTCTTTGGCTATTATGTTTCTTACTTTCTCATGCGTGTTTTGTAATAAATGTTCTAATTCTTACAAATATTATATAGTATCATCGTATCCATAATAATAATCATTAAATAGTAATAATATTGTTACATAAAGTTTACTTTTAAAACCTATCATGAATTACGGTTTTGAAAAATAAATTACGTTACGATCATGGAGACCGTAGGTCATACATACGCATGAGTAATGTTTCCATTTTTCAATGACCAGTACAGAAAGGTGGTACGTAATATATTAATTTTACAGAATGAAAATTATATAATAATAAAAAATTATTTACACACATATAAATATGTATATAATACATGTTTTTGGTGATTATATTAGAGTCGTGTCAACTCGAGAAGGTGGTAGTCCACACATACACGAATGATGTTATCATCGTTACATGAGTGATAAATAATGAAACAAAATGATTCATATTATTTTTACAAAATTATAAATATGTTATTAATATCATAATTATGTTATTTATATCAGATATAATCAATGAAATTATTCCTTATCACCTTCCATGTAAAGTGTTAGTGAAAGAAGAATCGCATCGCTTCATGAGGCGGTAGTTCGCCATACACACGAGCGACGCCATCATGTCCCCTACAGAATGGAATATAATAATATATATGATATAATTAAAAATAGGTATAATAATGTTTTAAATAAAATATTTATGCTTTATATTAATCATCATACCCAACCTTTAGAGATGAAAATGGAGAAATGAATGACATCAGTTCGTAATGTGGTAGTCCATCATTCAGATGAACGATGGTTTCATAACCCATTTTAGGGATTTGGGGATCGTTTTAGATCATTATATTATTATAACAACATCCAAGTATATTTTAGATACCAAGGATATTATATCATCATATTTTAATTAAAATTGAAGGAGGTGGGGAATGAAATATTATAAAGATGCTTGCTGAAGAACATTACCTCTTCTTTGAGTATCCTCTGTAGGTTTGCACTTAAGCCTTGCTATGTGGGTTTTTTTTCCAAATATAAGGCTTCTATGGTGAGTTTTGGGAATTTTGGAAGTGATTTATTCATGTATTTTCTAAACCAATTGGTTTTTCATGTGTGAAGAGAGTAGGAGAGGGGGACAACCTTTATAATTGGGTTTATTGGAATACTTTTAATGTTTTTGAAATAGTGAATTATACGCATGTGTTTTCATGTAAATAGGACCCAATAACATAAATTTATCAATAATAAAATGAATAGGGGTAAAATATGACCATAAATGGATTTTTTAAATGTTTCTAGGTCATTTCCCCCCTTAAGATTAAAGTTTAACCCTTTGGTAAACATGTTTTTACCTTAATCATTATAATTAATTTTAACGGTTTTGACTAATTATTTTGGTAAAAAATTGAGTTGTAATTATCATAAATTATAAATTATTATAATATAAAATATTTAATACATTTTTACAAATTCAATTCACATAAGTGGAAATGATAATTTAAATTTAATCCCAAAGAAGTGATGAGAAAGCGGGTTTTCAAAGTGAAAATGTTCAAAAGTTTATAATGTTTTTATATCTAAATAGAATTTCAAAATGATTTAAATGACATAAAGTTGATTAATATATGTATAATTTAAATATTTTGACATTAAAACCAATTATTAATATAATTTGACATTATAAATTTTTTAGATGAAAATGAATTGTTTTTTTAAAATCATTTATTTTTCTTTATTCATCGTAAAATGAATGTTTTCAGAAAATCTCAAAAAAATGACACTAAGATAATTAAAATAGTTTTATTTAAAAAACGAATTTTATTTTTTAATATATATTTTATAAAAGAGGTAAAAATTGATTTTAAATTATGTGCTAAAAGCACTACAAATTCAACATTTAGAAAAATATAGTTTTTCGGAAAAAATTTCTTTTTCTTTTAAATGATAACTATTTTATTACTAATAAATAGATAGTTAATAAACCTATGTAAAATATATATTTTAATAGTTTAGTTAATAATTTTAATTCATACTATTTCAATGGATATTTGATAATTATAAAAGGATTGATATCTGTAAATACCATTTTTTAAACCCACATTGTAAAAGGTTTTATAAAAAATCTTATTAATATTGGAGAAAGGTAAGTAAAATGATCATATGGAATAACATATAACTAGGTTTCTATATATGAGAAAATTGGTGGATAGTGAAGATATGGACATGGAAGAAAAATGTAAATAATTACAGAGAGTGATTGAGGTCATTGATAAAAAAAGTGAATGATAAATTGAAATTTTAGGGTCTCAAAAACATAAATCAATTATGATTTAAAATAAAATATTATTCATCATATATGAATGTAATAGGTTAAAATTTTGACTTCATGATCCTTTTACTAATGTTTAGAAATTCTTTTACAATCAAGGATTATATAGAAATATAATTACTTTATTCATTTCTATTTCATAATAATAATTTCATCCTTTTGTTTTGATTTGATAAATTTATAATTCATCCCTTACTCCATGAAATGAATATACAAAAAAAATGATATTTTTACGCCGGAATCACTAAATTTCACTTTTAACGGGTCGTAAAATCCTTAAAAGAGTGGA
The DNA here is from genome assembly GCA_963277665.1 of Viscum album. Lineage (NCBI taxonomy): Eukaryota > Viridiplantae > Streptophyta > Magnoliopsida > Santalales > Viscaceae > Viscum > Viscum album. The sequence goes on along the minus strand of OY728140.1, from coordinate 399,099,756 downwards.
AAGTCTTTTCATGTAACACTAAATATTTTCCAAAACCAATATAGTTAAAATACATTATCTAATAAAATAAATTAATATATAAACATAAAAAGTAAAACCACTAGATTATGATTAATATTTATTTTTCAAGTCATTTAACAAAAGACATGTTAACCAGTACATCACATAGGCTAGTGGTAGGCACTAAACCCTTATCATCCTTTGGTCATGGGTTTAAGTCAGGCGGCCTTTCCAGACACGATGGGTTGTCACCCAACATATATGTTGTCCATTTTTTATAAACTATATTAATAAAATTCAAATAAAGTTCCCAAAATAAATATGATGAACATCATTAAAATAAATATAATCATTAAATAACCTTTTTATTATGGTTTTCAATATAAATTTTTTTATAAAGTATAATAATAATATTTTAATAATATTAGAATTTCATTAGTGATCATATCATCCCTAAAGGTAATAAATACCTTTAAACAAATGTCTAAAATCTAAAGTCATTAAGCCTCAAAAAAAATTTCCACTAAAACATATACTTTCCATAATTTTCTTCAAAATTTCCTTAATCTTGTGACATTCCAACCACACAAATTTTTAAAAGGGGTGGTTATGTCTATGAACATATGATCAAAATTAAACTCATAAACCCATGATGGTGTCCATAACTCTAAATTTAATGTATAAACACTGGATTCTAAAATTTAACAAAATCCATAGATGTTTCATTATTCTTATAACCAAAATACCATTGGTAAAATAATTTTACACAAATACTTCATCAGTTTTATTTCAACATTGGTCATTCCTTGGTCTAAGTGTTAACTAAAATATATTTAATAGGATGTATAAAACATGAAACATTATAGTCAATCTAAGAAAACATAGGTTCAACCTAGGTCATTTATTATCATCATCTATTCAAATCCTTCATAATATTTTTATAACAAAATGTGAAGTATCCTAAGAAGATCCCCTAGGAGTGTGAAAATAGGTGCGCAGTAAGGCCTATTCTCGTGTACCATGAAATTATTGAGACTAGAATGATATTCCCTTTTCAGTTTTATTAACCCTAGGTAGATTTTCCCTGAACCACATCCACTTTCAGTATCCTGATATGGAAGTATTTCTAGAAAATACCACATAATCTCTACTTTAATAAGACATTAGACTATTCTTATATACTATCATAAAAGTCAATCTTATGGTTATGTTTCCTTATCTATGATATCCTAAATCTAGTTCCCAATGATTCTACTAAAACTATCTCTGATACCAACTATATCAACCCAAACCCCAAAATCCTGGGTCTGGTGCCTACATTATTACATTGGCATAAGATACAAGGAATAAAATCCTAAATAAAAAAATAGTTTAGTTGTCTTGTTAAACTAGATACATACATAGTATTTCATTACATTATAATACAGAAATCAAAAAAAATTCTTCCAAAATAACTTTATTCTATATTGTTTTCCATGTATATCAATCATAGTAAACTTAATGTAATCCTCGAGAAAGGAAAAAATGAAGGGTGTGCATAAATTCGTAGTAAGGGTTAAGTATAATGGACGAAATCATGAATAAACAAATCATCATTAATAAGGAATAAATAGTATGAAAGGTAAATATCTCAACAAACATGCCATTTCAATAATTGACTAGCATAATCAATTTAAAGGTAAATAACTAAAAAGTTATTCCATTTAATAACTAAACTGACCAACATAACTGGATAAGGGATAATCAATATGGCAAGGTAAATAACTAAAAATGCATTGCATTTATTGAATAACTGTTATTGAAAGACATCCATAGACAATTTCATTGAGAAAATATCCAATATAATAATAACTGAATACTAAATGAAGGAAACACTTAATTATCAGACATCATTTTTCCCATGAACATGATTCCCTTATCATCAAGATCTACCCTCAAGATAATTTAAAACATACTACTTAAAAATAAACATAGTTATGGTTTTCCAACTGACTCATCTCATGATACTACTAATGCATCAAGGGTATTTCATTAACTAGTCCCAAACTCATATATTGCAACTCCAAATCATTCCTCATATATTGAATAAGCGATTCAATTCATAAAAAATGTTCCTTATCTTTAAATATCTTTATTGAGTAAAGGATAAACATTTATCAATATTTCCCCAGTTAATAAAATAATTATAAAATAAAAAAACCATATATAAATATATTATATATTTTAGGCAATAAACATATCTATTAGTAATATTATTGATGTTTTGGGAAAATTGAATGTCCATCATAAAGTGAATAAGTCAAGGTTAATGACTAAACAAATGAATCAAAGAAGTGAATGTCAATATTTTCCATGGTAAAAATAATCATAAACCAGGATAAGGAAGAATAATAATGTTATCAAAATATAATAATTAGATTAATAATAAATCTTTGTTGTCATTGAAAAATATAAATACCATAAAATATCATTAAAAACATTCTTGAGGAAAATGTCCATTTCATTTTGAAAAATATTTATAAAATCATTTTCTTTGAAAATAATTTTAAAAGAATATTTTCTAGAAAATTAAGAAAACAATTTCATTAAAAATAACTATAAAAACATTCAAATTAATCATTAATGAATTAGAAGTAATATCAGTGGTAAATTCAGTACATGTTGTAATGAACATTCCCTTTTTTTGATAAAAATATTAGAAAAATGTCATGTTTGGGAAGTGATCAGAATATTAATTTGAAATAATTTTTTAAGGATAAAAAATTTGAAAACTTTTTTTAATAAATAATTTTGAAAAGTTTAAACTCATTTTTTCAATCATTTTTAGAAAACATGGCTTTGGAAGAAAATAGATTCCTAACCAAAGAGAGAAATGAAGTAAGATTTTTTTTTAAAATTGTTTCTCAACAGTTTCAAGTACCAAAGTATAAAGACCCAACCTTAAACATTACATAATCTTGAATTAAATAAATAATTCACATTAAGGATCTTCTCAGGTATAGAGTTTTAGAGTATTAGGACATAACATATACATGAAAACTTCAATATTACATGTAGAAAAATCTACTCAGTTTCAATTTTTTTCACAAAATAATAACTCTTAAAAAAAGAGTCATGTCTAGTTCCATGTTTTAAACAACAACACATTTCCTTGATCCCATCCTTGACCCTATTCCACATTATGTCTTGTGAAAAATATTTCAAAACATGGGATGAACATAAAATCTTAGTAAAGGTTATAAAACAAATAAGAAAACATTATCTCGTCAATACATACATAACATAATCTCTTTCAAATACCACAAGAATTCATAAGATTTATGAATAACATAGAGAAATCATAACTCATAAAGGAAACTTGTGGCATCCATATCCTACTTACATTGTAGAAATCACATCTACATAGGGAGTTACGTTGGAATAACCAAAATAGTATATTACCTAAATCTCTTAGGAGAAACATTCTTATTTACCTTCGTCATGTTACCCAATGCACTGGAGAGCTATCTTGAGCTCACCCACCCTAGGTTTATCTCTGAACCACCCGTATATGTAAATAATTCCCAAGAACCATAACATAGTCATAACACATAACACAAGCCTAAAGAAAAGATAAAATTTAAAAATTTCAATCACAATATATCATTTAAATATATTGACACAACAAATCCATTATCAAAACCATTTTCAATACCAAAATACATAAAAAAAGAGTATATGGTATTTATTTTCTTTTTAAAAACATGACGACTTGTTATGGAATCCAAAGATCAAATAATACTCATGGTGGAAGAAAAGGTCGTTGTCACCACTTAAGTTAAAAAAACATTCCTTTTATCGTTTAGAAAAATGGTTCGTAGAGAAAAGATTCCTTTTGAATAAAAGTCAAAGTCAAAGTGTTTTATACACCGTATAAAAGAAAGTTGTGTATAAAACAAAATATGCCTCAATGAAAGGAGATTGAGACGAAGTCCCTTACCTCGTGTCCGACTTGACCCGTTCGTTCTTTAATTTCCAGAATAATAAACTAAAGTTAATTTCTACTTTCTTAAACCCATTTTCAAGTTTATTATTCTTCTTATATTACTTATTACCATGTTATAAACATTACATTGTCATTTATATTAGTAACGGTCGTTTTGTCGATATTTGGTACTTGAGTAAAAAATGGACTTCTTATAATTTATTATTCTTAATGTGGTAAAAATTTAATCATATATAGAATTATATTCATGATTTAGATATCATATATGTCATATATATATACAGTATATACATTTATTTATAATAGTACATAACATTTAGAGGTAAGAAATGAAATGCACCGTTCATGGAGACGGTAAGCCGTACGTACGCATGAACGCTACTTTCATTTCTATTTAGTATTTAATGGAATTAAAACATAATTAAATATAGTTATATTATAATTCCATTATATAATCATATAAAATATCAATAACTCCATCCTTCATACATCCCACATAAGGCATTAATGAGTCATATCACTTTAAGGGGGCGGTAGTCCGTACTTCCTCTAATGAGATTATCGCGTTTAACCATAATGGAAACCATAAATGAATGCTATAAATGAAAAAATATAAAAGCATAAACAAAAAATAAACAGAATATATATCATATATAAATATAGTTCCATCATAATGTCCACCATGAGAGGCGGTAGGAGTAATTGAACAATCATCGTATCGTGAGGCTTTAGTTTTCCATCGACAGAAACATTATGTTCTTCACACATTAGATGGCAGTGTGTGTAAGTTTAGTTTGAATACTTACCATAAAACATCCTAGTATATTGAGGATACTAGTGTTGTTATAAAAGAATGTAATAAAAAATGTTTAGGGGTTGGAGAAGTAAAATAAAAGAAAATAAGTGAAGAGAAACCATTACATTTAATTTGGGTAACTTCCTTTGGTTTGAACCAAAAGGAATTCTTGAAGTTCCTTCTGCCTAAGGTAAGGCTTTTAGGAGGAGTATAGGGATATATGGATATTAATTGTACTACGGATGGATGAGCCAATAGTCTTGATATGTGTGAAGAATTGGTTAGAAGTGGTCTTCTTTTATAAGGGAGAGGAGGAGCTCTTTAAGAAAGTGTGAAAACATTATTTTTTATAAACTTATATTCGGTTTAAAAAGGTCCAAAACACATTAAAGTCAAAGATAATATGAATACTATTCAAATTAAAATCATCCAATAGGAATTAGATAGGTTTGGGATATTATTTAGTCTTTATAATCTTATTTATTAAAATAATTTATTAATGAGGTAAAAACTACATCATTATCGTGTCATAAATAATTTACTTTATTTGATGTCTAAAAATTATAAAAAAATACCATGATGTAGTAAGTCATTTTATATTTATAATAAATATTTATAGTGGAAAAAATAACTTATATAACACCATGTAAAAATTAATTTACTAAAAGATTATTGTTTATGTAATTTTTGTCGTTACTTTATGTTAATTAATCTAAAGTGTCATTATCACTCCCATGTGGCTTCATGGGGTCTAAAAATCGGCCCAAATATTCCCATGGTCGTAAATTACTCAACTAATAAGGTTATAACAAGTGCTAAGATAATTTGGTATTATTATAATATTCTTTTTACTTTGAATTACCCTATTTACCTTTAACCGCCGTAAATAAAAGTCAAAAGTTACTATTTACCAAAACATATTTTCATCTCATTGAACCAAATTTTAATTACTAATAACAACCATGTATTTTGGATTTTCTAAATTCAATTCACAATAGTTGTAAAATTTTATTTAAATGAAAAAGTCAGTTTTTTAACTACTACGTAGTGGTTTCACTATTCATCTAAAACTGATGTTTTTCTGAAAGATACCAAAAATTTACCCTAAGATAAATTTGATATTCCAAATTCAAAAAGGTTGTGTATTTTTTCAAATTAACAACATATAAGTTTCATTAATTAATTTTATAATTAATTCCCCTTGTCAAAACAAATAGCATATTTTAAATAAATTATATCTATCAAAGGATTGACACTTGTTTATGTCCAATTTCAAAGTGAAATTCAATAAAATGACCACCATTGGATTAAATGTAAAAATATATTCTAATTATACTTTAAAACCAATTAAAAAGACAATCTGAACATATAAATAAATTATATTAAAACGCAGTTATGAATTAAAATACAATATTTTTCACTATTCATAAAAAATGATCTTTATCAGAAATATTCGAAAAATTTACACAAAGTAAAATTTAATGTCCCCATTCTAAAGAAAGATTTTATTTGGTCAAATAAAACATATAAAAGTGACCAAAACTATATTTTGAAAAGGGTTCGCCATTAAAAGGCGATAAATCAACCATTTAGTGAATATTTGAGTATTTATGCTTAAAATTGAATTCTTTTCTTATTTTAAGCCTCCAAATTTCATTGGATAAATTTAAAAACATTTAAAAAACATGTATAATCATATTTTAGTTAGTTTTGGTAATTCTTTCCAATAAAATGGCTAGGAGTTAACTACCATTTAAAAAAAATAATATTATATTATTATTGTGCAACATAAGATTTCAAAGAAACCCGTTGTTGCGTATCGGGTACACCATCAAACATAGCCTCCCCTTAAGGTAAAATCAATATTTATTTCAAAAATATTAATAAATATGTAAATGTCATATTTATTCATTTACCTGGGTTGTTACATCCTTCCCCCCTTCTGGAAATTGTGTCCTTTCAATTTTATTCACTTATGAAATAAATGAGGGTATTTATCCCTCATAGAATTTTTAGATTCCCACATTGCCTCTTCCGCCATATAGTTTTTACACAAAATATTTACCTGGTGAATTACCTTATTCCGCAACACTTTCTCCCTTCGATCAAGAATCTGGATTGTTTGTTCCTCATAAGAGATATTCTCTTCCAATTGAACTACCTCTGGACTTAAAAAATGAGATGGATCTGGAATAAACTTTCTCAACATCGAAACATGAAAAACATTGTGTACCTGAGACAAACGTGGAGGTAAATCCACTCCATAAGAAACTGATCCAACTTTCTCCAAGATTTCATAAGGTCTAATGAACCTCAGACTCAACTTTACCTTCTTACCATACCGCATCTCACTTTTCCATGGAGAAACATTGAGAAAGACAAGATCACCTACCCCAAAATATAGATCCTTCCTCCAGTTATCTGCATAACTTTTCTGTCTTCTCTGAGCTGTTCTCATGTGCTTCTGAATCAATTGAACTTTTTCTTCCATCTCTTCTACCAATTCTGGTCCCATCATCTTCCTTTCACCTACTTCATCCTAAAAAGCTGGAGTTTGACAATGCTTTCCATATAATTCCTCAAACGGAGCCATCTGTATACTGGAATGAAAACTGTTATTATAAGAAAATTCAACCAAAGAAAGATGTTGGTCTCAACTTCCCTGGTAATCCATCGAGCAATCACGTAACATATCCTCCAAGGTCTGAATTGTTTGTTCTGACTGCCCATCAGATTGAGGATGAAAAGATGTATTAAAATTTAATCCAGTACCCAAAGACTTCTAAAGGCCTTTCAAAAAGTTATAAGTAAACCTGGAATCATGATCAGATACAATGGAGAGGGGAACACCATGTAACCTGACTATCTCTTTAACATACAACCGAGATAGTTGATCTAGAGACAAAATATCTTGAATAGGTAGGAAATGAGCAGATTTAGTCAACTGATCAATAATAACCAAGATTTCATTATTCCCTCAAGATTTCTTCGGGAATACCACAACGAAGTCCATGGATATATTTTCCCATTTCCACTCTGGCACTAGTAAAGACTGAAGAATCCATTTCAGTAACTGCCACTCTGCTTTAACCTGCTCATAATTCAAACACTTCATAGTAAAATCAGAAATATCGCTTTTCATTCCATCCCACCAGTAATACTCTCAAAGATCTCTGTACATATTAGTACTGCCATGATGAACTAAAAATGGAGAACTATGGGCTTCACATAACAACTCATTCTTCAACTATGAATCACAAGGCACACATAATATTTTCCCAAACCTCAAAACAAAATCATTATCAACATTAAATTTAGGCAAATTACCCTTCTGAACCAACTCTACCTATTTATGTAACTCACTATCTCTCTTCTGTGCGTTCTTAATTCTCTCTGATAGAGATGGTTTCACTGACATCTGAAACAAAACATAATAATTTCCTGCACTAATAGCTTCTATGAAAAAATTCATCAAATCAAAAACCAAAATATCTCGTTCCAAATGGAGCATGTTTAATGAAGCATTACTTATTCTACTCAAAGCATCAGCCACTTTATTTTCTTTTCTCGAATGGTAACGGACCGTGTAGTTATTGTCCTTGATTAATTCCAACCATCTCCTCAGTCTCATGTTCAACCCTTTCTGAGTGAATATATAATTTAAACATTTGTGTTCAGTATATATTTCAAATTTTACTCCATACAAATGATGCCTCCAAATTTTTAAAGAAAAAACAGCAGCAGCTAATTCCAAATCACGTGTAGGTTAATTTAACTCATGAGGTTTCAACTGACGTGAAGCATAAGAAATTACCTGGTCATTCTGCATAAGGACATAACCAAGTCCTTTCAATGAAGCATCTCTATAGATGACAAATTCACCATCCCTAGAAGGCAGTGCCAAAATTGGATCATTCACCAATCTTCTTTTCAATTCATGAAAACAATCATTACATTTTTTTGTCCAGATGAACTTAACTCCTTTTCTAGTTAATTTTGTCATTGGACTAGATAACCGTGCGAAATTCTTAACAAACCTCTGGTAATAACCTGAAAAACCAAGAAAACTATGGATCTTGGTTATATTTTTGGGTCTTGGCCATTCCTCAACAACTTTTGTTTTAGTAGGATCAACTGTTATGCCATTTTTTGAAACAATGTGACCATGGAAAGGAATATTTTGTAACCAAAACTCACACATGCTGAATTTCTCAAATAGTTTCTTTTCTTTTAAGGTTTTCAATACAACCCATAAATGAATTTCATGTTCATCTTTCCTTTTTTAATAAACAAAAATATCATCAATGAATACAATCAAAAATGTATCTAAGAACTCATGGAAAATTCTATTCATAAGATCCATGAATAGAGCATGTGCATTGGTTAACCCAAAAGTCATAACTACAAATTCATAATGGCTATATCTAGTACGAAATGCGGTCTTCAGAATATTTGATACCTTTACTTTCAACTGATGGTACCCTGACCTCAAGTCAATTTTCAAAAAATACTAAGCTCCATAGAGCTGATCAAACAAATCATCGATCTGAGGAAAATGAAATTTGTTCTTAACAGTGATGTTATTAAATGCTCTATAATCAATGCAAAGCCTCATTGATCCATCTTTCTTTTTAACAAACAAGACATGAGCACCCCCTGGTGGTGTGATAGGTTGAATGAAACCTTTATCTAATAACTCCTGTAATTGCTTCCTTAACTCTAAAAGTTCAATTTTAGCCATTAAATATGGGTTTTTTTGAAATTGGATTAGCATCAGGAACTAAGTCAACAGTAAATTCAACTTCCTGATCAGGTATAATACCAGGAAACTCGTCAGGTAAAACATAAAGATACTCATTTACCATTGGAACATCATTGATCTGAGAAGTTCCTCTATCTTCAATAACATGTGCAAGGTAACATTCATTTCCATCTTTTACTAGTGTCTGAGCTTCCAAAAATGTTATCAAAATTAAGGGTTCATTCTTGTATACAAACTGAAAATCATTCGGAAAAGAAACCTGTAACACCCCGAGATTTTATGAAAAATATTCTTTTTAATTTCACTAATGTCTTGTGTTGTACGCTACACCAAAAGGAGCTTGCACAACACGCATCCTTGATTTTCCTTTCATTACACGCAATCAAGACCTTCCTCGATAGTGTGTGTAGTACGCAATAACGAGTTTCACTAAACAACAATATGCTATTAAAATACTATTAAAACTAGCCGTTATGAATAGTAATAACCACCTTTTGAAATTTTGTAATTTTATTTTTCAAAATGGAATTCATTTTTGGATTCATAATATCGAAATTAGCTTAGGGTGAAATTTTGGTGATTTTTGGATAACTTTCATATTTTGATGAATAATGAAAATTACTAAATTTTAAATAAAAACAACTTTTTCAATCGAAATAATTAACATTGATAAATTATTAATTTGAGTGGTTTTAAAGTATATTTAGAATATATTTTTACAATTTAATACAATGTTGGTCATTGGATGTAATTTCACATTTAAACTAGACATAAACAAATGTCAATCTTTTGATAGTTATTATCTCTTAAGAACACACTATTTGTTTTGACGACGGGAATTAATTTTTAAATTAATTAATGCAACTGATATGTTTTGAATTTGGTAAAATAGAAATCATTTTTGAGTTCATAGTATCAAATATATCTTAGGCCTAATTTTTGGTATTTTTCTGAAAACATTCAATTTTTGATGAATAGTGAAACCACTAAGTGGTAGTTAAAAAAACTGAATTTTTTATAAAACTTAATTTTACCGCCTGTGAGTGGAATTTCAAAAATCCGAGAGACATAGTTGATGTCAGTAAGTAAAATGTGGTTTAATGAGATGAAAATAATTTTTGGTGAATAGTAACTTTTTACTTTTTTTTACCACGGTTAAAAGTAAATAGGGCAATTAAGGGTAAAAATGATATTATTATTACCCTAACACATGTCCAAATTCTATTGGATAAGTGTAATTCGACCAAAAACAAGCTTAGGAATAAAATAGGACCATTTAGGCCCACTTGGATTAGATTAGGACATTTATTATTAATTTATTTAAAGAAGGGTTAAAAGAGTTAAAATCAAAGTTTATTTACTAAAACTTTTTTAATATGGAGTTATACATAAGATAAATTCTACTATAAATATTCATTAGAAAGATAAAACGATTTCCTACATAATGGTATTTTATTTGTAATTTTTAGACATTAAATAATTTAATTTATTTATGACACAATGATGATGTAGTAATTATCTTATTAATGAAATATTGACATTATTGATGTTATAAACACCAAAATAAATGCAATTTTTGACTATTTATGAATACCACTAATTTTATAGGTTAATATGACATGTTAATACTTATTTAAGTAACTTGGTTCGAACTAATAATTCTGTTATGAGTTTCACAAAAATCAATTACTAAATAGTATCAAAATTGACATAAAATAGTTTTTAAAACAAATATTATATTTTTAATTGTTATTTTATTCCTAAAAATCTAAGGTTCATCCAAATGACTTAGATAAGGTTATATATATTAATAATAAACAATTTGGGGTTCGTTTGGCTTCTTATAGTAAGTTTATTAACCTTATAGTGTAAGAACACAAGAAGACACGGTAAAAGTAAAATTATTTAACTTAATGTTAAATCTAAATGATAAGGTTAAAATAGGAACCTAAACTTGTCTAAATTCTATTGGATGAGAGGAGTTCGACCCTTCCCCACCTTAGCCTCTAAATAAATCAATTTTTATCTCTTTAAAACCGATATTGACTTTATAATAAAATAAAATATTTAGTTATTCCAAAGGTGCCCCTCTCCTCCCTTATAAAAGGGCACCTCCTCCCTCTCTTCCTCACACCACTTTGAGCCTTCAAGATCGGCAAAACCCTGCCAAATTATCCTTTACACTTCCCTAGAAACATCCTAGAGGTTCTGGTCTTCCTCAAAGACCAATTTTAGTTCCCTAAGAGGAGGTCTCAAAGAGGCGCTTCAATGAAGAGGTAATTTCCATTACCGATTCTTTCAAATTTATTTCTTCTTCCACTTCTTCTTCTTAGGTTGTTTCATTATGAAGTAATAAAATCAGTATCACTCATATACTGATATGTTATTATAAGTATTAAACAACCCTATTTCACCATCTATCCATCCTACGGAAAACAAAATCACCGCGCGTGCGTACGTACGGAATACCGTCTCCACGCCGTGGTGTAGTCTGTTTTTCCACCAACACCTTACATGGATGGGTATTATGGTGTAAATAATAACTATACATAGTTATTATAACATAATAATGATTCTGATATATTGTATCATCCACTCCAATTCAATTCAATAACTATGGAAATGATATCATCGCCCGTGCGTACGTACGGACTACCGGCTCCACGACGCGATGAGATTCATTCTCCATGTTAACCATTTAAGAATGATTATAAAGTATATATAAGCAATAATAATGAAATATATTACATTATAAAGCTACTGGATTTATGTGTATATATATGTATGTCATCTACTTAATTCCACTCAATTCAATAAGGAAATGAAAACATCGTTCATGCGTACGTACGACCTACCGTCTCCATGAATGGTGTGTTCCTTTCCATTTATCGATCCATTATATATATGTATATTCTGAATATATATTATATATAAATCATGTTTTATATTCTATAATTAAGTAATAATGATCTATGTAATCATATGAATAATTACAAGTTAAAACACGAACGACAAATGAGACGATTTTACCCAAAACGCTACTTTAACATGAATTTACAAAAGAACGGGTAATATAAAGTCATAACTGAACCATATATGATATAATAACAATGAATATGATTCTGTAATAAGTCAATGATATTATTTAAATAATTATACAGGAGTTTCGGACACTTACAAAGAAAATCGGACCTAAGGTAAGTGAAATATCACAATCTCATTTTTATCCGAGATTGTTTATACTTTGGAATTTACTGGGGTGCATTTTATCATACACATCCATGTTTCCTCAATATGTAATATTTTCATAATTCTACAATAGTTTATATACAATTTTACCCTTCGGTGAGTTTTTAGTAAAAGATATGAAAGGAATCTTTTGTCGTTTTTCGTACGAGGTACTTTTTGACTTTTCCGACTAGAGTACAAGAAGAATGTTTTTTTTTAACTTATACAACATGAATGGATTTTTAAAACATTATTTCCAAGAAGATTCCTTTACAAGTTTTCAAGTTTATTTTTAATCAACTTCTTTTAGTTTAAAGTTGTATGACATGTTAAGAAAGGAAAAATGTTTTTGAAGAAGAAAGGATATTTTCCTCAAGAATGGAGTTCAAGTTTTTAATCAAAATTATTTTCCATCTAAGATAATAAAGGGTTCTGTTTTTATCCCTATTATTACATTGATTTGATTATGTTGTGATGGAATTTTTTTTATGAATTCTTTTCTCTTATATAAATTGTTTTATGATGTCATGATGTTTAAGATTCCCATTTGTATTACATTGGTTATGCAATGATGTATGATTTATGATTTTGTGGAACACATAAGAATGGTATCATTATGAGATGGGTGGGACCTATATCTCCCTCCAATGCATTGGTTAATGATTTTATATCTCATGAGATAGACATGGCTGGAATGGTAGGTTATACCGGTTCAGTGAAACAGGACTGAAACGAGGGTGACTCGGTTCAGGAAGGGACATTGTCCACTAAGATAGTCTTGGCAATGAGTCTTGACTAACAAGAAATGATTATCTATGATTATGTGTGTATGCCACAAAGTTTCATGTTTTAAGTTATGATTATTGTGATTACATTTCACTGCCATGATTTATCCCATGTTATGAAATTATGATCTCTTTTGTAGGTTAAGATTTCCAAAAGTTATGTGCTTGTGTATACGATGTGATTGATATTTCTTTTGTTTACCCTTACTGAGAATTTGAGCTCACCCTTTTATGTTTACTTTTCCCCAGGATATAAAGAAAGGTTTTAGGTATAAAAAAAGAAAGATCTTTATGGGAGATGTTGAAGATCTTTCACCAGGATTAAAAGATTATATTCCGAGTTTCCAAAGACACTAAACTATTATGATCCTTGTGTGTGTGTTTTTGTTATGTACTAAGTATTCCGCAAATGTAATGTAATGTCAATGTACGTCAAGCTTCGGGTCTCTACAGTTGGTATCAGAGGAAAAGTTTAGTCAACCTTTGGAAACTAGGATGCGAAAGCGTTAGTGAGATCCCTAGAGATATTTCTAAGGTATGTCTAGGGATGTCCCTAAGGATAAGTATACGTATAGGATATAGTCCTAGAACTATGGTAACGATATTAGATTAAACCAAAGATGTTAGATATTGAAGTTACTCCCCCTTTATTATGATTTTTTCCTCTCACACTATTCTTTTTGGGTTTTAGATGATGGATGTAACCCGAAGGAACCGTGTTGATCAATGCAATGGACAATGAAATGATTTCCCTCCTGAACAAAAAAATGTTATGGGAGATGGAGTGAAAAATCTTATTGCTATACTTACACAAGCTATGAATCATTCTGGACTTCCAAATGAGCAGAGAAGGGAACAATATTCTATTGAGTCCTTCATGAGGCAACATCCACCTTCTTTCGGTGGGTCTTACGATCCACTTGTTGCTGAAAAATGGATCAGTACCACTGAAAAGATATTTTCAGTTCTTCAATGTTCTGAGCATGATAAAGTCATCTTAGCAGTATATCGTTTGGAAGGTGAAGCTGATCAATGGTGGAATCTTATCAAGAATACGAGGCCAAGAGATGAAATTGAGTCCATGGAATGGGACGAGTTCAAGAACTTGTTTTTCAGTAAGTACTTCCCTCGTATTCTTCGAACAAAGATGGAAAAGGAGTTTCTTGAGCTGAAGCAGAAGGATGATGAATCTGTTGGTATATACGAAGTGAATTTTACAAGACTTGCAAGGTATGCATATGGAATTATCATCCAACCTGAAAGTAAAGTTGATCGATTTTTCAGTGGCTTAAAACCAAGTCTTCAAAGGGAATTAGCTATAAGAGACTTCAGTAGCTATGAAGAAATTGTGCGTTGTGCTATCAAGGTAGAAATGAAAGTTGGTGTTACATATCCATCTCAAGGTTTTGACAAGAAACGGAAGATGGAGTTCAAGGAGAAATCTCAGAATAATGGTGAAAAGAAGATGAATGTTTCCTTATGCACAAAGTGTGGAAAGAAGCATGGTGGAGATTGTCTTAAAGGGACTAGAAAATGTTTTAAGTGTGGAAAAGAAGGTCATCGAGCAGCTGAGTGTCGAAGTAATGGAAAAAGGGTTTCTAATGATGTGAACAAAGAAAACACTGCAGAGAACGCACCACCAACACTTCAATGCTTCAAGTGCAAGGAAATGGGGCATTATGATAATAAATGCCCTAATCTAAGTGTTGGTGATGATCGACATGAGCAACCGCTTAAGGGAAAGGAAAAAGGGAAGTCACATGCGATCACTATTGGCGATGTTGAATATGACAACGATGTGGTGGAATGATTAAGTGTTTATGTAATGGGATTCCAAAATAATGTTGTATCATGGAGTATTGGAATATTTATGTATTGGTCTAATTTGGTATTCAAAGTGATTGAGATATTTTTGGAAATAAGATGATATGTGCATAATGAAGGGAAAACGAGAAAATGAATTGTTTAACAGTATTCATGAGCTCATGATTGATATAAGGACTAAGTGATATCATGGTTGGAGTATATAATTTTGAGGATTTTGGTATGTGGAAAGTGTTAACTTTTAACTGCATTCATGTTTTCACTAAGGTTCAATGGGTATTCATTCTTCAAGAGAATACATGATTAAGGTATTCACATGTTTGTAATTTGACCAGCAAGATATATCTTATGATATATGGGGGATAAATGATGGCATTCATGTGATTGTTCTGTGACATTTCAAGTAACCATTTTCTTTATACTATGAGCTTAGACCGAAGTATTTTAGATAGACTTAGAATGGATTATGTTGGACATAAGTTAGGATAAAAAGTTTTTCGATATTATTGATGGGATGTTATAGTAATATAGCTTTAGAAAAAGGACAACCTGCAGGACGGGCGACAACCCATCGCGTCGGAAAGGCTGTGGGAATCGAACCCACAAACGAAGTGCGACTGGACTTTATCGCCTACCACTGGCCTACATGAAGTCCATGTTTAGTAGAAACTAGTTTTATTATATTAAGCAGTATGATATATGAAGTATAAGTCCATTTTAGGAACCATATATGATTAATCTCACTATAGAATGACTTATGTATATTTAATAACTTTTGCTAACCTTTTGTTTGAGACAGATGGAATGACCCGTCATTCTATCACATTATCTGCTAACACTTCACGAATAACAAATTCAACTTCATTTATTTAAGAGATGATGTGGAAATTGTTCAAGGCACGAACAACAGTGAGATTGTAGCAAAATAAAGTAAGTATTTATTCTAATTCAAATTCTTCAACTTTAGGGAAACGATCTTGAAAACCAAAAATGTTGTCCTAGTACTCTAATATCTGATTAATGGGATGGTACCTTAGATCATCACAAATTTATGGATTTGTGATTGTTGGCTTTTCCATAGCCATGTTCTCTACCACTCTCCCTCAGAACATGATGGTTAGATTTTTCTTCCATATCCATATTTTCACCTGTGTGGAAACCCAGTGATTAGTTTATTTGGGTAACCGTTACATTTCATACTTTTGTTTTTAAAGATTGGTTTTGGTATTCCTTTTTACGATGTGGGTTTCTATTAAAGAAACTTTCAATTAGTAAACCATTTATAACCCCGACGAATTTCGAGGGTGAAATTCATTTTAAGGGGGGTAGAATGTAACACCCCGAGATTTTATGAAAAATATTCTTTTTAATTTCACTAATGTCTTGTGTTGTACGCTACACCAAAAGGAGCTTTCACAACACGCATCCTTAATTTGCCTTGCATTACATTCAATCACGACCTTCCTCGATAGCGTGTGTAGTACGCAATAACGAGTTTCACTAAACAACAATATGCTATTAAAATATTATTAAAACTAGCCGTTATGAATAATAATAACCACATTTTGAAATTTTGTAATTTTATTTTTCAAAATGGAATTCATTTTTGGATTCGTAATATCGAAATTAGCTTAGGGTGAAATTTTGGTGATTTTCGGATAACTTTCATATTTTGATGAATAGTGAAAATTACTAAATTTTAATTTAAAACAACTTTTTCAATCGAAATAATTAATAGTGATAAATTATTAATTTGAGTGGTTTTAATGTATATTTAGAATATATTTTTACAATTTAATACAATTTTGGTCATTGGATGTAATTTCACATTTAAACCAGACATAAACAAATGTCAATCTTTTGATAGTTATTATCTCTTAAGAACACGCTATTTGTTTTGACGACGGGAATTAATTTTTAAATTAATTAATGCAACTGATATGTTTTGAATTTGGTAAAATAGAAATCATTTTTGAGTTCATAATATCAAATATAGCTTAGGCCTAATTTTTGGTATTTTTCTGAAAACTTTCAATTTTTGATGAATAGTGAAACCACTAAGTGGTAGTTAAAAAAACTGAATTTTTCATAAAACATAATTTTACTGCCTGTGAGTGGAATTTCAAAAATCCGAGAGACACGGTTGATGTCAGTAAGTAAAATGTGCTTCAATGAGATGAAAATAATTTTTGGTGAATAGTAACTTTTTACTTTTTTTACCACGGTTAAAAGTAAATAGGGTAATTAAGGGTAAAAATGATATTATTATTACCCTAACACATGTCCAAATTCTATTGGACAAGTGTAATTCGACCAAAAACAAGCTTAGTAATACAATAGGACAATTTAGGCCCACTTGGATTAGATTAGGACATTTATTATTAATTTATTTAAAGAAGGGTTAAAAGAGTTAAAATCAAAGTTTATTTACTAAAACATTTTCAATATGGGGTTATACATAAGATAAATTCGACTATAAATATTCATTAGAAAGATAAAAATATTTCCTACATAATGGTATTTTATTTGTAATTTTTAGACATTAAATAATTTAATTTATTTATGACACAATGATGATGCAGTAATTATCTTATTAATGAAATATTGAAATAATTGATGTTATAAACACCAAAATAAATGAAATTTGAGACTTTTTATGAATCCCACTAATTGTATAGGTTAATATGACATGTTAGTATTTATTTAATTAAATTGGTTCTAACTAATAATGCTTTTATGATTTTCACAAAAATCAATTACTAAATAGTGTCAAAATTGACATAAAATAGTTTTTAAAACAAATATTATATTATTAATTGTTATTTTATTCCTAAAAATCTAAGGTTCGGAAAAATGACTTAGATAAGGTTATATATATTAATAATAAACAATTTGGGGTTCTTTTGGCTTCTTATAGTATGTTTATTAACCTTATAGTGTAAGAACACAAGAAGACATGGTAAAAGTAAAATTATTTAACTTAATGTTAAATCTAAATGATAAGGTTAAAATAGGAACCTAAACTTGGATAAATTCTATTGGATGAGAGGATTTCGAACCTTTCCCACCTTAGCCTATAAATAAATCAATTTGGAGCTATTTAAAACCGAACTTGACTTTATAATTAAATAAAATATTTAGTTATTCCAATGGTGCCCCTCTCCTCCCTTATAAAAGGGCACCTCCTCCCTCTCTTCCTCACACCACTTTGAGCCTTCATGCTCGGCCAAAACCTGCAAAATTCTCCTCTACACTTCACTAGAAACATCCTAGAGGTTCTGGTCTTCCTCAAAGACCAATGTTAGTGCCCTAAGAGGAGGTCTCAAAGAGGCACTTCAAAGAAGAGGTAATTTCCTTTACCGATTCCTTCAACTTTATTTCTTCTTACACTTCTTCTTCTTAGGTTGTTTCATTATGAAGTAATAACATAAGTATCACTCATATAAGGATATGTTATTATAAGTATGAAACAACCCTATTTCACCATCTATCCATCCTACGGAAAACAAAATCACCGCGCGTGCGTACGTACGGAATACCGTCTCCACGCCGTGGTGTAATCTGTTTTTCCACCAACACCTTACATGGATGGGTATTATGGTGTAAATAATAACTATAAATAGTTATTATAACATCATAATGATTCTGATATATTGTATCATCCACTCCAATTCAATTCAATAATTATGGAAATGATATCATCGCTCGTGCGTACGTACGGACTACCGGCTCCACGACGCGATGAGATTCATTCTCCATGTTAACCATTTAAGAATGATTATAAAGTATATATAAGCAATAATAATGAAATATGTTACATTATAAAGCTACTGGATTTATTTTTATATATATTTATGTCATCTACTTAATTCCACTCAATTCAATAAGGAAACGAAAACAGCGTTCATGCGTACGTACGACCTACCGTCTCCATGAATGGTGTATTTCTTTCCATTTATCGATCCATTATATATATGTATATTATGAATATATATTATATATAAATCATGTTTTATATTCTATAATTAATTAATAATGATCTATGTAATCATATGAATAATTACAAGTTAAAACACGAACGACAAATGAGACGATTTTACCCAAAACGCTACTTTAACATGAATTTACAAAAGAACGGGTAATATAAAGTCATAACTGAACCATATATGATATAATAACAATGAATATGATTCTGTAATAAGTCAATGACATTATTTAAATCATTATACAGGAGGTTCGGACACTTACGAAGCAAATCGGACCTAAGGTAAGGGAAATATCACAATCTCATTTTTATCCGATATTGTTTATACTTTGGAATTTACTGGGGTGCATTTTATCATCCACATCCATGTTTCCTCAATATGTAATATTTTCATAATTCTACAATAGTTTATATCCAATTTTACCCTTCGGTGAGTTTTTAGTAAAAGATATGAAAGGAATCTTTTGTCGTTTTTCATACGAGGTACTTTTTGACTTTTTCGACTAAAGTACGAGAAGAATGTTTTTTAACTTATACGACATGAATGGATTTTTAAAACATTATTTCCAAGAAGCTTCCTTTACAAGTTTATTTTTAATCAACTTCTTTTAGTTTAAATTTTTATGACATGTTAAGAATGGAAAAATGTTTTTGAAGAAGAAAGGATATTTTCCTCAAGAATGGAGTTCAAGTTTTTAATCAAAATTATTTTCCATCTAAGATAATAAAGGGTTCTGTTTTTATCCCTATTATTACATTTATTTGATTATGTTGTGATGGAATTATTTTTATGAATTCCATTATCTTATATGAATTGTTTTATGATGTCATGATGTTTAAGATTCCCATTTGTATTACATGGGTTATGCAATGATGTATGATTTATGATTTTGCGGCACACATAAGAATGGTATCATTATGAGATGGGTGGGACCTATATCTCCCTCCAATGCATTGGGTAAAGATTTTATATCTCATGAGATAGACATGGCTGGAATGGTAAGTTATACCAGTTCAGTGAAAAAAGACTAAAACGAGGGTGACTCGGTTCAGAAAGGGACTTTGTCCACTAAGATAGTCTTGGGAATGAGTCTTGACTAACAAGAAATGATTCTCTATGATTATGTGTGTATGCCACAAAGTTTCATGGTTTAAGTTATGATTATTGTGATTACATTTCACTGCCATGATTTATCCCATGTTATGAAATTGTGATCTCTTTTGCAGGTTAAGATTTCCAAAAGTTATGTGCTTGTGTATACGATGTGATTGATATTTCTTTTGTTTACCCTTACTGAGCATTTGAGATCACCCTTTTATGTTTAATTTTCCCCTGGATATAAATAAAGGTTTTAGGTATAAAAAAAGGAAGATCTTTATGGGATATGTTGAAGATCTTTCACCAGGATTAGAAGATTATATTTCGAGTGTCAAAGACACTAAACTATTACGATCCTTTTGTGTGTGTTTTTGTTATGTACTAAGTATTCCGAAAATGTAATGTAATGTCAATGTACGTCAATATTCGGGTCTCAAAAAAACCTCTTTAGCTCTGAATTCAATCATAGCATGAAAAACAGGAAGACAATCTATACCCAAAATAACATCAAACTCTACTAGAGGTAAAACAATAAGGTTTGTAGGTAGATTCTTTCCACACACAAGTACAAGAATGTTCTTATGTTTTCTTTTAGTCTCAAAATTTCCTCCAGGTGTTTTTACCATAAGTTCCATATTCATATCTTGATATGGAATTCCAAATTTACTAGAAATATTCTCAGAAATGAATGAATGTGTAGACCCTGAATCAAACAACACATTGGCATAATCAGAACAAACAAATAGTGTACCTGATACTACTTCATTCAATGGCCCAACATCTACTGAAGTAGTTGCAAAGGATTTCACCACCCCCTTCTGCTTGTAATCTGGCTGATTTCCCTCAGTTGGGTTTATTTTTGGACACTCATTTTCATAATGACCCATTTCATTACACTGAAAACATTTTACTGACTGTAAATCAGATTTTGTCTTACCATTACCATGATCTTTTTCAGTGTAATTATGAGCCTTATGTCCCATTTTACTGCATCGGTAGAACTTACCAAAATTCAAAAGCCATTCCCCATCATTCTTTTTACCCCAATTTTCGCAAACTATAAACTTAAGTTTCTTACCATCAGACATTTTTGAAGAGTTCTTCCCTTTTGTCTGCCACATCGACCTCTTATTCTGTTGTTTTTCAAAGAACACATGATCATTGGAAAACTCCATTTGCACCTTCTCTGCACAACGAACAAGTTTTTCATAACTTTTGAACTCACAAGAAGCTAAATCCCTTCGATACTTTGGCTTTAACCCTAAGTAAAAACGGTTGATTTTACTATCAAGATCTCGTATGAAATTTAGACCATACCTTTCCAGTTGAGTGAATTTTTCTTCATAAGTAGCCACTAAGTCATCCTCCTGCCTCAATTCTAGGAATTGATTTTCCATCCTAAGATGAACAACCTTAGGAAAATATTTCTCAAGAAACATACCTTTGAATTCATCCAAATCAAGAGCATCAATATCCTCACTATCCTATATTTTTTTCACCATCAACCACCACTGATCAGATTCACCTTCAAAATGGATAATATCGAGACTAACCATTTGATGTTCTGAACACACCAAAACATCAAAAATCTTCTCCAGTGCTTTAATCCACCCTTCAGCTAGCACAGGGTCAGATGATTCTCTGAATTATGGGGGATGTTGCCTCATGAAATTCTCTACTACAGAAATGTTCCTCTGTGGTTGATCTGGATGATCTCATGCATAGATATCACTACCATTTATAGCCTGAGTCAATTGTTCCATCACTGCAACAAACTGTTCCATTCCGATTCCGACCATCTAGGGTTGCTGATTTGGAAATTTTCTCTTCCTATTGATGTCATCCCAACATAGATGCCATGTTTCCTCTATGGAAAACCATTATAAACACATAAATATCTTAGGCGAATAAACATGGTAATCTGTAAATGCTCTATCATTAAAATAAATTAATTTAGGGATAATAATTTAACAATACCCTAACTCCTAAAGTTATCTAAACCGACCATTGATACCAACTATAAGGACCCGACCATAAAAATTACATAATCTTGAGTTAAACGAATAATTCATATTGAGGATCTTTTCAGGTTTGGAGTTCTAGAGAATTAGGACATAACATATACATGAAAACTTGAATATTACATGTAGACACATGTAATCAATTTCAATTGTTTTCACAAAATAAAAACTCTTAAAAAAAGAGTCATGTCTAGTTTTATGTTTTAAACAGAAAGACATTTCCTAGATCCCATCCTTGACCCTATTCCACTTTATGTCCTGTGAAAAACATTTCAAAACATGGGATGAGCATAAAATCTCAGTAAGGGTTATAAACAAAATAGGAAAACATTAGCTCATCAATGCTTACATAACATAATATCTTTCGCATACCGCATTGAATCATAAGATTAGTGAATAACACAGAGAAATCATAACTAATAAAGGAAACTTGTGGCATCCATATCATACTTACATTGTAGCTGTCACATCTACATAGGGAGTTACATTGGAATACCCATCACAGTATATTCCTGAAATCTCATAGGAGAAACATTTATGTTTACCTCCTCCATTATACCCAATGCATTAGAGATCTATCTTAGGATCACCTACCATAGGTTTATCACTGAACCACCCGTATACATAAATAATGCCCAAGAACCACAACATAGTCATAACACATAACACAAGCATAAAGGAAAGATAAAATTTCCACATTTCAATCACAATATATCATTTAAATATATTGAAATAACAAATCCATTATCAAAACCATTTACAATACCAAAATATGTAAAAAAGGTGATTATGGTATTTATTTATGTTTTAAAAACAAGACGGCTTGGTAAGGAATCCAAAGATCAAATAATACTCGCGGTGGCAGAACAGGTCATTATCACCGCTTACGTTAAAAAAACATTCCTTTTGTAATTTAGTAAAAAGATTCATAGAGAAAAGATTCCTTTTGGATTAAAGTAAAATTCAAAGTGGTTAATACACTGTCTAAAATAAAGTTGTTTATAAAACAAAATATGACTCAATGAAAGGATATTGAGATGAAGTCCCTTACCTCGTGTCCAACTTGACCCATTCGTTCTTTAATTTCCTGAATAATAAACTAAATTTAATTTCTACTTGCTTATAAAACTTTTTCAGGTTTATTATTCCTCTTATATCACTTATTACCATGTTATAGACATAACATAGTCATTTATGTTAATAACGGTCGTTTTGTCGATATTTGGTACTTGAGTCGAAAATGGACTTCTTATAATTACTTGTTGTTAATGTGGTCAAAAGTTCATCAAATCCAGAACAATATTCATGATTTATATATCATATTTGTCATATAAATCTAGTATATACATGTATTTATAATAGTACATAACAATTACAGGTAAGAAATGAAATGCACCGTTCATGGAGACAGTAAGCCGTACATACACATGAACAGTACTTTCATTTCTATTTTGTATTTAATGGAATTAAAACATAATTAAACATATTTATATTATAGTTCCAGTTAGTATCATATAAAATAACAGTAACTCCATCCATTATACATCCCACATAAGGTATTAACGAGTCATATCACTTTGAGGGGGCGGTAGTCTGCACTTCCTCTAATGAGATTATCACGTTTACCCGTAATGGAAACCATAAAGGCATGCTATAAATTGAAAAGTACAGAAGCATAAAGAAAACATAAATATAATATATATCATATATAAATATAGTGCCATCATAATGGCCACCATGAGAGGTAGTAGTAGATAATTGAACATTCATTGTTTCGTGAGGCGTTAGTTTTCCATCCACAGAAACATTATGTTCTTCACCCATTAGATGGAGGCGTGTGTACGTGTAGTTATAATCATTCTCATAAAAACATCCTAGTATATCGAGGATACATGTTTTATTATAAAATAATTGAATAAAAAGAGTTTAGGGGTTGGAGAAGTAAAATAGAAGAAAAGAAGTGAAAAGAAACCATTACCTTTATTTTGGGTAACTTCCTTTGGTTTGAACCAAAAGGACTTCTTGAAGTTCCTTCTACCTAAGGTAAGGATTTTAAAAGGAGGAGAGGGATATTTGGAGCTTAATTGGATAGATTTTTGACAAGCCAAAAGGCTTGAGAGGTGTGAGGAATTGGTTAGATGTTGTCCCTTTTTATAAGGGAGAGGAGAGGCTCTTTAGGAAATGTGTGAAAACATTATTTTATTATAAACTTATATTCTATTTAAAAAGATCCAAAACACATTAAAGTAGAATATAAGATGATTAATATTATAAATAAAACCATCCAATAGGAATTGTATAGGTTTTGGATATTATTTTAGTCTTTATAATCTTATTTATTTAAATCATTTATTAATGAGGTAAAAACTACATCATTATTGTGTCATAAATAATTTAATTTATTTGATGTCTAAAAATTATAAAAAAAAAACCATGATATATGAAATATTTATATATTTATAATTAATATTTATAGTCTAAAATAAAACATATATAACAGCATGTAAAAATTAATTTACTAAAAAATATTTGTTTATGTCATTTTTGTCTTTACTTTAAGTTATTTAATCTAAAGTGTCATTATCACTACCAAGTGGCTCCATGTGGTCGATAAATAGACCCAAATATTCCCATGGTAGTAAATTACTCATAAAATAAGTTTAGGACAAGTGTTAAGGTAATTTTGTATTATTATAATATTCTTTTTACCTTGAATTACCCTATTTACCTTTAAACGCGGTAAATAAAAGTCAAAAGTTCATATTCACCAAAAATTATTTTCATCTAAATGAACCAAATTTTACTTACTAATAACTACCATGCATGTCAGATTTTTTAAATTCAATTCAGAGAAGTGTTAAAATTTCATTTAAATGAAAATGACAGTTTTTTAACTATTACTTAGTGGTTTCACTATTCATCTAAAATTGAAGTTTTTCAGAAAGATACCATACATTCACCCTAAGATAAATTTGATATTCCAAATTAAAAACAATTTATACTTTTCCAAATTCAAAACATAGAAGTTTCATTAATTAATTTTATAATTAATTCTCGTTGTCAAAACAAATAGCGTGTTTTTAAGAAACAATATCTATCAAAAGATTGACACTTGTTTATGTCCAATTTCAAAGTAAAATTCAATCCAATGACCACCATTGGATTAAATGGTAAAAATATATTCTAATTACATTTTAAAATCAATTAAAAAGATAATATAATCATGTAAAAAAATTATATTAAAAAGAATTTTTGAATTAAAATACAATTTTTTTTACTATTCATAAAAAATGAACTTGATCGGAAAAATTCCAAAAATTTACACAAAGTAAAATTTGATGTCCCCATTATAAAGAAGGATTTTATTTGGTCAAATAGAACATCTAAAAGTGACCAAAACTATATTTTAAAGAGGGTTCGCCATTAAAAGGCGATAAATCGACCCTTTAGTGAATATTTGAGTATTTATGCTTAAAATCGAATTCTTTTCTTATTTTAAGCCTCTCACATTTATTGGATAAATTTAAAAACATTTAACAAACATGTATAATCATATGTTAGTTAGATTTTTCATTCCCTCCAATACAACGGCTAGGAGTTAACTACCATTTTAAAAAATAATATTATATTATTAGTGTGCAACATAAGATTTAAAAGAAACTCGTTGTTGCGTATTAGTTACGCCATCGAACATAGAGTCCCCTAGAGGTAAAATTAATATTTAATTCAAAAATATTAATAAATATGAAAATGTAAAATTTCTTCATTTACCTATGATGTTACACAAATAGTGGGAAATATTAATATTATTTGAAAAGGATAATGAATAACTAATTCAGAATATAAATATAGGGTTTATTAAACAATTATCCAATAATTTAGTTTAATGTAAATTCCAAAATAAACAATCTCGATTAGAATGAGATTGTGAAATAATGTATTTAAATAGTCACAACATTGAAGTGAGAATTAATCAGTGAATAGATTAGGTCTATCAACTAAAAATGCACCTACAAAGTTGAAATACCACAATATATAGTCAAAATTCATTAGATACATAACTACATAACATCAATGACAATGAAGATGTAATACAAACCAATTTAATGAAATTGAGTTGTGAAATTCATTACCACTTGGTAACCATTTAGTCAAATCCACTTAGATGAAATATTCAGATTGAAACATAAAATTCCATGAATATTGAATTATTCATGATATTACATTTCAAAGGGGAACTATATACATTATATAAAATAAATTAGGTTTATAAAAATATAATATTCCTCAATGAAATGAAATTGAGACTAAATTCATAACCTTACGCTTCCTTTTGGTTGAAAATAATTTAACCTATTGTATAGTAGTTTTAAACATATTATTAACTTATAAAACAACCATATTAATATTTATAGGATCATATATGATCCTCTTATGACATATTATTACCCATTCATTAATAATCTTTCTTTATTTTCATTGTTTCGTGTGTTAATTGCCTTGCTTTATCATGAATGATTTGTTATGAAAGTTTTGGTTCTTGAACATATTATATAGTTTCATAATCTCTAGAATTATAATCATGAAATAATTATCATATTTTTACATCAATTATACTTTTAAAACCAATCCTGAATTATGGTTATGAAAAATGAAGTGTGTTATGATCATGGAGATGGTAGGTCATACATATGCATGGGTAATGTTTCCATTTTTCAATGATCATTATGCAAAAGAGGTATATAATATATTTATTTTTCATAATAATATAGATATAATAAATACCATATTATTACATTAAATATACATATATATATCACCCACATGTTTTGGTGATGAAAAGAGAGTCACATCACTTCATAAAGGCGATAGTCCATAAGAACACAAATGATGTTATCATCTTTACGCGAGTGAAAATAAAAGAAAAAAAAGGATCCATATTATTTTTACAGAATTATAAATATTTCATGAATATCTTAATTATGTAATTTATATGACATATAATCATTAACATTATTTATTATCACCTTTATGTAAAATTTTAGTGAAAAATTAATCACATCGCTTCGGAAGGCGGTATTCCACCCTACACACAAGTGATGTTATCATGTCTCATAGAGAATGGAAGATAATAATATTTATATATGATATAATGAATAATTAGGTATAATAATTTTCTAAACATCATATATAATTTATATCTATCATTATAGCCAACCTTTATAGTTGTAAGTGGAGAAACAAACAACATCGGTTCACGATGTGGTAGTCCTCTGTACACATGAAAGATGATTTCGTAACCCATTTGATGGAAGTGGAGATACCTTTAGGTCATGAAATTATTATAAAAATATCAATTTATATTTAATATAATGAGTTTTTTATATCAATATGGTATAATAAAAATTTACTTAGGCGGAGAAGGAAGTAAAATAAAGTCTCTAGTTGAAGAACATCATCTTTTTTCCAAGAATCATCCTTAGGTTTTCACAAAATCATTCCCTGGTTGGATGTATGAAACAATTATGGATTATATGATGCGGTTAGGGAATTGGGGAAGTTATTTTTTCAAATTTTGGTTGAAACAATTTGTTTGTAAGGTTATAAGAGGGGAGGATAGGGGGTGGCCTTTTAGAAGTGGGGTGAGTGTAAAACTTGTAATTATTTTGAAAGAGTGAATTACACCCAAGTTTCTTTCATGTCAACAAGACCCAATAATGTTAAAGTCTGGAATAATAATGTATAAGGTCAAAATATGTCTATAAAATGGGTTTTTTAAAATTTTTATCAGTCATTTGGCCCCTTAATTTTAATGTTTAATCCCTTAGTAAACTCATTATTACCCTAATCACTATGACTAATTTTAACTGTTTTCACTAATCAATTATGTCCAAAAATATGTTGGAATTATTAGAAATTAGAAATTATATTTATTCAAAATATTGAATCCAATTTTAAAATTTCATTTCACATAAGTGTAAAAATTTTAATTTAAAAATATTCCCTCAGATGTGATGAGAAAACATGTTTTTAAAGTGAAAATGTTCAAAAGTTTACATTTCTTTTATATCTAAATTCAATATTAAATTAACTCTAATGATATATATTGAATTAAAATATTTATAATTTAACCATTTTTACTTTAAAGAAAATTAATAATATAACATACCATTATAAATTATTTAATCCAATAGGAGGTTTTCAATTAAATTTCAGTATTTTTTTACTATTCTTTAAATAATTAAACATTTCCAAAAAATAAAACACATCCCCCTAAGATAATATAAATATTATTATTTAAAAATTGTTTTATATTTTTTCATATTTTTTAATGTAGTAGAAATTAATTTTAATTAATGTGTGCAAAGCACTATTAATCTGTCTTTTAGAAAAAAATACATTTTTTTGAAAAAATTTCTTTTTTTTCTTTAAATAGTAATTATTCTATCAATAATAGATTTATAATTAATAAAATTGTAAAAAATATAAATTTTAATAAGTTATTTAATCATTTTCATTCCCTTCATTCCAACATCTAGGTGATAATTATAATTTTAAATAATATTATTAATATTAAATTTTTCTTCAATAAAACTCGATCCACAATAGAAAATCAATGTTGGGTGCATTACAAGATATAAA
This sequence comes from Viscum album, assembly GCA_963277665.1. NCBI lineage: Eukaryota > Viridiplantae > Streptophyta > Magnoliopsida > Santalales > Viscaceae > Viscum > Viscum album. The sequence continues at coordinate 399,070,629 of OY728140.1, read as the reverse complement.
ATATATTTAATTTTTTTAAGTAAAAAATATATTGTAAACTCTCTGGATATTATATTACCATTAATTATTTTTGTTTCGTTTCATACACTCTATTGAATATAATGTTCATATTTTAAAATTTCATGATGTTACAATACCCCGTAGAAAAGATGAAATTTTAAAACTTCCATTATTATCACACAACCAAGGATCTTTCTAGAACTTTATAGCATATTCATTCCCAATTAAATAATATATGTCATTTTCATGAAGATTTATTTCAACACAAATAATCATACATATGTAACATGGTTTGAACCCAACTATTTTCAACAGAAAATTAATTCTTCTAAAATAATTAGACTTAAGAACATTAAAATATATAAATAATGATTATAAATGATCCATCACACTTTTTTGAATTAAGTGTATTATTAAAATTTATTATACCTCTAATTTCTTGTCTGAAATCATATTTTGTAACACATAATTATCCCATGAACACTAATGTATATTATTTGTTTTCTATTAAGCCTCACCAAAACATAAAAATGAAATATTATGGTAATCTATAAGAAAATTTTCTAGTTTAAAAAAATACAGAACATGCATTGGAATTGATTATTCAAATAAATTAAGAAAAATAACATTCTTCGCCTTCAAAATATTTTTACCATCCCAACCATGTATAATTTTTTCAATTCCCCTAATAAGAGATAAAAAATAGCATCTTTAGACCATCACATAATATTGGGAAGAGACAAATATTTTTTATGATGTTCAATAAGTTGAACCATTATTCTATTATATAGTTCTTATCTTCTTCATATTATAACCCCTGGATATAATATGCCTCTGATTTATTAAAGTAATTTTTTTTAGAAACATCTCATAATAATCAATTAAGATAATAAAAGTAAGGAATTCCTCTAAAGTCTCTCTAGTGAAGAAAACAATGACATTATAAAAAAATGATAAATATCTATGACACTTTTACTCTTATTTTCACTATTAATAATAACTATAGAACTTTTATAGAAATATATATTTTTATCAGTTAAGACTTATCCCAATTTTATGATTTGGAATCCATGGACCTGCACATGGGGTAAAATGGTAAATTTACCACAGTATATGACAATAGAGATTTTTTTTTGACTCGTTGATCTTAGGTCATGGGGTTTAACCTTGGGTTGTGTTTTGGTTAATTTCTAACCACATATAAATTTAAGGGATATTTTATTAGTCTAAGTTAGAATTATATTTCATTGTATATTAATAAAGAGTTATACTAAAAGTTAAAATAAATAAAATGGACGAATTTTATTAATGATGCTCGGAAATTACCCATAAAAGGTGCCTACATCTCTACCCCTCAGGTATCCTTGAGAGGATTTTCATTAAACATTGCTTTTAAATGATTTTATGAAGAAACCCAAACCCAATATTTTTAGTGGATGTATCAAGGAAACCCTTTACACAATGTAAGAACCTTGGTTTTTAGTGGTTATACCTAGGAAACACAAATACTAATAAAATTTCAATGGTTATGGATGGGTATCCAATATCATCTTGCTTTAAGGACAAGAAAGAAAAAAATATACCCTTTTGAGTACTATTAATTTAAACCCAATATCCCCTTTCTTTAAGGCCAAGAAATACCCAAACACCATTTTCTTTAAGGCCAAGAAAGAATCAAATAAAAAAACAAGGAGGATACTTTATTTGTCAAATCCCGTTACAAGAACACTCTCAACCTCTCACTAATAAATGAGAATATAATTTGATAGGAAGAGAGACAAAGATGTTAGAGAAAGAATAAATTCCAATACTTTAATCATAAATAACTCTCAAGAGGGAAAAATAGTTTCAATATGGTGTCTCTTGAACCATTATTGACTCCCAGGCCGCATGGGGATGTATTTATAGGATTCTGAGGTCCCATGGTGGTCTTGAAGCATTCGGGGGTTGAATCTAGTAATTTTATGGAAAATTAAGTCAAGTGGGACCAATTATAATGGCAATATTTATGTTCTTCCAAGGCCACCGGGTGGAAGGTGGCACCTAAATAGAACCATGATTTTTTATAGACTCTACTGCCCCACCACTGTGACCTACCATCTAGCCAGTGGTACCAAGGAAGAAATTTTTTTATTTATAGGACTAACTAGTTATCCAGTGTGGTATATTGGGTATCCTCTGGCACCTATAGGTGGGGGAATCTTATTTTTTTTCATTTGTGTTTCTTTTGATCCCTTTATTTGGTCTAGTACCTTCATGAAAAATTATCTAAAACATAAACATTGAAAACTATAAAATTAAATCATCACTTATAGTAATGTGTGTTTGTGATCATTCAAAACAACATAATAGAGAGATATGTACAACATTCTACCCCTTTGTGATAATCACAAACACATAATAAATTATGATAGGAATGATGTATTTATAATTTATATACCAAAAATGAATTCCAATATTTCATAATGAAATTAAATAAATTATTCTCAATATTTTAAAAATAATTTAAGAAATGGTATTTTGATAATAATTTAAAAAGAGATTTAATCAATAACTCAATTTTAAAAACATATCCCCCATTATGAGTATAAAAAAAATTCAATATTACGGTGTTTTCATAATTCATGATTAACTCAATTTGAAATATCATATGGTTTTCAAAATAATATGTCAAATTTTATTTCAAACATATAAACATTACCACTATAAAATAAATATGAATGTTTTTATAAAGATGGAAACTACCTCCCCCATTCATAAAATCATAACTTTTAAAATTCTTTAAGGAAAGTTTCAAAATATTTCAAATCCTTTGGATGTAATAATTGAGAGATAAGAATATAAACAAACATTTTTATTTAAAAATGGTTTCCCCAAACTAAGTTAAAAAAATCATACCTTTTATATATTCACCTTCTACCTTATTGGAATCATTATAAAAGGTTATAAACAAGGGTTAGAAATATGTAAAGATAATTCATTGATTAAGAAATAAGATCCAACCAAAAATGGAATGGAAAATTTATGAACTTTTAATTGTTTCTTTAAGGGAGTGAAAAATTGAAAATGATATTAAATATTTTAAAACATTTATCATTCTATAACACATTTAAAAAAATAAAAAATACAGATTACATATTCCCAAACAATCAAAAACCACTCAAATTTGAGAAATACATGAGAAGGTTTCTAGCAAAAGGATACCATTGCGATCTAAAAAAATTACAAATTGTTTTAATAAAAGTGTTCCTTTAAAATTCAAAAGAGAAACTTCGATCTCAATTTGTGAATTAAAAACATAATTCAAGAGTCTATTAAAAACCAAATTTCAAATAACAAAAACATTGTAATGTTCAAATATATTTTATGAATACAAAATTACATCTACATATGCTTTAGAAAATTTCATATTTGAAATGGGCTAGATCCCCCTCAATTGTTTCCTATTTGAAATGATATAAGGGTACAAAAAAAAGAATAACTATATTTAAATGAATAAATATAAAACACACAAAAAATTTCTCATAAGAGAGTGAGAGAAATATATAAATCACTACAAGGGTTTAATAATAGTGAAAAATTAATCAATGATCTCAAAATAAAAGAAATCTATTTATGGGATCAATGATATGAGGAGAAGAATAAAAGGATCATATTAATATCAAGATTATCAATATTTAAAATTGGGTATATAATTCAACGATTCTCAAGGTGAAAAATGAAGAATATTTGAATAATGGACATGGTTAAATTAATCATTATGAATGATAAAGAATGATAATTTAAAAGAGAATAAAAACCTCATGATTTAAATGAGAATAATTTTATTCAATCCATTTTAAACTTTCCTTAATAAAATAACAAATAAATTGTTTTTAGAGATGAATAATCTTGAATTGAAAACAATTATTTAAAAATTAAATATACAAAATAATGTTAAAATGAATAAAAAATAAAAAATACTAGATCTCAAGAATTATAAGTGAAAAATAAGATCGAATTTCAATATAAAAAATGATTTTTGTTATTTCAGAAGATTGATCAATGAGTATGTGTACTCCGTGATCATTTCAAAATTAAGAAAATGATTTATTCCTCCTTATTAAAAAATTAAAAAAATAATATGAGCTGTTGGACATTGAAATTAAAGATTAAGGACAATAATGAGAGTGTATCAAAAATAATTTTAAAAGAATCCAATGAAAAACTTGTAGAAGATTATATCCCCCACCCCTCACCTTAATGAATATAAAAACATCATAAAAACGATATATAAATAATACAGTTATAAAATACAATGTATTCTTACATTGACGATTTAAATTGAATTCAAAATGAATTCATAACATAAAGAAGATTTTGAAGAGAATTATCTAAATGATTATTTTGAAGGATATTTCAAAAATGAATTACAAAACAATGTAGTTTTGAAAATATTTAAAGAAAAATTATAGATAAATCTATAATCCCCCTATTTTGATTATAAAAACAACACCAATCCAATAATACTAGTATAAGGAAAATAAAAAATGTTGATTCAGACATTTTTATCCATTCTATCCCTTAAATTATAATTAATATAAATATTACACTTATAATAAAGATGTTTTTTAATTCATATAGAACAATAAAAAAAGTTCCATCCATTACAATAAAGGGTTTTACAAATAATATTATTTCATGAAAATATATATATGCTATAAATATCATAATGATGTCAGTGGAGAACACTAAAGATGATCCAAAATAATTATTTTTCATAAATTAATTTAGTAGAAATAATGAAACCTAATTCATTCTATGAATTAATTGAGTGAGGTACAAGTGACCATGATAAAAGATTTAAGTCAATAAATATCATAGCACTTTTATAAAAAAAACCTGAAAGGAAGCGAATGAATCTTAAGTGGAAGATAAAAAACTTGAGATAAATAAATAAGGAGTTTAAGTGGCCAATATAAGTCCCAATTAAAATGATTTAAGAGGAGATCGAGTGGATATGATGAATTCCATAATGAAATTATACATGCTTATACACATTTATTTAAGAATATATTATAATTTAAGTGATTAAATAATTGAAATTTTCTAGGTTTAAGTAATCTATTGAAAAAAAATGATTCACTTCATTCCATTGTTCCATTTTAAGGTTATTCGATTCTTTTGAAACAAATAAAATCTTATAAAAAATGTGGGGGAACATAGAAATTCTTAGAAAACCAAATGATATTTTAAAAGAACTGGATTGGGAATTATTTAGATTTTATAATATTAAATGAATATAGATTAATTAGACTGAGGGTAAACTAAAATTGATATAAAAATCATGAAAAACATCCCCTACACAAGAGTCCAAATAAGACAAGAAAAGGTGTATTGGAGGGCTGATGAGCAATACTGATTGGTCGGTGTACAAGAAACCAAACCCATGTTTCGTAAAGATTCATCGACTACCCAGTGTGGAACCACCAGCTAGCTAGTGACTCCTTTGGTATCTTAAAAAGTAATATCTATTTAAAAATAAACTAAATTGAAAATGAATTCAAATAATTAGATAATAAAATATAATTGTGATTTTAACTAATGAATCAAATAATAGTGAATAATAAATATAAATTTTGATATCCTTTTAATATCTTAATTACATTAAAATAAAAATTATGAATATCTTTTCAAAACAAAATAAATTCAATTTGAAACTAAATTTAAGGAAAAAATTGATAACTCAAGGAAATATTGATGTGAATTCTAATATTTCCCAATGATATTTGAATTGATATTTTGAAAAGATTTTTAAATACTAATGGGTATAATTTAAATAAATATCAATTATAAATTTAAACAACAATTACAAAATTAAATAATTGATCAATATCGTGGTCAAAAAATAAATATAATAATAAAATTCATACCAATCTCCCCTTTAATAAAATTTAATATTTTACCAAAATTGAAGTTTATCAAGAATAAATCATCCATGTTTCATATAGATAATTGAGAATTATCTTAAGATATTTCCTACAAAACAAATAAAAATAATTTTGGAACCCAAGTGAATTTGGGTAAACATATTTTAGGAAATAAATATTTTAGAACTCAAACATGTTTCGAATGTGAGATTCCATGTGGAATATGATATTTTCTATATGATACATTTGTTTAGTGGTAGACTGATCTTAGTCTACCATAATATTATTTTTCTATTTCAATCATAAATAATGTTCCCTTAAATTTTATATAATAAATACAAAATTTATATTGAAAATAACTTCTATCATAAATTAATTTCAGGTTATTTGTGGTGGGTATGGCTTGATTTGAATGAAAAATCCTATATCGATCCCTCACACATATTTGTGAACTCAAGATCTTGTTGAAATTTTATTCACCATGATTGAATTATGAAATATATTTTATATTTTATTTTCTTATATTTTCTAAAGTTTCAACATTGGTTTGGTCTATTAGGAACCCCCTTTTTTCCTTTAACATTATCTAAATCCCTTTTAGACCGTCATTTTATTTAAAAAACATCAAATACACTATTTGGATATTCATCTTTTTTGAGGTAAAATATTTGGTCTTTTCATATTTTTTAATTTCACATTTTCATTGAATATATAACCAAATTAATTTCAAACTATATTATACTTCCTTTTAAGATATTTGAACTTTGAGGTATGTTCAAAAAATCCTACTTAAAGTTTATCTATTCGATACCTTATATCTTCATAATTTAAGTGACTGGAAGAGATCGATGATCTTCAATGTTATACCAAACTATTTTATTTTTTTAATGATATAATAAATTAGTTGACCGAATTGAATTAAGTGAGGGAGTCATCGTTTTCACTCTTTTTTATGCTTTTTGTACCTTCTTAGTTTTGAACTTTTTCTTATGGAAGTTAATTTTTTTGTTCTCCTCATGTGTATATTGAATTAAATTTTAAATCTCATTATCATTTTTATACATAGTAACCCTATCAAATTAGTTTTTATCTAATGCACAAAAAATAGAATTCATAGCTCTTACATCTAGTTTAAAATACATAATATCATTAGGAGTCCACTTATCACACGATTTATTATAAAAACTATAGAAATTTAAATCCATATTCCAAATAGAATATACTATAATTTTAAGAAAATTAGAGATATAAATTTTCCAATAACTATAATTGGTTCCATCAAAATAATAAACATTATCCATGGAGTTTCCTTTCGGAACACCATTAGAATTACAGGTAGAAGCCATCATTAAATGACTATTCCTTTTAAAAAATTAAGGTTTTTCAAAATTAAATGGTCACATATGATAATAATAATTTGACAGATTAAGTATAGAAGGAGGGGGTTGAATTTACCTTTTTTAAAAAAATTACAAATTAATTCTTAATTTTATGGAACTCAAACAATTTATGTGATAAATGAAAATTTTAAAAGTTAACTACAAGATGGATAATTATAATTGAATGGGATTAAATAATTAGTTATCATAGAATATATAAAAATAAATAATACACAATAATTTGATTTCAACGTTTTATAATCACCCATGAAAGGTTCCTACTTCTCCACCCCTTAAGTATCCTTGGGAGGATTTGGATTAAATCTTGTTTTCAATAGTTGTAAAAATAAACCCAATTAATTTATTTTTATTAGCTGTAGAAAGGAAACCTATTACTAGATTTATAAACCTTGGTTTTTATTAGTTTTACAAAGGAAACCCAAATACTATTTTCCTTTTAATGGTTATGGCTAGGAACAAAATTATCCCCTTTCATTAAGGCTAAACAAGAACCAAATCTGAATTTTATTTAAGAAACAATCAATTAAAATCAATATACCCTTTCTTTATGGCCAATAAATTACCAGAAAAGGCTTAATTTGAGGTCAATAAAGAACAAAAATGAAAATAAATATGAGACTTTCTTTGTGAAAGCCCCTCACAATCACACTCTCAACCTCTCACAAATTAATGAGAATAGAATTTGTGAGGAAGAGTGACAAAGAGATGAGAGAAAGAAGTAATTACTATAATATAATCATGGAGGGTTCTTGAGGGGGTAGTAGAAATATGGTCTCCATTGATCTATTATTTCATATAGGCCTCCATGGGGGTATATTTATAGGATTTTGAGGTCCCTTGGGGGTCTTTGAGTTGTTGGGGGTTGAATATAGTTATTAGAGGGTGAATTATGCAATGTAGGGTTTATAACAACAACTATATATATATATTTTCCTATTCCCATTGGGTTGATGGTGAGTTTCATTGACTAGCAAGTGGAACCTGGACAAAACCAAGATTTTTTCTAGACAAGACTGACATGCTGGTGGTGCCAGGGTAGAACAGATGTTCTGTCAAAGTCCCACTGCCTATCTAGTTTGGTCTACCAGGTAGGCACTGGAAAATACATGGGGGGGGGGGATCAAAAAAAGTGCTTGATTTTATAGATCCCTCTATTTGGACTTTTAACACCCCAACCCTAGTTACCCAGAGTCATTACATTATTACACAACATTGGCATGATGACAAGAGATCAATTCTCGAAAAATCGATTAGTTCAGTAGCCTCAGAAGTAATAGATACATACACAAGTTTTACATTACATCATGAAAAAAAAACAAAAAAAAAACATTTTGTAACCTTTTAACACACTAATATACCTTATCCTATCCCTACAGTTCAACCATAAAATACTTCTTCACATCCTGGAAAAAATAAAACATATAAATGGGTGAGCTCAGATGCACAGTAAGGATAACAATATAGCTGAAACTTTCATAAATAAGCATAAACATTTAAGGCAATGTATAAGACTAAAACAAAATCCTTTTTAAACATCAACTTCAACATAATATGAAAAATATAAATCAAAATAATTCCATTTACTTATTCACATGTATATTCTACTAGTCAAAAAATCACATGTAATATCAATAGGTAATTTCATAATGAAGGAATGCGTAATGCCGAACATCATAACCACATAGTCAAAGCCTCATGCCAGGACTGCAAATAAGATTTTTTCAAGGCCTTGTGCCAAGACACTAGTTTGTCTCATGAGACCTACTGATGCATCGAGGAGCTATATCGGGATCCACATGTCACTTACTAAGTCCAATGCATTCGTCATATGTAAAGTTTGAAACATAACATAAACATTCTTATCGAAACTAGCATATGAAATGTTAATACTTTTACCATAAAACATGAATGGTATAAAAATAACACATCCATAGTCAAACAAATCACAAAAACTTCAATACAATATGGAATAATGTATCATAATAAATCAAATTCAAACAAGTGTTAAATCCATCAAAGGATGTTGACATAGACAAAATCAAAACTATTTTAGAGAAATATATCCTTCTATTTTGAAATCATTTAAAATTGACGTAATTATAAAAGAAAAAAATTATTTTGAAAATATTATTATGAGCTTGTAAGGGAAGCCTTGAATGTGTTATAAGTTGGGACCAAGTTGGACGGATAAGGAAGTACGAAGAGTCTGCTATTATAGAGTGTTGTCTTTTGGTTATCAAAGTAGATAAATAAATTCACTTTGTAAAGGTCTTTAAAACCATATGATGCATTGCTGATATGTATTTTACAAATATAATAAGTTAGGAGAACTTGTGATGAAATCCTTATAAAGAAAATGGGGATAAATGACGATGAAATTCATATAAAATTTTCATTAGAAGGAATGATTCTACTGGAAGATGGGAAGTTTCAGTACATCCCATTGTAACAATGACAATGCTAAATATGATCTGTCAATGGATATATATCACAATAGGGGAGTTCATGATGAAAGATGAAGAATGGTTATGGGAAGCATTAAAGATAGAAATGACAAAGGAACATACAATCTGGAGGCGGCACAAAAGAACAGTTTAGAAGGAATGATTTACGCACAAGGCATGCTTTAAGGTCAGAACATCGAAAATTTTCAAAGGCATGGAGTGTATGGAAATTTAGGCAAGTTGCGTGAAAAAAATAAAGTGCTGCACGAAATTGTAATGGGATGTGCGAAATATCAGCGGGATGCATGAAAAAATAAAGGTTGCGCGAAATATTGGTGTGGTTCTCGAAATAGAGGAAAAATTTTTTTCTCAGAAAAGGTGATTCGAGATCAGAAGCTTGATAATTGGAAAAGGCATGAGGTGTGTTAAAAAATAGAGAAATGTGTGAAATACGATGTTGCGTGAAAGAGTTTTTTATGCGCATGAATAGGGTTTTACGCACTGATTAATTTTTTTCGCAGATGGTTAAAAAGGCTTATAAATATGAGGCGAACCCCTCTCATTTGTTAATGCACGACACTTAGAAGAAATCCCGAGCTCTGGTGCGCGTAAAATTATACGCTAAGTGAGTTGCATGAAATGAAAGGAGTTTTCCCGAAAAGAAGACAGTTGTGCTAAATAGATAAAATTTTTCTTGAAAAAGAGAAGTTGCGCAAAAAGTTTTTCGTGCCAAAAGATAATTTTTATGTGCAATCCATTTGAATTACGCGCAAGGTATCGTAAAGGCTGCGTGAAAAATTTGGGTTATTTGCACATATTTAGTTGTGTGTGTGGGAGTTCTTACCAGTTTCTGTGTAGGAAATTGGTGATATGTACTTCAGAGAATACAACTGTTCAATTGTAAAGAAGCACTGAAATACTATAATTCTCTATTTGTGCTAAGAGGGAGCACATGCACTATTGTATTGTTTTCAAAGTGCAACACGAGTGTAAGGGTATATCCTACTCATTATATTCCATATAAAAGGATTGTTTTCTAGTGGATTGTGTGGTACTAGATTGTTTCTGTACCATACCAAGGACGTAGATACTCTTGTTGAGTAGCGAACCTTGTAAATCTTGTGTTCCTATGGTTGTGTGTGTTCAGCACGGAGTAAACTCTTCAACAAGAGGCGAAGATTTTTTCAAAAAGCATGAAACATAAAAAGAAAAAGATATCACTGATTCCACATTCCCACTCTCAGTGATACTTGGATCCTGACAGGGAACTTCATTATAATGGCAGAAAATAGCCGCACTCGCCATATAAGTTGAAAAAACATTCTTACCTTAATTCGTCGAAAAGGTCATAAAGTACCTTGTTTAGAAAAAGATGGAAAGATTCCTTTCAAAAAAATTTATAAAAAATAAAAAATGGTATAAATGACTTTAACCCATATTATATGAAATAGTAAAAATGTTTTGAAATAATTTTTTAAGAAACATAGATTTGGATGATAAATTGGTCCCAGTACATACTCAAGTATAAACAACCTCAGATAATAAAAAGATTGTGAAATTTAACCCTTACCTTGTACTTTTACATGGTTGAGGGTACGTTAACCTTCTAAATAATAGTTAAATCATTGTTATTAAACTATACAAAAACAACATACATCAATATGATATCATATATGATCTCTTAATATTTATTTGTTAATAATATTTTAGTAGTATCATTGTTTCCGTTGTTAACTGATACATTTTACTTTATATTCTTGGTTACATAAGAGATATTTGTTATGGATAGGATGAATTTGATTCATATATAGAATGATATTATGTTTTTAAAAATTATTTTAAATCATAAAATGAAAATTATTCTTGAATGGTTATGACGGGGAATGAATTTCATCTCGTTCGTGGAGACGGTAATCTGTACGTACGCACAAGCGACAATATAATTCTATTTATGGTGAAATAGTATGTAATTGGATGGTATATCATTTATAAAAAATCATTAACATGTTATATTTATTATTTATATTAGTTATAATCATTATTATACCCATCCAAATAATGAAGTGTTTGAATAAAAAACTACACCACGACATGGAGACGGTAAACCGTACGTACACACATATGTCGACTTGCCATTCATAGGATGGATAGAATAATGAATATGGTTGTACCATATTTATAATAACATAACATTATGTATAAGTAACTAGAGTAATTATTTTGGTATGTAAATAACAAATAAATAGGAAGTGGAAGAAGAAAAGAACATGAAAGAGATGATGAAATTATTACCTCTTCTTTGGGTTATCCCTTTTAATTTGATCAAAATGGATCCTTAGGTTGCCTTTATGATCAAATAAAGGCCTCTAGGATCATATTATGGTAGTTGGGAGGATATTGGATTAGGGGTTGGCCGAGCCAAATGGCTTTGGAGGTGTGATTTTGAGAGAAGGGGGTGTACACTTTTATAAGAGAGGTGATGGTAACTTTAGGAAAAGATTGAAATATTATTTTATTATAAAATAATTTTAATTTTATAATTACTCAAAAAGAATTTATTTCTATGATAAGGTGGGGATGGGTCAAAAAAACTCAATCAATAGGTTTTAGAAAGGCTTAGGTTACCATATTAACCATATCTTTTTTATTTAACGCTTAGTTAAATTGTTTTGTGTTTACCATGCCTCCTTGTATTTTTATATTATATGGTTAATAAACATACTATAAAATGAAAATAGAACCTAGTTTGGTTCGTTAATGGTATATCTAAAATTATATAAGTCATTGGGCCGATCCTTAGATTTTTAGGAATATTATACCATTTAATAATATAATATTTGTTTTAAAAACTCATTTATGTCAATTTTTTAACTATTTTGTATTTGGTTTTTGTGAAAGTCATAAAAGCAATATTTCTTCTAAAAAATTCATTGAATCAACCCTAGAATGTAATATTATTCTATAAAATTCGTGGATGTCATAAAAATATTCAAATTATATTTGTTTTAATATTTATAATATCATTTATTTTAATCATTCATTAATAAGGTAATTAATGCATCATCAATGTGTCATAAATAAGTTAAAAAAATTAATGTATATTTTTTTTAAATAAAATACAATTATTTATTAAATATTCTTATATTTTTAATTAATATTTATTGTTGAATTTATTTTATGTACAACCCTATATTAAAAATGTTTTAGTTATGAAATTTTGAATTTTACACTTTAAACTCTTCTTTAAATTAAATAATAATAAATGTCCTAATCTAATCCAAGTGGACCAAAAGGATCATATTTTATTCCTAAGGTTTATTTTGGTTGAAATAAACTTATCCAATAGAATTAGGACATGTTTTAGGGTAATAATAATTTCATTTTTACCTTTAATTACCATATTTACTTTTAACCATGGTAAATAAAAGTCAAAAGTTACTATTCACCAAAAATTATTTTCATGTTATTAAACCATATTTTACATACAGATATCAACCGTGTTTCTTGTATTTTTTAAATTAAATTCACAAAAGCGGTAAAATTACATTTAATGAAAACTTGTAAACCTCCCTAAAAGGTGGGTAAAAGACATTAAAAACCCAATACAATTTTTGAAATATAATTTTATTATAAAATGACTCCAATGAATTAAATTGAACTAATATAGGTATTATGTATCTATTGTGACTTATAATAAATTTTAATAAAATAAATAATTATTTAAATAAAATGTTGGTTTTAAACAATAACACAGAGTTTTTCACTATTCATAAAAAATTGAATGTTTTCAGAAAAATACCAAATATTTACCCTAATCTAATTTTGTTATTCTGAATCCAAAAATTAAGTACATTTAGAAAAATAAAATTTATAAAATTTCAAAAAGTGGGTATTACTATTCAAAACAGCTAGTTTGATTGGTCGTGGTGTGTTATATCTAAAAGTTGTGTACAATGGAAACTATTGCATTATTCAAAAGGAAACGTACCGTGGATGTTTAGGGTGTTACATTCTTCCCTCCTTCAAATAATTTAGTCCTCAAAATTTATAGAATACTACTACGTAAAAAGATTCAGGTGGTTCTTCATCATAAGTTTCTCAGGTTCCCAGATTGGATCTTCCATCTTATGGTTTCTCCAAAGAACTTTTACCAGAAAATTTTTCCAATTTCTCAATACTTGTTTTCTGGAATCAAGAATCATGTTAAGCTCTTCACAATAAGATAGATTGGGTTCTAGTTCTATTTATTTATAGGTGAGTACATGAATAGGGTCACGTATGTATTTTCTCAACAGTGATACGTGGAACACATCATGAAATCTGGAGAGACATGGAGGCATTGAAAAATGGTAAGCTAGAACTCCAATTCATTCTAGTATTTAGAAAGGTCTGATGTACCTAGGACACAATTTACCATTTTTAACGAATCGTATAACACGCTTCCATGGAGGTACCTTCAAGAAAACATGATCTCCTACCTGAAATAACAATTAATTGATTTGGTTATCGACAATTACCTTTTTCCTACTTTGAGTTGCTTTGATGTGGGTTTATATAATATTCACCTTTTCCATTTTTTCCTCAACATGTTTTGGGACTATGAGTTTTCTTTTACTGACATCATCCCAACAAGTTGGTGTGAGACATCTCTTCCCATATAACTCTTCATATGGTGCCATCTGAATACTTGAATGGAAGCTGTTGTTATAAGAAAATTCTACCAGAGATAAATATTTATTCCACATACCTTGAAATTAAAGTGAGAAAGATCTCAACATGTCTTTTAAGGTTTGAATTGTCCATTCTGATTGTCCATCAGTTTGAGGGTGGTAGGCAGTGTTGAAATGAAGTTCAATATCTAGGGCCTTCTAAGTACTTTTCCAGAATCTTGATGTAAAACAGGGATCAAGATAAAAAACAATCGATAGGGGCACTCCATGAAGTTTTAAAACTTCATAAATATATAGTCTTTCTAACCGTTCAAGTGGTAATTCTTCTCTTATAGAAAGACAATGTGCTGAGTTGGTAAGACGATCAACAATGGCCTATATTTCATCATTCCTTCTAGGAGTATTTGGTATTCCCATGAAAAAGTTCATCATAATATCATCCCATATCCACTTAGTTATAGGAAGAGGTTGAATAACTCCTCTAGGATGTCATCTTCCAGCCTTAACTTTTTGAAGAACAATACATCTTGACACATAGTTAGCAATCTCCCTTTTCATTTTGTCCCACAAAAAATGTTCCTTCAAATCCCTATAAATCTTAGTGATACCAGGGTGTATAGAGAAATTGGAGTTATGAGTATCATCCAATAATTCTCTTTTTAGATCAGGTATATCAGGAACACAAATTCTCTTCACAAATTTCAAAATTCCATCTTCATATTTGAAGTCGATCAATCTCCAATCATTTACAGCTTTAATTTTATTTTGAAACTCCTCCTCATCATTCTAAGAACAGTATATTCGTTATATAAAAGATGGATTGGAAACCATTTGAAAAAGTATCAATGTTTCAACTTCCATGATTATTCCCATATCCATCATTACTAGATCCATGAACATTGGATCCCTTTCAACTCTCATCTTATTCAGAACTCCATGATCCATTCTGCTAAAAACATATTCCACCTTATTTGCTTTCTTAGGGTGGTAGTGTATAGTTCAATCATAATCATTGAGTAGATAGAGCCATCTCCTCTTCCTCATGTTTATTTCCTTTTGTGATAAAATATACTTCCAACTCTTGTGATTTGTAAATATGTCACATTTGTCACCATATAGATAGTGTCTCTATATCCTCAAAGCAAACATTACAACTGCTAACTCAAGATCATAAGTGGGATAGTTTTGTTCATGAATTTTTAGCTATCATGATGAATAGGAAATAAATCTATCATTCTACATAAGGATACAACCATGTCCTTTTTTGAAGCATTACTATAAATAACAAACCCATCATTCCCCGATGGTAGAGTCAAGATAGGAGCACTGACTAATATTCTCTTTAGTTTTTCAAAAAATTATTCACACTATTTTTTCCAATCAAATTTAACCCCTTTACATGTGAGATTGGTTAATGGGTTACCCCATCAGGCAAAATTCTGGACGAAGCACTGATAATGACATGTTAGACCAGTAAAACTGCATACCTTAGTTATACTCATTGGTGTTAGAAATTCTCATATGGCCTTGTCCTTTTTAAGGAACAATAGTGATTCCATCCTTAGAGACAATATGGGAAATAAAAGAAATCTCCTGAATCCATAATTTAAAATTTCTAAACTTCTTATATAATTAATTTCTTATAAGAGTCTTTAGAATAATGCGCACGTTATTTTCATGATCTTTTTAGCTTTTGGAGTATGCCAATATATCATCAAAAAATAACACTACAAAGTCATAAAGATATTCCTTGAAAAATTTATCCATTAAATCCATGAAAATAGAGGGTGCATTAGTCAGTCCAAAAGGCCTTGGTGTAAACTTGTAATGCCCGTACCTGGTTCGAAATGTTGCCTTTGGAATGTCTTCCTTCTTCATGCACAACTAATGATATCCAGATCAAAGATCAATATTTGAAAAATATTGAGCTCCATGAATTTGATCAGATAAATCATCAATACGAGGTAGGGAATACATGTTCTTTATTGTTATAGCATTCATCTCCCTGTAGTCAATGCACAACTTCATAGATCCATATTTCTTCTTAACAAAAAGAACATGGGCTCCCCATGGAGAAACACTATGCTGAATAAATCCTTTATTACTCAACTCCTCTAGTTTTTTATTTAGTTCCACTAATTCCTCAGTGGCCATTCTATAAGGGGTCATAGATATGGGCCTTGAACTAGGAATTAAATAAATGCAAAACACAATTTCTGTTGATATAGGATGTCTATGTAAATCATCTAGAAACACATCAACATATTCTTTCACAATAGGTACTTCATTTATTTGAACATTACTTTCCTCACCCATAGTTATTTTACTCTCTTCTTCCCCAATAATTGAATTTAGTAGAGCTACTGGGGGTGGATCTAGATAAGAATTAGATGGTGACATTTCTAGTCAAAAGATAAGGTACTCATTATCATCATCGGAAATAGTAACCTCCTTCTTCTTGTAATAAATTTTTGCATAAATGTCCAAAATCCAATACATACCAAGGATTATATCAAATTAAATCATGGGTATGATGATGAGATCATCAGATAAATAATGTCTATATGACCAAATGCGAACTGATTCACAAAACGTTGTTACAATGATACATCCCTTTAGAGATTTTGCTGACAACTCCCTTGTTAAATCAAATTATAAATAACTAATTTTCTAATCA
Organism: Viscum album; assembly: GCA_963277665.1. Classification (NCBI taxonomy): domain Eukaryota; kingdom Viridiplantae; phylum Streptophyta; class Magnoliopsida; order Santalales; family Viscaceae; genus Viscum; species Viscum album. Next base: position 399,053,529 of record OY728140.1, on the reverse strand, counting down.
AACTGGGAATATATGAAATAATGTGATAATCCAGAATCAAATAAAGCATTGTCTAAAGTTGAGGAAACCATTAAATTACATTCAAACACATCATTAAGAGATTCAACCTCAGCAGTAGTGATTTCATAAGCTTGGCCATGCACCCTTGGTCTTTTCTGAGGTAAGTTTCCTTGGGGCTTAGGACATTCATTTTCATAATTCCCCATTTCTCTACAATTGTAGCATTCAACCTTGACAGCCTCTTTCTTTCCCTTGCAATCACGAGCTTGGTGGCCCTTTTCACCACACTTATAACTGACTCCCATTCCCTTCAAGAAGGTACTGGGGTGATTATTCCCACATTTACTATAGGATGGAAATTCAATTTTTCCCTTCTTACCATAATTTACATTTCCAGAGTGTTCAACATATCTCTTCTTCTCTTGCTTTGCTTTAAAGTCGTAAGACATAAAGAATTCCTTTTCTGTCTTGATAACACATGAGACAATATCCTCATACGATGAGAAGGATTGTGAGACTAATTCTCAAAGTATAAATGGGATTAACCCAACAAATAATCGACCAATATTACTCCTTGGGTTACTTATATAATCTTTAGCATGCCTTTTTAACCATGTATAGTTAGCCTCATACTTTGTGACATTCTCATCCTCCTTTTTCCTCAGATTCAGAAATTTGCATTCCATATATACTTGATGGCCATGAGGAAAGTATTTTTATAAGAAAATATCTTTAAAATCCCTCTATTCCATATTTTATACCTCTTAATCCTATTTTGTGTTTTGAATTAATGACCTTCGTTGATATGCATCTCCTGTGAGGCGATAAACTTCCATGAAAACTTTTTCCCTTCTGCTACTCCCCAAAGCATAAAATATTTTCTCTAAGGAACATATCCATTACTCAGCTACAAATGGATTTTTAGTCTCATTTAGTGTTTATGGATGTTTCCTCATGAAGTGGCCTAACATAGATCCTCCACGTTGTGGATCAGGGTGCTCCATACCGGTAATGTTATTATTCATAACCTGAGTGAGTTGTCCTAGTATGGTGATAAGCTGATCAGAACCAGTTCCATCACCAGTTCCACTATAATTATCTTAAGTAGTAGGGCAGTCCATACATGGATTACATGTGTTTATACGGTTCCCATTCCTTCCATTAGAAGACATTTCTAAACAATAGAATACACTAGATTAGTTTATGATTCACAATACATAATTCCAAACTTGTAAAACAATTGACATAAACTGAATAGTTTACTGATATAATTCATAATCATAAAAAAAATTTCTTTGAGAAAGTATATAGTCATAAATAAATCAAAATGGTTTATAAGGAAAATGTGAATTATCCTAACCATATCCCCTTGGAGTGTCATAACCAAGAGTGCAGCAAGACCCGTTGTTGTGCACCAGGATACCACGGGTGAAGCCCAAAACTCCTTGTCGTAGTTTTCACTTCTAGGTACCTCTTGGCCAAAGCCACCACTACTATCCTGTATCCAGACATGGATTTATTGCTTGGACAACTAAAAAAATATCTATATTACCAAAATTCTAGTAAGTTCTTCAATAATAATCCTCAATGTCTATCTTAGGATAAAGTTTTATAATACGAGTTTTTCTAAATCTAGTTTCCAATGTTTGCGCTAAACTTTATATGATACAAATTGTAATGCCCAAAAACTAGTTACCCAGATTCGGGGCATTATTGCATAACATTGGCATGATCATAAGAGATCATGTCTCCAAAGAAAGATTAGTTTAGTAGCCTTGGAAGTACTAGATACATACATAAGTTTTACATTACATCATGAAATAAAAACAACAACAAAATTTTTCCCCTTTGAACACTCTTATATCCCTTAGCTTGTCCCTATAGTTCAACCATAACATACTTCTTCACAACCTGGGAAAAATAAAATATAGAAATGGGTGAGCTCAGATGATCCGTAAGGATAACAATATAGTGAAAACTTTCATAAATAAGCATAAATATTTAAGGAAATGTATAAGAATAAAGCAAAATCCTTTTTAAACACAAACTTCCTCATACTATGGAAAATATAAATCAAAATAAGACCATTTACTTATTCACATAGATATTCTACTAGTCGAATAATCACATGTACTATCAATAGATAATTTCATAATGATGGAACGCATAATGTCAGACATCATAACCATATAGTCAAGCCCTCGTGCCAAGAATACAAATAAGATTTTGTCAAGGCCATGCGTCAAGACACTAATTTGTCTCATGAGACCTACTGATGCATTGAGGAGCTATAACGGGTTTCACTCGTCACTTACTAAGTCCAATGCATTCTTTATATGAAAAGGTTGAAACATAACATAAACATTCGTATTAAAACTAGAATATGAAATGTTAATACTTTAAACATAAAACATGAATGGTATAAAAATAACACATCTATAGTCAAACATATGACACAACATTCATTACAATATGGGAGTATGTATCATAATAAATCCACTTCAAACAAGTGTAAAATCTATCAAAGGATGTTGACATAGATTAAATCAAAACTATTTGAGAGAAATATATCTTTCTATTTTGAAATCATTTACAAGTCACATAATTTTAAAATAAAAAATTTATTTTGAAAATATTATTATAATCTTGTAAGGGAAGCCTTGAATGTGTTATAATGGATGAAAATAGCCGCACCCACTGTATAAGTTAAAAAAAATTCTTACCTTAATTCGTCAAACATGTCATAAAGTGCCTTGTTTGGAAAATGACAGAATGATTCCTTTCAAAAAAATTTATAAAAATCTAAAAAAGGGTATAAATTAATTTAACCCATATTATAGGAAATTGTAAAAATGTTTTTAAATACATTTTTAAGAAACTCAGATGTGGATGATAAAGATGTCCCAGTAGATACTTATATATAAACAACCTCGAATAATAAAGAGATTGTGAAATTTAACCCTTACCCGGTACTTTTCCTTGGTCGAGGTTACATTAAACTCTTGTATAAGAGTTAAATCATTGTTATTAAATTATAAAATAACCACATACAAAAATATGATATCATATGTGATATCCTAATATTTCTTTGTTAATATTATTTTAGTAGTATCATTGTTTTAGGTGTTAATTGATTCATTTTCCTTTATATGATTGGTTATGTATGCCATTTTTGTTATGAATAGGATGTATTTTATTCATATAAATATTTATATTAGGTTCTCAAACATTATTATTAATCATAAAATGAAAATTATTCTTGAATGGTTATGATGGGGAATGAATTTCATCGTGTTCGTGGAGATGGTAATCTGTACGTATGCACGAGTGAAAATATAATTCTATTGATAGTGAAATATTATGTAATTGGATATTATATCATATATAAAGAATAATTAAAATGATATATTTATTATTTACATCAGTTATACTCGTTATTATACCTATCCAAATAATGATGTGTTTGAATAACAAACTACACCAAGACATGGAGACAGTAAGCCGTACATACAGACATATGGTGACTTTTCATTCAAAGGACGGATAAAATAATGATTATGGTTATAAAATATTTATAATAGCACTAAATTATGTATAATTTATTGGAGTTATTATTTTCTTATGGAAACAACAAAGAAAAATGATGTGTAATAATAAAAGAACTTGAAATAGGTGATGAAGTTATTACCTATTCTTCGGGTGATTCCTTTTGATTTGATCAAAATGGATCCATTGGTTGGATTTATAATCAAATTAAGGCCTCTAGGTTGAGGTGAGGTAATTTGGGAGGATATTTGAGTAGGGGTTGGCTAAGCCAAATAACTTTTAAGGTGTGATTTTGAGAGAAGGGGATGTACCCTTTTATAAGAGAGGTGATGGTCACTTTAGGAAAAGCTTGAAATAGTATTTTATTATAATATCATTTTCAATTTATAATGGCTCTAAAAGGATTTATTTCAAGTATAAGATGGGAATGAGTTGAAAAAAATAAAACAATAGGTTTTATATAGGTTTAGTTCACCATATTAACATTGTATTTTAGATTTAACTGTTAGTTAAATAGTTTAACATTTACCGTGTCTCCTTGTATTTTTATATTATATGATTAATAAACATACTAAAAAATTACAATAGAAGATCAAGTGGTTCATTAATGATATATCTAGACTTATATAAGTCATTTGGCCGATCCTTAATTTTTTAGGAATATTATATCATCTAATAATATAATATTTATTTTAAAAACTCATTTATGTCAATTTTTACAGAATTTAGTATTTTGTTTTTTTGAAAGTCATAATAGTACGATTACTTCAAAACAATTCACTAACTCAACCCTAACATGTCATATTAATCTATACAATTTGTGTATGGAATAGAAACTTTCAAATTATATTTGTTTTATTATTTATAATATCATTTATTTTAATAATTCATTAATATGGTAATTATTGCATTATCATTGTGTCATAAATAAAATTAATTATTTAAAGTATAAAAATTATAAATAAAATTACATTATGTATAAAACATTTTTAGATTTATAATGAATATTTATATTCTAATTTATCTTATTTATAACCCTATATTAAAAATGTTTTAGTTATGAAAATTTGAATTTAACACTTTTAACTCTTCTTTAAATTAAATAATAATAAATGTCCTAATCTAATCCAAGTGGACCAAAAGGATCATATTTTATTCCTAAGGTTGATTTTAGTCGAAATAAACTTATCCAATAGAAGTAGGACATGTGTTAGGGTAATTATAATATCATTGTTACCTTTAATTACCCTATTTACTTTTAACCGTGGTAAATAAAAGTCAAAAGTTACTATTCACCAAAATTTATTTTCATCTGATTGAACCACATTTTACTTTATGATATCAACCGTGCCTCTCAGATTTTTGAAATTAAACTCACAGTAGCGGTAAAAATACGTTTTACGAAAATTTTCTAACTTGCCTAGAAGGTGTGTAAAAGACGTTACAAAATTCAAAAAAATTTATACATCTAATTTTATTACAAAATGACTCCAATGAATTTAATTGAACTAATATAGGTATTATGTATCTATTTTAACTTAAAATAAATTTAAATAAAATAAATAATTATTTAAATAAAAAGTCATTTTTAACTATAACGCAGTGTTTTTCACTATTCATAAAAATTTAATGTTTTCAGAAATATACCGAAAATTCACCCAAAGATAATTTTGATATTTTGAATCCCAAAATGAAGTCCATTTTGAAAAATAAATTTTATAAAATTTCAAAAATTGGGTATTACTATTCATAACGGCTAGTTTGATTTGTCATGGTGTGTTAGAACTCGAAGTTGTGTACAACACAATCTATTTCATTATTCAAAGTGAAAGGTGTCATGGAAGATTGGGGTGTTATAGACTGGTACCTTCATAAAAAATTTATTAAATATAAATGTTTAAAACCATGAAGTAAATCTTTTAAAAACACTAATGTGTGTTTGTGGTCATTTAGAATAACATAGAAGAGTGAGTTATACAACATATTTAGTATTTATTATTTAAATAAATATTTATATCATGAGAACATATTTCATGATATCCTAAATAAATTGTTAGAATTATATTTTTACAGTTCCATAGAATTCAGAATGGCGGGTTTACCTAGGAGGTTACATAGACTCTTTTCGTGTAACGGATCCTTAAGGTAATCCGTTGCGGGTGTCTTAATAAAATTAATAAATAGATATTATTAAAGTGAAAACCCTAAAATTACTCTATAAAATCCTATTTATGACTTCTCCCTAAGGTTAAATGCATTTTTCATTTGCATAAACCATAAATTGAGAGAGTGGATAGGGAATGAATCTTGAAGGAACAAATATCAGATCAATGAAATGGGATTAGATCTATGAAAACATCAATGAAGATATCACGTAATGATGAAGAAAGGGTCCATGGAATAAATATTGGATCAAAGAAATATTAACTCACTATTAAGGTAGGTATTTGATCATGATTTTCCATATTCCTCATTTTCTTATAGGGTTTGTAAATTGGTAGTGTTGTTGCATCGAGGTATTTATCATAAAACTATGTGTGTTTTCCAATAATTCTTCTACACTCTTGATAACACCAATAGTGATTATGATGGTGATTTATCACATACAACAAGAAATATATGGAGTCCCAACCATTTTTATTGAATATAATATGATTCTTGATTTCTTATATTAACATCCATCAACAGACACACCCTTGATGAGAAATTTTAATGGTTTAGTTTTTACCTACAATGATTCTAACTCATCCATTATTTTTCTTACTCCATCATACTGGTGTATATCACTAGTCATCATCATAGAAAACAGATTGTGGAGTGGGTGGATATTGATAAAAAAATGATGATAGGAAACAATGATACCGAGTGAGTGGGACAGTGGAGGGCATTCATAGGAAGACATTTAAGAGGTTATAACAAGAAAGCTCAGCCGAAGACAAAGTCTCCGACCATTTATTAAAATAAAAGAAAAGTGAAGAGAACAAGAATTAAAAACATAGACAACTACATTTCATAATAGCCATACCCGTCACCATTGCTGGCACCATATCCAAGGGCAAGTGCTTCATCTGCGGTAACTGATTCACATTCCGAGCTATCATACTGCTTCAAAATCTTCACATACTTATGTCTGAGATTCATCTTCTCCAAGTACAAAAACTCATCGGAAGGTTTCAACCCATTCCCTTTGCTGAAGGAAGATCTTGTAGGCATCAGTTTCGGGAGGGAGGAATAGTCTTTCCGCTACCTTCTTCTCGGTGGTGCTGTCATGGTTCCCTCTTTCCCTGCCCCCTCCTTGCTACCACGCTGAACAACATCACTATAGGAGATTCGATCACGACCCCCAGAATTTTCTTTCTCACTATCAGATATGTCCCCCCATTTCTGGGGGATATTCATCACCTACTTGCAGCCATTCACTCTAGTTACCTGCTCAACAAGATTGTTCGGATCAACCAGCGCAAGACACTGAGGTTGTTCCACGAAATAAGGGCATTCAAACACCCCTTTCTGCACAAGGTCTCCATCTGATACAGCAGCCTGCACACAAAAATCAGCCTACATTTTTCCACCTGAACTCATAGGGGGATCCTCTTTATCCATAGTGACACCCCCATGATTCTTTCCAGGATTGCGCGAGCCCTTCCCTTTCCCCTTCCCAGATGCGCTGCCACCAATCGCACCAAGAGTTGCAATACCTACATCCTCACTAGAGTTCAGTGCAGAAATTTCAGCATACCCTCGGCCAGGAGGCAAAGCAGGATCAACTTGATCCAGTCCCATTTCTAGTTCTTCATTTTCCAGGCCATCAAAACAATTTCGAATCTCAATGCCCCCCACTCGCAGTGCAGGGGTTTCCTTCAGCCCAGAAGAGGCCCTCACCCATCCATCCGTTTCAACAGATCCCCCTCCTGCCTGCAGATGTCCAACCAGGGCCTCCTTCCCCCCCGAAAATGCCACATCCTGACTCCCACTGTGTAGAGCATTCACCAGATTTCCTAAGCTGGGCACCCCAAGGTCCCTCCGTAGTCTCCCAAACACTGCGTCAACAAGCGGATTCAGAGGATCCTTCACCATTCCAAAACGTGAACCATTTTTTGGGCTGACAGATAATGGACATGGCCTCATCCTCACTGCATTACCCATATTCTGCTCCCTATGCAGAGAGATAGGATCTGCCACAGCCGCATCCTTAGGAGCCGAGACCACCTGCGAGATCACCCTTCTACCGCTGCACTCATCCCAAATTGTCGCGGTCGGTGAATCGCGCTTCATGTGAAAGTCATAGGACCATCGGAAGAGAGAAAACCGGGAGCCATCACAAGTACGCGGGGCGGAGGACCAAGCCACAATCAGATCCTCTTCCGACTCAAAACGCACCATTATGTTCTTTGCATCAAGAAGAACCACCATGGCGCGCTCTTGTAGATTCCATGATCCAAAGATGAAACCATAAAAACGATCCACGGGCGGGCGTCGTTGCTTGAAGCGAGCTATCAACGTCAGATTCAGCAAGGAAGAAGCATCAGTGAACTCACAGGCCGAAACTGAGAGCTGCAGAATTCCGTCGTATAACTCAAGAACTTTGGGGGAAAGTGAAATTTTCGTGAAAGAGGGCAAGAAATCCGGATTTGAGAAGGGGAGAAAGCATTGAAGGGGCTATGGGAATCCCTCCTCTTCCAAGGGAGTAGGGATCAGTTCGGTGATCATTACCGCCTACGGCGGCAGGAGCCATCGGCGAACCCTAGCAGCCACCATTGAGTTGATAATTCTTTAAGAGGTTATAGGTAATGGATTGGATTACGTTATGATGTATCTTCTACATGGGGGTGTGAAAGGGGTGATTAGTCTAAAAATAAAGATCCTCAATTTCCTTGAATGGTGATAGGTGTCACCATAGTGTTATTGGGAGTAGTTTCATGTGTTAGTGAAAAAAAAATAAAAAGAATTTATAAATCTAAGTGAAGAAAATGACTGCACGAGATGTAGTTCAGAGGATCACACCTCATGTACCTCTCTAGCTATAGTTATAGGGTTCCAGAATATTATATGTATCACATGTTTCATGCTACGGAATCACATGACATGAAGTCTAGAAGAAATTATATTTTACATGTGTGACATTAAGTTAGGTGGCCAGGTACACACCCATACACAAGATGTGTAGTTTGTGTATAAGTTGTATATGGAATAGAAGAAATGACAAAGGAAGAAATACATCCCCATAGTGACATCTATAGACCACAGTTCATATGTCCATGGAAACATGTCATTTATTTAGGGACTAAATGACTCATCTAGCTGGTTGTACCAGATGAGTATTTGCTTAAGAATAAAATGCTATGTACCACCTTGGACATATCATATACCTTGAAACAACAGAGACTAGTGAATTGTGGATACCTTCCAAGTACCTCATCAGTCGTACATTCCATTTACATCATAGTACAATATGGTTAGTTTTCATTCATGAACCATGTAAAAAATAGTACACAACATAGATTCCCAAAAGGGGGTACACATTGTGGAATCCTATAGTACATGCCATGTGATTTTCAATCATTTGTGTATTTTTATATCCTTTCTTGAGACACATATTTGGGCATGAGAGTATTCTATCATAATAATTTTTCCATATAGGATGTTATGGTAAACTTCTTTTTGGAATCATATGTGTGATGCAAGGGGATACAAGAAGTTTAGTATCCTTATCTATTTAGGGTTGTTGACTAGGTCCATGTGAGATAATTTAGGAATACATGGTGTTGTGATCTACCCATTATTAGTTTTAGATGATATTCTATGATTCCCTCTATTTATTCTTGGAGTTTTCACTCCAAAAAATACTTAGAGTGAGAGTACCCTATATTAGTAATGTGTTGATACCCCATTAACGCCAAAAAGGTGTGGTTCCCCCAAAACACTGATAAATATCAATAATCCTCCATATACTGAAGGCATGGATCCCATATACTAGTATATATGTACTCTCATGTCTTTTATGTTACACACAATTAGACATGAGTACTATATTATAGATTTTTTGTGTACCATGGATTTCAATTCTTGGGTAATTATAACAGTAGGGGTTATTACTCCCTTGACTAAAATCTATTCTTTAACAAGGAATGATTTCAACTATAGGTTTCTAAAATTGTGAAATAGTGATTCTAGGAGATATGATACAATACTCCATTGAGTAAAATGATTACCTCAGTGAGGATCGAGTTCCCATTTATTTTTTATAGTGGAAATAGGAAAGTTGGAATGTCCCGACTATCGACTATAAACATTGTGAGCATTGCAGCACTATGAGCATCCCTAGTTTCTCTTGAGGTACTACCCTTTAGGGACTAGAGATAATATTAACAGTACTTATTGATGTCCCTAATACTTTTAATATTATATCATATCTTTATTTATTATATTTCACCCAAATACCTTATTGTTCCATAGTTTGAGCTTACCTGTTTCACAATTTTCCATTTATGGATTTGGTGAGTCTTACTAAGTATGTTTATACTCACCCCCTTTATGGGATTTGTTCCCTCACATGTTTTTTATATATATACAATACAACATTTAGAAATGTTCATGGTGGACATGGAGTTGGCATGGATATTTTAGAGAGGGTTCCCAATGATTCTTGGTGGTTCGTGATAGTGTTGGTGATTATTACCGATAATGATTTATCCATGAGTATGTTTAGTAAAGAGGAGATTTCTAGTATCACATTTCTATTATATTCAGAGTCTTTTCAAGAGTAGTTTCATATGATTTTTTCCTATGACTAATTGTACTTATCATGTGATATTTTATGAATACATTTTATACAAATTAGGTGTATATATACTAGTATTTTTTTTGTCTGTGATATGTGATTCTTGTAAATTGTTTTAAGATATGGCCTCCCATATTGTGTGGTATATATAATTGATTCTAGTCACAAACATATGGCTTACTCCAGGCATGCTAAGGGTAGAATATTTGGCTTATCACTGGCCTCAGAATTCCTCGGTGGTTCATTTTTATGTCAGATTGGTATCAAATTGGTTGAGTTATAGAGACAAAGTTTGGACGTAAAAGTCATGTGAGGGGTATTTTAGAAATTTGGGGCATCAATTTTAAGGTGATAATGAGTCTAGTTATTAAACCATGGATACCATTATAGGTGTATCTGTTAATGTATCCTTTATCTAGGACTCTAATATCATTTTTATTAACATGTATCTCTAACTCATATTTTTTATGGTTGAATAATGTTGGTATATGCATCATGTTGTGTTCAGTTGTGATCATTCTTGTCCTTATTATTTAAATACATCTAGATATTCTCTATTTTTTTGGGATTATACAATCATGTAAAAGGAAATTTATAGTGATATTCAGCTTGTGTACATATGAATTTTCAAGATGAGACTATACCTATAGTATGGTCCCCCACCATTGATCAGTGAACAGTAAGGTGTTGATTAAGAGACATATTTGAGAGATGTTATTTCCCTAAAACCCAAGGTATCTTTTCTCCCCCATTATGATTAATGAAAACTATCTCATAGTTTGGATGGAAGCTCTCTCTAACTAGGCTATCTATATGCTGGATATACTACGTGTGTTCATAAAAACAGGTCCACAAGGGTTCATGAAATATTTGGTAGGATTTTGAGCATCGTGCTTTTTTATAGTTCATATATTCACCAACCAAATAATAATTCTTTTTTTGAGATACCTACATTACATCATGTGTTTATAGTGGATGATTGTGTTTCAAAAAACCATGAAAAAATTACTTTATCATCATTTCATTTTGATCCCTTTTCAGTAAGATGCTCTATCTGAGGATGTTGGAACTTCCATTGGGAATCATGTCCATGTTTGAGTACGCTTCAAGGAACACATACATTATGGGAGTGTTTTAGGAACATTTTTCATAGTGTATGTTTTCAATCTAGAGAAAGATGTTTCATGTTGGGGTTGATTTTTCAGGAAATAAATCTTATTCTACAAGACCCAGGGAAAGCATTTGTGGATGGGGGTTCTATATAGTGATGCACTCTGACTATGGTAGTAAATTATCCTATCAGTTGATGATATATGGAGTTGTTTTTTAGATGGAACATCATGTGGTAGATAACTTTAATATCAGATACAAACTATTGTAGGCCTATTTTCTTACAAGGGAGTTCTATGGTGGAAGATCCAGTGTTTTGAGAGTAGTTGTATTTTGACGATGCATCGATCTACTCCCACAATCAATATATTTCGTTAGTTCATTCAAAGCACATGGTGAAGATAATTAGATATATAAAAATATGTGTGCAATGGAGGGATATTTCCAAGAATATATGAGTTTGGTTTGATGTACGACTCATGTCCTCCAATTATAGATCCATGATATGGATGTTAAAGGTGGGATCTTTTTTTTATACACTATATGTTTGGTAGTTTAAGACTCATGTAAACCCATTGATAAACTCTATTTATCTATAGAATTTCCACTAATGATGATCATATTTAACTCACCCCTTCAAATGAAGTGAGTTTTTCATTAGTTGAGAAAAAGATATTTTAATAAATTCTATTATTCTAATGATAAGATCTAATATTACCAACCTTTATATGGATTTGTTACCCATTACTAGTACTACATAATGACACAAAGTTAATTAATTGAGGGAATTTTCACCCCCAATAGTGAGTCATATCCATTAGGTGTTGTGAATGTATCTAACCCTCAAGAATTTATAGTTAGCTACTCATCAAATGGTAAGAAAGGATATATGCACTATGTGAATAGATAATAATTTACTTCACAAGAATAATGGGGAATACGTTAATTCTTATAAAAGGTGACCCATCATTTTCCTTCAATTGGAGACCAATGTATACATTATATTTCATTTTGTAGATGGAATTTAGGTGTTATTGAGTAGGCTGATGAGTAACCTTTCTATATTTGTGGGATGTGTGGACTGATCCATTTATTATGTTAGTTAATAGAGGTTCCAATTAGGCAATTAATGAATTTATCTAGTCTTACTTAGTGAGTATCATCCATGTATTAAAATCTAATTGTGTGAGATATAGGTTCATAGAGTAATGGTCAGACTTAATGAAGTTGAATTCAAAGTAGTTAATGAGTTCAGAGTCGCACAACAACAGTGTAGTGGCTAAGACTATTTGTAGTGTACTCTATGTTTAGTCTATGGAGGAGGTTCTTAAATATATAGTCTTGGAATCATTGATTATCATTTTGATAGAGAGTCTTTGATCACCTCTGATCTATGGTGGATACCCCACACTCATTATTTGTATGAGATAGGCCAATGGTGGTGATTCTTGTTTATTAGTCTTACATGAATATATTGTGACAACTGGGTCCCGGTGACAGCAGATCCACCCCGCCTTAACATGGTCGTCGGGTCCTGGCCCACCAGGTACCACCAGTTGCCCCGCAGACACATGGGGCCCACCCCATAGTCCACCCATGTGCCATAACATGTCATCTGACTAATGATAGTCCCCAGAAGCCAACACATGTCCTTTAAAATGTGCTTTTTCCTCACTCGCACACACCATAAGAGACTTCCCAAAAGGCCACCCATCCTGATTACTACTCCATGCTAAGCATGCTTAACTATGGAATACTAATAAGATAGGCTCTTGAAAAGGAAGGGGCACCTTGTAGACATGAGTCTTATCATTAATCCATTTAACCCTTTATCATTCTGGGGTGTTACAATCACCCCCCAATTTAGAGCACAACATCCTCATTATGGGCCCTACATCTCAACCCAGGCAGTGCACTGCACTTAAGGCTGGGTTCCTCCTCTAATACCAAATGTGAAAACTGGGTCCCGGTGATAGCACAACAACCACACCTTAACATGGTTGTCAAGTCCTAGCCCACCAGGTACCTCCAGTTTCCCCGCAGACACGTGGGGACAACCCCCAGGTCCACCAACTTGCCAAAATGGGACCTCTGACTAATGATAGTCCCCACAAGCCAACACATGTCCTTTCAAGTGTGTATTTGTAACATCCAAGGTAAATAAACAATATTAAATTCTAATTTTTATCAATATTTGTGAATAAATTTTAATATTACTTTAAAGGGAATCCTATGCTCGATGGCGTACCCAATACGCAGCAACTAGTTTCTTTGAAATCATACGTTGCACACTAATAATATAATAATATTATAATAGTTAACACATAGCTATTGTAATGGAGGGAATGAACAGAAATAACTACAAAATGATTACATATGTTTGTTAAATAGTTTTACCTTTATCCAATAAATGTTAGAGGCTTAAAATCCAAATGAATCCAATTTTAAGAATAAATACTCTAATATTTTTAAAAGATTGTTTTACCGCCTTTTGATGGAGAACCTTTTTTAAATATAATTTTTGACAATTTTATAAGCTCTATTTGTCAATATAAACATATTTTGTATCATTGAGACATTGAAATTTACTTTGGATAATTTTTTGGTATGTTTCTGACAATGATCAGTTTTTTTAATGAATAGTGAAAAATATTGCATTTTACATCAAAACTGCTTTTTCATCTAATTTAAATATATGGATAGATTATCTTTTTAATTGGTTTAAAAGTTTAATTAGAATAAAGTTTTACAATTTAATTCAATTTTGGTCATTATAATTAATTTAACTATGAAAATGAACATAAACAATTGCCAAACTTTTCATAGATATTACATCCAAAAAACCCTCTATTTGTTTTGAGAGCGGGAATTAACTATATGATTTATTAATGAATCTTCTATGTTTTGAATTTGGTAAAATGGACATCATTTCTGAATTTGAAATATCATATATAGATTAGGGTTAATTTTTGGTATTTTTCTGATAATGCTTTTTTAATGAATAGTGAAAAATACAGTTTTTAATTCAAAACTACATTTTCATCCAATTTATTTATATATTTAGATTGCCATTTTAATTGTTTTTAAAGTATAATTGAATTATTTTTTTATCACTTAATACAATGTTGTTCATTGGAAGTAATTTCACTTTTCAATTGGATGTAAAAAAAAGTCAATCTTTTGATACATTTTACTTCTTAAAAACCCGTCTTTTGTTTTGACAATGGGATTTACTTTTAAATTAATTACTACAATTTATGTGTTTTGAATTTTATAAAATTTATTCCATATTATGAATCATAAGGTCCAAATTATGTAATTAAGACTCTTTTTTTTGGACATTATGAATAGTAATGACGGTAATTATCTTTAATTATCGTGTTTAATTAGTAATCGGGTAATGAAGGGTACGAAAATAATATCATAAAAATATAAAATGACCCCAAAATCTGTCCTAATGCTATTTTTGGTGTCTTTTCTGACCATGGGATGCCTTGTTCCATCCTTGGGACCCCATGGAATCACTTTAGTGTGATAGTGACCTTTTATCATATTTTTTTTAAAGAAAGGAAAATGTAACCAATGTATGTAACACCGAAGTAAAATAATTTTAATTTTTTCAAAATAAATGATATCTTAGACAATGAATATTTATTGGAAATCTAAAAAGTTCTCCTACATCATAGTATATTTTTTTATAATTTATAGACATTAAATAAATTAAATTATTTATGACCTCATGATGATGCAGCAATTACCTCATTAATGAATGATTTAAATAAAATGAAAAGATAATGTAAAATCTAAGACATAAACATGGAAAAAACCTATTGTATGAGTATATGTAGAACCCGTATCACCCTATCCTCAAAATATATCAATTTGGGACCTTCAAAATCCGAAACTCTTTTTAAAATAAAGTAACATTTCTTGACTTTCCATGAGTGCCCCTCCTCTCCTCTTATAAAAGGCCCCCACCTCTACCTCTTTACCCCCACCTCTCAAGCCTTTGCCTCGGCCAAACCCTTCCCATTTCATCTCTCCACATCAATTTATTCATCATTGAAGCCTCACCTTAGGCAGAAATCTCTTCAAGGAACCCTTTTCGTTCAAACCAAAGGGAGTTACCCGATTTAAAGGTAATGTCTTCTCTTATGATCTTTTGTTTTATTTTGCTTCTCCAACCCCCTAAACACTTTTTATTCCTTTATTTTGTAACAAAAACAGTATATTAAATATACTAGGATGTTTTTATAAGAAGTATTAGATCTACAATTACACACACATTCGTCTAATGGTTAAAGAACATACTGTTTTTGTGGATGGTGAATTACTGCCCCACGAAATGATGATTGTTTAATATTCTTTTAACACCTTTAAAGGTGGCCATTATGATGTAACTGTATTTTATATATTATATATATGATATATATTTTTTATATATGCTTCTGTGTTTTATATTTAAATCATACCTTTATTCTTTTCATGTTGTGCAAATGCGATAATTTCATATGAGGAAGTGCGGACTACCGCCCCCTCAAGTGATGTGACTCGTTCATGCAATACAGGGAATGTATAAAGCATAAAATTAATGAAAATATGTGACCTATATAACATATATATTATAATGTATTTATAATATATATATCTCTCTCAATTATTTTTAATTCCATTAATATTAAAAAGAAATGAAAATAGCGTTCAGGCATACGTACGGCCTACCGTCTCCATGAACGGTGCATTTCATTTATTTTTATCTCAAAATGTTATGGAATAGTATAAAATGAATATGTACGGGATATATATGATATTTAAATCATTAATACTATTCTGGAGATGATGTAATTATAACTACATGGATGATTCTTTTCAACCAAGTTCATTTTTGACTCATGTACCAAACATTGACAAAAACATTTGATATGAACTCACATAATTAACTAATTATTATAAAATTATAATATGTGATATTAATTGAATAATATACTTTAAATGAGGTCCTTAAGAAATTATAAATTGACAAATGTTTATTATTCAGTAATATAAAGAAATGAACAAGACAAGTCGGACTTGAGGTGAGGGATCCTACCTCTCTCTTTCTTTTTATGTATTGTCTTTTATGTCATTTATTTTAAGCTCATCTTTATTATGTTTGGGGATGTTATTTTATATCCCTCATTCTGTAATTTTTATGTTCATATTATGCGAGACCCTATTTGATCTCATAAATCCATTTTTGGACGTTTTAAGTGGCACTGTTAGGCTGCCGAGTTTTCATAAGGGATTTTTCATCTCACTTTTATTACCGTGGGATTTATGCTACATTTGCCACCATTTATTTTGAGTGTTGTATGTACTGCCCATTATTCTACTCTTTGTGTAATATAATTCCATTAATGGGTATTTAAATCAATTTTTTATTGTCCTTCTTTCATGGGGTGTATGTTTCGAACGTTACCCAAGTCGGTAAGGGAACCTTTCACCCTCCCCTTTTTAAAAGTCTTCTTTCGTTATGTCTTTTAATTTACATATTATTATGCTGGGATATGTTCTTATATATCATTATTGATGTAAAATTTATTTCTAAGTAATTAGATACACCTTTTGTCTCATCAACTCATTTTCTTAATTTTAAAGTGACGTCATTAGGCTGTCGAGTTTTACCAAGGGAACTTCTTAACCCAATTTCGATTTCGTTGGGTTCAACATGTAGGTATTGAATATGTAATCCTTTGAATATGTGTGAATGAACTTTTAATGTTGTACACTTAATATCCACTTATATTGGGTGTATTTATATTATTCACACATAATTATGAGATTGATTTATCCTTAATTTAAGGATACCTTCTTTATAAGGGATTTCATCTCATTTTACATTTCTATTGAGACTTCATTGTTGTTATGCACCAATTAACTCTTATATGGTGTATATACTATACTTTGAAATATTATATCATGAATTTCTTTATTCTCATGATATTATTATGTTCTGATTAAATGTCATTCCTCAATTATTGTATTCCAGTGTCTCTCATTTTGTTAAAAACCCTTTAACTAAAATATCGTTTTAAATGTTTTAATGATTTATTCTTATAAATATTTCACATTAATATCGATGATTTCAAAATGGGTTTATGGATTTATTTATATGGATATTAATGGTTTTAAAATATAAAATCTTCAAAGTGGTATGGGACACTTTGATTCAAAAATACCTTTATTAAATATTTTAAATGGTTTTGAAAATGGTTTTTAGAATGGATTCATTATTTCAATATCTTAAAATTTTATATTGTTATTGCAATGTGGGAATGTTATCTTTCCTTTATGCTTAAGTTATGTGATATGATTATGTTATTGTTCTTGGGAATTGTTTATGAAGACGGGTAGTTCCATGATAAACTAAGGGTGGGTGAGCCCGATATAGCTCTCCAATGCATTGGGTAACGCGAAGGAGTTAAACGTTAAGGTATCTCTGAAGAGATTTAGGGAATATACTATGATGGGGATTCCAAACATAACCATGAGGGTTACTCCCTATGTAAGAATGTTATGAATGCCTCAACTTAACTTTATGTCTTATGATTTCTATGAGTTATTCGCAAATCTTATTATTTCATGAGGTATGTTAAATTGCGAATGCTTTGTGAGTAAAGTATGATTTCATTTATTCTTATTTATACATGGACTAATGTTTTCTTTCCGTATTGTTATAACCCTTACTGAGCTTTTTATGCTCATCCCAAGTTTTTTTGAAATGTTTTTCACTGGACATAATGTTGAATAGGGTCAAGGATGGGATCAAGAAAATGTCAGGTTGTCTAAAACAAGGAACTAGACATGACTCTTTTGTTCAAGAGTTTTTATTTTTGTGAAAAAAATGGAAGGTGAGTAGATGTGTCTACTTTGTAACCTTTGATATGTAATCGTTATATCCTAATTCCCTAAAACTCTAAACCTGAAAAGATCCTCAATGTGAATTATTCATTTTATTCAATAATAAGTAATGTTTAAGGTCGGGTCCTTATAGTTGGTATCAAAGGTCGGTTTAGATAAATTTTGAGGTTATAGTGTTGTTTAAGAAAAAGTGACAAGTTGTGTATAACCACAATGGTTCGTATATTAGATGGAGTCATTGTTTTTTTTAAAGTTAGAATGAGTTTTAGATAACATGGATAAGTATATCTTGGTGTTTATCTTCCTCTTTATTATATGATGATTTTACTGATATACTCACACTTACCTTTTTGGTTATAGTAAATGGTTGGATCTAGCAGGCACCAAAGTAACAGTGGATTTGAAGAAAACTGTGACGGTTTTATGAATGAACAACTGAATGATATTGGGGCTGCAATGATAACTCTTGTGGTTATCCTCAACCAACTATCTGGAGTAATGATTTACCACCTAAACCTTAGTTATTTTTATAAGAATCGTATATGCGAGAAACAAATCCCTATGGAAGTTCAGGAAATAATCATAAAGGTAAGTATGTTCAAAAACCTATGTGTCAAATATGTTGAAAGAAAAACATAGGAAAATGTTTCAAAGGGACAGAAAGATGCTATAGATGTGTAAATGATGGTTAGAAAGCATGAACCTTCCATGGAAAAAGGAAGCATCTAGTTTACTCTAGGAAAGGGAAAGAAGTGCTTTCTGAAGGATCAATTGAATGTTTTAAATGTGGTGTGCAAGGTCATTGTGCAAACACATGTCCTACAAAAACGTTTCAGGAATGGGGTCACCATGATTGTACAAATATTCATTTACCAATACCTAATTCCATTCCGATTGAGGATGAAGAAACTGAAAATGAACAATGAAAGGTATGGATTATTTCTTAACATATGTTT
Source organism: Viscum album (assembly GCA_963277665.1). NCBI lineage: Eukaryota > Viridiplantae > Streptophyta > Magnoliopsida > Santalales > Viscaceae > Viscum > Viscum album. The sequence continues at coordinate 399,034,236 of OY728140.1, read as the reverse complement.
TCCTATTATTGGAATCCTAGGATATGATTCATGATTTTGTTTTTAGGAATGAATTATTTCAGAATAAGTTGAAAAGGAATGGCTAATATATCATGAAGAATGTTGAATGAGTAAGAAGTCAACATATCAGGGATTCAAGAGTTATGGTAGATTTTAGGATGGTGAAATTCTTAGATGTATTAAGTCTTTTTTGATGATGGGGTTACATTAGAAGACTTTTTATAGTAACCCTGATGTTTGATATATGAATATTTTATTCAAGGAATAATTATCCTTTCTTTTGTGGATATAGTTATAAAGAACCATTTGGGTTTATATGATCCTTGAATTTGAGGCAATTACTGGTTAATACATTTTGGGTTGTAAAATGGAAGTTATTAGATAACCTTTGTGGTTAAAATATGTTATGGTTATTTTTGAACATAATATCTCTTTTTGGGGGGATGTTTTAAGAATTATATAGTTTTAGAAAAAGGACAACACGCAGACCGTGTGACAACCCGACGTATCGGACGAAGCTACGAGAATTGAACCCATAACCAAAATGCAACTGGTATTTATCGCCTACCACTAGACTACGTGAAGTCCCTGGTTAGTTTGAATGATTATTTTTAGTTAGATGATTTTACGAATTAAGAGTAAGTTGATTTTGGGTTATCAATGGAAATTATTAGCCTATCATGGAGGATATGTGATTAGGTTAATTACTTTTCAGTATGAGACTGTAAGAGTAACTGATGTTATTTTGGAGAAAAATGATAAGATTTATCTTAGGAGACTATGTGATTAAATCCTTCAGAGATTTGGGTTTCAATATTAGTTTGGTTTACATTGAATAATTTTATGGATAGATGTTTATTGAATGTTCTTTGTTGAACTTTGGGTTTTGTTTGAAAAATTTGGGATATTTGGAGTAGTTTTTCATTTTGTAAAAAAAATATCCTTTTTGGGTATTATCTGATCCCGTACTAAACTTTTTGGTTTGGTTTTGGTTGAGATATAAAGACATGGGAAATATATAGTTTTCTTTTGTGGATTAGGTTATTCTCAAGAAGTTTATTATAGTGCTCTTAATGCGAACAAGTCATCCTAAATACTCGTCTTTTGGAGAAAATATGAGTTTGATTAAGGAATCTAGTAAAATTTTAAAGTCTACATGACAAGTAAGTATGTTTCATTATGATTTAGTTAAGATCAAAAATAAATTCCTCAATGAAAAGTTACTTAAAACAAAAATGTTTTCTGTTAACTTTTCCTACTGGGGAATCGAATACCGTTTAACCCATCACAAGTTTGTGATTTTCTTGTGGTTAACTTTCTCCTAGATATTTTTACTATCACTCTCCATCAGAACATGACCCTTTGTTTTATCCTCCATATCTATATTTTCATACTTGGAATCCTAGTATTGGTTAACTCAGGTGACCTTTGTACTTCTCTCCCTTTTTTTTAATGTGATAGTTTTACTGACTCTTGTTCCGAAGTGGGACTTTCAATGAAGTTTCCAAGCCCGATTTTGAAATTATGAGGATGAAATTCGCAAAAGGGAAGAAGGATGTAACATCCCAGGTAAATAAACAATATTACATTCTAATTTTTATCAATATTTGTGAATAAAATGTTAATATTACTTTAAAGGGAATGCTATGCTCGATGGCATACCCAATACGCAACAACACGTTTCTTTGAAATATTACATTGCACACTAATAATATAATAATATTATAATAGTTAATGCCTAGCCGTTGTTATGGAGGGAATGAATAGAAATAACTACAAAATGATTAAATATGTTTTTCAAATGTCTTACATTTATCCAATAAATGTTAGAGGCTTAAAATCCAAATGAATCTAATTTTAAGAATAAATACTCTAATATTTCTAAAAGATTGTTTTACCGCCTTTTGATGGTGAACCTTTTTTAAATCTAACTTTTGACAATATTATAAGCTCTATTTGTCAAAATAAACTTATTTTTTATGATTGGGACATTGAAATTTACTTTGGATAAATTTTTGGTATGTTTCTGACAGTGATCAGTTTTTTTAATGAATAGTGAAAAATATTGCATTTTACATCAAAACTGCTTTTTCAACTAATTTAAATATATGGTTAGATTATCTTTTTAATTGGTGTTAAAGTTTAATTAGAATAAAGTTTTACAATTTAATTTAATGGTGGTCATTATAATTAATTTCACTTTGAAAATGGACATAAACAAGTGCCAATCTTTCATAGATATTGCTTCCAAAAAACCCGCTATTTGTTTTGACAGCGGGAATTACCTATATGATTTATTAATGAAAATTCTATGTTTTGAATTTGGTAAAATGGAAATAATTTCTGAATTTGAAATATCAAATATATATTAGGGTTAATTTTTGGTATTTTTCTGATAATTCTTTTTTTAATGAATAGTGAAAAATACAGTTTTTAATTCAAAACTGCCTTTTCATCCAATTTATTTATATATTTAGATTGTAATTTTAATTGTTTTTAAAATATAATTTAATTATTTTTTTATCACTTAATACAATTTTTTTTTCATTGGAAGTAATTTCACTTTTCAATTGGATGTAAAAAAAAGTCAATATTTTGATAAATTTGACTTCTTAAAAACCCGCCTTTTCTTTTGACAACGGGATTTACTTTTAAATTAATTACTATAATTTATGTGTTTTTAATTTTAGAAAATGGATTCCATATTTGGAATCACAAGGACCAAATTATGTAATTAAGACTCTTGTTTTTGTACATTATGAATAGTAACGACGGTAATTATCTTTAATTACCGTGTTTAATTAGTAATCGGGTAATTAAGGGTAAAAAAATAATATACTAAAAATATAAAATGACACAAATATATGTCCTAATGATATTTGTGGTGTCTTTTCCGACCATGGGATGCCTTGTGCCAACCTTGGGACCCCATGGAATCACTTTAGCGAGATAGTGACCTTTTATCATATTTTTTTTAAAGAAAGGAACATGTAACAAAAGTATGTAACACCTAAGTAAAATATATTTAATTTTGTCTACATAAATGATCTCTTAGACAATAAATATTAAATGGAAATCTAAAAATATTTCCTACATCATAGTATTTTTTTATAATTTTTTGACATTAAATAAATTAAATTATTTATGACATCATGATAATGCAGCGATTACCTCATTAATGAACGATTTAAATAAAATGAAAAAATAATGTAAAAACTAAGACATAAAATTGGAAAAAACCTATTGGATGAGTATATTTATAACCCTTATCAGATTAGCCTCTAAATATATCATTGTGGGACCTTTAAAATCCAATAATTGTTTTAAAATAAAGTAACATTTCTTGACTTTCCATGAGTGCCCCTCCTATCCTCTTATAAAAGGCCCCCACCTCTACCTCCTTACCCACACCTCTCAAGCCTTTGGCTCGGCCAAAACCTACCAATTTTATCTCTCCACATACCTCTATTAATCATTGAAGCCTCACCTTAGGCAGAAATCTCTTCAATGAACCCTTTTGGTTCAAACCAAAGGGAGTTACCCGATTTAAAGGTAATGTCTTCTCTTATGTTCTTTTGTTTTATTTTGCTTATACAACCCCATAAACTCTTTTTATTACTTTCTATTGTAACAAAACCAGTATCTTAAATATACTAGGATGTTGTTATAAGTAGTATTAGAGCTACACTTACACACACATTCTTCTAATGGTTAAAGAACATACTGTTTCTGTGGATGGGGAATTACTGCCTCACGAAACGATGATTGTTCAATATTATTTTAACACCTTTAAAGGTGGCCATTATGATGTCATTGTATTTTATATATGATATATATGGTATTTATGTTTTATATATGATTCTGTATTTTATATTTAAATCATACCTTTATTCTTTTCATGTTGTGAAAATGCGATAATTTCATATGAGGAAGTGCAGACTACCGCCCCCTCAAGTGATGTGACTAGTTCATGCAATACATGGAATGTATACAGAATGAAATTAATGAACTTATGTGACCTATATAACATATATATTATACTGTAATTATAATATATATATATATCTCAATTATTTTTAATTCCATTAATATGACAAAGAAATGAAAGTAGCGTTCATGCGTACATACGACCTACCGTCTCCATAAACGGTGAATTTCATTTCTTTTTATCTCCAAATGTTATGGAATAGTATAAAATGAATATGTACTGGATATATATGATATTTAAATCATTAATACTATTTTTGAGATGATGTACTTATAACTACATGGATGATTCTTTTCAAACAAGTTCATTTTTGATTCATGTACCAAACATCGACAAAAACATTTGATATGAACTCACATAATTAACTAATTATTATAACATTATAATATGTGATATGAATTGAATAATAAACTTTAAATGAGGTCCTTAAGAAATTATAAATTGACAAAAGTTTATTATTCAGGAATGTAAAGAAAGGAATAAGACAAGTCGGACTTGAGGTAAGGGATCCTGCCTCTCTCTTTCTTTTTAAGTACTCTCTTTTATGTCATTTCTTTTAAGATCATCTTTATTATGTTTGGGGATGTTATTTTATATTCATCATTCTGTAATTTTTATGTTCATATTATGAGAGACCATATTTGATCTCATAAATCAATTTTTGAATGTTGTAAGTGGCGTCGTTAGGCTGCCGAGTTTTCATAAGGGTTTTTTTATCCCACTTTTATTCCTGTGGGATTTATGCTACATTTTCCACAATTGTTTTTGAGTGTTGTATGTACTACCAATTATTATACTCTTTGTGTAATATAATTTCGTTTATGAGTATTTACATCAATTTTTTATAGTCCTTCTTTCATGGGGTGTACGTTTCAAAAGTTACCCAAGTCGATAAGGGAACCTTTCACCCTCCTCTTTGTAAAAGACTTCTTTTGTTATGTATTTTAATTTACATCTTATTATGTTGGGATATGTTCTAATATATCCTTATTGATGTAAAATTTATTTCTAAGTAATGATATACCTCTTTTGTCTCATCAACTCATTTTTCTTAATTTTAAAGTGACGTCGTTAGGCTGTCGAGTTTTACCAAGGGAACTTCTTAACCCAATTTCGATTTCTTTGGGTTCAACATGTAGTTATTGAATATGTGATCCTTTGAATATATGTGAATGGCCTTTGATTTTTTTACACTTAATATCCACTTATATTGAGTGTATTTATATTTTTCACACATAATTATGAGATTGAATTATCCTTAATTTAAGGATACCTTCTTTATAAGGGATTTCATCTCATTTTACATTTCTATTGAGACTTCATTGTTGTTATGCACCAATTCACACTTATATGGTGTATATAATATCCTTTGAAATATTATATCATGAATCTATTTATTCTCATGATATTATAAAGTTCTGATTAAATGTTATTCCTTAATTATTGTATTCAAGTGTCTCTCATTTTGTTAAAAACCCTTTAACTAAAATATCGTTTTAAATGTTTTAATGATTTATTCTTATAAATTTTTCTCATTAATATCAATGTTTTCAAAATGGTTTTAAGGATTTATTTATATGGATATTAATGGTTTGAAATGTTAAAAGCTTCAATGTGGTATGAGACACTTTGATTCAAAAAATATCTTTATTAAATATTTTAAATGGTTTTAAAAATGGTTTTTAGAATGGATTCATTATTTCAATATCTTAAAATTTTATATTGTTATTGTAATGTGGGAATTTTATCTTTCCTTTATGCTTAAGTTATGTGATATGATTATGTTATGGTTCTTGGGCATTGTTTATGAAGACGTGTGGTTCTGTGATAAACTAAGGGCAGGTGAGCCTGATATAGCTCTCTAATGCATTGGGTAACGTGAAGGAGTTAAACATTAAGGTTTTTCCGAAGAGATTTAAGGAATATACTATGATGGGTATTCCTAACGTAACCATGAGGGTTAATCCCTATGTAATAATGTTATGAATGCCTCAACTTACCTTCATGTCTTATGATTTCTATGTGTTATTCGTAAATCTTATGATTCGATGAGGTATGTTAAATTGCTTTTTCTTTGTGAGTAAAGTATGATTTCATTGATTCTTTTGTATACATGGACTAATGTTTTCTTTCTGTATTTTTATAACCCTTACTGAGCTTTTTATGCTCATCCCATGATTTTTAGAAATGTTTTTCATAGGACATAATGTTTAATAGGGTCAAGGATGGGATCAAGGAAATGTCAGGCTGTCTAAAACAAGGAACTAGACATGACTCGTTTGTTCAAGAGTTTTTATTTTTGTGAAAAAATAGAAGCTGAGTAGATGTGTCTACTTTGTAACCTTTGAGATGTAATAGTTATGTCCTAAATCTCTAAAACTCTAAACCTGAAAAGATCTTCAATTTAAATTATTTATTTAATTCAATAATAAGTAATGATTAAGGTCGGGTCCTTATAGTATTGTCCTCGCTCACAAACACCCTGGGAGACTTCCTAGAAGGTCACCCATCCTGATTACTACTCCAGACCAAGCACGATTAATTGGGGAATTCTATTCAGACAGGCTCCTGAAAAGGAAGGTTCACCTTGTTGGCATGAGTCTTATCATTAAACCATTTAACCATTTATCATTCTGGGGTGTTACATATATATTCTATATTCATGGACCTAAAGGGTTTTCCTGAAGGTTGGGAGAACAACACCAACTTACCTAGGAGGATAATAGTTTTCTCTTAATGTTTTAATTAAATATTATGGTAGTAATATTGAGCAGAGGCTACCTTAGTGGAGAAAAGACATCAATGTGGTACATCCGAAGGATCTTTATAGGAATACCCATAACATTGGAACTCTTTTTAGGTGGTGTAAGACATGGTTTTCTCTAGATTTTATAGTTCTTCATCACTAATGTTTTGGTATGTGTAATCCTATGGCCTGAATCTAATAAGACATGGTCAACTGAATGGATAAGACCATCCAATTACGATTTTGGTGGATGTGGCCAACTGATTGGTTATGGTGTGATGCTAATTATTTTGTAGAGGTTAATTATTTACCTAACAAAACCCACTAATTCTCTGTATGGGCCAATGGTGTATTAGGTGTGCCAGACTAAACCCACCTCCAAAAATCTAGGACCTATTGACTAGGTCCAAGAAAGCATATGTCACATGTGGGATGACTTATCCTAGAAACTTGTAACAACATACATCACAAACCAACCATGATAACTACAAGAAATAGGGAAATAAAAGTTATTAAGAACTAAAACCACACAGAATAATACAATTTAAAATATAAATTATGCATTTGTACACTTCCTACACATCCTGGGGCATACAATATAAATTCTAGTAAAACGGGAAAAATACGAGGCCCAATACTCTTAATATTATCAAACTCAAGTGACTAAGATGAAGGGATCACCATTTCATGTAAAATCCACCCCGAGCACTGTGAACCATTAATTTCACCAAATCTACTATGCTCTAGATTCACTAGTGCCACAAAATCCATGTCTATCAAGTTCACAATTGACCAATGCACTGTTCACAGAGACAAAATAAGTATGGGCACTAGGACTTCGTAGGGGTGACTATAAAAATTCCCTGTAAAATGCTCTTAAAACAAAAAATGGAATCAATGTTATAGTCCAGCATGCAACTAAGGGTTGAAAAATATATCTACATAACTTGATAAAGGGGGAAAGAACCAGCTATGGAAGAATATTCAGCTTCACTTCCTAGTATGACCCTAAGAAGAACTCATAGGAAATTACCCAGGGATGACCATAAAGTTAACCTATTATATAGAATAAGAACCCAATTATAAATCGATTTCCTTAAGAGATAACACCTCTATTCACATTTGTAGGAGACACATCATGTGCCTCATAGGTAAAAACCACACTATATCTTCATAACATGGATGATTAAACCTCCTTAGTATGAAAAAGGGGACCAAAACTAAAAAAAACCAAATTTAACCTCAAGGATTTATCTAGTAAGATACATAGAAAGGGTGTCATCAAACATGATCCACTACACATATGATTGTGTCATCATTCACCCAACACATAGGCTGAACCAATGAATCCATTAGTATAAAATGCAGTTCCAAGAATTTTTTATTCCATATGGAATGATCAATCACCTCATGCTCAAATAATACAGTCGATATTCTAAATATAGTGGGGAATATTCACCCTCTATAATGATACAATATCTAAGGGGCCAATGACCCCCCAAATGGTTGGCCTAAACCCTATTCCATACATAAGAGGAAGGTACCCCTCCTCAGCCTTGAGAGTACCAAAGAAAGTATGGAAACCCAAGAAAACTAAATGGAATATGATCAACCAACTACAATCTGGTTTCTCATCTACTCAACCCAATTCTATAGGTTTGGGGTACCAAAGCCGAAAATTTGAGACCCCACATACCAAGGTCCTTAAGAACCATATCCCAATCGAAGCCTCATGAACACTATTACCAGTGTCATAGATAAAAATACCACCAAAATAGGACCCATGATGTGAAACCCTAAGATTTTATGATATTTATTTCTTTAAATAAATTTTATTTCTTTGATATACTTCTTTACATGCAACAACAAGTTTGAATGAAAAGTGATATACTATTAAAATATTTATTATTGTGAACGTTATAACCTAGCAGCTAGATTGGTAGGTACAAATTGGACAAATTAAATTATGGAAAATTTATTTTTTAAAATTTCATAAAATGAATTCATTGGTTATAAATTTATTACAAATGAAAATAAAAATCAATAAAAATAGATTTTTTTTCTTCTGAAAAACTATTTTTAAGCATGCTTTGAATATTTATTTTAATAAGATAAATTGATCATTATTGGTGAATTATTTTAATGAAATATATATATATATATATATTATATTCAATAAATAAATCTAAAATTTACTTAATATTTTTTATGGGCATGATATCAGAATATATATGCAAATTTATGCTTAAAAATGTATGTTTCTAAAAAACGGTTTTCATCGAGTTTTACACACTTAATTTAAAGTGAATTTATACCAGTTATAGAAGTTTAATATTGAAAAATTAATTTAATATTTGGAATTAGTAGGTTTAATTTTGTTAAATAGTTCCCTTTTAGTTTTGGTCAATATGAATAGTAACCCTAATGATGTTTTGTTACCTCAGTAAGTGTAAAACAAGTAAAATAGGGTTAAAACATTGAGATAAGGCTTTATCATTTATATAACACTTAACTTTATCATATTGGATGTGTAGAGTTTGTCTATTTACTTAAAATTATATAATATATTGACACATGGTTTTTTATTTCTTTGAATATGAACTTTATATTAATTTAAGTAAAAAAATAATAATATAAATTGTCACTCTCTTGATATTAATATCTCTAAATATTTTTTATATGGAAAAAAGTGGTGATATTAAAATTAAAACATTTATTTGAATGTTTATTAATTTTTTATCATGGTAATTTATTTTTATTTTTAGTTGTTGAAAAATTAGATTAATTCCATACACAATGCCAACAAAATATTTATTTAATTGATAGAAAAATATAATAAATTATTTTAAAGAATATTAAACGGAATTAAATTTTGGTAAATTTTTCTAGTCCATTAATTTTGTGGAAAAATATTACATAATATTTATATGTTGATGGATTATATCCTAATTACATTTTTTGTTGATTTCTTTAATGTCAAATTAAATGAATAGTAGAAACAATGAAACTAATGATATTTTATGGAAAGAAAATTTTATTAAATTATTTAAAAACAAACAAATTTTGAAAAAGGAAAATGTGAGTAATAAGAGCATGAAGATATCATAAATTTTCCATTTATGAGAAAATTTTAACCTTATAAGTAAAATCATAACCCTTTAATATTGAAAAAGACATTACTACAGTTAAAGTGAAAATTAGTAAACCAAGGGGTTTTTAAAAAAGAAAAGGATTAAAATGACACCAACACCAATATAAATTACATTAGTAGATTATATTTCACCCTTATACAATTTTTATTCTAATATATATCCATTTGGAATCATTTGGATTGAGAATGACTCAATTATATTTTAATCTTGATGGCAATCCCATGAATTCCCCTCCCCTCACTTATATAAGGTCACCATTTATCCTATATTACTTACACCATTTGATCTATCTATCTCAGATAATATATAACCCAATATAATCCTATATTCCTTCAAAAGAACCTAAAGCTTCTATTCTTTCCAAAATACCATCTTTTTTGGGCTTAAGGTTTAATCCAAAGAGGGTTTCTCAACAAAGAGGCATAACTATTAACCGAGTATTTTTAGATTCATTTCTTGTTATATATCATCTAAATATATGTTATCCAATTTAATATAAATACTTTAATATATTTTATATACAATTTTTTTATTTAAATTATGTGAAAAAATTCAACATCTTTTACATGTTATGGAAAATGAAAACATCTATCGCACTTACATATGACTTATTGTCTCCATATAGCAGTGTAATTAGATTTTCATAACCATATATCATGTATGGTTATAATGATGGATTTAATATTTATATATGATATTTATTACATTATTGTGATCCTAAATTTATAATATCTCATCTAACTTTTTACATTTCCATCAGGTGGAAAATGATAGCATCCCTCATGCGTACATGTGGACTACCACCTCTATGAAGCAATGTAATTAGTTCTTCATTTAATTTTGACATGGGTGGTAAAAAGGATAGATTTAGTGAATATATAGAACATATATGATATTATAATGATTCTATAAATGCGAATTATTTTTTTATCAATATATCCATCAAAAAATGGAAACAGTGTTCAGTCGTATGCATGACCTACCATTTCCATTAATGGTGTAATTCATTTGTATATGTCTACCTTTTACGGACGACTAAAAATATATTAATATATAATTTAAATATATTATATTTATATAATAATTGAAAATATTTATATTATGTAACCATGATTAAAGTACAAGGGTGAGGACTTTCAAACCGAAACATGCTTGAAAAACGAAGCAATTTTCACCCAGATTAGTGATTTTAATAACAAACTATTATTAAAATGGTGATAAAATGTCATAAATAAATCATAAATGACATGATATATATTATTATGTTTATTTAATACATATATAATTAGTTTATATTTTTTAAATAAGATTTTTGAATGTGTTTAGTGAAGAGACTTGAGGTAAGAGATTTTTTTCTCACTATTATTTATATGAGACACATGCCATATTCAAAACTTATATCTTTTATAAGGTTTATATAAAACCTATGAATTTATTTTATAATTATTAGCCTTATAATTATGGGGATTTAAATATCTATATATGGTTTTCTCTTTCATGAGTCTTTTATTCCAATGTTACTAAAGTAGGAATGGGCATTTCAATCCTATTTTAATCATGATTTTTTCATGATTTTTTTCATGAAATTCTTATTGAGGATATTATAGGATTTTTATCTGATAATTCATTTCATTTTATATTCCTATTACTTTTTCTAAAGAAAACATTTTCCTTTTATATTCCTCATTTTCATACTGAATAGATCAAGAAAATTAAGGAAAATGACATTATATATCTCTTTGGTTGAATTGTTTTGATCAATATCCAAGTTTTATAAAAATATTTTCAAGAAGGTTTTTAAAATTATCCTATAATAATTTTAATTCACTTTTACACGTTATTAAAATTTTAAATAATGGTTTAAAATGAATCTTAATTTCATTTTCTAAATTAGGTACTTTTTTTACTTTTTTCCAAAAATGAAAAAGGAAGGATTTATTTTCACTTATACAATAAGAAAAGAATTTTAAACCACCATGCCTGCTCAATTATTAGAAGCTCACTTTACAAGTTTCTATGGTTCTTTTCAAATAATTTTTTTACAGTCAAATTTTGAAAATATTTTTATTTTTAAAAGTGATTTTCAATGTTGAAATACTATTTTCCTCATGAAATAATTCAATAATATTTAAAAGGAATTTTCATATTTCAAAACATTCTTTGATAGTAATTAAGATTTATTGGAAATATTTTTTAATGATACCATACTTATTCATTCCTTATATAGTTTTTTAATTATTATGTGATATTTTTGAAACCCGTTTATTTTACATTGTTTATGTTATGATGAATTTATTAAAAGTTTATAAAACCTATTTCATTTATATGGTTTATGTTATGAATATATAATTAATGATTAATGATATTGTGTAACATATGTAATTATTATGTTATAGGTGGGCTCATAGTTATAAAACTCTCTAATGTATTGGGTAATGTTTTATATCTCATGATTAAATTGTGGAAAACAAGTCGATTTTCTTGATCTAATATGGGAAGCAGGTGATGATTCATGATTCTTTATGATATGATAAAAATGCATTTATTACTGAAGCAATATGATTTGATGGTCTTAAAAGTTAACCAATACATATAAAATGGGTTCTATATTTGTTATGGTGACATAATTTTATGACATGATCATATTGTTCATGATTGATTTATGATGATTTATTACACTTATGATTAATGAATATTGAAATGATAAAGTTTTATGTTATGACCCAAGATTATGATCCATGATAGATTGGGTATAAACCTTTTAGGTTATGTTAATGATCTCAAAAAATTTTTATTATCTTATTCATTCATATAATCATTTATTTAAATCTCCCATTTTTCCCTTACTGAGCATCTGAGATCACCCTTTCTTATATTTCATTTCCTCAGGATATAAATAAAGGTTTATATAAAGTATATATATGAAGATTATTGTGTGGTACAATCTTTACAGGAGTTATTGACTATATTTCTTGGAATAAGAATATTATGTATCTAGTCTCCAAATATGATAATCCTTTATAGTCCTTGATTGGGTATTTGTGAAATTTATTGAATAATAAGATAAAAATACATAATATCTTTATGTGAAATGTTTAGGTTTCTATAGTTAGTGTCAAAATATCATTTAGTCGGCCTTTGAGGATTATAATTAGAAATCATTATCCGAAACCCTAGGGATAACTATAATTATAATATAACATCCTAATGTTTTAGTAATGGATAGCCTAGGTTAATCCTAAGTTATTATAGATTGGGAATAGTGTGTCACGATCTCGAAATAATATGAATTATATTTATTTATTATTTGATATCTTTCTCAGATTATTATAGTTTGAAGTTTACAATTTTTTGTTTTAGTTAATTGATGGAACTAGAATACATTGAGCTAATAATGAAAGTGATAGACAATTGAATGATTTCACATCAAACTAACAAATTATATAGGAATTGGGATACAGAATCAAGTTGTTATGATCACACAAAATTATCTAGATATGAATCATATTGAGATTCCAAAAGATCAAAGGTTGGGATAACATATTTTTGAGTCATTCATGAGGGAAAACCACCTTCTTTTAGTGGATATTATGACCCAATTGTATCTGAGTGATGGATCAACACAATTGGAAAATACTTTGTGTTATATGAATCTTGGAACATGAAAATTTTTACCTAGTCATTTGTCTTTTGGAAGGATAAGAAAAAAATGGTGGAACATTATTAAGAATATTAGACAATAGGATTAAATTGAATCCATCTAATGGGATGCATTTTAGAGGATATATTTCATTAATTACTTCCATTGTATTTTATAAACACATATAGTGAAGGGATTCCTTGAGAACAAGAAGAAATGTGGTGAATATATTGGTACCTATGAGGCTAACCATTCAGTAATTTCAAGGTATGATTCTGGTTTAATCATTTTTCATGATATGAAATTTGATTTAGTCTTTAGTGGTGTAAAACCAAGTGCTTGAAGGCAAATCCCTATAAGGTACTTTTGTAGCTAAAATGAAATCATTCGATGTACACTCAAGGTATAAATGGAAATTAGTGATTCCAAATCTTCCAATGTTTTTCATAAGAAAATGAACATCGAGTGTCTTGAAAACATGAATAAATTGAATGGCTGAAAGAGATTCCATCCATCTATATGCCAGAACTAAGGGATGAAACATCAATGGAATTTTTAATGGAAATGGGAGGTGCTTTAAATGTGGAAAGGCTAGTCATAAATCCTGTGAATGTCCAAAGGTTTTTAATAGGATAGTTAATTAAATGGAGGTAAATAATATGTTGACTAATATACCAACCATGATCCAATGCATCAAGTGTAAATAGTATGGGCATTATTCCAAGCATTGCATGAATATAACTATTTTTTATGATTAGAATCAACAACCTCTTAATCCCAATGAAAAATGGAAATATCATGTGATCATGACTGTTGAAGTGGGTCATGTGAAGTATGTGTTGAATAGTTCACTTATCATCCATTCTATAGTATCTAATGTCTTTTTTGATTCCATATTTACCCAATCTTTTATATAAAAGGAATATGAAAGGGGTATCTAATTACCTTATCAGTGATTAGATATTTATTTGGTGGTGAAAAATCATAATAATACAATGAGCACAACTCAATTATGTTGTTCCTCTTTGATTAAAGATTGTAGTTAAGTGATTATTGTAAATATTATTAATATATCAATAGTTAAATTTTATGTAATTACATGGATTTTATTTATTTAAATGGAGCTCATATCAATTTATTAGAAAGGGTGGTTTCATTTAATATTTTGAATTAACCATATATTTTCTATCAATGTGAGGATGAATATGAAATTCTAATAGAATTTACATATATCTTGTGGGACTTGATTCTTATCCATAATGGATATTTATCTCCGATGGTTGGGAAGAAACTCAAAATTGAGGGTATTCCTATTGTATAAGAATTTGAATATGTATTTTGAGAATAGTTTCCAAGTATTCCCCCAAACCATGAAGTTGGGTCTTTAATAGAACTCATCCTTGGTGCTACACCAATTTCAAATACACCTTATAGAATGGACACAATCACGTTTCCCTAAATAATTTACAATAATTGAAGAAGAAACTCAAGGTTAATCTTGATAATTGATTTATATTCCCTAGTGTTTCAATATGGGGTGAACCTATTGTCATTGTTTAGTACACAAATGTGCTAGTGTGTCTTTACATTGATTATTGAGAACATAACCAGATCAATATCTGGAACAAGTATCCACTACCCCGTACTGATGATTTTTTTGATCAATTATGTGGATATTAATAATTTTCCAAGATTGATATTCATTCTAGATATCATTAATTAAGGGTTAAGAAGGAAGATATAAACAAGAAATCATTATATATTAGGTATAGACATTATTAATTTATAATTATGTTGCTTGGACTTACTAATGATCCAATTATCTCCATAGATTTAATAAATAGGGTCTTTAGGGATTACATTGTTAAATTTTTGGTATTTTTCATAGATGATATTATTATATATTCAATGAAGAAGGAAGAGCATGAAGATAACTTATTAATTGTGATGAAGACTCTAAGTAATGAGAAGTTGTATAAAAAATCACCAAGGGTGAATTTTTGAACTAGAAAGATTCATTTTTGGGTCATATGATCTCAAGTTAGGGTATATCAGTGGATCCTTCAAAGATGGAAGTTATTGAGAAATAAACTAAATGAACCATGGTAATCAAAATCTATAGTTTTATTAGGTTAGATGGATATTACCAAAAGTGTGTGTGTGATTTATCATGACTATCAAATCCACTCACCATGTTTATACACAAGGGGGTTAGGTTCTTACAAACAGATGAGTGTGAATAGAATTTCAAGGAGCGGAAAAGATGTTTAGTCAATGCACCTGTTCTGACACTTCCTTTTAGTGGATAAGGGATTTTAATCTATAGTGATGCATCAAATAAAGGAATGTAATTTTTCCTTATGAATAGTGATATGTTGAAATCATATTCCTTATTCCAATTGAATATTCATGATAAAAAGTACTTGACTCATGATTTAGAGTTTGCAATTGTTTTTTTCATTGAACATATAGAGGAATTGTCTTTATAGTTAAAGGTGTGGTATATATATACATATCATAAAATTTTTAAGTATATCTTCACATAGAGATATTTGAATATTCTATAGAGTTTATGGTTGTAATTGGTTAAGGATTATGACTACTCAATACATTTCCACCTTGAGAATGATAACAAGGTTGATTATGCTTTGAGTCAGAAGAAATATGCAAGTTTAGCTATGAGAAGGATTGAGAGATTTATAATTATTACTTATTTTAAAAATATAGAACTTAAAATATTGAGTAATGGGACATATCTTATCTTTCATAGATGAAATTTCAACCATCTATATATGTTAGGACTAAATAATCATGGAGGAAAGATGTTTAAATGTAGAAGAAAGTGAGAAATATTCCTATGTTTTACCTTGATAGTGATGGAATGGACAGGTTCAGTAATATATTATGTATACCAATAATACCATATTTTAATTAGTAAATTTTATATGATTTTCATAGTTCTTCATTCTTAATACATCATAGTGGTACAAATATGTTTGAGATATGAAAGAATATTTCTAGTGAGACAAAATCAAAAGGGATATTATAGAGAATGTATCTTAATTCCCAGTATGGAAACAAGTTATGGCTTATAGATAGAAGTATAAGAGGATTTTATAAATATTACACATACTAAAATGAAAATTGGAAAACATTAACATTTATTTTTTCATCAGACTCCCCAAAACATCTAAAGGCCATAATGCTATTCGGTTTTAGGTGATTTCCTAATAATGTTATCACCATTAATTTCCATCAGAAAATATTTCTCTATTGATAAACTTACCAGGTAATACATTAAAAAATATTAATATTTCATGGAGTACCACATTTTATTTTACCTAACTAGGATATGATGTTTACCTTTATTTTATAGTGAAGTCTTCAGTATGATTTGGATATAGAGATGAGTTTCAGTACAACTTATCATCCTTAGAAATATGGTTAGTCTGAGAGAACCATTAAAACACTAGAGGATATACTGAGTTATTATTTTATGGATATCAAAGGTAGTTGGGGTCAACTCCATACCCTAATTGAGTTTTCTTAGAATAATACTTTTCACTCGATCATTCATATAGATCCTTATGAAGCTCCCAAATTTAAGATGTGTAGAACTCCAATGTCCTTGAAAAAAATTAGATAAAGAAATCCATTGGGACTTGATCTAACTAATAAAATTTAAGATAAATACATATCCATTTAGCATCACATAGGAGAAGCTAATAGTCGACAAAAAGTTATTCTCAAAATCATTGGTGAGATATACAGTTTTAATTTATTGAAAAATTATTTCTAATAGCATCTCCTTAGAAGAAGGATATAAGGTTTGAAAATAAGGGAATGTTGAGACCTAAAAATATCAGTCCCTTGGAAATTATTCATCATATTTGGATGGTAGCTTATTTTATGGAAATTACATGGAATATCACTAAATTTTATGATGTGTTCCATGTATCCCCATGATGATGTAAATACCTTACCCTTAACATGTACTAAACATAGAAGTCATACCACTAGAGAAATATCTCTCTTATGAGGAAGTACCGATTGAGATTATGGATCTTAGATAGAAAAATCATTGAAAAAATACCACTCACCAAGTCAATGTTTTTTTGTGAAACCAAAAATTTGAAGAATCAACTTGTGAAATTGGGGATGTGATGAAACAAATATATATTCATTTATCTATATCAGAGTGATAAAATCTCAAGATAGAAATTCTTTTTAAGGGGGGTAGAATGTAAAACCAATATATTTTAGGATATATTTTTCATTATATAAATTTTATTTCTTTTATAGCTTGATTTATGTACAACACTCACTTTAAATGAATTTTGATATACAATTAAAATATTATTTAATGTGATAGTTATAACCTAGTTGTTGGATTGGCGGTTATGAATAAGAAAACAATTATGAAAAATGAATGGTTTAAACATTTATAAATTGAATTTCAGGTTTTTTATTTTATTAGAAATGAAAATAAAAACAATAAAAACAACAAATTTTCTAATTAAGAAATTTTCTGAGAGTAATGTTGTTTATTTTCATTAATTAAATTGATCTCTATTGGTGAATGATTTTAATGAAATGTGAATATGAAATGTAATAACCCCAAATCTAGTAAGCCATATTCAATTTCTAATTTATTACATTGGTGTACGATATATGGGATTACATCACCAAGGATCGATCAATTTAGTATTCTTTAAGAACTATATACAAACAAGATTGCCTTATTACATTTAAAATAAAACATAAAACATAGAAAAATAAAGTGACCTGAATCCTTAAAACTCATTAAAATATGTCTTCTTCATATATTGGTGACATGAATCATAAAAAATGTTTATAAAAAATGGCTAGTAAGGATTAAATACAATGGAAAATTCCATGAGTAAATAAAGAATACTTAATATGACAAGGTTATTAATTGAAACACATTTAATTTAATCAATAAATTGGTCACAAAATGCATATATGGATAATATCAGTACATTAATATCCGGGATATAATAACTGAATTCTCAATGATGTAAACTAAGTCTATTTTATGTCATGATATCAAATGTCATTATATCTCCAGCATCAAGACCTTTCAATAAGATAGGTTAAAACTATGGGTAAAGACCCATTTTAATTTAGCCAAAAAATATTTCTCATGCAACCTATCAATGCATAAAGGGGATATATAATTATACGCCTCAAAAATATCTTCATGTCAATTGCATGATACATATATTGAATGTCCAATTTAATTCGTGAACAACATGACTTATCAACAAATGTATGTATTGAATAAAGAATAAAGAATATAAGTATTCCCTTATTCAATCAAATAACTATTATAGAAAAACATCAAATGTAGAAATGGAATATGGTATAGGAAATAATTTTATCCATGATACAAATAATATGGATATTTAAAATAAATTCAATGTCCAACAATGACAAGAAAGTGAATTTTTAAAGAGAAAGTTAATGAACCTAAAATTTATGAAATATGTCTTTCAAATTATCAAAAGTATATATTATTTAGAAAAATAAGGTCCTTTTAAAATTGGAATAAAAATATTTAAATAATATTTCATTGAATATTTATATTTCCAAAACTATGTAAAACTTTTAGAAGATGCTAAATTGCATAACACAGTTATAAAGATGGTAAAATATGTTAACATCTTATGCATTAAAAAACATCCCATTTCACTATTTTAAAAAGGGTTAAAAATAAAATTATTTGAAAGAATTAGAAATAATCCTTTCAAAACATTTAAAATTTCAAGGATAATATAAAAGTTTCTTAATAATTTATTTTAGTAAAAAAAGGACTTTTGTAAATCTATTTTGAATAATATGGATGAAAAATATAACTAATAAAAAGGGAAATAAGATTAGATTTACTTTGAATCATTCCTATATAAATAATAACACAAGTTAAATCATCAATAATCATGAATAACTACTAATTCATGTTATATAACTCAAAGGGTAAGTATATAAAACCCATAAAAGTAATCAGAGGAATAATACAAAATATGTCTCAATAGAGTGGAAATTGAGACAAAATATCTAACCTAATGTTTTCCCATAGTTAAACATTCCTTAATATCTGGTATAATGTTTTTAAACATATTTTTAATTTATACCAGAACCATGTTAATATTATAATATAATATATGATCACATTATAAAATATTATCACTCATTCGTCAATGATCATTCACTAGTGTCACTCTTTTGGGTGTTAACTATTTCATTTTTCATGTATGTTTTAATTCTGTAGTTCTGGTCCATGTACCCTTTTATCATTCTATTATATCCAAAAGAATCCTCATGCTATAAATAGGATATATTTTAAATATATAGATATTTAGAGTCTTATATTAATGACATAGATATAAAAGTGAATTACATTGTTCATGGAGATGGTAGGTCATACGTACACATGAATGTTGATTTCACTTTTTAAAGAATGGAAAGAAAGGTTGGTAAATAATAATTATAATTTTTAAGATAATTAATATATCACATATATCATATATATTCATAAAATTCATACTTATTATGATTCATGAAAATTAAAAATTAAAAATGATCCACATCGCCTCGTGGAGATGGTAGTCCACTCATACACACGAGAGATGTTATTGTTTTCCAAGAGATTATAAGGTAAGAATATGGATATACTATTATAATTATATAAGAATAAATATGTCATATATTGTCACACCCCAACCATGGACACCTGTTACTTTATTATTTTATCAGCCTCGCGTTGTTTGGACGGGGTTTAGTTGGGTCCCTGTTTGAACTTTTCTGAATTTTGATGTTTTTTGTGGGTCTTAGGCCGGTGTACGATCACCAAACTATAAGCAGTGACCGTGAATTCAGTCCTAGTGAATGCGCGGTGATGCGACACTTCAAATAAATAATAAATTATTTAAATAAATTAAGTTAACCAAAAATGGAAGCCAAATAAAAATTTGGAATCGACAAAACAAGGTTAATGTTTAAATTATAATAATGAGGATATGATCGCCTAAATGGTTATTTAATTATTATTTAATCTGGTTATAATAATATTATTATTAAGTTTTTATAAATATAATTATTCTTTATAATGAAATGTAATAGAATTATCATTTTATTTAGTTTCTTATTAACTTCTTTTGTTGTAATTAATATTGTTTTTATCATTTCTCTATTGATATTATTACAATTATTATTATTGTAACTTGTATATTATTATCATTTTTATTACTCAAAATAAAACGAATAAGAACTAATAATAATAATTATTTGTTTTTATTAATATTTATTAGTTTTTATTATAAATATTATAAATATTATTATTGTTATTATATTTTTTATTATTATTATTTTTATTATTTAAAATCCTAAACCTACCCTACCTGCATCACTTCGCCCCCCCCCATTTTTTTCCTGCGTAGTGCTGTGGGCCGTGCCCCCCTCCTCCGACGCAGCACCTGACCACCAGCCCACCGACTGCCGCGTCCCCGTCCGGCTCATCCTCCCGGCTCGCCCTCCTCCCGGCCGTGACCTCATACCCCCTTCCGCATCCGGTGCCTAGGAAACCCATCCCCTCCCAGCCATTTGTGCTCTCTTCCCAGTGGCGACCCCGCCTTGCTCAGGTGGCCCATACCCCCCCTAACAAGACCTTGTTCCCTTGTTTCGGCGTGGCACAACTACCCTCTGCCCTTGCTCCGACCATCTACTCCAACGACCTCCGCTGCTCTGACCTGTACGTGGTGACCTCCCTCCTACTCTCTCTTTCATTGGTCGGACCTTCCCTTCAGCACCCCTTTTAGCACGCGACCCTTCCGCCGCCACTTCCTCTCAGATCCCCCTTGAATGAGGTGTAATTGAGGTCCAGTTCTTTGAGGTAATAACATCTTTGACGTCCTCCTTTGTCACTTTGATGTTTTATTTCTCTTTCGATACCCGGTTTAGATTTAACTGGAACCCAAAGGGTGTAATATTATGCAATTTTTGTGTTCATTCTTGAATAGGGTATGCGAAGACCTACTAGGGTCTTGCTCTTGCATGTTCCAACATCCGCCACCGATGGAGAAGCAGATTGACTCAGTTCTGGTTCATTTCCAACATCCAAGGTATAGAATTATACCCGTTGTTTGGTTTCACACCTTTTAAGTGGTGTTCGAAGAGTTTTTTAATGATGCTGTCAATTGTTGTATAGTGCATTGAACCCTATGATGCGTTATTTGGTTGTTTCCGATAAAAGTGTCAAGCGTCGAGTACTCATCATATTTTCTCCTTTGAGGTAGGATCCTCTTGCATCTCTCCTTTAAATTTAATCTTATATTAATTTCTTGCATTTTTTTCAGACTCTTTGAATGATAATTATTTATTCGTTTTTTTGGAATAATTGGTTTGTGATAAATTATGTAGTTTTGGGGATAACCTTGGTATGAAAAAATTATTTTTCTTATTTAATTAAATATGCTTGTTCTTTTATTTTTTGTAAATGGTGTGGAAAAGGTCTATGTTGAAGTTTAATGTGCATTGGTTTTAAATTGGTGTTTTTATTAAAAAAATTGAGTGTATTTGTTGTGTAAACCGTTCTATGATCTTGAAAAGATTTTATAAATTGCTTAAAATATTTATTGGATTGTGGAAGTGGTAAAAATTATGTTTATAAAAAGTTGGGTGTTGCGAGCCCAGTTTTGAAAATGTGTTTGGCGGAACGTGTTTTTAATGTGGATCTCACTGTGTCGGGCATTTTTTTAGGTTGTGCACTCTAATTGTTTGTTGGCTCTTTAAAATGATTAGTAAGTTATTATGGCATCGGGTGGTTTTTGCATGAATTTTGTGGATTTTATTATATTTGTTTAATAAGTAATGGCGATGGCGCAAGTTGTGTTTTGAAAACATGTCGAGCTGGTTCTTTTGCGTTGATTGTTCATTTGGAATTTTTTAAGTCAGTAGTTATGTGTTTTTAGTTGTTGTTTGTTTGTTGCAGCGTGTTGGCGGGGTAACCCCGTGATACCGCAATCATCGGATTGCACGCACTTGTGCACCTATGCGAGGCATGTCACGCCATCATTTTTGAGCTACGAGTTGAGGTAGGTCCCCCGATACACTCACATTTAAATTTATAATTTATTAATTGCTTGATGTTTTATTAATTTTAATAAATGGGAAATCATATAGGATAATTAATTTTTAAATGTTTATTTGTTGTAAAAAGAGCTGTTTATTTTATACACGACACTTGAAATATTTTCATCATGGGAGGACACATAGTAGTGAAAGAATTCTAGTTCGGCCTTTAAACATAATTCAAGGAATTTCAAATGTAGTTCTAGTTTTAAAGATAAATGATTTCTTCTGAAAAAGTGTTTTGGGTTTTCTTAAGAAATGAGTGTTTTCTTTAAAATTGGTGAAGGCCCATTTGACACTTTAATAAAATAAATTATTTTTGAAAACCCAATCAGGGGTGATCTTTGGTGTGCATTGATTGCGTGAGATGTATGTGATGTTTGTGCATCGTAACTGATTGATTTACATTATAGACGCACCCCCTTTTTATTGCTTGTGTTGACATGGGAACCTGAAATAGTGAGTGAATCTTCTGAGAACGATTGCTGCACTAGTTTAGATTACGCACTGGCTAGTGTCCCCATAGAAAGGGAATACTGAGTTATTGATGCTATAGGGATTGGGCCCCTCGTTTAGGCCATGTAGGACTATGCCGAGCGTTAGGACGTTATGACATCATCGAGTTAGGGCATGCCTTCAGGATGAGTCACATGTATGGTATGTTGTGGATTTTTCACGAGCTCCTAGGTTCGACCCCTGTTTTCTTTAGTTTTTATTTTTATGATCCGGATGTTTGAGAGTTCTAGTTTGATTGCTGGAGCTTGTGTGCCACTTATTCTCTATTTCCCTTAGTGTGTGTTGTGTGCTGTGTGTATTTTTCCATTTGACTAACAACTGAAATTTGAATTTCTAAATTGTTCACAGAAATGTTTTAAAATACAATGCATCTGTTCCTTTCATACATTAATCTTTTTTTTACATTAAAAATGGAAATGGACTGTTACTTGTCTTAGAAACAGATGTGTGTGTGTGGAAACCCATATTTTATATACTTTAGTTCAAACCTAAAATTAGTAAATTTATTTTTTTAAAGGTAGTGCACTGGGAATAGTTTGTTGGGCACGCCTACTGAGTTTTAATACTCACGCCTATAGTTCGTTTTTGTTTTTAGTGTTTGTGCAGGCTACAACGTGGTTGCATTCTCCTTGGGTGACGTTTGGTCATGAGTTGGAGAATGACCCGTGAAGTCACACAGAGATAATGGTTGTCTCTTTCGGTTAGTTTTATTTTCTTTTGTTCTTGTTTATTTACTTTACTCTTTTGATTTATTTTGTGCCGCTCTGTTTTATTTCTTCTGCTTTATTTATTTATTTTTACTGGGCAAAATCGTTCCCACAACCTCTGTTGATGCCCTGGTGCATGTCGCCAGACCGGGAGGATAAGGAACGCCTCTCGGGCCATGTTGTAGACCGACTCGGGTGACCGGTTCAGGGTCGACCCGGGTTGGTTCATGATAAAATGGTATCAGAGGGAGGTCAGCTCTTAGCAGACCCCACTTTTCAGAGCACCCTTTGTTATTTGGGATGTCTGCTATATGGAGATTAGGACTGTTGGGGCTCAGGAGGTAGGTTACAGGTCGGTGGCTGATCACCACTGCTCGTGACGAGACCTGAGTTACAAGGGTTAGGCCGGGATTTGAGTCACATTTCCTTGGTCATTTTGTATTGAGGGATGACAATGGAGGCAAATCAGTTCACATTGCATCCTCACATGGGGTGGTGACCCATAAGTGTCCGGTTTAAGGTCCTTTTAGTGTTTTTCATTATTTGGGGCATGGCTCACCACCATGTCGCTGGGTCAAACATATGCACTAGTTCCTCATTCCAGTGGGTTATTTCTTCTTCTGTTTTGTTTGAATCTCAGTTAGTTTGAGTGCGTTAAATTTGAAATTGGTTTTGAAATGGAAAATCGTTTCTTTAAAATTGTTTTTGAAATTACTAAAGTAGGTTTTTAAAGAGAAGGTGTATCGGTTTGGAAAAACGTGGTATGAGTATGGATTTGGTATGGAAAAGAAGTGGCTGAACCTTGGAACTCCTTATGAAGGGTCACACGTGTGTGGGTATGTATAGAAAGTGCATGGGGAAAATTGTTCGTAGAAGATGTGAGCGGGATTGAATAAACTCACATGTGACAGTTCATAAGGTGCCATAGGTGAGTTTTTTAAAATTTAATGAAATGGCGTTTTTTTAAAAAGTAAGTGTATCTTGTGTTTTTATATGGTTTTATTATGGGCCTATTTCCCTTGGTTTGTCTTTTTGCTCTGATTGAGTTTTGGCTTAATGCCAGTTTTGATTGTGTTTTTTGTGTTGTTCTGAATATTCTACCTAGAAAGTCTCCAAAATTTGTCAAGGAGCTATGCTCAATTCTCAGTTCTTTTCATGTGTTTTCTGCTTATCGAGATAATCGAATTATTTTAGAGGTAGTTGTCTAGTTCAAAAAGATATCATGTATTTGGGTTTCTGGGAACTCCCAGGGTAGTTAAGGTTAGTATCGTCCCAGAGTTATTTGAGGGTTCAGTTTTGGACTAATAAAGATGAGATGTCTCATCCTCGTTAGAGTTTTGGGTGTGATTAATGGTGGTCGACTTCTGCGAAGGTTCCCCATATAGAAAGGAGTGCAGGCTGGTGGAACCGGTCTCCAAGAAACCATCCTCGTTGGTACCGGCTCCTAGTTCATCAGACCGCTCTCTTGTGCACCACCATAATGGCCTATCCATACATTCTAATTCATCATGTTGCATCCCTTTGAAAATGTAAGACCATCATAGTTGTTGGAATCATCTAACAGGAGATGGAGTTAGAAACCAAGAGATGAAAATGTCTCACTGTGAGGTAGGAGATTTTTCAGGCATCAGGGCCCCAGCCACAGGTCTCGGGGTGAAGCTCGCGCACAGTCAGGAGTTGTTGATGCTGTGTCGAACCTCGGTCTAGTTAATGTCTTCGGATTTGGAATGGAAATATCCAAAATTTTCCTTTATCTATTCTCATCACTTTCATAAGCTCATACTTGTTTTGGTGGCGTGATGAGATTATTCCCCCACAATCCATGCGTTCTTATCTGCTGTTAGTGTGGTTCTTAAGTGTTTTGGTCTCGCTGAATGGTGTGGGCTCATGAATAAATGAACCTGTTTTCTTTTTGAGTTGGTCCTAGCTGTGTTCGATAGAATAATGGTCGTTTCATGAAGTTTATGGGAGGTGTTGAGTAAATTCATCATCCTTAAGTTGTTGGGATGTTTTGTTACAAGTTTTCTGTCAAATACTCAGGTGTGTTATTCGCTCCATGTGGAGAAAATGAATGAGTTTGGTTTGGGAGTTCCAGCATTGCACCCCCCAAGGGGGTGGTTTGTTCGGGATTCATGGGTTTTTTGTGTGAGTGAATTCTTGTGGTGGGGATAACCCTCTCATGTTCTCCCCTCAACCTCGGGCAGTGGTTTTCCTTTAATTGGTCGGGTGGGACGTTTGTGGGGAATGGTCACCCTTAGACTCTCGGTTCTCTATGTTTTTGTCTCGGCATGGACTCAAGTTGTGACAACTGTTGACTTGGTGACTTCCTGGGGGAAGAAAGTTTCTTGTGGTGGGGGGAATTGT
Organism: Viscum album; assembly: GCA_963277665.1. Taxonomy (NCBI): domain Eukaryota; kingdom Viridiplantae; phylum Streptophyta; class Magnoliopsida; order Santalales; family Viscaceae; genus Viscum; species Viscum album. Next base: position 399,007,976 of record OY728140.1, on the reverse strand, counting down.
CACACCCCGACCACGGACACCTGTTACTTTATTATTTTATCGCCCTCATATTGTTTGGACGGGGTTTAGTTGGGTCCCTGTTTGAACTTTTCTGAACTTTGATGTTTTTGGTGGGTCTTCGGCCGGTGTACGGTCACCGCACCGTAAGCGGAAACCGTGCATTTGGTCCTGGTGAATGCGCAGCGATGCGACACTTCAAATAAATAATAAATTAAGTTAATTGAAAATGGAAGCCAAATAAAAATTTGGTATCAATTAAACAAGGTTAATGTTTAAATTATAATAATGAGGATATGTTCGCACAAACGGTTATTTAATTATTATTTAATATGTTAATAATACTATTATTATTAAGTTGATATAAATATAATTATTATTTAAAATTAAATGTAATAGAATTATCATTTTATTAAGTTTGTTATTAACTTATTTTGTTGTAATTAATATTTTTTTTATCATTTCGCTATTGATATTATTACAATTATTATTATTGTAACATTTATATTATTATCATTTTTATTACTCAAAATAAAATGGATAAGAAGTAATAATAATTGTTATTTTGTTTTATTAATATTTATTATTTTTTATTATAAGTATTATTAATATTATTATTGTTATTATAATTATAATAATAATAATAATAATTATTATTATTAAACCCTAAACCGACCCTACCCACATCACTTCGCCCCCCCCCATTTTTTTCCTACGCAGCACCGCGCCCCCCCTCCTCCGGCACAGTGCCCGACCACCAGCTCGTCGACCGTCGTGTCCCCGTCCGACTCACCCTCCTCCCAGCAGTGACCCCGCACCCCCTTCTGCGTCCGGTGCCCAGCCAACCCAGCCCCTCCAAGCCAGCTGTGCTCCCTTCCTAGTGGCACCTTCTGGCGATGACCCCGCCCTGCTTAGGCAGCCCGGACACCCCCCCCACGACCCTGTTCCCTTGTTCCAGTGCGACGCAACTACCCTCTTCCCTTGATCCGACCAGAAACTCCGACGTCCTCCACTGCTTTGACCTGTAGGCGGTGACCTCCCTTCATCTCCATCTTTCATTGGTCGGACCTTCCCTTCAATGCCCTTTTTAGGATGCGACCCTTCTGTAGCCGATTCCTCTCGGATCCCCCATGAATGAGGTCTAATTGAGGTCCAGTTATTTGAGGTAATACCATCTCCGATGTCCTCCTTTGTCACTTTGATGTTTTGTTTCTCTTTCGATACCTGATTTGGATTTAACTGAAACCATAAGGTTGGGATATTATGCAATTGTTGTGTTCTTTCTTGAATATGGTATGCGAAGACCTCCTCAGGTCTTGCTCTTGCATGTTCCAACATCTGCTTCCAATAGTGAAGTGTATTGACTCCATTATGGTTCGTTGCTGACATCCAAGGAATAGAATTATACCCATTGTTTGGTTTCACTCCTTTTAAGTGGTGTTTAATGAGTGTTTTAAGGATTCTTTCAATTGTAGTGTAGTGCGTTGAACCCTACTGTACTTTTTTGGGTTGTTTCCGATAAAAGTTTCAAGCGCCAAGCACTCATCCTGGTTTCTTTTTTGAGTTAGGATCCTCCTACATTTGTCCTTTAAATTTAAGCTTATATCGTTTTCTTGTATTTATCTTTTTCAGACTCTTTGAATTATAATTATTTATTCGTTTTTTTGAATAATTGGTTTGGAATAAATTAAGTAGTGTTTGGGATAACCTTGGTATGAAAAAAGTATTTTTCTTATTTAATTGAATATGCTTGTTCTTAGATTTTTGTAAATGGTGCGGAAAATGTCTATGATGAATTTTAAGGTGCATTGGTTCTAAATTGGTATTTTTATATAAAAAATGAGTGTATTTGTTATGTAAACCCTTTCTGTGTTCTTGAAAATATTTTATAAATTGCTTAAAATATTTATTGGATTGTGGAAGTGGTGAAAATTATGTTTATAAAAGGTTGGGTGATGCGAGCCCAGTTTTGAAAATGTATTTGGGTGCATGTGTTTTTAGTGTTGATCTCAATTTTTTGGGCAATTTTTTCATATTGTGCACTCAAAGTGTTTGTTGGCTCTTTAAAATGATTACTAAGTTATTTTGGCGTTGTGTCGTTTTTGTAATCACTTTGCGGATTTTTTTAAAGTTATTTAATAAGTAATGGCGATGGCGTGAGTTGTGTTTTGAAAACATGATGAGCTGGTTATTTTGTGCTGATTATTCATTTGGATTGTTTTAAGTTAGTGGTTATGTGTTTTTAGTTGTTGTGTTTTTGTTGCAGCTTATTGGCAGGGTAACCCCGCGATACCACAATCATCGGCGTGCGCGCGCTTGTGCACCTATGCGACGCATGTCGCGTTGTCAGTTTTGAGCTATGAGTTGAGGTAGGTTCCCCACTGCAATCACCTTTAAATTTAGAATTTATTAATTTCTTGATTTTTTATTAATTTTAATAAATGGGAATTCATATAAGATAAATAATTTTTAAATGTTTATTTGGTGTAAAAAGAGCCGTTTATTTTATACACGACACATGAAATATTTTCATGATGAGCATACACCTAGTAGTGAAAGAATGCCAGTTTGGACTTTAAACATAATTCATGGAATTTCAAATGTATTTATAATTTTAAAGATAACTTATTTCTTCTAAACAAGTGTTTTGGGTTTTCTCGAGAAATTAGGTTTTTATTTAAAATTGGTGAAGGCCCGTTTGGCACTTTAATAAAATAAATTATTTTAGAAAACCCACATAGGGCTAATCTTTGTTGTGCATTGATTGCGTGAGCTCTATGTGATGTTTGTGCATTGTGACTGATTGATTTACATTGTGGATACACCCCCTTTTTATTTCTTGTGTTGACATGGGAACTAGACATCACGAGTGAATCTTCTGAGAACGGTTGCTGCACTAGTTTAGATTACAAACTGGATAGTGGCCCATAACAGGGGAATACTAATTTATTGCTGCTATGGGGATTGGGCCCCTCGGTTAGGCCATGTAGGGCTATGTCGGGCGTTAGGGAGTTATGACGTCATCGAGTTATGGCATGCCTTCAGGATAAGTCACATGTATGGTATTTTCTGGATTGTTCACGAGCTCCTAGGTTCGACCCGTGTTTTCTTTAGTTTTTATTTTTATGTGGTGGACATTTGAGAGGTCTAGTTCAATTACTAGCCATTGTGTGCCACTTAATCTCCATTTCCCTTAGTGTGTGTTGTGTGTTGTGTGTGGTTTTCCATTTGACTAACAACTGAAATTTGAATTTCTAAATTGTTCGCAGAAATGTTATAAAATACAATGAACCTATTCCTTTCAAACATTAATCTTGTTTTTAAATTAAAAAGGGCAATGGACTATTAAATTTCTTATAAATGGAAGTGTGTGTGGAAACCCATATTTTATATACATTAGTTCAAACCTAGTATTAGTAAATTTATTTGTTTAAAGGTAGTGCATTGGGAATAGTTTATTGGGAATGCCTACTGCGTTTTAATACTCATGCCTATAGTTCTTTTATGTTTTTAGTGGTTTTGCAGGCTATAGCTTGGGTGCAATCACCTTGGGCAACGTTTTCTCCTGAGTTGGAGAATGACCCGCGAGGTCACACAGAGACAGTGGTTGTCTCCTTCGGTTAGTTTTATTTTCTATTGTTCTTGTTTCGTTACTTTACTCTATTGATTTATTTTGCAATGCTCTGTTTTATTTATGCTACTTTATTTATTTATTTTTACTGGGAAAAATCATTCCCACAGCCTCTGTTGATTCCCTGGCACTTGTCGCTAGCCCGGGAGGATCGGGAATGCCTCTCAGGCCATGTCGCGGACCAGATCGGGTGACCGGTTCAGGTTCGACCCGGGTTGGTTTGTGACATATATATTCATTGCTTTTTTCATAATGACTGTCCATGTGAGGTGGTGATGGAAAACAAATTACATCAGTTTATGATGTGGAATCCCACCATACAGATGAGGGATAGTTCTGCTACCCATTTGATGCAGATGGAGATTGAAAACTATTATTTCACCAACATAATAACATATTATCATGTGTAATTTATGGTTGTTATTATATTTTAATTTTTTGAAAATAATTGGAGGTAGTAAAAGAATAATTAAAAACGAAATATCTTGGTTAATACAGTTACCTTCACTTAGAGAACCACATTCAAATCTATTCTTTGAGACACTTGGGTTATTCTTTTTGGAAGAAAATAACCTTTATAACATGGATAATGATGTAGAGAAGATTATTTATAGGGGGTTTTTGATCTAAGAGTCTCCTTTTGGTGTCAATAATAGAGTATATGTGGTTCATTTTTATATTGAATAAAGGTAAAAACATGGAATTAATAAAAATATTTAAATATAATAAATTCATTTTCATGTGAAAGTGGAAAAATATAGACATAATTTAATATATAATATCGGATATCGTTGAAATAACTCGATCCAATAAAACTTTGATAGGTTATGTGTTACTTTAAACCATACCTTTTAGTTTAGCATCAGTTAAACCCTTTCATTACAGAATTTTAACGTTAATTGTAGTAACATCTTTTTCAATCTTCAAGGTTTATAATTTTTCTTACAAGAAAAAATCAATATTAAATGGAGAAAGAATACAATTTTGGATCATGTTCTTTTTATAATTGTCCAATTTCATGTTTTTTATGATTCTTTAATAATTTAACAAAATATTATTTTTTATAAAATATCAATAATGTCAATTTTGACACTATTCATTTAGTTTAACTATAAATACATAAAGACAAAGGCATAATTATAATATAAAATTTTAACATCTGTCTAATATTTCATACCTATCTATATATTTTTTGGGTCACTATAAATCACCCAGAAAGTATTACACTTAGATTTTTTAAAATAATTTATGTTATTCTTATTTTAATTTAATAAATACTTTGTCGGTGTTTCATAAAAATTTAAGATAATTATTTCATTACTAAGAAATAAAAAAAAATCACCATCATTAAAATAAGATATTTATTTTCAAAATAATATTTTATATTCATTTATAACATATTCTTATCTTTATTTGAATATATAAAATAAATTAAAATCATGATAGGGGAATTTTAGAATTTTCATTACTTAAAATAATATAAATTATACTACCAAGATCAAATGAAACCAAAAATACATATATTTAAATTTTTTACGGATATGGACCAATTTCACCCATCTAGTGAAATAATTTCATGTGTTGGGTTGATTTTTAATGCACTGTGACATTAATGTTAATCATAATTTCTTCATTTAACCATTTCCAATGTGATAAATGTTTCCATGATTGCTATTTATAATGCCTAATAAAGTGACCTATTTACCAAATTTGGACCTTTATATTATAAATATGAAATAAAGATTTCATTATTTAATTTCTACAAGTTGTATAAATTAATTTTGAAATAAATAACTAATAATCAACAAAAAACAATTTTTAGAAAAACGTTTTTTAATCATAAATGTTAACTAATAAAAAAACATGAAAATTATTATTTTAAATTAGATTAATATAGAAACAATTTATCATATTTCAAATAAATAATAAATCAAAAATATAATAGGACTTTTAAATTACATTATTTAAGGCTAAAATAACTGTATTTGAAAATTTGTATTTTTCAATATTCACTGAAAAATCAATCATTTTAGAAAATTCCCAAAATTTTACCTTAAATTAATTTTTATATGATTCATTCAAAAATAAAATTAATCTTTGAAAATTCAATTTATAAATTTTTACAATTTAAGTTTTAATAACATTCTTGAATATGTATTATGTTATTGTTTCCTTAAGAATAAAACCTTACTATAATTGAATCTCAAGTGTTACATTATTCCCTCATTCAAAATATTTATATAGACTAATTTAAAGGATATCGTCTCATAAATAGATTTTTTACTTACTCATTATAATTTCTTCATGTTCCCATGCTTTCACTTCTATCTTATGATTTCTCTGTAGTACCCTTACCAGCCGATTCTTTCAATTCCTCAACTCTTGTTCTCTAGTGTCCATAATCAGGATAGAATATTCACAATAATAAATATAAAATTCTATTTATATTTCCTTAGTGGTGAACACATTCTTTAGATCTAGAATTTACTTCCTTAACAATAAGATATAGGACACATCGTGTACTTTAGACAGGCTTTGTGGAATTTCAAAATAGTAAGTCACAGATTCAATTAGTTACAATGTTTCAAAAGGTTTGATGTACATAGGGCTTAGTTTACCTATATTACCAAACCCTATAACACCATTCAATTAATATAATTTCAAGAAAACCTGATATCCAATTTGAAATTGAAAATATTTCCATCTGTTATCAGTATAAATCATTTTCCTCTTTTGGGCTACTTCAATATGGTCTTGAATATTCTTTACCTTAACCATTGATTACTCAACAAGTTCTAAGACCACAAGATTTATTTCATCAAACCCATCCTATAAATTCTGTATAAAACATCTCTTGACATATAATGATTCATACAATGTCATTTGAATACTTGAATAGAAGGAATTATTATAATAAATCTACACCAAATGTGAGTACTCATTCCACATACCATTAATGTCAAGTGAGAATGACCTCAACGTCTCTTATAAAGTTTGAATTATTCTTTTAGACTGTCCATCAGTATTGTGGGTGTTAGTTAGTTCTAAAATGAAGCTCAATTTCTAGATCCTTCGAAATAATTTCAAAAATTTCAGTATAAACCACATATCATGATTAGACACAATTGATAGTGGTGTACCATTAAATCTTACAAAATCAACAAAATTGGGTCATTCAAGGCACTCAAGAGGTAAATCGTCTCTTATATCAAGGAAATGTGAGGAGTTTGTAAATCTATGAACAATAACCCATATCACATCATTCATTCAATTAGTATCCAACAACAAAGTCCATAGCAATGTCATCCCATTTACACATAGGAATAAGAAGATGTTTTATAACTCCTCTAGGATGTTGTCTCTTTACCTTTACCTATTGAAAATCCAAACATCCTGGTATATAGTTAGTAATTTACAACATCATTTTATCCCACAAAAAAATGTTCATTCAAATCCCTATTCATCTTGGTGCTACCCGGGTGTATTGAGAAATTAGTTCTATGGGTATCACCTAATAATTCCATTGTTAGCTGAGGTATAGATGAAACATATAGTCTCTTTACAAATGTCATAACTTCATCTTCATATAAGAAGTATGCCAACAACCCACCATTCAAGACTTTTATTTTCTACTAAATATTGATATCATCAGGATGAGAAGTTTTTATATTTTCCAATAATTATGGTTTGGTGATTACTTGAAAAATGAATGATGTATCCCTTTCTTATCAGTTTCTATAATCATCCTCAGTATATATATGAACATAGAATCCCTATGGATATAAATTTTGGTCAAGAATTCATGACTAGTCCTAATCAATGCATACTCTACCATATTTTCCTTCCCTAATTGGCGGTGTATTGAGTAAAAAATAATCCTTGAGTAGCTATAGCCATCTTCTTTTCCTCATATTGATTTATTTTTATAAAAATATGTAATATATGCTCTTAGGTTCTTTGTATTTGATGAATTATTTTCCAAAGAGACATTGAATCCACATCTTCAAAGAAAATATTACGGTTTCCAACTCGAGATCATGAGTTTTATAGTTATGTTCATGATTTTTAACTATATTGATGCATCAGAAATAAATTTATCTTTTTTTATAATAAAAAAAGAAATTCCATTCTTCGATGCATCACTATACTTCACAGATCAATCATTTTTTAATGGCAGAGTCAAATAATAACATTCACCCATATATTCTTCAACTCTTCAAAAAAAAAATTCACATTCCATCATTCATGTGAACATAACCCATTTTTGGGTAATCTTGGTATACGAGTTATCCAATTGGGAATTTTTTTAATAACTCGGAAATAGTAACCTACCATCCCAATGAAACTATATACCTCATTTGTGTTCGTTAGTGTATGCCATTATTTAACTACCTTTTTCTTTTCAAGAACAATAGAGATTCTACCCTTAGAGTTAATATTTCCATGAAAAGAAACTTTTGAAAGCTAGAATTCTTACTTGATTTTTTTTCCAAATAACTCAATTTATCCAAGAGTATTAACAATGTTTCAAATGTTATTCTTGTGGTTATGATATATTTTAGAGTGTACTATGAGATCAATAATAAATACCATAAAAAATATAATGATATTCCTTGAATACTCTGTTTATTAGATCCATAAAATCAAAGGGTTCATTAGTCAATCCAAATAGTGTTATTATAAAATGATAATCTTCATACCTCATAAGAAGTGTAATGTTTATAATATCCACCTTATTTACTCATAAATTATGATACCTATAATGGAGGTAAATCTTGGAAAAATATTGAGCTTTTTACATTTGATCTAATAAGTCATCAATCCAGATAATGTATAATTCTTCTTTATACTAATAGTTTTGATTTCCCTTTAATAAATGCATATCCACATAGATATATATCTCTTCTTAACAAAAATAATAAGGGCTATAAAAGGTGAAACACTAGGTAATATAAATACACATTCACACAACTCCTATATTTTATTATTTAACTCGACTAATTTTACAATGGTCGTTCTATAGGGAGTCTTTGATATAGGTGTTGACTAAAAACTCCCTTCTCAATGTTTTAGGGAAGTGTCTAATTTTAATATAAAACATAGTACATATAAAATAGTGTGAAGATAAAAACTTAAAAAACATTGGATAAATTTAAGGCTGTTATTAAAGTACATGTATCCACATCATTGGGTACTTCAATCTCAACTGTTGTCATAATATAATCTTGGCCTTCTACCCTCAACCTCTTCTGCAGTAGGTTCCCATGATGCTTGGTGAATTGGTTTGAATAATTCCCCATTTATCTATATTTTTAGCATTGGACATCATTGATCCCTCTCTTCCCCTTGCATTTATTATCCATATGAACATCATCCCTATACTTGTAACAAACTCCCATGACCTTTAAATATTTTTCAAGATGTTTCTTTCCTTAATTTTCACATGATGTAAATTTACTTGTTTTCTTCTTCTTCTTTGATGATTAAATTTTTTCATGATTATAAACGGACATATTATTCTCTTAATTTCCCATGAAGATATAGGATCTTGAAAATCCCTACTTTATTTTGATGGTAGATAATAAAATTTCATCATATGATGAAAAAGGTTGAGAAAATAGTGCCCATCAGAGTCTTGAATTCATCCCTTCAAATAAATGAACAATATTTCATTATAAATTACATATATAATCTAATTTATACCTATATAACATTTTAAAATTAACCTCATACTCTAAAACACTCTATTATTATTTTTGTTTTAAGATAGGTAACCTTCTCTTCATTTTAGTTTGTTTCTCATGTGGGAAATATTTCCCAAAGAATGTTACTTTAAAAATTCTTCATTCCATTTGTTCTATTTCTTCTTCCTTCCTAGAATTCAGGATCAACGAGCATTAATAATCAAAATCAGATTTATGAAAATATTCAACCAACATAACCTTTTTCCATTCATCACAACCTAAGGCCAGAAATTTCATTTCAAGGGGATTTATTAATTGATCAGCTACAGCTAGATTAGTAGCTCAAAAACAATATAGAGTATTTTTTCATATAAAACGAACCTGCATAGGTGTATCATTCCATGGAACATCATGTTATTTTTTATGTGTATGGTTATTCGTCAAAACATGGGCCATCTGCACAAAAAATGGCCTTGATTTACTCATTTTGAATACCATATATATTGGCTTGCTCAATAGGGAGATCTCTACGTTGGCCACAAATATTGATACAATTATTTATACAAGGAAGGATTTACAAAAAATTATATATTATAAATTATATCATAATACTATGAATCTTGAATCATAATATATTATTCTAAATATAGTATAACACTTAAAATATACTGAAATGTTTTTCATTTTTATGCTCAAAATCATAAACATGGTGTCCTTCAGAATATATTTAAATCATAAACACATTGAAAAATATGTCATAAAGGGTTTTAAATAAAATATGAATTGACCAAAACATAACCTCCATAAGTCTAAAACTAGGTGTTTAGTAAAGGACCACACACCGTGCACCAGAAAGATAGCTAAGATATACTCAACCAACTCTATTGTGGGTTATTACCCCAAGATGAATCAAAACCACTTCCACTTATAGTATCCATACATGGATGCATTTCTAGGAGAACCCATATAATCTATACCTTATCTAAACATATAGTTATCTTCAAAGTCTTTTTATAGTGATATGTTACCTAATATGTGTTTTTCAAAATCTAGTTCCCCTGGGTTCTACTAAAATGACTCAGATACTAACCAGAACAATCCCAACTCTAATAAACCAGTGTTAGTGTTTACTTATTTATTTTGGTATAAGATACAAGGGATCACATCACCAAGGTCCAATCGTTTTAGTAGTCTTGAAGAACTAGATATAAACATGATTCCCTTATTATATTGTAAATAAAACATAAAAAATATAAAAAGATAGTGATAAACATCCTTAAAACTCATTAAATGATTTGTTCTTCATATCCTAGGGAAAAGAAACATAATAAATGGTGATCTCAAACACAGATTATGGATTACGTACAGTTGAATCTATCATGAATAAATAAGAAATAATCAATATGGGAAGGCAAATAATTGAAAACATATGTAATTTAATAAATTACATGAGAAAAAAAATTAATATGTGGATAATATAAATGTATTAATCTCATTGATAATAATAATTAATTTATAAATGAATGAAATGTGTATTATTGGATGTTATGATCTCATAAATAATTATATATCTACAGTTAAGACCTTAGACCTACATACTTTAAAACAATGCGTAAAGTCCCAATTAATTTGGCCAACTGATTTATCTCCTGATACCTATAAATGAATTGAGGGGAAATATTATTCTAAGACCCTACCATTACAATATGTCCAATGAATTCCTCATATAATGAATGAGAAATTTAATTTAGAAATAATATTCCTTGTCAACCAATTTTGAATTTAATAAAGAATAAATAATATCAATATTTCCCATCCAATCAAATAAAGTTCATATTAATACACTATACATAGAAATGCTATATGATTTCAGTTATACTTATAGACATGATACTAATAATATGGATATTTAAGAGAAGTGAAATTTCTACCAATCACAAGAAAATTAATCTTTCAATAGAATGTTAAAAACCATAAAATGAATGAAAGTTTAGTTTCTATTTATTCAAAGTATAGATATTTTAGTGAAATTAAAATTTTTTGAAAATGGAAGTGAGATACTAAAATAATTTTTCATTAAAGAGTTATCTTTACAAAAAATTATAATAAATGTAGAAGAATCTAAATAACGTAAAATAGTAATATTGGAGGGAAGATCCATTAGTATCATATATGTAAAAAAAATTACTTCTGTAAAAACAATTGAAAGATAAATTTTCAGATAAAATTATAAATATTTTTTTAAACTGTTAAAATTAAAGGACAATAATAAATAATTTTAGTAAATATAAATGGGATTGGTAAATTTATTTTAAAAAACATGGAAAATATATTATGGATCAAAGGGGAAATAAGATCATCATTTCTTTAAAAAATTCCATAAGAAGAAATAATAAGAATTGAATAATGAATAATCATACAAAAATATATATTCATGTTAAATAGCTCAAAGGGGTGGTACATAATCCATATAAAATTAAATCGGTGTGTAATACGAAATATGTTTCAATGAAGTAGAAATTTTAACGAAATCCATTACCTCATATTTTCTATTAGTTAAACATTATTTAACCTCCAATTTAATGGTTTTAAACATTCTATTAGCCATTAATATAAACATATTAATATTTATAATACAATATATTATATTATTATAACATCTTATCACTTCTTCATAAAAAATGTTTCATGGGTATCATTTTTAAGGTGTTAACTTCTTCATTTTTCATGTATATTTTGATTTAGTAGTTTCTGTCCTTGTAGGATAATTATAGTTTCATAATCTCCAAAAACATATTAATGATTTAAATATAATAAATATTTAATATATATATATATAATTATAGTCATCTATAAAATATAGAGATAGAAAAATGAATTATACCGATCAGGGAGATGGTATCCCATACGTATGGATGAACATTGTTTTCACATTTTGAATGATTTTAAAAAATAAAGTTAAATAATAATTAAAAATTACATTATACTTATTCTATCATATATATAATATATTTTATTGATTATATCATTATTATCATTCATGTAAATCAAAAATGAAAAATGAATTGTGTTTCTTTGTGTAGGTGGTAGTGCACACGTACAAACGGGCAAGGTTATCGCTTTCCAATGGATTTGAAGGTATGAATATAGATATAATATTATAATTATAGAACTATAATTATGTTATGAATATTCATTTTTTCCATCATTATGACTATCCATGTGAGGCGGTGATGGAAAAGAATTAAATCGGTTCACGAGGCGATAGTCCAACGTACACATAAGCGAAGCTTTTATTTATCATTTGATGGAGATGGAGACAGATAAATATTATTTCATCAACATAATAAAATCTCAATATTTGGAAGATAATAGTGTTATTATATTGGATTTTTTGAGACATAATTCAAGGTATTAAAATAAAAATTAAATAAGAAAGAGCTTGGTTATGATGATTACCTTCTCTTAGAAAACCTCATTTGGATATCTTCTTAGAAACACAAGGGATGGTATTTTTGGAAGGCCAGAACATATAAAATTGGATAAGGATGTTCATAATATAATTGGGTATGGTAAAGTCTAACTAAGGGATTATATGTGGTGTAAATAATAGGGAAGAGGTGGTGCATTTTTATAGTGAATGAAAGGACACACATGTAATTGAAAAAATATTTAAAAATAATATATTCCTTTTCCCCCACCATTAGTGGTGTTGTGGTAATGGTTTTAGAGTGTGTTAAGGTCATGGGTTTAAGTCCTTGGGCCTTTGTGTTCATTATAATTTGTTTCCTTGCATTGGTTTCGGAGGCAACAGATGTAATCAACCTTATATAATAAATTCATTTTCATGTGAAAGTGGCACAATATGGACATAATTTTTAATATAAGATATGATTTGGTTTAAATCCATCATCCAATAAAGTATGGATATTTTTAAGTGGTATTTTAGACAATATCATTTAGTTTAACCTCAGTTTATCCCCTTTCTTAAATTCTATTATCCTTAACCGTAGTAACAAATTTTTTCATCTTAAAAAGTTAAAATGTTCTATATAAGGTATGAATTTTCTCATAAATTGAAAAGGGACTAAATTTTCATCTATTTCAAATCCTACACCACTCTTCAAATATTTTTATGATTTAAAAAATATAATTTTTCCTAAAATATCAATAATGTCAATTTTGACACCATTCATTTAATTTGACTATAAATACATCAATACAATTATTTAATTCTAGTATAGACATTTAAACCAAATTTAAAATATCATACATATCTATATATTTTTTTGGGACACTGTAACTCAACCAAAAGATATTACATTTAGATTTTTTAATCTAATTTATTTTATTTTTCTTTTAAATGAATAAATACTATATTGGCATTGAATAATAATTTAAGGTAATTATTTCATCCATAAGAAACTAAAACAAATACCGTGATAAATATAAACTGCTTCTGTTCAAAATATGATTTTATATTTGTTCATAACATATTATTTCCATTATGTGAATATATAAAATAAATTAAAAGGAAGAGAGGGACATTTTGGAATTTTCTTTACATAAATATTATAAATGTTACTACTAAGGTCAAATGGATCTAAAATGCGGTATATTAAAATTTTCCATGAATATGGGAAAATGAATCTATACAATTAAATAAGGTCAATTGTTTTGTGGATTAGTAGTGTCTTATTACATTATTTTTAATCTTAATTACCTGATTTACCCTTCACTGATGGGATGAATTTTCCACAGTTACTATTCATAATTCCTAAAAATAAAATGGACTTATTCACCAAATTTAGACCTCATGATTAAAAATGATACATAATTGTTTTATATTAAATTTATATAATTTGTATAACATAATTTTAATTTAAATATTTAATACACAGTGAAAATGTTTTTAAAAAAAATATGGTTTTATGCATATAAATTCACTTGTATCAAAATAAAGATTTTTTTATTCAAATTGGATTATTATAGACAAAAATTTTCAAAATTTACTTTAATACTAAATACCAAATATAATGGGAATTTTAAATTACTTGATTTAATTAAATGAAATGATAGTATATGAAAAAACAATATTTCCCACTATTCGTAGAAAACCCAATCATTTCAAAAAAATCACAAAATTTAATTCAAATTTAGTTTTGATATGATGATTTCAAAAAGGAAATAAATTTAAGAAAATCAAAATTATAATATTTAAAAATTTACTTTTTACTCACATTCATGAATGAAACTATTTGTGCAGTGTTATAATTTATTTAAGAAGAAAATATTTCTATAATTAAAGCTCATGTGTTACATTATATATTAAATAAAATGTTTTAACATTCATCTAATATTTTTTCTATGAACGTGATATGAATATATATCATGTTTTATGCTTAATGATCTATTTTTCTGAAATATAGTTTTCATTGTGTTTTGTGCACTAATTATAAAATAAATATATTCCACTTATATAATTGAATATTGAAAAATGGATCCCATATTTGGAATTAGGAGGATAAAAGTTTGTAAATAAGTCCCTTTTATTTTTTGTCAATATGAATAGTAACCATAAAATTGTATTCTCACCTCTGTAAGGGTAAAACTTGTAAAATATTGTTAAAACATTGGGATAAGGCTTTAAAATTCATCAAACACTTATCCTTATACTATTTAATGAGTGTATTTAGATCATTTATATACAAATATAAATTATATGTCCACTTGGTTCCATATTTCTTTGAATATAACCTTTATATTAATTTACGAAAAGAATAAATACAAAATATCACTTAGTTGGATTTAATGTCACTAAATTTTTGTCATGAGAAAAAACAAGATCTGTTTTATTTTAAAATTTTATTTTAAATATGAATAAATTATTTTTCTCATTATAATTTATTTTTATTTTCAGTGGTTTAATAATTTTCTGAAATGCCTATGAAATCCCAACATAATATTTATTCAATTAAAAGAAAAGTATAATGAATGAATTTAAAAAATATTAAAATTAATAAAATTTATATAAATTATTATGTTAATTAAATTTATAGATAAATATATAATATTAGTGTTTTTAAAGGATTATATTCAAATTCCATTTTTTATTGATTAATTCATAGTCAAATTAAACGAGGAGTTCCAAAAATGGAATTAATTATATTTTATGAAAATAATATTTTATTAAATTATTTAAAAATAATAAAAATATTCAAAGAGTAAAATTTAGATAATATATAGTTTAAATTTTCATACGACGGGAATTTATGAGTGAATTTTCACCTTATAAGTTAAATTATAACCCTTTAGTATTGAAAAATTCATTATCACGGTAAAGGTTAAAATTAGTTAACCATTGTGTTAATAAAATTGATAAAGAATTAAATTACATAAAAATATTTATAAATTTCCCTTGTTAATGATATTTGGACCTTAGAATATTTTTATTCTAATTTATAACCATTTGGAATCATTTTCATGATAATTACTCAATTTTATTTCAATCTTTTTAGTAATCCCATGAGTGTCTCTCCCCTGACTTATAAAAGGGATCCACTTATCCTCTCTTCCTCACAACATTTGTGTAATATATCTTGGATAAGACATGATATAATTTCATCCCATATTCCGACAACACATCTTAGAGTTTCTTTCCTTCTAAAAATACTATCCTTCCAAGGATTAATGTGTAATCCAAAGAGGGTTTCTCAATGAATAGGTATAACTCTTAACTAAGTGTTTTCAATTTTATTTATTATTATAACTACTATAAATATATAGTATCCATTTTAAAATAATAAATTATGTATCTTCAATATATTCAATTATTATTATGACAATGCAATAACCTTTTCCACCGCTTTTCCATTCCTATAGAAATTGAAAAAAATCACTCGTGCGTACGTATGACTTACCGTACCCACATAATAGTGTGATTAATTTTTCCTTATCATATTTAAGGTATGGTTATAATTATGGATTTAATATTTATATATGATATTTATGAAATAATTATGATCAATTATTTATAATATATTATTTACCTTCATGTATTTAACTTTTTTGGAAAAGGATAACGTCGCTCATGCGTATGGGTGGACAACCACCTCCACAAAGTGATGTGATTCATTTTTATTTTATTTTTAAATAGGTGATAATAAGGATGGATTTAATATATATATATATGATATCTATGATGTTTTAATGTTTTTATAAAGGTGAACTATTATTTACCTTTATTTCATTCTCAATCGAAAAATGGAAATAATGTTCATGAGTACGTATGATCTACCATCTCCATGAATTATGTAATTCATTTTTCTATCTATATCTATTATTGATGACTCAAAATATAAATATAAATATAAATATAATGAATATATATAATATTTATATCATGAATAAAATTTTGTATATTATTTTACCGTGATCAATGAATAAGGACTAGGACTACTGAACCGAAACATGAATGGAAAAAATAAAGCTGTTATAACCAAGAAGAGGGATTCACATAAAAAAAAAATAAATAGGTGAGAATATTTCATAAGTAAATCATACATGGTATTATATATATGATTATGGTTCCTTAATAATTTTCTAATAAATCAATATTTATTTTATTGAAATTTGGAATGTGTGTGTAGAAAGACGAGACTTGAGGTATGTTGTTTTCATCACACCTTTATTTCTGTGAGGGACAAACCATATTCATCACTTATTTATTTTATATGATATAAATACTTCAAATGAATGTATTTTATTATTCTTGAAATGAATTTTATATGGATATACATTTACATAAAAGATTCTCTCTATCATGATACTTTTATTCAAAAGATACCAAATTGGTAAGGGATTTATGTTTCAATCCTATTTTAATCGGGATTTGTTATGATTTAATTTACATTATGGAAATTATATGATACATATATGATAATACATTTAATTTTATCATCCTATAATTATTTCTATAGAATACATGTTTCCCTTTAGTTTTCCTCATTTTAAGTACTCCGGAGATCAAGTTAATTATTAAGAAAAATTATTTTATTTCTCTCTTCAATCCAAAATCCCTTTTCTTCCATATTCATATTCTCTAAAAATGGTTTCAAGAAATGTTTAAATATTTTTATATAGTTTTTTAAATTATTTTTTAACAATGATTTACTTTGAAAAAAATTGTTTAAAATTATTTTTCCTTTCATTTTTTGATTATGTTAATTTTTTGTCTTTTTACTAAAAATGTGGGAAAAATTTATTTTAACTTATACACCATGAATGGAATTTTTTGTCATCATGATCCATCAATGATTTGAAACTTACTTTAAAAATTACAATGTTTCATTAAAAATAATATGTTTTTGATAATATTTTGGATGAATTAATATTTTAATATTTTATTTTCAAAGTATAATGTTTCTTTTCATCAAAAAATATTTCAATGATTTTTAATGAAATTTTCATCTACAATTAAATCCATTCATATTATTTATGATTTATATGTGATATTATCCAATGAATAAATTACTATTATTCTTTTGCATGGTTTATTTTTATGATGTGATATGTTTATGAAACCTATTTATTTTTCATGGGTTATTCTAAGATGAATTAATGAAATATTTTTAAAACCCTTTTTATTTGAACTGGTTACGATATGATGAATGTTTAAGGATCTTATGTCACACATATGTATGTTTTTATTTATGTTATTGGAGGACCCTAAATTATATATCCCTCTAATTCATTGGGTAATGTTTTATATCTCATTAGATAACTATGGGAACCATATAAGGACCCGACACCTGATGCCCGAAGACGGTGCCATATTTGATTACATTGGCATAAAAATAAGTTATATACATACAGAAGGATAGAGTAGTCTTGTATTATTTGAAAAAGGATACATTCATAAGTTTAACATTACAACTTGAAAATAAATACAACATAGAAACTCCTTAGAAAACATCCATAAATCCTAGGTTATTTAAGCATATCATTAATAATAAAAAATTTCACATCCTCAGAAAAAGAAACATAATAAAGGGGTGAGATAAAATGCTTAGTAAGGGTAATCAATAAAACTGATGATATATATAGACATTAGGAATGTTGAATAACTAAAAACATATTCCTTTAACAAAAACATTAACGCATTATGGAAGGAATAAGATCTGAGTTAGTAATTACATAATAAAACATAATCATTATTATTCCACTAGTCAAATAACCACATGAACCATCAATACTATTTTTATAATGAGGGAATTGATAATGCGGGACTTCATCACCATACTTTCAAGGCCTCATGAAAAGACCATAAATAATCATTTTTCCAAGGCCTTGTGCTAAGACCACAGTTTGTCTCATTAGACTTACCAATGCACTGATGGGATATAGAGGGCCCCACCAGACACTTTATATGTCAAATTCATTCCTCATACGAACCACGATAAATTTAAAAAACATATACATTCATATTTAAACTAATATAAGAAATGTAAATAACTTTACACGAACTTTAAGTATAAACACTAAACATTCGAAGTAAATTGTTGAAAGGTTTAAGATAGCACATCCACAACCAAAATAATAATAATTCAATAAATTAAATATTGTAGATGAAACCATTAAATATTATTCCCAATAATACATAATAATCAACAAGATTGTTGAAATATATGAACATACTCTTATAAAATCTTTGAGTAATTCTTGAGATAAATAACCTTTTTCTTTGAAAAGTAGAGTTATTTAGGAAAATTTTTTGTATAAAACTAGAAGTGAAGTAAGGTAATATTTTAATAATAAAATGAATGATATTTTAAATATAATGTTTCTCAAAAAATTATTTTAGGGTACCCTTGAAAATATGAAAGAATTTGAGAAACTCTCTTGAATTAGGATTGTACTTCGGAAAGGATTTTTAAAAGATACATTTCGAACATATAACTCCCACTAAATGAAAGTATGATTCTGGTTGGTAAAAATATATAGAACAATCACACATAATTTATGAGGAGTACATATTAATACACAATAATTTCATTTGGGTAATTATACAATAAAAATAACCCGAATGAAAATGGAGGTTCGGGTGGATAAAACCTTACCTTAAGTCCGAATGTGTTCCTCTCTTGAAATTATGTTCCTGGAATATGAAATTTGTCTTATTAATAACTTATTTTAGAACCTATTAGACATTTATTTAGTTTCTCATAATTATTTTTACTTCTTTTATGTCCTTATTGATAAATTATTATATTGAATAATGTCGTTGCAAAGTGTTCATTTTGTTAATTTTCATAATCGGTTAACTTGTTTTTAAGTAATGGATTTCTTGTGGAATTGATGTAAATCTCCAGAATTGAAATTAAATATTATTTATGAACATTCAAAGGTGATAATGGAAAATTATGGCATTTGGTTACATGGAAATAAGATGAATCATTAGATGAAATATTAATGACATTCACTTTGATTATTTTAGTGATATTTGGTGTAACATCCCAGGTAAACAAAGAATAAGAAATATTTCATATTTATTAGTATTTGTGAATTAAATATTAATTTTACTTTAAAGGGGTTGCTATGTTCGATAGCATACCCAAAAGGAAACAACGAGTTTCTTTGAAATCTTACGTTGCACACTAATAATATAAGATTATTATTTTAAATGGTAGTTAACTCCTAGACGTTGTATTGGAGAGAATGAACAAAAATAACTATAATATGATTATATATGTCTGTTAAATGTTTTTACATATATCCAATAAAATTTAGATGCTTAAATTGTGAATGAATCTAATTTTAAGCATAATTTACATTAAAAGGCCGATTTATCGCCTATTAATTGAGATCCCTTTTTAAATCTAGTTTTGGTCACTTTATTACATTTTAATTGACAGAATAAAATTCTTATTTATAATGGGGGCATAAAATTTTACTTTGGGTAATTATTTTGGAATTTTTTCGATAAAGTTCATTTTTTAATGAATAGTGAATTTTTTTTTAATTCAAAGGTGCCTTTTAATATAATTTATTTATATGGTTAGATTATATTTTTAATTGGTTTTAAAGTGAAATTATAATATATTTTTACTATTTAATCCAATATTGGTCATTGGAATTAATTTCACTTTGAGAGTGGACATAAACAAGTGTCAATCTTTTGATAGTTATTGTTTCTTAAAAACACGCTATTAGTTTTATCAACGGGAATAAATTTTAAATTAATTAATACTATTTATATGTTTTAAATTTAGAAAAATAGACATCATTTTACAATTTGGAATATCAAATAATTCTTAGGCTGAATTTCATGTATTTTTCTGAAAAACATCAATTTTTGATTAATAGTGAAACCCCTTTGTAGTAGTTAAAAAATAACTTTTTCATTTAAATGAAATTTTAGAACTTATGTGAATTGAATTTTGAAAAACCGTCATACATGTTTGTTATCATGAAGTAAAATGTAGTTCAATAAGAAGACCATATTTTTTGGCGAATAGTAACTTTTGACTTTTATTTACCACGGTTAAATGTAAATAGGGTAATTCAAGGTTAAAATAATATTATAATAATTAATAATTACCGTAGAACTTGTCCAAAACTTATTGGTTGAGTCATTTACAACAATCGGCATCTTTGGGTCGATTATGGGACCATATTGAGCCACTTGGGAGTGAAAATGAAAATTTAGATTAATTAACATAAAGTAAAGGCAAAAATGACAAAAGCAAATATCTTTTAGTAAATTAATTTTTAGAAGGGGTTATATAAATTATCTTTTCAAATATAAATATTAATTGGAAAGATAAAATGATTTGATATATCATGGTATTTGTTTTATAATTTTTAGACATAAAATAAATTAAATTATTTTTGACAAAATAATGATACAATACTTACCTCATTAATAAATGATTTAAACAAATAAGATTATAATGAATAAAATATTATCTAAAACATGTCCAATTCCGATTGGATGAATTTATTTCGAATATGAGTTATCTTATCTTTGACCTTAATGATTTTTGGACCATTAGAAACCGAATATCATTATATAATAAAATAATGTTTTCACACTTTCCTAAAGAGCCCCTGCTCCCGCTTATAAAAGGAGACCACTTCTAACCAATTACACACACCTCTCAAGCCATTTGTCTCATCCAAAATCTGCTCAATTAAGCTCCCTACATCCTTATCATCCTCCTAGAAGCCTTATCTTAGGCAGAAGTCACTTCAAGAAGTCCTTTGGCTTATACCAAAGGGAGTTAGCCAAATTAAAGAAGATTAAAGAACAATCGAGTCAAGTTAGACATGAGGTAAGGGACTTCGTCTCAATCTCCTTTAATTGAGGAATATTTCGTTTTATATGTGACTTTATATTATATAGTGTATAAAACCCTTTGACTTTTTATTTCATTCAAAGGCAATCTTTTTTGTACGAAGCGTTTTACTAAATGACAAAAAACAGAATGTTTTTTTTAATGTAAGCGGTGACAACGACCTTTCCGCTACCATGAGTATTATTTGATATTTTACTTCACTAACAAGATGTAA
This sequence comes from Viscum album, assembly GCA_963277665.1. Taxonomy (NCBI): domain Eukaryota; kingdom Viridiplantae; phylum Streptophyta; class Magnoliopsida; order Santalales; family Viscaceae; genus Viscum; species Viscum album. Next base: position 398,986,094 of record OY728140.1, on the reverse strand, counting down.
TGTTTTTAAAAGGTAAAATAAATACCATATACTCTTTTTACGTATTTTTGTGTTGAAAATGTTTTTTAGAATTGATTTATTATTTCAGTATCTTGAAATGATTTTTTAGTATTGCAATTCAGAAATGTTATCTTTACTTTATGATTATGTTATGTGTTATGATATTGTTGTAGTTCTTGGGAATTATTTATGTATACGGGTGGTTCTGTGATAAACCTAGGGCGTGTGAGACCGAGATAGCTCTCAAATGCATTGGGTAACGTGACGAAGGTAAACATGAATGTTTTGCCTAAGAGATTTAGGGAATATACTATGATGGGTATTCCAAAGTAACTCCCTATGTAGATATGATAGATACAATGTAAGTATGATATGGATTCCACAAGTTGCCTTTATGATTTATGATTTCTATGTGTCTTTCATAAATCTTCTGATTTCACGAGGTAAGTAAAATATTTCATGTTTTGTATGTATTTATGAACAAATATTTTAATTCTTTGTTTTATAACCCTTACTGAGCTTTTTATGCTCATCCCAATTTCTGAAATGTTTTCAGAGGACTTAAAGATGAATTGGGTCAAGGATGGGTTCAAGGAAAATTCATGCTCTCTAAAAACATGGAACTAGACATGACTCTTTTTTTCAAGAGTTTTTTATTTTATAAAAAAATGGAAATTGTGTAGAAGTGTCTACCTTGTAATCATTTGATATGTAATAGTTAAGTCCTAATTCTCTAAAAATCTAAACCTGAAAATATCCTCAATGTGAATTATTCATTTAATTCAATATTATGTAACTTTCAAGGCCGAGTCCCTATAGTTGGTATCAAAGGTTGGTTTAGAAAACATTAAGAGTTAGGGTATTGTTAAATTAATATCCATAATATAATTTATGTTAATTTTAAAAACATATAGCATTTACAATTTACCATGTTGATTCACCTAAGTTATTTTTATGTTCAGAATGGTTTTCCACATAGGAAATAAGGTAGCTATATTGGGACAACCTCAGGAGGAAGACAACCTTCCAAATCTGCAACCTGCGATGGTCGGAATCGGAACTGGACAGTTTGTTGAAGTGATGGATCAGTTGACTCAGGCTATAAATGGTGGTGGTATCCATGCACGAGATCAACCAGATAAACCTCATAATAACATGACAGTAGTGGAGCATTTCATGAGGCAACACCCCCAATATTCAAAGGATCATCTAACCCTGTGCTAGATGAAGAGTGGATTAAAATACTGGAGAAGATTTTCGATGTCATGGGTTGTTCATAACATCAAAAGGTTAGACTTACTATTTACCATTTTGAAGGTGAAGCAGATCAGGGGTGGTCGATGGTGAAAAATATCAGGGATAGCAAGGAGATTGATTCTCCCGATTGGGATGAATTAAAAGGTATGTTTCTTGAGAAATATTTTCCTAAAGTGGTTCATCTTAGGATGGAAAAACAATTCCTAGAATTGAGGCAGGGGGATGACTTAGTGGCTGCTTATTCACTCAACTGGAAAGGTATGCTCCAAATTTCATACGAGATCTTGATAGTAAAATCAACCAATTTTACTCAGAATTAAATCCACTGTATCGAAGGGCCTTAGCTTCTCGTGAGTTTAAAAGTTATAAAAACCTTGTTCGTTGTGCGGAGAAGGTGTAAATGGAGTTTTCTGATGATCAGGTATTCTTTGACAAACAACATAATAAGAGGTCGATGTGGCAGGTTAAAGGGAAGAACTCTTCAAAAAATTCTGATGGTAAGAAACTTACATTTATAGTTTTTGAAAATTGTGGTAAAAAGCATGTTGTGGAATGCCTTTTGAATTCTGGTAAGTGCTACCGATGTGGTACAATGGGGCACAAGGCTCGTAATTGCACTGAAAAAGATCAGGGTAATAGTAGGACAAAATCTGATTTATAGTCAGTAAAATGGTTTAAGTGCAATGAAAAGTGTCATTATGAAAATGAGTGTCCAACAAAGAACTCAACCGAAGGAAAGAAGCCAGACTACAAGCAGAAAGGGGTGGAAAAATCCTTTGCAACTACTTCAGCAGATGTTGGTCCATCAAATGAAGTAATATCAGGTACATTGTTTGTTTGTTTAGATTATGCCAATGTGTTGTTTGATTTAGGGTCTACACAGTCTTTCAATTTCTGAGAAGTTTTCTAGGAAATTCAGAATTACATATCATGATATGAATACTGAACATATGGTAAAAACACCTGAAGGAAATGTTGAGACAAAAAGAAAACATAAGAAATTTCTTGTCCTTGTGTGCAGAATGAATCTACCAGAAAACCTTATTGTTTTGCCTCTAGTAGAGTTTGATGTTATATTGGGCATGGACTGGCCTTCTGTTTATCATGCTAAGATTGAATGCAGAGCTAAAGAGGTTTCTTTCTTGAATGATTTTCCGTTTGTATAAAAAATTGAACCCTTTCTATTGATAACATATCAGGAAGCTGAGAAACATGTAAAAGATGGAAATGAATGTTACCTTGCACATATTTTTGAAAATAAAGGAACTGTTCAGATTAATGATGTGCTAGTGGTAATTGAGTACCTTGATGTTTTTCCTAATGAGTTTCCTGGTATTATACCTGATCATGAAGTTAGATTTACTATTTAATTAGGTCCCGATGCTAAGCCATTTTAAAACCCCCCTTATCAAATGGCTCAAATTGAACTTTTTGAGTTAAAGAAGCAATTGTGTAAGTTATTAGATAAAGGATTCATTCGAACTAGCACATCACCATGGGGTGCTCCTGTCTTTTTTGTTAAAAAGAAAGATGGTTCAATGAGAATTTGCATTGATTATAGAGCATTGAATAACATCACTGTTAAGAATAAGAATCCTTTGCCTCATATCGATGATTTGTTTGATCAGCTCCAGGGAGATCAGTATTTTTTGAAGATTTACTTGTTGTCGGGGTACCATCAGTTGCATGTAAAGGAAGCAGACGTTCTGAAGACTATGTTTCATACTAGATATGGACATTTTGAATTTGTAGTTATGCCTTTTGGGTTAACCAATTCACCTGCTATATTCATGGATATTATGAACATAATTTTCTGTGAGTTCTTATAAAAGTTTGTGGTTTTTTTCATTGATGATATTTTGGTTTATTCCAAAAGTAAGGAGGAATATGAATGTTATTTAAGGGCTGTTTTTCAAACCTTAAAAGAAAAGAAATAATTTGGGAAATTCAAAAAGGGTGAGTTTTTGTTGCAAACAATTTCTTTCCTTGGTCACATTATTTCAAAAAAAGGCATAACTATTGATCCTAATAAAACCAAAGTTGTTGATGAATTGCTAAGACCCACAAATATAACTGAGATTCATAGTTTTCTTGGTTTGGATGGTTATTATCGGAGTTTTTTTGAAAAGTTTGCATGGTTATCTAGTCCAATGACTAAGTTAACTCAAAAAAGGTGTTAAGTTCATCTGTAAAAAAGAATTTGTTGATTGTTTTCAGGAATTGAAAATAAGATTAGTCAATGCTCCAGTTTTGGCACTACCTTCCAGAAATTTTGAGTTTTTTATCTACAGTGATGCTTCATTGAAAGGACTGGGTTGTGTCCTAATGCAGAATGATCAGGTAATTGAATATGATTCATGTCAGTTGAAACCACATGAGTTAAATTACCCTACACAGGATTTGGAATTAGCTTCTGTTATTTTTCTTTAAAATTTTAGAGGCATCATTTGTATGGAGTGAAGTGTGAAAAATATTCTGATCAAAAATGTTTGAAGTATATATTCACTGAAAAATAATTGAAAATGAGATAGAGGAGATGGTTTGAATTAATCAAGGATTATGATTTCCCAATCCATTACCATCCAGGAGAAGAAAATAAAGTGATTGATGATTTAAGTAGAAAAAGTTATATTTCATTAACCATGTTATGTTTGGAACGAGATCCTTTGGTTTTTGATTTGATGAAATTTTGCGTAGAAGTTTTTGTTGTAGGAAATTCTTCTGTTTTGCTTCAGGTGTCAGTGAAATCATCTCTATCAGATATAATTAAGCAAGCACAGAAGGAAGACAGTGAGTTGCAGAAAAAGGATGTGTTGGTTCAGAAGGGTAAGTTTCATGATTTTAACGTTGATAATGATTGTGTTTTGGGATTTTGGAAAGATATTATGTGTTCCTTGTGATTCACAATTGAAGAATGAGTTTTTATGTGAAGCCCATAGTTCTCCATTTTCATTTCATCCTAGTAGTACTATGATGTACAGAGATCTTCAGGATTATTACTAGTGGGATGGAATGAAAAGAGATATTGCTGATTTTACTGTGAAGTGTTTGACCTATCAGCAGGTTAAAGCAGAGTTGTAGTTATCTAAAGGGATACTTCAGCATTAATCAGCGCTAGAATGGAAATGGGAAAATATATCAATGGAATTTTTTGTGGGATTACCAAAGAAATCTCGATGTAATAATTCAATCTGGGTTATTCTTTATCGATTGACTAATTCTTCTCATTTCCTTCCTATTTGGGATACATTGTATCTAGATCAAATTTCTCGATTGTATGTTAAAGAGATAGTCAGGTTGCATAGTGTTCCCCCTACATTGTATCTGATCATGATCCCATGTTTACTTCTAACTTTTGGATAAGCCTTCAGATGTCATTGGTAGTAAATTAAATTTTAGTACAGATTTTCTTCCTAAATCAGATGGGCAGACAGAACAAACAATTCAAAAATTGGAAGATATGTTACATGCTTGTTCGATGAATTATCAGGGAATTTGGGACAAACATCTTTATTTAGTTTAATTTTCATATAATAACAAGTTTCATTACAATATACAGATGTCTCCATTTGAGGCATTATGTAGAAATCATTGTCGAACTCATGTTTTTTGGGATGAAGTAGGTGAAAGGAGGCTGATGGGACCAGAATTGGTAGAAGAGATGGCAGAGAAAGTTCAATTGATTTAGAAGCACATGGGAATAGATCAGAGCAGAAAGAAAAGTTATGCAGATAACTGGAGGAAGGATCTTTCTTTTGAGGTAGGTGATCATGTCTTTCTCAAAGTTTCTCCATGGAATAGTGTGATGCGTTTTGGTAAGAAGGGAAAGTTGAGTTCGAGGTTCATTGGACCATATGAAATTCTAGAGAAAGTTGGATCAGTTGCACACAGAGTGGCTTTACCTCTAATTTTATCCCAGGTACAGAATGTTTTTCATGTTTCGATGTTGAGAAAGTATATGCCAGATCCATCTCATGTTTTGAGCCCATATGTAGTTCAGTTGGAGGAGAATCTCTCTTATGAAGAACAACCAGTCCAGATTCTTGACTGAAGAGAGAAAGTGCTATGAAATAAGGTAATTCACCAGGTAAAGGATTTGTGGAAAAACCATATGGATGAAGAGGCAACGTGGGAATCTGAAAATGCTATGAGGGATAAATTCCACCATTTATTTGATAAGTGAATAAAAGTGCGAGGACACAATTTCAAAAAGGGGGAAAGGATGTAACATCCTAGGTGAATAAAGAATAAGACATATTTCATATTTATTAATTTTTTTGAATTAAATATTAATTTTACTTTAAAGGGGTTGCTATGTTCGATAGCGTACCTGATATGCAACAACATGTTTCTTTGGAATCTTATGTTGCACACTAATAATATAATATTGTTATTTTAAATGATAGTTAACTCCTAGACGTTGTATTGGAGGGAATGGAAAAAAAAACTACAATATGATTATACATGTCTATTAAATGTTTTTACATTTATCAAATAAAATTTGGATGCTTAAATTGTGAATGAATCCAATTTTAAGCATAATTTACATTAAAAGGCCGATTTATCGCCTTTTAATGGAGAACCCTTTTTAAATCTAGTTTGGTCACTTTAATACATTATAATTGACCAAATAAAAGCCTTCTTTAGAATGGGGACATAAAATTTTACTTTGGGTAATTATTTTGTTATTTTTTCGATAAAGTTCATTTTTAAATGAATAGTGAAAAATATTGTATTTTAATTCAAAAGTACCTTTTAATATAATTTATTAATATGGTTAGATTATTCTTTTAATTTGTTTTAAAGTGTAATTAGAATATATTTTTACCATTTATTCCAATGTTGGTCATTGGAATTAATTTCACTTTGAGAGTGGACATAAACAAGTGTCAATCTTTTGATAGTTATTGTTTCTTAAAAACACGCTATTTGTTTTAACAACGGGAATTAATTTTAAATTAATTAATGTTATTTCTATTTTTTGAATTTAACAAAATTGACATCATTTTTGAATTCATAATATCAAATAATTCTTCGGCTGAATTTTTGGTATTTCTCTGAAAAACTTCAATTTTTGATGAATAGTGAAACCACTTAGTAGTAGTTAAAAATTGAATTTTTCATTTAAATGAAAACTTACCACTTTTGGGAATTGAATTTTGAAAATCCGAAATACATGGTTGTTATCAAGAAGAAAAATGTGGTTTAATAAGATGAAAATAATTTTTGTTGAATAGTAACTTTTGACTTTTATTTACCGCGATGAATGGTAAAAAGTTTAATTCAAGGTTAAAAGAATATTATAATAATTCAAAATTACCTTAACACTTGTCCAAAACATATTGGTTGAGTCATTTACGACCATGGGCATATTTGGGTCGATTTTGGGACCCCATGGAGCCACATGGGAGTGAAAATGACAATTTAGATTAATTAACTTAAATTAAAAACAAAAATGACAAAAGGAAATATCTTTTAGTAAATTAATTTTTAGAAGTGGTTGTATAAATTATCTTTTCAATTATAAATATTCATTGGAAAGATAAAAAGATTTTCTATATCATGGTATTTTTTTATAATTTTAGACATCAAATAATTTTAATTATTTATCACACAATAATGATGTAGTATTTACTTCATTAATAAATGAGTTAAATAAATTAGAATACAATGATTTAAATATTATAAAAAACATGTCCAATTCTGATTGGATGAATTTATTTCTAATATGAGTCATGTTATCTTCTACCTTAATGATTTTTGGACCATTATAAACCGAATATAATTATATAATAAAATAATGTTTTCACACTTTCCTAAAGAGCCCCTCCTCCCCCTTATAAAAAGAGACCACTTCTAACCAATTCTACACAACTCTCAAGCCATTTGGCTCGTCCAAACTCTGCACAATTAAGCTCCCTACATCCCTATACTCCTCCAAGAAGCCTTAACTTAGTCAGAAGGAACTTCAAGAAGTCCTTTGGTTCAAACCAAAGGAAGTTACCCAAATTAAAGGAGGTTAAAGAACGACCGAGTCAAGTCGGACATGAGGTAAGGGACTTCGTCTCAATCTCCTTCCATTGAGTCATATTTAGTTTTATACACGACCATATATTATACAGTGTATAAACCCATTTGACTATTCATTTCTTTTTAAGGGATTATTTTTATTCAAAGAGTTTTACTAAACAGTAAAAAATAGAATGTTTCTTTTTAACGTATGCAGTGACAACGACCTTTCCGCCGCCACGAGTATTATTTGACCTTTGGCTTCCTTAATAAGATGTAATCTTTTTAAAAGGAAAAATAAATACCATATACTCTATTTATGTATTTTGGTATTTAAAATGATTTTAAGAATGGATTTATTATGTCATTATCTTGAAATGATATTTTGTTATTGCATTGTGGAAATGTTATGTTTCCTTTATGCTTTTGTTATATGTTATGATCATGTTATGGTTCTTGGGAATTATTTATGTATATGGGTGGTTCTGTGATAAACCTAGGGTGGGTGAGCCTGAGATAGCTCTCCAATGCACTGGGTAATGTAATGGAGGTAAAATTGAATGTTTCTCCTAAGATATTTAGGGAATATACTATGATGGGTATTCCAAATTAACTCCCTTTGTATCTGTTATAGATATAATGTAATTATGATATGGATGCCTCAAATTACCTTTATGATTTATTATTTCTATGTGGATTTTATAAATATTATGATTTCATGAGGTAAGTAAAAGATTTCATGTTTTGTATATATTTATGAACCAATGTTTTCATTCTTTGTTTTATAACCCTTACTGAAATTTTTATTCTCATACCATGTTTTGAAATGTTTTCACATGACTTAAAGATGAATAGGATCAAGGATGGGATAAAGGAAAAGTCATGCTGTCAAAAAACATGGATCTAGACATGACTCTTTTTTTCAAGAGTTTTTATTTTATAAAAAAAATGGAAACTATGTAGAAGTGTTTACCATGTAATCTTTTGAGATGTAATAGTTATGTACTAATTCTCTAAAACTCTAAATATGAAAAGATCTTCAATGTGAATTATTCATTTAATTCAATATTATGTAATGTTTAAGGTCGGGTCTTTATATTTGGATGATTAGGAACTAGTGTTGTCATAAGATTTAACAATATGTACGTATACTAGTTAATGAATATTAATTAAGTTATTATACATATATTATAGTCTGGTTAAACCTTAAAAAAAATTTCCTGACCATTAATGAAAGAGAAATTGAAGAAAAAAACTTCGTTGTCCATGAAGGTTATATATTTTAACCCCATAGACATTGATTTCGTTTATAAAATAATTGGGATAGAGTAAGAATATTGATGACGGTTCTTCCATTCACATGAAATAATTACATTATATAGATGATACTGGAATTATCATGGTGATTTGGACAGAGGATGTGAGTGTAACACCCGAGACTTTAATAAGAAATATATTTTTTATGTTATATAAATCATTAAAGAAATCTACCACTACACACAACACTAGCTTGACTTTCTTTACATGCAATCACGACCTTCCTCGACAGCTTGCGTGGTACGCAATACCGAGTTTCACTAAACAACTATATGCTATTAAAATATTATTAAAACTAGCCGTTATGAATATTAATAACCAATTTTTGAAATTTTATAAATTTTATTTTTCAAAATGGACTTCATTTTTGGATTTGGAATATCGAAATTAGCCTAGGGTGAAAAGTTGGTATTTTTCTGAAAACTTTCAATTTTGGATGAATAGTGAAAACACTGGGTTACTATTTAAAAACCGAATATTTATTTAAATAATTATTTATTTTAATTAAATTTATTTTAGGTGAAAATTGATACATAATACCTATATAAGTTCAATGCAATTCATTGGAGCCATTTTATAATAATTATATATATATAAAAATTTTATTGAACTTTTCACCGCCTTTTACCCACCTCCTAGGAAAATTTGCAAATTTACATAAAACTTAATTTTACCACTTCTGTGAGTGGAATTTTAAAAATCAAATAGACACGGTTGATGTTATTAAGTAAAATGTGGTTCAATGAGATGAAAATAATTTTTGGTGAATAGTAACTTTTTACTTTTTTTTACCACGGTTAAAAGTAAATAGGGTAATTAAGGGTAAAAATGATATTATTATTACCCTAAAACATGTCCTAATTCTATTAGATAATTGTAATTAGATGAAATACAACCTTAGTAATAAAATATGACCATTTAGGCTCACTTGGATTAGATTAGGACATTTATTATTAATTTATTTAAAGAAGGGTTAAAATAGTTAAAATCAAAGTCTAATAACTAAATAATTTTTAATATAGGTTTATACATAAGATCAATTCGACTATAAATATTAATTAGAAATATAAAATTATTTCCTACATAATGGTATTTTATTTGTAATTTTTAGACATTAAATAATTTAATTTATTTATGACACAATGATGATGTAGTAATTATCTTATTAATGAAATATTGACATAATCGATGTTATAAATAAAACAATAAATGTAATTTGAGACTTTTTATGTATTAACCTAATTTCATAGGTTATTATGACATGTTAGTATTTATTTAATTAACTTTTTTAGAACTAATAATTCTTTTATGATTTTCACAAAAATCAATTACTAAATAGTGTCAGAATTGACATAAAATAGTTTTTAAAACAAATATTATATAATTAATTGTTATTTTATTCCTAAAAATCTAATGTTTGGCCAAATGACATATATAAGGTTATATATATTAATAATAAACAACTTGGGGTTCGTTTGGCTTGTTATAGTACGTTTATTAACCTTATAGTGTAAGAACAGAAAAAGACACGGTAAAAGTAAAATTATTTAACTTAAAGTTAAATCTAAATGATAAGGTTAAAATAGGAACCTAAACTTGTCTAAATACTATTGGATGAGAGTATTTCGACCCATCCCCACCTTAGCTTCGAAATAAATCAAATTGGATCTATTTAAAACCGAATTTGGCTTTATAATAAAATAATATTTTTAGTTTTTCCAAAGGAGACCCTCTCCTCCCTTATAAAAGGGAACCTCCTCCCACTCTTCCTCACACCACTTTGAGTCTTCAAGCTCGGCCAAACCCTGAAAATTTCTCCTCTCCAATTCCCTAGAAATATCCTATAGGTCCTGGTATTCTTCAAAGACCACTTTTAGTGCCCTAAAAGGAGGTCTCAAAGAGGCGCTTCAAAGAAGAGGTAATGTCCGTTACCGATTCTTTCAACTTTATTTCTTCTTCCACTTATTCTTCTTTAGTTGTTTCATTATGAAGTAATAACATCAGTATCAATAATATAAGTATATGTTATTATAAGTATGAAACAACCCAATTTCACCATTTATCCATCCTACGGAAAATGAAATCACCGCGCGTGCGTACGTACGGAATACCGTCTCCACGCCGTGGTGTAATCTATTTTCCACCACCACCTTACTTGGATGGGTATAATGGTGTAAATAATAACTATAAATTATTATTTTAAAGTGATATTGATTCTTAAATAGTATACATACACTCCATTACAAATCCACGATCATGGGAACGATATCATCGCTCGTGCGTACGTACGGAATACCGTCTCCACGATGTGATGCGACTCGTTCTACATGATTTTCATTGCATAATGATTACACAAATGAATTTAGTGAATAAATATGATATATATTATACTAATACCATTCTGTAAATGAGGTATCTATAACTTAAAAAGAAGAATAAGAATTTATTCGACAAAACACGCATAAGAACAAAAAGTAATAAACACCCGAATAATAAGTAGTAATGAAACACTACTAATAAGAAGCTAAGAATATGACCATATATGATATCATAAAAAATAATTATGATTCTGGAATAAGTCAATAACATTATTTAAATCATTATACAGGAGTTTCAGACACTTACGAAGCAAATCGGACCTAAGGTAAGGGAAAATATCACAATCTCATTTTTATCCGAGATTGTTTATACTTTGGAATTTACTGGGGTGTATTTTATCATCCACATACATGTTTCCTAAAATATTATTTCCATCCACCTACAATTGATTAAATCCAATTTTACCCTTTGGTGATTTTTTATTAAATGATATGAAAGGAATCTTTTGTTGTTTTTCGTATGAGGTACTTTTTGACTTTTCCGACAAAAGTACGAGAAGAATGTTTTTTTAAATGTATACGGCATGAATGGATTTTTAAAACATTATTTCCAAGAAGCTTCATTTACAAGTTTTCAAGTTTATTTTTAATCAACTTCTTTAGTTTAGAATTGTATGGCATGTTAAGAAAGGAAACGTGTTTTTGAAGTAGAAAGGATATTTTCCTCAAGAACGGAGTTCAAGTGTTTTATCAAAATTATTTTCCATCTAAGATAATAAAGAGTTCTGTTTCTATCCTGATTATTACATTGATTTGATTATGTTGTGATGGAATTATTTTTAGGAATTCCTTTATCTTATATGAATTGCTTTATGATGTCACGATGTTTAAGAATCCCATTTTTATTACATGGGTTATGCTATGATGTATGGTTTATGATTTTGTGGCACACATAAGAATGGTATCATTATGATATGGGTGGGACCTCTATCTCCCTCCAATGCATTGGGTAAAGGTTTTGTATCTCATGAAATAGACATGGCTGGAACGGTAGGTTAAACCGGTTCAGTGAAACAGGACTGAAACGAGGAGTGAACTCGGTTCAGAAATGGACTTTATCCACTACGATAGTCTGGGAAATGAGTCTTGACTAATAAGAAATGATTATCTATGATTATGTGTGTATGCCACAAAGTTGCATGTTTTATGTTATGATTATTGGGATTACATTTCACTACTATGATTTATCCCATGTTATGAAATTATGATCTCTTTTGCAGGTTAAGATTTCCAAAAGTTATGTTCTTATGTATATGATGTGATTGATATTTCTTTTGTTTACCCTTACTAAGAATTTCAGCTCACCCTTTTGTATGTTTTATTTCCCCAGGTCAAGAATAAGGTTATTAAGTAGAATATGACAAAAAAGGACTCTAAATATGATGAAATAAATGGGAGTCAAAGTAGATGCTTTATGAACCAGTTGTTTATGTTTCCTAGTTTCTAAAGACTCTATACATATACGGTCCTTTCCTGGTTTTGTTATATGTTGTAATAAGTGTGCTTCAATTCTAAAGTAATAACAATGTATGTAAAGTATGGGTTGTTATAGTTGGTATCAGAGGAAAGGTATAGTTAACCTTTGGAAACTAGGATGTGAAAGCCTTAATAAGAACCCTAAGGATAAGTCTAAGCAAAGAACACAATCATAGTGTATTAGAAATGGCCATGAATAACCTAGGATAAGACCTTAACTGTGAAATTTTATTCTTGATTATGTGGTTTTCCTATTATAATTAGTGTTGCTCACACTATTCTTCTTGGTTTTAGTCAATGGCTGGAAACTGAAGGAACCGTGTTAATGCGGAATGCGACGGGAAATGAAATGATTGTCCCCCTGAGAAACCAAATGTTATGGGAGATGGAATGAAAAATCTTTTAGCCATGATCATACAACTTTTTCATGCTATGAATCATACATGACTTCCAAATGAGCAAAGGAAGGAGAAACATTCTGTCGAATCCTTCATGAGGCAATGTCCACCTTCATTCAGCGGGTCTTCTGACCCATTAGTGGCTGAACAATGGATCAGTACCACTGAAAAGTTATTTTCATTTCTTCAATGTTCTGAACATGATAAAGTCATCTTAGCAGTGTATCGTTTGGAAGGTGATGCTGATCCATGGTCGAATCTTATTAAGAATACGAGGCAAAGGGATGAAATTGAGTCCATGGAATGGGACGAGTTCAAGAACTTATTTTTCAATAAGTATTTCCCTCGTATTCTTCGAACAAAGATGGAGAAGGAGTTTCTTGAACTGAAGAAAAAGGATGATGAATCTGTTGGTACCTACGAAGAAGATTTTACAAGACTTTCAAGGTATGCTTATGGTATTATTATCCAACCTGAGAGTAAGATCGATCGATTCTTTAGTGGCTTAAAACCATGTCTTCGAAGGGCCTTAGCCATAAGGGACTTCAATAGCTACGAAGAAATCGTTCTATGTGCTCTCAAAGTTGAGATGGAGATTAGAGTAACCCATTAGTCATATGGGTTTGATAAGAAGAGGAAAATGGAATTCAAAGGAAAATCTAAAGAGCACACTGAAAAGAAGATGAGCTTTCCCTTATGCTCAAAGTGTGGAAAGAAACATGGAGGGAGTTGTCTTAAAGGGACAAGTATATGTTTCAAATGTGGAAAGGAAGGTCATCGGGCATTTGAATGCCGCAATGATGGGTAGAAGATGTCTAATGATGCAAACAAATGAAGGGATACACAGAATGAACCTACTACACTTCAATGTTTCAAGTGCAAGGAGATGGGGCATTATGCCAACCAATGCCCAAATCTAAGAGTTGATGATGATGGTCGACATCAACAAACTTTTAAGGCTAAAGAAAAAGGAAAGTCACATGTAATTTCTATCAGCGATGTGGAGTACGATAATGATGTGGTAAAAGGTACACTTACCATCCAATCTAAAGTAGAAAATGTTTTATTTTATTCTGGATCCACCCACTCTTTTATTTCTAAAGAATTTTCTAAGGGTATCACCGTATTACCTCAACAATTAGATGTTGAGATAGCTGTGACAACCCCTAATGGCACAACAGTCGCATCAAAAGTTTATAATTCTTCTCTGATTGAATTTTGTGGGAATGTGCTTCCTACAAATCTTGTGATCATTCCTATAGTGGAATTTGATGTGATTATTTTCATGGATTGGATTTCTTTATATGGAGCTCATATCAATTTCCAAAGAAGGTAAGTCACATTTCATATTCCAGATCAATCTATGATCGTCTATCGATGTAAGGATGAACATAACCTTCCAGTGGAAATTTCTTCCATCTTATGGGTCATGATTCCACTAAATGAAGGTTATTTATCTCAAATGGTTGGTGAGAAACTCACGATTAAGAATATGCCCATTGTACGGGAGTTTGATGATGTCTTTCCGGAGGAATTTCCCGGTCATCCACCAAATCGTGAAGTTGATTTTTCAATAGAACTCGTACTAGGTGCTTTACCTATTTCAAATACACCTTATAGAATGGCCCCAATTGAGTTGCAGGAATTGAAGAAGCAACTCCAAGAGAATCTTGATAAGGGGTTCCTACGCCCTAGTGTGTCACCTTGGGGAGAACCTGTTCTGTTTGTTAAGAAGAAAGATGGATCAATGAGACTCTGCATTGATTATCGAGAACTTAACAAGATCACTATCAAGAACAAATATCCTCTCCCGCGCATTGATGACTTATTTGACCAACTACGCGGAGATAAATAATTTTCCAAGATTGATCTTTGTTTAGGGTATCATCAATTAAGGTTCAAAAGGGAGGATATATCAAAGACGACTTTCCGTACAAGGTATGGACACTATGAATTTATAGTGATGCCATTTGGTCTTACTAATGCCCCTGCTATCTTCATGGATCTGATGAATAGAGTCTTTAGAGACTATCTTGATCAGTTTGTGGTAGTATTTATAGACGATATTATTGTATATTCAAAGAGAAAGGAAGAACATGAAGATCACTTGAGAATTATATTGAAGACCCTGAGAAAAGATAATCTTTATGCCAAATTTACCAAGTGTGAATTTTGGCTTAAAAAAGTTTCATTTTTGGGTCATACAATCTCAAAAGAGGGGATATCTGTGGATCCAGAAAAAACAGAGGTTATTGAAAGATGGTCAAGTCCAACAACAGTAACTGAGATCCGAAGTTTTTTTGGTTTGGCTGGATATTATCAACGTTTTGTGAAAGATTTCTCACGATTATCTAATCCACTCACCAAGTTGACTCGGAAAGGAGTTAAGTTTGTTTGGACGGAGGAATGTGAAGAGAATTTCAAGGAGTTGAAAAGAAGGTTATCCAGTGCACCTGTACTCACACTTCCTTGTAGTGGATAAAGGTTTGTGATCTACAGTGATGAATCCACGAAGGGATTGGGGTGTGTTCTCATGCAAAATGATATGGTGATAGCTTATGCCTCATGACAGTTGAAAATACATGAGAAAAATTACCCAACTCATGATTTGGAGTTAGCTGCGGTAATCTTTGCATTAAAGATTTGGAGGCATTATCTTTATGGAGAAAGGTGTGACATTTATACTGATCATAAAAGTTTAAAGTATATTTTCAAACAAAAGGAGCTGAATATGCGCCAAAGAAGATGGTTGGAGCTGATTAAGGATTGCGACTGCTCAATCCATTACCACCCTGGGAAAGCAAAAAAGGTGAAAATGAATTAAGTCGACAAGACCATGCCAGTTTATCCATGATGAGGATCACAAAAGATCCAATATTTATGGATTTACAAAGGATGGATCTTGGAATTATAATGGAAGGGGAAAAATCTTATCTTTCTCAAATGAATGTTCAACCATCTATACATGTGAAGATTAAAGAGGCACAAAATGAATATGTCGAGTTACAGAATAAGGTGATAAATGTTCCAGAATTCAACCTTGATTATGATGGGATAATAAAATTCAGGAATCAGGTTTGTGTTCCTCCCATCCCCGAATTAAAGGAGGAGCTGCTGGATGAGGGTCATAGTTCTTCATTCTCTATTCATCCGGGAAGAACGAAGATGTATAGGGACCTGAAAGAGTACTTCTGGTGGGATGGCATGAAAAGAGATGTTTCTGAATATGTCTCTCGATGCTTGGTTTGTCAGCAAGTTAAAGCTGAGAGACAGAAGTCTAAGGGAATTTTAAAACCATTACCCATACCCGAATGGAAATGGGAAAACATCACTATGGACTTTGTCACTGAACTTCCTAAAACATCCAAAGGCAATAATGCTATCTAGGTCATAGTTGATCGTCTTACAAAGTCTGGACACTTCATTGCTATTAGAGAGGATTTCTCTCTGGATCATCTTGCCAGGATATATGTAAAGGAAGTGGTAAGATTGCATGGAGTACCACTTTCTATTATATCTGATCGGGATCCGAGGTTTAACTCAAAGTTCTGGTAAAGTCTTCAGCATACTCTGGATACAGAGTTGAGTTTCAGCACTGCTTATCATCCTCAGACAGATGGTCAGTCTGAGAGAACAATTCAAACTCTAGAAGATATGTTGAGAGCTTGCTCTATGGATTTCAAAGGTGGTTGAGATCAACACCTACCTTTGGTGGAATTTGCTTATAATAATAGCTTTCACTCCAGTATTCAGATGGCCTCTTATGAATCTCTCTATGGAAATAAATGCAGGACTCCAACTTGCTGGGATGAAGTTGGGGAGAGAAATCTATTAGGACCTGATCTTGTTGATGAGATGGCAGAAAAGGTCTGATCTATTCAACAACACATAAGAGCAGATCAGAGTCGACAGAAAAGTTATTCCGACAACCGAAGAAAATTCCTAGACTTTGAAGAGGGTGATAAAGTGTTCTTACAAATATATCCCTAGATGAGGGTCATGAGATTTGGAAATAAGGGGAAGTTGAGCCCTAGATATATCGGTCCTTTCGAAATACTGGATCATGTTGGAAAGGTAGCTTACTGATTGGCGCTTCCACCGAATCTCTCTCAAGTTCACGATGTGTTCCATGTATCTCTCCTAAGAAAGTACATACCTAATCCTTCACATGTACTCAGCTCAGAAGTTGTACCGCTGGAACAAGATCTTTATTATAAAGAACAGCCGATAGAGATTCTGAATCGTAGCGAAAAAGTCCTACAAAACAAGACCACTCGATTGGTGAAAGTTTTATGGAGGAACCACCAATTAGAATAAGCTACATGGTAGCTTGAGGATATGATGAGGGAGAGTTATCCTAATCTTTTTATTACAAAGTGATGAATTTCGAGGGCGAAATTCATTTTAAGGGGGGCAAGATGTAACACCCGAGACTTTTATATGAAATATTTTGTTTTTATGTAATATAAATCATCAAAGGAATCTATCACTACGCACAACACTAGCATGGATTGCTTTACATGCAATCACGACCTTCCTCGATAGCTTGCATCGTACGCAATACCGAGTTTCACTAAACAACGATATGCTATTAAAATATTATTAAAACTAGCCGTTATGAATAGTAATAACCTCTTTCTAAAATTTTATAAATTTTATTTTTCAAAATGGACTTCATTTTTGGATTCGGAATATCGAAATTATCCTAGGGTGAAATTTTGGTATTTTTCTGAAAACTTTCAATTTTTAATGAATAGTGAAAACACTCGGTTACTATTTAAAAACCTACTTTTTATTTAAATAATTATTTATTTTAATTAAATTTGTTTTATGTCAAAATTGATACATAATACCTATATAAGTTCAATGCAATTCATTGAAGTCATTATATAATAATTTTAGATATATAAAAATCTTACTGAACATTTCACCGTCTTTTACCCACTTCCTAGGAGAATTTGAAAATTTACATAAAACTTAATTTTACCACTTCTGCGAGTGGAATTTCAAAAATCTGAGAGACACGGTTGATGTCAGTAAGTAAAATGTGGTTCAATGAGATGAAAATATTTTTTGGTGAATAGTAACTTTTTACTTTTTTTTACCACGGTTAAAAGTAAATAGGGAAATTAAGGGTAAAAATGATATTATTATTACCCTAACACATGTTCTAATTCTATTGTATAAGTTTAATTCGACCAAAAACTACCTTAGGAATAAAATATGACCATTTAGGTCTACTTGGATTAGATTAGGACATTTATTATTAATTTATTTAAAGAAGGGCTAAAATAGTTAAAATCAATGTTTAATAACTAAATCATTTTTAATATAGGTTTATACATAAGATAAATTCGACTATAAATATTCATTAGAAATCTAAAAATATTTACTACATAATGGTATTTTATTTTTAATTTTTAGACATTAAATTAGTTAATTTATTTATGACACAATGATGATGCAATAATTATCTTATTAATGGAATATTGACATAATTGATGGTATAAATACCCAAATAAATGTCATTTGAGACTTTTTATGAATTAAACTAATTTTATAGGTTATTATGACATGTTATTATTTATTTAATGAACTTTTTTTGAACTAATCATTCTTTTATGATTATCACAAAAATCAATTACTAAATAGTGTCAAAATTGACATAAAATAGTTTTTAAAAACAAATATGATATTACTAATTGTTATTTTATTCCTAAAAATATAAGGTTCGGCCAAATGACTTAGATAAGGTTATATATATTAATAATAAACAACGTGGGGTTATTTTGGCTTTTTATTGTAAGTTTATTAACCTTATAGTGTAAGAACACAAAAAGACACGGTAAAAGTAAAATTATTTAACTTAAAGTTAAATCTAAATGATAAGGTTAAAATAGGAACCTAAACTTGTATAAATACTATTGGATGAGAGGGGTTCGACCCATCCCCACCTTAGCTTCTAAATAAATCAAATTTTAGCTATTTAAAACCGAATTTGGCTTTATAATAAAATAATATTTTTAGTTTTTCCAAAGGAGCCCCTCTCCTCCCTTATAAAAGGGCACCTCCTCCCCCTCTTCCTCACACCACATTGAGTCTTAAAACTCGGCCAACCCCTGCCAATTTCTCCTCTACACTTCCCTAGAAATATCCTAGAGGTCATGGTCTTCTTCAAAGAACAATTTTAGTGCCCTAAGAGGAGGTCTCAAAGAGGTACTTCAAAGAAGAGGTAATGTCCATTACCGATTCTTTCAACTTTATTTCTTCTTCCACTTCTTATTCTTTAGTTGTTTCATTATGAAGTAATAACATCAGTATCACTCATATACCGATATGTTATTATAAGTATGAAACAACCCTATTTCACCATCTATCCATCCTACGGAAAACGAAATCACTGCGCGTGCGTACGTACGGAATACCGTCTCCACGCCGTGGTGTAATCTATTTTCCACCACCACCTTACTTGGATGGGTATAATGGTGTAAATAATAACTATAAATTATATTTGTAATTTTATATTGATTCTGAAATAGTACACATACACTCCATTACAATTCCACGATCATGGGAATGATATCATCGCTCTTGCGTACGTACGGAATACCGTCTCCACGATGTGATGTGACTCGTTCTACATGATTTTCATTGCATAATGATTACATAAATGAATTTAGTGAATAAATATGATATATATTACACTAATACCATTCTAGAAATGAGGTATCTATAACTTAAAAAGAAGAATAAGAATTTATTCGACAAAACACGCATAAGAACAAAAAGTAATAAACACCCGAATAACAAGTAGTAATGAAACATTACTAATAAGAAGCTAAGAATTTGACCATATATGATATCATAAAAAATAATTATGATTCTGGAATAAGTCAATAACATTATTTAAATCATTATACCAGAGGTTCAGACACTTACGAAGAAAATTAGACCTAAGGTAAGGGAAAATATCACAATCTCATTTTTATCCGAGATTGTTTATACTTTGGAATTTACTGGGGTGTATTTTATCATCCTCATCCATGTTTACTCAAATATTATTTCCATCCACCTACAATTTTTTAAATCCAATTTTATCCTTCTGTGATTTTTTTAGTAAAAGATATGAAAGGAATATTTTGTCGTTTTTCGTACGAGGTACTTTTTGACTTTTTCGACAAAAGTACGAGAAGAATATTTTTTTAAACTTATACGGCATGAATTGATTTTTAAAACATTATTTCCAAGAAGCCTGCATTACAGGTTTTCAAGTTTATTTTTAATCAACTTATTTGTTTAGAATTGCATGACATGTTAAAAAAGGAAAACTGTTTTTGAATTAGAAAGGATATTTTCCTCAAGAATGGAGTTCAAGTGTTTTATCAAAATTATTTTCCATCTAAGATAATAAAGGGTTCTGTTTCTATCCCTATTATTACATTGATTTGATTATGTTGTGATAGAATTATTTTTATGAATTCCTTTATCTTATATGAATTTTTTTATGATGTCACAATGTTTAAGAATCCCATTTTTATTACATGGGTTATGCTATGATGTATGGTTTTTGATTTTGTGGCACACATAAGAATGGTATCATTATGAGATGGGTGGGACCTATATCTCCCTCCAATGCATTGGGTAAATATTTTATATCTTATGAGATAGACATGGCTGGAATGGCAGGTTAAACCAGTTCAGTGAAACATGACTGAAACGAGGAGTGAACACGGTTCAGATATGGACTTTGTCCACTAGGATAGTCTTGGAAATGAGTCTTGATTAATAAGAAATGTTTCTCTATGATTATGTGTGTATTCCACGAAGTTTAATTTTTTAGGTTATGATTATTGGGATTACATTTCACTACTATGATTTATCCCATGTTATGAAATTATGATCTCTTTTGGAGGTTAAGATTTCCAAAAGTTATGTTCTTATGTATATGATGTGATTGATATTTCTTTTGTTTACCCTCACTGACCATTTGAGCTCACCCTTTTGTATGTTTTATTTCCCCAGGTCAGGAAGGAGATTATTAATTAGGATATTCCAAAAAGGGACTCTAAATATGATGAAATAAATGGGAGGAAAAGTAGATGCTTTATGAACCAGTTGTTTATGTTTCCCAGTTTCTAAAGACTCAATACCTATATGGTCCTTTCCTGGTTTTGTTATATGTTGTAATAAGTGTGATTCAATTCTAAATTAATAAAAATGGATGTAGAGTATGAGTCATTATAGTTAGGATAGGATAATAAAATAAGATAAATTGAAATGAAACTAAATGAAAAAGAAGGGTGCTTTACCTCTTGAAATAACCTCCATGAGAACCTCTTTAAGGGAAGGAGTTTTGGTATTTTGGAAAGACCAAGAGATTCTAGGATGTGGGGAGTGATTAGGAAAGGTTATTTGGGAATATCTTTGAGGAGATTCAAGGATTAGAGGAGTGAAGAGAAGAGGGAGTGATGGGGGGGTTTTATAGTGGAGGAGAGTAGTGAATTTTGAATATTTATTCATTATTTTACAATTTCCCTCAAGACAGCCAATACTATTACTTCATGTGGCCTTTAATAGTAATAAGTGCATGTGAGTTCAAAAAAAATAGCCTTGAATCACTCATGATGTCATATATAGTGTATTTAACTGATAATTTGTATATACAGTATTTTACCGTATTTCACTATTCATAAAAAATTCATGAATTTTTAAAAAATCCAAAAAATTCACCCCTTCCATTTTTCAACGTGCAAAATTGAAAAATGAACTCCATTTTTCAAAAATAATTTTCAAAATATTATTAATTTAATTTCTAAATAAAATAATAGTTAATTAGAAAAATAACAATTTTAAATGTATAAATAGATTTATATCCCATAGAAAAATTAATTAAGATATCATTATCTTATTACCTTAATAAAATACACCAATACCATTTTTTACTATTCATAAGGTTTGTATTACTATTCATATTAATATTCCTAAGGGTATGTTTCTATTCAAAAAATAATAATGTTTGTTCTATCGGACTCCAAATGACTTACTAATCACAACTATAGATGACCATTTTTCGAAAAACAAAACATATTAGAAGCAAAGATGTGTTTAACAACTAGATTATAAAATATGTTGTTTTGTAGGGACACAGTGTTTCATGCATTCAATATTTATTTTGAAAACCTTGGGCTTTACGTTATCCCTTAGAAAAATTTCATCCACAAAATTCACAAAATGTTACCTAAAAAGATTCTTGTATGTCTTCAACATAAGCTCCTCATGATCCCATGTTGATTACTCCATCTTATGGTTCCACCCACGAACCTTTACCAGGAGGGTCATAAAATTTCTCAATACTTGTTATCTGGTATCAAGAATCTTTATATACTCTTCACAATAAGACAGATCAAGCTCAAGTTATATTTCTTCATAGGTGAGAACATGTTTTGGGTCCAACATGTATTACTTAACATTGATATGTGGAACACATTGTGAACTATGGAGAAACTTGGAATCAATGCCAAACAGTAAGATACATCTCTAATTTGATCCAGAATTTCAAAAGTACTGATATAATTGGGACTTAATTTTCCCTTCTTATCGAATTGTATAATAACCTTCCATGGAGAAACCATTAATTAAACATTATCGCCTTCTTGAAATTATAAATCCATACTTTAGTTATAAAAAACATATTTTTCTTAATTTTATCTATTTTTGATATAGGTTTGTATAATCTTAACCTTTTTCATTGTTTCCTCAAAAAGTTCTAGGACTACAATCTTTCTTTCACCAATATCATCCCAATAAGTTAGTGTACAACATCTATTTCCATATAACGATTCATATGATTCCATATGAATACTTGAATGGAATCAATTGTTACAGAAGAATTCAACGAGAGGTAAATAGTGATCCAACATACCTTGAATGTCATGTGAACTATACCTCAACATTTCTTCCAATATTTGAATAGTCTATTCAGATTTTCCATCAATTTGTGGGTGGTAGGCAATGGTCAAACATATATCAATATGTATGTCCTTATGAAGACTTTTCAATAATTGTTATGTAAAACAGGGATCATGATCAGAAAAAATTGATAAGGGTACACCATGAAGTCTTAAAACTTCATTAATATATAGTGTTTTTAGAAGTTCAAGTGGTAAATCTTCTCTTATATAAAGACAATGTGTTGATTTTGTAAGATGATCAACAATGAACCATATTGCATCATTCTTTCATGGAGTCGTTGGTATACCCATGAAAAATTCCATAGTAATATCATTTCATTTCCACATAGGAATAGAAAGGGGTTTCATAACTCTTCCATGATGTTGTCTTCTAGCCTTCACCAGTTGACAAACCAAACATATCGACAAATAATAAGCAATATCCCTCTTCATGTTTTGCAGCAAAAAATGTTCCTTTAGATATCTATACATATTTATTATACCATGGTGTATAGAGAAATAAGACCTATGAGCATCATCCAATAGTTCCCACTTAAGCTCAAGAATAGTGGAAACACAAATCCTTATTCAGAATTTCAAAATGCTACCTTCAAATACAAAGTCAATAAACATCCCATAATTTAAAGATTTAATTTTAAATTGAAACTCCCCATTATGAGCCTGAGAACTTTTTATTATTTCTAGTAAAATAGATTTGAAAACATTTAAAAAATTATTAATGTGTTACCTTCCATGATAATTCCAATATCCATCATTACTTGATCCATGATCATAGGGTCCCTTTCAAATCTCATCTTGTTCAGAATTCTGTGGTCCTTTCTACTCAAAGCATCTACCACCTTATTTTTCTTCCCCGAGTCATAGTGTATTTTGAAATCATAATCCTTGACTAGCTCAATCCATCTACATTGTCTCATGTTGAGTTTTTTCAGTGAGAAGATATATTTCAAACTCTTATTATCTGTATATATCTCACATGTTTCGCCATAAAGGTAATGTCCCTAAATATTTAGAGAAAGTATTACCACTGGTAACTTAATATCATGAGTTGGAAAGTTTTTTTCATGAATTTTTAGCAGCCTAGATGCATAGGCAATCACTCTAGCATTCTGCATAAGGAAAAACCAATTCCTTTCATTGATACATTAATATAGATCACAAATCAAGTATTCCCTAATGGTAGAGTCAAGATTGGATCATTCAATAATCTTCTCTTAAATTCTTTAAAATATTATTCACATTCCATTGTCTATACGAACATAACACCTTTTTTGTGTGAGATTAGTCATTGGGTTGGCTAAACGGGCGATGTTTCGAATGAAACACTGATAATAACCTGATAAACCAATAAAACTAGGAACCTTAGTTACGTTCATTGGAGTAGGACAATATTGAACAAAAATTGTCTTCATAGGATCAACAGATATTCCATCCTTAGAGAAAATTTGGCCAATGAAGGAAACAGATTGTTGCCAAAATTCACACGTCCTGAACTTCCCATATAATTCATTTCTTCTAAGAGTCATCAGAATAGTGTTCAAGTGATTTTCACGATCTTCATAATTTTAGAGTATACCAATATATCATTAATAAATACCACAAAAAATTCATCATGTTATTCCCTCAAAACTCTATTCATTAGATTAATGAAAAAAGATTGTGCATTAGTCCATTAAAAAGGTATTAATGTAAACTCGTAATGCCTATACCTGATTCGAAATGTGTTTTTTGGAATGTCATCCTTTCTCACAAGCAACTAATGTTATCTAGAATGAAGATCAATCTTCGAAAAATATTGGGATCCATGAAGTTGATCAAATAAATCATAAATGTGAGTTAGGGGATACTTATTCTTTATTGTTATAGCATTGATCTCCTTGTAGTCAATGTACAACCTCATGGATCAATATTTATTCTTAATGAAAAGAACATGGGATCTCCATGGAGAAACACTAGGGAGAATAAATCCTTTATCACTCAATTACTCAAGTTTTGTTTCAATTCCACTAACTCCACAGTGGCCATTCTATAACGGGTCTTTGATATGGGCCTTGAACCAAGAATTAAATCAATGAAAAAATAAATTTCCCTCTCTGGAGGACATCTAAGTAAATCCTTTGGAAAGACATCAATATATTCTTACACAATATGTACATATTTAATTTGAACATTCTATTTATCACCAATAGTTATTGAATTCCCTTCCTACCCAATAATTGAATTTAGTAGAGCTACTGAGTATGGATCTATATGATAATTAGATGTTGATGATTCAAGCCTGAAGATAACAGATTCAACATCATACTCAAAAATTTTAACCACCTTCTTCTTGAAATAAATTTCTGAATCATGGTTTGATAGACAATCCATACCGAGGATTATGTTAAAGTCAATCATGGGTATGACAATAAAATTTGTAGATAATGCAGGTTTATATTCCATAATGGGGATTGTGTGACGCAAAATTGTTGAAATGATACTTCCCTATGGAGGTTTGACTGATAACTCCCTTACTAAAGATAATTTAAAATATATTATTTTCTTGGAAAACTAGAAAGATATAAAAGAATTCAATGATCCAGAATTAAATAAAGCATTGTCTATGTTTGATGAAATGATTAATGTACCTACCACTACTTCGTTAGGAGCACCAACCTCCGCACTTGTGACCGCATAAGCTTGGCATTGATCTCTTGTCCTTCTTTAGGGAACATTTCCCTGATGCTTAAAAAATTCATGTGCATAATATCTTATCTCCCTAAAATTATAGAATTTTACATTGATAACGTGTTTCTTCCCATTACTATTCTGATATGTGGCCTTTTTCTCCACACTTGTAACAAACTCTCATTCCCTTCTGGCAAGGGCCAGGGTGTTTCTTCCCACAATTACTACAGGATGGAAGTTCAACTCTTCCTTTCTTCCTCATTTCCTCATTTCCATTTCTAGAGTTTTCAACATCCCAATTCTTCTCATGTTTTCCTTTAAATTCATAACACTTAGAATATTACTTTTCTATCTTGATAGCACTTGATACTATATCTTTATATGATGAGAAACTTTGGGAGACTAGATCTCTTTAGAGAAATGGTTTTAAAGCATCAATAAGTCAATCAATTTTCTCCTTGGATAACTTATTTAGTCCACGACATTCTTTTCCATCCTTATAATGTTTTCTTCATGCATAGCAAAATTATCATCCTCCTTCTACCTCAAATTCAAGAATTACCTATCCATATGTTCTTACTGTTCATGAGGGAAATATTTTTCTAGGAATATTTCCTTAAAATACCTACATTCCATCCCTTCTATTTCTTCCTCCCCCTTTTTTTTAGATAAAAAACCTCCACTGATCCATGTCTCCTGATAGACACTAAACTTCCATGAAAGAATTCTCTCTTTCTTTACATCCCAAAGTGATAAATATCTTCTCTAGGGAACATTTCCACTGCTCTTCTACAAACGGGTTTGTAGTCCCATTGAATAATGGAGGTTTTTGTCTCATAAAGAGATCTAACATAGATCCTCCGTGTGGTGGATCTAGATGCTCTATACGGGTATGGTTATTATTAATAACCCGAGTAAGTTGTCCTAGTATAGTTATAAGTTTCTCAGAACCAGTCGCAACACCATATCCAACATCATTATCTTGAATCGGAGGGAAATCCCTACATGGGACATGAGCATTCACGCGGTTTCCATTCCTTCCACTAGGCACCATTTCTATATAATGGCATTCACTAGATTATGGTATGAATCATAATGTATAATCTTAATGTAGAAAAAAATACTTATCATAATAGAAATTCTATACATAGCTAATCTCTTAATCATAAACATGGTATCTTAGAGAAAAAATTTACATTAAAATAATTCAAAATGGATTGTAAAGAAAATGCGAATTATCCAGAGCATATCCCCTGGGAGTGTCAATACCAAGAGTGAAATAAGGCTCATTTTCATGTACCAGGATACCCCGAGTAAAGCCCGAAACTCCTTGCTAAAGTTTTCACTCCTAGGTACTTCTGTTCTATAACCACCTCTACTTGTTTGTATCCAGACAAGGATTGATTTGCTAGAAATATCCACATAATCTATTCCTTAGCAAGATTCTAAGACATTATTGTATGTTTTCCTCAAATAATAATTTATCGATTTTTTACCTAATCTACATTTTCTAATCTAGTTTCCATGTTTTCTACTAAACTTCCTTTGATACCAGCTGTATGGACTTAACCCAAGTTTCCTGAAGACGGTGCCTTATTTGATTACATTGGAATAAAAACAAGGAATATGCATCCTGAAGGACCAAGTAGTTTAGTATTATTTGAATCAAGGTACATGCATAAGTTCAACAATACCACTTAAAAATAAATACAATATAGAAACTCCTTAGACTACATCCATAAATCCTAGGTTATTTCATCATGTCATTCCTAATAAAATTCTTCATGTTCTAACAAAAATAAAAATAAGAAATTGGTGATCTCAAATGCTCAGTAAGGGTAAGAAATACAGTGGAAGATATATATAGACATTATGCAAGTTGAATAACTAAAAACATATGCATTTAAAAAAAACACGAACACATTTTGGCAGGAATAAGAGATATAATCATGGGTATTATACTAGTCTAATAACCACATGAACCATCAATACTATTTTTATAATGAGGGAATGAATAATTAGGTACATCATCACCATACCTTCAAGGCCTCATTCCAAGACCATAAATAATCATTTTGTCAAGGCCTTTTGCAAAGACAGTAGTTTCTCTCATGAGACCTACTGAAGCACCGATCAGGCTATAGCGGGCCCCACCTGACACTTTCTATGTCCAATTAATTCATTATATGAATATGGATAAATATAATAAATATATACATTCATATTGAAACTAATATATGAAATGTGAATAACTTTCCTTGAACATTAAACACAAGCACTAGCCATTAGGAGTAAATTGGTGAATAGTTTTAAGATAGCACATCCATATCCTAAATAATCATAAACCATTAAATTAAATATGGTATATTATACCTTGAAATATTAATCCCAAAAATACATAATAATCAATAAGAGTGTTTAAATAGATGTATATATTCTTATAAAATTTTTGAGTAATTCTTGAGATAAATACCCTTCTACTTTGAAAAGAAGAGTTCTTTTGGAAAAATATTTGAATAAAACTAGAAGTGAAGGAAGATAATATTTTCACAATAAAATAAATGATTTTATAAAGATAATGGTTTCCAAAAACATATTATATGGTTCCCTTGAAAATAGGTGAGAATTTTAGAAATTCCCTTTAATCGGGATTGAATTTCGGGAAGGATTTTTATAAGATCCTTTTAGAACATATAAATCCCATTAAATGAAAGTAGGATTATTGTTGGTAAAAATATATAGAAAACTCACAAATAATTTATGATTAGTATATAATAATACATAATAATTTCATTGAAGTAATTAGAAAATAAAATTAACCTGAATGAAAATGGAGGTTCAAGTGGAAAAACCCTTACCTTAAGTCTGAATGTGTTCTTATCTTGATCATAAGGTCCGATAATATGAAATTAGACATATAAATAAATTATTTCAGAACCTATTAGACATGTATTTAGTTTATCGTAATTATTTTTACTTCATTTATTTCCTCATTGATAATTTATTATATTGAATTCATTCATTCTTGAGTGTTTGTTTTCTTGATTTTCATAATCGATTCACTTGTTTTTAAGTAATGGAGTTCATGTGGAATGAATGTATATTTACAGAATTAAAATTACATATTATTGATGAAAATCGATATGTTTTAATGGTCATTTATTTCATTTTGTTACTTGTAAATAGTATGAATCATTAGATGAAACATTAATGACATTCACATATATTATTGTATTTTGATTATTAGGAACTAGTTTGGTAATACGATTTAATAATATGTATGTATAATGGTGTATGAATATTATTTAGGTTATAATACATTTATTATAGTATTTTTAGACCATAAAAATGTTTTCATGACCAGTAATGAAGGGGAAATTGAATAACAAAACTTCATCATCCAGAAAGGTTATAAATTGGAACCTCTTCGCCATTGATTTCGTTTATAAAATAAAAGAGAGTGAGTAAGGATATTGATGATTGTTCTTCCATTCACATGATATAATCCTAGTATATATATTATACTAATATTATAATGGTAATTTGGATAGATGATGTGAGCATAGGATAACAAAAAAATATAAATTGAAATGAAACAAAATGAAAAAGAAGGGTGCTTTACCTCTAGAAATAACCTCATTGAGAACCACCTAAATGGAAGGGGTTTTGAACTTTTGGTAAGTCCAATAGATTATAGGACATGGGGAGTGACTAGGGAAGGTTATTTGGGCATAACATTGAGGAGATTCAAGTCTTAGTGGAGTGAAGAGAAGAGGGAGTGATGGGGGTTTTATGGTTGAGGAGAGGAGTGAATTTTTAATATTTTATTCATTATTTTATGATTTCCCTCAAGACAACCAACAGTGTTGTCTCATATTACCCCTAATAGTAATTGGTGAATGTGAGTTTGAAACAAGTGTCCTTTAATCACACATGATATCATATATTTTATATTTAACTGATAATTTGTATATACAGTATTTTACCGTATTTCACTATTCATAAAAAATTCATGACATTCTAAAAATCCAGAAAATTTACCCATACCTTTTTTCAACATGTAGAATTAAAAAATGAAGTTCATTTTTAAAAAATAATTTTACAAATTTTATAAATTTAATTTTTAAATAAAATCATAGTTAATTTGAAAAATAACAATTTTAAAGGTATAATTAGTTTTATATCACATTGAAAAATTAATTAAGATCTCATTATCTTATTACCTTAAAAAAATAAAATAATATCATTATTTACTATTAATAAAGGTCATATAGATATTCATATTTCTATTCATAAGGGTATTTTATTATTCCCCAAAAATCAACTTCATTCTATTAGACTCTAAATTACTTACTAATCACAACTCTAGATGATGGTTTTTCAAAATTAAAAACACAGTAGAGGAAAAGTTGTGTTTAACAGATAGATTGTAAAATGTGTTGTTTAATAAAGACATGGTGTTTCAGGAATTCAATATTTATTTTTAAAACCTTGGGGTGTTACAAACAAAGTCAATGTTCTTGATCCACTATGTGAAACAAGTCAATGTGTTTGATCAACTATGAGAAACAAGTTGACGTTATTAATCCACTATAAGAAACATGTGATGATGTATGATCCATTTGGTTATGGGAAACTTGTAGTGGTGTCCAATCCACTATGATTTGGTGGTCTCATAAGTTAACCATGACAAATAAAACAGTTTCTATACATATGGTGGTGTCATGCTTTTATGGCATAAAAATGGTTCTTAATTGATTTATGATGATTAATTACATTTATGATTCATTCCTTTTGCAATGATAATGTTTTTTCTCATTACTCATTTTAGGATCTATGATAAATTGGGTATAAAACTTGTAAGTTACGTTCGAGATCCCATACCCTTATTCTTATCTTATGATTTTATAATATCATCGATTTATATCTCTCGTATTTTCCCTCACTAAGAATCAGATCTCACCTGTTATTATGTTTCTCTTATCATGTAATGAAGAATGGTTGATGTAGAGATTTTCTATGAAGAGTTTTATGTCTAAATATCTCTATGGTAGTTTTTGAATATATTTCAAGAAATAAGAATATTGTGTTTCTAGTGTCAAAAGGCACTAAAAATTTATGGTCCTCTATCACATATTTGAAAATTGTAGTGAATATTCCTATAAAAAGATATAACAACATTGTGTTAAAATTATGGGTTTTTATATGTGCCACACTACTGAACGGTAAAAATATAAGAGGGTCAGTCAACAAACCTAGAAATTTATAACATTCCCACTTCATGATTACTTAATTCATCACATCAACATTAACGGTCCCAACAATTAATCTATGAATCCCACATATGAACAAGAAAAATAATGAAATACATAAAACCCTACCTCCATATAGCTCTTTTCCAACATAATTGGAATCAGAAGTCCGATGATAGGTCCACAAAGAATGTTATGTGGTCTCCACACTCAACAATTATCTATTTCAATTAATAATGTTCTTGAAGTCTATATAAAATGGAGTGTACGTTTAAATTCTCATCTTTCACTCCAAACGACATGCATCAGTTCTAGTTTAGGTGTGCATGGGAATGATTGGATCTCTTCAAGTCTTGTACTTATCCATACTTACATTAAAGATACCCTAAATCATAAAGTGTACTATTAGGAATAACCCTAACTTTGATGTCAATCATATTGACCTATATTCAAAATACCCATTTTTCATCATCTAATCAAACTTGAAATTCTAAATAAAATACAATGTTGTGATCTACATGGGCAAACACTCAAGATGAACTATTTAATTTTTGAAAATGTTTGACAAGTTATAATTACGCATTTAGTCATATCAGACAATATGATAGGTGGAATGATATTGATACCACAAAAAAAGTCATATTTAATTATCACATATTGAATTTGAATCGTCCATCTTGATGTCTTGGTACCAGAGAGACATTTGGGTAGGTGGATCCCCTTTTCTCTCTATCATTATGAAGCCTCCCCAACCCCTCTAACATTCTTCATTTTCTTTTTATTTTATTATATTATCCTTTTATCCCTATGTAGCTTCAACCTATTGGTCGATGTTCCCCCCTCCCAATTTTATGGTTATATCACCATTTTTGTGACTTGATTTTTGATGATCTTCTCCGAAGACCCTCTTAGATTCTGATCATTAATAAGCCTCATGCGGAACCATGAATGGTTTCCACAGAACAAATATCTACCAAATTCCCTAAGAAAATTCCTCCTCATCCATAAAACACCATATCTTGACTAGAACCAATATTGCATTGGCACTGCTGTTTTTGAACTCACATGCCCAACAACCGCACCCCTGTGCGAACCAACTGTCCTATACTAAGACAAGTCAACTGCTGATTCCCAAAAAACATAATGATGAGGAATATTAATTATGAATTATTTTAGGGTAATTGAAACCATATATTATCAAAAATTAATAACAATGAAAAAAATTTATATTGAGTCTTGCCTCATGGCAGAATGTTGAAGCTTCAGTTTCACTTCCATTACTCATCATAGTGGCATCCCAATCCAGCTCCATTTTGGATTCCCAGATGAACCCCCTCCTCCTACTGTAGGTATCGATGAAGATGAGAAATGGGAAGTTATCCTCATCGTCTTAGTAAAAATTGAAATATAGGAAGGTAGAAATAAGAAAATTTTTATCTTAATTTATTTTTGGATTTATTCCAGCTACAAAGAATCATACCTGAAAACCCCTATGCAAACTCAAATTATAATTCTTATCAAGTAAAACTAGTATTCCATAACCAATGGAAGAATTGATATTCCCATATGATACCTAGTTATGTAGATATCCTAAATTTATAACATTCACCTATAGTAAAAAAAACCATCAAATAAATTCTATGTGATCGTCTCTAAGTGTAAAATTAAAATTTTGTCCTTTTTTAATGACTTGGGGCTCTAGAATTAAAAATTTATCCAAGTTTTCTTACATGAGAAAAACAATGATGCTACATCCTTCATACCTTTAAGAAATATATTCCTCAAAAATAAAAGAAACTCAGACTCTCTGAGAAGATCCTGAACCAATCCATATGATAGAAGATAAAGCACTGATGCATGAGATCGCCTATCTTCTAAAGGGCTATACACCCACAAGGACCCATAAGGAAACCCCAATAAGTAGCGTATCTATTCTATATTAATCATATTAAGGTCACCTCATTAAAGACTATAATTCTTCTATGAATTCCAAAAATCATCACCCCACTATAGGGGAAGCACCCAAAACCATCATGAAATTCCTCTAATGAATATCTCCAAGTCTTTCTGCCCAAAGATTGTTCCTCAAACTGCAAGACTCTGATCAATGTGAGTACCTACTGAGTCCATGATCAATCAGTATAATTCATATAAAACAATTCTACCATGGAATTACACTTGTATGTGTATTTCTCCCTACCTTCAAAAGGTTAATCCCAAATATTATCATACTGTGAAAATATTACCACATTAAAATTCATCATTATGTGCCTCAACAAGAGTATCATACAACCTTAAAAGGGATCATCACACTATCTCTACACATATAGAACTAAAATGAATAAAAATAATTTTTTCCAAGATCAATGAATGTAGATAACATTGATCTTATCATCTCATTCACTCAAAAAACTGCAAGGCAAATACCATCACCCATAACCTTAATTGTGTTCTCATCCACCACAGTTGTCCCAAGCTATCACTCTGGGATCCAATGTCAATCTCTTCCCATATGAAAACATATGCCACTACTATTAATGTTATTAATCTCATGGGGGTATCCTACTAAAACACATAGAGAGGACCATTGACAAAAACATCACAAAGAACTACATACATATCTTCATACTCTAGCTAAAACAAAACTAGGGCTTAACTGAAACATTACAAATGCTCCTCACAAATCCAATTAATATGACACTATTGAAAGCACAAAAATCATCTCCCCAAGAAAAAATGGGGAACCTAATAGGAATGAACCACCTCTACTTTACCATTATAGGATTGTCCCTCTGAAACAAAGCCAATGCATGATTCCACGCTCTCCAACTAGTGAATGAACTAGTAGAATCATCTTTAGGGTTGTCCATACAAATCAACTAGGTCCTATATCCCAATATAAATGGGCAACAACCCAACTGATCTATCACAAAACACCCCATATGGATATCCATCAACCTAAAATTATGCTTCAGGTGATCACCCATTACCAAAGATATCACAACGAGGATACAGTCATCGGAATCCCTGAAAAAACCTATTTGATAATGTTATCTCAGAGCGACAAAAAAACATGGGTAGATTTTCACATTAAATGATAGTATTTAGTCATATTTCATTGGTCAAAAGACACTATTGGGATATATGTCTCTTAATATAACTACAAGACATTATGTGAATAATGTACACTGGTGCTAACAACTATGTACACCATAGAAAGAGGCTAAAAATCACACCTTGGGATATATAAGGAAATACCTGAATAAGGCACTCCATATCTCACACTAGGAGACAATATTCACGGTGATTGTCGATATTTATCTAACTACCAGCCATCAGAGAAGATTTGTGCATAAGGGATTCCCTATAAACACCATAATTAACACCTCATCAAACCACATATACCAAGCCCAACATCTGGCTTATCACGCTCATCTTCCTCAGCATGAAAGAGCCCAATTGGCTATACTAACCCCAATCAATGGATCATCTCGGGGGTACACTCTCAAACAGGAGATAACAATCAAATATTTTTCATCAGCTACCAAACACTAAACTATAGTAAGGGACCCACATCCCACTGAGTGTTTATGAACTCATCATGGAGGAAACCAGCCTCACTAGTGGTGAATCCAAACCACATTAACCTCTACATAATTAGGAAACACACTATATATCAAAAGATATTTCTGAATTATCTATAGTACGAGGGAACTTCACCTCATTAGAAATGATTGAGTATGAACCTCATTCTGGAGAAACGAATCAATATAACTATGCATGATATTTTTCATCCACATTCCTATCACACCCATACCCTGATTTTTCTTATCATTTTATTTTATGTTTTGATGAAAATTTTATTTCCTAATTTCTGAAACATTCCCATTTATATTTTTATTGGTTTAGGGATTTAGTACATGGCACATGGTTAATCGAATTGGTTTGTACTAAATGTGTGATAACCGTGAAAATGACTACTTATTTCTAATATATTGGTTTTTCATAGTAGTTGTATGATTCATCCAACTATAAAAACCTATCATGTGGCTCCCAGGTGCATCCAATTTTTTTACCATTACAACACAGTTAAGAAACTTATATGATCCAACAGTTTGTGTCTCTCCTTTTTTTATTTTTTGGATTTTCCTAAACTAACATCCTCTAATTAACACCCCCAACACAATTTTAACTCACCTTTACTCCCTCCTCTTCTTCACTCACGATTCACATTAGACATGACCCCTCTTTGGACTCTCCTACTCCCCACACGCAATGTCCCCTCTCCCCTTCCTTATCCATGGATCTTTCATCGCTCTTCTATCAATATTTTACCAAATCATCCTAAATAGGGTTATCCCCTCCTTCTCCTCCACCCTTTTCCACTGTGCCTTGATTTTGGTTGATCCCTATATAGGGTTTTGTTTATAACTCATTATAGTCCGTGATGTTAGTGTGTTTGGCGGGTTATTTATGACTTGATACTTGCTAGATCAAGGATTTATTTATCTCGAAACTTAATTGAGGAAGTTTTCCCCTCACATTATCCATGAAATTTTGTAACCAAGATTACTTTATTATTGTCTCCATGCTTTGGATATAAGAAAATATTGTTACTTTTTTAGGTATTATTAAATTGAGAATCAAATTTTTCTTGATTTTCATTTCAATTCAAAGGATTTCATCAATTTGGAAATGAGGTAAAATAGATTTTAATTAAAATACCACACTAAATGACTGGAAAAATTTCCAAAGGGGTTTCAAAATCATAAAATATGTTTTAGACATTAAACCTTTTTTTAAATAAACTACCATGATTCAAGGGTTTGCGTCATCTTTTAAATGGCATTTCTAATTTCCAAAAACATTTTGAAGGTATCATACTATTAAGAAAATGTTCTTAACAATGGATCTAATAAAATTATATTAAAATATGATTGGTTTTTGTTACTCCTATTTAATCAATCATGAAGGGGTTGAATGAGTTTCCAATGAAAATTCTGTTTAAAAACAATTTAAAACATAAATCAAAATTTTATATAGAATCATCCAGTTAATCAAAACTGTAAAAATATGTAATCTAATTTATCATATAGATCCTCAAATATAGATCAATTCTCAAAAAAATAATCATGAAAGAAATTTAACTATTGAAAACTAATTTACATAACCAAACACAGAATATAAAACAAAAATTAATATTAACTATCAATGTAATGTTCTGTTATATATATTAAAAAAAATATAATTTTGAACATTGAAATAAAAAAACAAAACTAATAAATGATATAATGTAATTTTAAACATGGAATTCAGTCTAAAGGAGAGACTTAATCCCCTCCAATTGGTAATCACCCATTTCCAAGTAGTTTATTTAATAATAAATTTTATCCAAAAACATGATCCGATTTTATTAAAAATAGTTCATAGGGATATATATGAAAAAGGCCTCCTATAGAGTCATTCATTGGATAAAAAAATTACATGTCACAAATGACCTATTCCATAATTTTTGCGGGCATACCAAAAAAAGAAACTTGTGAGATAGTTTCAAGAAATCTCCAATTAAGTAAAATATATTGTGTTTTATATATAAATAGAATAAAAATATACAAAACTCAAAAATAATGAATAAATATAAAGGGAAATATATTATATATTAGAATAAGTGATGATTCTCAATCCTAATAGCTTCATATGTTCAGAGGTCCAAGAATCCATCATTGAAAGGAGATGGAATAGGTTTGGAAATATGTTCATGAAAAAATATCATCGTGAAGTTCTAGAAAATTATTCTGTTTTTAGTATATATATGTAAAGAGTATATCTAGACTCATAATTATTAGGAATTATTATTGAAGCAACACATGTGAGTTAGTGTTCTTCTATGTAGGAACCACTTTATATGCCCCACAACAGAGATAGATATAGTTTGTAGGAATATATATATATATATATATCCAATTCTAATTATCCATTTAAGTATAATAATATTATAACTTGAATCCTAATACTGGGCATAAAATTAGGAAAGTATGGATTTTCTGTGAATTCATATGTGGAGTGGTTTAAGAATAATCATTTTTAAATCAACATGCAGCTGACTACATTTAATTCCATAAACAAGTTGTTGGAGAGATTAAATTTTCATATCAATCTGAACATCTATTGTAGCACATTGTTCATAGATCCTCTATAGCAGTAGATCTTCAAGTGATGGTATATCTCTATTGTTGGTGAATCTATCCTTGGGTGTAGATGCTCTTGGAGGTAGTTCATGTTGGTTCTAGATCAATCTTCCAGTATCACAAGTTGTTGATAGATATTCATAGTTAATATATTTTCATAGGCAGTATGAAAAAACATGACCCAGGTTCCACATAATGGTGTCGTGAGTCAATTTGTTAAATGACTAGAAGCACATCTCCAAATTTTTAAGGGGCTTTTGAATATCAATGAGGGTCTTATATGTCATGTGGGGAGAGTATACACTCTCTATAAATGTAACCCACAAAAAATAAATTAATAAATATTTTAATGAAAATTAACAATACTAATAAAAATGACAACATCACATGATAATGCATAAATAGGGGATATTACCAAATCAAAACTAGTAAACATGTCATGCCATGTGAGTTTCATGTGTCCAATCAAAACAAAAAAAAAGTCACACTAATGATTTATAAAAATAATGGACAAATGATAAAGGTAAAGTTGTTTCACATTAAATGTTCTTTAGCC
This sequence comes from Viscum album, assembly GCA_963277665.1. Classification (NCBI taxonomy): domain Eukaryota; kingdom Viridiplantae; phylum Streptophyta; class Magnoliopsida; order Santalales; family Viscaceae; genus Viscum; species Viscum album. The sequence continues at coordinate 398,948,625 of OY728140.1, read as the reverse complement.
AACCACATTGGCCCTCATGTTCACGATGACACCCAAGACAACAATACCTACTTTGAACCATACTGGATTCTAAACCTTACACCATAGTGGTTTTACAAAAACTTATTTCATTGTATTTTATTATGAAAATTAATTCCAATTTCTTTTTTTTACATTGGAATATAAATCAAGGTACCATTATCATGTATACTCAAAGCGTCAATCTAGCATCATTATCTTGGGTACATAGAGAATCAGTCCATCACCAATATCATGGGTACATATAGAATTATTCTAGCACCAAAATCTCATGTACTTGGAGAATTAGTACAACACCAATTCAAATGCATGAATAGGGGGCCTAGAGATCAGTATGTCCACCCATGGATGAGAAACATTTGTCCAACATGCAAATCTAATTGTTCACATATACAAATTAGGGTTAAATATTACTAAAACTTTTATAAACCATTCTCAAAATAGTGGACCATTTATTTTATCAATCAAAACCTTTAACATCACATTAAAAATTAACCATTTAATAGAATTACCATGAAGAATCTCACAACTCATTAAACTTTTAATGTTAAGCCAAAAATTATTTATAACAAATTATCATGCCAACACATTCACAATCGTATTAATTTCATAAACCCTATAATTTCTATTTTTTATTCCATATTTATCATTGAAGGAAAACTATAACACCCATGGGTTGTCATCATACCTGGTCTCATAAACTCCATCAGATATAATAGGATCCAAGAATGGTCTCTCAAATTCATTGAATTCAATTCAATTTTCTAATTTAAATGAAATTAAAAAAGGTGAAAACACAATGATACAACTAGAAACACAAGATCATGATCAATACTATGAGAATTAGCATATGGAACACCTTTATTTAGGGCGTTGATGAATTCACTCTTGAAATTAGACCTCAATTTGATGTAGAAAAGCCGAAATCACAATAGTAGAGATAATATTTGATCAAAACATAGGATCAATATCAAGAAAACAATATCCATTAAATCCAAGATCTATACCATATAAATTTAAAAAATTATCCCTATCAAAATAGAATAGATGACAATAGAGATAGAGTAACCTAAAAAAGGAACAGATCGCATACCGGAGAGAGGTCGATTTCTTCCACCAGATCTTTGATTATCAAGAGAAGAGGATTTAGGATCCTAGGAATCCACTTGGGATCATCTAAGAGAAAAGTAATTCATATTAGGTAGAATGGGGTTGATTGGGTATAAAAATTTGCGGTCTATGATTTTTTAATTAAATTTTTGGGGGTTTGAAAGTATGTACAAAAGGTTTCCTAGAAGGGTCGTATGGTCAGACAAACCGTGCACCCAATGGTGTGCCCCTACTATCTGGGTTGAATTGCTTCCCATTGGTGGGAACATAGTTTGTTTAATCTTCCTCCAATAGAGAAATCTATCATTATCAAAGGGTGCATGGTTTTATGGGGGTGGGTGCACTGTTTTGGAAAACTATGTTCCAATTGTGCACTACCCAAAAACCCTACAGAAGCTTAAAAAACTCACTTGAACACAAGCGATACAATACCTAACCAAAATGAGATTAAAAAAAGGGTAAAACGATATCTATAATATGTAGTTTTAGGTCCTGATAAATGTCAAGATGTTACAATCTCAACACCTTATAATAGTTTGTCCTCGAGTTGCGCTCCCAATCATCACTAAGATTCTAATGTGAAAAGGTTTAGCCAATATGCCTACATATTTTCATCATTATCCCATATTTCCTCATAAAATATTTTATGATACCATTTCACTTAGATCAACAACATGGTATTTCCCCAAAACAAATCGTAATATGATCCACTATATAATATGATGCTCCTCATAGGGTTCCCTATCCTCAATCTCAACATATCTAACATATATCACATGAGAAGGTTTAGAATTATACTTATGAAGTGGTGAAACATGGAAAATATTTTATATAACTCTATAACTATATGTAATATCCAATAAATATTCCATTGTTCTGATCCCCTCAAAATCTCAAATTTTCCATCAAACCTTAGTTCAAACTTTCGCTTCTTCAAAATCCGACATTGACCCAATATCGGTGACACCGGTAGGAACACACGATCAACTACTATAAACTAAAGTGGTTATTGATGTCAATCAGTACAAAAATTTGGTATACTCTACACTATATCTATATGTTTCAAAATCAATTAAACTTATTCTGATGCCTCCAATATGAGACATGGTCCCAACAATTATGACTCACCCACCTCCATCTAAATAAAGGTGATCTACATGAATAACCTTAAATTTCCTCATATAGTGTCATATAAATAGTATCATAATAACAATTTTTGTTGGTGAAATCAACCAATACTAATTTATTCTCCAAAGATCCAAAAAAATCATAAATACATTCCCAAAACATGTCCTTCAACACCTCAATAAGGCACGTTGATTTCCCATCTTTCTATGTGTGAAAAGTTCTACTCAGAACCAAGAACCTTCAACAAGCCTTCCAATATGTGTGAAGTAAAATGTGGATCACAATATGAAACTATACTTCATAAAACCCTATGAAACAAATCTATGTCCAAAACATACTAGTGAACCAAAAAATCAACCATGAAGGTCTCCCTAATTTATAACAAATGGGTCACTATTTTCAAGCAGTCCATAATCAACCACACCGCTTAATTATTCTATGAGATCCTCATAAGACCTTCCACGAAATCATATGAAATTTCATCACACTTCCATTATGAGATGAGAAATAACTGTAAAAACTACCAGGTCAATGATTCTCAGCCTTAACCTGATAATAGGTTTAGCAATGTGTCACAAAACCTACAATATCTTTCTTCATTTTTTGAAACCAATATTACCTATTAAGGTCACGATATATTTTGGTAAGACTGGGATGCATTGCTCACTTCAAGGCATGTAACTCACAAATTATCTCCCCATGTTGACAAGTAGACACAAAAACATGACCATGAATATATATTATCTCATTATCATCAATAAACCAATCAGAAGGTGACTCCCCACATTCTAGGATTTCCCTTAAGGCCAAACAATATGGATCCTTATACAACCTCTTCTTGATTTGGTTCAGAAGTGTGGAATAAACTGATACTGATACAAGGATAATATTTTGCTGGCCCTCCTAAACCTCTATATGCATCTCTGCATGCAAAACCATCATCATCCACTCATAGTTAGATTCCAAGATTTCCTGTTTAGGTGTCTTCTAACACAAAACATCATCAACATTGTTTTTATTCCCTAGTGTATATGATAGATCAAAATAAAAAAATGTATATACTCAACCCATATCCCCAATGAAGATTAAAATATCATTTTGAAAATATTTACTTTATATATTTATGGTTAGTATACATAATAAAGCTTTCACCTAATAGGTAATGGAACCATCACATTAATTCATAAACCACCACTACAAACTCAAGATCATGTGTAGTGTAATTCCATTCATTTGGAATAAACTTTCATGAATCATGTGCCACAAACTGATCTCCCTTCATCAAAACTGGTCCAATTTTGATTCTAGATGCATCAAAAAACAAGGTATAATCCTCACCGAACTCATGTTGGATCAAAATCTATGTGGTAGTCAAATGATTCTTCAACTCCTAGGAGGCATCTTCGTATTATCTAGATCATTCAAACTTGATTTTATTTTTGTTCAATCCCAAAATTGGTGTTTCCAAATGGGAAATGTCCTTTATGAATCTCCAATAATAACCCACCAAACTAGAAATATTCAATTATGAAAAACATTCTTCTGATTCCCCCAAGAAACAACATCATGAAATTTATTTGGGTCCACTAACACACTTTCCTATGAGATGATGCGAACCAAAAAATGTAATTTTTCAATCCAGAAAATACACTTAGATATATTGGAATATAGTTTATTCTCTCTTAATGTACTTTGGATGATTTCAAGATGTTGGGCATGATCATCATGAGACTTAGAGTACCCAAAGATTTCATCCACAAAACAACTAAAAACTTATCTAGGCATGGGTGAAAGATTCGGTTCATCAATACCATAAACATAGTTGGAAAACATGTCAGTCCGAACAAAATCATGACAAAATCCTATAGGCCATGACTAATTCTAAAAGTAGTCATCAGTATATTAGGACTCATTATGATATTTTGATACCGTAGCCTTAATAAATTCTTATATAATACACAAGAACCTCTTATCCAGTCAAATAAATCATCAGTACTTGGAAGAGGATAACATTTCTTAAATATCATCATGTTCAACTTATAGTAATTGACATATAAATGTAACGTCTCATCATCATTCTTAGAAAAAAACCAGGGAATCCCAAGGTGAAATACTCAGATGGATAACACTTTTATCCATCATTTATTCTAGATGAGACTTATGTTCTTGAATCTTAGTTGGTTCAACTCTGAAAGGGGGAATATGACCTAAGGGTTTCACATGATGGATCTATATTTTTTAGGAGCATCCCTCTAATCTCTCTCACTGATTGCCAGGGTTTCCACTAAAACCTCCTATGGTAGTGATGGCTCCTCTACTATGTGTAGGGATATAATCACCTTTTCTAGACTCTATTTTTCTCTATTATATGTTTCATTATTTTCATCTTTAGTGGTTTCTCAGTTTCATATGTTTACACAATTTTCCTTGAACAAAGATTTTGTCTCCCTCCTTCTATTCTCTTTTCAGGATCCTTATAATTCTAGACCTCATATCGGTCTAGTGTAATGGTTCTAATTATGTCTTAAGATAGTGATGATGGATCCTTGGCTTGGGGATTTAGTCATTTTGGTTCAGGGGTTTTTTGTGACAGGTGGGTTTTTCTTAAGTCATTGTCTCTATAGTCTAGGCCACATTCACTACTTGTGTACCCTTATTTCTAGATATATCTTATTAGATTCAATTCTAATCTACTGTAGTGCCTATATTTGTTCATTGGGAGTGCGTAGTTGGTGTAATTTTTGGTCTCCCCTATGGGAATTTTTTGGATTATGTATATGGTGTTATTCTTTTAAGATGGTGGTGGTTTATTATTCAAATAATGGTGATCTTAGTGTATTTTAATGATCTGGTTTCTCATTTTTCTAGTGTGATTCTATGGATACATCTGTTGTGTTTGTGTGGTGTAGTGATCTAGTTTTGGTTGGTTCAGCTACGACGGTGGTCGGCCTATGATGATGTTGTTCATAGTTTTTCATTGTGTTTCAAAATTGATGATTGATATGTTGATTTTGAGACTATTGTTTTGCAAAAAAAAATTTCTTATTTAGGACGTTCTACTCATCAAAGGTTCTAGTTTCTAGCAAGATGGTGGTTTCTTGATGATGGTATGTTGTGTGTAGAACTCGTCAACACCAATGGTGGGATCGAGGCGAGGAATCCTCAATTGAATTTTGAATTTGGAAATTGATTCAGTTTTTAGAATTGTGTTTGTTTTGGTTTTGTTTTCCTTGATATTATTTATGTATGTTCCCACTCAACCTAGAAAATTGGTTTTAAAGAAATAATTGGATGTAAAGTGGAATGGAAAATGGTTCAGATACACACATTACCTCAATTATAAACTCAAAATATCTCTTTTCTAAAATCCATAAGAAGTTCCTGGGAAACATGTCTAAAAAATGATCCACTATATGGGGAAATACACTATGCTTCAGAACCCAATTATATAAAAAAATACTTGTAACCTTGGTGGTAAGATCCCTCGCATGCTAATTAATTACCCCTGCAAGGACTGCCTAGATTTCTCATTCTCCACAATGAATATATCTTTCACCCTCAAGTGATGTAAAGATTACTCTTCCATGGAATCAATTGATGTGGGCATAAAAATATGTGAGTCATTACATACCCAAAATCAACTCAAATCACGACTTCTCGTGTATGTAATGATACAAAAGAAAATGATACTCAACAACCTCAATGGTACACTCTTTACATAGACATATTTCCTTCATCCGTACACCCAATGGGGTTTCCATTTTCATTACCCTACACAAAAACACCACCATTAGACCCAATCCATTCACAAGTAAAAAAATATAAAAAAAATGTGAGGCTCCTCTATTAAAAAAAGTTCTCTAAAGCAGTAAATCCACAATAATTGTACTTCTAACTTTTGATGTCCCTACCTTACGATCACTAAGTGTGGACTGAAATACATGAACTTGACTTATCCCTATTCCCTATGATCCAGTCAGAGTCCCTTATGTTCCACTACTCTAATAACACGTGGGCTTCATCCCTGAAGTGACACTTCTACCATGATGATCGACATGGCTTGTAGTATTCCAATTTCTCAAACAGTGTGAGGTGGAAAACACCCTTCTAGTACCCTGGTCAGACTTAGCTCCTCCATCACTACCCATCTATCATGGATTCCCACAGAACCATTGTAGGTTTCTCATCCTATCGTATGCTCAACACTCCACTAGTGGTTGGTAACACTAGCTAAAAATTTGACTCGTCAAACCACATTGACGGAAAAACACTCTACTACTACACTCAGTAATAAATCCTTCCCCCTAGCTACTTCATTTTCTATTGCTCTGGTGAATGTTCTCATGAAAATGTTTCCAACCCATTGATGATCCACATTCTGATCATCCAACTGAAATAACCTATTCCTTGTTGGAATCCTCTTTAAGGTTAGTATAAAAAATGAGAGCCTAACTCACTTGTTCATCAAATGTATTCAATAAGATGATATTAACATAGGACTTAATATCACATTTATGTTCTCCATAAAAATTTCATTCTATAGCTTCCTCATCTCCAATCATCGTTGGTACAAAGAACTATATGTTAGATAAGTGTCTAGGATAGTCCATTATTATCATTCTTCCCTAAGTCATCCACAAAACTATTTTACCCTCTACTGTATTAGTATCTCTTGGTAAAAGTGTTCCAGGAAATTATCCAAGAAATACTTTTATACTTTCCCTCTAACTACTATTACTAGGACTAAATATCCTACCAATTCGTTACTGGTCCTCATAACATATAGGTTGATAATTTGACTCTATCCTCTAAAGGAACCTCTAAGTGATCTAGGATTGTCTAGATGGACTTGATCCAAAACTTAGTTTCCCTTGGTCCACCTTCTATGTTAAACATCAAAGGGTGATTCTGCTAGAACTCCCTGTTCAGATCAGATATATTCAACACATCAAGTCGTGGGTGTCTTTATATGAACTGCATAAAATGAGTGGAGTTCTGATGAAACTAATCTTCTTCCCCCTCAACCGAAACTATCGGGGTCTCTTTTCCCATATTTTGAGGTGAATTATCAGTAATTTCTTCATGTCTCCCTACTAACAAATGTCGTCATGGAGGCATGTATCTACAATTACAAGAAGACATAATAGGACAAATAACACACTATTTTCACATTTACACAATATAGATTCACATAATTCCATATGAAAACACCCCATATACTCAACCATGTGATCAGAATCATGGTATTAGCACTACCCTTAACCATCACTAACCTAGGCCATGGATAACATAGGGTAAAAAACATTCATATTTATAAGTTCCGAAGTATACACCCATTTTAATCCATGTCAAATTACTACATTTTAACATATTTTTAAAATAATAAATTCATCTTGAGGTACCATTTATTTTAAATTTCTCAATTAAAAAAAACAATTTGTTATCCACAACTCACTCATAAATTTTTTTTGTGCTTGCCTAAAATGATGCATGCCACATAAATTCTTGAGTGCCTAGGTTGATGAAAGAATACTCAGATCTCATTCTATACCAGGGCATGAGTAAAATATTAGAAAGTAATAACATCACACAATGGGTGAATCACCCGAGGTGAAATATCATTCAAATATAAAAAACATCAATAACAACAATCCAACCATGGAACTTGGGTTTTACCCCCACACATGGGTTAGCTAATCCCATGAATGACCTTGTGACTAATGCTAGAATCATACTAGTCTCTTTTATACCTTTCCCAAATATTATATTGACTGAAAATAAAACCACCTATGATACTACTTTGTGACATCCCAACACGGCTACCACATACTGGTTCCCCGAGCCAGTTCATTACATGAAATTAAGTATGCCACCTTGTACACCATAGGTTATCAACTAGCATAATAGGTATAATATGTCATGTGGGGAGGATATACCCTCTTTATCAAATCATTACACTACAGATAAAATAATAAATATTTTAATCAAAATGAACGATACTCATAAAAAGACAAACATCATATGATAATCCCTAAACAAGAGAATTTACACAAACTAAAGTAGTAAATATGTCATTCCATATGATTGTAAAGTTTCTAATGAAATCAAAATATAAATACAGAATTGAAACTTCCATGTGGGTTCCAACATCATGTATGGTTCCCTCATACTTAATCCATATCAAATCACAACTCAGCCATCTAACATAGGGAATTTTCCCTTATCATGACCACTAAACATGAAGTCTATTCAGGTACAAATCAGCTAGATGAGTAGGAAGTGAGTAAACCTCTATAGGCCACCACCATTAAAATTTAATGAAACATAAAATCTATAAAATTTTATATAGTTGTATAAATAATAATGGACAAATTATAAAAGGAAACATTTTTTATATTTAATGTTATTTATCTGACCACATTGTCCCTCAGGTTCATGATGAAATACAAGCCAACAATACCTTCTTCAACCATTGATAAATTTTGAACAATACACCATAGGGGTTTTACAATTCATTCATTCATAGGATTTCATTATTCTAATTAATTGAAATTTTATTTTGGTACCTTGGAGCAATAGTCTAGGTACCATTATCACGGATAATTGGAGCATTTGTCTTGTATCATTATCTAGAGTAAATAGAGCATTAGTATAACACCAATATAACATGTACTTAGACCAATGGTATAATAACTAAATCTTAGGTACTTGGTGCATTATTCCAACACCAATTCACATGCATTCATCGGGGGCCTAGAGCATTAGTCTGCCCACCCACGGATGAGGAGCATCAGTCCAACACTCACATCATATTGTTTACATATACATATCTGGGTTCAACCTTGATAACTCTTTTATCAACAATTCTCAAAATAGTTCACCATTTCATTTATTAATCAAAACCTTTGACATAATTTCAACCCTTTACCCTTTAACTTAATTACCATGAAGAATATAATAACTCATTAACCTTTCGAGGTTAATGAAAACGTTATTTATAAAAAATTAACATTCCAACACATTAAAAATTTGTATAATTTCATAAAACCACTATATAAAATTTTCCATTCCATAATTATCATTCAAGGAAAATTGGAAAAACCATGTGGAACTAGTATGATCAGTATCTTAATCACCATCAGATCCGATGGGATCCGAGAAGGGTCTCTCAAATTTAGGGGATTCAATTAACATATCTAATTTAAATGAAATTTCATAGTGTGGTAATGTAATCATATAATTAAAAACCAAATATCAATATCAATACTATGGGAATTATCATATAGACCTCCTACCTTAAGTTCATTGATGAATGACTACAATACCGTAGCCCCTAATTTGATGTAAAATGATCGAAATCAAAATGGAGAAGAATATATGGGTCCAATATCCAATGAATAAGTAGCTATTAAAACCTAGATATATACCATCAAAAATGGTATAATTCATCCCTCTCAAAAAGTAATGAAATATGGGCGACATATGAATCTAAATAAGTAAGATATTACACACTGGAGAGTGGTCGATTTCTTCCACCATATCTTTGATTTACAAGAGAAGAGGTTTGTGGATCCTGAGAATCTACTTAGTATAATCCAAGAGAAAATTATGTAATATTAGGTTGAGTGGGGTGATTATGAATAATAACCAAAGTTCTATGAAATTTTAATTAAAATTTCAGGGGTTTAAAAATAAACATGCACAGTTTCCTATATGATCTGCCTGATTAGACAAACCATGCGCCCCTACTATATGTGGTTCATATTTTCTCCTATCTGGGTTCATAGTTTGATTAACTATGTCCCAACAATGAAATTCTTCACTTTCCTAGAGTTAATGGTTTTCTAAGGGTGGGTGCATGGTGTTGGAAAACTGTGTGCCAACTGTGCACTGCCCAAAATCCATCAAAAAGCTTCCAAAAATCACCCAAAAAAACCCGAGAAAATAAAAAAAAGGAGATTAAAAAGAGTAAAATGATACCTAGAAAAGGTAATGGAAGGTCCCATGAAAGGTTGATATCTGACATTGTAGATTTGACCTGACGATATATTTGTTCTAGTGGTATATCTATCAGTGGTAGATGCCAAATGGTAGATATGGTCTAGTGGTAGATCTATCCGAGATAGATGAATTGAACTATTAATAAATCATTTAAATTAACAATATAATTGAAAATAATTTACTATCATAAAAAATTATATTGTTAGAAACATAAAAAAATGATTGATGATCATTAAAATAAGTAGGTTATAACTATCTACCCATTTTTTATGATAAATAGTCATGTAATTTATATCATTGTATATAAAAACAAATATAAAGAGAGGTATAAATGAATGTGAATAATATAATTCTTAGAATTTCAAATTATTATTGGGAAATATAACATCATAAATACCAACATAAATTTCATTCATGTATACTACCCCATTTGGAACTATCAAAAAAGAGAAGGAAATAAAAGGCAATAAAATATATAAAAACATAAATATGGATAATTGATAAATTATATTAGTCATATATTTAAAAATAGTACATCTATAAAATTAATAAAAGTGAAAATAAAATTAAAATACCTATAAAAAATAATAAAAATTAGAACCAATCTCTACCCAATGAGAAGAAAGAAAAATTGGATCCTTTCATTTTCTCGAAAATGGAAGCACATGAGTGGAAGTAGAGGATGTAGTAGAAATAGCAGGATCTCAAATTATGACATACCTGAGATTCTTAATTGGCTCAACTGGTGTCATGATGAATGGTTGAATGACTATAGTTAGGGGTGTTGAAGAGGGTGCATAAGTGATAACTAAAAAGTGTATAGCCTCAGGTGCCACTACTGCAGTCCCAAAAGAAAGAAGAAATGGTCTCATCAACTGAATGAAGTTTGTGATGTTGTTTCCACCATGCTCAATTTCTTTCAATAAATCCTTCATCTCTTCCATAAATAGATTGATAAAGTGGTATAAATCCTTGAGCTGATTCATTTTATCCTTGAATTCCCTAGTCATAGGTGACATTATTAGATTCTCAGTAAGAAAATTGAAATGATAATTGAGATAACTCATTGTATAAACCCTTGAAATGTAGAATTTAATGGTTCAGTGATAGTCTCACTATCACTGATAACCTCATTAAATCATTATATAACAATTATATATATATACTCACCATGGGACTTTATCTTCCAAAGTTTCTCTTGATGAGAGGTAGAAAGATCACCCACGACATCATGCATATCCTCTCTAACAATAGACCAACTAAAATCTGCATCAACTATAAAAGTGTAAGGATGATGAGAAATATAATTAGAAGCACTAGTAGTAGGTTTAGACTCTAATATCTTGAAAATATGTAATTGTATTGTTGCTAATCTGCCTTCCATCTCATCCATTGTGTGTATGAATTCTTCTATCTAATCTACCAACTAATTTTTCTTAATTTCTAATTATTCAATTTTCAATATCATCTTAGGTTGAATATAATAGATCAAAAATTAAAATATCTACATTGTATCATATTCACTTTGTTTGGTCTCTTGGGAAGGTTTAGATCTGGTCATCCCACTTATATTTGACAATAACCTCATTTGAAAGTCATCTAGGTATTCTTCAGTCACATAACTAGAATGTATATGAGGATAAAGAAGAGGATATGGAATCATTTATTTTCTAAGAAGATAACTCTCCTCATGTTTATTCTCATCTATATGATTAGAATGAAAAGATTCTAATGGTCAACCATCATTTATCTATTAATCCAGAAATCCCTTACGATATTTTCCATCAAAAGAGATAATATGTCCACCATGCTTGGGTTAACTACCGTGGTAATAATAATAGTCCTTATACACTTAATATTAAATCCCTAGTTGAGTAGCTCTCAGGGATTTATACCCCTTTTGTAGGTTATCTATACTTAGCTCTATCCTTATCTATATCAGAGATAATATTATCCACATATTGACTCTTAGAAGAAAAATCCTCATTTCCATTTTCATTCTTATAATTATCATATACGTTAACAACCACTCTTGAGAGATCATGATAAGTAAACTGAGATTGTTCTTCATTTTAGACTTTATTTTCTTCAGATTCTTCACCTTCACTTAGCATGTTTTCTTTAGATGGAAGAGAAAGATATTGAACAACAGTCCATAAGAAACATTGGGACTTCTATCCACATCTATGTCACTTCCTTCCTCTGCCAAAATAGCCTTAGGATCTTCTATTTCTTCATATTCCTCTTTCTCAATATCATATTCAACTCCCTCATTATAATAATATACCATAACTTCATTTGTATCCAAGCAAAGATCGTTCATGTCTCCCAATCTATAAGGGTGCTGCAATGGGTATAAATTATCATAGAGTTTATCATTTTCAGCTACACATTTACTCAGAAAATGTTTTTAATTATTATTGATTATCATGCATGTAAATTGACTAATAAAAAATACTCCACATATGATTACAACCTCTTCATCTTTAGGTACTAGACCTTTTTATTTCAACAGATCCAAAATGCACTTAGGATAGATCATATAATTTTATCTAGATGTGGGGTTTCTTATTTTTATCATATGCACAGTCATGTATCTCCAAATTTTTATATTATCTTATTTTTCCTAAGAAATAATAAGAATACATCTTGGTAACTCATCATGTTAATGTCCCCCTTCCTGGGTAAATATATATGATGGATAAACGTAAATAAGTTCTTGTATTCCCAATCAAGCTCTACAGTTATAGGCCTTTACACAGTAAAATTTCTAGTTTAATCCAGCAAAGAATCCTCCTATATAAATAACTCATAGTTATAGGGAATGTATCCTTTAAAATCATCAGATATATGTTTATGAGGTACCTTGCTGCATCTGGCCCACTCCTTCGATGGAAAAACAAGATCTTGTCCATAAATTACATACTTAATAGAATATTTATTTTCACCATATTGATACTATAAAAATAGATAAAATTGGATCAAAAAAAGTGTATATAATAGTCATTCATTCCTCAAAAATCAATTGATCCATCCTTAGTGTTGGATCAAACTCAACACAAGTGACTTTCTCGAAACAAATCATGCATCATCTATCTCATTTTCGGCAATGAAAAAATGATAAGAGAGTTGTGGGTTCTTCAATTAAACAATCACAACGAAAATAGATTCACTTCATGGTTCTTTATGAGCATAAATTGTAACACATTTCACTATCACCATCTTTTCATTTGTTTGAAGGAGGAAGGGAAACTAAAAATAAGGTTGATGATTGAGAGATAAAGGATAAAGGAAGGATTGATGGAGGCATGATAGATAGGGTTCTAAAAAATAAAATTTAATATTAAATTATATTTTAAGGATTTGAGATTAAAAATATAATAAAATATAAATAAATAATTCTAATTAAATTTAATCACAGAAAAGAAACCAGAGCGGTACCAAATGAACAAAAGATATCAAATGGTAAATCCTCAATGATGGATCTCACATGGTATATCACCAATGGTGGATATACAATGATGGATCACCTATTATAGATCACAAATGGTGGATCACCATTGGTATATCACTAAACATAAATGAAAAATGGGGGATCGCCAACTGTAGATCACTAACAGTCGATTACCAACTGTCCATATTTTTCTATAAAAATGAAATATGAAATACTAACAAAAGATTATCATTCCAAGTTCATGTTTGATATATATTAATCTCTTAAAAATCAGTGTATTTGTAAATATTTCAGAAATATGACATTCAGTTCCAGTGAATTCAAGATTTATGTCACCTTTTTGGAATGATCTCTCAAAAAGTGATGTCTTATATCAATGTGTTCTGTCCTCAAATGAGATATCATATTATTAATTGAGTTTGTCCCAATAATATTATCACAATTTATAGGGATGTTTCTAAATTGATATCCATAATCTAATAAAGTGTGTTTTATCCCCAGAATCTGTGAAAAATAACTTCTTACAGCTATGTACTCAACCTTGATAGTATACCGTGTAATATAATTTTTCTTTTTATTATTCCACGAAATTGGTGATTTTTCTAAAAATTCATATGGTCTATATGTTATTATTCTATATAACATACAAGAGCTATAATATGCATCTTAACAACTAACTTGATCAAATTCTTGTGCTCCGGGATAAAAAATTCCTAAGTTGGTTGTATACATGAGGTATTTAAAAATTATTTTGACATCAAATAAATGTAATTCCTTATACTTTTCTTGAAAAATACCACAAAAACAAAAACTGAACATAATATCCATCTAGATAGCAGTAAAATTTTGAAATATTCCAATCATACATTGAAAAATCATTTTTTTTAATTTTTGAAATGGTTTTGGTTATGTGAGAACCCACCATACAATACACTTTGAGGCTAAGTGAGAAAAAAACCACAAAAATACAATATAGCATTTCTTTTTTGCTAAGTGAGAACCAAAATCTGGATCCTCCAAGATCAAAAATTTCATCATCAGATCCAACACCATTCCAATTTGCCAAAGAAACCTTTAAACCTGCCCAAAGTGGGGGTGTGCACGAAGGGCAAGGCCAAAAGAGAAGAGGAGAATCGTAAAATGACTTTATCATATCATAGAACACAAAAAAAAACCCAAAGATGAAAAAGTCAAAATAGGAGAGAAGTGGTGAGAAAATTGCTCAAGCACCGTGCATTCTTGAGGTCACCCTTTGCGAGCTCGTATTGACTTAGGAGAAGACATTGACCCTACTCGTTCCGACCCAGAATGAAACTAAAATAATGAGGGGAGGACATCATTGGTACCAATAATTCCTACATATTCCATCCACATATGCATACTAACTCTCAAAAATAAACAATGCCCCTGCCTCAAAGACACCAGCGACCCGTGTAGGAAAGGGAAGAAGCACGAACACCCAATCAGACCTTTTAACTAGTTTTATCAACTGATTCTCATGTTTCATCATGATTTAGTTTACATGTTGTACTCATAGAAGTATCATTACACTTTTTTCTATCTAAAACAAAACATTTTAAAAGGTCTTTGGTGTACTTTGATTAAAAATATTTCCATCTTTATTTTGAAAATTTTGAAAACTACGGAAGAATTTTAGTTCACACATTAATCTAATTTGAAATTCACATTCCATTATTTTTTAAAAATAAGTACACAACAAATTTTTAGAAGATCCAATAATTTTATCATCAACATAAATTTTTACTACATTAACATCTTTTGAAATTATTTTTATAAATAAAGTTTGGGAAACTCTGCCTTTTGAAAAACCTTACAAAATAAAAAAAAATGAGGTTATCATTCCAGGATCTTGGAGCTTTTTTTAAATCATATAAATATTTTTTAATTTAAAAACATGATTTGGAATATGAGGATTTTAAAATCCTAAGATTTGTTCAAAAAATACATCCTCAATAATATAATAATTTAGGAAAGCACTCTTAACATCCATATAATATTGTTTTACATTCAAATGTTTTGTATATGTAATAAATATTCTTTTGGATTCATGTATAGCTAATGGTGAAATGGTTTCCTTATAATAAATACCTTCCTCAACACTATATTATGATGAAACTAATCTATGTTTATCTCTAATTATATTCCTTTCCTCTTTATTTATGAACACACATTTAGTACCTATGTACATAATTTATTTATTTATATCCACAATTTCGCATAATTTATTTATTTCAAATTGATTAAGTTATTTTTCATTTAAATAACCCATAATTAATCATCTATTTAATTGGTGATTTTATTTGAATCAAAATGAGATAATAAATCTTTATGTTCAACTTGATTTATAAGAGAATCCCTAGTTTTTGTTCCTCTATCTAGGTATTGAACTACATCATCTAAGGGATGATGTATATGTGTCCTAACTATTATAAGAAAAGTAGTGCTGGATATTTCATTATCCTTTAATTTTTCGAGTTCAGTTTTTTAATTAGTATTGGATTATTTTTCTCCATGTTTCATAGAACTATCAGAAGGTTTAGCACTTATATTTATATTTGAAAGATCATATTCAAGGCAGTCTATAGTAGTATTAGGCTCATCTGGATATTTTTTATGAAATTTGATATGTACATATTCCTCTATAATCTATGCCTTTTTTATTAAATACCCATTATGACTTACTGGTTATAGAATATCCAAGTAAAATTCATACATCACTCCTGGATTCAAATTTGATAAAATTTTCCATTGTATTGACAAAAAATACTTTGAAAAAAACGTAAACTTTTTTTTATTATTCCATAATTAATATGAGGTTTTCATTAAAATGGGTCTTATAAGAAATTTATTGATTATATAGCATCTTGTTTTCACAGCTTCTATCTAAAAAAATTGTTAAATCGTACTCATTGTGCATGGTTTATGAAATTTCTTGAAGGTTTCTATTTCTTATTTCTAATAAATCATTCTATTGTGTGATCCCATGAGAAAAAATGTTATGATTATAGCTATATTGTGAGAATAAACATTAAAATTATTGATTTTAAAGCTCACAAACATGACAATTTTTTATGGTTTTAATTATAACTACAGTAATAGTTTCTACATATTTTTATACTTAAAAAATAGATAAAATATTTATTTTTTTGAGCTACAAAAATACCCAAGTATATCTTGAAATGTCATATACTAGACCATAAATATAGTTCCTCCAATTTAATCTAGAATCTCAAGATCATCTAAAAAAATCCATGTGAACCAATGTTGGGGTTGTGCAGTTAAAAAATAATTCTTTAGTTTAAAATATATTTTATGTTGTTTCCCTTGTTGACATGGGTAACATACTTTTTCGTTTGAGAGTTCTAGTTTTGGAAGATCTGTAACTAACCCTTTCTTAGCTAAATTTATAATATAATTAATGTTGTAGAGGCCTATTATTTTATTCCTCCTGAAATAATCTTTTTTGAAGGAACATAAATTGAAAATGTTTGGGGAAAAATGAATTTAGATTAACAACATAAACATTATCATTTCTGAAGGTAGTAAAAATTCTATATGTTTTAAAATTAAAGACTTTTTAGAATTATATTCAAACCTATCATTGTAACCATCATCACATAACTAATATATTCTATTTATTTTATAATTTAATCCATATACAAATAAAACATTGGAAATTAAAGTAGTATTAGAATTACCAATTTGACCAGGACTGAAATTTTTTACTTTGGAATTATCACTAAAGGTGGAATATCCACCATAAACGGGGATTAGGTTCTTGAAGATTGAATATTCCCCATCCATTTGTTAGGATTATCCACTCTCTAGATACCGTAAGTGCTTACTATTTCTCTTCTAATTGGTTACCTACAAAATAGTTTAAACCCAAAATTATTTTGGTACTGATATAATTCATGGTCCAGAGATGTCAGTAATAAGATATTTAAGAATCCCAAATTTATTAACATTTTTCATATAGGAATATATGATTCTTTTAGAAATAAAAACATTATTATATCTATAATAATAGGATGTATTCACATATTTTTTTACCTAGAAAATTAAATAAATATTTTCATATTAACCTTTCTCTATATAGATTTCTATCCAATTCTAGTGGTATACATTGGTGTTGTTTTCTTTCCCAGAATCATGGTTAAATTATTACTTTCATTTGTAAATATTTTTAGATATTTTTTAAAATTATCATTAGAAAATTTTAACTCATTATTTTATTTTCAATAGTTAGTAATTATTTTTATTTTCTATATTAAGATCAGGTTTAGAGAGAGAAAACAAGGCCTACTACTTATTTAAACTATTATATTTATCTTTAATTTAATTGAATGTATCCTCCAACATATTAAAATATTCATGAAATTATTCACTTGACATTTTATTCAATATTTCCATTTTTAGAAAGTTTAGAATCATAAATAAGAGCTGTGAGAATAATATTAGGTACCTCAGATTTGATTTTCATAAAACACACATTGGATATATCATGCTTATCCTCTTTTCTTGAGTCAGAATCACTTGAACCATCTTATAAAAAAATCAATGTTTCTTTCATAGATTTATTGTCTATATCCTCATAATTTTTCTTATACTTTAAATTAGGACAGTCTTATTTGATATAGCATTTTCTCTTCCATTACTAGCATGTTATATCATTTAATGAATTATCCATTTTCCATTATATTATCCAATTACCTTTATTAATATAATTACCTTTTTAATTTTACATCTTCAAGAATGTATTCATCTTATAAAATTTCTTGAATTTTCTGGCTATGTGAGCCATTTATTTTTCATTGTTAGGAGATGATTCACCATCACATGAGCTATCTTCATTAATATTCCCTTTTTTATTTGAATCATAATACTTGAATGATAAAAAATTCCTATTTAGTTCATTATATTCTTCTTTGTTCACATTCGTATCCTCTTCATATATCATGACATTTTCAATTATCTCTTTGATAGTAAACTTACTTATATAACATGACTCTCATATTGAAACTGAAGTTCATGTTCATCTATGTGGTAGAAATTTTTTCATTCGAATCACATGATCATTGTTAGTAATTAGTTTCTCGATATAATGAATCATGTTAATAATCTCAATGAAATATAGATACATATCAAAAAATTATTCATCAAGTTTCATCTAAAATGTATCATATATAATATTATAAGTATTAAAACACATTTCCTTGAAATTTTTAGTTCCTTCATGAGAAACATCCAAAGTATCTCAAATATAAAATGCAATGGTACACACATATATTCCATTAAACTCTTCATCCCTTAGGGGATTTTATAAATAATTTATATATTTACAGTTATTATTCTAAGATTATTTAGTAGGATCACTCCATTTAGCTCTAGATGTTTTGGGTAATTCATATTTATCCTCATTAATAGTCCAAATTTCCAATCCCATTATTTAAATATTCATTTTCATTTTAATATTCTATTTAGAAAAATTATAACCATAAAAATAATGAGGCTGATTAGTAGTAATTTATTCTTATCTAATATTATCCATGAATAACTAAGTTTATATAAAATATAAATATATGATCTTTAATCAAAACTAGATCACTGTAAAGATATATTTTGAAAATGATCTGATACCATGTTTTGGACCTTATGGAAAACTCAAGTCGCGGTTAATTGATTTTCCAATGTTTTAATATTTAAAAACAATTTAAAACATAAATACCATTATTTTTTTTAAAAATCCCATTAGTTAAAGCTATAGAAATATATTTGATTTTTGAAATAGCTTCTCAAAATGGGATCAATGCTCAGTTAAAATAACATTGAAGAAACATTAAATTTGAAATTTTATTTACTCAGAATATATAAAACAATTATGATTAACTATCAGAGAAATTTTTTTCTATAGAATTTAAAATAGATATATATTTGATATTTGAAATATTTTAAAAAAATTAATAAAAAAATTATATAATTTTGAACAATTAATTTGGTATCAAGGTGATACTTAATCCCCACCACATGGAAATCACCTGCTTACAAATAGTTCATTAAAAAACAAACTTGATCGAAAAACTATATCGGGTTTTATTGAAATAATCTCACAAGGATATCTAGGAACAAAGGCCTCTTCCATAGGTATGCATGGGATATAACAAGTATTGTTTACACATGAAATCTTCCACATTTTTTACGGGTATAAAAATGAAGAAATCAATGAGAGAGTGTTAAAAACTCTCCAATTAAGTATAAGAGATTTGAATATATATATAAAATGATTAAAACTAATTAAATATATAATATAAATTGGAAATAGATAGAAAAATATATTATAGATGGTAAAATGTTATTTTTTTCAACCTAAATATCTTCATATGTTCATAGGTTCTCAAGTCTTTATTTGAAATGAGCTCAAACATGTTTGAAAAAATGTTGAGGAAAAAAGAGAATTGTGATTTTAGGTAGATTATTTTGTTTTTTTGTCTACATATGTCTAGAGTATTCCTACACATATAAGTATTTAGAATTATTATTGATGTACCAAATGAAATTTAGTGTTATTTTGTGTATTCACCACTCCAGATGTCCCAACCCAGATAGATAGAGTTCTTCTAAATATATATATCTACAGGTCCAGTTATCTTTTGAAGAATAATGAAAATATAACCCGAATAATTGAACATAGAAAAAAATTAGGAAAATATTACTTTTAATTGAACACATCCATGGAGTGGTTAAGAATAAACATTCTTAAATCCACATGCATTTGACTTCATGTAATTACTAAAACTAGTTGTTGGATTGATTAAATTTGAAAATCAATCCAAGTATATATGGTAGCAGTCTGGTTGTAGATCCTCTATGGTGGCGGATCTTCTAATGATGTTCAATCTCTATTGATGGTATATCTATCATGGTAGTATATCTTCTTGGTGTTATATCATCTAATTAGTAGTTTAATTTCGTAGTATCATAGTCTAGCAGTATATCTTTTTCGGTTGTAGATATTCACTAGTGGTAGATCTTAACTGATGGTATATCTGGTACAACAGTAGATCTGTCAGTTGTAGATATTTGATAGTAGATATACTCTAGAAGTGGATTAGTCAATGGTAGATGCATTAAACTAACGGTATATCATTTTAACTAAAATTATATCATAAAATGATTTACTATTATAATACATTGATCTTGTTAGAAATACAGTAAACATGTGTTGTGATAATTAAAATAAAGATATGTAAACATATTTCATGGTTGAAAATATTTATATAATAATTTTATTCTTGAAAAAACATTGGGGATGACCCCTTGACATTTTTTTAAATGAATGAGTTTTTCATTGTAATGGGATGTGTTTGATAAAAAGGTGGTTGTTTCCAAAAGGGTTGCTTGAGGGTGAGACTGTGTTTATAGTTTTGGTTTTTGTAAATATATATGTTTGTGTATCTATCTCTATACCAAGGATTGTTGTTGTTTAATAGTATCACCCCCATTATTTATATCATAGGAACCAAAAGTGGTTCGTGTAATTTTGAAGAGCACATACTACATCATTTTAAGATTTCTCTCTGACTAGTAAGGATCTTATCATGCTTCGAGATTTTTCCAATGTGTTAGGAATGTAATGGTGTGACTGAGTATTAGGGTTATAAAATTGAATTAGGTGCACCAATATATTGGGTCTTGTATTTAACTATTCTAAATATTTCCCCAAACCCCTAGGTTCTCTCATTATCACATGGTGCTTTCTTGTTTTATACAAGTTATATTTCCTTTAATCCTTCTATAATAAATAAATATTTCCTTATAGTTGTGGGGAGTGTGGTTTTTGGCATACCTATTGGCATTCCAAGGACCCACCTATTTGTTTCATTATAGTTTTAGTTTATTGATCAGTTTTTTATTTTTCATGGAGTATGTTCAGTCTGATGTTTGACAGTGACTTGTTGTAATACCCCAAAATTTTAATATATTATTACCTTTAAATTAGTCAATATTTTGGATAACTTTCTTCATACGCAACACCAAACAATAAAAAACTATAATAAATTTATACAATTAAAAAATAGACATGGAATAAGTAATAATTAATTGGAGTAACCAATTTATGAAATATTTCTGAAAGTAAAATAAGGGCCACTTTTAGTGTAAATGAAATCCAATTGGTATAACTAAAATTACTAATATAGTCATTTTATTCTTAGAAATGTATTTCATTAAATATTTCCTTATTATGTTAAATGAATTTTATTTCTAGAAACATGTGACTAATTCTGATAAAATATATTTGATAGGAATAATTGGTTAATACTGATTCATAAATAATAGTAAATTTGAATGAGAGTCATTAATATTCTGAAAATCTATTTTATTATAAAATGGTTTTCTAATATATTTCACCATTTTATTTCAAAGTTAAATTAAAAATTATAAAAATCTAATTTGATAAAGATAACCTCATTATATGATTATTAATAATGATTTAATTTTAAGATTTTTTTTTTGGATTTTTCTAAAAAAATTTATTTTTTTGGTCAATAATAAAAAAGTGTCGTTTTTACAAATGACTTCGATTTTATGAAATTATTATTCTATATGTATAAATTTGAAAATAATAAAGCATTTTTCTAAGAAAAAATATCTATTTTATAATTTTATTTATAATTTTTAAAATATTGGTTTTAATTTATAAACTTGTATTTGATATTTTAGAACATAAGTAATATTTTCTCAAAAAAAATTACTATACATTATAAATATTTATTTTAAAATTATTTATTATCAATTTTATAAACTGAATCAAAATAAATTGATCTAAAATTTAAAATCTATTTGTCCAAATTATCTAATAAGGGCCACATTATTTTTAGACATAATGATTATGTTACCTTGGGTAAAAATAGTAAACATGGTAAAAGCTAAAATAAAAAAGTAAATATTCCAGGGGTAAATGGCATATAACTTGATAAAAACATGTCTATAATTTAATTTATGGAGTATAGATTAACCCTATATTTTTTACACTCCGTTATTGTCTATTTTTGGAGCTACATGGTATGTTTAGCATGCAATCCCATTATATTAAGTATAAATGTTTACAAAAATTTCATTCTCACAACTTATAAATGGTGACTACAACCACCCTTTAATGGTACTCTAAAATATAATGTTTACTGATACAGATTTAACTTATTTACTATCCATGGAATAATATTTAACTCTATTTATCCTTTGGTCACAATATATTAGCTCATGTTATTAATTTATAACAGATCTTCCATGGAAATATCAAAATTCTCAACGTAAATATTCCTTTTTAACATAAATTATTTTTTCCTATTTTATTTTCCAATTAAAATTATCAAATACCTATATAATAACATCATTATTTCTTATATACTTAAATTTATTATTATATGGGAATAATCATGAGTCACTTTTACCAATTTTTATTAATAAAATTGAAACTGTTATTCAGGCATTGTGTGGACTACTAACTCCACGATGCAACATGTTTTTTTTTCCTTCACCACTTTACAAGGATGATCTAAAGGTGGAACAAAATATTTAATTATTATATCGATATCATTTATTTTAAACTGAAACACTAAATCATATATGTTACACCTTTATCGTGTTCTATCAAAAATGAAATTTTCAACCAAGCATACGTATGGGCTATCACCTCCAAGGAATATTTTATTTTCATTTTTATTTTAATAGTTTCATTATATGGATTTTCTTGGGAATGGTATTATGGAAAAATATGATTTTTATTATATCATTAATTTTATGGTGTAAAACAATTTAGAACCTATTAATGATATGATTAATTAAGGTTTGTTATTAATTTAGACTTTTAAAACAATGGAACTAAGAAAAAAATGTTCTCTTATTTCTATGTAATAACATTATGTAATTTTTTTATTTTAATAATTATTTAAAATTATGATATATTTCAATAATAAGAACTAAAAATAGCATAATTATTCTTTTATAATTATTTTATAATAAAACCACCTTATAATCATCCATTAATCATGGTGAGTTCATGTTTGGATTGGTTTAACCACCTAATTGAAAAATACAATACATTTATATCATGAAGGAATATGAGAAACAATTTACTAGTAGAATATGATATAAATATTTAAAAAAATCATTTTAGTAAGGTTATAACAATTTTTAACTCAATAATTAATAAAACACCTTTCATTATTTAAGAATCTCTAAAACATGATCATTGATGAATTCGTCTTAATCGTTTGTAACCAAAACTCACATCGAATTAAATTTTAACCTTTAAAACTATAATTTAAAATATATTCTAGTTAATTTAATGATCCTTTAATGATGAATTTTTAATAATGATGAATAACATCACAATTTTTATGAAACTATTTCAAAGTGATAATTATTACTTACACATGATGTTGGAAATAGGTAAAAAAACAAACAAATATTTATATGTATAAAATGATTTTACATTAGGATTACATATGTTTATAGTTATTAATAAGGTTATTAAGTATGTATTTAATTATTTAAATTTAACTATTTCAGAGTTTTGGTTCTAGTAAAAAACAATCAGGATTGAGTTAAGGGTATTTGTCTTAAATTCCAATCTTTCAGACATGTTTTGTATTATACACTTAATTTAATTTTTGTGGTTTATATAGTAACTATATGAGATATAATATCATGAATTATCTTTTAATCATTGTATTTTACGTTTTATTATAAGATCTCTCCTTCACTGGGTTCTAATTAAAGTTTTACTCAATCCATAGGGGTTTTCTTGGTCACAATTCAGTTTCTTTAGGATATGATAAATTCTATGTATTATGTTTCATTTGTATGGTGTAATATTAATTTTATATCCCATGAATTTTCTATAAATAATTTCCAATTAATTAATTCAATAAAATAACCCAAATAAATTTCTTTTCTTTAAATTTCTTTTGAATCAAGGGTTATCCCAATCATAATAATTATTGGAAAATAAATTTTTATTCCTTGAGTTATAATTATTCACTAGAAATATTATCATATAAGTTAGTTACATTCTTACCATTGATTTTATTATGTGGTATTCTATCATTTTATTCATTTATACCACATAAACTCCTTTTCAAATGTTTCATGCTTCATGGAGTATCTTTCTCGTAAGGGATATTGATAACTCAAATCTATATTCTTTGAGTTGTAATTCTTCCTATTGAAATATTATTTTCTAGGATTGTGTTCTCCAAAACTAACAATTTTTTATATGTTATTTTATAATCCACTATATTAAAATAATGTTTTATTATAAATGAATGTTTTTTTATTCATCTGACATGTCATTTTTAAAAAATGGTATCTTAAAAAATGATTTTTTCCTTAAACCTTCACATGTTTTTACTTCATCTCTTATTATTTCAAAGATAAAATTTATTTATCTTCAAGGATCAACTATTGAATAATATTTTTAAAACTAAAGGGTTTTAAAGGATTCCACAATGCCTTTTCAAAAGTGACCCTCTAAAAGAATAATGTATATTTTTATGTTACATAAACTTTAATATTTTTTCTAAAATATATTTTAATATTTCACCTCCATTTCACTTATAATATTAAAAATGATTTAACATAATGAGGTTTATTTTTCATGATTAATACATTAATATATATATATATATATATATATTCATTTTTTAGGTTGAACTCATGGTATCAAATAAATCTATTTTTAATCCATTCATTTATGATATCGTTTGAATATTTCTTTTTTGAATGGTGTTTTTATTAATGTGATCACCCTACTATGTTTCCTTAGTTGCAGTGGGGATATAATCCTTTTCAACCATCCACATTATTTCTCTAGATGTATTATCATCATGTTATTCTAGAATTGACATAACCATACACTCATTACATTATACAGTGTGATCATCTCATTTTACAAACTCAAATTGGAGGATTTTCACCTAGAAATAATGTTTACTTATTGACATGGGGAAAGGTATTGTCGTTTCATATGTTTTTATTCTAATATAAATGGTTATTGGAAAGTTGACTTATGTATTGTTTGGCCATCCCCCTTATTTCACTAGATAATATATAATCATGTTATCCCTCTAATTGAAATGGGGAAATGCATTGATATTCTTGATGACTATTGATTACTAACACATGTTGATTATGCATTGAAATTTCATATTTCAATATCCAGATTTTCATGTTATTATTCTGTATGATGTTCCTTAGGGAATGGTATGGAATTTCTTAATGAATCTTATGGTGAATGCATTGGACTTAATTAATTGATGGATGTGTCCAATAATTATATTGATCCTATATACACTGACATGTCTCATAAGATAAAACAGGTTGGGGTTTTGGTGGAATCCTCTTCCCAAAATAAGATTGTGTATTAGAACAAGGCCTTGAGAGTGTGTTTTTAATGTCAAACAATATGAATTCCATTAGTTTGTGATTAGAATTATTGATATCCATGTTTTCAAAAATAATGAGTGCTTTTTCAAAAGTAAAATCCTATTTTATAAAATAAAAATAAAATCATAGAATCCTAAGACAAGGTTTTTTAAAGGGTCCTCTTTGCCAAAGAGGAATAGTCTTATTAGGAACATCATTAATCTAGGTAGGATCCTGATTAAAAATTCTTTTACTGGAAAGACCATATTCCAGATAATTTTCCTCCTACTAAACATGATTAATAATGTAGTACAAAGTGGAAAGAGTTTCTATTTAATTGCTCCGTCGAGTAGTTAGATTCCATGAAATATGAATGATACCATTTCTACTGACTTTCACAATGGTGGGGGAATCAAATTCAAGCCAAAATTAATATTTCATCATTGATTTTAAATTTACACCACTTTTATAATGATATTAATTTCATTATCAATAGATTTGGAATAAACTCAAGAACCATATAAACATCCGAGACCCTCACCTTTTTCATTTCTTTAAAACCACACCATAACTAGAGGGACCTATATTACCTCTTGAAACACTGTCCGTATTT
Source organism: Viscum album (assembly GCA_963277665.1). NCBI lineage: Eukaryota > Viridiplantae > Streptophyta > Magnoliopsida > Santalales > Viscaceae > Viscum > Viscum album. The sequence continues at coordinate 398,921,854 of OY728140.1, read as the reverse complement.
CATTTAATCCACATCATAAATAGAAAAGTCCAAATAGCTTAAAAGGTTTTATATCGAGGGTTATAATTACATATAATTCCCAATCATTTTAGAATAGTAAATTCATGAATTGAGTTATCACAATGCCCCTTTTGAGAACCATTCTTTACAGTAGCAATAACCCGTGCCGGAGCTGATTAAAGGGAGAAAGAGTTATTTACATATCTCATTTTGTTCCTATTGTACAAAATAATATATATGACTTCAGATAATGCCACTAGAAAAAGAATCCATATCTGGTGAGAAAGAGGAAAATCAATATACATGAGCAGATATTCACATATACTAGCAGTGTAGTGAAGATGAGTTAAAAAAACAATGAACAACCAAATTATATTATATGTAACACAACTAAAAAACAAATGATAAATTTCATCATGATACTAATGTCAAAAGACACATTTGGTGAAAATACTAATGACAACACCCTACATAAAATCATCAGTACAAAGTTTAGAGTACTCAATCCTCCAAGAAAGGGAGAACTTGGAATGGAGAATCTATCCTCTACACAATGCTTTAGTCCAACATGATGTATTACCCTGTATAGTATCATGATACATAACTTGTGATGAAAACATTCGATTTAAATCCGGTTCCCAAATAAGATTATGATTTCTAATAATTAAATTATAATTCAAATCCACCTCTTTGATGTCAATTGGTAGACCATCCAATGAGTTTTCCAAATTCTCTATGATCAACACATTTGTTTCAAAAGAAAATTTAGAGAAATTAAGTAAAATGAAAAGAGGAATACATGTCCAATTTTGCATGAAAAAAATTTAAGGATGAATTGGATCCTTCCAATTGGTGAAAATCCATTGAATGGTTTGAAAAAGACGTCTTGAGAGTAAGCCAGATAGAGTAATCCACGTAATTTAAATTCCTAGTTTTGAGCATGATTAAGAATCTGGATCTTAGAAAAGCAAGAGCATTTGAATCCTTATTGATGAGCCTCTATATAAACCTATCTTGTAGAGAAATATTATATTTTTAAATATTTATTTTGTAAATACCACCTAATTTACTGGATAAAACATTAAATACTACAAAACATTCCATTAACAGTTCTAAAAATAGCCTTTATTGGTGTGATAAAATAACTAACTATCAGAGCACTATTGAATGCCCAAGTATTTTGTAACTGATTTTAGAAGTGCTGATAAAGTACAACTTTATTAGTTCTTTTATTTAGCGCTGATAAAGGAAACCATTTATGTTCTCTTTTTAGAAGTGCTGATAAATGAAACATTTTTCAGTTCTCCTAAAAGAACTAACAAATAGAAACTTTATCAGCACTTATAAATTCCATGATAAATAACAACTATATCAGCACTTGTAAAATCAAAAATCAAAAATAACATTATCATTGAATTTAATAGCACTGATAAAGGTCCCCTTTATCAGTGCATTTAATAGCGCTGATAAAGGGGTATACTATAGTGCGTAGTTATAGCACACTTCTGCACTAGTGTTGTGTGTTGTAACTGTACTCTACAACGCCAAAAACATTACCTAAAATAAAAACAACCAATAGCAATACAAAATTCAAATGTTATAAAATTTAAAACAAAAATACAAGAAAATGAACACTATATTACAAAAATTTCAAACAATGGTTTATCAAATTATATAAGTAAAAAACAATTATTATATACATTAATAAAAAACACCAATGATCCTTTTTATTTTGACCCTAACCTATTCTATTACCAAAAAACCACCCCTAGTTGAGCAAAATAATTCACTTATATAAGAAAAAAATCTGTTAGTAATAATATAAATTAATTAATTAAACAAAAATTGTTAATTTTATACTAAACATTGAGTCATACCAGGAACATTGTGTAACAGATTGAGTTGTGGTTGATTCTTTCATTCCCAACCATTTCTTGTTCATCTTCAAACATTATCTCTGTAAAAATGAACTAAATTAGTATAAAATAAAAATGATTAAGAAATTAATTAAGTAATAACTGATATATTATTGTAAAATAATCAAGTCTTGTTTTCTCAGTTTGGGAGATGTGATGTGAGTTTCAAACTAAAAAAATAAATATATTGAAAATATATACTTGGAGTCATATCGGTCACACCATAAGTCGTATTAAGGTGTGACTAATTGTTACATGTCCTAAATGGATTATAAATCATTTCCTAAAGTATCAAAACAATATGAACATGTTTGCTCATTTTTGATTATGTCACTTATCATTTTCACTAAAATGTCATTTTAACTAAGAAACACGCACTCTAAGTCATAAAGGATACTTAATGTATAGGTTTGTCATGAGATTGATTCCTACAAACAAAAAATGGCTGCGGAATCGTTGTCCAAAATTATTAAGATAATCCAAGTGTATTTTCTCAGTTTCTAATGAGTGACACTTTTTGAACCAATATGTTAATTTTAAACTAATAATAGACACTTTGAGTCATACCAAGAACATTGTATATTGTATTGAGGTGCATATAATTTCTATACGTCAAAAACAATTTTTTGGATCATTTTCCCAAATTATCAAAATAATCCAATTAAATTTTAACAATTTTTACTATTTCAGTTGTCTTTTTTTACTAAAATTAATGTTAGTTTAAAAAAAAGACAAACTTTGAGTTATAAGATTCACCCCATGTGTTTTTTCAGTTTTCAGTACATCACTTGTCTTTTTCACTAAAATGACATTTAAAGCAGGAAAAAATCACTTTTATCATATCAGTCACATTGTGTGTCAGTTTGATTTCAGATTAATTATTCTATGTAAAAATTACTGATTAAACATTGTCCTAAATTATCATGAAAATTTTCACATGTTTAATTGATTTACAATGAGTGACACATTTTGAACTAAAATGACAATTTTAAACTGATAACAGACCCTTTGAGTCATACCAATAACATTGCATATCATATTGAGGTGACGATGATTCCTAAACATAAAAAATGACTTATGTATCATTTTCCTAAAGTATCAAAGTTATAGGAATGTGTTTTCTCTGTTTATAGTATGTCAGTTATATTTTTTTACTAAAATTAATGTCAATTTTATATAAAAAGACACAATTGGAATCATACCAGTCAAATCATGCATCAGATTGAGGTGAGAATTGTTCTAAAATATCCAAAATTACTTATGTATAATATTACTAAATTTTAAAAATAATCCAATTGTTTTTACTTGGTTTTTAGTATGTCACTTATCTTTTTCACTAAAATGTCATTTCAAGATAGAAACACACACCTTGAGTCATAACGGTCACATAGTGTATTCGTGTGATGTTATATTGATTCCTAAACATCAAAAATTATTGGAAACTATTTTTACTAAATTATAAAATCAATCTGAGTGTTCTTTCATGGGTTTCAGTGAGTGGAACTTTTGGAACTAAAATGTCAATTTTAAACTGATAACGGACACATTGAATCATATCGGGTACATCGTGTATCAGATTGAGGTTATTCTGATTTTTAAATATAAAAATTGACTTATGGATAATTTTAATAAAGTATCAAAACAATCCAAATTTTATTCTGAGTTTTGAGTATGTTAGTTGTTCTTTTACTAAAATTTATTTTAATTTTAAATAAAAGGATAAACATGGAGTCACACTAATCACATCGTGCATTGGATTAAGGTGAGGATGATTCTTATACATCCCAAATGACTTATGGATAATTTTACTAATGTATCAAATTAATACAGACATTTTCACTCAGTGTTGTGTATGTCACTTTCCATTTTCACTAAAATTTCATTTTAATCCTGAAACACACAATTTGAGTCACAACAGTCATATAATTTGTTCATTTCACATGATATTGATTCTTACACATCCAAAATGACTGATTAATAACTATAATAAATTATCAAGTCAATATTATTATGTTTTCTTATTGTCTGGTGAGTGACACTTTTTGAACTAAAATGTTAATTTTTAATAGATAAGGGACACATTGAGTCATACCAGGCACATCATGTATCTTATATTCCTGAGGATGATTCTTAAATTTCAAAAATGGATTATGGATAGTTTTCCTAAATTATATAAAAAAATGGATTTTCTCGGTTTCGGGTTTCGGTTTGGGTATGTCACATTATCCGTCAGATTGAGGTGTGGATGATTCCTTGATATCCTAAATGACTTGTGGTTCTTTTTCATATTGTATCAAAACAATCCAAATCTATATTTTTATTTTTGAGTACATCACTTATCTTTTTCATAAAAATGTCATTTTTAGCTGGAAAAATTCACTTTGAGCCATACTAGTCACATCATGTGTTGGATTGATGTTAGATTGATTCATGCATGTCTCAAATGACTCATGAATAATTTTCCTAAATTATCATGGTAATTCTTGTTTTTTTTCTTTTTTCCTAGTGAGAGATACTTTTTAAACTAAAATTTCATTTTGAAACTTATAACGAACACTTTGAGTAAAACTGGAAACATTTTGTATCGAATTGAGGTGTGTTTGATTCCTACATATGAAAAATGACTAATATATCATTATCTTAATGTAACCAAAAAATACGAAGGTGTTTTCTTGGTTTTTAGTCTGTGAGTTTCCATTTTTACTAAAATTATTTTCAATTTTAAATAAAAAGATACACTTGGAATCATACTGGTCACACTGTGCATTATATTGAGGTGAGGATAGTTCATACGCATCCCAAATGAATTATATATCTTTTTATAAAATTACCAAAATAATAAAAACATGTTTTTTGGTTTTGAGTATGTCACTTGTCCTTTTCACTAAGATTAATGTCAATTTAAAATAATAATATGCACTTGGAGTCATACTGGTCACACCGTGCATTAGATTGAGGTGTGTCTGATTCCTACACATCCAAAAGTATAAAAAAAATCATTTTTACCAATATTAATAAGATTTACCTTGAATATATTTATACAATATCCAACAATACATATTGAATCAATGTTCTTAGTCAAAAAATGGTTTTCAACTAAAACATCAAATCAATATAAAGTATTGTTATTTGACAAAGAAAGGGAATGTATAGCATGGTGAAATTGGAAAAAAGGAACCTGTAATCTATTTTATGGATCGTTGTAGATAGTTTCAAGAAAAATACAACTTCCCAAAAGATCGTTAAAAAACTAAATAAGTATTAGATAAAAATGATAAGGAAATTAACGTACAAATAACAGATAAAATGACGAAAAAATTAATTAAATAAGTAGTTGGAATTCACCTCTTCATGATGGTTGAATATATTCTCTACCCATTTCCTTCTTTTAATTATCTCAGTTTCATCCTTGAAGTCCAATCTATCTTGAGCATGAGTAGCTTCGAACAAACCATAACAAATCGATCAAAAGAATTCACCTATATAGGAAAACAATTCTTCTTTGAGTAATATTAAAAAGAAATAAATTAAACATAAATATGAAACAATAAATTAATTCTATGGATAATGATTTAACAATGAAAATATCAAGATTACCTCTATTATTGAGTAGAGGCAACATCATTTCTCTTCATGCAAAGGAAGTGGAGGGAATGTGAAGGAAAGTGATAAATGCCAACATTGTAGAGGTGAAAAGGTTTTGAGGGAGAAGAAGTATTTGGAACTTTTGGTGAAAAAAGGTGTGGAATATGGAAATAAATATTAAAAAATTAAATAACTCTTCAAGGAATAATGAAAATAAAATTGATATTTTGTTATATAATTATTTTGCTGAAATAAAGAAAGTATATCATAGTATTACCATTATATCATCCAAAAGGGTTTGCTTCGTTATAATCAGTTCTTCTGTGAGATTAGTAACAAAATCATGTGCATAAGATATTATACACATGAGTAGTCAACCATTTAATTTAGATTATGTTAATGTAGGAGAGAACATATAATATTATGAGGAAAATAATAGTATATTAAACAAACACTTTTACCTTCTCATTGAACTCTCTTTTTCTTTTGTCCATATATAAGCATAGAAAACATATTATATTTGTGCTTCATGTATAATCATAGTGGAATGTTATAATTTACCAACATGATGGGCCATGTAATATGAGTACTAATCTATACACAAAAAGGATTTATTCTATATCTAGATAATAAAAAACAAAATTTCCTCGGCTCATTTCCAAATTCAGGATACTCGTAATTAGTTTTTTTCACTAAGGAGAATCTGAAGGATGACATAGATTTTCATGTTTAATTCGTGTATCTATATTCCATGTCAATTTTACCATGGTTTTATGACATTCATATAGTCTTATAAGCCATGTAATAGCAGTAATGTACCATAAAATTTTTGAATGACTTGATTGATTTTTTTGTATCGATCTATGCCACACATAGTCCATTTTATGAGTGATTTATGATCCTTTGGAAACAATATGCAATAATTTGTAAAATAAAGTATTTTATAGAGATCATTCACGTTGAACATAGTATTAATTTAGAATCATATGATTGACATGGTATTTCATTTTATTCTAGAAACATATCATTCAATAGACCAAGTAGTTTTGTAATGCTGTTGTCACTCCATCCACTTACATCTTTTAAATTATATAACATCAATATAGATGAAAATATTTCTTATTTTGTAAAATAGATATAAAATGGTCCCTTATAATATATATTTAAATTTGTATAAATCTTTGGACAATCACGAAGGTCATCTTCAAATTCCATTTTCATTTCTTCCATGTGATCTCCATCATCATTTACACTGTTATTCATATAAAATGATCTATAAGATGCAGTATCATCCCAGTTGGTGTGAACATTATGTTTTTCCAATGTTTAGTCCACCATTTAAATCTAATATTTATTCCATGACAAATAAAATGTTCTTCCAACTCTTCTGGACTAAATTTTGATGAATAAAAACGACATAAACAAAGACAAAGGATTTTAGAAGGGTGATATGCATGCTCTATTTTAAACTTGATGATCTCTATAACTCCATAATCATAAACTTTGTCAAACGATTACGATGAATCCATTTTTGATTCCTATTCAACCTATTAGGTTCATAAAATTTTCATTTTTTATAACAAATTAATAAATACATATAAGATAATCATTATCAAAGGTGAAATTTATAGATAATTATAATAAGTGAAACCCAAAATTTATTGTTTCAATGAATTTTATTATGATTTGAAGAAAATGGGTAATTGAATTCAAGAAAATAATTACTCAACTATGGTAGGTGTTATACTTTGAATTCATCCAATGTTGAATGTTATAGAAAAATATCATCCTCATCACCTTCATTCTATTTTTTAGAACAAGCTGATGAGGATGATAATTGTACCCCATTGTGTTCTATAAAAGGGGAAATACCTCCCATTTAGGAGAATTACACCATTATAAATATTTATTAAATCGTGGCCTATTTTTTGAATAGGTTATGTAACAACTTAAATAATTATTACTTTTAATAATAATGGTCTGTAAAAATATCTTAAATCTCTATTACTTCTCTAAATAAAATTTTCTCCTTAATATCTTATATTTTATTGAATTATGATACATATAGACTCTGTAAATATTCAAGGATTATTGAATAGGCATATTTATAACCATACTCATGAAGAATAATATAAAATAATAAAATGAAACATTAGTCAGAAAAATAAAAAAATAAATAAAACCAAATAAAAAATATAAAATATCGGTCACATTATAATGAATCAATATAAAATATAGAGTAAGTCAATAATAATATACATATAAAGAGTAGTAAATCAATATTATGTAATCATGGGAAATTCCAAAACATCATATGAGGTGACTCTGGACAGTCTTGGGTTGGAACCACCTATAAGCATGATGATGACTTCCTATGTTTATAACCTAACAAAGACCCATAAACAGCCTACCATATTGGACTCCCATATGAACTTTCATACAAGTGAGGACCCATACCATCTAATCGAGACTACATTGTAACTATATCTCATCCCTCATTAAATATAATATCATCCGTATTATGATAGTAATGGGAGGAAAGGTCATCTTTTCAAAAATACATATCAAATTGATAATCAATATAACCCAAACATGTTTATTCAAACATCCTTCCAAAATCTATCAATGTGATATTTGTATTTTAAAAAAATTACCTTATCAACACTAATATATATAGTTTCCATAAATGGTGATAAATTTTTTAAAACCCAATTCAGGGTACCAACAAGGCCATAACATTTGATACTACTACTAATTTTCAAAAAAAAAACTCTTCAGTTTCAATATTAGTCAAAATCACAAAGTGAGAATAAAATTAATTTTAAAAAGTTCCAAAGAGGAGTCATAATTTTAAAAAACAAACATTAATAGTCTCTCTTGGAATTCATTTTTAAAACCAAGCAAAAAATTATCATATATTTTATTGAATGAATCTTATCTATATTTCACATGACTACATACTTACATATATACATGAAATAATGTTTTCATATAAATATATATCTATATAGATCTCAAAATGAATATATATAAATATGGATGTTCATATAGTATATCATGAAAAAATGGATAAAATTTTGGACACTTAACAAAAAATAAAAATCTCTTTGAAATAAAACATAAGCTTCAAAGTATAAAAAATTAAAATAAAATGCACCTCAACTTCATGAAATCATTTCATGGAATCCATTTTGATTTATTAAATAAAACCCATTTGTATAGTTATAAAAAACATTGTGTGTGTTATTTCTATGTAAGGAAGTTCCACAAAGTTTAACATAATATGATGTAAGGATGAAATCCATTTGTGAAAATCTTAATATGCTATAAGGTAGCAAGAAAATCCCTTAAAGGGTCAATAAAATCAATAAACCGTTGAAACCCTCAATTAGAAATTCATTCTAAAAGGGAAATCAGTGGCAGATAATGAATAGGAAGTGACAATGAACAAAAATATGCAACAAAGGTATCTATAAACAATCATCAAATGTGTGGGGAGAGTAGAAAATAACATAACCTAGATTGAAGCTTTGAATCATCCAAGAGAAAGTGTTGATATCGCCAAAGCTAGAATGTGTTCGAGCCTTAGATTCATTCGAACCTTTAATCATTCTAAACATGAATTTAAGCCCTGGAATTGTTAGATACTTAATTCAAGACTTGAATCGAGATTGGATTCAATGAGGAGGAGTGATGGCTACAGGTGACTTCCGTGGAAAGATTCAGATACGCATAGGGTTCACGACAAGTCAGGGTTCAATAAATAGACTGGGGATAATTTATAAGCACTTACATAAAGCGTTGATAACGATTTTGTTTATCAGAACTTATAAAGTTATAATTGATAAAAGTAATTTTTATTAACGCTAAAGGTTTCACACTGATAAAGATGCATTTTTTATCTCTTTTTTAGCACTGATAAAATATAAGGGATTTATAATTATAGTTATTATTTAAATAAATAGAAATATATTCATTATTATAATATTTTTATTATAATTTTATATTTATTTAAATATATAATTATTTATTTAAAAATAAATAAATACTTTTTTAAAAAGAGTATTAGTATATTTATAAATTTATATGTTTATATAATTATATTTTTTTATTTATATATGTAAATAATAAATATATATAAAAATAAATATAGTAAGTATATTCATTATTTAAATAAAATTATAATCATTTTATAATTATTTAAATATATATTAATATTTATTTATAATTATATAAATGCTTTTTTCAAAAATATATTTTATTATTTATAATTATAAATATAAAAATGATTAAATATAGTTAATATAAAATGATAAATATATTTATTTAAAAATATATTTTTAACAATATTAATGAATATTTAATTATAAGTGAATGCATGTTAAAAGTGAGATAATTTTAATACTTAAAGAATAGTTCACATTACCAATATTGAAAAAATAGATAAGTTTTATTTATTAAATATAAATTTTTAAAACAAATAAGCTAATATGTTGAAACAAATATGAATACATATTTAATGTATTAAAAGAACGGAAATAAATATATATAAATAAAAAATATAAAATGATTTAATTCCAAAAAAAATAAAAAATAAAAAATATTAAAAATGAATTAATACCTAACAGAAATAAATTTGAAATAATTAATTAAAATATATCGACTGAAGACATAATATATTAAACTAATGTATATTTCATGTAAAAATAAATTTCTAAAATGAATACTAAAATTTGAGTAAATTATATAAATATTACTTGTATGTGTTTCTATATATAATACTTAATTAATGACATAAATATTTGTATGTGTGCATCATATATAAAGAGGCATTAATTACATATATGTATGTGAAATCAATATAACACATGTTTTATATATGCTAAATTGGAAAATCAAACTATATTCAATTATGTCCATTACACGCTGCAATATTGGTCGGTATTTTTAATTCATCTTAATTTTTAATTAGAAACAATTATTCACCAAATATATGACTTATTTAATGTAATGTATAAATATTTTTTATTATATAAATAATATTTAGAAAATATTATGTACATTCATATATATATCTTAATTTAATAGATACGATTTATTAATATTTATAATCAATATATATGTATATTAAATTTATTCATTTTTTATAAATAATTTTTTAATTAATAAAATCTTTAATATTTTTCTTAATTTAATTATTTCTAAATTATTATTTGTTTAATTATTTAAAAATACATATCTATGTATTTAATATCTATTATTTATTAGTATTTATAATTTATAGTTTGTTTATTTATTTTTTTCTTTTTTATCAATAATTATTTAATTAGTGTTTTTAAATTTTTTTAATAAACTATAATAGATGGGCCCTAGTGACAGTACATACACCCCACCTTATCATGGTCATTAGTTCCTAGCCTACCAGGTACCACCAATTGCCCCGTAGACATGTGGTCCTCACCCTGGGGTCCACCAACGTGCCCGAATAGGTCATCTGACAAATGACAGTCTGCACTGGCCAACACATATCCTTTCCAATGTGCTTTGTCCTCACTCACACAAACCTTATGAAACTTCACAGAAGGACACCCATACATTCATATATATCTATATTTAATAGATACTATTTATTAATATTTATAATCAATATATATATATATTAAATTTATTCATTTTTATAAATAATTATTTAATTAATAAATTGTTTAATATTTTTCATCATTTAATTATTTTTAATTTTTATTTGTTTAATTATTTCATATTAAAAATATATATATTTAATATATAATATTTATTAGTATTTATAATTTAAATTTTGTATATTTTTTTCATTTTTATCAATAATTATTTAATTAGTGTTTTTTAAAATTTTCTTAATAGGTTGTAGCAACTGGGCCTGATGACAGCACAAACACCCCACCATAACATGGTTGTTAGGTCTTGGCCTACTAGGTACCACTAGTTTCACCATAGACATGTAGTCCCCACCCTGGGGCTCACCCACGTGCACGAACATGTCATCTAACACATGACAGTGCACACATGCCAACACATGTCCTTTCCAATGTTCTTTGTCCCCACTCACACACACCTCGGGAAACATCCTAGAAGTTCACCCATACATTCATTAATATCTATATTTAATAGATATTATTTATTAATATTTATAATCAATATTTAGGTATATTAAATTTCTTCATTTTTATAAATAATTATTTAGATAATAAAACGTTTAATATTTTTCTCAATTTTGTATTTTTAATTTTTATTTGTTTAATTATTTCATATTAAAAATCTATATATTTAATATATACTATTTATTAGTATTTATAATTAATATGTTTTATGTTTATTTTATTATTCATTTTTATCAATAATTATTTAATCTGTATTTTTTAATATTTTTTTCAAAAAACTTTAAGAACTTGGCCCATTGAAAGCACAAACACCCACCCTTAACATGGTTATCAGGCCATTCCATCCAAGTACCACCAGTTTACCCACAGACATGTGGTCCCCACCCTGGGGCCCACCCATGTGCTCGAACATGTCATCTGATAAATGACAGTCTGCATAGGCCAACACATGTCCTTTCCAATGTGATTTTTCCTCACTCACACACATCTCAGGAAACTTACCAAAAGGTCACTCATACATTAATATATATATATATCTTTATTTAATAGATATTAATTATTAATATTTATAATCAATATATATGTATATTAAATTTATTCATTTTAATAAATAATTATTCAATTAGTAAAATATTTAATTTTTTTTCTTGATTTAAATATCTTACATTTTAATTTATTTAATTATTTAATATTACATATCTATATATTTAATATATACTATTTTTTGTATTTATAATTTATAAGTTCTATATTTATTTATTCATTTTTATCAATTATTATATAATTAGAAGGTTTTAATAGTTTTTTAATAAACTATTACTACTGGGCCCTGGTGATAGCACAGATACCTCGCCTTAACATGGTTGTCGGGTCCTAGCCCACCAGGTAAAACCAATTGTCTTGCAGACACATGGTCTCCACCCTGGGGCCCACCCACATGCCCGAATGGGTCATCTGACAAATGATAGTCCCCACAGGCCAACACATGTCCATTCAAGTGTCCGTTTTCCTCACTCACACACACCTCAAGAAACTTCCTAAAAAGGAACCCATTCGGATCACTACTCAAGGCCAAGCACACTTAATTATGGAGTTCTAATCAGGTAGACTCTCAAAAAGGAAGGTGCACCTTGTTTACATGAGTCATATCATTTAGTCATTTAACCCTTTATCATTTCGGGGTGTTATATAAACTAATTTTTAATTTTTATTTATTTCATTATTCCATTTTATTTTGGACCATTACAAACACTAAAAATAAGGTGATGATAAAGAGTACCCTTTATAAGCGCTTAAAATTAAACACTGATAAAGTGTACCTTTTATTAGTTCTAATAAAAAACAATGATAAAGGACACCCTTTATCTGCATATTTTGCTGGCGTTGATAAATGTTATCACTATTAATGACCAGTTTTTTAGTATTGATTGTTTCCATGAGATAGTACAAAACCTCCAGTGAAAAATTCTTCCACTCCAAAGAAAATTCCAGATAGAGGTACACATACTATTGATTAAGAAATTCATCAATTGATAATCCATAAAAGAGGAATTTTTTTCAAACTAGAATAATAGATTTAACAAGGCTAACTCTCCTTTCCATTACATGATTTTTCCTTTCCAGTAGGATAACTGATTACTAAACCAACTCACAATTTAAGAAAAATGACATGTATGATGCATGACCCAAAACATAGGAACAACAAGATAAGTGAAAGTCATCATACCTTACCTAATCCCCAACTCATCAATGAGAAAAAAATTTGAGTTATAGTGATATTTTTACCAAAGCATAGAAGATACTTATTCCAACTAATATCCCCAACAGAAACTTTACATAACGAAAATAAGAATTCTAGATGTTTTATATGATTCTTTTTTCCCTGAGTGGAGAGGATGAAATCATCATCCTACAATAAGTGATTGGGGGCAACAAGTCCCCTAGCAGCTCTGATGGGATTGAGTTTATTGGCATTAACCTTGGTGGGAAAGAGTCTACATAAATAATCTTCATAAATAGTGAAAATGATATATAAGAGTGGATCGTCTTTCCCTACCCCTTTGGTACAATTTAAATATCCCTCTGGGGAACCATTGGTGAGAATTGAAATATATGATGAACTTATAAAAGTTCAAACCCATTTATGTAAAAATTTCATCAAATTCAAAAATGCTCAAACCCTTGTAAATGAATCCCCAGTAAAGTGTATCAAAAGTCTTGTTAACATCAAAATTTATAGAAATATTACCACCTATGGTATATTTAATGAGAAGATAAATGCATTTAGAAGCAGTCATAAGAAAATACAAAATAGTTCTACATTTTATAAATCCAAACATATTTGGACACATGATTATATTGTCAACATAAGAAATATTGTTGGAAAGAATATTTTCAATGATTTGATATATTGTGTTGACAAGAGACACTATCATTAAAATATGAATCTCATCCACATTATCCAAATTTGGAATAAGAGCAAGAAACTAAGTATTCATGCTCTATTTTTGTTATCCACCCTTGATGAAATTACTGACAAGCCTGTAAAAATCATAGTGAATAATCTCTTAATAATCATGAAAGAAAGCATTAGTGAAACCATCTGGAAAAGGAGATATACTATATTTTAAACCAAAGATAGCCTGTTTAATTTCAAATTCTTGAGGGAGTGAAATGAGGATTGCATTTTCCAATAATTGAATATTTTCATAATAATAACTTTTATAAGATCAATACTAGTATTTGGTCCTTCATAAACATTTATCGTAACAAGATAAAAAATAAGTAGCCAAGTCCTCTATTTCTTTTATGAAACACTCCATTATTATTAATAGTGGAAAAAGGTCTATTATGCTTCTTGATTCATTGAAGGGTATTAAAAAAAATTGTTCCAATCACCCTATTTTAGACACTTCACTTTAAATACATCTATTTACATTAATTACTTATGATGTAATAGAGTTTTGATATCATACATTGTCTTATTTTCCTATTCAATACCTACACAAAAATCCTAACTAGGGTAACTATCTTAAATTCTATGAAACAAAGACTTTATCTGAGTAGTATTTTCCTCCATGTGGGTAAAAAGGTCATGAATCCAAGATAACAATTTAATTTTAAGGATATTGAGTTCTTGAACATAATCTATGGAATCATCCTTATAGTTTAAAGAAAACAATGTGTCTTGAACAATTTTCTACATTCATGATGAAAAATCCATGCATTTTTAAATATGAACAGAAGAGGTGTTCTCATATCTCTAGAGAAAATATTAGTCAAAATAGGATTATGATATGTGTTTAATATTTCTATATTAGAAACTAAAACATAGGCCCAAAAATCAAGTTAAATATCATTGATGAAAACTCTATCCAATCGACTAGCCACAACTTTGATAGGATGCTTCTTATACCAATTAAATTTAGCACCAACCAAATTAATTTCATGTAAACAACTATTATAAACACAATCCCTGATGTCTCTAATAGAAGTAGAGGTTGTAACCATGCATATCCTTTGATCTGGACTGATAATGGCATTGGAGACTCCAAAAATAACCTAAGAAATAGTCATGGAACTTTTAGATCTTGTATTTCCAACCATAAATCTTTTCTCTCTTAGAAACCATTATAATAATAAGTAAAATAAAAAAACTGATTCATTCCCAAACAATTAAAAATAAATAGAAAAATATTCTCTAAGGAATGTATAGTTGAAATTCAATCCATTCTTGAGTGAGCTAGGACCCAAATCCTATTAAGATCATTACTGGAATTATTAGTGTAAATCATATAAAACCCAACTTGTCCAGTGATGTAATATTACGAGGGAAATTTATTTTAGGATTTGAAAGGGAGAGAAGATCTGGCTTGTGAATATTTATAAAATGTTGAAGAGAACTAATCAGTTCAGGGTTAATAAGACCCTGAAAATTCTAGAAAAGAATCTTCATTTGAACCTATATTTGGAGGAATAACTCTTATTTTACATTCCATTATATTTATTATTATTGGTTGATTTCCAAATGAAATGATTTTTTTAACTTCATTTCATGGACTGTCCACCTTATTATTTCTCTGAATATTGGTACTATGGAAGCCCACATCATTCCCCTTTCATGTATAGGTTCTTAAATAAGTATAAAAAAGTGATACATCCCCAAATATTCTATTATATTTCTGAATATTTTAATCAATTTTAGACACAACATGATTATAATGAGAAAAATAAATCACTATATTATTAGTTTTTCCACTGTTTCACAGGTTAGATTCCACCAATACTGATATACAACCATAAATAGAAGTAATTTTACTAGGAGAAAGTACTCCCCTTTCATGAGAAATATTGGGAACTAGAATAGAGTGATCATGAGGTGTAGTATTGATCTTATTAATTTCATTGTGAATTATAGAGGGACCAGATAATAAATCATTAGAAAAATGTTCAACTTGTACAGATGAGCAATCCTTACCTATTCTCAGCTGAGAATATTGAATTATGCAACAATCCTTACCTCTTCTCAGCTGAGAAGATGGAATGATGCAACAATCCTTATTTTTTGAATTTAACAAAGGCTGATTATTTCCACATGATTTGTACTCTTGAGACTCTATTAGATCCTTGATTCTTCCATCAACAAAGGAAATGTGATTACTCATAGAGAGGACAAAATATTTGGAATTCAATGTGCTTTCAAAGATACCACTATAGAATATCTTTATGTTCACCAAGTCTGATTTCCTATCACCAATAAAGGCATTTCTAAAACCATAAGGTTCTTCTATTTCTTGAGGATATTAATCCATATTGATGTCCAGTATATGATGATCTATAAGGGCTACATGCTATTAATCGTGTCATGAATAGTGTTTATAGAGGTAAATCATAATTAGATGCTTGAAACATGGACAAATTATACAAGTAAGGAGCCCTTACCACTAATCAGATGATGTGACTCTTTTAACTTCATGGTTCATCCAGTATTAGAGGAAACAAAAATCATTGGAAGGAAAAAAACTCCCTACCTTCATGGATACACGTTGGATTTTGATTCATATCAGGATGAAGAACTATAACACTTTCAAGACTTTTATATTCTTTATTAAACTACTCCTATTTGAAATATTCCAGAAAACATTTAACATCCTGATCAATTTAATGGAAAAGGATTTCATCCCCATTGATAAAAATTTCATTTTTTCCTGATATTTCCATAAAGAGGTGCTTTAATAATATTTAAATTTGTGTAGGGACCATATAAATCAGTATACCATTCCTCTTCATCAACAAGGTAATCCAAGGTCTTCATAATGGTGTTCTTTAAATGAATTGGATTTGATTGGTTTTTAATCCATCTCCTAGGATCACTTTTCCTAGCATTATCCCCTTTATTCAATGTAATGAATTTTACCTTCTTGTTGATATTAACATCTTTCCAGGATTTCCCTTTAGGTGGTTTCTTGACTTCTTTATGGAAAACCCTAAAATTAACAATAGTATGCTTAACAATTCTACAGTTCTAACAAAATGGAGGGACATATTTATCTTCCACTTCTACCACAAACTTATGTTAATTGGCAACGAATTTAAAAACATTAGGAATATTTGAGTATGATTTGGAATTAACCATTATTATAGAATATAGAACAAGATCACCATTAAGAGTATGATTATAAATTATCATAGGAATACCAATGCAAGGAGAAAGATAATTCAAATTTTGGGATCCCAGAACACCCTATTCAGGTTAGGTAATTTAACCCAAACATGTTCTATTGAATTACATTGATTAAATGGGTCGGTGTTAATATCCCATTCATAAATCCTCAAACATACAGGTTTCAAAGTCACATTTTCGAACATCCACACAACATCAATATCCTCCTTATATCCCATTAGTATGTGGAAGAAACTTATTCCTATAGTAATCATCATCCATTTACTTCTATCCTAACATAGATCAATATGAGATTAATGATCTGAGTAAGACCATGGATTATCACCCTTGGAGTATGTAACCCTCCAAATAATGGATAATTTTCATATATCAAGACTCTGACAAAGATCATCCATATCTTTATAAACTAGGAATCCCCCATCCTCTGTCATGATAAAAACTGAATACCTAGGAAGATCAATATTGACAATATCCACACCTCCAAGAGCCTCAACAAATGTGATTACTTATATTTTTTTATATTGAAAATACCTACCATAACATAGGTCAAAACTAATTACTTATGGATATTGGATTATACCTTCCCCACATCATTGAAAGATCTCTCCCAATATGGATGAAAAGAGTCCATGAGATGAAGGATTATAGCTTCATGTTGTTTAATTATTCCTGAAATGATATTTATTCCATATTTATGTAAATATTCCAATAATTGTACATTTTTTCCTACTGATAATTGGATATCATCCCTATTTATGTTTTTATTTCCCCAAGTTATTAATAAAATTATTAAATATAATATGTATAATCAGATATCTTGTGTAGAATATTTTAGGTAGATGTTTAATACTAATTATAGATTATGTAGTTTTTTATGTATAAGAAAAAATATAGATTTGTTGAGAAATAAATGGTTTTTTATTATTTTATATTTTCCCTAATTTTATAAAACTTTAAACCTAAATGTTATTAGGAATATATGTAATTAAATATTTTCTTTATGTCTTGTTATTAGAGGATAGTTATGTCTGATAATTTAAAGTATATATCAAAGACAGTATGTATGGTATGTGATTGAGGAAATAGATCTAGTGTCATGGGTCCAGGGAGTCACACATGGTATTAGAGAAGGGTTTAGATAACTTTGGAGAGTATGGTATTTTTTGTGGATAATTTAAGGATTTCTTAGTTAGGGTTGATCATAATTTCAACAGCATAGATAATCACATTGGATAGTATATGTTTTCATGCATAGGTAATAATACACATTTCACTTGGGGATTAGGATAAGATAAATTTAGTGAAAAATCTTGGGATATATCTGAGAAATAATTCTATATACAGGATAACATCCCAATGTTTTCATAAAGTAATGATTATTTGGTTGTATTATAAATTACATCCTTTTTTAAATACTAAAAGTGGATGTAGGCTCTAGAACTGATGTAAAAAAGGGGTAATATCCCTAAAAAGGGATGATTAGGTATTAACTTGATCATTACCTAGTGAATGGAAAAGTGACCTAATTGTACACCTTGGCTTGACACCAATAGGGGATATACTTTGGTTGATTCACATTCTCTTTATGAATCATTATGAGGTATTTGAATATGTTTAATCTAAATAACCTATTTGGAAAGTGACCATGGAAATGGCAGATTAGAATCTACAAATTTAAAATCTAAGGTATATATTACTTGATATGTTCTTTTTTTTTGGACAATGAATATGTTATATTTTGAGAGAAAATATTTCAACAATATTTGTGTAGTTCATAGTAAATTTGGATCATTATTTTGAAGATTAGGTTAATAATTACGAGGGAACCCAACTCAATGTAACCTAGGTTGAACTAATAATGATAGGGATTATACCAAGGGTGATATAAGTTGAACCGAGATTGATATAAGTTTAGTTATAATAATATTAGGATAACATGATAGTGTTATAAAGTGATACGTCTTGAGGTTAAATTTTCCTATGGTTATTTATAATAATTTTCTTATAATGATCATCACTCATGTTAACTATTTTGGTTTTGGTAATGGATAATGCCTGAAGGAACCAAGTTGACAATGGGTATTATATTTCTAATAATTTTCTTATAATGGTAATCACTTGTGTTAACAATTTTGGTTTTGGTACTGGCTAATTCATGAAGGAACCAAGTTGACAACGGGTTTTATGGAAAATGATAAAATTTTCCCAGAAAACTACCTAATGGGATAAGGGTATTAGTGGTAAATCTTTTCATTATTCCAAATTGGATATCTATAATTCTGATTAACAATTTGAACATAGATGAAATTATAAAAACTGTCACGACCCATCCTCGGGGCCCGTGTCGTGACTACCCCAAGCCCGCCTTCCATAGGTCAGGGGCTGGCGACTAGCACGAAGGCGTAAATCCCGGTAAAAAGGGAAGTCATTGCCTTTGTAAAGTAAACAATCACCACAGGGTAAGCAAGCAGAAAAAGTAAACACTAAGTAAAAACTGAGTACAACTGTAAATGCAGAAAGTAAGTGGGCCAGTATACAAACCCAAACTGAAAGTAAAGTACAACTCAAAAGGGAAAACAACAACTGAAAAGTAAAAGCTGCTACGCCGAGCTGTCCGCTGGAAATCCCACCTGAAGGGTGGGTACAGATAGATCCACTACTCCTCGGGTCCCGCCGTCCGCTCCGAGTATGTTCCGCCCAGTGGTCCACCTCCAGGTACCGTCCTGCTCCGCGAGCCTCCACCACGATCAACGTTGTCTGTCATCTACAACCAACACAACGTAGTGCGGGCATAGCCCATGCAGGGGTGAGTATAAGCTACTCAGTAGGGACCCTGAGACCCCCAAAGGTCTACCAAAATCCACAAAGGATAAACCACAAAGGAAAGATACAATCAAGAAGTAACAACCGACACTGCTTAGGTATATGCCCATACATATACCTAAGTC
Source organism: Viscum album (assembly GCA_963277665.1). Classification (NCBI taxonomy): domain Eukaryota; kingdom Viridiplantae; phylum Streptophyta; class Magnoliopsida; order Santalales; family Viscaceae; genus Viscum; species Viscum album. The sequence goes on along the minus strand of OY728140.1, from coordinate 398,901,585 downwards.
ATCAATTCCAATATGCTCCAACCTCCGAGCCCAAGTACAACCCAGTCCACATAGAAAAGCATACGTATTCCACACAGGAAAACAAAACGTAATCCACACAGGATAGCACGACACAATCCACACAGGAAAGCAAACAGGTTTCAGCTCACACAGGTATACTTCATCGTAAGACGATCGAAATGATCACTGATCCATCTAAGTCATCGGACCCACAAAGGATAGAAAGGTACTAACCCCCAGAAAGACTCACATAGGATCGGTAGAAAACTAACCCCCGCAAAGACACAAACAAGATCGGACCCACACAGGATCTGTAGGCGCTGGCTCAGACAGAACCGCTGAGCACTGACCCACATAGGATCGTACCCACACAGGATCGGTAGCACTGATCCACATAGGATCGCTGAGTGCTGAAGTCGTCATCGTCGAATCCACTGAGGATCTCTACACTATCGTCGTCGCAATCATAGTAGCAGTCGCAGCCAGCTCTAGGGTTCCCGCACACAGCAAGCTCGTTCGGGAGGGTCTGCTCCATGAGTCGAGAGGCTGATACATCAACTGTCACATAGTCCAGAGTTGATGTATCCAAAAGTTCTGTATCGTCAACATGAACTCAACGTCGGAGACGTCGCGTCGATCGGACGCCCGGTCTGAGAGTTATTGGCTTTTTTGTCCCAGGGGCCCGGTTGGTTTTTAAGACAAAACCAAACCGACCGTACTCCATCTGCGTCCAAACCTCCCGACCCGTCCTCAGGGCCAGTGCCGTGACCACCCCAAGCCCGCCTTCCATAGTCCAGGGGCTGGCAACTAGCAGCAAGGCGTAAATTCCGGTTAAAAGGGAAGGCATTGCCTTTGTAATGTAAACAAGCACCACAAAGTAAGAAAGCGAAAAAAGTAAACACTAAGTAAAAAACTGAGTACAACTGTAAGTGCGGAAAGTAAGTGGGCCAGTATACAAACCCAAACTGAAAGTAAAGTACAACGCCATTCCGTTCCATCCACAAGAATCAAACATGAACATATGAGGGGGGTTCGGCCGTGTTTGTGCGGTCTGAACCCTCTCTCATTAAACGATATCATCTAGTCGAAAATTCATGATAATCGATAAAATAGAATCATGAACGGAAATAATTAAATAAAATAATCCCCTACCTAGGTTCAGGAACGGTGTTCGTCAACGACCCACGGAAGACGAGCGTCGCAGAGGTTGGGCGTCGCAGGGAAAGAACGTCGACGTCGCGAAGCGAGGATTCGAAGTCGTTGATGGTGATTTCGTCACGGAAAACCGTCACGGAAGAGACGACGCGGAAGAAGAACGTTGCGTCGTGGATACGACATCGCGGAAGAACCGTGTTCTTCGGCGGAGAAGTTCTTCATTGAAGAACGGTGTTCTTCGCGTTCTTCGTCGAGGAAGAAGATGTTCCTTAGCTTTTTCTCCAAAAAGCTCTCAAACAACCCAAAACCAACCCCTAATAAAATAAGTTCTATACTTATTTTATTAACACAACAAAGCATTTGAAATTCAATTGTTTGAATTTCAAAAACTTAAATGTAACTCACCATATTAATTTCATAAGTTAAGTAAACTTAAGTTATCAACATTAAAGTGGGAGTTGAGATGGGTTAAGGGATATGAAGGGGTGGGGTTCGTGTGAGCCCCACCACCCTCATAACCTCCCAAGGGAGGTTGGGTGGTTACCCAACTTCCATTAATAACTAAACACATAGAAAAAGATAAAAATTTGTAGAATAATTATAAAATAACTTCGACAATTTTTATCATCCACACTCGTGTAAACGCAACTCCGGAACATGAGTTCCTAAGCAATTACCGGTGCTACAGTTCCATCGGTACCCTCGGAATTCGATTCCGGGCACTGGTTCAAAAGTTAGAAATTCCCGCTCGTTCGTTCACTGAACGTACCTGAGCCAAACTTTAGAAATTGATTCTGGGCACACCGGGCCTCAGAATCAGGTGCCGTCAGAAACCGCGCTCTTGTAAAATTTCAAAGAAATTTAAGAAAAAATTTCCCTTAAATTTTACGGGTCTTTACAAAAACACCATAGAATAGAAGGATTGACTCTCATAGAAAAGTGGGTCACAAAGATGATGAATGATAGAAGATTCAATTTCCTACATGTCAAAAATATAAGAAGAAACATGAGATAAATTTCCTTAAAGGCATGGATAAAATGTATAACTGTGGAGATGAAGGCCATTAGAATCTAAAGTGTAAGGAAATGAGAGATTCTACAAAAATCCATCACTATAATTGCAATAGAGTTCATCATTATTCAGGTCAATGTCCCAATCCAAGGGCCAACAAGGGAGATAATCACCAATAAGCATGAAAACAAGACAATCCCTATGAAAATACTACTAATTTAACAGATATTGAGTTTTCACTCTAGATTTTCTGGTATCTTATGTCATGTATTTTTTTATAAACTACTGGATATCAATTTATCAATAAAACCCCAAGTGATATAATTATCATATAAATCATTTTCAAGGTTTGTGTAAAACTATTCCTTATAGATATAGATCTTATTCCCTTAGTATAATTCTATATAAAATTTGTAATGGGTTAGCTCCCTATATTAATAGATTATAATAATTTTTAATATAGATTAATCTCCCTCTACTTCCTAAATAAACCCATGTTCATATAGTGGTGTATATTTAATTATGAGTTCTCTATAGAAATTACTATGATCATATGAGTCAAAATGAGAGGAAAAAAATAATTTAATGGGGGAGAATGTAACACCCTAAAATTTTAATATATAATTTCCTTTAAATATGTCAATTTTTCAATAGATTTCTCCACACACGACATTGAACTATAACAGATCCATGATATATTTAATCCATTAAAAACTACATATTGAATTAGTGGTAATTAAAAGGAGTAACAACCTTGTGAAATATTTATAAAAATAAATTATAGGCTTCTTTTTTAGTAAATGAATTCTAACTGGTATAAATAAAATGACAAATACAATAATTTTATGCTTATAAATATATTTGTCTAAATATTACTATTTTATGTGATATGCATTCTATTTAAAGAAACTTGTAATTAATGATAAAAAATTATATTATATATATATAATTAGTCATTACTAATTAGTAATAACAGGAAATATGAATGAGGATGATTAATAATCTTATAAACTATTTTCCTCTATAACATTTGTTCAATATACTCACCTAGTTAATTAAAGGTTAAATTTAAAATTTTAGAAATTTAATTTTCAAAATTTAACATCATTTTTTGAGTATTTATAATAATATAGTCCTAAGGTTAATTTCTTGGGTTATTTATAAAAATAATTATTTTTTGTTAATAGTTAAAAACACTATTTTTACAAATAACCTAGATTTTTTGAAATTATTTGTTTATTATTTGGAATTTTAAATTCATGAAACATTTTTATAATAAAAAATATGTATTTTATAGGAATAATTATAATTTAACAAATTTTATATTTAATTTTAAAGACCATATTTTATATTTTAGAACATAAGTAATATTTTCTCAAAATTTGTTTTTAATACATTATAGTTTTTCGATTCCAATATTATATTTTATCACTATTATAATATTAATCAAATGAAATTTTGCCTAAACTTTAGAATATTTTGGCCCAAATTTTCAAATAAATATTACATTATTTTAAGGAAAAATGTTTAGGTAACCTTAGGTAAAAACTAGTTACCGTTGTAAAAGATAAATTGGTGAAATTAATCATTCAAGGTGTAAATAGATTGAAACAAGAAAAATATGTCTAGAATTTAAAATATGAGGTTTGTATCAATATTATCTCTTTCCCACTCCATTATTTTCTTTTTTGGATCCCCTTTACGTGTTTAACATGTTATCCCTTTATATTAAGTTGGAATATTTACAAAAATTCCATTCTCCCCACTTATGAAAGGGGCCTCTCAACACACCTTTAGGGAACTCCTAAAAATTAGTTTTCCTCATGATACTCTTAAAATTTAATTTCCATAAATATAATTTTTAAATCTATTGAGCTTCTTTTCACAATATATTTTCCTATTCCATCCATTTCTAAGGCATTTTCCATGGAAATCTCAAAGTGCTCAATGCGAGTAATTATTTTTACTTAAAATTATTTAATTTCTATTTTATTCTGTAATTATAATTTTCTAATAAATATGTTATAAATTCATCATTTTTAATATAATTAATTATATTATTCTTTGCGAATAATCATTAATATCCTTTTCCCTTTTTATATTAAGAAAAAAACTGGCATTTGTGTGTTGTGCAGACTATGGACTCCACAACACAACCTATTTCATTTTCCTTCACCAACATACATGGATGTCTTAAAATGGTAATTTTATAAATAACTATGATATTTATATCATTTTTATAGTTCTTAAATACAAAACCATATAACTCATTTATTTCATTCCATGGAATATTAAATCGTCAACCGAGCATACATGCAGACCACCGCCTCCATGGAACGATTGATTTTCAATTTTATTTTTATCACTACATTACATGGATGGTTACCAGGTTGATATTAAAGGATAAATATGTTTTTTATTATATTATTAGGGGTTTTTTATGAAAAAATTTAGAACCTATTTTTATATTATCAATAAACAAATATCATTAATTCAATTGTTTAAAATGAGCGAGCTATGAAGAAAATGATATCTTCTTTATAATTAATGGATTTATATAAACAAAATTCTATTTATAATCCATTAAAATTATAATATATCAACTAATAATCAAAAAATAATATCATTATGCTTCATTTATAATTATATTACAACAAAAAACCTCATAATCATCCATTAATCATTTTAGATTCATGCTTGGGTCTGTTTAGCAACCTATGTGAATAGTATTATGCATTAATATCATTAATATCTATAATAACTTATTTTATAGAATAATATAATATAAAAATTTAAATAATTATTTTTTTGGTTCTGTTTTGTTTATAATGAATTTTATATCATTAATTAAGTAAACACCTTTCATTTGTTATTAATCCCCAAATTATGATCATCGCTAATTTCAACTTCATAGACTGTAAAAAAAAACCATGGTATGAAATTATAACCTAAATAAATATCTAGGAAATTATATTATATTACCTTTAAATATCTTGTAATTATGATATTTCTAACAATAATGAACACCCACATATGTTTTATGAAACTAGTTCAAAGTGATAAAGGATGTTTACATCTTGTGTTGAAAATATATAAAAACTAAATAATATTTAAATGTACATAATGATTCTAAATATGGAGTAAAAATGGTTATATATATTAATAATGTTATTGGGTGTTTATTTAATGAAATTAAATTAATTATTCATTACATTTGGTGAAGGTGTAGAATATATTAGGACCGAAGTAAGGGTTTTCATCTGAAATTCCTCTATCGGAGACATGTTTGATATTATGAACATACGTTGATTTATGTGGTGTATATACATCCAATATGAAATATAATATCAGGAATTATCTTTTAATAATATTATTTTTAGTTTAATTACAATCCCACTTTTTAATGGGGTTTTATTATTATGTTACTCAAGCCGCGGGAGCTTTCTTAGTCTCAATTACGATTCTTTGAGACATTATTCATGTTATGAATTATGGTCCCTTTGTATGGTTTTATTTTTATTTACAATCCCATTAATCTTTAATTAATTATTTCTAGATAATTAATGGTATAAACTATTCCAAATCAAGTTCTTTTCTTTAAATTTCTTTTGACTCAAGTGTTACCCTGGTAGAATTAGATTTTGGTAACTCAATTTTTATTCACTAAATATTATTTAATAGAAGTTGTGTAAATTTTTCCTAATGATTTAAATATGTATTATTATTTACATTTATTCATTTTAACCATATAAATTCTATTTAAAATATTTCATACATCTTGTATTATGTTTCTTATAAGGGATATTGACAAATCAACTCTTCTTTCATTGAGTTATAATGTTTCCTTTTTAACATTTTTTTTCAATTATTGTGTTATCATACACTAATATTTTATTATATGGTTTATTAAAATCCTTTTTATAAAATAAATTTTTAAAATAAAATTAATATTTTTTACTCTTCTTACTATATTAGTTTTAAACAAATGTATTTTGAAAAAAATAAAATGGTTTTCTCAATTCGCACTGACATATTTTGTCTTCATCTCCTCATTTTTCCAAGATAAATTGTATATCATTTCAAGGATCCATTTTTGGAGGTTATTTTTAAGAGTAATGTTTTTTAAATTCTTCCACAACACATTTTCAAAAGTTTTCTTTTTAAAGTGACATGTAAATTTTTATTTTACCTCAATGTTAAAATTGTTTAAAAACATATCTTTTATGTTTTATATTTCATTTACCTTATAAAATTCAAAAGGATTTAACCAAATGGGATTTATGTTTAATGACTTATCCTCTTATATATATATATATATATATTTGTCTATGTGTGTGTGTATTATCATTTATGGGTCTAAACTCACCTTATCAAACAATTCTATTATCACTCCCTTCTTTTGTGATTCCATTTGAAGTATTCTGTTTGTGTGGGTGTTTTTTATTTATGTCAGAACCCTCCGATGTTCTTATTGTTTTACTGGGGTAATATTATATTAAAAACATCCAAATTATTTCTATATATGGATTATTACATTTTATTATAGCATTAACTTGATCTAATTCTCATTAACCTATATGGAGTGATAATCTCATTTTAAAAATTAAAATTTAAGATGTTCACCATGAAAGAATGTTAAATTATGAACATTGGGAAAATAGTTGTTATTTTGTATGTTGTTATTCTATTATAGATGATTATTGGAATGTTGACTATGTATTGTATGAAAATCCTATTTCTTTCTCTGGATGGGTTATGATAATGTTATCCATATTACTGACATAGGGAAAAGTACTGTAATTCTTGATGATTATTGACTACTATATTATGTTTATAATGAATTAACTTTCCATGGCTTTCATTATATGGATATAAATTTTTTTATTTAGTAATAGGTTCCTTCTGGAATGGTATGGATTTTTTTTTGACTACTTATGGTGAATGCGTTGGACATAATCAGGTTACCGGTGGGGTCCAAAATTATATAAATCCTAGATTCATAAATATTTATCATGAGACAAAACACATTGGGTATTGGTGTACACCTACTCCCGTAATAGGATCGTGTCTTGGCACAAGTCCTTAAAAATATATTTTTGATGTCCACAATTATATATTCCATTTTTATGATATCACTATTATTAATATTGACCTTTTTCATTTATAGTCATTGATATGAAATTATCTTAGTTAAGTTGATTATGAATTTATGTCATTTACTTATTTCTACGATAATATTTATTCCATGATTACCTTAGTGGTATTTTTTCCTTTGTAGATCATTTGATTTCACCCCATCTTATGTTCTCGTTTTATAATTCTATAAATAAAATAATTAAATTTTAGATTCCTAATAGGATATCATGGGCGGAGGATTTTTGGGAGATTTTGAAGAGTTTTTATGGATTTATGAGTTTCTTATATAGAGAAAAAATATCCACTATTTGAGAAAAACAAAGGATTTATTATATTATATTTTTTTCTCAATCTAAAAAGCATTAAATCTAAAAGTTATTTAGAGTTTATATAATATAATATTTTTTTAATTATTGTAATTAGAGGATAGATATGTATAAAAATTTATAGTTAGTATCAAATGTAGTATGTAATGTATGTTATTATGGTACCACTTTTGGGAGAAAGGGTCAAGGGTGTGACACTCATGCAGTCACATGGTGGTATGTTGGTTGTTTTATTTTATTTAGTTTTCTTTTTCCAAATAGGGCATTCCTTTTTTTTATCATGGTTGGTGTTTATGCATGTGGAGTTGTAGATATTGAAATAAATGGGTTGTTTTGTTCAATGGAGTTATATATAATAATTCATATTGGTTTTAATTTATATTTATTAAAATTTTTATACATCTTATTTTCTTCTTATTATTTTTTATAGATGTATCATTTATGGATAATTCATGGAAAATTTTATTTTAATTAGTTTCTTTCTTGGTTTAACTACTCCCATTGAATATAATTTGGTGACCATGCACTGGTTCCCATCCTGAGGAAATCAGAAACATGCACCAGAAATTTCACAAGACAGCTTAGGTTCTTGATTCGGCGGTGTCCTGGAGACTATTCATTGAAAAATTGTTTCATATGTTCAGTTATTTTGAGGTCCAAGGGTCCAGAGAACCATTTTTGACTTCCAAATTAAAGGTAGATTAGATATTGGGTTCTCAGAACACAATATGTATGTGAATAGACACCCTAGTTATCCCTTTCACATTTGATGTCTTGAGTTTCCAATTAGAGTTGGTTTTGAGACTTGGGTATTATGTTGATTTCATTTATTTTTAGTGTATTTTGATATCATTTGATGGTGTTTTTTATTAAATTATTATATTTTAACAACAAAAATTTGGATAATAAGGGGAGTGAAGTTGTGTTACCAAATAATATTTTAGGGCTTGAAAAAATATTTGGAGCCCAATTACATTATTCAAAATGACTCTCAGTTGAAAATTTTTAGTTGGAACATGGTTTTCCAATCTAAGTGATAGGTTCCAAATAGACACTAGTCCTCCATTGAATTATGTGTTGGACCATGTTTTTTAAATTCATTTTTAATAATATCATGGTCATATTTTTTGCGTAAAACCAATGTTTAAATTCAAAAATATTGGTTTTAAATATTGATTATATCTATTTTGAAAATAATAAATGTGTTTCCCTAAACTAATATTAAAATAAGTCTAGTTTTTGTATTTTAAATTAAACGATTTTGATAGAATGAATTTTTGGGAAAAAAAGAATTACATGGTGATCTTTATATTTTAATAGTATGTGGATATATTATTAAATGTTAATTAAAATGATTTTTAAGTGGACAGGATGTTTTTATAATAAATAACTGAATTTTAGTAGATTAACCAAGGGTTTATTCAAAACAATTAAAAAAGTAAAATTAGTTTTTGTATTATAATTATCTTCATGAATTTATACCTTTGGGTTGTCCCATGGTTTCCATGGGAATTTTGTGGTCTGAATTGGATTCTATGAATCACTTAGGTTTATATGTTGTGTTATTTCAATTATTCCTCTAATAATTTTTTTTGGAGAAATATGGGAGAACTGACCATTAGTAGTTATATTTATAGTGATTCCATCTATTGTATAGTAGGATAATTTAGGGGTTTATAGACTGGTCTATTGGAAACTAAATAATTCGTTGGTGTGACTCTTGTTTAGTTTATCTATTTAGGTTTACCTTGGTTTTTAATTGTGGTATGTTGGTTTCTTTAGAGTTCATTATGCCTGAGTGAAATGGATGTGTCTTTAAGTTGGAGGGATTATATTTATATAGAAGTCATTACTCATGAGGAGTTTTACATGGGAAAACATGGGTGAGTGGTTGGGGTAAATGGTGTGAATGCTACTTTCTTTGGTTGGGTTCAACTAGATCTGACATTCTGAGAGTCGGATAATAGGTCACCCCATACTGACCCAAGGCCCATGCCAATATTTTATGTGTGAGGTATGTTTCTATTGAGGTGTTTTGTATTTTATTTTTGTTTTTCCTCTTAACATATGGCTTTCCTTGAGAATCTGACACACGCCTGTCGTAGGGCATGGAAAAAGCAATTTCTATGTTTTCCTAATGTAGCACAATGGCTGACTAGGGTCGTCTCACTTGAGAAGCTTTATCAGTTGTTCACCTACTTAATCTATATCACCTAAAATAATAATTGGTTTCTTTTATTTAATCTAGTAATTTAATTAAATTTAAAATAAATAAAAGTCAAAACTAGCATGCAGTGAAAAAATGAAATTAATGAAGAAAGAACTTGGTCCTAGGGTTGGATAAAACAGATTCATTCATTATTTATTTATTGTTTAAATTCAATTTGATAATTCAATTTTTGAAACCTCATTAATTAATTACTTTCCCTTGATTTATTTAGTGTCTTATTTTGGTATGAATCAAGCACACCAAACCACACCTCCTCTAATAGTCAAATAGGATAACACCTCAATTAAGAATGTTATTCCTAAAGGACCCGACTCCACTATATGTCGTTTCATCCCTTATGGCAACCCCAACTCCACCATATTAAGGGTTTGCTTAAGGGAAGGGTAGTAAAATTAATTAATCAAGGAAAAGAAATGGATTTGGGAATAGTGTCGTGGTGGACAACTTCCGCACCCATGCAATATTCCCGCCACCACCACAAATAGATTTAATTTTTTTTGAATTTAATGGTCAATAATGAAGATCACCGTGAAACCAACCCCAGGGACAAACCTCTAGTCAGCAACTCATTATTGAGGATAAGAGGTCATGGTTGATAGGATAGGAAGAAAAGAGAATAATTACGTTAGGGTTGGAAGAGAAAGGGAGATGGAAGAAGATGGAAACACTTGAAATAAAAATATGAAAATGCATTACATTAGAAAAGAAAACTAAAAAAAGAGAAGAAAAGAAAATTCCTAGGTTATCATCACGTCCCTAGGCTTCTACTCCAAAATTGGTGTCAAACTACACATTAAATTTTCTTCCACATCCAATTGGAATCACCCAAATTTGAGGTGTGTAGACCGAGTTATGATTTATTTGGTAAGGTGGGGTCCACACGGTCGTCTAGAATAATTGTCCAACTGATTTAATTTTTTGGACAATTTCATGTATGAATTAAATACTGGTCCAAAAACAAAAGACGAAGAAAATAAACATACGAACCTAATAAAAAAGGAATCGCATAAATTGAATTTATATTTTAAAAGATATTCGTGAATTACCAAAGTGATTAAAAACTTTCAATATTTCCAAATTAAGCGGTTTTCCAATTTTCGCCCAAAACACATCATAAATCCAAAATTGATGAAAATAACTCAACTTTTTAAATTTTTAGGAATTAAATCATTGAATTAAATTTAAATAATATTGAAAATATTATCTATATCAATTCCCCACACTTAAATTATGCTTGTCCTCAATCATAATATCTCAACATGGAATTCAAAGGGCACCAATGTTACCAGTATTTAAATTTCAATACAATAAAATCAATAAATTATTGGTGAAAAATCAGATTTTCATGTTCCAAAAAAATATCAATTTAATTTCTAATTTTTCAAAGAAAAAATGAATTCATGCATTTAAATTTTCCCCTTTGAAACATTATGGAGCTTCTCCTTTCATTCATTCAAGTTTCATGATTAATTATAATTAAACATGCCATATCATGATCTACCTATCTTTTGAATATTTTCTATCATCCCGCATGATACAATTAAATTAGAGTTATGCTCATATCATGAGAACATGCTCCTTATCCGTAGCCTAGTAAAGGAACTACTTTCTCCTCTTTTTAAAGACAAAAAGCACATAAAATCAAGAGGACATACAATAAAGGTTCAAATGACTTTGTCACTTAAGGTTGGTGGGTAGATGATTGAAATAATTTAATGCTAGAAGTAAGAGGTTTGACTCTTAAGTACAATGCATGAGTAATCAAGTGAAAACACAAGATGAACCTCACTCAAATCCCTTTAGATAATGTGAAACAAAACACCACCCCCCTTTTAAAGACATGGGACATGATTCAATAAATGATTACAAAGAATGATATCATCCAAGTTCTCCACCTTTTTTAAATAAGATCCAGAAAGGCAAAACTTAATTTATCTCTTTATTTTGATTTTTTTGTAAATATCCAGAAAGGAAAAGCTTTATTTTCAATTTTTCTTTTATTATTTTTTTAAGGAGAACCTAATGAAATGAAAAAAGCATAATGAAATAATGACTCATGCCTAATATTTTAATAATCCACTACCGCCCAAAATGATTACACACACCTCACACCACCCACAAAAGATACTCATCCCAATGAACACACATTGAAGGCCCTTCCCCCACACTCAAAATTGAATTATCATGAAAAAAATACTAAAAGTGTTGGTAGGTAAGGAAATATTAGCTTGTAATGTGGAATAAACCTATAATGCAATTCATGGATTCTATGGGATAATAAAGGATAAATGTAAAGGTAGGTCTCTGGTATATATGTGGCTAGCCAAAGTAGTGCCTCAATCATTTTAAATGTGTTTTTGCACAGTCATATCTTCGACAAGTTTCAATACAAGCTCTGGTAGGTGGCATGTCCTAAGATCACTCAAGAAATATGCTCAAGATAAAATAGGAAATATTTGGTCTATAAATCCTCTCTGGAATAGGAATATGATATTGGACAATCACTCATGGCATGATTAATAATAACAAATTAATTCACATGAATTTCATAAATTCAAAGAATGAAAAATGAATGGGAAATTTCATTTACATGAATCAATTAATTCCGTCAAATCATGAGTCATTATTTCAATATTCATGCTTCACTTTAATCATCCAATTCTCCATTTTACTCATTCCATCTCATTAAAATTGAAATCTAAAACATGGCATCACTAAATTCCTATGAAACTCATGTATCCTAGATATGTTGAGTAAAACATAATTCATGTGTGGGAATTCAATTAATGTTTAAATAACAAAACAAAAATGTAAGGAGTTTCAATGTTAGACATTAAAAGTGAACTCCCTTTTGAAATGAATCTTGGTTTGTTTTTTGTTTGGTGGTTCCCTTCTTCCATTATGAACCTACAAGAGAGAATTACTCAATTAAGTTAAAGGATCATGTCATAAATGCTCAAAAATATAGGAGGGAGTAAGATGCATGATAAGCTACTTCTGTGAAAAGAAATTAGAATATAAATTCCTAGAAAGCAAGTAAAGATAAGTCTTGGTACGATCCCCCAAGTGGGCCCTAGATTCTTTTACGGCCTCCAGAGGGCAGTACCAACTACTATCCATAATCCTATAGTGGGTGGATCTTCTTGTACATGAACCACCACATGTTACACTTCCCAGATTGTAGTTATTTATTCTTGTTGAGGATAATTCCTTGTATAGAGTACACCAGATCGGCCCCCTTTGCAATGTGGTATAACATGCATGGAGGGGGTAGGATGATGTATGGATCCTTGTCCTCTTTAGTTGATACTTGTGCAATATCTCCCTAAAATTCTAGTGGTTTCTCCGAATGTGCTGTATAAAAAGAATAATCAAAGGGAGATTCAAAATTTAAATTTGAAATATTAATTTCAAAATATTCCCTTTAAAGGTAGGCAGCTAGTAGATTTGGTTATTCAGGAATAGCCACTTGTATCTCTTAATGGGCTTCCTCAAGCATATGATCAATGTACTTAGGTAGCTCTAGGTGTTCCTCAATAGGTGCAATTTCTCCTTCTTCATCTTCCTCCAAGGTGATTCAAGGATTTAATGAATATGAAAATTCAAATTCATAAGGAGTGATACTCAAATCAGATTGAATGAAATCAGAAAAGTAAGGGATCAAGAAAGGATTATATCCCTGAGTTGCTTCTGGTTCAATCACTTTTTCTGTGATAAGTGTCCCTTGGAATCGATCTTCACTTGACGGTGGTAGGTAGTCAGGCTCCTCTAGTCTTTCTTCAAATTCTCCCACTTCGGTAGTTTCTTCATCTTCCAAGGCTAGAGAGAGGTATAAAGATGGTTTCTCTTCTACTTTAAAATGAATTGGGAGATCATGTTGCATTTAAATTTCTTCCCATGCACTCCAAAATTTCTCCAAGTTTACATTATCTTCATGAATATATTCTTTTACCCAATCAAGTTCTTCAACATCAATAACCAGTGGGGAAATTTCTTCCATGCCTTGATCCGGCTCTTTCTCCGGTTTAGGCTCAGGTTTCTCACTTTGTGCTTGAACATAGTCAAATTATATTTACATTTTTCTCCCCTAGTCATCTAGAGAATTGCTAATACTATCCACCTGGGTATTTAGATCTTTATAATCCACTTTTGGTTCTTGATATTTCACTTGCGAGTAATCATCCCATGCATAATAATTAGAATTTGAATACATCATGGAAAAGTTTTTTTTGATTTTTTTTAAAAAAATATTGAAAAAAATCTAAAATTTGAAAATAGAAAAATCAAAGTAAACAACCGATTAGCTCCCCGACATCGGTGCCAGTTTTGACGCACGCCTGTCATTGGGCGTAGAAAAATCATTTTCTATGTTTTTATAATATAGCACAATGGATGAATAGGGTCATCTCACATGAGGATCTTTATTAGTTGTTCACCTACTTAATCTATATCACCTAAAATAATTATTGTTTTTTGGTATTTAATCTAGTAAGGTAATTAAATTTAAATGAAATAAAAAAGTTAAAACTATCATGCAGTGACCAAATACAATTAATGAAGAAAGAACATGGTTCTAGGGATGGATAACATGGGTTCATTCATTATTTATTTATTTTCTAGATTCAATTTCATAATTCATTTATTGAAACCTCATTAATGAATTACATTCACTTGATTTATTTAGTGTCAAATTTTAGTATGCGTCCAGCACACCAAACCACACCTCCTCCAATAGTCACATAGGATAACACCTCAACTGAGAATGTTATTCCTAAAGGACCCGGCTCCACCGTATTCCATTTCATCCCTTATGGAAACCCTAAATCCACCGTATGAAGGGTTTTCATAAGATAAGGGAGGGAAAGTTAATTAATCATGGAAAAGAAATGGATTTGGGAATAGTGTTGTGGTGGATGACCGCCGCACTCATGCAATAATCCCGCCTCGACCACAAATAGATTTAAAACATTTTGAATTTAATGTACAATAATGATGATCATTATGAAACCAACCCTAGGGATAAGCCTCAGGTTAGCCCCTCGTTATTGAGGATAAGAGGTCACGGTGGATAGGATATGAAGAAAAGAGACGAATTAGGTTAGGGTTGGAAGAGAAAGGGAGATGGAAGAAGATGGAAACACTTGAATTAAAAATATGAAAATGCATTACATTAGAAAAGAAAACTAAAAATAAAAAGAGAAGAAAATAAAATTTCTATGTTAGGAGCATTTCCTTATGCCTCCACTCCAATATTGGTGACGAACTCCCCCTTAAAATTTCTTCCACATCCAATTGGAATCACCCAAATTTGAGGTGTGTAGAACGAGTTATGATTTATTTAGTGAGGTGGGGTCCACGTGGTTGTCCAGAATAATTTTCCAACTTGATTGAACATTTCAGACACTTTCATGGATGAATTAAATCCTAGTCCAAAAAATGATGATCAAAATAAATATATGAAACTAATAAAAAAGGAATCACATAAATTTGATTTATATTTTAAAGTATATTCATGTCTTACCAAAGTGATTAAAAACTGTCAATATTTCCAAATTAAGAGGTTTTCCAATTTTATCCCAAAACATATTATAAATCCAAAATTTATGAAAATAACTCATGTTGTTCAATTTTTAGGGATTAAATAATTGAATTAAATATAAAAAATGATGAAAATATTATCTCTATCAGAATCCATGTATGCTGAGGTATATCTTATAAAATATTTTTTTAAAATTAAATATTAATAGTTTACTTGGAGTAATGGATTTTTGGGTGTATTTATAATTTTAATGGTTATGTTTTTAGTTTCTAGAGAGATATGGAGACCCAATTAATAATTCCACCATTTTGGGAATCTTGTTTCTTGTTAAATATTATATTCTCTTGTTGATTTCTATGTAGATATTGACATTCAATAGAATAATTGGTGTCTTAGTTTAATCTCTATTTCTTTTTGAAATTCCTTTGATTCTTGGGTGTTTTTGTGCCTCACTGTATTCTTATTATGGTGGGGACACCACCATGTTTGATCATCACTCATTTTTATCCCTCCCCATTTTCATCCCTCCTCATTTTCATTTTTAGTTTCATTGATCGATCTTCCTCTAGGATTAATTTTCATTTAGTTAACCTTTTGTCTTATTAGTAATACATTTTAGAAAATTTTAGTTTTTTCCTTGTGTGATGACATTGGCCATTTAGAGAAACCTAAATTGTTGTGGTAGAGGTTAGATGCATAAATTTGGTTCAGAATTTTTAAATAGTTGAATCTAGTTTGGGAAATAAATATGATTCATATCAGTCAGTGATAGAACCCTCATCTCAATAGTGGTCATATTTCCCCTTAATTTTGAGAATTCATTAGATTTTAAAGAGTTATTGTTCCATATTTTAAATTAGTACAATGAATTTACTATGTATTTTTAGGTGGAAAAGTGTTATGTTCAAGATAAGTTTCACAATCGACACTAATTTCCCCTATTATTTTATTTTCTATTAATGTAAGGTTTCATTCTTATGTTCTAGTTGTTTTATATTAAATTATGAATGCTTTGGGGTTTAGTATAGGGAGAAAAGTTAGACATCATGGTTTGTAGAAATTGTGCAACAATCATATGAATGACCTCTTATTTTAAAAGATTGTGTTTTCAAAGTTTGTGCATTGTAAGAGAAACTATGTTGACCAACTATACGGCTCCACGGTGTGTTTGTATCAATTTTCATGGACACCACGTGTTTATGTAAACTGTATGGACTAATCGTGTGGGTCAACCAAATTTATAATTTCATGATTTTTAATTAAACCTCTTTTTACTCACCCTTTATCACTTATATCCCTTACTCATGAAGAACCTCAAGGAGTACCCGGTATATGATCCCCCTTCTCCATACAAGCAATATACCTTCTTTTGCTTCTGTCTCCATGGATCCTTGAACCCTCCTTTATCGATTTTGATCTAAATCATCTAGGTTTGGAATTATATCCTCCTTCCCCTCACCCTTCACCTCTTTTCTCTCTCGTTTATTTCTCTTCCTCTCATTGTGCCTCAATTTTGACTGAACTTAAGGTAGGGTTTTTGATTTAATTATTTCCTGTCCTTTATGTCAGGGGGAGTGATGGGTTCCTCAAGACACGATCCTTTAATAATTGATTATTTCTTTATATTTACACTTGATTGAGGTCGGTTTTCCTCACATTAGTATTTAAATTTAAGAACCGTGATTTCATTCTTGATGATTCCATGTTTTTGATATAAAATAATTGAATTGATTGTGTTTACAGATTATTAGAAGGTAAAATAATGTTTTACTTTATTTTCATTTCAATGTAAAGATATTTTTTTAATATTGAACCACAAGAAAAATTAGTTTTAATGAGTGTTGCACACTAACTGCTTGGAAAAGTTCTTGAATGGAATTTAAAAATGGATTTCAAAATCCTAGAATATGTTTTGTACTTTAATTTTTTTTAATCATAATTCTTAGGTTTCAATGGTTTTCTTTAACATTTAATGTGGATGTTTCTTTTACTAAATGGTTTTAATGGTTTCTTATTATTAAAAAAATGGTTTTTATAATGGTTATACCAAAAAATTAATGTATGATTGGATGGCCTTATTGGAACTATTTAAATAGGAAGTTTATATTTGGAAACATCCATGGGATAGTCCTTCATCATATTATTTTATAGGAATTATTTTGTCCTTATCATGATGCGTTTTTGATAAAAAAAGGACCATTCCATGAGGGGTGATTAGGGGTGGGTCCTTTTATATAGCTCTAACATTTATAATTATATAAATACATATAGAAACACACAAATATATTTTTGTACCATAGTTTTTTAGTAAATTGACTCACCCCCTTTATGTATATCATAGAAACCAAGAGTAGTTAGTGTAATTTCCAATATTACATGCTAAAGTAGTTTATTATATGGCTCTCACTAATAGTCTTTAGTATAGATAAAAACATACAATTTGTGTTTTCCTATAGTTTAGGAATGTTTGGGTATGACCAATCATTATGGAGGAATGATTGCATCAAGAATTCTAATATGATGGGTCTTCTTTAGTAAAATTATAAACATTCCCCTAAGGCTCAATGTCCTCCCATGATAACTTTTTTATTTCTTATTTGATATTTGTAATGTTTTGTTTATTCATGATATAAAATATAGATATTTTATTCTTATTTCTCTTCCCATTATTATATTAGTTCTTATCATTATTTTTATTTCTTACTGACATTGTCTCCATTATTTAAAAATAAATGGGGGTTTAAATGATTGAAATTTATTTGGAACATAATCTGCAAAATCTTCAGTAAAGAACATATACTTAAAAAAAATTTATAAACCATTATTTAAAAATGAAACTGTTTTAATGGAATGAAGGGAAACATATAGATATTTCATAAAACATAAAATGGAATAACCAATATGTTTTATAAATTATATTTCAGATTATCTTGAAATAGATCACTCATTTAAAGGTAATACATGGGGTAGGGTATTTTCTATACTAACTAAGCTTATGATCTCACATGCATATGCATCATATCAATTCCAGTTTTAGGTTTAATTATTTATTTCTCACAGAGCATGTTTGGTTTGAGGCTGGAGGGTGACTTTTGTAGTTAGGTGGTGGTATTTTGGTCATTTTATTTATTTATTTTCCTTGTCACATGAACTAAACCAATCATTATCTTTTTATTATTTTCTTTTATGAGTGGTGATTATGCATACGGAATTATGGATGTTGAATTAAAGGGATTGTTTTGTGTGAGGGATTTGGAGGTGTTCAAGGGGATTAATTTTTATTTAAATTGATTAGATTTATTATACAATTTATTTTTTACTTATTTGGATTGGTATGAACGTTTGACTTATAGATGGGTCAATATAACATTTTTAGTTAAGATCCACATCTTATATAATTGATCTGTTTAGGGGAAACGATTTCCAATTGAAATAATTTTATGTTTTTGTACTATTTTACAGCCTAGGGTGATTGGGAACATTCCTCGAGTATGTCTTAGGATAACTTAGGTTCTCTATTTAAGGGTGTCCTAGATTTGGTTTGTGACTGTGCCTATATGGAATATTATCTCACATGTATATAAGAACTACATCTCATATCACATAAAACATAACAGTTGTACATAGAGGACCCACACCCTATCCATTAGAGGATTACTAACCCACACTATTATGGGGAACCTGAACCTTGTTAAGATTGAGGAATCGTCGAATCCCATGCCCCAATAGAGGACCCACAGCTCACATATGGTTTCTTACTCCCCTATATCCAAGAGGGAGTACTGAACTCCATGATATCATATGGGGAACCATTCCTCACCAGAATGCACCTCATTCAATTGAATAAGGACCCCAACCAAGACCAACAACTTTGTCCCTATACTACAATCATGTCTAGAAATCTTTATAAGATACAACATACTTGTTTATCAAGATAAAATCACTTGTCAAGATTACATGCCTATGATTTTTCTCATTTCTCTCATTATCAATAAAGTTCCAACTCTCACATTCAAAGAAATAATTTCCCCCAGGGAAATAAACATCCTTATTTTCACAATGAAAACTCATAATGTAGGATATCACACTCTGAAACTAGAAATGAAATAACTGGTATATAATTCAAGGACACACTCAACTAGACCTTCCAACCAATTCCCTAAATACATAATTTATTCAACATATTATCACATCCCTTGCATATAAATGTGTAGGGCGCCATGACCTTATTGAGTTCCCTATTCTATTTGCTAAACCTATGAACCTATGATCATTTTCTCCCCATATGTCCCAATCCAAACTCATGAGACACCTATATATAAATATTTTCCCTAGGATAAACCTTCCCTAACACCACTTTGACACGACATAGCCCACTAAGTCCCCACCTATTCCAGTGATTTACCTGATGTGCCACCCTAATCCTACCTCCAATAGGCCAGGGGTTGGTGACTAGCAGCAAAAAGGCATATATCACATATTGTATGCCTTATACTATGAATAATGTGATATCATACATCACCAACCAACCATGATTACCATAACTACACATTATAAACACAACCAAACAGTATAAAACTATCCAAAATACAAAATATTCATGCATACACATGCTAAACATCCCCTGGTATAAAATAGAAATTCCAAAAAATGGTAAAAAAAAATAAAAGTACCTATACCCTAAAACTCTATTACCTCAAGTGGTTGGGAAGAAGGGATAACCATGTCACATCAACTGTATAATGAGAACTTCCATCTAGGAATCCCACTAACTATATTAAGCTCTTGTCCCACTAGAACCCTAATATCCATTTCCACCGAGTTCACCATTGACTTGTGCATTATGCACACATGCACAATAAGGGTGGGCATTAGGCTCGTGAAGAGGTGAGTGTAAAAAAGACCATGCTGGAAACCAATAAAAAGGGCATTAGGGTTGCAAGTTAGTGTAACAACATGACTAGAATTATCGAGTTTAAGATAAAATTCCATATAACCTCATGTTTTCATCCTCATATGCAAGAGGATACCAACTAGTGTCAAAGGCCTGGTGTAACATAAGGAGACTATACCATCAATAATAATTTCTATCTTTGGGTAAATAACAACAATAACATAATACAGCTGATTATCATAGATGAAAATAATATAATAAGATTCTATAAAATAGTCCATGTTAGGTCATACAAAAAATACACAAATAGACCCCCAACATGGAATGTTAATAGTATAACAATACAACATAGTATAAATAAATAAAGGGGTAGGGAAATATATCTATACAACATCCTAGTGCTACATCCATCTCCAAACTCAAAGCTTCTCAACAACCTACAACAAAGACCTTTCCCTTCTCGGGATTACTGATCATGAAGTCTCCAAAATCCCTGAGATGCCTTTGTTAGGTGTGATTATAAACTCATTATGACACCATCAATGTAAATTTAACATAAATAAACAAGTTTACAAAAGTGTATGACAAGATATAATAGTAAATGTGAACATAATCACACAACCAATCATGTACTAAGTGACTATGAACTAACCAATATTTGATGGAACCCAATCATAGCTGGTACAGAACCATACAAAAATAATATCATAAGTAGTAACATGTTACATAGATAATTCCATATAACTTCATACACATTTAAGAAAAATTCATGTTGCACCTATAAGAAACATTTCCATGCCCACCATTAAGGGTAGGTGACACCTATGACTGACCACTTCATGCTCAACTTTGATGGTACACACACTTGGAACACTAAAACAAATTGACCACTCCCACACATGAGTATGTTCCCCATCGATAGATCATATTGATATATATATGGACTCTCTTCTAATGATTAATATAATTTACCCATAAATTCCAAGGTAATTCACTAACCATACATTGAAAATATATCACTAATGAGTCATGTAATCCAACCCCCCCCCCCCCCCCTCTAAGGAGTCAGATAAGTCCAATGGGGCCACTTTTTAACCAAAACACTGAACAAATATTCCCCTATCTGTGTAAAAATTTATATGTAAGGCATAAAATATTAAGGAAAAAAATTCATAATAATTATTCCATCTGGTATGAAATATTATAAAAATAATAAATGGTAAAAAATGAACAAAACACCATAATGAAACACATGTATCTATACTAAGAATATACACATAATCCAATCATTCTAAAAAATTTCTTATAATGCCTAAGAAAGTAAAGAATTCATTCCTCAATCTTGTTGATTTAAATTCAAAAGGTTTTCCAAGGAATCAGCACCAGAATCACATCATCATATTAATCAGTTAAATCTATAGGGCAAGGATTCCTATAACCAATACAAATTATTTCAACATCAAAATTATAATCTACTCACAATATAAAAATTTCTCCCTCCTGGATAAATTTAAAATTATCAATTTAATCCATAGCATCTGATTTCAATGTCATAAAGTATAATTTCAAATATAACATGTGCTGATATTTTATCTCTCCATACTAATTATGAGATAGGCATGTGATAATAATTTATCATTCTTAGATAATTCCATGTTATTTTATTTTTAAGACTGAATCCAACAATTTATTCAAAAATACTAGGCATGAAAATTAAAAAAATTATACATGGTATTTGTAGAATATAAAATACTTTTTCATACTCTGAATTTATCCTATACAATATATTTCCTCTAATAATAGACTAGGGAGAGAGAGATATATTCCATTCTTAAAAACATAAATTAGAACTCAGACTAATCGAAGAAGACTTTACAGACCCTGGATAAAGGATTTATAGGCTTCCAAAACACAATAGGATATCAAAACTGAGGGGCGAGTAGAGGTTAATGTATTTTATAAAGAGAACCAATGAATTTTGGTTTTCATCATTGAAATATAAAATAAAAACATTAGTTAATTCATCTTTGAAGACAATCTTGAATATATAGAGTTTTTAATGTTCCAAAATATGTATTTTGAATTTAAATGAGAGAAAAAATTAATTTATTTTGTTTTTAGTATTCTAAAATCATGAAATTCATTTACATGTTTGAACTGGGGAAAATGTAAAACTAGGTAAAAAATTACTTTAATTCCAAAAGGGAGATGTATAAGGGTAACATGGTTTTACCCTTACACAACATGTATATATCATCTATAGTTAATGTCTTTACCCTTATGTATATAATGAATTAGTAATACCTTTACATATATGCTATGTTATCCTCACATAAAATTTTAATTTTAAGAGTAACAGATATGTATCTTAGACTTACCTTTACATGGAAAGGGTTTTCCTTTCTATATAAACTAAAAATTAAAATTTCTTTTACATAGCTCCCAAAAACCAGATTATATAAAGGTATAAACACAGAGAATTGGACCAACATAATAGTAAAAATAAAATTAAAAATTGTCAAATTTAACATAAAATATTTCAAAATTATTACCAAAAAGGGAATATAAAAATTATTTAAAAATTACCCTAGACCTTAAAACTGATATTAAAAAGAATGATATAATGAATTTAATATGTCACATACCTTAAAAAATAAGGATTTTATAATTATCCCCCCTTATAGCCATCCCATCCTTGAGAAGTATCCCTAGCAGTCAAGATCAAACTATTCGGGCCACTGTGCCCGAACATCGAAATCATGCTCCCAAGTATGCTCTTGAATATATAAATTCTTACATAGGAATATATTAAGTGATACCATATTTCCCTACTACATTTTATCTCTCTGGTCTCTGATATGCATCAATCACTCCACATAATATGTGTCAGACTCTATCTCAACATCCACAAAGTCAATTAAAAGCGTAGGATCAAGCATGTACATCCAATGTATAGACACATGGAACACATTGTGAATACCTCGATTTCTATGAGGAAGATCCAAATGGTAGGTTACTATCCCATTATACTCAGTAATCATTAATGATCCAAAAAATGTTATAGATATCCTCCCTTGCTTATGTAATCGTGGATTCCTTAATCAATGAGTCACCCATAAGAAAACTTGATCACCCACAAAAACATTCATGGTTCATCTCCTCCAATAATTATATGATCTATGTCTGGTATGTGTCATGATTAACCACTTTCCTATTAGCATCACTCTCTCAGAGCTCACATGTAACATACTCATCCCCACAATTTCTGCCTCGCCAGACTCATGCCAAGAAAGTGATGAGCAACATGATCGAACATAAAGAACCTAAAAAAGTTCCATATGGATTGAATATTGGTTTTTTATAATATATGAACTCAAAAAAGTCTATGTGATCATCCCAAGATCCATTTAACTCTATAACTCATTCCCATAAGATATCCTTTAGTATCTGTATTTCCATGTCTTATTGTTCACCGTTCTGTGGTTGATACACTATACTCATTCTTAGTTGAGTACCCAAATACATATGCAGGCCCCAACAAAACTATAAAGTGGAGTGTATATCTATGTATGGTACAATGTTAAAAAAAAATTCAATAAAGATGTAAAATCTCTCATATGTGAATATTTCACAACTCAACAACTCTAAGGGTCTCTTCAATTGGAAAGAAATGAGCCACTTTCATTATCTAATCAATTATCACCCAAACAGAATCATGACTCCTCAAGGTCATGGTTAACCCCATCAGTAAATCCATTTTCGCATTTTCCCACTTCCATTTAGGAATTAGATGTGGATGAATTAAAACATTATGATGATTATGTCCATCCTTTACCCTATGGTAGGTGAGGCAACTGGAAACATAATATGTGATATCCCTCTTCGAACAAGGCCCCCAAAATTTTCATAAGATATTTAGGTACAGCAACATAAATCCTAGAGTCACGGACCATTTGGGAATATGAGGGTATCTCATAATATTCTATATAAATTTATATTACACCACAATTATCCTGTGAACATAGATCAAGTCATCATTATCTATGGACCACCCTAGGACCGAATCATCAATTGTTATGTAATCATGCATCACCACTCACTCAGTATCCAACTCTTAGATGGACCCGAACCGGTCCAGTAAAGAATACATGATAACTAATGGAACACATGTCATAAATACATGATCTTAAGATTCATCAAATAGCTACTCATCCATCAAACTCGTGAGATATTATTCCTCCATTAATGGATGTCCTCAAGATATTGTGCCTCTAGCGTTTTCCTATTGAGATCATCAAAAATAAAATTACCTTTACCTAGAGAATATATTATATAAAATAAGAATGTAAACATATAGTCCACACAATGTATCTACCTTAGATTCATATCTTTATAGTAGAAGATATATCGCAAGCCATTGTGTCCTATTTTTATGAAACATTTCTCACTGATGATATATTATTGACAGTACATCTGAGTGTAGACCACAACTGCCAACTCCGAATCATGTGTTGGGCAGTTCCTATCATGGGGTTGCAACTGGTGTGACATATTAGATACTACCCTATCTATATATATCAACACATCTCCCAAACTAATAGATAAATCTTCATGATACATTTCATATCCAATCCCAGGCTCTATAAGAACTAAAACTCAAGTTATCATCAACATCCTCCTCACCTCTAAGAAGGCCTCTTCCCACTGATCAAACCATAAAAATATCAACCCATTTTTGGTTATCCCTATTATTGGTTCTTCAAAATAGAATAATTCCTCAATTAAATGTCATTAGTAACCTAAAATCCTTGGGAAACTTTAAATATAAATCACATTCCTTTGGAATTCCCAAGTAATCACAACTTCTACCTTATCTAGGCCCACTAAAATCTCTACCTAAAACATTACATGACCGGGAAACCACACATACTGGGTAAAAAAGTTACACTTTGATAACATTGTATAAATTTGATGTTCAATAAGTGTACTCAATAAAATATCAACGTACCTATCATAAATATCTAATATCCTTGAATATATTACGCTTTTTTTCTATGAATAAAATGATGAATTATTTAAGATCGGAATTAAAAATCCTTTTTATGATATCTATTAACACTCATGGAGTATTTTTCAACCAATAAGTCATGATAAGATACTCATACCCTCTAAATCGACTCCTAAATGCTATCATGGGAGCATCCTTCAATCTAAAATTAATTTGATGGGATCCTGAGTGAAGATATATCTTGGAAAACAAATGCGTTACACATTATCAATCATATAGATCATAAATACTATGTAAAGGTATAATGATCCAAAAATAACATACATCATCACTTCATCATTTTGTGGAATATTGAATAAATTACATAAACACACGCCTAACGATTGCAATAGTTTAGTGCCCTTGAAAACATGGATACATAAACAACAAGTTCATAAAAAAACTAAATTATATTCAACTATGTTCTCTATTACTAGAAACCCTATTATACACATCATAAATAATTCATATCTTCATAACCTAGGGAAAATAAAAATAAGAAATGGGTGATCTCAGATGCTCAGTAAGTGTAAATAAAGTAGATACATAAGCATAATCATGAGTATAAGGGCATGATAAAATGATTGTAACATTAGATGAGCATACCCTTCATATCAAAGATCATAATTAGGAACCATGGTATAAATATTTGAATCTCATAAGACATTAATCATAAGGGGAGAAAAGTAAATGAGCACTGAAATAAAACATGGAATTGTGCTAAAAACCTAATAATATAAAATTATTTCCATAGAAGTGAATCCATTAGTTATAATTACATCCTAATAGTATGGGTTCAGTCCCCATACCATTTTTATTTTCATGGTTCACTCCCACTACCATCTTAGTAGTCAAGGTTCACTCATAATATCATCTTAGCAGACAAAGTCCTTTACTAGAACGAGTTCACTCCGCATTCCATCCATGTATATATCTTGAGATATAACTCTATAACCAAAAACATTGAGGGAGATATAGGTCCTACCCAAATCATAATTAAATCATATATACATGTGTCATAGGATCATAAACAATCATATCATACCATATGAAATGAAATGGGTAAAATAAACATGTCATCATATCCTAACCCGTGGAAAAGAGATATATTTAATAATAATTTCATCAAATAATAACCCATGAAAAGAAGAATGTTTTATTAACATATATCTCATGAGAGAGAAATAGGTTTCATAAAAATATAACCTAAGAAAGAGAAATGAAATTCATATACATCATGCCATCAAAACATAACCCAATTAGAGAAAGAATATGAATGGTACCCTTGGATCATTTTCCCCACAAGGAATGAGTAACACCAATGGATGTCATCATATATGTGAAATAATTTTTAAATAATCATTAGAAACATTTCTTGAGAAAAAATATCATATCTTCGGAAAACAGTTTGAAAAAAATTTTCACTGAAAACATTTAGAGGAATGTTGAAAACCTTTTTCATTAAAAATTGCTTTTAAAAATAATAAAGGCTGATTTGAAAACCATAAAAATATTTTAAAAATATTTTATTTACAAATTATCTTAATAGATCACTTTAAAAATATTTTTGAAAACATTTTTGAAAACATCATTTAAGGAAAAAGGGGTTTTCGGCTAAAAGGATGATTTTTCTAAAAAAAACATCTTATTAGACTCTTGAGTACATAAAAGTGTAAATTATGAATAAAGAATGTATTATTGTGAAATTACCAGAGGATAAGAAATATAAGTATAATTAATGAAGACATGGATCATAATATATCATCAATGGAAACATAATCATAAACAATCCTGGTAAACAATTAGATTATAGCAATAAACTCTTACCACTTTGGTAACTCTAAATCATATTATCATAAAAGAATAATATTAAATGAAGCATAAGATATCATTAAAATAAGTAGATTCATGATATATCATGTCAAATGGAATTATATAAAGGTTATTAAAGGATATAGGTGCATAACAAAGCATTTGTCTCAATAAAGGAAAATTGAGTCAAATGACCTTACCGATTAGGTTATTTTGAACCATAAAACCCCATAAAATAAAGATCATAAAATGGATATGAAAATACCCAAAAACATCAGGATAATAATAATATAATATATTAATGAACTGCATATATACAACACAAAATAAATGAGTTGTGAATAATGCATAAGTCTTGAAAAAATAAAAGTGGGACTAGAAATCCACTTACCTTGTGTCTGGACCCTCATTGTATTCGGTAAAACCTCCTGTATAATAAATATATGATTATTACACAAATAATAAAAAACCATATTCATATATCTAATATAATATATGGTTTTCTATGACCTTAAAACACTCATTCAGTAACAATTCCATGTTAAAGTAACTTTCAATGTAATAACTGCTTTATTTTTTATACATGTTTTGACTTGTTTTATTTTTTGTTATTTTACATGTTTCATGATTTCCTAATTTTAAGAATGATAAATAATGATTTAAATATCATATATATTTATTATAAATTTATTTATAATAATCTATAAATATAGAAAAATGAAATGGAAAAACCCGTTTATAGAGACGGTTGGTTGTACCTACGCATGAATGATGTTTCCATTTTCATATCGTATTAATAGAAAGAAAGTATATGATATGTATATACATGTATATGATATAATTACAATAGTTTTATTGTTTCATATATATAATATTTTTACTAAACTTATCCTTAATACATTCCATGTTAACTGTGAATGAATCACAACACTTAAAGGAGGTGGTAGTCCACACATCCATAAACGAAGTTATTTTATTTACACAAAATGGAAATTATGAAGGTATATGTTAAGTAATAATTAGAAATAACTAAATAAATAATATATATAATTTATATAATATATATAACATAAAAATATTGTGTCCATAATAATTATCGCCCATGAGAGGTGTTAAAGGAAATGATGCAGTAGTTCTTAGTACAAAAGAACGGTAAGTATATTACCCATTAGATGGAAGTGTGTGTAAGTGTAAGTAAAAACCATATAATAATAACATCTAAGTATATTTAGGTTTATGAGGCTGTTATATAATCATTAAATAATACGGTTTGTGTAGGTGTATAATGGAAATAAAACAGAAGAGCTTGTGGAAGGATGGTACCTCTTCTTTCAGAAACTCATTTTGGTTTTCACAAAATGGATTCATTGGATAGATTATTACCAAAGGGAGGATTATAAAATGATAGGTGAGATGTTGGTAGATTATATAGAAAAAGTTTGAAAGATAAAAGAGGCTTTATAGGTGTGAATAAGTGGTAGGACTGAGTGAACGTTTATAATGGAGGGAAATGACTCACTTGGAATTTTCCAAAACAAGTTTGGAGTACCCATGTTTTTACCAACCAAGAGACTTAAAAACGCACAAAATTTTACCCATGAAGGGGTATTTTCAAATAATGGCCATACAATAGTCATAAAAAAGTTTATGGTCACTTTTACACCTTATACTCTAAGTTTAACCACTAATTAAACTGGTTTTGTACCTTAATCATTGTAATTAATTTTAATTACTTTCATGAATCAATTTGGTAAAAAATTAAGTTGAACTAATTAGACAATAAAATTTTGATAATTCCAATTATGGAATCCATTTTTCCAAATTCTAATCACATAAGTGGAAGAAATTAGTTTCAAAATTAATCTGGAATAAGGCACGACAACGAGTTTTTAAAGTTTAAAAGGTCAAATGTTTGAAGTCTTTTTATAACAAATTTCAATGTAAAATTAACTCCATTGACCTAAATTGGATTAATTTTTATTAAATTGATAAATATAAACTTTAAAAACAATCCAAAATATATTTTAACCATATAAATAAATTATATTAACAAGCAGTTTTGGAATAGAATTTAGTATTTTTCATTTTTCTTCTGAAAATGATGTTTTTTCAGAAAAATACCAAAAATTAATCATAATATATTTCTGAAATTATGAATTCAAAAATGAATTTTATTTAATGAAATTAAATTTATATAATTTTCTAAATTTAATTTTATCATTTTTCACAGAAGGACATAAAAATCAATTCATTTGAGAAAATAGTATTTTCCATCATATAATGATTTGACCAAAAAATATTTACTTAGTTACAAATATGTTTTATTGATATAAAAAACTATAAATAATATTTAATAATTATTTATGACTATTCATATTACATTTTTTAATGTCTATGTTATAAATATATTGTTTACGTAATTATAATAATAAAATATTATTTTGTAGAAACTCAGATTTGCGTGTAACGTAATCCAAGTTGGCGTTACATGTTGCACATGATTAAATTGTTTAAGAGAATTAAAAAATATCAAATTTTTTTAGCATATAACTAGTGACATAAGATAAAACTAATTTATTCTAAAATTGTTTTTGTAAAAACTTAGGGTGCTACATTCTACCCCCTCCCCCCAAATGAATTTCTCCTTGAAATTTGTCATTATAATGCAACAAAATGTGGATACCTATACATCATAATATCTGAAAGTTCCCATGTAGATTCATCTAATAGGTGATTTCTTCACAAAATATTGACTAGTTGAGTGGGATTATTTTGAAAAAAAATTCTATTTATGATGGAGAGTTTCAACTGGTTGTTCCTCATAATGAAAAACATGCTCTAGAAATTGGACCTCTGAGTTTAGTGCATGGGAAGAGTCATGTATGTACTTCCTTAAGATAGATACATGGAACACATCATGGAATTGAGATAGAATTGGTGGAATTACCAAGCAATAGGATATCATCCTGATACAGTCATCAATTTTAAAGGGGTTGATATACCTAAGGATTAGTTTCCCTTTCTTCCTAAATCTCATAAACGTACTCCAGGGAGAGATTAATAGAAAAAATTTCTTGACAACTTCAAATTATAGAGAACATCGACTGTTAGCAGTATAACTTTTATGTCAACTTTGTTCTTCATTTATATTCTTCTGAATGTATTTAACCTTCTTTACCATTTGTTTAGCTGTCTCATGTCCCTACAACTTTCTTTCTCCAACATCATCCCAACACATTGGAGATATATATTTCTTTCTATGGATTACTTCGTAATGATCAATCTGAATGCTTGAGTGAATGCTATTGTTTTATGAAAACTCAAATAGAGGAAGGTTTTGATCCAAAGAACCTTTAAAATCCATAGAACATGATCTCAACATATCCTCTAGGGTTTGAATTATTCTTTTAGAATTACCTTTTGTCTGAGGATTATAAGTAGTAATAAAACGCAATTATATCTCTAGAGTCTACTGAAGACTTAAAAAAAATTGAGGAAATCCTTGGATACCGATCATATATAAAGGAATGTGGTACCACATGCAACCTTACCTCTTCCTTAATATATATCCTGAAAATATAGTCCATATAGAAGTATTATTTGATAGCAATGAAGTGTAATGACTTAGTAAGTCAATAAACTACTACCAATATAGAATTAAACACTTTTCAGGTTTTGAGGATTCGAGTGAAAAAATCCATTGTGATGTTCTCCCATTTCTATTTTGGTATAGTTAAGGGTTGTAACATCCCCTTATAATTTTTTATTTCATCCTTAACTTGCTATAATACCAAGCACCAACATAAAAACTCTACAAAATCCATCTTTATTCCATCCCACCAGAATTATTATTTCAAATCTTTATACATATCCATACTTCCCAGATGGATAGAGAATGAAGAACAATGCGCTTACTCTAATAACAAATTCTTTAAATTTGGTATAGACGGAACACAGACATGGTTCCTGAACCTAATCATTCCACCATCATCAAGGTTAAAATATAAAATATATCTATCCTTGTTTTTTATCTCTACATCTTCCTTCTGAACCTCTAAAATCTTCACTTTGATAGAGGGTTGAACATTCAATTCAAAAAATAATAATATTTTTCCCCTTCTTTCAATATTTCCAGATCCATACTTTGCAAATCAGAAAATATTAGGCCTTTTGTGATCTTCATCATGGATACACTAGCATGATACTTTTAACAGAAAGAATCAACCAACTTTTTCACTTTCATTGGGTGGATATGTATTGATTAGTCATAACCATTTATTAGCTCTATTCATCTTGTCTGGTTCATGTTCAACACCTTATCTATAAATATATTCATCAAACTTTTTTGATCCGTATATATATATATCACTTTTCTCCATACAAATAATGCCTCCATATATTTAATAAAAAAATTACTATGGCTAACTCCAAAACAAGAGTTGGGTTATTTTTCTCTTGAATGTTCAATTCTCATGAGGTATAGGTTATAACCATGTTATTCTTCATTAGAATACACCCCAATACCTTCTTAATTTGATGAATCAATATAGATTAAAAACCCTTCTACACTATAGGGTAATTTAAGGACATGTGAAATAACTATCCTTCTCTACAGTTCTGTTAAGTTTTCATCACATTCATCTTTTTAGAGGAACTTGGATTCCTTCCAAGTTAACTTGGTCAAAGTATTAGATAGTTATGAAACATTCTCCACAAACTATCGATAATATCCAGCCAAACCAAGACAAATATGGATATCAGTCACCATATTTGGTCTAGTCCAACATTCATTAGCCTCTATCTCTTTTGGATAAATAGATATACCTTCCATTGAGATTATATGACCTCAATATGAAACCTTTTGCATCCAAAATTCATACTTTGTAAAATTTTGAAAAAGTTATTCTTTCGTTAGGGTATTTAGTAAAATTATGAAGTGATCTTCATTCTCTTCCTTTCCCTTTGAATAGATAAGAATATAGTATATAAAAACTACAAAAAACAAATCAAGGTAATCTATAAATACTCAATTCACCAAATACATGAATATAGAAGGGACAATAGTAAGACCAAATGGCATCATTATATATTCATAGTGACCATACCTTCTACGGAATTCCATCTTGGGTATATCCTCCTTATTAAAAATTAATTGATTATATCTCAAATGAAGGTCAATCACAGAAAAGTATTTAGATCCTCATAGTTGATCAAAAAATTCAACAACATGGGGAATATGTTACTTTTTCTTCATCGTTATCTTGTTTAACACCCAATAATTAATGCAAAGTCACATAGAACTATCTTTATTTTTGAAAAACAGAATAGATGCACCATAACATGATAGACTTGAATGAATGAATCTATTATCAAGGTTTTCTTGGAGTTGATTCCTTAATTCATATAACTCAATTGGGTCTATTATATAAGGAGATGATGAAATTGGCTTGGAACCAGGTAAGGTTTCTATTGAAAACACAACTTAATGTTTTGGTGGAAGACTATGTAACTCTTATAGAGAGACATCCAAAAATTCAAAAAAATATGCATATCATTGATGTTGATTTTCTCCTCAACCGTTTGAAATAACTACTACTTTTTAATTGGAATTAAGACTCATTCATTGAATGTGTTATCCATTATAATGTCATACTTATCAACACATTGATAGAAATAATAGGATGGTTTGGAATATAAAATGTAACTTCCCTTCCTCTACAATTGATGTGGGATTTATGTAGATAAATTTAATACATTCCTAGGATAACATAAACTTAAACTAGAGGAAGAATGAAAGGATTTTGAGCAATCATATTTCCACCATTGTCAATTGGAGAGGAATCATAGACTTGAGATGAAATCATCATACCATTAAAGGTTTTCACTAATAATTCCACATCTAATGGGTTGGGTGGAATCTTAATACCCTTAGAAAATTCATTATATAGTAAAGCATGTGTAGATCTATAATTAAGTAAGACATTAGCAGTTCTGGAGTGATGGTAAGTGTACCTTTCACCATGTCGTTATCTCACCCCTCGTCAGAAATAGAGATCACATAATATTTCACCTTTTCCCATATCTTAAGATGTTATTGACATCAATTATCATCACTAAACTTCGTATTTGGTCACTAGTTAGTATAATTATGATTCACTTTACACTTGAAGCACTGATGTGGGTTGGTTTATTTTGTACAGCTCTTTCTCTCCATTTTCATTTTTAGCTAACTTATCCCCATCACTTCAACAATCAAATGTTCGCTGACCTTCCCTTATAAGCTTAAAACATTTATTAGACATTTTAAGATAATCCACTCCATGATTATTTCCACACATAGAGTATAAATAAAATTTTATCTTCTTCTCTTCGCGGTGTTTAGATTTTCTATTAAACCCCATATTCCTTTTCTTGTCAAAACCACGAGATTAATCCATAACTCCATCTTCCATTTCATCCTTGATTTAAAAACACATAATAAAATCATAGATACTATAGTCTCTTATGAACAACACCTTTAAAATACTTTTCTTTAACCCACTAAAGAACATAGAAACTTTAATTTTGGGTTGGATGATAATACCAGAAGTGTACCTCACATGTCTAGTGAAATTAGCCTCATAAGTTCCAACATATTCATCATCCCTTTGATTTGACTCAAGGAACTCTTTATCCACCTTTTTATGAATAATATAAGAAAATTAATTATTAAAAAATATGTTCTTTAACTAAACTCAACCCATGGATTCAATTTCATATTGTTTCCTCGTAATCTTGATTAGAGTCCCCGACTGGTCCGCTTCACCTTCTAACTGATAAACATCAAGAATGACTTTATCATGTATGAACACTGAATAATGGAGAATATCTTCTCAGTGGTCCTTATCTATTGTTTAGAAACATTTGGATCCGAAAAACTACTAAAATACGGTGGATGCCACCTCATAAAGGGATCAACAAAATTTTGTCCCCTACTTTTCTCATTTATAAGTCTAGCATGATCCATAACTTGATAAAGATGAGGGGCCATAACAATGATATTTTTTCATCCGAAATCCCATAGAATTAGGATTATCAGGTGAATAATCATTTCATTTTCCGCCATAATCAACATTAATATGGTTCTTCTGGGTTCCATCCATTGACTAAAACTAAAACGAGTATAATGTAAGAAATAATAATCATAATGGAAAACCACATAATCGTGAAAAAATAACTTATAGGATGTCTATATCATGAATCCTTTTTAATATATGACACCTTAGTTTTATCCAAGGTTATTTATAGACAACTTATATTTAAATCTTTTATGGTGGTTCATAATGAGTTTTTGGATTTCCAAATCATATCCCTCAGGAGTGTCAAACAAGTTGTGCACCAAGACCCATTTTTTTTGCAGCAGTTCCTGATCGAGTCTAGCTCAATACAGTTATTTCGGGTTACCCCTATATGAATCTGTGACAGATCCATATCCACTTGTAGTATCCAGATATAGATTTATTTCTAGAAAACCACTCACTCTATCCTTCACCAAAATTTAGGATATTTTTTATAATTTAAAACATTTCCTTATACATGTACTTAGGGATCTCATTATGGTTTTCTGTAACGCCCCGACCCCAGTTACCCAGAGTCGGTGCATTATTGCGTAACATTGGAATGATCACAAAAGATCAAGTCTCGAAAGACCTATTAGTTTAGTAGCCTTGGAAACACTAGATATATTCATAAATGGTACATCACATCATAAAGTGAAAAATCACAATAACTTAGTCTCCACAGTCCACACTTCTATCCCCTTTAGACTATCCCTGTAGGCCAATCATAAAATATTTCTTCACATCCTGGGAAAAATAAAACATTGACAGGGGTGAGCTCAGATGCTCAGTAAGGATAACAATATAGCGGAAGATTTCATAAATAAACATAAACATTTAAGGCAATGTATAACTAAAACAAAAGCCTTTTAAACTTGAATTTTAGCATAATATGGAAAGAGTAAAATGAAATAATGCTATTTACTTATTCACATGGATATTCTACTGGTCGAATAATCACATGAAATATCAATAACCACTTTTACAATGATGGAATGCATAATGCCATACTATCATAACCACGTAGCCAAGGCCTCGTGCCAAGATTACAAATAATATTTTGTTAAGGCCTCGTTCCAAGACACTAGTTTGTCTCATGAGACCTGCCAATGCATCAAGGAGCTACAGAGGGCTCCACCCATCACTTATTAAGTCCAATGCATTCCTCATATGAACAGGTTTAAACATATCATAAACCATAACATAATAGTGTAACATAAAACATGAATAAAGGGAACATAACATTTCCAAATTTCAATCACAAGATATCAATACAACACAGTTATATAATAAAAACACTTTCAAAACCATTTTCAATACCAAAATAAAATAAAATTAAAACTTTGTATTTATTTTTCATTTAAAAAAAAGTTACGGCTTGTAGAGGAAGCCGAAACTCAAATAATGGTCACGGCGGTGGAGAAGTCGTTGTCGCCGCATACGTACGACAAGAAAAACATTCTTTTTGTCATTTAGTAAAACACTTCATATAAAAATATTCCTTTTGAATGAACTTAAAAGTCAAAGGGGTTTATACACCGTATAAAATAAGTTTGTGTATAAAACAAAATATGCCTCAATGAACAGAGATTGAGACAAAGTCCCTTACAAAGATCATTATTAAATAAAATATATCTATTATTTGTATTCAATATATGTACACATAAATAGAGTATAAATAAAATATATGATATAATAATATCATGACATAATTTGAAAGTAGGAGATTAATCCAAAGAATGGAAATTGGGTTAAGAAGTTCTCTTACCTCGTGTTTCGATTGACTCGATCGTTCTTTGATATCCTGAATAATAAACTAGAGTTAATTTCTATTTGCTTAAGAACATTTTTCATGTTAATTATTCCTTTTATATCACTTATTACCATTTTATGAACATTATGTAATTATCTAAGTTAATAACGGTCATTTTGTCGATCTTTGGTACTTGAGTCAAAAATAAACTTCCTATAATTACAATTTGTTCATGTGGTGAAATATCCATTATATACAGAATTATATTCATGATGTAGATATCATATATATCATATATATCCAGTATATACATGCATTTATAATATTACATAACATTTAGAGGTAAGAAATGAAATGCACCGTTCATGGAGACGGTAAGCCGTACGTACGCATGAACGATACTTTCATTTCTATTTCATATTAAATGGAATGAAATCATAATTATATAGAGGTATATTATTATTACAGTATAATATAATTTAAAATACCATTTACTCCATCCTTTATACATCTCACATATGGCGGTAACAATTCAAATCACTTTGAGGGGGTGGTAGGCCGCACTTCCTAAAATGAAATTATCGTGTTTACCCATAATGGAAATCATAAAGGTATGCCATAAATGAAAAATACAGAAGAATAAGGAAAACATAAACAACATATATATCATGTATGAAAATATTTTCATCATAATGGCCACCATGAGAGGTGTTAAAATAAAATTGAACAATCATCGTTTCATGAGGCAGTAATTCGCCAACAACAGAAACAGTATGTTCTTTAACCATTAGATGAAGGTGTGTGTAAGTGTAAATAAAATCCTTCTCATAACAACATCCAAGTATATTTTGAATACTGGTGTTTTTACAAAAGAAAAGAATTAAAAGAGTATAGGGGGTTGGAGAAGCAAAATAAAACAACACAACATAAGAGAAGACATTACCTTAAATTTGGGTAACCCTTTTTGATTTGAGTGAAAGGCTTACTTGGGAAGACTTATGCCCAAAGTGAGGCTTCTAGGAGTAATAGAAGGAAGTTGATAGAGCATTTGGGCAGAGTAAGGCCGATCCAAATGGCTTTAAGGTGTGAATAAGGTGTTTATGGTGGGGGCCTTTTATAAGAGGGGAGGAGGGGCACTCATGGAAAGATTGAAATGTTACTTTATTATGAAATGATTTTAGGATTTTAAAGGTCCCATAATGATATATTTCGTGGATAAGGTGATAAGGGTTCGAAATAATACCATAAAATAGGTTTTTGACAAGTGTATGCCTTAGATTTTACATTATCGTTTCATTTTATTTAAATTGTTTAATTAATGACGTAATCACTGCATCATCATTCTGTCATAACACATTTAATTTATTTAATGTATAAAAATTATCAAAAAATTACCATGATGTAGGAAATATTTTTATCTTTCTAATGAATATTTATAGTAAAAAAGTTAACTTATATAACCCCATGTAATAATTTGTTTAGTAAAATAACACATGTTTGTGACAATTTTATTTTTACTTTAAATAAAAAGTTATTAATGTCAATTTCTTACCCAAGTGGCTCCATGGGGTCCCCAAGTTTACCCATGGATTTTCCTGGTCGTCCATGAATCATAAAATAAGGGTAGGACAAGTTTAAATGTATTTTTATATTTTTTATGATATCATTTTTACCTTAAATTTCACTAATTACCTTTAATCGCGATTAATTAAACTTAAAAGTTACTATTCACTAAAAATTATTTTAATCCCATTGAACCACATTTTAATTCCTAATGACAACCATGTATGTTGGATTTTTTAAAATCAAATCACAGAAGTCGTAATGTTTCATTTAAATGAAAAATCAGTTTTTAACTACCACTTAGTGGTTTTACTATTCATCAAAAATTGAAGTTTTTCAGATCAATGCCAAAAATTCACCCTAATCTATAATTGATATTCCGAATTCAAAGAATGATGTATATTTTACGAAAATTCCAAACATATAAGTTTCATTAATTAATTTTATAATTAATTCACGCTATCACAACAAATTGCGATTTTTAAGAAACAATATATATCAAAAGATTGACAATTTTTTATGTCCAATTTCAAAGTGAAATTAATTCTAATGAACACCATTGGATAAAATGGTAAAAATATATTCTAATTATACTTTAAAACCACTCAATAGTATAATTTATCACTATAAATTATTTTTATTAAAAAAGTTATTTTTTAAGTATTTTTCACTATTCATAAAAAATTGGATGTTCTCAGAAAAATACCAAAAATTCAACATAGGCTAACTTCGATATTCTGAATCCAAAAATGAAGTCCATTTTGAAATATAAAATATATATAATTTCAAAATGTGGGTATTAATATTCATAATGGCTATTTTGATTGGTCGTGGTGTGTTAGAATCTCGAACTTGCGTACAATGCAAGCTATTTCATTATTGAAAGAAAAGCGTACCGTGGAAGCTTGGGGTGTTACATTCTCCCCTCCTTCAATAAATTGCATCATCACAATTTGAAATTGTTCTTAGAAAATAAAAAGTTCAA
Organism: Viscum album; assembly: GCA_963277665.1. Lineage (NCBI taxonomy): Eukaryota > Viridiplantae > Streptophyta > Magnoliopsida > Santalales > Viscaceae > Viscum > Viscum album. Next base: position 398,863,036 of record OY728140.1, on the reverse strand, counting down.
AATAGAAAATACCTTTATGGAAAACCTACATCGAAAATAGGGTTAATAAAAATATAACATTAAAAGAAAGAAAGCGAAGTACAAAGGTCACCAGAGATAGCCCATACTAGGATTATATGAAAATATGGATATGGAGGAAAAACAAAACATCAAGGTCTGAGGGAGAGTTGTAGAAAACAGTATTAGGTGAAAGATAACCACAAGAAAATCAAAAACTTGTGATTGGTTAAATGGTCATTGAATTCCCAGTTGGAAAAGTTAACCGACAACGTTTTTGTTTTATGTTACCTTTCATAAAGTTAAGGAATTTATTTAAGAGATTTAATAATAACGTAAGGAAATATACTTACTTGTCATGTATACTTTCATTCTTTATTAAATTTTTACCACAAAACCATCTTTCACTCCAAATGGTAACATAACTCAAAAATAATATATTTATCCTAATTTTATAAGGTTTCAAATATTACCACATACCATTTAGATTAGGAAAACTATTTTTTAATAACCTGGGACTTCTTGTAGGCTAGTGGTATGTAAAAAAGGCATGTCGCACTATGGTTGTGGGTTCGATTCCTGCAGCTTTGTCCGACGTGAGGGGTTATCCCCCAACCTGCAGGTTGTCCTTTTCCTAAAACTATAGTATTATAATATTCCAAAAATAATCTTTAGAAATGTTTAACCTTAAACAACACTATCCAAGATTCAACTTAATCCATTCCAACCTTTATAGTTATCCAAAATACATCTGTCCAGACATTCTCTAAAAGGTATCTAAATTCCAAAATCAATTGTAACATCAGATTCCCCAAACAAAGTAAAGTTTATCTTATTGTCACATACTAAAAATATGATTACCTTCATCATATTAAAACCTTAATGAAAACAACAAGTACTGAAGTACAATCCTTATATATATCACATTATTCTTATAACCAGAATATAATCCTTGAGTCCAAAAGCACCAATACATTAATTATTCCACTTCAACTATAGTAACAACATAACATTGTCCTTGATCCCTTGGCCTTTTCTGAGTTAAGTTTCCCTGACGCTTAGGACATTCATTTGCATAATGCCCCATTTCCCTAAAATTTTAGCATTTAACATTGATAGCCTCTTTCTTTCCATTGCAATCACGAGCCTGGTGACCCTTTTCTCCACATTTATAAGAAACTCCCATTCCTTTTAGGCAAGTACCGGGGTGATTCTTCCCACAATTATCGCATAATGGAAAATCCTTCTTTCCCTCTTTCCCTTTATCCGTCTCTTGCTCCACCGTTCTTTTCTTCTCTTGCTTTACTTTATTGTCATAAAATCTAGAGAATTCCTTTTCTGTCTTGATAGAACATGAGACTATATCTTCGTACGTTGAGAAAGATTGTGATACTAAAGCTCGATGGAGAAATGGTTTTAACCCATCAAAGAAATGATCAATCTTACTTCTTGGGTTACATATATAATCTGTATCATGCCTTTCTAACCTTGTAAAGTTGGCCTCATACTTTGCGACATTCTCATCCTCCTTCTCGCTCAGACTCAGAAATTACCTTTCCATATCTGATCGATGGTAATGTGGAATGTATTTTTCTAAGAAATGCTCTTTGAACTCTATCCATTCCATACTTGATATTTCTTCATCTTCCTTTGTGTTTTGAATCAGTGACCACTATTGATCGGCATCTCCAGTAAGGTGGTAAACTGCCATGACAACCTTCTCCCTTTCGCTACTCCCCAAGGCGTAGAATATTTTCTCTAAGAAGTTTATCCATTCCTCATCTACTAATGGATTTGTACCCCCATTACATGTTGGCGGTTGTTGCCTCATGAAAAGATCTAACATTGATCCTCCACGTTGCGGATCAGGGTGCTCCATACGAGTAAGGTTATTATTCATAACCTGAGTGAGTTATCCCAGTATGGTGATAAGGTGATCAGCACCAGCTGTATCTCCAGCTCCACAATAATTATCTTGATCAGTAGGGTAATCCCTACATGGAGTGTGTGCATTTATACGGTTTCCATTCCTCCCACTAGGCACCATTTCTAAACATTGGCATAAACTAGATTAGTTTATGATTCAAAATAAATAATTCCATACTTGTAAAACACTTAACATAAATTGAAAATTTTATGGATATAATCCATAATCATAAAAACATATTTGAGGGAGTATATACTCATAAACCCTTCATAATGGTTTGTATAGAAAATGAGAATTATCCTAAGCATATCCATCAGGAGTGTCATAACCAAGAGTGCAGCAAGGCCCGTTGTCGTTCACCAGTTCCCGTTCGAGTCTAGCTCAAAGTGGTGTTTTCAGGTTTTACCCCTAGGTACATCTGTGCCAGAGCTGCCCCTACCTACTCGTATCCAGACAGGGATGTATTGCTCAGAAAACTCACAAAATCTCTATAATACCAAAATTCTAGGAAGATATTCTATACTAATTCTCAAATTATATCTTTGGGCTATGTGCTCTAATTAGATTTTATCTAAATCTAGCTTCCAAGGTTAGTAATAAACTACCCCTGATACCAACTGTAACACCCAGACCCCAGTTACCCAGAGTCGGTGCATTATTGCGTAACATTGGCATGATCACAAAAGATCAAGTCTCGAAAGACCGATTACTTTAGTATCCTTGGAAACACTAGATACATTCATAAATGGTAAATTACATCATAAAGTGAAAAATCACAATAACTTAGTCTACATAGTCCACACTTATATCCCCTTTAGACTATCCATGTAGTTCATTCATAAAATATTTCTTCACATCCTTGGAAAAAGAAAACATTTACAAGGGTGAGCTCAGATGCTCAGTAAGGATAACAATATAGAGGAAGCTTTCATAAATAAACATAATCATTTAAGGCAATGTATAACTAAAACAAAATCCTTTTAAACATGAACATTAGCATAATATGGAAAGAGTAAAATGAAATAATTTCATTCAATTATTCACATGGATATTCTACTGGTCAAATAATCAAATGCAATATCAATAACCACTTTCACAATGAAGGAATGCATAATTCCAGACTATCATAACCACATAGCCAAGGCCTCGTGCCAAGAATATAAATAATATTTTGTCAAGGCCTCATGCCAAGACACTAGTTTGTCTCATGAGACCTGCTTATGCATCGATGAGCTATAGCGGGCTCCACCCGTCACTTATTAAGTCCAATGCATTCCTCATATGAATAGGTTTAAACATATCATAAACCATAACATAATCGTGTAACATAAAACATGCATAAAGGGAATATAAAATTTGCACATTTCAATCACAATATATAAATACAACACATTGATATAATAAAAACACTTTCAAAACCATTTTCAATACCAAAATAAAAGAAAATCAAAATTTGTATTTATTTTTAATTTTTTTTAAAAAGTTATGGCTTGTAGAGGAAGCCGAAACTCAAATAATGGTCATAGCGGCGGAGAAGACGTTGTCACCCCATACGTATGACAAGAAAAACATTCCCTTTTTTCATTTAGTAAAATTCTTCGTATAAAAAGATTCCTATTGAATAAACGTAAAAGTCAAAGGGGTTTATACACCGTATAAAAGAAATTTGTGTATAAAACAAAATATGCCTCAATGAATGGAGATTGATACTGAGTCCCTTACAAAGATCATTTTTAAATAAAATATATCTATTATATGTATTCAATATATGTACACATGAATAATGTATAAATACAAGATAGGACATAATAATATCATGACATAATTTGAAAGTAGGAGATTAACACAAAGAATGGAAATTGGGTTAAGAGGTTCCCTTACCTCGTGTCTGACTTGACTCGATCATTCTTTAATCTCCTGAATAATAAAATAGAGTTAATTTATATTTTCTTAAAAAAAAATTTCATGTTAATTATTCCTTTTATATCACTTATTACCATGATATGAACATTATGTAATTATCTAAGTTAATACCGGTCATTTTGTCGATCTTTGGTACTTGAGTCAAAAATAAACTTTTATAATCACAAGTTGTTCATGTGGTGAAATATCCATTATATCAAGAATTATATTCATGATGTAGATATCATATATATCATATATATCCAGTATATAAATGCATTTATAATATTATATAACATTTAGAGGTAATAAATGAAATGCACCGTTCATGGAGACGGTAAGTCGTACGTACGCATGAACGCTACTTTCATTTATATTTCATATTAAATGGAATGAAATCATAATTATATAAAGGTATATAATAATTACATTATAATATAATGCATAATACCATTTAATCCATCCTTTATACATCCCACATATGGCGTTAACGATTCAAATCACATTGAGGTGGCGGTAGTCCGCACTTCCTAAAATGAAATTATCGCGTTTACCCATAATGGAAATCATAAAGGTATGTCATAAATGAAACATACAGAAGAATAAGGAAAACATAAACATAATATATATCATTTATTAAAATTGTTTCATCATAATGGACACCATGAGAGGTGTTAAAATAAGATTGAACAATCATCATTTTGTGAGGCAATAATTCGCCACCCACAGAAACAGTATGTTCTTTAACCATTAGACGAAGGTGTGTGTAAGTGTAAATAAAATCCTTCTCAGAAAAACATACAAGTATATTTAGGATATTGTTTTTCTTACAAAAGAAAATAATAAAAAGAGTTTAGGGGGTTGGAGAAGCAAAATAAAACAAAACAACATAAGAGAAGACATTACCTTAAAATCGGGTAACACTTTTTGATTTGATCCAAAGGCTTCATTGGGAAGACTTATTCCAAATTTTATGCTTATAGGAGTAAGAGAGGGAAGTTGATAGAGTATTTGGGCATAGTTTGGCTGAGCCAAATGGCTTTGACGGTGTGAATAAGGTGGTATTGGTGGGTGCCTTTTATTAGAGGAGAGGAGGGGCACTCCTGGAAAGATTGAAATGTTACTTTATTATGAAATGATTTTAGAATTATAAAGGTCCCCCAATGATATATTTCTAGGATAAGGTGATAAGGGTTCTAAATATTCCCATCCAATAGGTTTTTGTCAAGTGTAAGCCTTAGATGTTACATTATATTTTCATTTTATTTAAATCATTTAATTAATGAGGTAATCGCTGCATCATCATTGTGTCATAAAAAATTTAATTTATTTAATGTCTAAAAATTAAAAAGAAATTACCATGATGTAGGAAATAGTTTTATCTTTCCAATTAATATTTATAGTAACAACGTTAACTTATATAACCCCATGTAATAATTGTTTTAGTAAAACAAAACATTTTGTGACAATATTATTTTTACTTTAAATAAAAAGTTATTAATGTCATTCTCATACCCAAGTGGCTCCATGGGGTCTCCAAGTTCACCCATGGATTGTCTTGGTCGGACATGACTCATCCAATATGGGTAGGAAAAGTGTAAAGGTATTTTCATATTTTTATAATATCATTTTTACCTTAAATTTCACTAATTACCTTTAATCGCGATTAATTAAACTTAAAAGTTACTATTCACCAAAAATTTGTTTTAATCCCATTGAACCACATTTTACTTCCTAATGAAAACCATGTATGTCAGATTTTTGAAAATAAAATCACAGAAGTGGTAATGTTTCATTTAAACAAAAAATCAGTTTTTAACTACCACTTAGTGGTTTCACTTTTCATCAAAAATTGATGTTTTTCAGAACAATGCCAAAAATCCTCCCTAAGCTATAATTGATATTCCGAATTCAAAAAATATTTCTATTTTACTAAATTCAAAAAATATAAGTTTCATTAATTAATTTTATAATTAATTCCCGCTATCACAACAAATAGCGTTTTTTAAGAAACAATATATATCAAAAGATTGACAATTGTTTATGTCCAATTTCAAAGTGAAATTAATTCTAATAAACACCATTGGATAAAATGGTAAAAATATATTCTAATTATACTTTTAAACCACCCAATAGTATAATATATCACTATAAATTATTTTTATTAAAAAAGTTGTTTTTTAAGTATTTTTCACTATTTATAAAAAATTGGAAGTTCTCAGAAAAATGCCAAAAATTCAACATAGGCTAATTTCGATATTCTGAATCCAAAAATGAAGTCCATTTTGAAATATAAAATATATATAATTTCAAAAAGTGGGTATTACTATTCATTATGGCTATGTTGATTGGTCGCGGTGTGTTAGAATCTCGAACTTGCGTACATTGCAAGCTATTGCATTATTGAAAGAGAAGTGTATCGTGGAAGCTTGGGGTGTTACATTTTCTCATCCTAGTTTCCAAGTTTAACTAAAATAACCTCTTATACCACATATAACAACCTAGTATTTACATAAATTAACATTACATCATTTTTTTTGGAATGCCCAATACATTACAAAAACACAATCCTGAGGACTATAACAGTTTAGTTCCCTTGGAAACATGGATACAAAGACAATTGGTTCATAAAAGAACTACATTATTATCCAATAGGTTCTCCATGAGTATTACCCTACTTATATATATACTACATAAAAGATATCTTCATGACCTGGGAAAATGAAATATAAGAAATGGGTGTGCTCATATGCTCATTAAGGGTAAATAAAGGAGATACATAAGAATAATAATGATCATAATTGTATGAGAACATGATCATAACATTAGATATCATACCCTCCATATCAAATATCATAATCATTAGTAAATAAATAAATATTGTTATTTCATAAGACATGAATCATAATAGAATAAAATGACATGATCCATGAAATCATAATATAGTAATATAATATGGAATTGTGGGAGACACATAAGCATATAAAATTATTTCCATAGTAGTCAAGGAATTACATCCTAGGAAACATTTTTAGTATGGTTTTACAGCTCATACAATCTTGATAGTCATGGTTCACTCCCACAACCATCTTAGTAGTCAAGGTCCACTCCCAAAACCATCATAGCAAAAAAAGTCCTTTACAGAACTGAGTTCACTCCCCTTTGTAGTCATGTTTATCTCATGCGATATAAATCATTACCCATTTCATTAGTGAGAGATATAGGTCCACCCATTTCATGATTAAATTTTACATACATGTTCCATAAGATCATAAAGAATCATACCATAACCCATTAAATGAAATAGGTAACATAAACATTTCATCATATCATAACGTGTGTAAATGAGACATGTTTCATAATAATTTCATCAAAGAATAAACCATGAAAATAATAGCGTTTCATAAACATATAATCTATAAAAGAGATACAAATTTCATAAACATATAATCTGTGAAAAATAAATAGTTTTCATGTACATCATGCCATCAAAACATAAACCATCCCTAGCGGTCAAGATAAAACTATTCGGGCCACTGTGCCCGAACATCGAAATCATGCTCCCAAGTATCCTCTTGAATATATAAATTCTTACATAGGAATATATTAAGTGATATCATATTTCCCTACTACATTTTATCTCTCTGGTCTCTGATATGCATCAATCACTCCACATAATATGTGTCAGACTCTATCTCAACATCCACAAAGTCAATTAAAAGCGTAGGATCAAGCATGTACATCCAATGTATAGACACATGGAACACATTGTGAATACCTCGATTTCTATGAGGAATATCCAAATGGTAGGTTACTATCCCATTATACTAAGTAATCATTAATGATCCAAAAAATGTTATAGATATCCTCCCTTGCTTCTGTAATCGTGGATTCCTTAATCAATGAGTCACCCATAAGAAAACTTGATCACCCACAAAAACATTCAAGGTTCATCTCCTCCAATAATTATATGATCTATGTATGGTATGTGTCATGATTAACCACTTTACTATTAGCATCACTCTCTCAGAGGTCACATGTAACATACTCATCCCCACAATTTCTGCCTCGCCAGACTCATGCCAAGAAAGTTATGAGCGACATGATCGAACATAAAGAGCCTAAAAAAGTTCCATATGGATTGAATATTGGTTTTTTATAATATATGAACTCAAAAATGTCTATGTGATCATCCCAATATCCATTTAACTCTATAACTCTTTCCCATAAGATATCCTTTAGTATCTATATTTCCATGTCTTATTGTTCACCCTTCTGTGGTTGATACACTATACTCATTCTTAGTTGGGTACCCAAATACATCTGCAGGCCCCAACAAAACTATAAAGTGAAGTGTATATCTATGTATGGTACAATGTTAAAAAAAATTCAATAAAGATGTAAAATCTCTCATATGTGAATATTTCACAACTCAACAACTCTAAGGGTCTCTTCAATTGGAAAGAAATGAGCCACTTTCATTATCTAGTCAATTATCACCCAAACAGAATCAGGACTCCTCAAGGTCCTGGTTAACCCCATCAGTAAATCCATTTTCACATTTTCCCACATCCATTTAGGAATTAGAAGTGGATGAATTAAAACATTTTGATGATTATGTCCATCCTTTACCCTATGGTAGGTGAGGCAACTGGAAACATAATATGTGATATCCCTCTTCAAACCAGGCCCCCAAAATTTTCATAAGATATTTAGGTACAACAACATAAATCCTAGAGTCACGGACCATTTGGGAATATGAGGGTATCTCATAATATTCTATATAAATTAATATTGCACCACAATTATCCTGTGAACATAGATCAAGTCATCATTATCTATGGACCACCCTGGGACCGAATCATCAATTGTTATGTAATCATGCATCACCACTCACTCAGTATCCAACTCTTAGATGGACCTTAACCAGTCCAGTAAAGAATACATGATAACTAATGGAACACATGTCATAAATCCATGATCATAAGATTCATCAAATAGCTACTCATCCATCAAACTCGTGAGATATTATTCCTCCATTAATGGATGTCCTCAAGATATTGTTCCTCTAGCGTTTTCCTATTGAGATCATCAAAAATAAAATTACCTTTACCTAGAGAATATATTTTATCAAATAAGAATGTAAACATATAGTCAACACAATGTATCTACCTTAGATTCATATCTTTCTAGTAGAAGATATATCGCAAGCCATTGTGTCCTATTTTGATGAAACATTTCCCACCGATGATATATTATTGACAGTACATCTGAGTGTAGACCACAACTTCCAACTCCGAATCATGTGTTGGGTAGTTCCTATCATGGGGTTGCAACTGGTGTGACATATTAGATACTACCCTATCTATCTACATCAAAAAATCTCCCAAACTAATAGATAAATATTCACGATACATTTCATATCCAATCCCAGGCTCTATAAGAACTAAAACTCAAGTTATCATCATCATCCTCCTCAGCTCTAAGAAGGCCTCTTCCCACTGATCCAACCATAAAAAAATCAACCCATTTTTGGTTATCCCTATTATTGGTTCTTCAAAATAGAATAATTCCTCAATGAAATTTCAATAGTAACCTAAAATCCCAAGGAAACTTTAAATATAAATCACATTCCTTGGGAATTCCCAAGTAATCACAACTTCTACCTTATCTAGGCCCACTAAAATCTCTACCTAAAACATTACATGACCGGGAAACCACACATACTGGATAAAAAAGTTACACTTTGATAACATTGTATAAATTTGATGTTCAATAAGTGTACTCAATAAAATATCAACGTACCTATCATAAATATCTAATATCCTTGAATATATTACGCTTTTTTTCTATGAATAAAATGATGAATGATTGAAGATCGGAATTAAAAATCCTTTTTATGATATCTATTAACACTCATGGAGTATTTTTCAACCAATAAGTCATGATAAGATACTCATACCCTCTAAATCGACTCCTAAATGTTATCATGGGAGCATCCTTCAATCTAAAATTAATTTGATGGGATCCTGAGTGAAGATATATCTTGGAAAAAAATGCGTTACACATTATCAATCATATAGATCATAAATACTATGTAAAGGTATAATGATCCAAAAATAACATACATCATCACTTCATCATTTTGTGGAATATTGAATAAATTACATAAACACACGCCTAACGATTGCAATAGTTTAGTGCCCTTGAAAACATGGATACATAAACAACAAGTTCATAAAAGAACTGAATTATATTCAACTATGTTCTCTATTACTAGAAACCCTATTATACACATCATAAATAATTCATATCTTCATAACCTAGGGAAAATAAAAATAAGAAATGGGTGATCTCAGATGCTCAATAAGTGTAAATAAAGTAGATACATAAGCATAATCATGAGTATAAGGGCATGATAAAATGATTGTAACATTAGATGAGAATACCCTTCATATCAAAGATCATAATTAGGAACCATGGTATAAATATTGGAATCTCATAAGACATGAATCATAAGGGGAGAAAAGTAAATGAGCACTGAAATAAAACATGGAATTGTGCTAAACACCTAATAATATAAAATTATTTCCATAGAAGTGAATCCATTAGTTATAATTACATCCTAATAGTATGGGTTCAGTCCCCATACCATCTTTATTTTCATGGTTCACTCCCACTACCATCTTAGTAGTCAAGGTTCACTCATAATATCATCTTAGCAGACAAAGTCCTTTACTAAAACGAGTTCACACCGCATTCCATCCATGTATATATCTTGAGATATAACTCTGTAACCAAAAACATTGAGGGAGATATAGGTCCTACCCAAATCATAATTAAATCATATATACTTGTGTCATAGGATCATAAACAATCATATCATACCCTATGAAATGAAATGGGTAAAATAAACATGTCATCATATCCTAACCCGTGGAAAAGAGAGATATTTAATAATAATTTCATCAAATCATAACCCATGAAAAGAAGAATATTTTATTAACATATAACTCATGAGAGAGAAATAGGTTTCATAAAAATATAACCTAAGAAAGGGAAATGAAATTCATATACATCATTCCATCAAAACATAACCCAATTAGAGAAAGAATATGAATGGTACCCTTGGATCATTTTCCCCAAAAGGAATGAGTAACACCAATGGATGTCATCATATATGTGAAATAATTTTTAAATAATCATTAGAAACCTTTCTTGAGAAAAAATACCATATCTTTGGAAAACAGTTTGAAAAAACTTTTCACTGAAAACATTTAGAGGAATGTTGAAAACCTTTTTCATTAAAAATTGATTTTAAAATTAATAAAGGATGATTTGAAAACCATAAAAATATTTTAAAAATATTTTATTTACAAGTTATCTTAATATATCATTTTAAAAATATTTTTGAAAACATTTTTGAAAACATCATTTTAGAAAAAAGGGGTTTTCGACTGAAAGGATGATTTTTCTAAAAAAACTTCTTATTAGACTCTTGAGTACATAAAAGTGTAAATTATGAATAAAGAATGTATTATTGTGAAATTACCAGAGGATAATAAATATAAGTATAATTAATGAAGAAATGGATCATAATATATCATCAATGGAAACATAATCATAAACAATCCTGGTAAACAATTAGATTATAGAAATAAACTCTTACCACTTTGGTAACTCTGAATCATATTATCATAAAAGAATAATATTAAATGAAGCATAAGATATCATTAAAATAAGTAGATTCATGATATATCATGTCAAATGGAATTATATAAAGGTTATTAAAGGATATAGGTGCATAACAAAGCATTTGTCTCAATGAAAGAAAATTGAGTCAAATGACCTTACCGATTAGGTTATTTTGAACCATAAAACCCCATAAAATAAAGATCATAAAATGGATATGAAAATACCCAAAAACATCAGGATAATAATAATAGAATATATTCATGAACTGCATATATACAACACAAAATAAATGAGTTGTGAATAATGCATAAGTCTTGAAAAAATAAAAGTGGGACTAGAAATCCACTTACCTTGTGTCTAGACCCTCATTGTATTCGGTAAAACCTACTGTATAATAAATATATGATTATTATACAAATAAAAAAAACCATATTCATATATCTAATATAATATATGGTTTTCTATGACCTTAAAACACTCATTCAGTAACAATTCCATGTTAAAGTAACTTTCAATGTAATAACTGCTTTATTTTTTATACGTGTTTTGACTTATTTTATTTTTTGTTATTTTACATGTTTCATGATTTCCTAATTTTAAGAATGATAAATAATGATTTAAATAGCATATATATTTATTATAAATTTATTTATAATAATCTATAAATATAGAAAAATGAAATGGAAAACCCCGTTTATAGAGACAGTTGGTTGTACCTATGCATGACTGATGTTTCCATTTTCATATTGTATTAATAGAAAGGAAGTATATGATATGTATATAAATGTATATGTTATAATTAAAATAGTTTTATTGTTTCATATATATAATATTTTTACTAAACGTATCCTTAATACATTCCATGTTAACTGTGAACGAATCACAACACTTTAAGGAGGTGGTAGTCCACACATCCATAAACGAAGTTATTTTATTTAAACAAAATGGAAATTATGAAGGTATATGTTAAGTAATAATTAGAAATAACTAAATAAATAATATATATAATTTATATAATATATATAACATAAAAATATTGTGTCCATAATAATTATCGCCCATGAGAGGTGTTAAAGGAAATGACGCAGTAGTTCTTAGTACAAAAGAACGGTAAGTATATTACCCATTAGATGGAAGTGTGTGTAAGTGTAAGTAAAAACCATATAATAATAACATCTAAGTATATTTAGGTTTATGAGGTTGTTATATAATCATTAAATAATACGGTTTGTGTAGGTGTATAATGGAAATAATACAGAAGAGCTTGTGGAAGGATGGTACCTCTTCTTTCGGAAACTCATTTTGGTTTTCACAAAATGGATTCATTGGATAGATTATTACCAAAGGGAGGATTATAAAATGATAGGTGAGATGTTGGTAGATTATATAGAAAATGTTTGAAAGATAAAAGAGGCTTTATAGGTGTGAATAAGTGGTGGGACTGAGTGAACGTTTATAATGGAGGGAAATGACACACTTGGAATTTTACAAAACAAGTTTGGAGTACCCATGTTTTTACCAACCAAGAGACTTAAAAACGCACAAAAGTTTACCCATGAAGGGGTATTTTCAAATAATGGCCATAAAATAGTCCTAAAAAAGTTTATGGTCACTTTTACACCTTATACTCTAAGTTTAACCACTAATTAAACTGGTTTTGTACCTTAATCATTGTAATTAATTTTAATTACTTTCATGAATCAATTTGGTAAAAAATTAAGTTGAACTAATTAGACAATAAAATTTTGATAATTCCAATTATGGAATCCATTTATCCAAATTCTAATCACATAAGTGGAAGAAATTAGTTTCAAAATTAATCTGGTATAAGGCACGACAACGAGTTTTTAAAGTTTAAATGGTCAAATGTTTGAAGTCTTTTTATAACAAATTTCAATGTAAAATTAACTCCATTGACCTAAATTGGATTAATTTTTATTAAATTGATAAATATAAACTTTAAAAACAATCCAAAATATATTTTAACCATATAAATAAATTATATTAACAAGCATTTTTGGATTAAAATTTAGTATTTTTCATTTTTCTTCTGAAAATGATGTTTTTTCAGAAAAATACCAAAAATTAATCATAATATATTTCTGAAATTATGAATTCAAAAATGAAGTTTATTTAATGAAATTAAATTTATATAATTTTCTAAATTTAATTTTATCATTGTTCATAGAAGGACATAAAAATCAATTCATTTGAGAAAATATTATTTTCCATCATATAATGATTTGACCAAAAAATATTTACTTAGTTACAAATATGTTTTATTGATATAAAAAACTATAAATAATATTTAATAATTATTTATGACTATTCATATTACATTTTTTAATGTCTATGTTATAAATATATTGTTTACGTAGTTATAATAATAAAATATTATTTTGTAGAAACTCAGATTTGTGTGTAACGTAATCCAAGTTGGCGTTACATGTTGCACATGATTAAATTGTTTAAGAGAATTAAAAAATATCAAAAAAATTTAGCATATAACTAGTGACATAAGATAAAACTAATTTTTTCTAATTTTTTTTGTAAAAACTTAGGGTGCTACATTCTACGCCTCCCCCCAAATGAATTTCTCCTTGAAATTTGTCATTATAATGCAACAAAATGTGGATACCAATACATCATAATATCTGAAAGTTCCCATGTAGCTTCATCTAATAGGTGATTTCATCACAAAATATTGACTAGTTGAGTGGGATTATTTTGTAAAAAAATTCTATTTATGATGGAGAGTTTCAACTGGTTGTTCCTCATAAGGAAAAACATGCTCTAGAAATTGGACCTCTGAGTTTAGTGCATGGGAAGAGTCAGGTATGTACTTCCTTAGGATAGATACATGGAACACATCATGGAATTGAGATAGAATTGGTGGAATTACCAAGCAATAGGATATCATCCTGATACAGTCATCAATTTTAAAGGGGTTGATATACCTAAGGATTAGTTTCCCTTTCTTCCTAAATCTCATAAACGTACTCCAGGGAGAGATTAATAGAAAAAATTTCTTGACAACTTCACATTATAGAGCACATCGACTGTTAGCAGTATAACTTTTATATCAACTTTGTTCTTCCTTTATATTCTTCTGAATGTATTTAACCTTCTTTACCATTTGTTTAGCTGTCTCAAGTCCCTACAACTTTCTTTCTCCAACATCATCCCAACACATTGGAGATATATATTTCTTTCTATGGATTACTTCGTAAGGATCAATCTGAATGCTTGAGTGAATGCTATTGTTTTATGAAAACTCAACTAGAGGAAGGTTTTGATCCAAACAACCTTTAAAATCCATAGAACATGATCTCAACATATCCTCTAGGGTTTGAATTATTCTTTTAGAATTACCATTTGTCTTAGGATTATAAGTAGTAATAAAAAGCAATTATATATCTAGAGTCTACTGAAGACTTCAAAAAAAAAATTGAGGTAATCCTTGGATACCGATCAGATATAAAGGAATGTGGTACCACATGAAACCTTACCTCTTCCTTAATATATATCCTGAAAATATAGTCCATATAGAAGTATTATTTGATAGCAATGAAGTGTAATGACTTAGTAAGTCAATAAACGACTACCAATATAGAATTAAACACTTTTCAGGTTTTGAGGATTCGAGTGAAAAAATCCATTGTGATGTTCTCCCATTTCTATTTTGGTATAGTTAAGGGTTGTAACATCCCCTTATAATTTTTTATTTCATCCTTAACTTGCTATAATACCAAGCCCCAACATAAAAACTCTACAAAATCCATCTTTATTCCATCCCACCAGAATTATTATTTCAAATCTTTATACATATCCATACTTCCCCGAAGGATAGAGAATGAAGAACAATGCACTTACTCTAATAACAAATTCTTTAAATTTGGTATAGAAGGAACACAGACTTGGTTCCTGAACCTAATCATTCCACCATCATCAAGGTTAAAATATAAAATATATCTATCCTTGTTTTTATCTCTACATCTTCCTTCTGAACCTCTAAAATCTTCACTTTGATAGAGGGTTGAACATTCAATTCAAAAAAATAATATTTTTCCCCTTCTTTCAATATTTCAAGATCCATCCTTTGCAAATCAGAAAATATTGGGTCTTTTGTGATCCTCATCATGGATACACTACCATGATACTTTTAACTGAAAGAATCAACCAACTTTTTCACTTTCATTGGGTGGATATGTATTGATTAGTCATAACCATTTATTAGATCTATTCATCTTGTCTGGTTCATGTTGAACACCTTATCTATAAATATATTCATCAAACTCTTTTGATCCGTATATATATATCTCACTTTTCTCCATACAAATAATGCCTCCATATATTTAATAAAAAAATTACTACGGCTAACTCCAAAACAAGAGTTGGGTTATTTTTCTCTTGAATGTTCAATTCTCATGAGGTATACGTTATAACCATGTTATTATTCATTAGAATACACCCCAATACCTTCTTAATTTGATGAATCAATATAGATTAACAACCCTTCTACACTATAGGGTAATGTAAGGACATGTGAAATAACTATCCGTCTCTACAGTTCTGTTAAGTTTTCATCACATTCATCTTTCTAGAGGAACTTGGATTCCTTCCAAGTTAACTTGGTGAAAGTATTAGATAGTTATGAAACATTCTCCACAAACTATCGATAATATCCAGCCAAACCAAGACAAATATGGATATCAGTCACCATATTTGGTCTAGTCCAACATTCATTAGCCTCTATCTCTTTTGGATAAATAGATATACCTTCCATTGAGATTATATGACCTCAATATGAAACCTTTTGCATCCAAAATTCATACTTTGTAAAATTTTGAAAAAGTTATTCTTTCGTTAGGGTATTTAGTGAAATTATGAAGTGATCTTCATGCTCTTCCTTTCCCTTTGAATATATAGGAATATAGTATATAAAAACTACAAAAAACAAATCAAGGTAATCTATAAATACTCAATTCACCAAATCCATGAATATAGAAGGGACAATTGTAAGACCAAATTGCATCATTATATATTCATAGTGACCATACCTTCTACGTAATTCCATCTTGGGTATATCCTCCTTATTAAAAATTAATTGATTATATCTCAAATGAAGGTCAATCACAGAAAAGTATTTAGATCCTCATAGTTGATCAAAAAATTCAACAACATGGGGAATATGATACTTTTTCTTCATCGTTATCTTATTTAACACCCAATAATTAATGCAAAGTCACATAGAACTATCTTTATTTTTTAGAAACAGAATAGATGCACCATAACATGATAGACTTGAATGAATGAATCTATTATCAAGGATTTCATGGAGTTGATTCCTTAATTCATATAACTCAATTGGGTCTATTATATAAGGAGATGATGAAATTGTTTTGGAACCAGGTAAGGTTTCTATTGAAAACACAACTTAATGTTTTGGTGGAAGACTATGTAACTCTTATAGAGAGACATCCAAAAATTTGCAAAAATATGCATATCATTGATGTTGATTTTCTCCTCAACCGTTTGAAATAACTACAACTTTTTAATTGGAATTAAGACTCATTCATTGCATGTGTTATCCATTATAATTTCATACTTATCAACACATTGATAGAAATAATAGGATGGTTTGGAATATAAAATGTTACTTCCCTTCCTCTACAATTGATGTGGGATTTATGTAGATAAATTTAATACATTCCTAGGATAACATAAACTTAAACTAGAGGAAGAATGAAAGGATTTTGAGCAATCATATTTCCACCATTGTCAATTGGAGAGGAATCATAGACTTGAGATGAAATCATCATACCATTAAAGGTTTTCACTACTAATTCCACATCTAATGGGTTGGGTGGAATCTTAATACCCTTAGAAAATTCATTATATAGTAAAGCGTGTGTAGATCTATAATTAAATAAGACATTTCTAGTTCTGGAGTGATGGTAAGTGTACCTTTCACCATGTTGTTATCTCACCCCTCGTCAGAAATAGCGATCACATAATATTTCACCTTTTACCATATCTTAAGATGTTATTGACATCAATTATCATCATTAAACTTCATATTTGGCCACTAGTTAGTATAATTATATTTCACTTTACACTTGAAGCACTGATGTGGGTTGGTTTATTTTGTACAGCTCTTTCTCTCCATTTGCATTTTTAGCTAACTTATCCCCATCACTTCAACAATCAAATGTTCACTGACCTTCCCTTATAGACTTAAAACATTTATTAGACATTTTAAGATAATCCAATCTATGATTGTTTCCACACATAGAGTATAAATAAAATTTTATCTTCTTCTCTTCGTGGTGTTTAGATTTTCCATTAAACCCCATATTCCTTTTCTTGTCAAAACCACGAGATTAATGCATAACTCCATCTTCCATTTCAACCTTGATATAAAAACACATAATAAAATCATAGATACTATAGTCTCTTATGAACAAAACCTTTAAAAGACCTTTCTTTAACCCACTAAAGAACATAGAAACTTTAATTTTGTGTTGGATGATAATACCAGAAGTGTACCTCACATGTCTAGTGAAATTAGCCTCATAAGTTCCAACAGATTCATCATCCCTTTGATTTGACTCAAGGAACTCTTTATCCACCTTTTTATGAATAATATAAGAAAATTAATTATTAAAAAATATGTTCTTTAACTAAACTCAACCCATGGATTCAATTTCTTCTTGTTGCGTCGTAATCTTGATTAGAGTCCCCGACTGGTCCGCTTCACCTTCTAACTGATAAACATCAAGAATGACTTTATCATGTCTGAACACTGAATAATGGAGAATATCTTCTCAGTGGTCCTTATCTATTGTTTAGAAACATTTGGATCCGAAAAACTACTAAAATACGGTGGATGCCACCTCATAAAGGGATCAACAAAATTTTGTCCCCTACTTTTCTCATTTATAAGTCTAGCATGATCCATAGCTTGATAAAGATGAGGGGCCATAACAATGATATTTTTTCATCCGAAATCCCATAGAATTAGGATTCTCAGGTGAATAATCATTTCATTTTCCACCACACTCAACATTAATATGGTTCTTCTGGGTTCCATCCATTGACTAAAACTAAAACGAGTATAATGTAAGAAATAATAATCATAATGGAAAACCACATAATCGTGAAAAAATAACTTATAGGATGTCTATATCATGAATCCTTTTTAATATATGACACCTTAGTTTTATACAAGGTTATTTATAGACAAATTATTTTTAAATCTTTTATGGTGGTTCATAATGAGTTTTTGGATTTCCAAATCATATCCCTCAGGAGTGTCAAACATGTTGTGCAGCAAGACCCATTTTGTTTTTGCAGCAGTTCGTGATCGAGTCTAGCTCAATACAGTTATTTCGGGTTACCCCTATATGAATCTGTGACAGATCCATATCCACTTGTAGTATCCAGATATAGATTTATTTCTAGTAAACCACTCACTCTATCCTTCACCAAAATTTAAGATATTTATTATACTTTAAAACATTTCCTTATATATGTACTTAGGGATCTCATTATGGTTTTCTGTAACACCCCGACCCCAGTTACCCAGAGTCGGTGCATTATTGCGTAACATTGGCATGATCACAAAAGATCAAGTCTCGAAAGACCTATTAGTTTAGTAGACTTGGAAACACTATATATATTCAAAAATGGTACATTACATCACAAAGTGAAAAATCACAATAACTTAGTCTCCATAGTCCACACTTCTATCCCCTTCAGACTATCCCTGTAGGTCAGTCATAAAATATTTCTTCACATCCTGGGAAAAATAAAACATTGACAGGGGTGAGCTCAGATGCTCAGTAAGGATAATAATAGAGCAGAAGCTTTCATAAATAAACATAAACATTTAAGGCAATGTATAACTAAAACAAAAGCCTTTTAAACTTGAACTTTAGCATAATATGGAAAGAGTAAAATGAAATAATGCTAT
This sequence comes from Viscum album, assembly GCA_963277665.1. Lineage (NCBI taxonomy): Eukaryota > Viridiplantae > Streptophyta > Magnoliopsida > Santalales > Viscaceae > Viscum > Viscum album. The sequence continues at coordinate 398,843,540 of OY728140.1, read as the reverse complement.
TTACTTATTCACATGGATATTCTACTGGTCGAATAATCACATTAAATATCAATAACCACTTTCACAATGATGGAATGCATAATGCCATTCTATCATAACCACGTAGCCAAGGCCTCGTGCCAAGATTACAAATAATATTTTGTTAAGGCCTCGTGCCAAGATACTAGTTTGTCTCATGAGACCTGCCAATGCATCAAGGAGCTATAGCGGGCTCCACCACTAGTGGAAATACTGGCTTTAACGTCGTCGTAATAACGTCGGTTTTTTAAAAACCGACGCGAATAGTATGTGCGGGGAATTTTTAACGTCGGTTTTACAAAAAACCGACCCCAAAAATAATTATGCGTTGATATTTCGCGTCGGTTTTGAAGAAAACCGACGCCAATAATATTAGTATACATATTTTCTGTGTCGGTTATCCTCAAAACCGACGCGGAAAATAATTAAAAAAAGGTTTCGGCGTCGGTTTTTTTAAAACCGACGCCGAAACTAATAAAAAAAATATATTCCGCATCGGTTTTCCTGAGAACTGATGTAGAAAATAAATTTTTAAAAATGTTTCGGCGTCGGTTTTCATGAAAACCGACGCCAAACTCATAAGTGAATATATTCCGCGTCGGTTATTTTAAAAACCGACGCCGAAAATTTTAAAACAACATTTCGGCGTCGGTTTTCCTTAAAACCGACGCGAAAATTATTTTAAAAATATTCACGGTCAGAAACCCTCATTTTGTTCGATCGTCGAAATCGAGTTCCGATGTGGCGCTTCGGACTCCCGACGACCTTCGAACCTTATTTGCGATCTTGGACAGCCATTATTGAAGGTTTTTTGTCGTCTGCACGATTTTGGGTATGTGTTCTTCCTCTTTATCTCTTGTTTCATATCCCATTGTTTATTTCTTTATCAATAACCCTATTTTGCGTGATTTTGATTATTGGTTAGATTTTAGTTGCAATTTATCATTATTTTTTGATTGTATTATCATTGTTGGTGTAGATTTGATATTGTTTGTTTTTGTAAGTAATTATACCGGTCGCAGTTTGGATTTAACATCTCCATTCGGGTTGAACTTCAAATTTTTTGTTTGTATTATCATTATTCCTGTTTAAAATGATCTTTCATTACATTATGAAGTACTATATTTTTTATTCCATTTCCATTTTAATAAATTCTTCTTCAAAAAAATAATTTTATTATGTTAAATGAATTCACTCACATTTTTGCATGTATTTTGTTGTTATTTCATTCCTTCTTGAGATTTACCAAGCCAAATTCCTCAATTATCTTTGGTTCTCATCATTTAACTAAGACATGAATAATTACCACTATCTATTATGTTAAAAAAATTTGAATAATTATTTTCATGCCATTATATAATAAATAACTTTTCTTGCAATGTCCATAATACGACTAGAATCATACATTTAATGTATTGTAATTATTTCTTCGTAGATAATAATATAATCATTATCCCTCTATTAATCTTCAAAAATACCTTTCCACTTTCATATGTGGGGTTAGATTCATGCATTTTTAATAAATATCCTCTTAAACTTATCTCATTCCATTGATTATATTTATTCATCTTTCTCTCCCTCTAAATAATAGTCATGAAATGATTTACTTCCCCCCTCTAAGTCATAGGCTGCAAATAAAACATTCTCATGATCTAATCTTTCATGGATGGATAATATATTTCTCTTCATGTTGATCCATTCCTTGACATGTTTTGCTGCAATAGAACCATGGAAGGGGGTGTAAGTTGTCACCTACAATATGCAATGGAATTTTTATCCCTCCATAATGAATTTATATGTTCAGAATTCCCTATTATAAAACGCATGGATTGAGGGAGTTGAGTTATCATAGTCACCAAAAATTGTATCATGTCTCTTAATACACATTGTCTTAAATGAGGATAGTTATTGCACTATTTTTCACATTAATTTTTCCATGATTCATTCATGTTACATCAAATGAATAAAAAAATAAATATAGTGTGATCAATAGTAGTCATAGTGAGAAATCATATTATCTTTCATGTCATTCATATGATATTTATATCATGAAACTTTATTTTCAAAAAATGAAACCATTGATTTAACCATTTTGTCCATGTATTTCAATATAACACACATGTATATAATATGAAAATAAACTATTTACTCTATTTGTAAACGTGTTTCATATCTGATGTCTTTTATCTGATTATCAATAGTTTTTATGGAATATGTTTTTGTTTACAATTTATCTGATAGATATTTAAATGTTTCTATGTTTTAATATATTCATCAATTATATTGTGATATCAGGTATTAATGGATCATAATTGGATTTATCTACGAAGAACTACTAGTGAATATGAAAGAGGAGTTGACAATTTTTTGGAATTTTCTAAACGGCATAATCAAAATATTGATTTGATTTTCTGTCCATGTGTGAATTGTGTAAATATGAGAAAGTTAAACTTCAGAGAAATCAAGGATCATCTCATTTGTTATGGTTTTAGCCTTAATTATACACATTGGATCTTGCATGGTGAAAGAACTGAAAATTCAACATCCAATGTTGATGACGATATTCATAATGAGGCAGAGGATCGTATTGAAGAATTAATTCATAATTTAGGTGTTGAAACCATCTAAAAAATACCAACTGTTGAACGATTGTATGTAGATTCTGAGAAACCATTATTCCCAGGTTGCAGTAAATATACAGTGTTATCAGTAGTTTTGAGATTAGTTAACTTAAAAGAAAAAAATGGGTGGAGTGATAAAAGTTTCTCCAGTTTACTTGAGCTTTTAAAAGAGCATCTTCCAGAAGGAGATGGGCTTCCAGATTCCAATTATGAGGCGAAGAAAATATAATGCCCAATGGGATTGGGGTATAAAAAGATACATGATTTCCCCAATGATTGTGTACTGTATAGGAAAGAAAATGAACATTTATCAAGTTGTCCTACATGTGTAACATCACGCTATAAGATGGATGATAAAGTCAACTCAGATTCATTTTCAGGTGATGTCATGTAACGTTATGAAAAATCAATTTTTTTTTACTTTCCAATGATATTATCCAATATTTTTTTCAAACAATTCTGATAATTCAATTCTGATTTATTTTTAGGTACCAAAATCAAAACTCCATCTAAATCAATTTGGTACCTTCCAATTATTCCTCATTTGAAGCGTCTATTCCCAAATTCAAATGATGCAAAAAGGTTAAGATGACATTCAGATGAGCGCATTTCTGATGGTAACTTACGTCACCCAGCCGATTCACCACAGTGGAAGAGTTTTGATAAAAAATTTCATGATTTTGGAAGTGAAGTTAGAAATATCAGAATGGGATTGTGTACTGATGGAATGAATCCATATCGGAGCCTCAGTAGCCAACATAGTTCATGGCTTGTTTTGCTGGTACTTTACAACTTGTCCCCACATCTATGTATGAAGAAAAAATATGTTATGATGAGCTTGATGATTTCTGGACCAAAACAACCGGGAAATGATATTGATGTGTATCTTACACCATTGATTGAGGATTTAAAACTGCTATGGGATAAAGGTGTTACAGTTTTCGATGCATACAAGAAAGAGTATTTTCTTTTGCGTGCTATGATAATGTTTACTATAAACGACTTTCCTGCATATGGAAACTTATCTGGATATAGTGTTAAGGGACATAAAGCATGTCCAATTTGTGAAGAACAAACTTCATATTATCAATTGCAGAATGGAAGAAAGACAGTGTACATGGGACATCGAAGATTTTTGAGAATTGATCATCCTTATCGTAGATTGAGAAAAGCATTTAACGGTTTACAGGAATACAACCTCCCCCCTCAACCATTGTCAGCTGAAGAATATTATGACATAGTGAAAGATATTGATTCAACATTTGGAAAGAGAAAAAGTTCTGGTTTACAAAAACATATCTGGAAGAAGCAGTCTATTTTTTTCGAACTAGCTTATTAGAGATTTTTAGAGATAAAACATAACATTGATGTTATGCATGTTGAGAAAAACATATGTGATAGTTTTATTGGAACTTTGTTAGACATAAAAGGAAAGACAAAAGATGGATTACATGCTAGATTGGACTTGATATTAATGCGAATACGTTTGGAGTTAGCTCCCGCTGTGAAAGGAAAAAGAACATATTTACCTCCAGCTTGTCACACATTAAGCAAGATTGAAAAGATGAATTTTTATCAGTGTCTTCATGGTATTAAAGTACCCATCGGTTTTTCTTCAAATGTGAATAATTTTGTGTCATTGAAGGATTGTAAATTAATAGGTATGAAATCACATGATTGTCATGTGTTAATGCAACAAATTCTACCAGTAGAAGTGCTTGGTATATTACCGAAAGCTGTCAGGAAGACAATCATCAGGTTATGTAATTTATTTAAATCCATTTGTAGCAAAGTCGTTGATCCAAATTTGTTAGATTTGTTGGAGAATGAAGCAACTCTTATTCTTTTTCAACTAGAAATGTATTTCCCACCCACATTTTTTGATATAATGGTTCATCTATTGGTTCATTTGGTGCGTGAGATAAGAATGTGTGGGCCTGTTTATTTAAGATGGATGTATACTTTTGAAAGATATATGAAAATTTTGAAAGGATATGTTAAAAATCCTTATCGAACAGAGGCCTATATTGTTCAAAAATATGTATCAGAAGAGGTGATTGAGTTCTGTACTGATTATTTGAATGAGGTGGAGCATATTGGTCTCCCTCTATCTCGACATATGACAGTTGACAGAGAAGGTAGAGGGGTTAGAGGCTTAAAGGTAAAGTTCATTCCATGTGATGAATTGATGCAAGCACATTTATACATTTTGAACAACACAGATGAGGTTCAACCATATATATCCTCACATATTGCTGAATTAAAGTTACAATATCAGAAAAGAAATGAAAAGTGGTTGATGATTGAGCATAAGAAGACATTTGTTTCATGGTTTAAAGAGAAAGTTACCCCAGATATATCTGTATCAGAAACATTGAAGTGGTTATCAGGGGGACCATCTTTTAATGTGATCACTTGGTCTGGTTTTGATATCAATGGCTACACATTTTATACAAAAAACCTGGATGACAAGAGTACCGTTCAGAATAGTGGTGTGATGGTATTCGCTGAAGCAGTACATTTTTCGAGTGCCAAAGATAAAAACCCAATTTCTGCATCAACATCATATTTTGGAGTTATTGAAGACATATGGGAAATTGATTATATTAAATTTCGAGTCACTATTTTTAAGTGCAATTGGGTTGATAGTAATAGTGGCGTGAAACATGATGAATATGGGTTTAAACTGGTTGATTTGAAAAGATTTAATCACAACGAGGAACCATTTATCTTGGCGACACATGCAAAACTAGTATTTTATGTCATTGATCCGTCGAATGATCAGTGGTTAGTTGTTTTGCAAGGGAAAAGATATCATTTGGGTGATGATGATGATTCTGATGATGCTAGTGATTTATATGAGCCTTATTCATCTATTATGCAATTTTCAGATGATTACAATGAATATAAGACAGACATAGTGCATGCAGTACGTACCGATCATGATGAAGAGACGTGGGAAAACACTAAATTAGTCTCCTAATTTTTCTGGTAAATATTTATATTTTGTGTCTATTTTTAAAACTTACAAATGCATGCCTCTATTTTTACATATTTATTTTTCATTTCCTTGTTTCTAATTATTCAGTTTTCTAATGATATGCAGGTACCCAAAATTTCATTACACTTTCTAGTAGCAATGTCAAATACAGATAGAGAGGAGCAGTTACCGAGGTATATCTATTTTGACATATTATTAAATATTCAGTAATATACATATTTAATGAAATAAAACTGTTAATTAATAAAAAAAAATTGCAGGACTACTGATGCGTCCTCGGCGGAGGAGACTTCTCCAGTTACTACTCAAAAATCAAGTTCTCTAGTTGGTAAACGTGGTATTACATGTTTACCAAAACTATCACTCGCTCGTGATGATAACAAATCACACATCCGTTTTGATGATAATAATAATGCAGTTGGCCCAAATGCAGTTCAGTTTGTTAGTTATATAGCGATGCAGAGCCGTTGCAGGATTAGTATTTTATATCCGGATTGGAAGTCAGTAGACAGGACGGAGAAGCAACCGCTTTGGGAGGCCGTGACTGTAAAATAACTTTATTTATTTATTTTATCTCATTTTTTTAATATTATATAGTTTAAATGACATATTTAATTTTTTCAATTACAGATGACATTCAATTTTGAGGAAACCAAAGAAATTAGGAAAAGACATCTCTCTTTAGCGGTGGTTCAATGGAGAGATTTTAAAAACAAACTGACGAAAGATTATGTTTTTGGAAAGAGAAGGTTTGAAAGCCCATGTCTTAAGTATCCATATATAGATGAAGAAACATGGAAGCGATTTGTTGATAGTCGTCAGGAAGAGAAATTTCAGGTATTGTAATTGTTTTATATTTTAAAATTTATGCTATATTTTCCTTATTACTTATGTGTTTATTTTTATGTAACAGGCATCCAGAAGATCTCATCAGCAGATCCAGTTGAAAAACGTATACCCTCATACTTTATCATGTGGAGGATACTCGTATTTGGAGCAGAAAATTATTGAAGAAAAATTTGAAGCATTAAGAGCTCGATCAAGTAGTGGTTCAGAAGAGGTCTAGTATGGTCCTCCATCTCCCCCCACTCGCCATGAGAAATTGAAATGAGCAAGAAGAAGAAGAAATGAACAATATCTTACAGACGAAGCTCATCAAGTGGCTGATAGAATTGTAAGTAAATATTAATTCTTTGTTAACAATTTTCCTTTTTTATAATTTATAAACACTAATATAAATTTTCTATTTTTCATTTCAGGATGAACTTCAGGAGAAAGAGACACAGGGATCTTTTATCCCCGAGGGTAGGATGGATATCCTAGCCACTGCTTTGGGAAAGGCTGAACACCCCGGCCGTGTTAGAGGATATCAGGCGGGTGTTAGTATTCGGAAGGTTTTTGGTAAGAGTAAGCAACCAAGAGACCCGAAAATCGAATAATTAAAAGAAGAGCTGCAGGATATGAAACGGTCTTTGGGTGATCAAATTCAAGCAGCAGTACAGAAGGCTTTATTAGAACACTTGGCAAGACAGTCACAGTCTGCTCATCCTTCCGAGGTATATTATTTACTGTTAACAATTTTTCTTTTCTATAAATTATAAACACTGATATAACTTTTTCATTTTTCAACATTCTCAGCCTACTCACTCAGACTATCCTGCCTCATATGCTTACCCAACACCGTCTGGGCAGCCTTCCGAGGTATATTATTTAATGTCATCAATTTTTCTATTTTATAAATTATAAACACTGATATAACTTTTTCATTTTTCAACATTCTCAGCCAACTCACCCGGACTACCCTGCCCCATCTGCTTACCCTGCCCCGTCTGCACAACCATTTGAGGTATATTATTTTATTTAATTTTTAATCAATTTTTCTATGTTATAAATTTTAAACACTAATATACCCTTTTCATTTTTCTGACTTCTCAGCCTGCTCACCCTGACTACCCTGCCCCACCTTCTAACTTTGAGCCTCCACCTCCTCCATCGGATCGAACCTTATATTGTGAGTTGTTTGCGGGAGATCCTCATGTACATATTGTTGCGTTAGAACAAGTGTATTTTTTGGGGGACTCAGTACATCATCAGCCTATGCAGATGGGTCAGGTTAGAGTATCAGTACTTGTTATTATATATCCTACTGCTCTACTACCATTTCCTACTGCGGAGATCACCAGTGTTGGGGAATGTATGGGCCATTTTTTACTTTGGCCAACTGCACTTCTTCACTATATTTCACATGAGGTATGAGTTTTTTTGAATAGTAATTAGAAATGATTCCAAATTACTTATAATGTTTTCTGACATTTAACTTATATAGGAATATCTGAAAGCAAAAGAAACTGTACAAATGTAGCAAAATGTTCAGAAACAGTCGGCTATAGATACTTCTGATATATCTTTCGGGTTGAAAAGATTATCTCAGTGCTCTTCTTCCTTGAATTTTATCTATGAGTTTCGGATGATGTCCGATATATGTGGAAGAAATTATAAATTGAGAATATTGAAAGAAGATATCATGAATTTAGTTAATTTTGAAGAGATCGGGCTGAATGTGGTGCAGTTGTTTTCCATGTAAGTAAATTGACGTTTGAATTGCTATTTCTTTAATACAATATTGTTATGTCATTGACTAACTATATTTTCTTTTTAAATTAGGTATCTATCCAGGTTTCTTTTAGAAAATGAAACTACAAGCATTTACAGCTTTATAGATCCAGAGTACATTTCCTTGGAAGTCAAACATGTGAAAAATGATGAAAGAGTTCAATATATATCCGAGAGATTATCACAAACAGAGATTCAGTGCTGGTTTTTGCCATTTCTTGATAAGTAAGAATATCAACATAATTATGAACTCATGATCATTATAATGTCATTAATTGTGACCTTTTTGTATTATAGGGGGAATTGGATGTTAGGTGTATTTTCCCCAAATGAATGCACCTTATATTGGTTTTTCTCTTTATTAGGAAAAGTGCGTAAACCGTTTTCCAAATTATTAAACAGGTAAGTTGTTTTTTCATTTTTAGAAGTTTTTTATGTTTAATTTTAATTGTTTACACAAGTTTTATTAGTTCTTATATAAAAAAATGCAGTTCATGGAAACATTTTACAAAGGAAAAGAAACCAACGAAAATCAAATATGTGGAAGTACAGGTAATTAGTTTTTATATTTTTGTTATATATTGGGTTTCATTATTAGTTAAATGTTTTATAACTGCAGTGTCATCGTCAAAATGGACATGTTGAATGTGGTTATTATATTCTACGATTTATGTACGAGATAATCACAACTGGGGAAACTACTGATTTTCATAAGGTTAGTTTTATTAATTTTTTTATATATTTTCATCCACATTCTTCTATTTATTAATTTCATATCATTTAATATTATTGTAGGTATTCAATGATTCATAGTCATATTCTCAATATGATATGATCCATATTCAATCTACTTTTGCGGACTATTTGTTAAGTCTGATTAAGATTTGAGGTATGTATATACTAATATTTATAAATAATAATATATATGGGTTTAAAAAACTAACTCTTATGATATATTAGGTGTCTGAACCTACTAATAATCAAATGAATGCTTCAACAATAACAAACAATGAGCATGTCATATATTTCAGGTACGTGTATTTTCATTCTGCTTTACTGAGTTTTCTCAAGCGCCTCTCCAAAAACTGTTTTATTGAATCTACTAATAATCAAATGAATCCTTCAAAAATAACCAACAATAAGCATGTCGTATATTTCAGGTACGTGTATTTTAATTCAGAATTAGTTATTATATTTCTTTTCATTGTTATTTCTTAAAATCATTTGTCTGTACAGTGACAGATCTAGAGGGTGGTACTTGGATCATGAACATAGAGATTCGTATAGCGAAATAACATTCACAAACACTAAAAATTGTCTCCCTTGCATGCACATCAATATCTTCTAGGCCTTTTTATTTTTTATGCAAATAAATATCGGAAAATGATTGCTGAGAAGCATATCACATAATACCTGAAACAATGCTTAGTGGGTTTGCACAAAGATAAAATAGAAGGCGTCAATTTTTAAGGTATGTTTCTTTATGTCTCTTCAATCTGCATTTGATTTCAATTTTCTAACCTATTTTTTGCACTCAAAATTATTTCTCTGTTATTCCATAACTTAAACAAATAACAATAGTGAATGGGTAATGCACGCCTATATGGAGAAAATATAAAAACCTAAGGTTGGGGGTGGTGGGGATCCTATGGTGAAAAGACACCCCCAACATCTTCAGTGGGGGAGGTGAGGAAGAGGTTGCATCGGCTTAGTATTCCTGGAATTTTGATCAGGAGTCGTAACATTTCATTTTGGTAATTTACTTTGTGAAAAAAATGAATGATTCAAATAAACTACACATTTTCATTTAATGTTTATTCATTGCACTAATATCTTGCATTGATTTTTTCACGCACATCTCATTAGTTTCATTACTGTTTTGACAGGATTGGTGCTATCTATGGGAGGAATCTTACAATGATTGATACTGAGTATGGTTAGATTAAGAAAATGCACCATGTAGGTACGTGTATTTTAATTCTTCTTTACTTTGAGTTTTCTCAAGTACTTCTGTTAAAGCTGTTTAATTGTTTTTGTATACTTCGTTTTTTTTTTCAGGGTTCCGATTTTTTTGGAGGAGAAAATATATGTATTTTCTTTAAAAAAAATTTATTTACGGCGTGGGTTTTTTTAACAACCGACGCCGAAAGTTTCCTATGGCATCGGTTTTTAAAAAAACCGACGCCGAAAATGCTGTGTAAATTAGTTTCGGCGTCGGTTTTTAGAAAAACCGACGCGGAAAACCGATATTTCGGCGTCGGTTTTATATAAAACCGATGCCGAAAACCTAGTCGACTCTATTTTCCGCGTCGGTTTTTTAATGAACCAACGCGGAAAATAATGTCTAAATGTAGTGTCGGCGTCGGTTTTATAAAAAACCGACGCCGAAGCTCATAAGAGAATTATTTTTCGCGTCGGTTTCTATGAACCGATGCGAAAACTGTATTTTTAACGTCGCCTATAAAGACGTCGGTTTATAACCAATGTTAAAAATTAAAAAAAAACCCGATGCTAAAAAGTGCTTTTTCACTAGTGCACCCGTCACTTATTAAGTCCAATGAATTCCTCATATGAACAGGTTTAAACATATCATAAACCATAACATAATAGTGTAACATAAAACATGCATAAAAGGACAATAAAGTTTCCAAATTTCAATCACAAGATATCAATACAACACAATTATATAATAAAAACACTTTCAAAACCATTTTCAATACCAAAATAAAATAAAATAAAAACTTTGTATTTATTTTTCATTTAAAAAAATGTTACGGCTTGTAGAGGAAGCCGAAACTCAAATAATGGTCACGGTGGTGGAGAAGTCGTTGTCGCTGCATATGTACGACAACAAAAACATTATTTTTGTCATTTAGTAAAACACTTCATATAAAAATATTCCTTTTGAATGAACGTAAAAGTCAAAGGGGTTTATACACCGTATAAAAGAAATTTGTGTATAAAACAAAATATGCCTCAATGAATAGAGATTGAGACGAAGTCCATTACAAAGATCATTATTAAATAAAATATATCTATTATGTGTATTCACTATATGTACACATAAAGTGAGTATAAATACAATATATGATATAATAATATCATGACATAATTTGAAAGTAGGAGATTAATCCAAAGAATGGAAATTGGGTTAAGAAGTTCTCTTACCTCGTGTTCTGATTGACTCGATCGTTCTTTAATATCCTGAATAATAAACTAGAGTTAATTTCTATTTGCTTAATAACATTTTTCATGTTAATTATTCATTTTATATCACTTATTACCATGTTATGAACATTATGTAATTATCTAAGTTAATAACGGTCATTTTGTCGATCTTTGGTACTTGAGTCAAAAATAAACTTCCTATATTTACAAGTTATTCATGTGGTGAAATATCCAATATATCCAAAATTATATTCATGATGTAGATATCATATATATCATATATATCCAGTATATACATGCATTTATAATATTACATAACATTTAGAGGTAAGAAATGAAATGCACCGTTCATGGAGAAGGTAAGCCGTACGTACGCATGAACGATACTTTCATTTCTATTTCATATTAAATGGAATGAAATCATAATTATATAGAGGTATATTATTATTACAGTATAATATAATTTATAATACCATTTACTCCATCCTTTATACATCTCACATATGGCGTTAACAATTCAAATCACTTTGAGGGGGTGGTAGGCCGCACTTCCTAAAATGAAATTATCGTGTTTACCCATAATGGAAATCATAAAGGTATGTCATAAATGAATAATACAGAAGCATAAGGAAAACATAAACAACATATATATCATTTATGAAAATAGTGTCATCATAATGGCCACCATGAGAGGTGTTAAAATAAAATTGAACAATCATCGTTTCATGAGGCAGTAATTCGCCAACCACAGAAATAGTATATTCTTTAACCATTAGATGAAGGTGTCTGTAAGTGTAAATAAAATCTTTCTCATAACAAAATCCAAGTATATTTTGAATACTGGTGTTTTTACAAAAGAAAAGAATAAAAAGAGTTTAGGGGGTTGGAGAAGCAAAATAAAACAACACAACATAAGAGAAGACATTACCTTAAATTTGGGTAACTCTTTTTGATTTGAGCCAAAGGCTTACTTGGGAAGACTTATGCCCAAAGTGAGGCTTCTAGGAGTAATAGATGGAAGTTGAGAGAGCATTTGGGCAGAGTATGGCCGATCCAAATGGCTTTAAGGTGTGAATAAGGTGGTCATGGTGGGGGCCTTTTATAAGAGGGGAGGAGGGGCACTCTTGGAAAGATTGAAATGTTACTTTATTATGAAATGATTTTAGGATTTTAAAGTTCCCATAATGATATATTTCATGGATAAGGTGATAAGGGTTCTAAATAATCCCATAAAATAGGTTTTTGACAAGTTTAAGCCTTAGATTTTACATTATCGTTTTATTTTATTTAAATCGTTTAATTAATGAGGTAATCACTGCATCATCATTCTGTCATAACAAATTTAATTTATTTAATGTATAAAAATTATCAAACAATTACCATGATGTAGGTAATCTTTTTATCTTTCTAATGAATATTTATAGTAAAAAATTTAACTTATATAACCCCATGTAATAATTTGTTTAGTAAAATAACACATGTTTGTGACAATTTTATTTTTACTTTAAATAAAAAGTTATTAATGTCAATTTCTTACCCAAGTGGCACCATGGGGTCCCCAAGTTGACCCATGGATTTTCCTGGTCGTCCATGAATCATAAAATAAGGGTAGGACAAGTGTAAATGTACTTTTATATTTTTATAATATCATTTTTACCTTAAATTTCACTAATTACCTTTAATCGCGATTAATTAAACTTAAAAGTTACTATTCACTAAAAAATTATTTTAATCCCATAGAACCACATTTTAATTCCTAATGACAACCATGTATGTTGGATTTTTGAAAATCAAATCACATAAGTGGTAATGTTTCATTTAAATGACAAATCAGTTTTTAACTACCACTTAGTGGTTTCACTATTCATCAAAAATTGATGTTTTTCAGAACAATGCCAAAAATTCACCCTAAGCTATAATTGATATTCCGAATTCAAAAAATGAAGTATATTTTACGAAAATTCCAAACATATAAGTTGCATTAATTAATTTTATAATTAATTCACATTATCACAACAAATAGCGATTTTTAAGAAACAATATATATCAAAAGATTGACAATTTTTTATGTCCAATTTCAAAGTGAAATTAATTCTAATGAACACCATTGGATAAAATGGTAAAAATATATTCTAATTATACTTTAAAACCACTCAATAGTATAATTTATCACTATAGATTATTTTTATTAAAAAAGTTATTTTTTAAGTATTTTCCACTATTCATAAAAAATTGGATGTTCTCAGAAAAATACCAAAAATTCAACATAGGCTAACTTCGATATTCTGAATCCAAAAATGAAGTCCATTTTGAAATATAAAATATATATAATTTCAAAAAGTGGGTATTACTATTCATAATGGCTATTTTGATTGGTCGCGGTGTGTTAGAATCTCGAACTTGCGTACAATGCAAGCTATTGCATTATTGAAAGAAAAGCGTACCGTGGAAGCTTGGGGTGTTACATTCTCCCCTCCTTCATTAAATTGCATCATCGCAATTTGAAATTGTTCTTAGAAAATAAAAGGTTGAAAATAGAAAATACCTTTATGGAAAACCCACATCGAAAATAGGGTTAATAAAAATATAACATTAAAAGAAAGAAAGAGAAGTACAAAGGTCACCAGAGATAGCCCATTCTAGGATTATATGAAAATATGGATATGGAGGAAAAACAAAACATCAAGGTCAGAGGGAGAGTTGTAGAAAACAGTATTAGGTGAAAGATAACCACAAGAAAATCACAAACTTGTGATTGGTTAAATGGTCATTGAATTCCTAGTTGGAAAAGTTAACCGACAACGTTTTTGTTTTATGTTACCTTTCATAAAGTTAAGGAATTTATTTAAGAGATTTACTAAGAACGTAAGGAAATATACTTACTTGTCATGTAGACTTTCATTCTTTATTAAATTTTTACCACAAAACCATCTTTCACTCCAAATGGTAACATAACTCAAAAATATTATATTTATCCTAATTGTATAAGGTTTCAAATATTACCACATACCATTTAGATTAGGAAAACTATTTTTTAATAACCAGGGACTTCCTGTAGGCTAGTGGTATGTAAAAAAGGCATGTCTCACTATGGTTGTGGGTTCGATTCCTGCAGCTTTGTCCGACGTGATGGGTTACCCCCCAACCTGCAGGTTGTCCTTTTCCTAAAACTATAGTATTATAATATTCCAAAAATAATCTTTAGAAATGTTTAACGTTAAATAATACTATCCAAGATTCAACTTAATCCATTCCAACCTTTATAGTTATCCAAAATACCTCTGTCCAGACTTTCTCTAAAAGGTATCTAAATTCCAAAATCAATTGTAACATTAGATTCCCCAAACAAAGTAAAGTTTATCTTATTGTCACATACTAAAATTATGATTACCTTCATCATATTAAAACCTTAATGAAAACAACAAGTACTGAAGTACAATCCTTATATATATCACATTATTCTTATAACTAAAATATAATCCTTGAGTCCAAAAGCACCAATACATTAATTATTCCACTTCAACTATAATAACAACATAAGATTGTCCTTGATCCCATGGCCTTTTCTAAGTTAAGTTTCCCTGACGCTTAGGATATTCATTTGCATAATGCCCCATTTACCTACAATTTTAGCATTTAACATTGATAGCCTCTTTCTTTCCATTGCAATCACGAGCCTGGTGACCCTTTTCTCCACATTTATAACAAACTCCCATTACTTTTAGGCAAGTACCGGGGTGATTCTTCCCACAATTATCGCATAATGGAATATCCTTCTTTCCCTCTTTCCCTTTATCCGTCTCTTGCTCCACCGTTTTTTCTTCTCTTGCTTTACTTTATTGTCATAAAATCTAGAGAATTCCTTTTCTGTCTTGATAGAACACGAGACTATATCTTCGTACATTGAGAAAGATTGTGATACTAAAGCTCGATGGAGAAATGGTTTTAACCCATCAAAGAAATGATCAATCTTACTTCTTGGGTTACGTATATAATCTGTATCATGTCTTTCTAACCTTGTAAAGTTGGCCTCATACTTTGCGACATTCTCATCCTCCTTCTGCCTCAGACTCAGAAATTGCCTTTCCATATCTGATCGATGGTAATGTGGAATGTATTTTTCTAAGAAATGCTCTTTGAACTCGCTCCATTCCATACTTGATATTTCTTCATCTTCCTTTGTGTTTTGAATCAGTGACCACCATTGATCGGCATCTCCAGTAAGGCGGTAAACTTCCATGACAACCTTCTCCCTTTCTCTACTCCCCAAGGCGTAGAATATTTTCTCTAAGAAGTTTATCCATTTCTCATCTACTAATGGATTTGTACCCCCGTTACATGTTGGCAGTTGTTGCCTCATGAAAAGATCTAACATTGATCCTCCACGTTGCGGATCAGGGTTCTCCATACGAGTAAGGTTATTATTCATAACCTGAGTGAGTTATCCCAGTATGGTGATAAGGTGATCAGCACCAGTTGTATCTCCAGCTCCACAATAATTATCTTGATCAGTAGGGAAATCACTACATGGAGTGTGTGCATTTATACGGTTTCCATTCCTCCCACTCGGCACCATTTCTAAACAATGGAATAAACTAGATTAGTTTATGAATCAAAATACATAATTCCATACTTGTAAAACACTTAACATAAATTGAAAATTTTATGGATATAGTCCATAATCATAAAAAAATCTTTGAGGGAGTATATACTCATAAACCCTTCATAATGGTTTGTATAGAAAATGAGAATTATCCTAAGCATATCCATCAGGAGTGTCATAACCCAGAGTGCCGCAAGGCCCGTTGTCATTCACCAGTTCCCGTTCGAGTCTAGCTCAAAGTGGTGTTTTCAGGTTTTACCCCTAGGTACATCTGTGCCAGAGCTGCCCCTACCTGCTTGTATCCAGACAAGGATGTATTGCTCAGAAAACTCACAAAATCTCTATAATAACAAAATTCTAGGAAGATATTCTATACTAATTCTCAAATTATATCTTTGGGCTATGTGCTCTAATTAGAGTTTATCTAAATCTAGCTTCCAAGGTTAGTAATAAACTACCCCTGATACCAACTGTAACACCCAGACCCCAGTTACCCAGAGTCGGTGCATTATTGCGTAACATTGGCATGATCACAAAAGATCAAGTCTCGATAGACCGATTACTTTAGTATCCTTGGAAACACTAGATACATTCATAAATGGTACATTACATCATAAAGTGAAAAATCACAATAACTTAGTCTCCATAGTCCACACTTATATCCCCTTTATACTATCCATGTAGTTCATTCATAAAATATTTCTTCACATCCTTGGAAAAGAAAACATTTACAAGGGTGATCTCAGATGCTCAGTAAGGATAACAATATAGAGGAAGCTTTCATAAATAAACATAAACATTTAAGGAAATGTATAACTAAAACAAAATCCTTTTAAACATGAACATTTGCATAATATGGAAAGAGTAAAATGAAATAATTCCATTCACTTATTCACATGGATATTCTACTGGTCGAATAATCAAATGCAATATCAATAACCACTTTCACAATGAAGGAATGCATAATGCCAGACTATCATAACCACGTAGCCAAGGCCTCGTGCCAAGACTATAAATAATATTTTGTCAAGGCCTCATGCCAAGACACTAGTTTGTCTCATGAGACCTGCCGATGCATTGAGGAGCTGTAGCGGGCTCCACCCGTCACTTATTAAGTCCAATGCATTCCTCATGTGAACAGGTTTACACATATCATAAACCATAACATAATCGTGTAACATAAAACATGCATAAAGGGAATATAAAATTTTCACATTTCAATCACAATATATAAATACAACACATTGATATAATAAAAACACTTTCAAAACCATTTTCAATACCAAAATAAAAGAAAATCAAAATTTGTATTTATTATTATTTTTTTTTAAAAAGTTATGGCTTGTAGAGGAAGCCGAAACTCAAATAATGGTCACAGCGGCGGAGAAGTCGTTGTCACCCCATACGTATGACAAGAAAAACATTCCCTTTTTTCATTTAGTAAAATGCATCGTATAAAAAGATTCCTATTGAATAAACGTAAAAGTCAAAGGGGTTTATACACCGTATAAAAGAAATTTGTGTATGAAACAAAATATGCCTCAATGAATGGAGATTGATACGGAGTCCCTTATAAAGATAATTTTTAAATAAAATATATCTATTATATATATTCAATAAATGTACACATAAATAATGTATAAATAAAAGATAGGACATAATATTATCATGACATAATTTGAAAGTAGGAGATTAACACAAAGAATGGAAATTGGGTTAACAGGTTCCCTTACCTCGTGTCTGACTTGACTCGATCATTCTTTAATCTCCTGAATAATAAACTAGAGTTAATTTATATTTTCTTAATAAAATTTTTCATGTTAATTATTCCTTTTATATCACTTATTACCATGATATGAACATTATGTAATTATCTAAGTTAATAACGGTCATTTTGTCGATCTTTTGTACTTGAGTCAAAAATAAACTTTTATAATTACAAGTTGTTCATGTGGTGAAATATCCATTATATCAAGAATTATATTCATGATTTAGATATCATATATATCATATATATCCAGTATATAAATGCATTTATAATATTACATAACATTTAGAGGTAATAAATGAAATGCACCGTTCATGGAGACGGTAAGTCGTACGTACGCATGAACGCTACTTTCATTTATATTTCACATTAAATGGAATGAAATAATAATTATATAAAGGTATATTATAATTAAATTATAATATAATGTATAATACCATTTAATCCATCCTTTATACATCCCACATATGGCCTTAACGATTCAAATCACATTGAGGGGGCGGTAGTCCGCACTTCCTAAAATGAAATTATCGCGTTTACCCATAATGGAAATCATAAAGGTATGTCATAAATTAAACATACAGAAGAATACGGAAAACATAAACATAATATATATCATTTATTAAAATAGTGTCATCATAATGGACACCATGAGAGGTGTTAAAATAAGATTGAACAATCATCATTTTGTGAGGCAATAATTCGCCACCCACAGAAATAGTATGTTCTTTAACCATTAGACGATGGTGTGTGTAAGTGTAAATAAAATCCATCACATAAAAACATACAAGTATATTTAGGATATTTGTTTTGTTACAAAATAAAATAATAAAAAGAGTTTAGGGGGTTGGAGAAGCAAAATAAAACAAAACAACATAAGAGAAGACATTACCTTAAAATCGGGTAACACTTTTTGATTTGAGCCAAAGGCTTCCTTGGGAAGACTTCTTCCCAATGTGATGCTTCTAGGAGTAAGAGAGGGAAGTTGATAGAGTATTTGGGCATAGGTTGGCTGAGCCAAATGGCTCTGACGGTGTGAATAAGGTGGTATTGGTGGGTGCCTTTTATTAGAGGAGAGGAGGGGCACTCTTGGAAAGATTGAAACGTTACTTTATTATGAAATGATTTTAGGATTCTAAAAGTCCCACAATGATATATTTATAGGATAAGGAGATAAGGGTTCGAAATATTCCCATCCAATAGGTTTTTGTCAAGTGTAAGCCTTAGATGTTATCGAATCACAACGCTTTGAGGAGGCGTTAGTCCACACATCCACAGATGAAGTTATCGTATTTAAAAAAAATAGAAAGCATGAATGGATATTTTATTTAATAATTAAAAATGTATAAATAAATTATAAATATAATATATATCATATAATAATACATTTTTCACCATAATTCCCCACCATGATAGGTGGTAAAGAAAAATAAACAATATCATTTCGTGTGGCGTTAGTTAGTCGTACACAGGAATGGTAAGTTCATTACCTTTTTGATGGGATCGTTTGTAAGTGTAGATAAAACCCTTAGAATAAAAAGTTCAAATCATACATGTATCATAAATTAATTTAAAAAATAATCCCCCATACAGGATGAAGCAGCGGGTTTTTAAAGTTAAAAAGTTCAAAACATTGAACTGTTTTTATAACCAATATCAAGGTGAAATTGATTATAACGACCTAAATTGGATTAATTTTTATGAAATTTATCTAAATAATCTTTAAAACCATTCGAAAATATATTTTAACCTTACAAAATAAATTAGATGAAAATGTGGTTTTGAATTAAATGTTAGTATTTTCACTATTCATCATAAGATTATTTTTTTCAGAAAAATCACAAAAAATCACCCTATGATAATTTTAACATTTTGAAATAAAAAATAACTTTTATTTTATCCAATTCAATTTATAAAAGTTCCTAGAATTAATTTTATCATTGTTCATATAGGGACATAAAAAGTTGTTCATTTGAGAAATTAGTATTTTCAAACATATAATGATTTTACAAAAAATAATTATTTTTTGTTATAAATATGTATTATTTATATAAAACAATAATAAATAATACTTAAAACGTATTTATTACTATTCATATTACTATGTTTAATAGTTGTGTTATAGATATATTTTTTAAATAATTTTAATAATAATATGTTGTTTCATAGAAACTTAGCATTTTATGTAACACAATCCATGTTAGTGGTGCATGTATCACAAAATTAACTTATTACAGCATATAAAAAAATCATAAATTATGATATCATTTAATGGAATACATCAATGAAAACTAATTTATTTGAAAAAAAGGTTTTTAAAAACCTCAGGGTGTTACAAAAGGGCCCAGTTATTCACTGTTACCTGATTCAACATTTTATAGTCTATAGAGAGTCAAAAATTACCATCCACCTTCTTAGAGAAAAACATAGGAGAACCCTAAAGATATTTGCTTAGTATGATAAAGACCTTCACCTTTAAATCCTCTAACTGCACCTTAAAATCTCTCTACTCAACTGATGTCATTTTATTAGGGTAATAGATATATGTTTCACACTAGGTATTAGCTAAATCTAAAAAAATACCCTATTTTGAGGAATACCTGAGAAGATGTCTGGGAAAACAGCCTGATAATGATCCACCATTGGAGGTAATGTAGAGGGTAATATTGATGATTCTACTATGGGAGTTAATCCTGATACTTGTGATATGATATCTCCAATCCTGGTTAGGTCTGGTCACATCCTTCTTTCTTCGACATCCTATTCACTAATCAATGAAAACCTCTCTCCTTTAGGCATGGTGAAAGTCACACATCTTCATTGGCAATTTATATGATCTCGATAACTGGTTAACCGGTCTAATTTGAATGTAATATCAAAAATATTCGTTTCTATGATCATGAAATCCCACAAATATTCATAGCTAGCAACAACAATGGGACACTAAGGACATTACCGGAGATGGTCTAATGTCTTTTCCAATGGAGGTCAAGAGAGAGAAACTCATAAGATAACTAAATCATAAAATCATTACCAACAAATACTTTAAAAGATATAGAGGAATGGGAGACTCATGTAGAGAACAATTTAGTCGATAACATAAATGTAATAAAAATCAAACGTCTAATTATAGATTGTCCCTCTCTACGGAAAATTATAACCTCATCCATCACATAAATTCTTCCCACTTCGAGAGCATGACCTTGCCTATATGGTGTCTGGTTCTAATGATTCAATGAATCCTACAATGCCTATGTATGCTACTAAGGACCCCTAATTGCACACATACTTATGCTACTCAAATCTCAATGTGGAATCTTAGAACAAAATCATTGGAGATGAGCCATCTTCCAACATTAGTGTCATTTCATAGGTGGCTTCATACATGATGTACTAAAATTTCCTTTCCATCCATCTTTATAGAACACGGTAGATCCTCCTCCCATATAAGGAGTTTCATAATTCCTACTTTACTTCAATTATCTATGAACCTGATGTACATCCCCATATTTCCTCTTCTTACTATCATAATAAACACTTATTATAGAACTAGGAAGTATGGTTGATAACACACTATAAGTTACAAAAAAATTTATGCTTATCCTATTATATCCCCTTATCAAAATCCAGGTCATTGAGATGAACCTAAGTATACTTAATTATTTGAATGACCCTAACCTAACATCTAAGCTACGGATGAAGTCCACTGTCAAACATTCTATCCTTCTACACCTCATTCTAATCCAGAAGAGGTGTAAAGAATATTATCTCTGTAAAATAAGAAGAGTAATCTATAACCAATATCGACCCATTCTGGGGATATATAAACTCTTTTATTATTCCATATTTAGCAAGTCAAGAAATAACTCATTGAATAACAACTCCTTGAAGTCCTCCATAGTATAATAGTCACACTTTCTTTCATAAATCATAACACCCCGCAATATCTTAAAAGGTACGTGAAGAATAAAGGTAGCCAGATTCACCCTCTTTTCCTAGGAGTCTCCAGCAGGTCAGACACTCCCTTGATAATTTCAATCCATTCCTCAGCATCATTAGGACAACCAATTTTGTGAAAATATGGTGGATGTTGTAGCTTAAAATTTTGAGATAGCTAATAATTTTCATCTATACACATCCTCCCTAATCAAGAAAAATCGGTAAGACTCCATGTTGGGGTGTGTTTACCACCTGAATCACGAGAAATGGTTCAAGATCACACTCAAGTGAAACCTCATGTATAGCTAATAGTGTAATGGGGGCATCATCCCTAGTTAGGGTATTCTGGCATCTCCAATGTCGAATTTTTCAAAAATTAAAAATGACCACTTATAATGTGTATAAATAAATTATTATGATGAAAAATTATATAGTTAAAAGGAAAATATATGGAATTTTTATGAAAATACCCATCCTAGGAGATACCCACCTATAAGGTATAATCCTATCAGTTTTACCCAAGGCTCTGGAATACTCCTATGTACATGCTCATTATTCATAGTAATAAATATAAAAAACATAGAATCATGATCAAGTTATACTAACTTATTACAATAAATATATTTAACAAAATAATAGAGTAAAAAATATCACAGAGCAAAGAATAGATCAATACATCTAACTATAGAACTACCATGTTACATACAATGGGTACATATATGACATGTGATCCTACATGCCTACTCATGATGCATAAACGCACCATACAACTATAATAGTTATCATATCACTGGTAACTCAATGGTACGTCACACATGATATAGCTAATCATATAAAAACAACACTACCAAAGTTCTACACAACCTACATCTTCTCTACCATGTCCCAAAATAACCGAGAATAAAATAAAGGAAACACATGATCTGATTCCATTTTGTAACACCCTGAACTGAATCATTATGTCTGATAATATGTTCCAAATAACCTCATGTGTGACTCAATGTACGCAAGAGGCCATTGACAATATGTGAGGGTTTGTAGTAATTTAAAGATACTATACCCTCAATAATAATATAAATCATAAAAAAATAACAACATTAACAAAATTCATATGAGTATCTTAGTGGAAAATAACATAATAAGATTCTATAATAGATTTCATGTTATCCTATAAAAATATAATCAAATGGAATCTCAACTTTCTAGGTCAATAGTATAACATTACAAATAATTATAAATAAATAAAATGGGTGCAACAAAAACAATTTTGAGTCCTTCTTGCTCCCACATCCATCTCCCAACTCCAGGCTCCTCAGCAACCTACCACAGTGTACTTTCCCTTCTCGGGACCCTTGATCGGGAAGTCTTCACATGCACTGAGACACCTATGAAATGTGTGAGTATAAATCTAGTAATACATCACCTAATAATCCTAAATAAAATTGAAAATGTATATAAAAGATTATAACATAATGGGAAATTAAATTCAAACACAATCATACAACTAATCATATACTGAGTGACTGTGAGCTAATAAAGATTCCATGAACCCTAGTGATACCTTATTCAGCACCATATTAGAAGAATATCACAGGTAGTATCATGTGACATAGATCACACCATTTAACTTCATCTAAATTTTATGGACAATGAACATTCCATATTTAATGAATAACTCCATGTCTTCCTTAACTCATTGATATTTCCTCACCTGCCATGGTATATATGCTTGTCACGCCAAAATAAATAGCCCTCTCTAATACTCAATTACATTCCTCATCAGTAGATCATACCAACATATATGGACTCTATTCCAATGGTGTGTGGTATTTTCCTATGCATATTAAGCTAAGGTGATAACCAACCTACACATATCCATGATTAATGTGTCTTGTCATCCACCCCCCCCCCCCACTAAGAACTCAGCTAAGTAAATCAGGGACACCTATCAACCAGAAAACTAAACATAAATTCCATAATATATCTATATATCCACATTCATGGAATAAAATAGAAAATAAAAAAATATCACAATAATTACACTATAGGTGATGAAATATTACTCAAATAATAAACAGTGCAGCAAGGAAACACCCACCATAACCAAACATAGATCTTATGGTCCACCCTATACACATCAAAAGTACCTTACATTCAAGGGTATCCATATTAGGAACATACACACAATCCAAACATTCCAAAAAATTGCATACAAGACCAAGATGGTAAGGAAATCCTACATAAATCTTTCCAATTTCAAATACAAATATTCACTAAGGAATTAACACTCAAATAATATTCATGTATTAATTATTTCAACATGAACCCCAAAGCATCCTTGAATTGGTACCAAATATTTCAACTTCAAACCTAAAATCTATAAACATGATAATAATTTATCACTCTGGGATAAATTAAATATTACCGATTTATGGAATAACAGGTTCTTATTATCTCATTCGTAAATAATAATTATAAGTTCGACATACAATGATATTTCATCTCATCGGAATAATTCCATGATAAGCATGTGATAATTCATTATTATTATTTGATAATTCCATGTAATTATATTTTAAGTTTGAATTCAACCATTTATCCAAAAATATTATGCATGATAATTTCATAAACTATCCAAGAAATATAGAGAAGTGAAATTACATTTTATAGCCTCGAATTTATCCCGTGAAATACACATCACCAAATATTAGAGGAGAGGGGGAGGGAGTTACTCCATTCCTAGAAACCAAAAGAAAAACTCATACTGTTAAATAATACTATATATATATTTTTTAAAGGTGTTTTGTGCTACTCAGTCTCAATAGAATATAAAAAATAAAGGGTATAATGAGGTACATGTATTTTATAATATGCAACAAGGAATTATTGTTTGTGTCATAGCAACCACAAATTAATATCACCATTTATTTCATCTTGTAGGTGAATAATGAATTAAGAGAGTTGAAAATATTCCAAAAATATGAGTTATGAATTTAAATGATTCAAATTCATTAATTTCCAATGTTTTTTATTATTTCAAATCCAGAAACACATTTATATGTTTGAGATGGGGGAAAATACGAAACTGGGTAAGAAACCACCATCACTATAAAAAGGGTGCTTCACAAGTGTAAAATGGTTTTACTCTTATATTAATTATAAGTATTACATTGAAGTAATGTTTTTTACCCATAAATAGTTCATGAATTAAACTTTACTTTAAGTAGTAGTTGTGTTACCCTTACACATCCTTTGAAAATTAATATTTATCGTTACATAACTCAAACATACCTTTACGTAGTAAGTATTTAACTTTATAAAGAACCCAAAACATTAACTTACCTTAACATAGAACCCAAGAACTATCCTATAAAAAGGTAGAAATTATTGAACTTTACATAGATCATAGGGTTTATTTAAGGGTAAAAAAATTCAAAATTATTAAATTCCACATAAAAGACCAATAAATTATAACTAAAAGGTTCTATAAAAATTATTAAAAAAATATCAGATGTAACACCCCAAGCTTCCATGGTACGTTTCCCTTTGAATAATGTGATAGCGTGTGTTGTACGCAACACCGAGTTCTAACACACCATAACCAATCAAACTAGCCGTTATGAATAGTAATACCTACTTTTTGAAATTATATATATTTTATATTTCAAAATGGACTTCATTTTTGGATTCGGAATATCGAATTTAGCCTAAGGGGAAATTTTGGTACATTTCGGATAACATTCATATTTTGATGAATAGTGAAAATTACTAAATTTTAATTAAAAACAACTTTTTTAATCAAAATAATTAATAGTGATGAATAATGAATTTGAGTGGTCTTAAAGTATATTTAGAATATATTTTTACTATTTAATATAATTTTGGTCATTGGACATAATTTTACAATTAAACCAAACATAAACAAGTGTCAATCTTTTGATTGTTATTATCTCTTAAAAACACGCTTTTTGTTTTGACAACGGGAATTAATTTTAAATTAATTTCTGCCACTTCTGTGTTTTGAATTTTGGAAAATGGATTCCATATTTAGAATCAGGATGTTCAAATTGTGTAAATAGGTAACTTTTATTTTTAGACATTTTGAATAATTACTGCGGTAAATATTTTATTTACCATGGTTAAGGGTAAATCCGGTAAATAAGGATTAAAAAAATAATATTATAATAATACTAAATTACCCTAAAACGTGTCTTAACCCTATTGGTTGATACATGGTCGACCATGGGCATCTTTGTGTCAATTTGGGGACCCCATGGATCCACTTGTAAGTGATAATGACACTTTATTTTAATTAAGTTAAAATGAATACAAAAATGACACAAGCATATATCTTTTAGCAAAACAATTGTTACATAGGGTTATATATGTTGGATTTTAGATTATAAATATTCATTATAAAGATAAAAATATTTCCTACATAATGATGTTTTATTTATATTTTTTATACATTAAATAATTTATTTTATTTATGACACAATGATGATGCAGTAATTATTATAATAGTGAAAAATTAAAATAATTGATATTATAAATACCCAAATAAATATAATATGAAACATTTAATGAATTAAACTAATTTTCTAGGATAATATGATATATTAGGATTGATTTAATTTACTTTGTTCAAATTAATAAATCTTTTATGAGTTTCACAAAAATCAACTATTGAATAGTGTCAAAATTGACATAAAAGAGTTCTTAAAACAAATATTATATTATTAATTGATATTAAATTCCTAAAAATCTAAGGTTCGGCCAAGAGACTTATATCATGATAGGTGCATCATTAATGGACCACTTGGGGGGTCTCTTGTATGTATATGGTAAGTTTAGTAACCATATAATATAAAAATACAAAGAGACATTGTAAAAGTGAAACTAATTAACTTAGAGTTAATACTTAAAGATAAGGTTAATATAAGTACCCAAACCTGTCTAAATTCTATTGGATGAGTTTTTGTCGACCCATCCCCACCTTAACCTTTGAATAGTCAACTTTGGAGCCATTAGAAACCGAATATTAATTTATTATAAATTAATATTTCTAGCTTTTCCAAAGGTGCCCCTCACCCCTCTTATAAAAGGGCACTCCTCCTTCCCATTTCTTCACACCTTCAAAGCCTTTTTGTTCGGCCAAACTCTGCCCAAATACTCTCCCAACTTCCCTCACTACAACCTAGGGGCCTTAGTTTGATCAGAAAGCCAACCTAAGGATCCCTTTTGATCAAATCAAAAGGAAGCACCCGAAGAAGAGGTAATGATTTCACCACCCTTTTCTAAGTTCATTTCTTCTTCCACTTCTTCTTCCTTTGTTGTTACTATTCTAAAATAATAAATCCAGTATCATATATATACTGTGATGTTATTATAAATATGGTACAACCATATTCAGTATTCTATCCACCCTTTGAATAACATGTCACCATACGTGCGTACGTACGGCTTACCGTCTCCACGTCGTGGTGTAATTGTTATTCAATATATTATTATTTGGATGGGTATAATAATGATGTGTAACTCATGTAAATAATAAATATAACATGTTAATGATTCTTTATATATGATATACCATCCATTTATATATTATTTTAATATCAAAAGAATGATATTGTCGCTCGTGCGTACGTACGGACTACCGTCTCCACGAACGCGATGAGATTCATTCTCCATCGTATCCATTCAAGTATAATTATCATTTGATGATTTAAAAATGATGTTTAAGGACTTGATATCATTATGGATATGAATAATATAAAACATATCCTTTACAAACATGTCTTACGTAACAAAACATATAAAAGAAAACAAGTAAGTTAACACCCGAAACAACGATAATACTAAGATATTATTATCAAATCAATATTAAAAGATCATATATGATATCAGATTAATGTATATGATTATTGTATAATTTAATAACAATTATTTCACCATTATACAGGAGGTTAACCTACCCCAACCAAGGAAAAGTACAAGGTAAGGGTTATTTCACAATCTCTTCATTATCTGAGGTTGTTTATATGTAATAATCTACTGGGATCTCTTTATCATCCAAATCCATGTTTTCTTAAAAATGTATTTCAAAACATTTTTTTTATTATTTACAAGAATATGGGTTAAAGTCATTTATACCCTTGGTTCACTTGTTATAAGAGGTTTATGAAGGAATCATTCCGTCGTTTTCAAAACAAGGTCCTTTTTAACCTTTTCGACAGAATTAAGGTAAGATTGTTTTTCTTAACTTATACGGCGGGTGCGGCTATTTTCCGCTGTTATAAAATCTTCAAAGCTTCCCTTACAATCTTATAAGAATATTTTCAAAGAAAATGTTTTATTTTATATGGATATTAAATGATTTCAAAATAAAAGGAGATATTTCTTTAAAAAGAATTTTGATTTCATCTATGTCAACATCCTTTGATGGATTTTAAGATTATTTGAAGTTGATTTATTATGATACAAAACTTCTATATTGTATTGAAGGTTTTGTGATATGTTTGACTGTGGATGTTCTATTTTTATACCATTCATAGTTTATGGTGAAATTATTGACATTTCGTATGCTAGTTTTAATACGAATGTTTATGTTATGTTTAAACCTTTTCATATGGGAATGCATTGGACTTAGTAAGTGACGGGTGGAGCCCGCTATAGCTCCTCGATGCATCGGTAGGTCTCATGATACAAACTAGTGTCTTGGCACATGGCCTTGGAAAAATATTATTTGTAGTCTTGGCACGAGGCCTTGGCTATGTGGTTATGATTGTCTGGCATTATGCATTCCAACATTATGAAAGTGGTTATTGATTTTTGCATGTGATTATTTGATTAGTTGAATAACCATGTGAATAAGTAAATGGAATTACTTCATTTTATTTATTCCATACTATATTAAATGTTCAAGTTTAAAAGGCTTTTGTTTTAGTTATACATTGCCTTAAAAATTTTATTCTTATTTATGAAAGTTTCCGCTATATTGTTATCCTTACTGGGAATTTGAGATCACCCCTTTTCTATGTTTTATTTTTCCCAGGATGTGAAGATGTAAGTTATGAATGACCTTCAGGGATATTATGAGGGGATTATAGTGTGGACTGTGGAAACATTATGTTGTTGTAGTAGTTTTTCATTTTATGATGTAATGTAAAACTTATGAATATATCTAGTGTTTCCAAGGCTACTAAACCAATCGGTCTTTCGAGATTTGATCTTTCTTCTGATCATGCCAATGTTATGTAATAATGCACCGACTCTGGGTAACTGGGGTCGGGGTGTTACAGTTGGTATCAGAGGAAGTTTAGTACAAACCTTGGAAGCTAGATTTAGATAAACTCTGATTAGATCACGTAGACCTAAGATGAACTTTGAGGATTAGTATAGAAGAACTTCCTAGAATTTTGGTATTGTAGAGATTTTGTGAGTTTTCCGAGCGATACATCCCTGTTTGGATACGAGCAGGTAGAGGCGGCTCTGGCACAGATGTACCTAGGGGTAAAACCCAAAAACACCGCTTTGAGCTAGACTCGAACGGGAACTGGTGCACGACAACGGGCCTTGCTGCACTCTTGGTTACGTCACTCCTGGGGGATATGCTTAGGATAACTCTCATTTTCTTTACAAATCATTATGAAGGGTTTATGAGTATATACTTCCTCAAAGAAAACATTTTTATGATTATATATTATATCCATAAATAGTTCAATTTATGTTAAGAGTTTTATAAGTATGGGATTATGTATTTTGATTCATAAACTGATCTAGTTTATGCCATTGTTTAGAAATGGCGCCTAGTGGAAGAAATGGAAACCGTATCAATGCACGCACTCCATGTAGGGATTGCCCTCCCGCTCAAGATAATTATAGTGGGGCTGGTGATGCAACTGGTGCCGATCAGCTAATCACCATATTGGGACAACTTACTCAGGTTATGAATAATAACCTTACCCGTATAGAGCACCCTGATCCGCAGCGTGGAGGGTCAATGTTAGATCGATTCATGAGGCAACAACCACCAACGTTCAATGGGAATACAAATCCCTTAGTAGCTGAGCAATGGATAAATTCCCTAGAGGAAATATTTCAGGCTTTGGGGAGCAGTGAAAGGGAAAACGTTATCATGGAAGTTTACCACCTCACTGGAGATGCTGATCAATGGTGGTCATTGATTCAAAACATGAAGGAAGATGATGAAGTATCAAATATGGAATGGAGGGAGTTCAAAGATCTGTTTTTAGAAAAATACTTTCCTCGTGACCATCGAGCGGATATGGAAAGGCAATTTCTGAGTCTGAGACAAAAGGAGGATGAGAATGTCACAAAGTATGAGGCTAACTTTACAAGGTTAGCGAGGTATGCTGGAGATTATATTCGCAACCCAAGAAGTAATATTGATCGTTTCTTTGAAGGGTTAAAACCATTTCTCCGTCGAGCATTAGTCTCACAATCCTTTTCATCGTACGAAGACATTGTCTCATGTGCTATCAAGACCGAAAAGGAATTCTCTAAGTATTATGACTTTAAGGCAAAGAAAGAGAAGAAGAGACCTGCTGATCAATCTGGGAATGGAAATAAGGGGAAGAAGGGAAAGGTTGAATATCCATCTTGTGGTAAATGCGGGAAGAAACATCCTGGTACTTTCTTGAAGGGAATGGGAGTCTGTTACAAGTGTGGTGAAAAAGGCCACCAAGCTCATGATTGCAAGGGGAAGAAGGAAGCTACCAACGTTCAGTGCTACAATTTCAGGGAGATGGGGCATTATGCAAATGCATGTTCTAAGCGTCAGGAGAACTTACCTCAGAAAAGGCCAAGGGATCAAGGTCAGGCTTATGCTATCACTACTGCTGAGGTAGAAGCTCCGGAAGACGTGGTGGTAGGTAATTTAATGGTTTCCTCAAGTTTAGCAAATGCATTATTTGATTCTGGATCATCGCATTGTTTCATATCTTCCCAGTTTGCTATGAAAATTAGATATTTCCAATTTGATTTAATAAGGGAGTTGTCAGTTAAAACTCCTAAGGGAAGTATCATTGCAACAAAGTTTTGTGAATCAGTCCCCATTAGAGCACATAAATTTTCTTTATCTGCTGATCTCATCGTCATACCTATGATTGAGTTTGATATAATCCTCGGTATGGATTGGATTTCGGACTATGATGCGAAGATTTATTGTAAGAAGAAAGAGGTTACGATTCTTGATGATAATGATAAGGAACACCTTATCTTTAGAGCAGAATTGTCACCACCTAATTCTTATTTAGATCCACCCCCAGTAGCTCAACTTAATTCAATTATTGGGGAGGAAGAGAATGAAATAACTATCGGTGAGGAAAGGAATGTTCAAATAGAGGATGTACCTATTGTGAAAGAATTTGTAGATGTATTTCCGGAAGATTTACCTGGACATCCTCCAGAACGAGAAGTTGAGTTTTCCATTGATTTGATTCCTGGATCAAGGCCTATATCGAAGACCCCTTATAGAATGGCCACTGTAGAGTTAGTCGAACTAAAGAAACAACTAGAGGAACTGAGTAATAAGGGATTTATTCGCCCTAGTGTTTCTCCATGGGGAGCCCCTGTTCTTTTTGTTAAAAAGAAAGATGGATCTATGAGCTTATGTATTGACTACAGGGAGATCAATGCTATAAAGATAAAGAACAAGTATCCCCTACCTCGTATTGATGATTTATTTGACCAACTGCATGGAGCTCAATACTTTTCAAAGATTGACCATCGATCTGGATACCATCAGTTGTGTGTGAAGAAGGAAGACATTCCGAAGACAACATTTCGAACAAGGTACGGGCATTACGAGTTTACCGTAATGCCGTTTGGATTGACTAATGCACCATCTGTATTCATGGATCTGATGAATAGAGTTTTCAAGGAGTATCTCGATGAATTTGTGGTGGTATTTATTGATGATATCTTGGTATACTCCAAAACCTACGAAGATCATGAAAATCACTTGCGCATTATCTTGAAGACTCTGAGGAGGAATGAATTATATGGGAAGTT
This sequence comes from Viscum album, assembly GCA_963277665.1. Lineage (NCBI taxonomy): Eukaryota > Viridiplantae > Streptophyta > Magnoliopsida > Santalales > Viscaceae > Viscum > Viscum album. Next base: position 398,811,774 of record OY728140.1, on the reverse strand, counting down.
TAGTAAGTGTGAATTCTGGCTTCAGGAGACTTCTTTTCTTGGCCATATTGTCTCTAAAGATGGAATCTCTGTTGATCCTTCTAAGACCAAGGCAATCCAAGAATGGCCAGCACCTACGAGTATAACTGAGGTACGCAGTTTTTTTGGTTTGGCAGGTTATTATCGACGTTTCGTCCAGAATTTTGCCCGATTGGCTAACCCATTAACGAAGCTCACACGTAAAGAGGTTAAATTTGTTTGGACAAAAGAGTGTGAAGAATGTTTCGAAGAACTGAAGAGAAGATTAGTCAATTCTCCTATATTGACTCTACCATCGGGGAATGATGGGTTCGTTATTTATAGTGATGCATCAAAGAAAGGACTTGGTTGTGTCTTTATGCAGAATGATAGAGTTATTGCCTATGCATCACGACAGTTGAAAATTCATGAACAAAACTATCCTACTCATGATCTTGAGTTAGCAGCTGTGATCTTTGCTTTGAAGATATGGAGGCACTACCTCTATGGTAAAAATGTGAGATTTATACTGATCACAAGAGTTTGAAGTATATTTTCTCACAAAAAGAACACAACATGAGGCAAAGGAGATGGCATGAATTACTCAAGGATTATGATTGCACGATACACTACCACCCGGGGAAAGCAAACAAGGTGGCAGATGCTTTGAGCAGAAAAGACCATGGTGTTTTGAACATGATGAGAATTGAAAGGGATCCAATTTTCATGGATCTAGTGAAGATGGACATGGGAATAACCAGGGAAGGTGAAACATCAATGCTTTTTCAAATGTTTGCCAAACCATCTTTACTAGAAAGGATTAAGAGTTCTCAGACCGATGATGAAGAATTTCAGAAGAAGATTAACGCTGTGAATGATGGGAGATTGAGAGACTTTGTGTATGAAGATGGGATTTTGAAATTCGGGAAGAGACTTTGTGTTCCCGATTTACCTGATCTTAAAAGGGAATTGCTGGATGATGCTCATAGTTCCAATTTCTCTATACACCCTGGGAGCACCAAAATGTATAGAGATTTGAAGGAACATTTTTGGTGGGACAACATGAAGAGAGAGATTGCTGATTTTGTGTCAAGATGTATGGTTTGTCAACAAGTGAAAGCTGGAAGGCAACAGCCTGGAGGAGTCATGCAACCTCTTCCCATACCGGAGTGGAAATGGGACAATATTACGATGGACTTTGTCATGGGGCTACCAAAGACTCCTAGAAGGAACGATGCAATATGGGTTATTGTTGATCGTCTTACCAAGTCAGCACATTTTCTTGCTATAAGAGAAGATATACCCCTGGAACGTCTAGCAAGACTATATATTAATGAAGTTGTGAGACTTCATGGAGTACCCTTATCAATTGTTTCTGATTGTGATCCCCGTTTTACTTCAAGATTTTGGAAAAGTCTTCAGAAATCCCTGGATACTGAACTTCATTTGAGCACTGCTTACCACCCTCAGACAGATGGACAATCAAAACGGATTATTCAGACCTTAGAAGACATGTTGAGATCTTTCTCACTTGACTTTCAGGGTATGTGGGATCAATATTTACCTCTGGTAGAATTTTCCTACAACAATAGCTTCCATTCGAGTATTCAGATGACACCATATGAAGCGTTATACGGAAAGAGATGTCGTACACCAACCTGTTGGGGTGACGTTGGTGAAAGAAAACTTGTAGGCCCAAAACTGGTGGAGGAAACGGTGGAAAAGGTGAAAGTAATCCAAAATCACATCAAAGCAGCTCAAAGTAGGCAGAAGAGCTATGCCGATAATCGAAGGAAGGATTTGGAATTTCAAGTCGGTGATCATGTTTTCCTGAAGGTATCTCCATGGAAGGGAGTCATACGTTTTGGTATGAAAGGTAAATTGAGTCCCAGGTACATCGGACCTTTCGAAATTCTTGAACGAATTGGGGTTGTAGCTTACCGATTGGCAATGCTGCCAAGTCTCTCTAAAGTCCATGATGTGTTCCACGTATCTCTGTTGATGAAATACATGCCTGACCCAACGCATGTACTCACCTATGAAGAATTAGAACTGGAACCCGATCTGTCTTGTTGCGAAGAGCCCGTCAAGATTCTTGATACGAGAGAACAAGTGCTGAGAAACCGGACGACGCGTCTGGTAAAAGTTCTGTGGAGAAACCATAAGATGGAAGAGGCAACGTGGGAACCCGAGGAACTTATGATGAAGAACCACCCGAGTCTTTTTATGAAGTAATACCCTAGAAATTGCGAGGACGCAATTATTTGAAGGAGGGGAGAATGTAACACCCCAAGCTTCCACGGTACGTTTCCCTTTGAATAATGTGATAGCGTGTGTTGTACGCAACACCGAGTTCTAACACACCATAACCAATCAAACTAGCCGTTATGAATAGTAATACCTACTTTTTTAAATTATATATATTTTATATTTCAAAATGGACTTCATTTTTGGATTCGGAATATCGAATTTAGCCTAAGGTGAAATTTTGGTACATTTCGGATAACTTTCATATTTTGATGAATAGTGAAAATTACTAAATTTTAATTAAAAACAACTTTTTTAATCAAAATAATTAATAGTGATGAATTATAAATTTGATTGGTTTTAAAGTATATTTAGAATATATTTTTACCATTTAATATAATTTTGGTCATTGGACATAATTTTACAATTAAACCGAACATAAACAAGTGTCAATCTTTTGATTGTTATTATCTCTTAAAAACACGCTTTTTGTTTTGACAGCGGGAATTAATTTTAAATTAATTTCTGCCACTTCTGTGTTTTGAATTTAGGAAAATGGATTCCATATTTGGAATCAGGATGTTCAAATTGTGTAAATAGGTAACTTTTATTTTTAGACATTTTGAATAATTACTGCGGTAAATATTTTATTTACCATGGTTAAGGGTAAATCCGGTAAATAAGGGTTAAATAAAATAATATTATAATAATACTAAATTACCCTAAAACGTGTCTTAACCCTATTGGTTGATACATGGTCGACCATGGGCATCTTTGTGTCAATTTGGGGACCCCATGGATCCACTTGTAAGTGATAATGACACTTTACTTTAATTAAGTTAAAATGAATACAAAAATGACACAAGCATATATCTTTTAGAAAAACAATTGTTACATAGGGTTATATATGTTGGATTTTAGATTATAAATATTCATTAGAAAGATAAAAATATTGCCTACATAATGATATTTTATTTATAATTTTTATACATTAAATAATTTATTTTATTTATGACACAATGATGATGTAGTAATTACTATAATAGTGAAAAATTAAAATAATTGATATTAAAAATACCCAAATAAATATAATATGAAACTTTTAATGAATTAAAATAATTTTCTAGGATAATATGATATATTAGGATTGATTTAATTGACTTTGTTCGAAGTAATCAATCTTTTATGAGTTTCACAAAAATCAACTATTGAATAGTGTCAAAATTGACATAAAAGAGTTCTTAAAACAAATATTATATTTTTAATTGATATTAAATTCCTAAAAATCTAAGTTTCGGCCAAGAGACTTATATCATGATAGTTTCATCATTAATGGACCACTTGGGGGTCGCTTGTATGTATATGGTAAGTTTATTAACCATATAATATAAAAATACAAAGAGACATTGTAAAAGTGAAACTAATTAACTTAGAGTTAATACTTAAAGATAAGGTTAATATAAGTACCCAAACCTGTCTAAATTCTATTGGCTGAGTTTTTTTCGACCCATGCCCACCTTAACCTTTGAATAGTCAACTTTGGAGCCCTTAGAAACCGAATATTAATTTATTATAAATTAATATTTCTAGCTTTTCCAAAGGTGCCCCTCACCCCTCTTATAAAAGGGCACTCCTCCTTCCCATTTCTTCACACCTTAAAAGCCTTTTTGTTCGGCCAAACTCTGCCCAAATACTCTCCCAACTTCCCTCACTATAACCTAGGGGCCTTAGTTTGATCATAAAGCCAGCCTATGGAGCCCTTTTGATCAAATCAAAAGGACGAACCCGAAGAAGAGGTAATGATTTCACCACCCTTTTCTAAGTTCATTTTTTCTTCCACTTCTTCTTCCTTTGTTGTTACCATTCTAAAATAATAAATCCAGTATCATATATATACTGTGATGTTATTATAAATATGGTACAACCATATTCAGTATTCTATCCACCCTTTGAATAACATGTCACCATACGTGCGTACGTACGGCTTACTGTCTCCACGTCGTGGTGTAATTGTTATTCAATATATTATTATTTGGATGGGTATAATAATGATGTGTAACTCATGTAAATAATAAATATAACATGTTAATGATTCTTTATATATTATATACCATCCATTTATATATTATTTTAATATCAAAAGAATGATATTGTCGCTCGTGCGTACGTACGGACTACCGTCTCCACGAACGCGATGAGATTCATTCTCCATCATATCCATTCAAGTATAATTATCATTTGATGATTTAAAAATGATGTTTAAGGACTTGATATCATTATGGATATGAATAATATAAAACCTATCCTTTACAAACATGTCTTACGTAACAAAACATATAAAAGAAAACAAGTTAACACCCGAAACAATGATAATACTAAGATATTATTATCAAATCAATATTAAAAGATCATATATGATATCATATTAATGTATATGTTTATTGTATAATTTAATAACAATTATTTCACCATTATACAGGAGGTTAACCTACCCCTACCAAGGAAAAGTACAAGGTAAGGGTTATTTCACAATCTCTTCATTATCCGAGGTTGTTTATATGTAATAATCTACTGGGATCTTTTATCATCCACATCCATGTTTTCTTAAAAATGTATTTCAAAACATTTTTTTTATTATTTACAAGAATATGGGTTAAAGTAATTTATACCCTTGGTTCACTTGTTATAAGAGGTTTATGAAGGAATCTTTCCGTCATTTTCAAAACAAGGTCCTTTTTATCCTTTTCGACAGAATTAATGTAAGAATGTTTTTCTTAACTTATACGGCGGGTGCGGCTATTTTCCACCGTTATAAAATCTTCAAAGCTTCCCTTACAAGCTTATAAGAATATTTTCAAAGAAAATGTTTTATTTTATATTGATATTAAATGATTTCAAAATAAAAGGAGATATTTCTTTAAAAACAATTTTGATTTCATCTATGTCAACATCCTTTGATGGATTTTAAGATTATTTGAAGTTGATTTATTATGATACAAAACTTCTATATTGTATTGAAGGTTTTGTGATATGTTTGACTGTGGATGTTCTATTTTTATACCATTCATAGTTTATAGTGAAACTATAGACATTTCGTATGCTAGTTTTAATACAAATGTTTATGTTATGTTTAAACCTTTTCATATGGGAATGAATTGGACTTAGTAAGTGACGGGTGGAGCCCGCTATAGCTCCTCGATGCATCGGTAGGTCTCATGAGACAAACTAGTGTCTTGGCACAAGGCCTTGGAAAAATATTATTTCTAGTCTTGGCACGAGGCCTTGGCTATGTGGTTATGATAGTCTGGCATTATGCATTCCAACATTATGAAAGTGGTTATTGATTTTTGCATGTGATTATTCGATTAGTAGAATAACCATGTGAATAAGTAAATGGAATTACTTCATTTTATTTATGCCATACTATATTAAATGTTCAAGTTTAAAAGGCTTTTGTTTTAGTTATACATTGCCTTAAAATGTTTATTCTTATTTATGAAAGTTTCCGCTATATTGTTATCCTTACTGGGCATTTGAGCTCACCCCTTTTCTATGTTTTATTTTTCCCAGGATGTGAAGATGTAAGTTATGAATGATCTTCAGGGATATTATGAGGGGATTATAGTGTGGACTATGGAAACATTATGTTGTTGTAGTAGTTTTTCATTTTATGATGTAATGTAAAACTTATGAATATATCTAGTGTTTCCAAGGCTACTAAACCAATCGGTCTTTCGAGATTTGATCTTTCTTGTGATCATGCCAATGTTATGTAATAATGCACCGACTCTGGGTAATTGGGGTCGGGGCGTTACATCAGACCTTAAAAATAGAGATTAAAATGAAGGATGCAATTTATTTAATATTTTTTGTACCATAAAAAATTGAGGATTTTACATTCAACACACAAAAAATGGGTAAAATCATACATCCACACAACATGATAAAGGGGGAAAGAACTAGCTTGGGAAGAATCTTCAGATTTACATCCAAGTATGACCCCATCATGAACGCGTGGGAAATTACCTGAGGAAGACTCCTAATTTCAACTCATTTTATGGGATAAGGAATCCCTAAAAATATATCATGCCTAAAGGGAAAACACCTCCAATTTAATAATGACTAGGGAAAAACAAATCCCTACCCATCTATGAAACAAACACCATGTGCATAGGGGTAAACACCCTCTCTTCTAATTTAGATCCTAGATGATCAAGCCACAATGGTATGAAAAAGGAGAAAAAAACCAAAACCACCACATCGAACCCCAAGTATCTATCCAAGAAGATCCTATAGAAAGGTTCTCACCAACCATGATTCACTCCCTATATACTCACATCATTAGTCACCAATCACACAAGGTGAACAACCAAACCCACCGGTTTCCTAGAATACCTCATTCTATAAGTCCCATATAAGCACCTCATGATTAAATCCAAGAGTTTATAGTTTGATCGGGGTAGAGAATCTAAACCATTGAGATCAACATGATGTATGGGGGGAAATAAACCAAAAAATGGGTGACCTGAATCCCATTCTATCAACAAGACTGAAATAATTGATCCTAAACCATGAGGACCCAAAAAAGTTCTTCTACCAAAAAAATACTTAAGGGAAGGTGATTGAAAAATACAGGGTGGTTTCTCATATATTCAACACAATTCCATTTGAGAGGGGTAACGAAGGGGAAAGCTAGAGACCCCTTGAATCTTGGTTCCCAAGAACCATGTTCTAATCCATTACACATAGACCTCACCACCATTATTATATATATTGAAATACTCCCTCTGGGCATCTTGTTCCCCACTAGGAAATGTCAACTAACTGAGAGGGGTAGTCACCAGCCCTGAACATCTACAACATTCCCACTATTTGATTTCCTAAATAACCACATCACCATTAACATTCACATTAGGGAATCCACTCCTTACATGTGGGTATGATCCAACGGATGAAATATAAAAAACCACGCATTCAAACCAGTCTCTCGCATTGCAATTTGAATTGACAGACAGAGGAAAGGGTAATAGAGAATTTTCAGCAGTTTTTAGTCTTAATACTATCCATTTTTAACATAGACTGATCTTAAAGGATATATGAAAGGGAGTGTACATTTAACATACATCCTCTGATCAAAACCACATCAACTGACTCTAACACATGGGTGGATGGTAAGGAAAGAATTTCTTCAAGTCATGTACTCAACCATAAGTACTCTTAGGCTATACTAAAGTATATAGGGAACTATTAGGATTAACCAAAACCTTAAATCCATTTATGGAAATCTAAATTAAAAATAATCTCATCTCATCATATATATAGCCTTAGATTTTTGAATGGTCCTAACTATCATGATCTATTTGAATAAATACTCAATATTGGATATTCATTTATTCAAAAATGTTAAATAGATGAAAATTTATCTTTTCATCATATCAGAATTGTGTGATCATACACGACGAGAACTGAGTCACACAGAATACCTACTGTGTCATCCACCTTCTCAAACCACCCATGATCTATTGATGTGATATCTACTGCACCACATTGGCCAGCCACAACCGACCTTTGCTGATTAGATTCCACACTGTGATGACCTCCATACCCAAATCAACCAACCACCATGAATTTTATCAGTGTTTCTCAATTGATGCAACTCAGGTTTGGGAGGTCATCTCCATTAACCCTCCCATATTTTAGTCATGGATGAGGCACACTTGGCATCATCACTAGTTCATATAGACCTGATATCTATCTGAACCCCTTGTATAATATTTCATAGTCATTTCAACATTTTATATTGGATATTACCATTCAAACACCACCACTGGTAACTATGAAGTCATTTGACCAACCACTATAACATCGTGTGAACCTATCTCTATCTACTCTGACAACATAACTGTCATTTCACGCACTACCAAATAAAGAATAATGATAAGAACACAATATTTCAAGGAAAATGAATCTCTATAAGATAAAAAATAAGAATGAGAGAAAATAAATAAATATTTTGTCCTACTTAATAGTGGAACATAGAGGCTTCAGTTTTAGTTCCATTACCTATCATAGCAGCATCCCAATCTGGCACAGTTCAAGCTTCTCAGATGAACCTCCTCCTCCTCTCAGTACCCTAAATAATAAGAAAATATAGAGTTATATGCATCCACTTCATTAAAATGGGGATATATATGGGAAGATGATAAAATAAAAATTCATTTAATTTAATTTAATTTAATTATGGTTTTATTCCACCCCTAGTGGCTCATACCTGGGTACCCTGATAGAAACTACAATTTTAGGACACCTTGGTTAAAAATGGTATTCTAGAAATAAAAACAATATCAGTTTTCCATAAAAGAACTGGTTGAGTATATATCGTTGATTTATCAAAATTTGTGCATTCAGTATATATATATATTTATACTTATTATATTTTTTTATACCTTTCCACAATGAATTTTCTATTCCATCCCAACTCGAGGGTAAACAACATCACCCAATGTCAATGGATCCATAAAATAATTTTTATGATATCTTTTACTAATATTCCCACTCTATACTTTTTAAAATGTTTATATCTCTACAATTACAATATGATACTAGTATTATATGCAAAAAAATATGAGACTACTATAATTTTTTATTCCCGATTTAATAATCAGTGGATTTCATGAAGAAGTAACAACACAAAAACTAGGTTTTCTTTGAAAGTGGTTATGAAGCTGTTGAGGATTGAGATGTGGACAGTGAACCCCATTGAATGTTGAAAAAGAGGTTTTTAATGGAGTCCCATATTTCTATTGTTCTATGAGAAAGAAAAATTGATTTTGGAACATTAATAAAAATATATGGTTGATAAACTAACTTGTCTCAATTGGATTATACTTCCTTTTAAATATTCTAGTGTTAGTGAAAAATATTTTTCATGTAATCTTTAGTAGAGTGTAACATAGATGGGTGGTTGTAATAATAAAACCATAAAGAATGATTTTATATGTGGGGAGTGAACCCCCCTGATGTAGCCTTGGGGTAGAACTATTTTTAGGTTGATATATGTGGTTTTTTGTTGTGTTTCATTCTATATAAATGGGTGAAACCTATGTATGAAGGATTGATAATACTCATATAGATAGAGAACATGTTCTTGAAATGATCTTGCATTGATATGAGCTAGATTGGGATGTATTTGTGTTTGGATAGGATATTATCTTTTTGGGAGGCTGTGTACATAGAATGTTTAGGGTTGGAACCCCATATATGAAGGATTTGAACATAATGTGTTTTAGAATGAAGTTGTATAGTTAGATTTATTATTTATCAATTTTATTTGTTTCCTTTTCTAGGGAATAAATGGTTGAAGATAGGGAGGATGGAGTGACCATGATTTTTTGTGACTATGACATATATTTATTTTTTGTTTCAGAATCATGAGACCTCTCTAAGTTTAAATTTTAAATATACCTTAGCAGGTGACATAAAAAAAACATTATGAAGGTCTTGTTGATCTCTAGTCATGTAAATTCATCCTTTCCAATAGAATTTGTTTAGTCCTCGACCATGTTATCTTGAATATTATCAGGTTCTTTATTTCTTGACTTCTAATCCATAAATGAAATCACCCTTGATGAAATGTTTGAGTATATTGGTTAGAACCATCCATAATTCTCCCTTCTTCCACCTTCTTAATCCCCCAAGATAGAACATGTTGTTGGACTTCATCATAGCTAATGGATTGATGTTTGGGAGAACATTATGAATGAAGTTTGGTAGGATAACTGATAGAGAGTGAGTGAGATTATGGTATGTGCACATAAGGACAAAATTGGGTGGATTTCCTGTGTGAATTCAATCGAAGGATGATTTATTAGTTACATGTTGCTGTGAGGGGGGTGAAAATATCACAATAAAGAATCTCTAGCTGTAATGGATAATGATATGCATCTCCACAATATGATTATGGGTGATTTTAGGTGGTGAATATTTGAAAATTAATGGAATATGTATATTTAGGTTAATACATAGTCCACAACATGTTATCTAGAGGAACACATGTTTTGTACCTCCTAGGATGTAGTACTGCGGTTCTGAAGGATTATAAATCTCACAATGCATGTGGTATAGATTCACATTATTGATATTCTATATGAATTTAGATTCCATTTGTTTGAGATTATGTTGGGTGGGTGAGTACATGATTTGTAACAACCCAACACAGTGGGGATTGTGTTGTGACTCCCCAATCCCACCTCCAATTGGCTAAGGGAAGGCGACTAGCGCCAAGTAGTAATATCACTAACATGGGAGGCCTTAGTATAATGTAATTGTACACAAGAACACATATCAAATCCCATACAATGCTGAAATGTAAAATAATAGATAAAACATACATGTATACATCTAAATCCCACAACCATAGTGTGATAAAAAGTACTAAAAGTGAAAAGGGCACAACAAAGAGCCTGAAAACAATTCCAAACTGGGAATAAAGATGGGGATTGTGGTTAAATAACCATAGGAACACACCTTGGTATGTATGAATCACTAATAAATACCTATTCATGGTCCATATAGGACCTCATTAAAGGTTCAATAATTTATATAATACAATCAACATGCGGGAAAACCTCATATTGGGGTGAGTATAAGAATACCCAATAGAACACCCTGAAACCAAAAAGAAAATAACAACCAAAATAATAGTCAGATCAACACATATATCTTTATATAGTACTTATAACAATAATATATAAATATATGTATCAAAGACACACAATATCAATCTAAATTCACAGCAATAAATCCAGCCTAGTATTCCTTCTCGAAGGTTTCACATAGCACTCATCCATGAGAACTCACTCCATGATTCAAAAATCACTAATGACATCAGTTTGAGATGTAGTGATCATTAGGTCTCACCATTTTAAGTACAATATAGATGTATGAAGAGAAAAATACATAGATTAAAATCACTCCTAAGGCCATGGGGTATACCAACAACTTGATCTGGATTAACCCTCTAAGTAAGGGATTAGCACATGTGTAGTGTTGGACATGAAGATACCAATAACTCCCCTTAAGGAAAGAATATTCTAGAGGATCTAAATCTGTGCCTCATGGAAGTATTACCACAACACAATCCAAGAAGTTCTACTGAAGGGATCACTATCATGTGTGTAGGATGTGATTCCAAGCTAACCCCAAGTGAAAGGATATAGAGAACACACCTTAATGAAACATGTCCAAGATACAGTGGACAAGGGATCTAATCCTTCTTTGAATGAGTACACAACATGTAAAAAAATTACATGGTGTGTCTCTTCAACATAATGTTCTACCTGTGAAAATGACTCATGTATATGTCAATTTCCATATTATTGTCTTAGTACATGGCGTGTCCAAGCCTGTGTACTTTATGACTATGTCTGTGTATGGAGGGTCATGTCCATGTACAACTGGATATGTTTGTGACCATGTACCATCCTAGGTACACTCCAATCCAATTGGAAAGGTGAACATGTTTTTTAACAATGTCACTAGGTGTGTGATTCTTAACTTCTATGCGGAACCCTGGTGTCACACTAGGGAGTTCCACGCAGTGTGGATATCCAAATTACATGTCATGTTCAATATGATTTTTCATAATCCCATATCTAGATCTATGCATCTTCTCTACTTCAATGGCCATTGATCTGACCATGCCCCATTCCATAAACCAAGGAACATTATCAGTATATCCTTTCCATCATCAAAAAATGGAATTCGACAATCAAATATACAAAAAAAATGGATACACATTTCATCCATCATTGCACACCAAATAAAAAAAATCATGTATCCATAATCCATCTAATCCACTTTTGCATCCATCATATCATGATCCCCTCATTTCACAGATCTCAAATTTGATATTTCAAATCATTGCACCTAGAAATAGGTGTGCAGTGTTCTATTTCTTAGTATGTGGTCAAACCTTGAGCCGAGAAACTTGACCGTAATGAATGAAGAATCAGGGAAGAAAATCACAACCATAAACACAAGGAATGAAAATCATTCATTGTTCATGTTAGTCTTGATCTGTTTTCATTATAGTTATGAATGAAGATATAAACAAATAATCATAAATCAATTCCCCAATTCCCAAATAAATCATACATGTACCCACAAAACACATGATCTGTGAATCAATTCAATAGTTGATTGATTCACATTAATCGAATGAATAATTAAAATGGAGATAAATCCATGAAAAAAATCATTCTTCCTTGACTTGGATCAATCATTGATAATGAAATAATTTTTTTTTTCAATAGAGGGATCCTCTAATTTGGTTGCACACAGATCGTCAATCTTCAATCTGGTCATCATCCGCCAACAAGATCACGTCCAATGGCTCCTTAAAATTTCTACGGTTATGAAAATAACACTATTATTTTATCATAATAGTTTAGTTAAATAATTATTTATTATGTTGGGTAAATTGAATAAACTAAATTATTGATTTCATTTTTTTAATGTATTTTAAACATCTTCCCATGATCACTCCTCAACCCGAACGCTTGGAGTGTTCTAAATTTATATCACGCCTGGGGTAAAGAAATTCTATGAACACAACAAACACCTTAGATTTTCTACCTGAGAAACATTTTAGAATTTATTCTTATTATCTTGGAAAACTATGTATTCACTCTATTTATTATATTTAATATATTTCAAACATTTATTTTTGGAAAATTAGGCCTCAAAATCACACATCGTCTCAATGCCTGGTCTCTAAAACAATCCATACAACATCTAATCATAGTACATTGAAAATATAATTCCCAAAATCCTCCCCACCTTGGGGATTTAATTCCCAAAAATTCCAAAAAAAAATGCTACATAAAGAGGTGTGGGTGCTACTTTTTCATCTATCTCTCTCAATCCCAAGTGATCTCATGAATATTCTCATGCTACCACCAGACACACACTAGTGGAATCAATCTCCCACAAATGACCCTCTCATACTAAACCTCAATCCTTTCTTGGTACTCATCAAATGCAGCTACATCCTCGATTTCCAGATCGCCACATTCGATAATATGTAATGGATCGTGCACATACCTCCTCAGTTGAGACGCGTGTAATACATCATGCACTTGGTCTAACTACAATGATATAAGTAAGAAATAGGCTACCTTAACAACTCTACATAGTATCTGAAAATGTAAAATTAATCTTAGAGATAACTGTCCACTTGAGATATATCTTTCTAATCCACATCGAGGTGAAACCCATAGGAACACATGGTATCCCTCCTAGAACTCAAAAGGCCTTTGTTATATATCCAAATAAGACTTATGATGGCTCTGCACAGTCCTCATCCACTCTTGGGTGATATGATCCTTCTATATAGTGGCACACACCAACTCTAGTCCTATGAGTGATGACTCTCTTGGGTTAGTCCAATCTAATAGTTACATGCACGGTTTCCCGTACAAGGCCTCAAATGGTTCTATATCGATGGTGGAATGGTAACTGTTTTTGTACACAAACTCTACCAAGGGTAGATGTTCATCCTAACAATGACCAAAATCTAACAGGTAAGCTCATAGCATGTCCTCTAAACCCTGAATGGTCCGCTCAGTATGGACATCAGTCTGGGGGTGCAAAGTTGTACTTAAGCATAACTAAGTCCCAAAATCCTATTGTAGTCTATTTCATAACCAATATGTAAATTGAATATCACATTCTGAAACGATCATCAAGGGAAATACATGGAGTATGACTATATCCTAAGCATATATTCATCCTAATCTCTCTATTGAACTCTACTCTCGAATATCTAGAAAATGAACCGACTTTGTGAGTCGGTATATGATCACCCAGATGGGATAATGTCCCCTTGACATATGTGGTAACCATATCATGAAGTCCATCAATATCCCATCCAAATTACATTATATCACCTCAATGGGTTGAGCTAAACCTTATGAAAACTGGTGATCAACCTTCACTTACAGACAATTAAAACAGTGAGGGACAAACTATACAACTTCTTTCTTCATCCCTAGCTACTAAAACAGATGTCAAAGTTCCTGGGACATCTTCACCACACCTAGATGTACCACAAAATTAGATGTATGAAATATACTAGGACCTCTTCCCATAACATCACTAGTGAAATCATGCATCCTCTAAAAATAAATATATGTCCCCCACCTTCATAAAATCCATCAAGAGCATGTCTAATGATTATCTAAGTATGTAGGGTATCATAGTTGGTATCCACATGTTATGCCTACCTAACTCACCTTAAAAGTGGAGGGGTAACAACCATCAACTGGAGGTAAGATGCTACATCCTCATTATCAAAGTATAGCTGCAAATAGGCCAACATCCCTAATACCTCACAAAGAAACTATGAATAAGATCTCTAGCTAAGAGAATCTGCTATCACATTCCCATTTCTAAGAGTATATACAATCTCGATGTCATAGTCCTAGAGAAACTCTAGCCATATCCTCTATATCAAGTTCAAATACTTATGAGAGAAGATATACATGAGACTCTTATGATCAAAATAGATGATAAACCAATCTGCCGTCAAGTTGTATCATGACATCTTTAATACAAAGACTAATGCTGCTAACATAAGATTGTGGGTCATGTATTTCTACTAATGTGGTCTCAAATGATGTGAACAATAGGCAATCACCACCTTTCTATGCATAATGACACAACCAAGCCCGGTCCCAGACACATCACAGAACACTATGTACTTGACAACCACCTCTGTAAATCCCAAGATTGGAGCACTCGTCAACCTCTATCTCAAATCCCAAAAATCTTTTTGGGACCTATCATTCCACAAGAAAGGCTTCCCCTTTTTTGTCAAAGATATCAAGGGAGATGATACCCAAGATAAATCTGGTACGAATCTCTTCTAGTATAATGTCAATCCAAGGAAGGTCCACAGCTCCTTCATTATGTTGGGTTACTTCTAAGATAACACTTCTTTGACCTTGTCCAGGTTTACTACCACACCAAATTATTAGATAAAATGTCCCAAAAAGTGAACCTCTTGAATACAGAACTAGTAATTCAAGATATTTCCATAAATACAATGTTCTCAGAGTTTATCCATAACCACCCTCAACTGTCTCACTTACTCCTCCTCAGATGTTGAGTACACTAGGATATCGTTGATGAAGACTACCACAAAATTCTCTAAGGATAAAAGAACTAGTCAGGATTTCCATGAACACTATGGGGGAATTAATCTTGCAAAAGGGAATCACTAAGAACTCATAGTGACCTTAGAGATATATGAATGATGTATTTGGTATATCCTCATATCGTACTTGCAACTGGGGATAGACTGATATGAGGTCAATATTCAAGAACCATTATGAACCTCTAAACTAGTAGAAGAGGTCATCAATACTTGGTAGTGGATAATTATTCTTTATAGTCACCTAGTTTAGGTGACCATAACCCACACACAACCTCAATCTCCCATATACCTTCTTGGTGAGCAGATCGGGGCTGCCTAAGGTGAAACACTAGGTATGACAAAGCCCTTCCTCAGTAAGTCCTCCAACTGCACCCTCAGCTTATGAACTTCTACATGAGCCATATGATATGTTGATACAGATATTGGAGCCATACCATGGTGTAGATTAATATATAATGCTATCTTCTAGTGGGGTGGGGGGTAATCCTAGTATGTCCTCAAGAAGGATTTCCTCAAACTCTACCACCACTGTAGGGAACTAAAAAATCATTACATCCACTGTACTAAGGGTGGTTCTAGCCAACTGATGTGTAATCGTCTGCACCCTCCAACACCTGAGTCCATCATGCTCCAACAAGGTTTCCTTTTCACCCAAAAAGTAAAACCACATTCCATCACTATAGACACACCACATCTACCACCCAAAATAGTCTATTTGGGAATGAACTATAAATACCTAGTTCATAGCTAAGATTATTTTTTAAGGCCTCATTGTTATTAGAAGGAGATCCCAAGAGAAAATCTATCCTCTAAGAGTCAGGTCACACTATTTCCATAATTGTTTGATCAGTGATTCACCTCTGGTAGGAGTCTCTATGTGAAAAGGTTGAGCTAAGGACTTATCAAAAATCTCTATACCCCAATCCAGATAAGTGGAAATAGAATAATGACCACCACATGTGTCTATAAATACTATAGATAAGGTAGAAAAGATAGAGATCAAACCTCATATCATTCCTAGAGCCTCCGGGTCATAATCCTCGACCGCATGTAGCTTCCCCAACTAGTCCTCTAGCTCCCGGATCCTAGCGTAGACCACCTAGGGGTGGTGTTGGTAACAAAACATTGTGTATACCAACTCCATATGCTATCTTAGCTCCTCTTACACGTCCTCCTCCCTATGGACTGGTCTAGTCCTTTGATTGCCTCTTCCTCATCATCCCGTCCAATTTCTCCCTATCAGCTATATTGTGGGTCAGACAATCTCATATCAGATGTTCCCTAACGTCACTTGAGTAGCACCACCTCAACCTGGGATGAATTGACACATATTTTGAGCCTTAAACCACAAAACCTTTATCTTAGGACCTCCTCCTAAAACATCTCACATGCCCAGGTCCCTGAGGCTGACATTGACTCTCTACTTCCAAGGTCTCTATTCCTATACACCCAATGCTGACAACATCTATCTGCGTCTACTCAACTAAAAAAATCTTGAACACTAAAGCCCTCTCTCACACCCCAACATATGTAGAAATTCACAAAGGTATAATGTTGGATCAGATGTCTCCACTCAATCCTTGCTCAAAGTTCCTAGCATGAAAGAAGTAATCATGAATCATATTCATTGTATACCAGGAGAGGTTGGTGAACCTAACTAAATAATCAACAACTATCACAATACCCAACAGAATATATAGAATATTCTAAATGTTTACGTACCTCAAAGAAGATGGAGATAAATCCTATTTGAATAGGTGATAGAACTCTAACAATTATAGAGTCGCATCATCATAAGATTGGGTCACCAAAAACCACCATCACCTAGAAGATCCATAGATAAAGATTTTTTTCAGGACCTCCATCTTATCTGTTAGAATCCTGCAAAGAAAGAAACTCATGTCACTACCTCAATCCAGTCCTCACCCATAAGTGGGTCAGTCTCACATCAAAACTAGAGTGTTATTTGTCACTGAAAATAAGAAAACAATCTTAGCCTATAAACCTCATCTGCTGGTACTGCGTGTACCATCTATAGCTTAACATGTGTTGGTATGGATGGTGAAAAACTTGGAGTTAAAACCTTCTGCGAATACCCATGTATTAGTGCCTTATCACTAAGGTGATCATCCTCGTAATCCTTATGTTTAATCCAAGATAGAATATGTCATGGAGGAATCCTATAATAGACATGATGTACCATGGTCAATGACTATATTAGGAGAACTAAATCAATAAGAGCATGGAACGACAACCCATTCATATATGATTCATGTACCAATGTTTTCCGAAAAACCATTGTCTATATGAACCGAATCAAAAAGTAGTTGATCAGAGTCCAAATGTATCGATATGTTGGTTGCCACTCCTACAATGAATTCCCTTTCCTGAATGATGAACTTGAAACACATAACATTGTTTCTATGAACCCGAATCAACATTAGATACATTGGTCCTATGGTATAACTGACCTTCTCTGATACCACTATGTAATGACCTATCCTAATAGGGCTCATGTCATGACTCCCCAAGCCCGCCTCTAATAGTTTATGGGCCCGTGAATAGGACTCGTTAGGCATATCACGAACATTAGAGGCCTTATTCTAATATACCTACAAACAAACACATAAATCCTAGCTCATAAAATGCTAAAAAGTAAATTCATATATAAACCATTAAATTATACATCTAAACCCCACAACCTTAGTATGAAAAAATTACTAAAAGAAAAAAGGGACAAATAAAATCCCACCACAAACAGTCTGAAAAAAAGTCCAACCTGAGAGTGAATATGGGTTCTGATGTCAAATAAATACCAGAACACACCACAAATTTTCCATTTCACTATGGACCACCTACTCCTAGTCCCTATATTACTTTGTCAGAGGAAAGATCATTAGCATAAGACACGACATGTGCAGAAATACCCCATTCATGGGTGAGTATAACAATACCCAATAAGGCACCAAGAAAACATAAATCATATAACAACAATAATAACAATAATCTCAATATGGGTATATTTCTACAAAATATATTACAAGAATATATAGATATACTTAACAACAAAACATATTATCAAGCTAATGTCACAACCATAAATACATCCTAGGATTCCTTCTCAAAGGCTAAACATAGAGCTAATCCAGGAGAACTGACTCTATGAGTCACAATGAACTGATGAAATCTATCCAAGATTTACTAATCATTGGGTATGTAAATTAGAATTACACGCTAGAAGTATGAATAGAATGATAGAAATATGAGGATCACTCCCATGGCCATGGGGTATACTAACAACTTGATATAGATTAACCCGCTTTGTAAATGATCGAAACATGCATAGTGTTGGTTACAATGACACCAAGAACTCATGCTAGGGAAAGAAGATGATAGAGGTTCTTACTCTAGACCTCACGAAAGGGTCCTCACAAATTTATCCAATACGTATTGCTAAATGAATCATTATTTAATGTGTAGGATTGATTCCAACCTAACTATTAGGGAAAATATATATGGAACACTTCCAAACAAAACTTATCCATGATACAGAGGAAAAGGGATCCAAGTAATTTTTAAGGAGAATAGAGAATGTACTAGTAGTACATGGAATGTCCCGTTGGTATGAGTTTCTTCCCATGTGAACGACCCATGATTGTTTCCATGTATGTTTCATAGTACACGATGTGTCTGATCTCGTGTACTTCTTGACCATGTTCGTGTATGGATGGTCATGTTTGTGAATAGATGGATGTTCCCATGCCCATTTACCATCCATGTGTAAGATGAGCCAAAAAAAATGGAACATGTCACGTGACAAGGCCACACACTATGTGATCCTTAACTTCTGCTCGAAACCCTAGCACCACACCAGAGGGGTCTCACATGGCGTGTAGATCCTAAGTAGATATCATGTTATACATAACTTTATAGAGTCCCATATCTAGATTCATGAATCTTATCAGATCCTCTAACCCTCGATACAGTCATTACCCATGCCAAAAACCAACGAAAACCATCTGATAATCGTTTCCATCATCGAACATTGGAATCCTCCATCAAATATGATTGGAAAATGTCCAAACATGTCGTCTATCATTGTATAAAGAATAACACCAATCGGTATCCCAAATTTCTCTGATCCACTACTGATTCTATCATCGAATGATATCCTCATCACACCGATATCAGATCTATGATTTTGAATGGTTGCACCAATAAACGGGTGTGTAACATTCGATTTATCAATATTTGGGAGAATCACGACATGGGGTATTTAACAACGATGAATGAAGAATTGGGGGATAAAAACACAACCAAAAAATGAGGGAAAAACTATTTCCAATGTTCATGTTAGCCTCAATTTTTTTAGAATGATGAATGAAGAGATAAAAAATAATCATGAAGCAATTCCCTAATTCTCAGATAAATCTAACTTGTACCAGCAAAACACATGATCTGTAAATCAATTCACTAGTTAATTGTTTCTTTTTTATATGAATCATAAAAAAGTGATAAATATAAGAAAAATAACATCCTAACTGGATTTGGATTGATCAATGACAAAGAAATAAGCTGCACGGTTTGTCATTGGTAAGATCAACTAATTTCGTTGCACACCAATCGCCAATCTTTGATCTGATAATCTTCTGCCAACACGATATCCTCCAATGGCTCCTCCAAATCTCCAAATTTTTGTGGATAACCCTAGGATTTTCTTACAACTGTTTAATTATAGAATTATTTATTATTTCGGGTAATTAAAATTAATAAATTTATTATTTTATTTTATTTTATACATCTATCCACAACCAAGCCTTAACCCAAACACAAGACATGTTATAAAGTTATATTGCACCATGGGTAAAAACCATGCTCTAAACACAATGATAGCCTTAGATATCCAATCCGATGCCCCATTTATAATTTATTCCAAATTTTTAGGAAAATTGTACATGCATGATATTTATATATTTAATATATTTCAAACATTTATTCTAGCAACACAAGGCCTCATAATCACACGTCATCTTACCACCTAGTATCACAAATAATCTATACAATATCCAAAAATAAGACATGAAAAATATGATCTATTTCATATTTAACCAGATGACATGTAGTTTGAGTACATATAATGAATACCATATATAATAGATTTAGGTATCTATACATGCCCAAGGTGATATCCATGGACAACAAGTCATGTGTTGATGGAGACATGTCATATAGTTGCGGAAAACATGACTTAGTTGACTGGTAGTACACATCAAGTAATCATGTTGGAATCAAATTCAATGTATTACCTTGGACATGTCACGTATCCTGAGATGATATGGACTCATTTACTAAGGATGCATATCAAGTTCCCCATTGGTCCCACAAGTTTTGTGTATCATAGTATATGCCATGTTGGTTGAATCTTCATACCATATGAAGAGAAGTATAATAAATGATTCCCTATTAGGGACTTATAATTTGTACCCCTTATAGTACATTTCATGTGCTTTTCCATCCTTAGTGTATTTTCATATCTCATTTCCTATTAAATGTATTTGGGTGTGTGAGTAGTCCATCCTGGTCCTTTTTCCTCATATTACACCTTTGTAACACCCTAGTATTTTTGACATATTTTTCTCATTTAAATGAATATATTTTTATAGATTATTATACAAGCAGTATCAAACTAAAATAAATCTTTATAATTTAACTGAAAAAAATTATTACAATGAAGTATAAACATTAATACAGAATGAGGTTGCAATATGAAATAACATATAGAAAAGTACAAGTGGAGTAAAATCACAAATGTATAAAAATACGAAAACCATAAAATATTTATACCCAAGGTATACCATGAAGACTGTGACACCAAATGTAACTTTAGAAAAAAAGGAAAATAATTAAGAATACAATAGATGTAATGAGAGAGAAGTAAATGGATACATTTTAATGAAGCACATAAGGCTATATATAAGAATTTAATATAAAATTTATATATATGGTCATTAGAAACATTGTAATTATATATATATATAAAAATTATTTATAATTATTTTAGGTATATTTAAATTTACTTTTTGGAAATTTAGATAAAATCATTTGAAGGTAAAATAGATATTTTCAATAAAACTATTTTGTGTGTGAAATGTATTTTTATCTTTATAGATTAAATTGATCACTATTAATAAATTATTTTGATGAAATAAAAAAATAATATATTAAATTTAATGAATAAACATTAATTTAATTATCTTTATTAGAAATGGAATGATAATAATGTCAATTTATGCTTCAAAAGTACATTTTAATCCAAAAAGGTTTTTATTAATTTTGTGAGAAAACGTTATACTTATTTCTTTCCAATTTTAGAATATGGATTTAAAAAAATAAACACATTTTTTAAATAATCATTTAAAAATTCTTTTAAAGTTATTTTTTTATAATTTTTTGAAAATTATGATTTATTGATGAATTGTCAAAAATGTCTTTTTTATTGAAAAATATCTTTTAATTTCAATCATTTACAACCATTCATTTTGTTTTATCATGGGTAAAATATAAAATTGGTTCATTTATATTATTTTTAAATAAATGAAGTTAATTGGAATCAATTTTACTATTTACTTTGGTAGAAAAACTTATTATACTTAAGAAGATATTTCTTACGAAAATCGCTTTTTATCACATATACAAGTTTAATTTTAAATTAAATACCATCACTTATATGAATTGAGTTTGATAAAATGGATTCCATATTTGGAATAAAAAAATTAATATTATTTTATAAATACAACTTACTTTTTTCATAATGAATTTTACAAACAGTAAAAAACTATTTCCATAATTAAGGTTAAAACAGGTTTATCGTGGGCTTAAACTAATGTGATAAGAGTTAAAATGAGAACTTGTATGAATAATGTTTTATAGAAATATTAAAACCCTATCTCATCTTATATTCATAAATGGTTCATTTTGGATCCATTATTCTTGATTAATATATTAATATAATTTTATCTTTCCAAATATACCATGTGTGTCTTCTCCCCCACTTATAAAAGGACACCCACTCTCCTCCCCTCTGCACACTTCAGGAGATAATTGGTTCATCTATGACCGATAAAAATACCTTACTAAGATCCATATCCAAATTATATAGGTCTTATTTTTGTTATAATACCAACCTTATAGGGATTAAGGTGTAATTCATTGCAGGTTGTCTGAATAAGAGGTATAAATTTAAACCAAACGTTTTAGTTTTATTTTTTATTATACCTCCTTTTAAACTATTAAAAAATTGTGATATGATATAATAATTATTTCTAATATATTATTAATTTATTATGATTATTCACTAACCATAATCTATATCCTCTTCCAAAAAATTGGAAATGAAACCATCGTTCGTGTGTATGATGGACTACCACCTCACGAATCGATATAATTCATTTTTTATCACATTCTCTTAGGACTGGTTATAATTTTGGATTTAATGTATATATAACATATTAATTATATAATAATAATTATTTAAAGTTAATATTTTGTCTATTTTCTTAGCAACCCATCCATAGAAAAATGATAACGTTGTTCAGCCATACGTGTTGATTATTTCCTCTACAAAGCGATGTGATTCATTTTTTCACATTTCATCCTATGGATGGTATATATATGTTTATTAAATGAAATAATATTATATATATGATTAAATAATATTTTTCTAATGATAAAACTATACTTACATTCTTTCCCACATGGTAATTGAAAAATGGAAATGTCACTAATGCATCTATACGACCTATAATCACTATGATTCTAGCATAATTCATTTTCCAAAACCATCAAACATAGTTAGTTCTAAAATAATAATTTATAAAATAATAATTAGTATTTAATTATAAATATTCTAGAGATTATTAATTAATTAACTCCTTTACCATGGTCAATATACCAATAAAATTTTGAAATTATGAACCATACATCATCAAAACACCTGACATGGACATAACCAATTATGTAATTAAATATGCCATTGAAATAAATTTTCTAATGATAAGGTATTGAACCTATAAAATGTTCTTATGAAATTAAAAAAATTATATATGTTTATTATAAAATATTTAATGAACTTTTGTGATAATTATGACTCGATGTAAGTTATTTCTAGTCTTAATTCCCTTTAGTTGTGACATAAGCTATTTTCACCACATGTTTTCTTTTGTGTGGTGTATAAACAAACATATATTTGTATTTAATAATTATTATATAATAAAATAAAGTTGTAAAATATCCTTTAAATTTTATTTCCTCTTATTTTTTATTGGTTGAGAATTTATCAAGTTGTAAGGGATACATTACCTTAAAAAAAAATTTTAAATGTTTTAAATATTTATTTTCTAAATATTGTTTTTCTATGTAAATAGTATTAAAATTAATTAATAGATGTGTTTATATCAACATATGTAAATTTCAAAGGACATTTTATTTATCTTTTTACATTATTTCAATGTTTTTTAAAATGAATATTTTTTTTCTTTTTTATAAGGAACATTTTGAGTTTATATACAAAAGGAAAAAATGAATGTTCTATTTTAACATATACGATATCGACAACTGTTACCAATACCAAAACCATTTTTTCTGTTTGGATAACATTATAATATTACATGTTTTCTTAAAATAAAAACACTTGTACCCTTTTTCCTAGGTATTTTAATTTTGAAAATTGGGTTTTAAAGGAATGGGATATATCATTATCTGAAAAAAAAAATTCCTATGGGTTCAAAAGTATATTCTTAATGAGTATGATGATGGAAATGAAAGATTAATTTTTTTTATACATTTTATAGTTCTTAGAGATTGTTTATTGCTGGTTGATCATGGTATATATCTCTAATTCATTGGGTAATGGTTATGTTCTCCAAATAATTATATAGGAAGTTGATAGTTAGGTTATTCCAATTATAAGGGTACTTATAAGGGTTCTCATAACTATTTAGTGAAGATGATGTATGAATCATCCTATATGAATTTTATATGATTTATAATTAGTTTTCATGGAAATGTTTTGATTTTATATGGTAATATAATGATATTTTACTTAAATAAATGATGTGTGTTTTAGAAAATGTTTTTCATTGGTTCTAATGATTTTTATGAAACTATCATAATTATGATTTTTAATTGTGTTTTATTATAAAATTTTTTAGGAAAAACATTTGGAATAAAATCATACATCAGGTGTAAGTAAATGATAATTTGAGATCAAAGTTTATTATATTAAAGGAAAACCCTCTCACATGATCTCATGGTTTTTAAATGGACTAAAAGGTTTCTTTTAATCTTTTTTTCACCATACTAATCTTTTTTTGATCATAAAAAAATTATCAAAATATTTTTCATAGGGTTTAAGGATGACTAGGAATAATGATATATATTTAATATGGGAAATGAAAACATGGTTATTGTGGGGAAAATGGTCACTTAAGGGCATGGGTATTGTGATGTAAGAGTTTTTACTAATTCTATAAAACTAATATCCTGAAAGTTTCTTGGGTATATAAGTGATATAATTTTTATTTTTGATGTTTTATGTTTTGGATGGTTGAAAATGGGTCACGTTTATCAGTATCGAATCCATATGTGTAAATATTATGTTTTTATAATTGGATCTAGGAGTGTTGGTTGGGGGATATTATAGTTTTTATCAGAGTATGTTTTGGATAAATTTTTAGATTAGGATGTTTTCATGTGAGGTTAACTAAAGAGTTATGGATAATATCATGGTTTTATATGTTTAATGTTTATCATATGTTTGAAGGAATATGTACCCCTTTGGATGTTTTATGTGATGGGATTTAAAGATGATTAATAATATTTTTGGGACATTTACGGTCATACTACCCTTGAGTTTATTATCTGTTTTACTAAAACGTTTATTTGAGGAATAATGTTTTATATTTTATGTACATAATATTAATGGTATTGATAACCTTTAAGTTTAATTTTATCTTTGATTTTGTGGTAATTATGGTTAATTGGGATAAAATGATTTTTTCATATTGGGAAAATATGATTTATCATATAGATAATAATGGGTTTTAAAGGTGATTTGGTGGTCATGGGATTAATTTTATTTCTGGAATAGGTTCACTATATATTTGGGGAATATTATAGTATTAAGGTAGACAAGATATTATTGGATAATATTGTTTTTATTTTAAGAAATAAAAGTTTAATTATCTTTTGAAGGCATATGTGATTTTATTATCACTTTATTTTGGGAAATGATTAGTATATTCTAGAGAATATATGATCAAGGCATATAAATTTTTGGTATGAGACTTTAAGAGTGATTTATGTTATATAGAGATATATTTTTCATTTATCTTGGAAGAATATGTGATCAAATATTTCTAATTTTTGAGTTTTGAACTTGGTCACGAATATTTTGCAAACTTTTGTGGTTGGTTATTTATCCAATGATATAAGTTGAAGATTATGTGATATTATTAAGATTTTTTCGACTGATTTATGAAGGTTTATTAATTTGGATATTATATTATCTTATATTGACAATTTTTTTAGTTAGTGTCTAAAGATAGTATTAATAACTTATTATCCTTTTATAGATGTTTTGTTCCATTATAAGTTAATTTTAGTGCTTTATGCATGCATAATTCAACAAGGGAATCTATTTATCAGTGTAATAGGTGAGATATAAGTGGAAATTGATTGGGTCACTATTAAGGTTTGAATGTTTACTTATAAAATGGAAATAAACCAAGTAATTTTATTTTTTGATGTTTTTTATCTTGATAGTAAAATAATCCTTCAACTCTAGTAAAGGGATATTTAAATAAAAATGTTATCCTATTACCATTATTTCTGATAAATCGATGGCCTTATTTATTTACATCTGATTTATGTATTTGTGATCATTAATTTCTCATGAACAAGGTCTATATCTCTCTCTATTACTTCTTGGACATTATTATTTTCTCCATGTCCATATTTTTACTTCCCTCCAACAATATCATTATCTGGGAACACGATAATGTTTTAATTTATATGTTTTTTATATTTCCCATATATTATTTTTAAAAGGATGTTTTGTTATCCCTTTAAAATATGTGGGTTTTAAACAAAGTTATTTTTAAATATTAATGTTTTTACCTTTCATTATCATGTTTTTTATCTTCCTCTATTTGGAATTGATTTAAAAAAAGTGTTTTAAACCATTTTATTTGGAATGATATTAAATTTTGAGAGTGAAATTTTTTAAGGGGTAGAATCTAACGCCCTGATATTTTCAACAAAAATGTATCATTTAAATGTATATAATGTTTGGTATCTTGTGATACAAAAAATATAAAATTAAAATAAATTGTGTAACTTTTATTGAAATAAATTATTAAAATGAATGATAAACAATAAAACATTTTGAGGTTGCAATATGAAATAATATTAAGAAAAAAACAAGTGAAATAAATGCACATATATATAAAAATAAAAAAACATAAAATCTTTATCCTCATGATTGACCATGAAGACTGGAACCCCAACTAAAATTATGGAAATAAGGAAAAGAATTAGGAATACAATATATATGATGAGAGAGAATTAAATGAACAAATCTTAGTGAAACATGTAATGATATATATAAGAATATAATATAACCATTATATATATATCCATCGGAAACATATCCATTATATATATATATATATCTTTAGATATATATCCTTTAGGTATATTTAAATTTAGTTTATTTAAAATAACGATAAATAATTTGAAAATATAATAGACATTAATAATAAAAATATTTTTATACACGCCATGTGTTTTTAACATAATGTATTTAATCAATCACTGTTGATAAATTATATTAATTAAATAATTTGAATATTTATTCAATTTAATGAGTTCAGATTCATTTAATTATGTAAATCTGTAATGGAATGATAATATTGACATTTTATACTTCAAAATACTTTTTTCATAAAAAATTGTTTTTATTGCTTTTGTGAGAAAATAAAATAATTAATTTATACCACTATTATAAAATTTATTTGAAAAAATTAGCTTTATTTTTTAAATCATAACTTCAAAAATATCATATATTTAATTTTTGATAATTTTATAAAAAAAATTATTTTTCGATGAACAATGAAAATATTGATTTTTTTGTTGAATAATTACTTTTCATTTCTTGATTTTACCAAAGTATATTATGTTTTAAATTTTATTAAAAGAAAAAATAGTTATTTAATATTATTAATAATCCAAATATATTAATTTAAAATAAATTGTAAGTTTGATTCTGGAATAAAAACTTATTATACTTGAGAAGATATTTTTTTATGGAAAACTAATTTTCATCATGTTTTGTTAGTTTAATTTTAATATATATTTAGCCACTCATTTAAACTAAATTTTATAAAATGGAATAAATATTTTTAATCATCACAATTAATATTATTTAATATGTTCAAATTAATTTTTGATTATACTAAATAGTAGAAATAGTAAAAGTTTACTACCAAGGTAAAGGTTAAAACTTATTTGATGAGGGTTAAACTGAAGTGATAAGGGTGAAAATAGCATAACAACTTTTATAAATTCTATTTTATGTTCATATTTAGAATATGTATCATATCAAATTCATAATTTTTTACATTGTTTGAGCCATTTTTTTAGTAATACATTAATATATTTATTCTTTTCAAAAATACCAAGTGTGTCCTCTCCCCCACTTAAAAATTGAAACCCATATCCTCTCCTCTCCACAATTAATGATCCATTTGGTTCCCCCAAGACCTATATAAATAAATTCCTAAAATCCCTATATTAATCATAAATGCCTTATTTTGGTAATAATAGTATCCTTATAGGGATTAAAATATAAATAAAAGAAGGTTTTCTGAAAAATGGTATAACATTTAATCGAATGTTTTAGTTTCATTTATTCTTATACCTGCTTAAAAAATATTATACTGATTTTTATATAATTAAATAAATATGTCAAACATAATTATATGTTATTATCTAAATTTTTTAACCTTAATTCACCTCCTCTTCCGTATAATGGAAAATGAAACCATAATTCATGTGTTTGGAAGACTACCGCCTCGTGAACCGATGTATTTGTCTTCCATCATCTATTCTCACAGATGGTTAAAATTATTGATTAAGAATATATATATATATATATATATATGATATTAATGAAATAATAATAATACTTGAAATATAATATATCATATATTTTCTTAAATTTATATCCATTGATAAATGATAACATCGTTTGTGTGTGTATGTGGATTACCACCTCCATAAAGCGATGTGATTCATTTTTCATCATCACCTCACATGGATGGAATATATAAGTTTATTTAAATGAATAATATTATATATATGATTAAATTATAATAATATAAAGATAAAATTATAATTAGATTCTATTCCTTATGTCTATTGAAAAATGGAAACATTACTTATTCATACGTATGACCAACAGTCTCCATGATTGTAACATAATTCATGTTTCATAACCATATTACGTATTTGGTTATAAAAGTATAAATTAGCTATAAAAATTATAATTATTTCAAGATTACTATTTTTGAGATGATATAACAATGAACTCCTTGAATACGACCAACATACCAAAGTTATTTTGAAATTATGAATTGTACATCCTCAAAACACCAGATGTTGACATAACTGATTAAGTAAATAAAAATATCATTAAAATAAATGAAATAAATAGTTTAATTATAATATTTTAAACCATTAAAAGTTTCTTTAAAAACTAAATATTTTATATAAGTTCATTATACAAGATTTATAGAATGTACATGGTAAGTCGAACTCGAGGTAAGGGATTCCTAGTCTTAATTCCATTTCATTGAGAATTAAGATATTTTCAAAACATTTTTTAATTTATTTGGTGTATAAACTTCATTATAGATATATTTTATAATTATTATATAAAAATTAATGTTTTTAAAAACACATTAAATGTTTTTTCCTTTAATATTTTATTTGTTCAAAAGTTATAAAGTCGTAAGGGACACATTATCTTGGAACCTCATTTTAAATATTTTAAATATTTATTTTCTAAATATTCTTTTTGTATGTACATATTCACAAAAAAATTATTTATGTAATTATACCGATATAAATGAATAATAAATGTAATTTTATGTTTCACTTAAATATATTTCATAGACCTTTTCAAAAGAATTTTTTTGTATTTTATATGGAATGTTTTGAATTTCTTTACAAAAGGAAAAAATGAATGTTATATTTTAACATGTACGATGTCATCTGATTTTCGATTTTCATCAATCATTACATGATATTTTGATTCCTTTATAATCATTCATGCTTTATTGAAATAGAAACCCTCCATCCCTTTGATATTGGTATTATAGTTTTAAAAAATTGTGTTTTAAAGGAAAGGGATAGATCAATATATGAAAAAAAAATTCTTATGGGTTCAGAAGTATAATTTTATGACTTTGATGATGAAAACGAAATATTAAATTTTTTTTATACATGTTATGGTTCATGTAAATTTTTTATTATCGGGTTATCCTAGTATATATCTCTATTGGATTGGTTAAGGATTATGTTCTTCAGAGAATTATGTTGAAAGATGATAGTTTGGTTATTCCAATTGAAAGATTTCTATAAGGGTTTAATGGAGATGATATCATAAGGAAACTATATGAATTTTATATTCTTTTTAATTATATTTTGTGGAAATATTTTTATTTCATAAGGTAATCTAATGATATTTTATTTAATGGAAGGATTATTCCCTTTGAAGGGTAAAATTGATTTTTTTTTAAAAATTATTTTCCATGGTTCTCAAGTTTTCTAAGAAACTCTCATGATTATAATTTTTTATTAATTTTTTATTATGAATATTTTTATGAAAAAATTATGTAGTAAATTTAATTTAATATTTAAATAAATTATTATTATATCTCACTATTTATTATGTTAAAATTCAAATCCTCTTACATGATCTCATGGTTTGGAAATCGATTAATGGGTTTCATTTATTCTTTGTTTATGTCCCTTACTAATATTTTTAGGCTTATCCAATGTATTTAAATTATTTTCACATGGTTTAAAGATGAGTAGGAACATTTATAAGACTTAATTTGGGAAAATAAAAACTAGATATAGTGAAAAATATGATCACTTAAAGACATGTTTATTGTGCTTTAAGAGTTTGTCCTAATTATATAAAACTCTAAACCTAAAATGTATTTATGTATATAAGTGATCCAACTTTTTCCATTTGATGTGGTAAGTATTTAATGGTGTAAATTCAGTCATGTTTATTGGTATCAAATCCAAAAATATAAATATTATGTTTTTAGCACATGATCCATGAGTTCTGGTTTGAGGATATTATACCATGGAACACTTATCATCTAATTCAAAGATGAGTTATGAGGTGATACAAGAAATTTAGTCTTCATAGATCTATAGGGTCATCGACTAGGTTTAATATAGATAACTGTAGTATACCAGAGTTCAGGATCTCCATTGGGGTTTCATATATTATAGGGTGTCAATCCCCCATATTCATTTTTGTAGTTTGTACTCTCACACATATTTGGGGTCCGAGTCCTTTATTTTGACATGGGGTTGGTACCCCCATGGAACTGATGTGGTGAGGGTCTCCCACACAAATGATATAGTTTGGTACTCCCCCACATTCTTTGTTAATGGGTCCTCAATCCATGGAGTTAGGTAATCCAACATCTATGGTGTTCCACTCGATGAGGCACGGGTCCTCCATTATAAATTCTATGATGCACATGGGTTTCCAATCCTAGGTAATTATAACAGTATGGGTTAGTTTTCCCTTGATCATGATCTATTCTTGTATAAGGTATGGTATTCCCTATAGGTTTCGAGAATGTTGACATGGTGATAATGGATGGTAAGGTGTGGTACACCTTCAACTGATGCATTTACATTAGTGAGATCAAAGTTCCCCCTTATAGTTTCTATTTGGAATGTTGAAGTTGGAAGAGAATTCCTATTGAATTCAATTTTTTCAAGATTTAAATTACTTCTATAATACCTAATTGCTCATATGGTAAGGTTATTTAGGTATTGTAGTTGATATTACTACATTATTTATAACCCCACATGTTGTGTCTATTCAATTGATGCATAGGTTAGAGATTTTCATGGTGTATGTTGTAACGACATGAGCTATTGAATAAATTTTTTTCCCGAAAAATTTATGTTTTATTGTGTCATAATCAATCAAACTATATAAGTATAATTGAAATGTAACCATCTAGTTTTGACTATTATATGACCATTATAAACAATAATATTTTTTAACATTATAATTATTGTTTAAAATATAAATAATAATGGATAATTAATGTAGAAAAAAGATTTGATGGCCTCATCCAGTAGATTCAGGCCACAAAAATCCCATCATCTGGATCTTGGGAAGAAGGTAGCATCACTGGGCTTTTCTCTGGACCAATCCCAAGCCAAGTTTGAACATTTTAATCCTGAACATAATATCATTCAAGATATGTTCAAGATAATAGAAATCACCACTCAACCAATGTTGTTCGAGTCACCTCAAGAGTCTATCACCATTTCAAACCTTACTCTTAGGTCCTATATAGGCATTATGAGGGGCTTTGTTACAAGGCCTTAATAACTTTGTATAATCCTTTCATATAAATATAATTATAATTTCTTAATATAGTAATGTTTTTGAATTTAAAATGTAAAAATATATATAAGATGAATTTTTAGATGTTTCATATTATTGATGAATATTTAAAAAAATGAGAGTATTTTAAAATATTATTTATTATTTAAATAATAAATAAGGTGAAATGATTTTCAAAAAATTGACATATATAGTTGTGATCAGTAAAAAATTTAAATTCTGAAAAGATCAATGTATTTTTTTTGTGAATAGTAAATTATGAATAATAATGTGACCAATGGAATAGTAAGCTCACTTAGGTAAGTTTATATATAATTTATCAAACTTTAATGGTAATATGATATAATAGAAAATGAAAATAACTGTTTAAAAAATTGTTAGTCAAGTATTAGTATTTTTTACGGGTAAATATAGATTTTATTTTAAAATTAAATATCTAATATTTAGAAAATTATTTTAATAAAATGGAGTTAATTTTGTAATTCAGAATTTTAATATCTGGTAAGGGTGAATTTATGAGATTTTTTTTAAAAAAATTGTTTTTTGGTGAATAGTCAAAAATACAATTTTTAAATTTTCGGTGTATATTATGAAATAATAATGATGTAATATGTATTTTAAAGTTATGTTCAACAAATTTTGAATAAAATATTATATTAGGTGTTCCAAATGTCCAAAACCATGGTCAAATACCATGGGTGTGCCCATGGTTTTGAAAATACCACTTATGAGGTGTCCCTTTGAAATTAATAAAATATTCCCTCACTTTTGCTATAAATACCAACCCATTCCTTCATTAAATTCATTAAAAATTCCTCCTCAACAAATAAATGGTTTTTTATCTCCTAATTAGTCTTCTCAAGGTTCCCCTCAAGCCCCCCAAGGTCTCAAACATCGAGTTTATGAAGTTACTCTTCAAGGTAATGGAACATTTCACCCTCCTCTTTTAGTCAAGACTTAGTTTAAGTTATGTATTTTAATTTCCATTTTATAATGTTAGGGTGTTTTATTTTATATCCTTATTTATATACCTTTTATGTGAAAATTATGAGAGACTCTTTCTTCTCTCATCAAATAATTTTCTGATTCTTTAAGTGACGCTGTTAAGCTGCCGAATTTTTAATAAGGAAATTCTCAACTTCTTTTTTTCCATTGATGTTATATTCTATGTGGTATGTATTCCAAGTTTCCATACCATGTTATTATCTCCTTTTTATTCAGTAACTATATGATATTATTAGTCTTTAATGAATGTGTGACCCATATCCTCTCTTTTTTTAATGTTTTCTAAAACCATGTTGCATAGTCGTTATGCTGCAGAATTTTCATCTCAAAATCTCTCTCTTTTTCTTAAGAAATTCTATTATTTTATTTAAGTGAATACCAAAACCTATTTAATTCTCTAGGTTATTCAACAAGATATAAAAATGATATATTTAATTCTATAATTTACATACATAAAACCCTCATTCCCTTTTCCAAGGGTTATAAATGACATAATGATCATATTTTTAGGAACTTTTTAAAACGTCACGATTTTGATATAAAACCCATTTCTTTTATTCTCGTTGGATTGTTTATGAAATGTTTTATTTGGATATATTTGGATCGCATAAAATTAAATACATATTAATGGATCTCCCGGATTTCAGTCCAATTCATTGGGTAAAGAAATAAATCTATAGAGATGACAAGTTTTATGATACCTTGGTGAATAATCGTGGTAATTTTTATGACACATTGGAGATGCACCATGATGATATGCTTATGAATGTATAAATTAAATGTTTTAGACACATTTTCAAGTTATTATTATAGTTATTATTTCTATTATATGCCTCTTTATCATTCCTTTATGATATTCCTTTTTTTCTTATTGATATCACTCAAGTTCACATGTAAATTGTTTCACTTGTTTTCACTTACTGGGACTTATGTTTACCCTTTCCTTTGATGCATGTACCCAAGTTATTAGAAGTAGTAATTATACCTAGGATGATCATTTCAATAAGTCTTTAAATAATATTAAAAAAATTACATTTTAATGTTTTGTGTACCCTTTTTCATGACACTAGGCTTTAAAGATCCTCTCTTTGTAAAATGTAATGAAAATTTCTGTGATAAGAAGACGGGATTCCACAGTTGGTATCAAAGTATAGTTTAGATATTTGTGGAAATTAGGCTACGAAAAATTTAGGGACAATACTCTATAAAATTTTAAATATAGGAAAACTTCCTGGTATTTTGTATAAATATTAAGTAAGTGGTTTCCGAACAAATAAATCCCAGTCTAGATATGAATAAGTGGATGTGGCTCTAGAACAGATGTATCATGGGGTAAAACCCAAAAACACCGCTTTGATATAGACTCGAATGGGAACTGGTACATGAGAATGAGCCTTATTGTACACCTAGTTTGATACTCCAAGGGGATATGTTTGGTTAATCATAATCTTTTTATGAATCATTATGATGAATTTATAGAGAAATTTAATTATGGTTAAAGAATAATACGTTTAAGCATGAAGTTTTAAGACATATAAAATCTTTATAGTTAAAATAATTGTAAATTAAATAATCTTCTAACTAAGGTTTTTGTAACGACCTGAAATTTTGAATAAATCTTGTTTCCGAATTTCGTGTGTTATTTTATTTTATTTTTTATACTCAACAAAACTATTTCATTGGATAACATGAGTATAATTAAAATGAGACTGTTGGGTTTTTGACTATCATATGACCATTGGTCAATATGACCGCTAGAAACTAAACATTTAGATATTTGTCTCTAAATAAAAGTTATCTTGGTTAATTAATATAGAAAGAAGATTTGATGGCCTCACCCAGTAGTCTTGGACCGATCGTAGCCCATCGAACAGAACTTGGGATGGTGGTAGCACCACTGGGCTTTGCTCAGGACCAAACCCAAACCAAACTTCATCGTGTGAAGCTAGAATGGAATCACCTTCGCGAGAAGATCAAACTGATACAAATTACTACTCGTGCAATGCTGGCCGAGCCTCCCTCAGATTCTCTCATCTTAGCACACCTTACACTTAGGTCTTATGCTGGTGTGATAAGGGGCTATGTAAGAAGACCGTAACTACCTTGTGTAATCCTTTATTTATAATAAAAAATTGGGATTTCTTCTTATGATGAAGTTTATGAATTTTCAAATGACCGGATAAATAGAGTATGCATATTTTTTTATGAATTTTAGAGAAAAACTATTTTAAAAATGTTTATGTAAACCTTAAATAATTAAAAACGTGTAATGATATTCAAAAAATGGTCTTCTACAATTATGTCCAGTACAAAATTTAGAGTCTAATAAGATCAACTTGATTTTTGATGAATAGTAAATTATGAATAGTGATTTTATGCATAGGATTAGTAATGTGACCAAATGGATTAGTAATTTCACTCAAAAAAAGTTTTAATATAATTTAGACACCTAGATTAAGTAATGTGATTCAATAAAACGGGTAAATAACGGTTTCATAAATTATTATTCAAGTATTATTTTTTTCGAGTGAATAGTGTTTTTTAATTGAAAATTAAATTACAAATATTTAGAAAATTATTTTTATAAATTGGATTTCATTTTTGA
Source organism: Viscum album (assembly GCA_963277665.1). Lineage (NCBI taxonomy): Eukaryota > Viridiplantae > Streptophyta > Magnoliopsida > Santalales > Viscaceae > Viscum > Viscum album. The sequence goes on along the minus strand of OY728140.1, from coordinate 398,775,975 downwards.
ACTCAGAGCATCGATATTATGTTAAGGTAATTTTTGGGGTTTTTTCTGAACAAACTGAATTTTTGGTGAATAGTGTATTTATTTAAAAATTAAATAATAAAAAATTAGAAAAATATTTTTATAAAATGGAGTTCATTTTTGAAATCAGAGCATTGATATTTTGTTAATATGAAATTTTGGGATTTTTCTGAGAAAGTTGAATTTTCAGTGAATAGTAAAAATACAGTTTTTAAGTTACGGGTGTTTAATGACATCATTAAATGATGTATTAAGTACGTAATCAATATGGTCGACTTATGAATAGTAAGATAAGGTATGAGGTGTCCCAAGTGGCCAATACCATGGGAAAATACCATGGGCAAGCCCATGGTTTTGCCAAAACCACTAATGAGGTGTCCCTTGGCCATAAATGTCTTGTCCCCTCACTTTCCCTATAAATACCAAGCAATCCTCGGATCCATTCGACTCCCCACTCTCCCCCAACGACATTATGGTCTCCTTACCTCCCAAGGAGTCCTACCATGGTGCCCCCAAGCCCTCAAGGTCTCAACTTTTGAGTTTTAAGAGTTACGTTTAAGGTAAGGGATCCTACCTCTCTCTTTCTTTTCAAGTACTCTCGTTTATGTCATTTATTCTAAGATCCGTGTTCTTATGTTGGGGGTGTTATTTTATATTAATCCTACTTCCCTTTTTATTTTTATATGATGAGAGATGCTATCTTACTCTCATCATTTTTTTATGAATGTTTAAGTGGCGACGTTAGGCTGCCGAATTTTTGTAAAGGATTCTTTCACCCTTCTCATTTTCATGTTCTATTTTCTTGACAAGTCTTTCAAGTTTTTTTATTTTGTTGTGGTATGATCTCTACATATATCATACTGAAATTTTATGATCATATGATTATAGACCCCATTGTATCTCTTCAATTTAGTATTTTGAAGTTCTAAGTGGCGTCGTTAGGTTGCCGAATTTTGAAGGGATTCTTTCTTCTTTTTGATTTTTCAAAGTTCTACATTCATGTCAAGTCATTGAAGTTTCTTTTTTATTATGTTGGGGTATGATATCTAAATCTATCATACTGATCTTTTATGTTCATATGATGATAGAACCTATTTAATCTCGTCAATTCATTTTTGTTGAAGTTTACGTGGTGTCGTTAGGCTGCCTAATTTTTAAGGGATTCTTTCACCTTTATCTTTTTTCAAATTTCTACTTTCATGTCAAGTATTTCAAGTTCCTTTTTATTATGTTGGGTTATGATATCTATATCTATCATACTGAAATTTTATTTTCATATTATGAGAGACCCTATTTGATCTCGTCAAATCATTTTTGTTGAAGTTTACGTGATGTCGTTAGGCTGCCGAATTTTCATAAGAGAAATCTTATTTTTGTATTCTTTTAATGTTCTTCATTTCCTATGGTATGTCTTTCAAATTTCACTAAAATGTTCTTAAATTCAATATATTCTATCCCTATACTTTTTTATGGGTCATTTATGAATTTTTGACCCATTTCCCCTCTCTTTTCAATGTTTTCTAAAACCCTGGAACATAGTCGTTATGCCGCAAAATTTCCATCTCAAAATGTTTCTCTCTTTTTCCAAAGTTAGTTTATATTATTAAGTGAATACTCAATGATCTATCTTCTATAGTGGTATTCACATATATACCAAGTTGTTCTATTTTAAATCCTGGGATTTACATACATGAGACCCTCTCTCCCTTTCTTTGGGTTTAAAGTGACGTAAAGATCATGTCTTTAGAGCAGTTGGTTTTTAAAACGTTATGATTATGAAATGAAACCCATTTATTTTATGCTATATGGGTTATTTATGAAATGTTTTATGATGATATATGTGGATCACATGATTATAAAGCAAAATTTAAGGGTGCGCCCTGATAGCGCTCCAATACATTGGGTAATGATGTAACCACTAGAGATTACAGTTTTCACGATATCCTGGTGAATAACCTTGGTAATTTTCAAATGACACCTCGGGGATGGACCTTGGTGATATGTTCATTATTTTCTATGTTAAATGATGTAGCCACATCTGCTTGTTACGAAAAATGTTATTTTTATTATGATATATCTCATTATTTCTTTCTCATGCCTTAAAGTTCTTTTCATGACCTTATTGAAGTATCTCAAGTTCACAAGTAGAATGTTTCTCTTATTTCCCTTACTGGGCCTTCTGCTCACCCTTTCTTTTGATGTATGTCCCCAGGTTATGAGATGTTGTAATGAACACAGGATGAACATGAGGATAATCCTTCCAAGTGTTTAAGAAGAATGTTTTATTTTTTCATGTTTTATGTTCCTAGTTTCCAAGACAATAAACCTTAAAGATCCTCGGTTTTGTAAAATGTAATGAATGTTTATGTTATAAAAAGGCGGGATGCTATAGTTTGTATCAAAGGATGGTTTAGTTATTTGTGGAAATTAGGATATGAAAACTTTAGGAAGAAGCCTATAGAAAAGTTTATATATAGGGAATCATCCTGGTATTCTGGTGAGTATTGAGTAATGGGTTGCCAAGAAAATACATCCCTATCTGGATACGAGCAGGTAGAGGTGGCTCTGGCATAGATGTACATAGGGGTAAAACCCGAAAACACCGCTTCGAGCTAGACTCAAATGGGAACTGGTACACGAAAACGGGCCTTGCTGCACTCTTGGTTACGATACTCTCGGGAGATATGCTTTGGTAAATTCATAAGCTTGGTATGAACCATTATTAAAGGGACAAAGATAAAATAAAATAAATATTAACATAAGAATATATGATCATAGATAACCTAGATCAGAACCTAGTGGATCACAAGTTAGGGTATACTTTTGTTCTACAAGTTATCCTTCTATGCTTTAAGTTCCTTTTCATGATTATTGGCTAAGTATTTAAGCCCCAATTTGTACTTTCTTTTCTTAGTTAATGGAGGAAAATGGAAGAACATGTCCCAATAACCAATGTGATAGGAAATGTGACGATTTCCGTATTAATATGACAGAGATGATTAAGGGATTAAAAGAAGATTATTATTTTGGAAGACGTTCACTATTTTGGGGACCCTATATGATCGAGGTAAATAGATTACGACGGTATTTTCATTGAGGAGTAAGGTTGACTTATATTTTAAAGAATCGATGAATTTAAGGTGGACTTATAGTAATTTAGGTTACTTATGGGAATGATTAACCTATCATGGGTAAAATATGTTTAGGTTAGCTACTTTTGTTATAAGATGTTAGGAGTGGTTGATGTTGTTTGGAGATGAACAATGAAGTTTATTTTGGAAGACTATGTTATCAAATCCTTCTTGTATTTGGGTTTCAATCTTAGTTTGGATTATTTTGAGGAATTTTAAGGACCATTATTTATGGAATGGTCTATGATGAACTTTGGGTGGTACCATGGAACTTTGAATATTTAAAAGTAGTTTCCATTACTATGGGATTCTTTCTTTTTGAAGAGTTGTTTTACCTTAACCCTTCTATTTTTTGGATAATGTTTAAAGATAGAAGAAATAGATAGTTAATCTTTTGTGGATTATGTGATTCTATAGAAGATGATTCTTGTGCTTTTGATGAGACCAAGTGTTTTTGAATTTTCATCATTTGGGGAAAAGATTAGTTTTGGTAGAGACTTATTAAAGGATGAGACTATACTTGAAGGTAGGTATATTTTCTTATGTTTTTGTTCTATGTAGTAAATGAATTCCTCAAAATTATGAAAAGGAATGTAAAACAAAAACATTGTTGGTTTACATTTCCTACTAGGTAATCAAAGACCGTTTACACACATCATATGTTTGGGATTTTCTCGTGGATAACTTTCTCCTAATCATGTTTTCTATCACTCTCCCTTAGAACGTGACCCTTTTTTTCCTCCATGTCCATGTTTTCCTACATGGGATCCTAGTATGGGTTAACTCGGGTGACCTTTTTTACTTCCCTTTCTTTCTTTTAAATTAATATTGGTAAGGACTCCTTTTTCGGTGTGGGACTTTCAATGAAATTTCAAAAACCGGTTTTAAAATTTGTGAGGATGCGATATCTTAAGGGGGTAAGATTGTAACGACCCGAAAATTTGAATAAATCTTGTTTCCGAATTTTGTATGTTATTTTATTTTATTTTTTATACTCAACAAAACTGTTTCATTGGATAACATGAGTATAATTAAAATGAGACTGTTGGGTTTTTGACTGTCATATGACCATTGGTCAATATGACCGCTAGAAACTAAACATTTCGATATTTGTCTCTAAATACAAGTTATCTTGGTTAATTAATATAGAAAGAATATTTGATGGCCTCACCTAGTAGTCTTGGACCGATCAAAGCCCATCTAACCGAACTTGGGAAGGAGGTAGCACCACTGGGCTTTGCTCTAGACCAAACCCAAGCCGAACTTCATCGTGTGAAGATAGAACATAATCACCTTCGCGAGAAGTTCTAAATTATAGAAATTACTACTCGTGAAATGTTGGTTGAGCCTCCCTCGGATTCTCTCACCTTAGCACACCTTACACTTAGGTCCTTTGCTGGTGTGATAAGGGGCTATGTATTAATACCGTAACTGCCTTGTGTAATCCTTTGTTTTAAATAAAAAATGGGATTTCTTTTTATGATGAAGTTTATGAATTTTCAAATGACCGGATAAATAGAGTATGAATATTTTTGATGAATTTTAGAAAAAAGATATTTTAAAAATGTTTATGTAAACCTTAAATAATTAAAAACGTGTAATGATATTCAAAAAATGGTCTTCTACAATTATGTCCAGTATGAAATATAGAGTCTAATAAGATCAACTTGATTTTTTATGAATAGTAAATTATGAATAGTGATTTTATACTTAGGATTAGTAATGTGACCAAATGGATTAGTAATTTCACTCAAAGAGAGTTTTAATATAATTTAGACACCTAGATTAAGTAATGTGATTCAATAAAACGGGTAAATAACAGTTTCATAAATTAATATTCAAGTATTAGTTTTTTTGAGTGAATAGTGTTTTTTAATTGAAAATTTAATTAAAAATATTTAGAAACTTATTTTTATAAAATGTATTTTATTTTTGAACTCAGAACATCGATATTATGTTAAGGTAATTTTTGGGGTTTTTTCTGAAAAAATTAATTTTCGGTGAATAGTGTATTTATTTAAAAATTAAATTAAAAATATTTAGAAAACTATTTTTATAAAATGGGGTTCATTTTTGAAATCAGAGCATTGATATTTGGATAATGTGAAATTTTGGGATTTTTCTGAGAAAGATGGATTTTCAGTGAATAGTAAAAAATACAGTTTTTAAGTTACGGGTGTTTAATGACATCATTAAATGATGTATTAAGTATTTAATAAATATGGTCGACTTATGAATAGTAATATAAGGTATGAGGTGTCCCAAGTGGCCAATACCATGGGAAAATACCATGGGCAAGCCCATGGTTTTGCAAAAACCACTAATGAGGTGTCCCTTGGCCATTAATGCCTTGTCCCCTCACTTTCCCTATAAATACAAAGCAATCCTCTCATCCATTAGACTCCCCACTCTCCCCCAACGATTTTCGGGTCTCATTACATCCCAAGTAGTCCTCCCAAGGTGCCCCCATGCCCTCAAGTTCCCAACCGTTGAGTTTTAAGAGTTACGTTTAAGGTAAGGGATCATACCTCTCTCTTTCTTTTCAAGTACTCTCATTTATGTCATTTCTTCTAAGATCCTTGTTCTTATGTTGGGGATGTTATATTATATTCATACTACTTCCATTTTTAAGTTCATATGATGATATATTCTCTCTTACTCTCATCATTGTTTTTATGAATGTTTAAGTGGCGCCGTTAGGCTGTCGACTTTTTGTAAAGGATTCTTTCACCCTTCTCATTTTCATGTTCTATTTTCCTGACTAGTCTTTCTTGTTTTTTTTGTTGGTGTATTATCTCTAAATATAACATAATGATATTTCATGATCATATGATGAGAGACCCCATTTTATCTCTTCAATTTAATATTTTGAAGTTTTAAGTGGCGCCATTAGGCTGCCGAATTTTGAAGGGATTCTTTCTTCTTTCTCATTTTTCAAAGTTCTACTTTCATGTAAAGTATTTAAAGTTACTTTTTATTATGTTGGGGGATGATCTCTAAATATATCATACTGATCTTTTATGTTCATATGATGATATATCCTATTTGATCTTGTCAATTCATTTTTGTTGATGTTTAAGTGGCGCTGTTAGGCTGTCGAATTTTTAAGGGATTCTTTCACCTTTCTCTTTTTTCAAAGTTCTACTTTCATGTCAAGTCATTCAAGTTACTTTTTATTATGTTGGGGTATGATATCTATATTTATCATGATAAAATTTTATTTTCATATTATTAGAGACCCTGTTTGATCTCGTCAAATCATTTTTGTTAAAATTTAAGTGACGCCGTTAGGCTGCCGAATTTGCATAAGAGAAATATTATTTTTGTATTCCTTTCATGTTCTTAATTTCATATGGTATGTCTTTAAAATTTCACTAAAATGTTCTTAAATCCTTTATATTTTTTCCCTCTACTGTTTTATGGGTCATTTATGAATTTTTGACCCATGTCTCCTCTCTTTTAAATGTTTTCTAAAACCCCGAAACATAGTCGTTATGCCGCAGAATTTCGGTCTCAAAATGTCTCTCTTTTTCTAAAGTTATTTTACTTTATTAAGTGAATAATCAAATCTCTATATTCTATAGGGGTATTCACACCTATACCAAGTTATTCTATTTTAAATTCTGTGATTTACAAACATGAGAACCTCTCTCCCTTTCTGTGGGTTTAAAGTGAAATAAAGATCATGTCTTTAAAGCAGTTTTTTTAAAACGTTATGATTATGAAATGAAACCCATTTATTTTATGCTATATGGGTTATTTATGAAATTTTTGATGATGATATATGTGGCTCACATGATAATAAAGTCAAATTTAAGGGTTCTCCCAGATAGCGCTCCAATGCATTGGGTAATGATGTAACCACTATAGATTACAATTTTCACGATATCTTGGTGAATAACCTTGGTAATTTTCAAATGAAACCTTAGGGATGGACCTTGGTGATATGTTCATGATTGTCTATGTTAAATGATGTAGCCACATCTTCATGTTATGAAAAATGTTCTTTTTATTATGATATATCTCATGATTTCTTTCTCATGCCTTAAAGTTCTTTTCATGACCTTATTTAAGTATCTCAAGTTCACATGTAAAATGTTTCTCTTGTTTCCCTTACCGGGCCTTCTGCTCACCCTTTATTTTGATGTATGTCCCCAGGTTATGAGATGTAGTATTAAACCTAGGATGAACATGAGGAGAAGCCTTCCAAGTGTTTAAGAAAAATGTTTTATGTTTTCATGTTTTATGTTTCTGGTTTCAAAGACACTAAACCTTAAAGATCCTCGGTTTTGCAAAATGTAATCAATGTTTATGTTATAAAAAGGTGGGATGCAATAGTTTTATTATTTTAGAAAATTGTGTTCAATATGAGAAACCATGAAAATGGTGACCACAATGGACCATGCATCGATAGTCCAATGATGGAAGATAGAATACAAACATTCCTAAGAATGATGAACAAACTTAATCAAGTTATGAGAAATAACATTAATCAAGATGAGAGACCAATTTCACCATGAATGGAGCAATATTCTCTTGAGTCATTTATGCCTCAGCAACCACAAACATTCATTGGATCTACCGACCCATTGATTTCTGAATAGTTGATTATCTTTATTGAAAATATATTTTTTGTGCTTCGCTATTCAGAACAAGAAAATGTCACCGTGGCTATTTATCACTTAGAGGGAGAAGCTGATCAGTTTTGGGAACTGATTAAAAACATGGGTCTAAGAGTGGAGGTTGAAATTATAGAGTGGGAAGAGTTCAGAGGGATATTCTTGAATATGTATTTCCATTATTTTATGAGAACCAAAATGGAGAAGGAGTTTCTCGAGCTAAAGTTGAAGGAGAATGAATCTATTGGAAGTTGTGATATGAACATCACAATACTTTCCCATTACACCTCTATCTTTTTCATGGATCCTAATGGTATGTTTGATGGATTCTTTAATGGAAAAAGACCTCATCTATGGAAGACTCTATCCAACCAAGACTATGAGAGCTGTGTGGAGATCGTGTGGAGTGCTATGAAAGTTGAACTAGAGTTCGGTGATATGTAGTGGTCTCATAAATCCAATGACAAAAACAGATCAATGAATCCAAGATTAGGGAGGATCTTTGATCACGGAAGAGGAGGAACGCAAGTTCAATGTTCCATGTGTAATAAATGTTGGAAGAAGTATTTAGGGAACTACCTTTTCGGGAGAGATAAGTGCTTTAAGTGTGTAAGATATGACCATATCACGCAGAATTGCAATAGTGGGGTGAATTCTCAAATTCCCAACAAAAAATGGGAAGATGGTGTAAGACCTACTTGGCATCCAATTCTATAAGTGTTGACATCTTGGGCACTATGCTAACCACTTTCCAAATCTGAGGGAAGTGGGGGGGAATAACCTGTAGCCTCAAAAAAGTTCAAGGGGCAGGGTTATGGTTTTTCTATCAAGATATATAATTTTGAATCTTCAAATGATGTGGTGGAAGTTACTCTTGTTGTTCTCTAAAATCTTGCAAGTGCGTTTTTTGATTTTGGTTTTATGTATTCCTTTATTTTCTCCAAATATGCATGGAATGTAGAATGAGCCCTTGGTTTTCTAAAAGTGGAGTTATCATTCAGAAATCTTGGTGGGATTATCCAAGAATCATCTGGGTTTATAAACTATAGTATTTACATTAGTGAGCATAATATTATCGCAAATCTAGTAGTCATTCCCATGCTGGAATTCAACATTATACTAGAGATGGATTGGCACACAAAGTATAATGCTAAGATCAAATGAAGAAGTAAGGACATCTCAGTATTATTGATTAGAAAACCTACAGTTATCATCCATGGAGAGATATCTCAACCTGATTTTTGTCTAGAATAACCTTCTATATCCTTCGTTATGTTGTTGATTGGTGAAGAAAAATAAAGAAATGAGTGTATGAGGAAAGAAAATGTCCCCATAATCCAAGAATACAATGACGTTTTCCTAAGGAGTTAATCAGAACTCCCCTATAAAGAGAGGTAGATTTCTCCATTAAACTCATACCTGGATCTCATTCGATATCAAATACCCCATATAGGATGAAAAGTGTGGAGTTTTAGGAATTAGAGAAATAACTCCAAGATCTTTTGGAGAAGGGGTTTATCCGACTGAATGTGTCTCCTTGGGGACCACCTATTATCTTTGTAAAGCAGAAGGATAAATAGATGTGGCTTTGCAATGATTATAGATAACTAAATGGTATCACACTAAAGAATAGAAATATACTCTTCCAAGAATTGATGAATTATTTGACAAACATCATGGGTCTCAATTATTCTCTAAGTTTGATCTTTGATATAGTTGTTACAAATTGAAGGTGAAGATACTATCTATTCTAAAACATTCCTTCCAATTAAGATATGAGAATTATAAGTTTTTTGTTATTTCCTTTGGATTTACTAATTCTTCTGCTATTTTTATGGATTTGAGGAATAGACTCTTTAAAGACTACCTTTATAACTGTGTGGTAGTTTTTATTGATGATATTCTGATATATTGAAAAATTCGCGAGGGGCATGAGGATCATCTAAAAGTTATTTTTCAAACTCTATTGAAGGAGAGGATTTTTAGAATGTTTAGAAAATGTGAATTTTGGTTACAACAAGTTTCTTTCTTGGGGAACCATGTAACAAATAAAGGAATCACATTTGACCCTACAAAGACAAAGTTTGTAGAGGAGTGACCTCAACCTACAAAAATAAATGAGATTCTTAATTTCCCTAGATTGGAATGATATTATAAGTGGTTTCTGGGAAACATTTCATGACTTTCTAATCCCTTAACCAAGTTAACTCAAAAAGGTTTCAAGTTCATCTGGAAAAAGGAGTGTGAGAAAAGTTTCCCAGAGCTAAAGAGGAGATTGGTTACTACAACTGTGCTAACTCTTCCCTCAAGAAGATAAGGATTCATTTTTTTAAACAATTCATCTCTAAGAGGGCTTGGGTGCATCCTTATGTAAAATGACAAAATTATTTCTTATGCATCTCAACAGTTAAAGTGACCTGAGCAGAACTATCCTATGCATGATTTTGAGCTAGTTGTGGTTTTTTTGCTCTGAAGATATAGAGGCACTATCTTTATAGGGAGAAATTTGATATATACACATAAAATCAAAGTTTTAAGTATATTTCACCCAAAAGGAATTTAACATGAGACAGAGGAGACTGACGAAAATTTTTAAAGACTATGATAGGTCAATTCACTATCATTTTTGAAGAGAAGACAAATTCATTGATGGATTAGGTATGAAATACCCAGTTGTTCTTTCCATGATGAGGATTCAAAGATATACTTTGATCAATGACCTAGTAAAGTTAGACATGGGAATTGTATGTGAAGAGACATCATCAACCCTATCCCAAATGATTTCTCAACTCTCATTACTAAATAAGATCATGAAGGATTACAAATAAGATCCTTTTTTACAGGATAAGTTTGATGTTGTGAAGGATGTGAAGTTTCTTGAGTTTAGTATTGATCAAGAAGGTGTATGGAAATTTTAGACAATATTATGTGTTCTATCTATTCTATAAATAAAGGAGTTGATTGATAAATCTCATAGATATACTTTCTCTATATATCCTTCAAGAAAAAAATATATAGGGACATTCAAGATAAATATTGGTGGGATAATACGAAAAGGGAGATTGTTGACTACACTATCAGGTGCCTGGTATGTCAGCAAGTGAAGGTACAACAACAACTTCCTAAAGGGGTATTACAACCACTACCCATACCAGCATGGAAATGGGATAATATCATTATGGACTTTTTTATTGGTCTCCTAATAACTTCCAAAGGAAACAATGCGATATGGGTTATAGTGGACCATATCACGAAGACTACCCATTTTATCTCAATTTGGGAGGATTTATCTCTTGACCAACTTGCATGGATTTATATGAAGGAATTGGTAAGGATGCAATGAGTTCCACTTTCTATCATATCTAATTGTGATCCATGGTTTACATTAAAATTCTATAGAAGTCTTCAACATGCTCAATGTACAGAATTTGAATTTCAGTATGGCCTATCACCCCAAAACTGATGGCCAATCTGAAAGGACTATTCAAACACTCAAGGACATGCAAAGAACATGCTCGATAGAATTTAAAGGTGGATGGGACTAACATCTCCATTCAATTGAGTTTTCTTATAATTATAATTTTTACTCTAGAATTTAAATGGCACCATATGAAGCTCTATATAGGAAGCAATGTATAACTCTTACTTGATGGGATGAATATAGTAAGAGAAAGCTTATTGGGATTGGTCTTGTGTAAGAGATGACATAAAAGGATTATTACATCCAATAACACATTAAGGCTACTCAGATTCGGAAAAAGATCTATGCCAACAACCATCGAAGGGACTTGGAGTTTGATGTTAGTGACAAAGTCTTTCTTCGAATCTCACCTTGGAAGAGAGTCATGTGGTCTGGAAAGAAAGGGAAGCTCATCCCTAGGTACATTGGACCCTATGAAATCCTTTATCTCATAGGATTAGTGGCCTATCGGCTTTGACTTCTTCCAAATCTAGCAAAAGTTCATTATGTCTTCCACGTATCCCTTTTGAGGAAGTACATACTTGACCCTTTACATGTACTAAATCCAGAGGTGGTACAACTGGAAGATGACCTATCATCTGAGGAGAAGCCAGTGGAGACCTTGGATCATAGAGATAAGGTTCTTCATGACAACACTACCCACCTAGTTAAAGTGTTATGGAGAAACCAAAAATATTAATAAGCCACTTGGGAACCAGAGGAGTATATGAGGCATAAGTACCCACACATATTCACTTATGAGGGTACGAGCTGAAAATTCAAGGAAGAAGTTTCTTAATGGGTGAATAATTTAATGACCCAAACTTTTGATTAATATTTTGTTTCCATAAAATGTATGTTTTACTGTGTCATGATCAATCAAACTATATAAGTATAATTGAAATTTAACCATTGTGTTTTGACTGTTATATGACCATTATAAACAATAATATTATTTTATCATTTTAATTTTTTTTAAATATAAATCATAATGAATAATTAATGCATAAATAAGATTCAATGGCCTCATTTAGTAGACTTGGGACATAAAAATCCAATCTATCAGAGCTTGGGAAAGAGGTAGCATCACTGGGTTTTTCTCTGGACCAAGCCCAAGCTGAGCGTAATCTCCTTTAGGAGAAGTTCAAGCTAATAGAAATCACCACTCGGGCAATGTTGTTCAAGCCATCCCAAGATTATATCACCATTTCACACCTTACTCTTAGGTCCTATGTAGGTTTTATAAGGGTCTATGTTACGAGGCATTATTTACTTTTTTTAATCCTTTTATATAAATATATTTTTTATTTCTTATTATGGTAACAATTTTGAATTTCATATGTCAAAGTAAATATAAGATGAATTTTTAGATGTTTCTTATTATTAATGGATATTGAATACAAATAGAGTATTTTAATGTATTTTTTATACTTTAAATAATTAATAATGTGAAATTATTTTCAAAAAATAGACATATACAGTTCTGATCACTAAAAAATTTAGAGTCTGATAAGATCAACGTAATTTTTGGTGAATAGTAAATTATGAATATTAATGTGACCAATGGAATAGTAAACTCACTTAAGTATGTATATATATAATTTAGGCATATTGAATGGTAATATGATATAATAACATAAGTAAATAAGTGTTTCAAATATTATTTGTTAAGTACTAGTATTTTTTCTTGTAAATAGGGATTTTACTTAAAAATTAAATATCTAATATTTAGAAAATTATTTTCATAAAATATAGTTTATTTTTGAATTCAGAACATCAATATTAGGTTATGGTTAATTAATGATATTTTTATAAAATGTTTTATTTTTCAGTGAATAGTAAAAATACAGTTTTTGAGTTTTCAGTGTGTTTTATGCCATAATAATGATGTAATATTTAATTTAAAAATCTGATCGACTAATTGGAATAAAATAATATATTAGGTGTCCTATGTGGCCAAAACCATGGGTAAATACCATGGACAGGGCAGTGGATTCTCAAATACCACTTATGAGGTGTCCCTTGGAAATTAAATAAATATTCCCTCATGTTTTCTATAAATACCCACTCATTCCTTCATTATGTTCATTAAGAATTATTCCTGAATAATTCTATAGTCCTTTTACCCCAAAGGAGTCCTCCCAAGGTTCTCTCAAGCCACCCTTGGTCTTAACCATTGAGTTATTAAAGTTACTCTTCAAGGTAAGTGAACATTTCACCCTCCCCTTTTAGTCAAGACTTCTTTTATGTTGTTCCTTTTAATTTCAATTTTATTATGTTGGGGTATGTTATTTTTAATCCTTATTACTGTACATTTTATTTTCAAATTATAATAGACCCTTTATTCTCTCAACAAATGATTTTCGAATTTTGTAAGCGACGTCGTTAGGCTGCCGAATTTTTGTAAGGAAATTCTCGACTTCTTTTTCTTTCTTTTAAGTTCTCTTCTATGTGGTATGTATTTAAACATTCTCTACCATGTTATTATATCCATTTTATTATTTATCCCTACTAAATTATTATTCATTTATTAATGGGTAGCCCCTATCCCCATTTTTTAATGTTTTCTAAAACCATGTTTCATAGATGTTATATTGTAGAATTTTTGTCTCAAAATCTCTCGCTTTTTCTCAAGAAATTATCTTATTTTATTTAAGTGAATAAAAAACCTATTTACTTACTTGGGTTATTAATAAATACATAAAAATGAAATATTTTATTCTATAATTTACATACATAATAAACTCATTCCATTTCCATGGGTTATAAATGACATAATGATCATGTTTTTATGCACTTTTTAAAATATCATAATTTTGATATGAAAACCCTTTCTTTTATTCTATTTGGTATATTTAAGAAATGTTTGATTATGATATATGAGGATAACATAAAAATAAATACATATTATGGTTTATCTCTAATTTCTCTCCAATTCATTGTGTAAAAAAATTAATCTCTAAAGATGAAACGTTTTACGATACCTTGATGAATAACCTTGGTAATTTTTATAACACATTGGGGATGGATGTTGGTGATATGCTTATTAATGTCTAAATTAAATGTTTTATACACATTTTAATTTTATTATTCAAGTTATTATTTCTATGATATTCCTTTTTATCATTCCTTTACAATATTACTCATGTTCTTTTTTCTATCGCTCAAGTTCACATGTAAAAAATTTCACTTGTTTTCCCTTACTGGGCCTTCTGCTCACCCTTTCTGTTGATATTTTTCCCCTTGTTATGAGATGAAATAATTTTACCTAAGATTAATATTTCAAGAATCATATCAAGATGATTAAAATATTTTTTTACATTTTTTTGGTTTTATGTACATTTTTTTCAAGACACTAGACATTAAAGATAATCTGTTTGTAAAATTTAATCCAGAGTTATGTGACAAGAAGGTAGTATTTCATATGTGTGAAGTTGAAAAGGATTTATCAGAGCATATTTCTAAAGGCGATTTTCATATCCTGGTGGTGGTGGTCACAAATTTGAATGAAGATCAATTCAAGAGTACTTGTATAATGGTGGATCTTTCATCTGTCTCATCTGTATTAGAGAAGGCATTAATATATATAGTTCTTTTAGTGTTTTACTATGTGGAATTTTCATTTCATGTGAGGTATCATGTGTGGATTGTGTACAATTCAATTACTTATATATATAATAATAGTTATATTCTGAATTAGAGATATGTGTCTACTATATTTTGATATAGGCTCAAGATTCATATATTTTTTGATTCTTATACTTGGTGGTTGTCACCAATCACTAGATCGATATAGGAAATCTTGGGGGAGACACCCTCAGCTTACATCTAACCTAGGTATTGAACTGTTTCGTTGGGTTCTGTCACCATTCATATAAAATCATCTTTGAAAATAGATTCTCAATAATAAAAATATACCTGTAAAAGTGGATCCCCTTAGTTTAATCCCATTGTAGGAATAATAAATATTGATACCCCACCATTAATATTAATTTTACAAGAAGTATTAAAACACCATAAATCACAACGTTGATCCAAATATAATTAAAAATCATATTTCTCAAAACAAAATTAAAAAAAAATTAGTTTTCACTACTATAATCATTCATCGTATCATGTTTTAAAGCAATGATACATTTCATTAACTTATTATGGATCTTAATAATATTTCAAAATTCATGTCTGATAATAGAATAATTTTTGTTGACATATTTATCCAAAAAATCACTTTTCACTTATGAAATAGAAAATGACAAAATTTTAAACAATTATTTTGAATGAATTTATGAGAAAATATTATAGATAAAATTACATAAACTGGTTACCCCAAATTCAATGATTGAAGATGGATTATGATATTTTTTGAATAAATATAATAAGGGTATCATTAAACTATTTGAAATCATCTTTCCCATTCCATAAATCATTCATATGATGGTTAAAGTCTGCACATAAATCAATCTATAATTTCTTATGAAATAAATCATGCAAACCGTCAAGGCATAATTTTATAGCAGTGAAAATTATCTTGAGTACCTGGAAAAAATTATTATATATAACTTTAATGTGTTAATAATTCATTCAAACATGGACTGATCATATAATTAATACCCTTATATTCAAAAAACAATAAGATAATATGCTTGTTCTAGAGATATATCTCTACCATTCAATTGGTTTTGATAAAAATTGAAATTTTTTATTTGATGTCTCATCGAATAAATAATATTATCTTAGTGATTTCCTTTTTAAAATAATTTTCATTCTAATTTTAATATAATATCATTAAAAACACATAAATAAAAAACTGTTATTTTGGAAAAAATATTTATTTTTATTTGAAGACATGCAAATTAATCATCTCAAAAATAGTAATTTTATTTAAATTTGATCACAAAAATATTAAAATTATAAAAAATATTGCAAGTAAATAATATTTTTAATTAATAATTTAATTTGGTCATAAAAATTTAAAAAATCACAAGACTTGAAATTATAACAATATAAGGTTCATAACTTTTTTCAGATTTTATTTCTCGTAAATCGATTATAGTATTTTTTAAAAATAATCAATAATTAAAAATAATACATTAGATATTAATGGTGTAATTATTTATCATAAAATAAATATTTATTATAATTAATATATATATAAATTAAATATCTTTTATTAAAAACATAGTATTTTCAAAAAACCTTGATTTTTTGTGAAGATATTTTTTTTAAAATCACATGGGAGTTTTTCATTTTTCAAATCAATGATATTATCTCAAAAAATTCAATTATTGGTAAATTATATTTCCATTTAATTTGACTATAAAACCATCTAAATGTGTATTTTCCACAACCTTATATTTGTTTATTTTTAATGTTCCATGAAATCTATGACGAAAAGACTACACATTTAAAGGGATGACCTAGAGAACATAAATTTAAATGTGGTTTGAAGGCCTTACATTAAGGTTTAAATAAAAGGTTTTAAATTTGAGTGGTGTATTAAAGGCCTATCATATTGAGGGGTGTCCCAAAGTTATTACTAGTAAATTAAATTTGTTGGGGTTTGAATTCTAAACCTGAAGAATAAAAATATCTTCTCCTAACCGACTAAATATTTGGATATTGGTCTACTATAATTTTATTAGTGGCCCAATTCGGAATAAAAATTGTTATAATATCAAATAAAAAGACAAAAAATAATTATAAATATTTTTAATTTAATTTATTATAATTCACAATAAATGATAATTGAAATTTTCAAATATGTTTATATGAATGAAATTATGTGTAAATAATAATGGCTAATGCCGAAATTGTTTTTATGAAAAAGTTTCCAAAAATATTTCGTGATATTTTTATAGAAAAATAGAGGATTATTAGTGAAATTTTTATAAAAAAAATAAGATGTATTATCCAAACAATAATTGATTCTTTTAAGATTGATTAGTGTCTTTTAGAACCAGAAAATTCTTATTATAATAGATAAAATTTCAAAAAAATAATTTCACTTTTTATTGAAATTTAATGTCATTAATATAAATAAAACCCAATAATATGAATCAAATAATTATTAATATCTCATTCCATTTTCTTATTTATGTATCGCAAATTATTCTATTCATAAAAAATAATTTTCATCAATTTTTTTGACAAAACAATCAAAATCACCAAAACTCTTGGAAATGACACAATAGGAAAATTAAATTTTAACAACACATATATAATTTATAAAAAAATTATCCAAAACACACCCTTGATTGTTTAGGAGGGTGGTGTGTTAAAAACCCATTACCTTTTAAAAACATATAATATTTATTGTAATATATTTTTTAGAACACATATCTTGTTAGTGGATTAGTTCATTAATTCCTTATTTTAATCATCACAAATCAATCTATGTTGTGTCTGATAACTTTTTTTTGAAACTATAACACTAATTATTTAAAATGGTAATGTTCACCTAAGTCTTGAATTGATCATAACTCTTAAGAAGATAGGATATAAATTTTGATTTTAGTGGAAAATTTTCAAAGTATTGAAGAGACCGCATGACTGATACATCGAGAACATGACCATTTTATCGAACATGGTAGATAAATGAAAAAGGAATCAAGTTACTACCAATTATATATAAATATATTTTATCATTAATTGTCTTTCAAAAAGTCAATGATTGACCTCATGCATATGTGATCGACCATGGTTGTTTTATCGCACTCTTGAATGGACCACAAATCCAATTTTCATCAACTGCATTACTAAATCAAAGATTCTATAAGAATTTAATAGACCATATTTTTTAGTGAATCAATCATCTAAGAAGATATACTTTTAGAAAATTTATTAAGTTACCACATGTCTATTTGATGAGACTTTGACCAGTTGTAAGAATTTTACAAAGTGTTGGATCAACCATAAGTCCATGATGATCGATTTTAAGATCAAATTGACGACTTTAAGTTCAAAGTAATCGACCTAATGACTTATTCAAGGTGTCTAACTAGAATTGTCGTAGAGTGTTGAATATATTGTGGATACTAAATTGGAATACTTAAAGTGGCCAAATCTAAAAGTAAGTATTATATTCTTAAATATATTAATCCAACCACTTTTCTGTATGGAATTAAATGTTTTTCATAATCATTTATTTAGCTTGGATTTCATGCTGAGTTTGAGGATTTACAATGATGATATTTCAATGGATATTTTTAAAGGAAAATTTAATTTTAAGTAAGACTAAATACAGTAAAAAAGTGTTAAAAATTAGTAACATATATCAACATTTGTCATGAGTGTAGAAGATGAACAAATGCTCTATTTTTATTTCCTATGAATCTCTATGTTTTCCAGAACATCATCAACACATCATAGAATAACCTATTATATTCACACAACATCTTCAAACCAAAATAGGTCCTTAATAAGAGAATAATAATATATATAACAACATAACTAAATTCATTACAATATCAAATTATTCTCTTCTCTTACTCTATTTTTTTAAAATTGGAGTTTTTATTACGGTAACAATTTCATTTCTCAAGTATAAACTCATGTATAATATCAGAGAGTATGATGATACTCTCTTAACATATCTTTTATAATTTCTATCCAAAAAAACTATGGAAGAGGGTGTGTATATCTTCTATTACCTAAGTATAGTTGTGTATAAAAACACAATTTAGGTTGTGGGTCAATTTTTTGTTTAATGAAAATTATCAGCATTGGGTGATGACCGAGTGGAAAGGATTAGGCCTCAACTTGAGACTCAACCACTTGTATTTTTAATTAATTTTATATTTCAATGTTTTTATTACCCTATTTTAAAACCTTCTTTTAATATCTATTTAACAAATCTTAACTTTGATAAGTTATCTATTACTTGTGATATTTCTACATTTTAGTTTAAGTAGATTAATATAAAATGATTAGAATAATTATAAGGTTATTCTAGTGAATCCTTGATTAGGCTTATGAGAGTTTATTCAAAATCAGTAAATTTGATATACATACAGTATCAATTAACTGAGTTATTTTTAAATTGGTGGATTTCATTTTATGAGTTATTTTTAAGAAAATATTTAATTGCATACACGATTCCTAAACTCTTGAGTACTCAATTACACACAATATTTGGTATCATAGGAATTTGTATTTCTCTTTTTTTAACTATTATCCTTTATTCCCAAAAAATATTCAAACTTCTATAATTTATAATTTTGTAACTCTATGGATAATAATAGTTTTGAAGAGACTAAAACCAATATACATCCTTTACTTAATGAAACAAATTATTATCAGTGGAAACATAAAATTAAAATACATCTAGAATGTTTGGTTTTTGATATCTAGTCAATACTTAAAGATAAATATGAGAAACCTAAGGAATCTAAAGTTGAATGGAGTGGTTCTACTAACTCTTACAGTGATTTTAATTGTATTGTTGTTAATTCATTACATTGTACATTGGGAGAATATTAATGCAATAGAATGTATACATGTGCTACACCTTTAGAAAAATTGAATACTTTATCTGTGTCTCATTAAATGATATAAAATGTCAAAAAATATAGATTAAATAATTATATTATTTAATATGATACATTTAAAATAAACCTTTATGGGTATATTTATCAAATGAATCATATGTATAATGAGATTAAAAATATGATGCATTCACTGAGAAATTCCATAGATGACAAGTCTCAAGTACTGAGAATTCTATGATTCTTTTTAGATAGATGGAGAGACATCATTATGACTATTTGAGAGATTTGTGATATAAGGAAGGCCAATAAAATATTTAACAGGACAAATCATGATGTATAAAGAATAGATCAAGGGAAATTATGAAGATGTTAAACCAAAAATTCTAATTTCATTCAAGGAATATTAGTCAAAGGCTTAAGAAATAATCAAGGAAGAAAACACTAGTGAAAGTAATGGTGATTTAGATAATGATGAAGAGATTTATCATCTAGAGATACGATTCCAAAAAATCTATAAGAATAAATTGTTCTTCAAGAAGTGAAACTTCAATGGAAAATATGATAAGAAATGTGACAAGAAGAAATATGCAAACATCAAGGTTACCTACTATGAATGTGATAGAAAAGGAAAAATCCATGTTTATTGTCCCAATTTTAAATATAAGAAAAGTAAAGTCGATTAAGGGAAGAAATATAAAAAGGCAATGTAAGAAACCTATATTTCTTCTAAGGACAACTCAAGTGAACCTAATTCAAGTATAGAAGATATCAATCAAATGGATAATATGACTATTATAGAAAACACATACGAGGTATCAAATATCACTCCCACTTATTCTTCTCATATTTATAATATTTAAAAAACTGAAAATAATAATGAAAATATGACCAATTAATATTTATATGAATGCTATAATATTTTGAAGGAAATATTTGAGGAACTTAACAATATGTATAAGACATTACATAAACAATATTCATTTTCTGTTCATATTAATTATGACTTTGATATTGAAAAATAAAATAATAAAATTCTTTTTAAAGAATAAAATGATTTATAATTAGAAAATGAGAAATTAAAAAATGATATTAAAAGCTTTTCTACTAGGAAAGTGACTCTTCACAAAATTCTGGGAATTCATGTTTTACCTAAACAAATAGGGGGTTTGGGTTATCAAATTGGACTTAAAAATAAACTTTAAAAAAATATTTTATTCCAATTTCTATTACTATAAATATACCAGATGTAAATAATATAATTGGAACTTCAAAATATTGGTCAATTCAATTTAGACTAATAAAAGATTATTTTTAAAATTATTTTAAATATGTTCCTAAATCTATAAATATATATGTTAAATATATTGGATTCTAGTGGACTTAATTTTCAACCAATCTGTATCTAAATATATCTGGGTAGCAATGCTAGTGTGATTTTAAATTGACTATTGTGAATGTATTTGAAAATATCTCGTATAAATCAACGAGATATGGGTTGTGGGTTCTCCATAAATTTGTTAGCGGACATATCAGGCTTTTAGATTTTGACCAAAGTAGATTATGGTCATGTAAATTTTGGGGACATTGAAAATGGAAAATCATTGGCCTTGTCCAAGTCTGTAACACCCCGACCCTAGTTACCCAGAGTCGGTGCATTATTACATAACATCGGCATGATCACAAGAAAGATCAAATCTCGAAAGACCGATTGGTTTAGTAGCCTTGGAAACACTAGATGTATTCATAAGTTTTACATTACATCATAAAATGAAAAACTACTACAACAACATAATGTCTCCATAATCCACACTCATATCCCCACATAATATCCCTACAGGTCATTCATAATTTACTTCTTCACTTCCTGGGAAAAATAGAACATAGAAAAGGGGTGAGCTCAAATGCCCAGTAAGGATAACAATATAGTGGAAACTTTCATAAATAATAATAAACATTTAAGGCAATGTATAACTAAAACAAAATCCTTTCAAACTTGAACTTTCAACATTGTATGGCATAAATAAAATGAAATAATGCCATTTACTCATTCACATGGATATTCTACTAATCGAATAATCACATGCAAAATCAATAACCACTTTCATAATGTTGGAATGCATAATGCCAGACTATCATAACCACATAGCCAAGGCCTCGTGCCAAGACTACAAATAGGATTTTGTCAAGGCCTTGTGCCAAGACACTAGTTTGTCTCATGAGACCTACCGATGCATCGAGGAGCTATAGCGGGCTCCACCCGTCACATATTAAGTCCAATGCATTCCCATATGAAAAGGTTTAAACATAACATAAACATTCGTATTAAAACTAGCATACGAAATGTCAATACATTCACCATAAACTATGAATGGTATAAAAATAGCACATCCACAGTCAAACATATCACAAAACCTTCAATACAATATAGAAGTTTTGTATCATAATAAACCAACTTCAAATAAGCGTAAAATCCATAAAAGGATGTTGACATAGATGAAATCAAAACTATTTGAGAGAAATATCTCTTTTTTTGAAATCATTTAAAAGTCACACATTTATAAAGTAATTAAAAAAAGAATTTTAAATCAAAGTGTCCCATACCACTTTGAAACTTTTGAAAGGAATTAACATTTTAAAAACATTCATGTCCATATAAATAAATCCTTAAAACCCATTTTGAAGACATGGAAATTAATTAAAAATATTTAGAAAGATAAATCATTAAAACATTTAAAATTCTGATTTTGATAAAGAGTACCCTTCCAAAATTCTTAAAATATTCATTTTGAAATAATTTAAAAGTCACATAATTATAAAATAGAACATTTACTTTGAAAATATCCTTGTAATATTTTAAGGGAATCTTTTAAAATTCTATAACGGCGGTAAATGGCCGTAGCCGCCGTATAAGTTAAAAGAACATTCTTACCTTAATTTTGTCGAAAGGGTTAAAAATCACCTTGTTTGGAAAACGATGGAAAGATTCCTTTATAAACCTCTTATAAAAAGTCAAACAAGGGTATAAATGACTTTAACTCATATCTTAGTAAATAGTAAAAATGTTTTGAAATTCATTTTTAAGAAACATGGATGTGGATGATAAAGAGATCCCAGTAGATTATTACGTATAAACAATCTCGGATAATGACGAGATTGCGAAATAAACCCTTACCTTGTACTTTTCCTTGGTTGGGGTAGGTTAAAATCCTGTATAATGGTGAAATAATTGTTATTAAATTATACAAGAATCATATAAATTAATATTATATCATATATGATCTTTTAATATTGATTTGATAATAATATCTTAGTATTATCGTTGTTTCGGGTGTTAACTTACTTGTTTTCTTTTGTATGTTTTGTTACGTAAGACATGTATGTAAAGGATAGGTTGTATATTATTCATATCCAGAATGATATCAAGTCCTTAAACATCATTTTTTAAATCATCAAATGATAATTATACTTGAATGGATATGATGGAGAATGAATCTCATCACGTTCGTGGAGACGGTAGTCCGTACGTACGCACGAGCGACAATATCATTCTTTTGATATTAAAATAATATATAAATGGATGGTATATCATATATACAGAATCATTAACATGTTATATTTATTATTTACATGAGTTACATATCATTATTATACCCATCCAAATAATAATATATTGAATAACAATTACACCACGACGTGGAGACGGTAAGTCGTACGTACGCACGTATGGTGACATGTTATTCAAAGGGTGGATAGAATACTGAATATGGTTGTAACATATTTATAATAACATCACAGTATATATATGATACTGGAGTTATTATTTTAGAATGGTAACAAAAAAAGAAAGAAGAAGTGGAAGAAGAAATGAACTTGGAAAAGGGTGGTGAAATCATTACCTCTTCTTCGTGTTCTTCCATTTGATTTGATCAAAAGGGATCCTTAGGTTGGCTTTCTGATCAAACTAAGGCCTCTAGGTTGTAGTGAGGGAAGTTGGGAGAGTATTTGGGTAGAGTTTAGCCGAACCAAAAGGCTTTGAAGGTGTGTAGAAATGAGAATGAGGAGTGCCCTTTTATAAGAGGGGTGAGGGGCACCTTTGGAAAATCTAGAAATATTAATTTATAATAAATTAATATTCGGTTTCTAATGGCTACAAAGTTGATTATTTAAATATTAAGGTGGGGATAGGTCGAAAACATCTCAACCAATATAATTTAGACAGGGTTGGGTACTTATATTAACCTTATCTTTAAGTATTAACTCTAAGTTAATTAGTGTCATTTTTACAATGTCTCTTTGTATTTTTATATAATATGGTTAATAAACTTACTATATACATCCAAGAGACCCCCATGTAGTCCATTAATGATGAAACTATCATTATATAAGTCTCTTGGCCGAACATTAGATTTTTAGGAATTTAATATCAATTAATAATATAATATTTGTTTTAAGAACTCTTTTATGTCAATTTTGACACTATTCAATAGTTGATTTTTTTGAAACTCATAACAGATTGATTACTTCGAAAAAAGTCAATTAAATAAATCCTAATATATCATAATATCCTAGAAAATTAGTTTAATTCAGTAAAAGTTTCATATTATATTTATTTGGGTATTTATAATATCAACTATTTTAATTTTTCACTATTATAGTAATTACTACATCATCATTGGGTCATAAATAAATTAAATTATTAAATGTCTAAAAATTATAAATAAAATATCATTATGTAGGAAATATTTTTATCTTGCTAATTAATATTTATAATCTAAAATCCAACATGTATAACCCTATGTAAAAATTGTTTTTCTAAAAGATATATGCTTGTGTCATTTTTGTATTCATTTTAACTTAATTAAAATAAAGTGTCTCTATCACCTACAAGTGGCACCATGGGGTCCCCAAATCGACCCAAAGATGCCTATGGTCGAACATGTATCAAACAATAAGGCTAGGAGACGTTTTAGGGTAATTTTTTATTATTATAACATTATTATTTTAACCCTTATTTACTGGATTTACCCTTAACCATTGTAAATAAAATATTTACCGCAGTAATTATTCAAAATTTCTAAAAATAAAAGTTACGTATTTACACATTTTGAACATCCTGATTCCAAATATGGAATTCATTTTTCTAAATTCAAAACACAGAAGTGACAGAAATTAATTTAAAATTAATTCCCGCTGTTAAAACAAAAAGCGTGTTTTTAAGAGATAATAACTATCAAAAGATTGACACTTGTTTATGTTCAGTTTAATTGTAAAATTATGTCCAATGACCAACATTATATTAAATGGTAAAAATATATTCTAAATATACTTTAAAACCACTCAAATTCATAATTTATCACTATTAATTATTTTGATTAAAAAAGTTGTTTTTAATTAAAATTTAGTAATTTTCACTATTCATCAAAATATTAAAGTTATCCGAAAAGTACCAAAATTTCACCTTAGGATAAATTCGATATTCCGAATACAAAAATGAAGTCCATTTTGAAATATAAAATATATATAATTTCAAAAAGTAGGTATTACTATTCATAACGGCTAGTTTGATTGGTTGTGGTGTGTGTTAGAACTCGAAGTTGCGTACAACACACGCTACTGTATTATTCAAAGGAAAGTGTACCGTGGAAGCTTGGGATGTTTCATTTTAAATTTTTTTTGATGTCCCAATTTAGTCAAAAAGTTTAAAATATTGTATTTAAAAAGGTTTCAATATTAAAAGTTGGTGAAATTGCAATACTGAAAATGAATTTGTTCTTACATTATGTCTAAGAAACTCATAATATGGATTCTAAAATTACAAGGATTATATAAAGTTTAAAATTTAGTTAACACTATTCATAACCTCTTTTGAATGGCTTGTTTGGTAAGTCATGGTGCGATTGAACTTGGTGTTGCGTGTAGTGAAAGTTATTGAATTATTTTGAAGAAATAACACACTATAAAATCTTGGGGTGTTACATTCTCCCCTCCTTCAATAAATTGCGTCCGCGCAATTTGAAATTGTTCTTCAAAAATAAAAGGTTGAAAATAGAAAATATCTTTGTGGGAAAATCCACATCGGAAATTAGGTTACTAAAATTTAGTCTTAATATGAGGAAAAGAGAAATGAAAGGGTCACCACCAAATTATGATCTCGATTAGGAGAACATTGGTGGGAATTAGAGACATATAATTGGAGGAAAAACGTAAATATTTATAGGTAGTGATTGAGATCATCAATCACAAACAAGTGTATAATTGAGGTCCTTAAATTCATCAATCTATGATGATTTGAAATACCATCGGTTCATCAAAACATAGGGTATTAGCATAACACATTTTTGACGTTTCAAAATATCTTAGTTGAAATCCCACATCGAAAAATGAATTAACGAGGCCTCTATTTAAAATAAAGAGTGGAAAGTATGAAGATTACCAAAAATAACACATATTAGGGTTCCATGTAGGAAAATATGGATATGGAAGAGAAATATAACCATCAATTATCTGATGGAGAGTGGTAGAGAACATGGCTATGAAAAGGCCAACAATCCCAAAGCCATGAATTAGTGATGATTTAAGGTACCATCTAGGACAACATTTTTGTTCTAAGTTCCGTTTATTAATGTTGAGGAATTTATTTATGAGATTGGCTAAGATCATAAGGAGATATACTTACTTTATAATTAGAGTTTTATCCATTAATAAATTTCTACCACAAACTCATCTTTCACTCTAAAAGATAATAGAACGTAAAAAAATTTCTATTTACACTATTCGTATAGGGTTCCAAAATAAACGAATTTATAATTCATCTACAAGATCTTTTAATAAAAACTACATTATTTAATCCAGGACATCTCGTGGGCCATTGGTAGGTGATACACCCTTGTCGCCCTTCGGTTGCGGGTTTAAGTCTCGCGGCCTTTCCGGTCACGACGGGTTGCCGCCCGACCTCCGGGTTGTCCTTTTATGGAAATCCAAAATTAATCTCAAACTTAGAATTTATCCAAAATACTTCTGTCCAAACTCACAGTCCAACATTTATAAGGAAGGTAAACATAATGTAGATCCTTTTTACCCTGTAATAGAATATTAATACCTTCATCATGTATTCTTTTAAAACACTGAAACATCCTGATTTACCATAATCCTTATTGATTACATTCATGCTCCCTTATTCCATATAGAATGCTGGATATACTTCATCAATCCAAAAATGTTTTAAACCCCAATAATGATGGAATATACAAATCATTAATCAGCTTCAAGGTAGTCAAGAATATCCAATATAATTTATCCAAATCAATCATGTATTATTCTAAAATCACTACCTCGGTATCAGAACCATATTATGGTTTATCTTTCTCTCAACCATATATTTTCAAAAAATTTAACCTTCTATTGAGTCACTTTTCTTTGTTCCACAAAATCTCAAGTCCTTAATGAAATAGTACTGCAGTACAATCCTTATATACTCCATAATTATTATAACAAGTACATTGTTGATACAACACTCAATTGACATAATCAACATAAGAACTCTAATCATTCCTCTTTATCTGTGGTAGTATCATAACTTGATTATTATCCAATAGAATCATTTGCGTCATAGTCTGATGACTGGTACATAGGTTCGCGTAGTGTCTAAACTCCTTGCAAATGAAGCATTGTACATTTGAAACCATTTTCTTACCCTTGCAGTCACGTACTTTGTGCCCTTTTCCACCACACTTATCACAAACTCTCATTCCTTTCAGGCAAGTTCCAGGGTGTTTCTTTCCACAGTTACCACATATGGGAAAATTCTTCTTTTCCCTCTTCCCTTTATCCATCTTTCTCTCTTCCGTCCTTTTCTTCTCTTGCTTCCCTTCAAAGCCATAGGACTCAATAAACTCTTTACTTATCTTATCAACACATGATATTATTTCTTCATATGATGATAATACATGCGAGACTATTTCTCTTGTAAATTTTGGCTTAAGACCGTAAAATATATGATCCTTCTTTCTCTTTGTATCATGTGCATTGATAGAGTTCTCATTCCTTCTACTGGGCGCCATTTCTAAACAATGGCATACATTAGATAAGTTTATGAATAACAATACCTAATCCCAAACTTGTAAAACACATAACATAAATTAAATAGTTTATGGATATAATCCATAATCATAAAAATGTCTCCTTTGAGGAAGTATATACTCATAAACCCTTCATAATGATTTGTAAAGAAAATGAGAGTTATCCTAAGCATATCCCCCGGGAGTGTCGTAACCAAGAGTGCAGCAAGGCCTGTTGTCGTGCACCAGTTCCCGTTCGAGTCTAGCTCAAAGCGGTGTTTTCGGGTTTTACCCCTAGGTACATCTGTGCCAGAGCCGCCTCTACCTGCTCGTATCCAGACAGGGATGTATTGCTCGGAAAACTCACAAAATCTCTACAATACCAAAATTCTAGGAAGTTCTTCTATACTAATCCTCAAAGTTCATCTTAGGTCTACGTGCTCTAATCAGAGTTTATCTAAATCTAGCTTCCAAGGTTTGTACTAAACTTCCTCTGATACCAACGGTAACACCCCGACCCTAGTTACCTAGAGTCGGTGCATTATTACATAAAATCGGCATGATCACAAGAAAGATCAAATCTCGAAAGACCTATTGGTTTAGTAGCCTTGGAAACACTAGATATATTCATAAGTTTTACATTACATCATAAAATGAAAAACTACTACAACAACATAATGTCTCCATAATCCACACTCATATCCCCACATAATATCCCTACAGGTCATTCATAATTTACTTCTTCACTTCCTGGGAAAAATAGAACATAGAAAAGGGGTGAGCTCAAATGCCCAGTAAGGATAACAATATAGCGGAAACTTTCATAAATAAGAATAAACATTTAAGGCAATGTATAACTAAAACAAAATCCTTTCAAACTTGAACTTTCAACATTGTATGGCATAAATAAAATGAAATAATTCCATTTAATCATTCACATGGATATTCTACTAATCGAATAATCACATGGAAAATCAATAACCACTTTCATAATGTTGTAATGCATAATGCCAGAATATCATAACCACATAGCCAAGGCCTCGTGCCAAGACTACAAATAGGATTTTGTCAAGGCCTTGTGCCAAGACACTAGTTTGTCTCATGAGACCTACTGATGCATCGAGGAGCTATAGCGGGCTCCACCCGTCACATATTAAGTCCGATGCATTCCCATATGAAAAGGTTTAAACATAACATAAACATTCGTATTAAAACTAGCATACGAAATGTCAATACATTCACCATAAACTATGAATGGTATAAAAATAGCACATCCACAGTCAAACATATCACAAAACCTTCAATAAAATATAGAAGTTTTGTATCATAATAAACCAACTTCAAATAAGTGTAAAATCCATAAAAGGATGTTGACATAGATGAAATCAAAACTATTTGAGAGAAATATCTCTTTTTTTGAAATCATTTAAAAGTCACACATTTATAAAGGAAGTAATTAAAAAAAGAATTTTAAATCAAAGTGTCCCATACCACTTTGAAACATTTGAAAGGAATTAAAATTTCAAAAACATTCATGTCCATATAAATAAATCCTTAAAAAGCATTTTAAAGACATGGAAATTAATTAAAAATATTTAGAAAGATAAATCTTTAAAACATTTAAAATTGTGATTTTGATAAAGAGTACCCTTCCAAAATTCTTAAAATATTCATTTTGAAATAATTTAAAAGTCACATAATTATAAAATAGAACATTTACTTTGAAAATATCCTTGTAATATTGTAAGGGAAGCTTTTAAAATTTTATAACGGCGGTAAATAGCCGCAGCCGCCGTATAAGTTAAAAGAACATTCTTACCTTAATTTTGTCGAAAAGGTTAAAAATCACCTTGTTTGGAAAACGATGGAAAGATTCCTTTATAAACCTATTATAAAAAGTCAAACAAGGGTATAAATGACTTTAACTCATATCTTAGTAAATAGTATAAATGTTTTGAAATTCATTTTTAAGAAACATGGATGTGGATGATAAAGAGATCCCAGTAGATTATTACGTATAAACAATCTCGGATAATGACGAGATTGCGAAATAAACCCTTACCTTGTACTTTTCCTTGGTTGGGGTAGGTTAACCTCCTGTATAATGGTGAAATAATTGTTATTAAATTATACAAGAATCATATACATTAATATGATATCATATATGATCTTTTAATATTTATTTGATAATAATATCTTAGTATTATCGTTGTTTCGGGTGTTAACTTACTTGTTTTATTTTGTATGTTTTGTTACATAAGACTTGTATGTAAAGGATAGGTTGTATATTATTCATATCCAGAATGATATCAAGTCCTTAAACATCATTTTTTAAATCATCAAATGATAATTATACTTGAATGGATACGATGGAGAATGAATCTCATCGCGTTCGTGGAGACGGTAGTCCGTACGTACGCACGAGCGACAATATCATTCTTTTGATATTAAAATAATATATAAATGGATGGTATATCATATATACAGAATCATTAACATGTTATATTTATTATTTACATGAGTTACATATCATTATTATACCCATCCAAATAATAATATATTGAATAACAATTACACCACGACGTGGAGACGGTAAGCCGTACGTACGCACGTATGGTGACATGTTATTCAAAGGTTGGACAGAATACTGAATATGGTTGTAACTTATTTAAATAACATCACAGTATATATATGATACTGGAGTTATTATTTTAGAATGGTAACAACAAATAAAGAAGAAGTGGAAGAAGAAATGAACTTGGAAAAGGGTGGTGAAATCATTACCTCTTCTTCGTGTTCTTCCTTTTGATTTGATCAAAAGGGATCCTTATGTTGGATTTATGATCAAACTAAGGCCTCTAGGTTGTAGTGAGGGAAGTTGGGAGAGTATTTGGGTAGAGTTTAGCCGAACCAAAAGGCTTTGAAGGTGTGTAGAAATGAGAATGAGGAGTGCCCTTTTATAAGAGGGGTGAGGGGCACCTTTGGAAAAGCTAGAAATATTAATTTATAATAAATTAATATTCGGTTTCTAATGGCTCCAAAGTTGATTATTTAACTATTAAGGTGGGGATAGGTCGAAAACAACTCATCCAATAGAATTTAGACAGGTTTTGGTACTTATATTAACCTTATCTTTAAGTATTAACTCTAAGTTAATTAGTTTCATTTTTACAATGTCTCTTTGTATTTTTATATAATATGGTTAATAAACTTACTATATACATCCAAGCGACCCCCATGTAGTCCATTAATGATGAGAATATCATGATATAAGTCTCTTGGCCGAACATTAGATTTTTAGGAACTTAATATCAATTAATAATATAATATTTGTTTTAAGAACTCTTTTATTTTAATTTTGACACTATTCAATAGTTGATTTTTTTGAAACTCATAACATATTGATTACTTTGAAAAAAGTCAATTAAATCAATCCTAATATATCATACTATCCTAGAAAATTAGTTTAATTCATTAAAAGTTTCATATTATATTTATTTGGGTATTTATAATATCAACTATTTTAATTTTTCACTATTATAGTAATTACTACATCATCATTGGGTCATAAATAAATTAAATTATTCAATGTCTAAAAATTATAAATAAAATATCATTATGTAGGAAATATTTTTATATTTCTAATGAATATTTATAATCTAAAATCCAACAAGTATAACCCTATGTAAAAATTGTGTTTCTAAAAGATATATGATTGTGTCATTTTTGTATTCATTTTAACTTAATTAAAATAAAGTGTCCCTATCACCTACAAGTGGCTCCATGGGGTCCCCAAATCGACCCAAAGATGCCTATGGTCGAACATGTATCAACCAATAAGGATAGTACACGTTCTAGGGTAATTTAGTATTATTATAATATTATTTTTTAACCCTTATTTACCGGATTTACCCTTAACCATGGTAAATAAAATATTTACCGCAGTAATTATTCAAAATTTCTAAAAATAAAATTACCTATTTACACAATTTGAACATCCTGATTCCAAATATGGAATTCATTTTTCTAAATTAAAAACACAGAAGTGACAGAAATTAATTTAAAATTAATTCCCGCTGTCAAAACAAAAAGCGTGTTTTTAAGAGA
Source organism: Viscum album (assembly GCA_963277665.1). Classification (NCBI taxonomy): domain Eukaryota; kingdom Viridiplantae; phylum Streptophyta; class Magnoliopsida; order Santalales; family Viscaceae; genus Viscum; species Viscum album. The sequence continues at coordinate 398,744,097 of OY728140.1, read as the reverse complement.
TAATAACTATCAGAAGATTGACACTTGTTTATGTTCAGTTTAATTGTAAAATTATGTCCAATGACCAACATTATATTAAATGGTAAAAATATATTCTAAATATACTTTAAAACCACTCAAATTCATAATTTATCACTATTAATTATTTTGATTAAAAAAGTTGTTTTTAATTAAAATTTAGTAATTTTCACAATTCATCAAAATATTAAAGTTATCCGAAATGTACCAAAATTTCACCTTAGGCTAAATTCGATATTCCGAATACAAAAATGAAGTCCATTTTGAAATATAAAATATATATAATTTCAAAAAGTAGGTATTACTATTCATAAAGGCTAGTTTGATTGGTTGTGGTGTGTGTTAGAACTCGAAGTTGCGTACAACACACGCTACTGTATTATTCAAAGGAAAGTGTACTGTGGAATCTTGGGATGTTTCATTTTAAATTTTTTTTGATGTCCCCATTTAGTCAAAAAGTTTAAAATATTGTATTTAAAAAGGTTTCAATATTAAAAGTTGGTGAAATTGCAATACTGAAAATGAATTTGTTCTTACATTATGTCTAAGAAACTCATAATATGGATTCTAAAATTACAAGGATTATATTAAGTTTAAAATTTAGTTAACACTATTCATAACCTCTTTTGAATGGCTTGTTTGGTAAGTCATGGTGCGATTGAACTTGGTGTTGCGTGTAGTGAAAGTTATTGAATTATTTTGAAGAAATAACACACTATAAAATCTTGGGGTGTTACAAAGTCGTTAATTCTAAAACTTTTATAATTCTTAAGGTTTTATTTTTTATGGTATAAAATGTTTATTCTTAGTTTTTATCAATTTTTTTATGATAGATTCCACATAAAATTTGAAATTAATGCATGTAATATTTATGAATCTATGATTAAATTAGTATTTAATTATTTGGCGAATGATAATATTTATGTAGTGGATTTAAATTCTTAATTCTCTCAAAAAATTATATTTAAATACATTTCATCATGAATCTTGGTTGTGGAATGGGATACTAGGCCACTATTATATATTCTGACATAAAAATTGGTCTAAAAGGGTTTAGTCAATGATCTACCTAAGATATATTTAATTAAAGAGAAACTGTTTTATCCCTATCAAAATGGAATGCAGCACAATGTTTTTTCTAATCAAATAAATAGGTTTTACCTCTTAACCACAAAATTTGGTTCCCAGGGACTTCTTTTTATCATATAGAGTATCTATTTTGGTAGGAAAACATTATTCTTATGTAATTATTGGTGACCATTCAGGGTTTTCATGTGAATATTTTCTCACTCACAAAAGAGAAGCCTATATAATATTTTAGAAGTAATAAAAATTAGTACATAACCATAATATAATTACCATTAAGAGTTTGATAATAAATCTTGTTTGTGAGTTAGAAAATCAAGACTTTTTATCCTTATACTCACAACATGGATATAATCATAATTTTACTATACCACCAACACCTCAATGGAAATGTGTTGTTCAAAAAAAAATAGAACTCTTCAAAAGATAGCATGGACTATGATTAGTGAATATGACATAATATTCTATTTTTGGGATGAAGCTTTAAGAACAAATTTTTATGTAATTAATAGAGTCTTAATAAGACCTCTTTTAAAGAATACACTTTATGAATTATGCAGTGGGAGAAAACCTATGGTCGTGTATTACAATATTTTTAGATGCAAGGTTTATATTGTTAATACAAAGGACAATCTGGATATGTTTTCATCCAAAAGTGATGATGGGATTTTTATTGAATACACTATATCTTTTAAATCATAGATAGTATTTAATAAAAAAGAAAATAATATAAAATAATACATTCATATTAAATTGGATGAGACATATCTACATGAATCTATAATTTTCTTATACAACCTAGAGGATGATCTATTCAATTTGGATATAAATAATACCTCCAAGGCTATGAATATTGATTCTATTTTATTTGAAAAATATCCCCGCAAAGACCAATTAGATGAACTTAACCTTAAGGAAAACATAGTTGAATCCATTGTACCTAGAACCATAGGAACACATAAAGACCATCCATTAGATACTATAGTCACATATTTAAATAGAGGAATTGAAACTCAAACATCAATTAGAAAATAGGTTTAACATCAATCATTCTTGTCACAACTTGAACCCAAGATCATTAATGGATAAATCAATGATGAAAATTTGTAATGGATATACAAGAATAATTGAATCAATTTAAAAGGATTAGAGTATGGGAACTAGTTGAGATGCCTAATGAAAATATTACCATTGATACTCAATGGTAATATAGAAACATGTTTTATGAATTTGGAAATATTATTAGAAATAATTCTTGATTATTTGCATAAGGTTATAGTCAATAATAAGTAAAGGACAATGAATAAACATTTTGTCCTATTGAAAAACATAAATTCATTAGAATACTACTTAATTATGCAGCTCATCTAAATGTAAAATTACATCTAATGGATGTTAAGAGTACATTCCTTAACTTTTATATTATTGAGGATGATTTTTTTAAATAACCCAATGTAATTTCAAATCCATATTTTCTAAATCATGTTTTTAAACAAACTAAGTCGCTTTATGGTTTAAAAAACACATTGAAATTCGTATGATAGGATCAACAATTTTATTATTTAAAATAGTTTTACAAAAGGAGTTATTGATCCTACATTATTTATTAAAAATACTTCAAAATATGTTTCTATTGGACAATATTTTGTTGAGGATATTATTTTTGATTCTTCATGAAATTATTTTTGTACTAAAATTTTAAAAATAATGAAAAATAAAATTTAAATGACTTCAATGGGTGAACCTAAATTCATTCTTTGTTATAAAATCATTAAAACAAATAATGGTTTTTGAAAAATCAAATAAAGTATAATAAAGTTATTTTTAAAAAAAATTCGTGAATAGAATAAAATGAACTAATACTCTAATGAGGGCCACCTGTAAACTTTATCTTGATGAAACTAGTAAACCAATTGATCAAACCACTTATAGAGGTATGATTGTGAGTTTAGTATACTTAAAATATATTCAGCCAGACATTATATTTAGTGTGTGTATGTTTGAACATTTTCAAGAAAGCATTAGGGAGTCACATTTAACTTTTTTTAAAATAATTTTTGAATACCTAAAAAATTCTTTCAATTTAGGATTGTTCTATGTAAGAGGAAATTATTTTGATCAAATTAGTTTTTTAAATAAAAAAACTGGTGGATGTAAGTTGGATAGGAAAAGAACCTCCAGAACATGTCACTTATTAAGAAAGTCTCCAGTTTCACATTGTAGTATGAAACATAACATTATTTCATTTTCCCCTACAAAATATGAATTCAAATATACAAGTAGTTTTTTATCAGATTCTATAGATGAAAAAAACATTACTAGATTATGCATAAAAATTCGTATATATCCTTATAAATTTTGATAACATAAATGTTATTAATATTTACAATAATCTTGTATCTCATTATAAGACATAGAAAATTTATATAAGATGTCACTTTTTGAGAGATCATTTTCAAAAAGAACATATCAGTCTTGATTTCTTCAGAATTAGACATCTTCTTGCTGATATTTTTATAACAAATATGAATTGTGAGAAATCAAACTATATCAAACATTAGTTGGGTATTTCAATTAAGTTTAAAATATTTTCTGATGATATTCATTTAATATTGTTTCCAATACTTTTGTATATATATATTAATTATAACGAATATTCTTTTAACTAATTTCTTTTAAAGATACCATATGAGTCTTAAATATTTTAAATATATTTTTATTTGTTTTACTGTGCTTTACAATTTAGTAAATACCTAACTAATTATAATATCGAAAATTAGAATCAGAACTAATGCACATTCTTCTAACCCTTCTTCAAACACTACATCAAAATCATTTCAAACCCTCCTTCACTTAAATCCTATATATTCGATTTTTGAATCACAGCTATGTGTAATCGAGACGAAGATATCATTTTTGGAATATGTTCTAGAATCCTCTAATGCTTTCAAAAGATTTAAAGAATGTACAAATTAATCTCGAAATATTATGAAACTCCATATTATGTCACATGAAGTAATTCATGAAATTAAAATGCATATCGAATGGTTCGGGGGGAGTCTATCCTTTCTTTAGAGAGTTTACTACATCAATGATGGACTAGTTGGTTTCTGAATTAGAATATCACCTTATATCGATGATTAGTGAAATATTTATTTTGTGAGAATGGTGTTTGATACTGGAGATCGGGAATATTTGATTAGAAATAATATAGACCGCCATGAATGAGGATTATTTTCAAACTTTTAGGAAAACTAATTAAGGGTTCCATATCTATGGGAATATGAGGATTAATATAATTCCAATCATTTCAAACATCCCAACTTCAATATTTGGAATGACCAATATGAACTAATATATTATTGAACGTATCAGACAGCAATTGGGAATGAATAAATTGGAGAATATATGTTTTATTAAATTTTATACATCATTGCATCTTCCCATGAAAGGGATACTTTACCTCAATCAGGTATCATGATATTTTCTATCTATAAATAAAGGTTATTGGAATCCAAATAAAAATGCATAGATTCCTATAGGGGATTATAGAAGTTCTTAGTAAATTTTAGTCAACATTCAATACACTACCATACCCCATGATCATATTTATTATAAAGGAACTAAAAAAGTTTATTCCTAAGGGAATAGAGTGACCATTTTTTTGGTGGTTTTTGTTTAAACCAGACCACATGTAAAAGTATTAAGATCGGTTTGAATCCCTAGAAAAGGATTTGGGTATCTGATGAGGAAAAAATGAATGAATTCTTTAATCCAGTGAATCATTCTACTAGACTGAAGGATACCATTGATATGTGCTTGGATCCAGATAAAATTATTCAAGAAAATTATTATTCTAATGAATACGATTCTCAAGCAACTATTTATGTATATGTAGAAGCTAAAAGTGCTTATAAAGTGATCATAGGTGGATCCCATACTCATGATGTTCCAAAAAATTCATAAGTTCCTTTTGAGGCTTAACTAATGAGGAAGAAATGAATAACCTCGTAGGGGTTGAAGACATCATGGTCTATGTTTTTTTTTCACCATCCTCATTGATTTTGAGAGTGATAAGGATAAATATTTAGTTTTATATATTCCTCTAATTTTTTAGATAGGGGGATCAAATATTTTATTACACTCCTCCAGAAGAAGATAGATCACAATAAAATTTTTTCATTGATATGCATTTATCTACACTTGATAGTGATTGTAATAATAATGGCAAGGATAAAGATGATAACAATCCATAAAATCTAAAAGAACCCACCATTCTAGTTGTTTCAAGTTATAAGGAGAAAGTTTTTGGAAGTATTTATTCACCAATTCTTGAATAAAAAGTCAAACTTGATCACTTTAAAGATATTATGAAAATATTTTCCATACCATTTTCTCCGGCTCCTATGTCAATAAATATTTTGTAAGGTGTACTAGTTTATTATCCTTCACCTAGAACTGGAGTTTTGAATATGAAATATTTAGAGGAATAATCAGTATTTCTATTAAATAAGTTGAGAGACCCCTTGGAATATTTTTTGATAATAAAGGATCTTGAAATGAACTTTTACAGCATGATTTATGAGACTCTAATCCTTATCCAAGTGTTACTTCTTTTAATAGGGATGGATAGGCTTAGTCTTCTCCACCTTAATAAGTTGGACCTTGTTCTACACCATCTTCTATAATCACATCTGATGATTTTATACAATTTAATAATGATCTTTTAGAAGTGTTGAGTGAATTTTTTCTCAGTATTAGTTATTTAAATGTGTATAACAGACAAGAAGATGTTTCCTAAACTATTAAGAGTGTAGTAGATCGTATCCAATAAAAGTTATTTCTTAATATTGATTATATTCAATATGATATTACAAGTTTTAGAATTCCAGTGTAGGACTTTAGAGGTCATGTTGAAGACCTTCATGTTTATTTTATAGACATTCTAGCTACAATGGATATAAGGTACCTTTTAGTAATTACCAGACTTTATAGAACATCTACTTTAGCCTCAGCTCCTCCGGCCTCAGTCTCTAATGATGAAGATATAATTAAAAGACATGTTTATACGGAAATATAGATTGTCATTGATAGTGTAATGGATATTCAAAAAAATTCAAATGGATGTTTCTTCTCATGGGAAGAAACTATAATATATGGTTAGAAAAAAAATCATCCAGGAATCCAAGGATAAGGATATAATCAGGGGTTCTATAAAATATTATCTTTATCATATTTACACCAAGGTATATCTTAATAATTATTTTCATTATTTTGAAAGATATATGAAAAAACCAAATTTAACTATACGTTTTAAATCTATTATGGTGAATATTTTATATATAACCCCCTTTCTCACACAGCTAATTTTATACAAGAATGAATTCTTTTAGATTATGGAGAATGGATCTGGGGCTCTAATAGATTTTACCTAGATTTTGGAATCTTATATGTAAGATGAAAATACACCTATTTGGGCATGTCCAGATTTTTTTGTTTCTAGTATCTATACATCTCATTATATCACTGAAACAGTAGTTTCAATATCATTTTGTACCACAACCTCTTCTCTGACCTCTACCTCACCTGTTGCACTTCTTACACGACTATTCAGAATCACCCTTTCATTATCCTAACGTCCAATCAAACTGTTTTCCAAGGGTATCACAATTCTAGTAGATACCCCTGCACCTTATACTAAACCTATTTGGTCTATTGTTCTTAGTAATAGAAAGGACCCTTTTATTCCTTATACCCTTCCAGATCCTAATGTTTCTAATTCTGATTAGGTATTTTGATAAGGCCCCTAGTAATTCTTGAAATTTAATAACATATCTTTTTATTCTTCTTTTTTCTCTTTTTTTCTTATTTAATTATTATTTTATCTTTAATCTATCACACATTATACATTCTTTTTTAAAATCAATAAATGGGAAGTAAATTATGGAATATTAACAATCTAACATGATTATATTATTCCCAATTAAACAATATAGAAAATTATAATATTTAGTGTTTACTATTTCATCTTTCTGTATGGTAATTTATTGAATGTTTTTTATCATTAAAAAAGGGGGATATCGATATATTACTCTAGAGGTTTCTTATTTTAGTCAACACAAATCATTTTTAGGTTTTCTATAATCACTTTTATGTTTTATGAATGATAAAATTATTTCTGGAAAATAACAAAATTTTCCTAATTCTTAAATCAACCATAAATATTATCTATAAATATTATCAATTGGGAGTAAAGTGGAAAATTCAAAAAAGTACTGAATTAAATGAAAGGTAGATGCATCGACCATATGACCATTGGATCAATCATGGATAACATATGACAAATGACTTAAATAACCACATGTTATATCTCAAGAAACCACCTTGTTCATTTTTTTCACAAAGATATGGATTGACTGCATGCCTATGTGATCGATCATGTACATTTTATCATACTCTTGGAAAAACCAAAAATGAAAATTCAGTCGACCAAATGATGAAATCAAAGCTTCCTTAAGATTTCTATCAACAACATGTTTGAGGGAAGTAGCCGTTTGAAAAGATGGAATTTTGGTAAAGTGATGAAGTGACCCCATGGAATGTTTAGGTGACTATTGCTAGTAATAAGGAATTGAAAATTTGTTGGTTTGAATGTAAGTCTAAGATGATAAAATGTAAATTCAAGGTGATCAACTGTAAGTTCAATGTGATCGACCATACGGTTTATTCAAGGGATTAGACCGGAATTATCACAAGGTGTTGAAGATACCATGGATACTGACATGGAATACATAGAGAAACCATATCTAAAAGTAAGTAGAATATTTCAAATATATTAATCCAACCACTTTCCGACACATAATTAAATACTGTTCAGAATCATTTATTGAGCTAGAATAACAAAAATTTACAATGATGATATTTCAATGACACTTTTCAAAGGAATATTTTTATTTTAAAGAATACCAAAAATGATGAAATATTTTAATAAAAATTGTGAAATATATCTGTATTTTTCACAAGTTTAAAAGATAAACCAGTTTTATATTTTCATTACTGATGAATCTCTATTTTATTCTGAATATAAACGATATAACCTAATATATCCACACGTTATATGTAAACCAAAATGAGAGTTTAAGAGGAGAATAATCAGAAATAGAGTGACATAAATGCATTCTTCATTTAATTTAATACCTTCACTTCTCTTAATCTATTTTTATACATTTTTAGTTACACTTGTTGTAACATTTTTATTACTATAGAATAAACTCCTATATAGTATTGGAGAGTACATTTATACTCTATCTTCATCTCTTTTATAATTTTTATCCTACAAAAACTATAAAAGAGGAAGTGTGTAGCCTATACTGTCATTGTAAACATATTTTAACATGATACAGGTTGTGGATTTGTTTATTTGTTTAATAAACGTGCATGACCATTAGTGACTTTGAAGTAGGGAGGATTGGGTAATTGATTGATATTGAACCTCCTAGATTTTTATTCCATTGAATATTTCAAAGTTTTTTTATATTTTTCTAAAACCTTATTTTAAAATGTATTTAAGAAAATTGCACATTGATAGTTAGAAGTTATTATGATATTTCTACTATTTAATACTAGTAGTGTAATATAAAAATCATGGAATAATTCTAAAGTTATTCTAGTTGGGTCTTGGTCATATTCTTAGAGTTTATTCAAAATCATTAAATTAGATATACCTATAGTATCCATTAACTGTTTGATTTTCAAATTACTGTATTGCTTTTTATAAATCATTTTTGATAGAAAATTTTATTGGATACTCAATTAACCCCCCCCCCCCCGAAGTATTCAAATATGAAAAATACATGTGTTTCAAAAATATCATTAAAATAGTATAATATTTTTAAACATATATTTTTTATTAGTATAAAATTTTTAATATCATTATTTCTATTTTTGAAAAGTCTATAATTCTGAATAACACACATTATTTATTATAATGTTTTTTAATCAATACTTACCCTTATATTTTCATTTTTACACTTTATGTATAACAAAAACAAAAAATATATCATATATAAAACCAAAGCACATGTCATATTTTTTCTAAAAAATATTTTCATCATCATAAAGATAAAATAAATAGAAATGTGTTTTGTTTAACCAACTCCAATATGATATCATCCTTTATAATTTCATACACTCACATATAAAAAACTTCCACCCATAACATTCCACCAACTCTATCATCCTTCCAATCCTTTAGGACGGATAATTAAGGTAAATTCCATGTGATTCTATAAAACATATAACTCAATCATAAATAACGAAAACCATAAAAATACCAAAATACTTCTATAGATATATCCTTTAATTTATATTCTTCAAAACCCAAAATTTCATCCTTTGATCTTACTCATTAATATTTATAGTTAGTTTCTATATAATTATGATTATTTATTTTATAGGTGAAAATAACAAATAAATGACTATAAATGAATAAATTTAAAAATTTACTAGCAATGATGATAGTTCTCATGTTGTTAAACAAAGAAAAAAATAAAAAGTAAATTTCTTTTTGGAAACAAATTAATACTCAATCACATACACGTGAATGATTTTTTTTGTATGATATGAAGGTTGATGATAAAACAACTAACAAAATTAATATTATTGAGAATTTAAAAATTGGATTTGATGTTCCATAATTTTATAACAAAATTACTAAATTTGGTTTTTATATTCAATGTGTCATGTATGTTTTCAATCAAGTTGATAACCCAACTATTAAATTGAATGTTCACATTATTTGAAGTGTACTAATAAATATAAATCTTGGTAAAATGGAACAATTCAATTTATTGATAAGAATTATAGTATTGTTTAGAGTGCAACTTCCAATATTTTCTTCATCAAAGGAAAATAGGGATCCAAAAAAAGAAAAGAAAAATAATGATGAGATAGGAATAAATATTACATTTTCATCATTATAGCATGGAGAGTCTATTTGAATTGATAGTAATTCCATTAAAATAATGGGTGGAGTAATAGGGATCATCCTTTCTTTAATTAAAGATATTTTTGATATATGGATATGGTTTTCTTTGGCTCAATGTTTGGTATTTTAATTTATATAACTTTTATATCTATTTATATTAGATAACATTGTTTGATTTTTAAAACTTTCAAATGGATGATAAATGGTGTTTTAAATTTTATGATATAGTATTTATATATATTATATTTATATTTTTAGAAGATCCTATGAAGTAATTAAAAAGGGGAGGGAAGATATGTGGGTGATGACTTTTACTCGTGGATTGGGGGATGGGGAACAATGTTAGGATTTCATCAATATGTATCCCTTCGAGAGGTGGAAGAGAGCTGCCACATTTTTTGAAGAATGTGTAGAATGTTGGAATAGAAAAGTGTAAATCCCAATAGACATTAAAGTGGTTTAAAAAATGGAACTTTGGTGAGTTAAATTATTGTTGAAGTAGTTTCCAAACCCCTATTCTGATAAATATTTTAAAAGGGTTATGTTTTCTTAGAGTGGATCTACAATTTAGTAAGGTTTGTTTATATGGGTGATGTTTTTTCACTATAGATGCTTGTGGAAGTAAAATATTCTATAAGATAGTGTCATTTTTCATCGAGATTCTTTTCATAGAGTTGATAGAAGTATATCATGGTTTGGTGTTCTAACATTTTTTTCTGCATGGTATATCAAATTCAATTCATAAAAATATTTGAATTTTGTAATCTCATATTGTCAGTGGAATTTTCATAGTTTCCTCATATTATTTTCATAATATGTATTGAAGGGTATTCCCATGTTAAAAAATAATATCTGTTTATTCATTTATTCACTTTTAATTTTTTTGATTCCAATATATCATTGGGTTTCTAAAAATATTTTCATAGGTAATTTTCTACCTATGATTAGGAATCTCCCCAAAAGTGTTATAAAGTTTGATGGTTTTTCCTTATAATATTTCATGGGAATTATGGAAGTTATTTTGAAGAGGATTGATGATGAAATTATGAGGAATAATAAGGTTTGAAATCCAAATGAGGCTAAGATATGTGTTCATGGTCTTACTCATCATTCTTCTTCTTCAAAGGGTATCACTAAAATTAAATACCTCGGTGATGTGATGATAATTTCATATTGTGATGATAATATTTTATACTCTAGTGTTATTGAGAAGGGGAGAAATTTTCAATAGGTTCTTTATATTTTGTAGCAATAACTATTAAGGGGGAAAATATTTCATTGGTTCTAGTCTTGTTCAATAAGATAGTTAATATTCAGGTATGAAAAAGACTTTAGTATTTGGATTTCTGTAAAAGGCGGGCCTATTAGGTTTTATTCAGGGTCACAAAACAATGTCATCATATTATATATAGAGGATGGTGGTCGGTATGACACCAAACAGTTTTATTTCCAACTTAGTTTGTTGGATGTTATATCCTTTATTGACAACTAGAAGGTGGATATTAATATGGTTAGATTCATTAAATTTTTAATTGGAGATATTATTAACATGTGGATATTGTTTTCTTGGGTTGTATTTGAAATTAAAGATCATAAATTCATGTGAATTTTTTACTCTATGATTATTAGAGTATTGTTTAGAGTTTCCATATAGATATTTAATCATCTATATTAGAGGAATTTCCCATAATAAAAATATCCAATGTGTTGATTTATTTATTTTGATTAAATTTTTTCTTCCATTATTTCTTCACGTTTTTTATAAAAAAATTTCAAGCACTTTTCTGTTTGTGATCGGGTGTTTTCCCAACATGGAGAAATATAAAATATATAATTAAATATTTGTGGTTGTAAAGAGCCTAAATATTAATTATTATCATAAATTTATTTACCTTTGGTATTCTTGGATAATAAAAAAATTGGTTGAATGATGAAATCCATAATGTTTCAATTCAACTTTGTATTATGGATTATGGAAATCATGTGATGTTGGATATAACATATTTTTAGCTTATCATTTATAAGACTATAACCCTAAAGCCTCACCACCCATTTGGGCTATTTATTGATAGATCCATATCCATTAAAGCAAATATATTACACATAACTATACTTATGATAATTGTATGCAACAAGGATTGTGTAGATGTATTTGTTTCTATATTTTAGATAATATTCATAAAGTTAATGTATTTATTGAGTGGAAGGTATCTCTTTATTAAACTAAACGGGTTGATTTTCATGAAAGGTTCTTTTATCAAGGACCATATTTCATATTATATTACTAAATAAGATAATAGTGAAAACTAACTTTTATAATTTCATTAAAATATATTTTGATACATATATAAAGGTGGGATTGTTCTTCAGAAAGATTCCTAACATGTTTTAAAGTTGTATTTCAATGTAAGACGCATGAAAATGATAAGGAATACATGAAAGGTTGATTTTAATTTTCTTTCAATTTTCATAAGAAGATTATATTATCTTACCAGAATTATATAATTCCATAATTATGAAAATGTTTTTTTTAAAATCTAGTAAAATTGCCATATTGGAGTTTTAATTTTGTACGTAAGCAACCATAGGAAAAAAAATCACAATAGTTCCCCCTTACTTCTGATGACAATTTATGCTTGTGGGGGAGCTGACAGTGCTTACGTTTGAACAATTTTTCAATAAATATCCATTCCTTGTAAGTCATACATATTTTATATTCATTTAATAATGGTGTTCAATGTAAAAAACTTCAATAATATTAATATAAAAAATAATAATGAAATAATTGACATGAATGTTTTTTAGTAATGTAATATGAAAATTCCATGAGGTAAATATCATTAGTTTTAAATAAAGAAATCACAACATAAGTAAGTTTGACACTATAAAAATCATTATAACAGAAGTCTAGTCTAACCACCTTCCACTTGAACCACCCATGTGTATCATGTGTATGGATGCTCAATAATTTCAAGTAAAACGAATAACAGGAAATTTTTATAATTTGGAATGATGGTTGGAAAATAAATTCTATTAAAATATAAGAAACCAAATTTTTAAGTGATGGATAAAAGACTGTTAGTTCTCTTAGAATGAGTATACGCATAATAACAAGCTAATCAAATCATATTTGTAAATACCATAACCCTAATAGCCCAAAGTTAGTGGTTACCTTACTACATTGGCATAAGATACAAGTGATCGCATCCTTAATGACTGAATAATTTAGTTCTCTTGAGAAAACTATATACATACATGATTCCCGTAATATATTTTAAAACACAAATCACAACATAATTTTTTTTCAGAATGTTATCATTATTTCTATCGTATCCACTTATATAATTTATAGTACACGACCTGGATTCCAAGGTAAAGGAGAAAAAATATGGGTGAACTCAAATCCTTAGTAAGGGTTTAGTGCAATGGAATCTGTCATGAATCAATAAGCATAATCTACATGTAAATATAAATAATAACACACAAATGTTATTTAATATATAACTTCACTATAATCACTCTATAAGGCATCATCAATATGTAAAAGTAAATAATTGTAAGCATGTGTTATTTAATCAATAATCTAAGAATGAAATGAATCCAAAGATAATATCATTGTGAAAATATCATGTATAATTATAATTCAATTCTTCATGATGGAAATGATTTAATTATTTTATTCCATGATCTCGAGCATCTTGATACCTCTAATATCAAGACCATTCATAATATAGTTTAAATACTATGGGTAAAATCCCATTTACTGATAAATTAATGATTCACCTCATGAGATTATCAACTCATAAAGGGGATGTATAATTATGGCACCCTCCAATCACTGAAGGTCCATATCATTACTCATATATCAAATAATCAATTTAATTTTTGAATCAATATTCTTTATCATCAAATATTTGTATGGAGTAAAGAATATGAATTTATCAAAATTCTCCCCAACAAATCAAATAAAATTCATAATAAATCATCATCTATAAAAATGTTAAATGTTTTTGGAAATAATAATATCCATTATATAATGAATATTGATATTTAAGAGAAATGAAATGTACACTGATCACAAGAAAGTAAATGTTTCATGGAAAAGTTAATAACTACAAAAATGAATCAAAAAGTCCATGTAAGTACGTTACTTGGTCAAAATAATTATAAAAAATATATATAATGAATAATGATGGTACAAATACAACATATCCCTATGGTATTATAAGTAAAATAAAGAGTTGTTTTCATTTATGAATAGAAATAAAATACAAAGATCTTTATAAACATTCTTAAGGAAAATGGCCCAATTAATTTCAAAATATTTTTAAAACTAAACTTTAAAAAAATGAAAATAAATTTATTTAAAAATAACCTTTGATACTTATAAAATATGTTTTAAAACATTGAGTTTTCATGACGGTAGGAAATTATGTTCATGCTGAGTACTTTAAAACAAATAATTCTTTCACATTTTTGGTAAAAGACAAAAGTTACCTCATTTAGAAAATGAAAGGAAGATTAATTTTGAACCATTTTTTATAAATTCAAATATGGATAAAAATTACTTTTAAAAACTAAAAGGATAATACTAAAAGATTTTTTAAATCATTTTAGAAAACATGGTTTTGGAAGAAAATGGATTCTTGGTAGAATATATAAATGAAGTTAGATTTTTTAAAACATTTTATCAATTATTTTAAATGAAAATGAGTGAAAAAATGGTACTATTACTTTACATAATCATGAATAACTAGAGTATAAGAGTATTAAAGAGTTTTGTTATTAATTATCAAATAATTTTCTTCAATGAAAACTCAATCATAAACAATCCCGGTTAAAATTATATTGTTAAATAAACCCTCATAATGATCATAACATCCAAGTGAGAATTAATCAATGAATAAATTATGTACATAAAACTCAAATAAACATAAACAAGTTTAAATAAAAAAAATATATTCCAAATTAATTAAAAACATAATCATATAATATCAAAGAGAACAAAAATGTAATATAACCAAATGAAAAGAAATTGAGTTATGAAATTATTTATTATTTGGTAACATTTAATTCAAATTACCTTGGATGAAATTATTGAAATTGAGACTTAAGTATAATTAATTGTTAATTAATGATGATATTTCATTTTAAATTGGAATTTTATACACCAAAAAAATAAATTAAGTGCATAACATTAAAATATTCCTCAATGAAAGGAAATTGAGATGATGTCCCTTACCGCACCCTTCCTTTTATTTCAGAACATTTTAATCTCATGTATAGTGGGTTTAAACATGTTATTAACTTATAAAAAATCATTATAATATTTATAATATCATATATGAACCTTTTACAACATATTATAGGTCGTTAGTTAACAATGTTTCATTATCATATTTTTTTTGTGTGTTAATTGCTTTATATTTTGTGATGTAAGTTTTATCATCAATGTTCTAGATCATGAACACTAGATATAGTTACATATTAAAAAAATTATTTTAATGTTATAAATATCATTTTTTTCATTAAATACATCTTTACAATCATTTTTGTACAGTGGATATAGAAGATGAATCACGTTGCTTTATGAAGACGGTAAGTTGTACGTACGCACGGGTGACAACATAATTTAATAATGAATAAAAGGTTAAGAATGTGGGTGATATATTATTATTTTATAATTTATATAAATCTATATATATATCAATTATATTTTTTAAATTTATCCTTTATTATCTTACATGTAATGTGTTATTGAAAATGAATCACATCGCTTCTTGAGGTTGTAGTCCACTGTACACAAGAGAGATGTTATTGTATTCCCTATGGAATGGAATGTAAAAAAGTATATGTGATATTATATATACATAAGTATAATTATGTTAAAATTATCATATATATAAAATTATATCCATAATCATACCCAACTATCAGATATATAGATGGAAAATGAGTCATGACGATTCGCGGGGTGGTAGCATGTCTAATACGCGAGCAATGTTATCGTTTCCCATTTGAGGTAAGAGGAGATGTATATTGATTGTTATCTTAAAATAATAACATATCATTATATTTTAGATAATTTTTTTATTATATCATCATGATTTAATAATATTTAGAGGATGTGGAAGAATAAGTAATATAAAAATTCTCATTTAAGAGCGTTACTACTTCGGATAACTCCATTAGTTTTTCACAAAAATACTTTGTAAGTTAGAATTATTTTTAAAATATGTCCTATAGGATGTTGTTAGGGGATTAATTAAGTTATTTGGTTGATAGTTTCCTGGAAAAAGGTCTTTTAAAGTGTAAATATAGGATGAGAGAGATGGCCTTTTATAAGTGGGGGAGAAGAACTCACTAGGAATTTTTGAAAAGAATCAATATTATCAATTTTTTCACATGAAAAATGGATTGAAAAGGAATAATAATCAAATTATAAGAGATAAGATCAAAATATATCCATAAAATAAAAAATTTAAATGTCTTTAGCCCATTTAAACTATTATCTATTTAGTCTAACCCTCTAGTAAACCCGTTTTTACCTTAGCATCTATAACTAATTTATACTGTTTTCACTTTTTATTATGCTCAAAAATTAATTTGATCATATTATATAATAAAAATTATGCTTATTAAAAATTATTAATCCATTTTTAAAATTCAATTTAGATAAGTGGCCGAATTGAATTTAATATTAAACCCAAAGATGCGTGGAAAAAACAGTTCTTCCAAAAAAACATTCAAAAGTTTAAAATCCTTTTATATTATAATTTAATATGAAATTAATTCCAGTTACATAAATTAGTTAAATTTTAAGATAATTAGACTAATATTACTTTAAAAACAATTTAAAATTCAATTTAACTTTGTAATTAATTTAAACAAAAATTCATATTTTCTATAAAAATGATTATTTTTCAATATTCATCAGAAAAATGAAACTTTTCAAAAAAACATAAAATTAAAAAACAGATAATTTTGATAATTTGATTTAAAAAATGAATTTAATTTTATAATATTAATTATCAAAAAAAATTAAAAATTATTTTTAACGTAACTATGAAAGACGCGACTAAACCACATTTTGAAAAAAATACAGTTTTTTAAAAAAAAGTCTTTTTATTTTGAATGATTTTTAGTTTCATTTATAATTAATTTATGACAAATATATTTATTTAATACATGTTTAAACCATATAATTCTCATAATTTAGTTATTATTATTCATACCCTCTATCTTAATTTTTATTTTATAATAATGTATCATTTTTATTCAAAATTGGTGTTGCATGCATTGCCAACTATCAAAGAGATTGAATTTATTTAAAAAGAACAATTTCATAAATAATAAAGGTGTTACATTCTCATATAAACTTGGTTTTATGTTTCATATAATATCTCAAATATGATGTTCCTCTTTTAAAATCTCAGGGTGTTTCATTATACCCCCTAAAAGAAATTACATCCTAATAATTTAATCAGGATCTCAATAATCAAGGTTTTGACATTTTAAAATACCTTTATTGAAATCCCACATTATGAGAATGGTTAATAAAACTACCTTTTGATAATATATAATGGGAAATAAAAATGTCATCTTGAATAACCACATATCTAGGTTTTTAAATGCGAGAACATTGGTGTGAATTGAAGATATAGACTAGATGAAAAGCATAAATAAGTATAAAGAGTGATAGATATCATTGATCACAATAAAATTAGTGATATATTGAAAGTGAAGGACCTCAAAACCATAAATCTATTTGTATTTAAAAGTAAATTTGGTTCATCACATATGAATTTAATATTATAACATTCTTTTTCAAGATCCTTTTTCCTAGATTTGAGGAATTGTTTTACAATCTAGACTAAGAGAATGAGAAAATATACTCACTTGAAAAGTATAATTTCATCAATTAATTATTTTTCACCACAAAGATTTTCTATATGAATTTTTTTATGAAATAAAAAAATCTTAATTGAATATTATTATCTTAACATCAATGATCATACTAACCCTAAGGTTATCAATACCTTTAAAATTGTGTCTTTAATATATAAATCCATTATTCCACAAATATATTTTTCACTAAAACCTATACCAATACCAAGGGTTGTTTCAACATAAATGTTTTCCAAAAACATACAAATTCAAATTATATTCCCCGCACAAAAATATTCAAAATGGGTGTTTAATAATTTGATATTATGATCAACCTTAACACATAAACTCATAATGGTGCCTATTTGTTGGAGTAGGACACTCAAGAGGCGTTTAATTGAGTTCCTATAAAAATTTCTAATAAAAATTTTATTTAAAATATTTCCACAATTAAAACTAAATCGGTCTAGTTAATCAAGGTAGTAAAATTATAAAAGTTTGATTGTACAAATAGTTTCTCTAAAGATTGATTAATTATCAGTTAAAACAATATGAGATATTGATACAACATTTAAAACTACTCTAATAAGGCTAAATAGTTATAACTACTATCCAAGACTAACTATCAAAGTAAAAATTTTTTTTTGATATATGAGTTAAAATAGAGAATGACTGAATTTAAAGACACAACAGATAAAACATGTGGTTTAGTCTCAATACAAGACCTAATCCACTCCACTTTGTGATAACCTTCCACTAAGAAATATATATATATATATATATATATATATATAATTGATCCACACCCTGTATCAGGGTTAGTAACAATACACCAAACTATTTAGGTCACAAGACCTCTTCTACTGTTTATAGGTAGTATATCCTTGAATTCCATAGATTTACTTTTGGGTCCATCCTCCTCTTATCTATTGACTTTTAATTATTCCTCATACGTCATCAACTTTCATATTAGCTTCTTTACTAGTATCTTGCTGATGTCACATGATTCACTAATTGAGAGAGAAGTTCTTCTCCATCTATCTGGTAAGCATCTGTGTATTCTCATAATTTGATCATTGGTTGTAACATCTCTTTCTAGAGAGATCAGAGTGTTCAAAATTTCATTAACCTGAGATACTTGTCATAAATAGGCTCATAAGACTTAATTTTGAAGTTATAATATTTAATATTATATGTGTTAAGTCTCATTTAATTAACACTATAGGTTCCTTCGTGTGAAATAGATAAAGTGTCCCAAATTTCAGGGGATGTTTTACATTCAGAAATTCTGTTAAACTCTTCCCCTCCTAATGAAAAGTATAGGGCATTTCGGGCTTTGCGATTATTGTTCTAGGAATCCTTATTTGGTTCATCCAATATATGCCTATCAGTAGAACGAATATTATACTT
The DNA here is from genome assembly GCA_963277665.1 of Viscum album. Classification (NCBI taxonomy): domain Eukaryota; kingdom Viridiplantae; phylum Streptophyta; class Magnoliopsida; order Santalales; family Viscaceae; genus Viscum; species Viscum album. The sequence goes on along the minus strand of OY728140.1, from coordinate 398,724,710 downwards.
ATCTATAATTGAAGACCAATCCCCCAACCCAAACGTTCTAAGTGCATTTTCAATTTAATTTTCTATTGTGTATATGTTGTTCTATTAAAGAATAGAGTTTTGTTGGTAACAACACATTCCAATATATTATGTATACTAAAGAATAAAGTATAGATTTTTTTAAAGAACTAAAAATTTATAGCTAATAGAAATTTTGAGATATTTAAACTACAACTAAACTCATAGTTGAAAAATATTTTAAAAAGATTAAATTTTTTGAAAATATGGATTTTAAACACTCTTTTGATATCAAATTTTTGTCCGATTAGGAAACTCATGAGGGGTGAATTGAGATCCTATAAAAATTTCTGATAAAAAGGTTATCTAAAATATTTTACCAACTAAAAATAAAATAGGCTAGTTAATCAAGGTAATAAAATTATAAAAGATTGATTGTTCAAATAGTTTCTCATAAGATTGATTAATTCTCAGTTATAACAATATGAGTTATTGATACAACTTTTGAAACTAATCTAATAAGGAAAAACATTTATAACTACTATCCAAGGCTAACTATGAAAGTAAAATTTAGTTTTCCGACATATGAGTTAAAATAGAGAAAGACTAAATTTAAAGGCACAATGGATAAAACAAGTGGTTCAGTCTCAAGACTAGACCTAATCCACTCCAATTGGTGATCACCTGCCACCAAGAAATATATATATATATGTATATATATATATATTAATCTTTGATCCACACCCTGGATTGGGGTTAACAATAATACACAAGACTGTCCAAGTCACAATACCTTCTCTACTATTCTTCAGGGGAAAACTAACATCCAGGTCACACATGACCCCTTCCATAGTTATACGTGGGTGAAACATGGTGTAAAAGATATTTGAGTGAAGATATATTGTATCCTACCGCTCTATGAATGATATAGTGTGTGTTTTTAATACAGATACACACACTATTTGGAAAGATTAATAAAATAGTACATAGTAGAGAAAAGATAATAATGAAGGATTAGAAATTCTTTGAGTTTTGTTCTATGAAACTCTAGACTTATAGGATGTAGTAGATGTGATTTTCAATTCCTATTATGGAAATAGAGTGTCGTGAGTCTCGCGTTCTAGTTTCCAGTTCAATGATATGTTCTTTATAGCTCTTCTTCTTCTTATATTTTAATTCTATGATGATGTTTGAGATCCTAATCTACATCATTTCAGTCATATATAATCGATAGTTCATCATGTGTTCTTTAGTGTATGTTCTTGCATGCGTGTGTTCTCATCTTGTTTTCCAGTCTCCTTCCCTTCTTTATCTATGTGAAGCTCATGTACCACCATGTATTTTATCTTCAAGGCGTATTTTTTATGGCCGATAGGGAGCATGATCTCTACACCTCATACAATGTACTATCATGTGACATATCTATAAAAAATAATTAATTATGGTAGTGTCATTAAATGACTCAAATATGACCATTAAAAACCGATTTAAAATTAAATTGAAAAATATAAAAAATGGTTAAGTGTGGAATAATGTCACATTTGTGGTGAGATAGTCATAATGAGACAGTCACAGTTCCATAGTTGTATTGAGATCTAGAATTGGTATCACAGTTATGATGTCTGGTCCTTTGAAAATTCTGGAACAAGTAGTATGATTGTGGTGTCAGGAAGTTAGTGTCTTAGGTAACTATGTCTATTCCTTTTTCAAATTTCATAACAATTTCTTGTTACAGTGACTTCAAAACCATAGTAAGGAAATAGTGTCAGGTCTTTTGTGAAAATCCAAAACTGGTATCGAGCTTATGGTGTCACAAACTTTGTCAAAATATGGATCTCGTGGCAAACTTACGGTTTCATAGACTTAGCCAAATATTTGTAAGCTGTCTAAAGAAGCAATATTTATTGAAGGGATTAAGATTAAACATAATCATGCTGAATCATAATAGAACAAAATTAACCATAGTTTACAAGATTCATACATGATTTGTGACATATAAAACAAGATTTGTGAGCATTAAAACATGAGGATTCCAATAGTATCCATAACTCTTAACTTCAAAAAAACATATATGCTTATAATATTTAATATAATCCATATATGTTTTGTGATTTCTTTAACCAAAATACAATTGGTAAAAAATACTTCTACAGTTTAATTTTTGAATACCAATATATAAATACTTAAACAATTTTATTTTAACATAAGTCCTTCCTTTCTCTAGGGGATAACCATTAGAAGAGGTCATTGACATATATAATGCTCAGGTTCCCCACATTTAATACAATGAACAATAAATGTAACCCAATGATGACATTTATTTCATTCCATCGTACTCTTCATTTTTCATCATTAATTCATTTCTTTATTCCCTTATTTTCCACACATAAAGCATTTTTTCATTCCATTGTGACACTTTACTAAATGTGTCTTTCTATATTTATGTCATGAAGGAATTGAAACCAAATTTTCTCAATGGTCTCCACCACACGAACTCTTAGAAAACACAATCCTTCTCTTCTTTGGTGAGTTAATGAGTCAGTTAAGGTAGAGTTTATTCATCATATTTTATGAAAACTGATGAGGCATAATCCTGATATCATTCACTTAAATCTTCATAACCTTTTGGTTTCTCATTTTCACCCCATTTTCCTTCATTTTCAACTTAATAATGATTCCTTCAGTTTCTATCCATTGACTAAAACCAAAAAACATTGTGTGAGAAACAATAATCATAGTGGGAAACCACACAATAATGAAGAAAGTCTTATGTAATTTCTAAATCAAGAAACCTTATTTTCAATCTAATATACCTTAGGTTTAACCTAGGTCATTCAATGTCATCATCTATTCAAAAACATTAAAATATTTTTTAAATAAAATGTTAATTATCTAATGAATATCCCCTATGAGTGCCAAAATAGGTGTGTAGTAAGGCTCATTTTCAAGTACAAGGTAATACTTGAGTCAAGCCCAATAAAACTTATTTGGTGTTATTACCACTAGGTATATTTGTGTCTGAACCATGTCCACTTGTAGTATACAGACAGTGACATATTGAAAAGAATAAAATACATAACTTATACCTTTCAAAAACATTAGGATGTTTTTCAATACTTATACTCAAAGTCCATCAGAGGGTTATGTTCCCTAAAATATTTTTTCATAAATTTACTTCTAAAGGTTTATAATGAACTTCGTCAAATACAGATTGTAAGGACCCTAAAACATTTATCCCATAGTCGATGGTAACTTTACTATATTGGTATAAGATACAACCGATCGAAACCCAAAGGACTGAATAGTTTAGTTGTCTCAGTAAACTAGGTATATACATGATTCCCATATTATATTTGAAAACATTGATCAATACATTATTTTTTATCAATAATATCATTATTCCCTATTTCATATCCTTCCATCTCATTAATAGTACATTTCTTAGAGTTATGGGAAATGAAAAAAATAAGGGTGAGCTCAAATGCTTAGTTAATATTTAGTATAGCATAATATATCCTGAATAAATAAGTATAATCAATATGGAAAGGTAAATAACTATACAAAAATTACAATTAATAAATAACTTGACTATTATGATTAGATAAAGAATCATCAATATAGGAAAAATAATAATTTAAAACACATGTCATTTTATAAATAAACGGATAATGGAATTCATCTAGAGATAATAACATTTCAAAAATCGCAGGGTTAATTATAAATTAATTATTAATGAAGTATATTCTTAATTATTGGACTCTATGATCTAAGGCATCATGATACCTCTACTATCAAGACCTTTCCCAAGTAGTTTAAATACAGTGGTTAAAACCCTATTTAATTCTAGCTTATTGATTAACCACATGAGACTACTGATGCATTGAGGGGATGTATAATTTGAGCCCCACCAGTCCCCACAAGAACAAATAATTCCTTATATATCGAATAATCGATTTAATTCATGAATCAATATGTCTTATCATCAAATATTTATATTGAGAAAACAATAGAGATTTATCAAAATTTTCCCTAATCAATCAAATATATTTCAAAATAAAACACGGTATGTAAAAATGGTATACAGTTTAGGAAATAATCAAATACATTATACAAACAATATGGATATTTAATAGAAGTGAAATTTACAATGATAATAAGAAAGTAAATATTTCAAGGAAAAGTTAATGACTAAAAAAATGAATCAAAAAAGTAAATTCGAATACTTTAATTGGTCTAAATGATTATAAACCATATATATAAATAATAATTATGATATTGATTCAACAAATACCTAGTGTATTATAAGTAAACTAGAGGGTTTTTTATGAATAGAAATACCATACAATATTCTTTAAAAACATTCTTGTGGAAAATATCCCTTTCACTATCAAAATATTTTTAGAACTAAATCTTCACAAAATATTATTAATTTATTTTTCTTTGAAAATATCCTTTGAAACATATAGATTAATTTTTAAAACATTTATTGGTCTTAATATTAGGAAATTTCATACATTCTGAATACATTAAAAAATATTCTTTTCACAATTTTGATAAAATAAAAAAATTACCTTGTTTGAAAAATTATATGAAGGTTCCTTTTGAAAAAATTTGTACAAATTTAAATAAGGGTAAAAATTTCTTTCAAAAATATTACAAGAATATTAAAATATATTTTGAAAACATGGTTTTTAAAGAAAATTGGTTTCCGGCTAAAGTGAAAAATGAATTTGAATTTTGTTAAAAACATTTTTTCAATTATTTTAAGAAAATAAGAGTGGGAAAATCGTATGATTACATGAAATATTCATAAATAACCAGATTATAATAAAATGAAAACTATTTTTTATCCAACGATCAAATAGTTTTCTTCAATGGAAATTCAGGAATAAAAAATCCCGGTTAAAATTATATTGTGAAATAGACCCTCAAAAAGATCATAACATTAAAGTGAGATTTAATCAATGAATAGACAATGTGTATAAAATTTAAATTCTAATAAAATAAGTGGAAATAAAACATGAAACAATTTAAAGTCATTCCACACATAATCTTAGAATATCAAAGAAAACAAAAAAGTAATATTACCCAATGAAAATAAATTTAGTTATGAAATTATTTACTACATGGTAATTATTAATTAAAATACATTTGGATAAAATAATTCAAATTGTAACATAAAATTTCATGAATTATGAATTCAATATGATATTACATGTCATATGGGCAGTATATACAACACATAAAAGAAATTAGGTTCATAACCTTACAATATGCCTCAATGAAAGGAATTTGAGACGATTTCCCTCACCTCACGCTTCCCTTTTGTTAAGAACTATTTAACCTAAATTATAGTGGTTTCAAACATGTTTATAACTTATAATAGAACCATATTAATATTTATAATTTCATACATGACTCCTTTATAACATCTTATAACTCGTTCGTTAACAATAATTCATTATCACTGTTGTTTTAGGTGTTAGTTACATTATTTTCACACGCATATTTTGTCATCAAAGTTCTTGATCATGAAAATAGGATATAGTTACTTAATTTACAAACTTATTGTAATGTTATAAATATTTTTTTTTAAATAGATACATTTTTAGAACAATTCTTGAAAAGTGGACAAAGAAACTGAATCACACCGATTTAGTGTGACGGAAAGTCATACGTACGCACAGGCGACTATATCATCCCTTAATGAATGAATGGGTAAGTAAGTGAGAAATAAATGAATTTTAAATAATCAATATAATTTCATATATATCACATATATTCATTAAATTTATCCTTTTTCACCTTCCATGTAACAAGTTGTAAAAAAGAATCACCTTGCTTCTTGAGGCGGTAGTCTGTCGTATGCAAGAGTGAAGTTATCATATCACCCATTGAATAGAATTTTAAAAAGTGTTTGTGATATTATATTTCCAAAATTTTAATTATTTTAAAAATATCATATAAATACATACATTATATGCATAATCATACCCAACTGCGAGAGATATTGATGGAAAACGAGTCACATCAGTCCGTGAGGTGGTAGTCTATCATAAACATAAGTGATGTTATCATTTCCCATTTAAGAGAAGTGGAGATAGATATTGGTCATGAAAATAACATTATAACATCTATGTATATGTAATATTATGGTTTTGTTATATCATCATTATTGAAAAAAATTGAAGGTGGTGGAAGAACTAATAAAATAAAAATGCTTGTTTAAGAATGTTACCTCTTCTTCAGAAAAATCCTTTAGTTTTTCACCAAAATACTTCCTAGGATGGATTAATTATAAAAATAATGAATCTATATTGTTTTTAGGGAATTATAAAAGGTATTTGGGTTGGTATTTTCTGATCTAAATTGATTTGAAATGTGAAGAGGAGAGGAGAGTGGGTGGCCTCTTATTAGTGGGGGAGAAGGACGCAGTTGGAATTTTTGAACAGAATAAATTATACCAATGTTATTATCATTAAAAAAGTCCCAAAAAGTAACCTTCATCGATGTTATGTGAAATAAGGTCAAAACATTTCCATAAAATAAAATTTAAATAAGTTTTTAAGTAATTTTAACTCTAGTATTTTTATTTTAAACACCTGGTAAACACATTTTTACCTTAACCATGGTAACTAATTTATACTATTTTCACTATTAATTATGGAAAAAATTTAAGTTAAATATATTCACAGAAGTGGAATAAATCAATTTAAAATTAAACCCATAAACGTGTCGAAAAAACAATTTTCCCAAATAAAACATTCCAACTGTTTAAAATATTTTTATATCAAAATTCAATATGAGATTGGTTATAATGACCAAAATTAGTTAAATTGTTTTATAATTGAACTAATTTGACTTTAAATCCAATTTTAAATATAATTTAACTTTTTAAATAATTTAAACAAAAGGCAGTTTTTAATTAAAATCGGTAGTTTTCACTATTCACCAAAAATGAGACTTTCCAGAACAATACTAAAAATTAAACCTAAGATAATTTGGATATTTTCATTTCAAAAATGAATTTAATTTTATCATAAAAATTCTCTAAATTTTTAAAAAATTAATTTTAAAATAATTGTACAAGATGTGATGAAACATCTTTTTTGAAAAAATAAAAATTCTCAAAAAATATTTCTTTTTTATTTCAAATGATTTTTATTTTCATTTATAATTATTTGATAATTTTTTTATAAATTTTTAAACCATATATTTTTCATAATATTGTTATTATTATTCATACACATCATCCTAATGGATTAGTTATAATAGAGTATCGAGTTTCTTTCAAACCTAGTGTTGCATGCATTTCAAGCTATCAAAGAGATTAATTTTATTTAAAATTAAAAATATCATAAAGCCACAGGGTGTTACACTATCATGTAATATTGGGGTGTTACAATAGTCTGGAAAATAATTTTAAAAATCTTGGGGTGTTATAATATTATATAAAATAACTTTAATAAAAGTAACCACTAGTTTCCTATTAAATGGAAAAACCCTAGGCTTTCCAAAAGCTAAAACAAAATTAAAAAATGTAAAACTATCCTTGGTTAAAGTAGTGGGGTAGATTCTAATGCTTTCTTTCCCTCAAAAAATTGAATATAAACTACCATACCAAAACTTTAATATTCTACAATGCAGTAGATAATGGAACCAAAATATATATTTTAAGGATAATTTAAATAAAATAAGTAAGGATTAAATAGAGTCATGATTTCATTAGTATACTAGATCAATATCATAAAGGGAATATTTATTTGGATAGAACTAGAGGTAGGAAAGTGAAAAAGAAAAGGGAAAACTAAAAACACCCATGTTTGGTAGGAAAGAACGGAAACTACAGTTTCATTATATGATAGAAAAGGGATAAATTTCTAAAATTGATTGAAACTTATGGATGGAAATTAAAAAACTAAAATTTCCATAAACCCACCAATATTTACATCCAAACGCTCCTTATTTTACGCCATCCAATGAAACTTCTACTGCTCTACCTGGAATCCCCCAACACAACTCATTCATACCACCCCTCCCTTATATTGATTGACTATTGATGCCCCACATATATCTTAACACCATTATTGTACACTACACCCTCTCTCAATGAAAGGGTATATAGTGATTAAAGGGATACAATGATACAGATACGATGATAGGGGCCTATGATGGTAGAGGGATATGATGATAGTGGGCATAGACCGATAGGGCCTATGAGGATGTGGGATTCAATTGAAAGAGCCCACTATGATCGAGGAGACGAAAATGAGCCTACTATGATCGAGGAGATGAAAATTTGAAGAGCTGGAAGATGTTGATTTGTATGTTTGATAACAATGTCTTTTTTTATTTCAATTTTTAACCATATTTATTCATTCTTTCCATTGTATTTTGAAATAATACAAAACATTTTTTATAGCTCCATTTTCTATTCCATTTCCAATTATGTTTCTATCAAAAACTATTTCATCATACAAAAGGGGCATAGGTATTATACTAAAATAGGGAAATGTTTTCTCCATTAATTTGAATATATAATAAATTTAAGATTGAAACATTCTAGGAAATTGAGGACTAATCATACAAAACCAATTTATGAATTTAAATTTCCATTTTTTTAGTAAATATGATTTATGAATATCATCTAAATACAAAATGGTAGAGAAATATGAATAAAAATAGTAAACATGGTATTATTTTGATAGATATTGGTTTTGAAAAACATTTCTTATTCACTAACATGAATTAGGTAAGGGTTATGAAAATGAAAATAGTGGAAATATCTGTACACATAAAGCTCATCAATTTAGGTCCTATAGATGGACTAATGTTCCAATTATAGTAGTGAAATAATATAATTTAAATTATTAGGAACACATTATAAGCCTTGATTTTGAAATAAAATGCTATCTTATATACGTAATTTAAGGTCTAGATCATGAACAAAATTTCAAGCCCTAATGTGCATATCATATAGGATAAATTATGGACTATTTTAAGGACTGAATTCCTTATCATAAAATAAAAAATGATCAAATAAATATACTAAAGGTTGGAAAATGATAAGGATTATGATTATTAATATTAGATAATAAAAATTGAAAAAATCATTTAATGTGTCAAACTTTATGAAAATGACACAAAAGAAATTAGTGACAATCTAAAAAATTATAAAAAATATAAAAAATACATCTGATTATAGAAAAATATATTTAATTAGAGAAACATGTATATTTGGGTACCCCAAGTGAGGTAATTCTCTAGTTTACTAAAAGTATATGTGACACCAAAAACAATAGTGGGATATTATTGAGAAATGTGTTCCATAGAACCTGAATGATGATTGCTACTAAAATTCAGTAAAGGATACAAAGTGGAGAATAAATTCCCTAAAAAACTCATGTATTTGGTTTATGTATTTGTCGATCTACCTTGATCGTAACTTGTAAATTTTCAAGACAAAGGGACATCAATTGTATCTGCTAAGAATGGAATTACCCATGTCTAAAATGATGAAGGTGTAGGGATTGTTGATTATCAATTATGATTATATCCATAGCTGATATTCGATAAAAATATGGGTTTTCTATATTATTTTAATAACCAAATCCTATGATTTTTTTTATTTTTTTGTTATCAATTTTCCCAAACAATTCACACACACAAAAAAAATTATCAAAGAGAAAGGACAACATACGATAAGAAAAATCATGTGGTCTTGTAGAAATGGAGACCGACGGAATCTCTAGTAACAATATCAAAACCTCCTAGGGGGAGGGATCCAATACTAGAAAGCTCCATGAGAGGGAACCCCTGGGACACCTTTGTCGCTGGGAAGTTAGCCACACGATGACCTTCATGCCACTTATAAATAATCTCAGTTCTATTGGAAAGGGGGCCTTGCATTTAAAGATAATAAATTTTCCAAGGGGTAGAAGAATGGATTTTAAGGGAGGTTCATATGATATTTGATACTATATCCACTACTATCAATGAGATCTTTTGGAGTAGCATAATTCAAGACCTTTTAGCTTGGCCTCTACTTTCTACTTTAGGGAGTCACTAATCCCATAGAATTCATTGAAGGAAAACATCACTAAACCTATGGAATCGCAAACTATACCTCATCCCCACATGTATTATTGGATACAAGAGCCATCCACATTATGTTTAAGGCCCAGGGGGAGGAGAACAGTGCACCCAATGTCCCATATACTAGGGTTTGGGAGAATTACAGTGGTAACTTCTAGCCATGTAACACGTGAGAGAGCAAGCCTCCTCCTAGTGCTTTGGATGATTTGTAAAGTATGCGAAAAAGCATCTAGCCCTCACCACCAAATCTGATCCTTACGAGAAATTGTTCATTTCTCCCAAATACACTAGTATCCCATTGTAAGGGGGGGCGACTGAACCCTTTTCTCTTGTTTTTTACTACCAACACCACTAAACCACTTCTTGAGGGAATCCTCAAAGGACCCTAAAACCATTTTCAATCCATTGAACTTTCCCAATGCTACCCAAATCATACCCACCAACTTGATTTGAAAAAAAAGGTTCATACTGGTTTCCTCCTTATGAACCGTGCAGTAAGAGCACTTGGCGGCTAAAATAATACCCTTACCTTTAACTATCGCATCAGTAGGTAATGCCGGATTATGGATCCAATAAACTAGAAAATTGAATTTAGCAGGGAAGGCCTTGCATCATATCATACCTCCCTACATATCATTGACCTGTAGTGAAAGAATTGCCTTTAAATAGGCCTTAGCAGTGAAGATGCCCGACATGGTTCCTGTGAATGCACATTCATCAAGGACCTCCTCCAACCTAATACTATCAAAAACATTTTTCTGGATGGTATCCCTGATTTCTTGAATGAACAAGGTGTAAATAATTGATTTTTTTAAAGTTTGTTTGGGCATCGGCATCCTAGATATCCCAAGACCTTGTCTGCCCTGGTTGCAACCCCAAAAGCCGATACACCATTACCTAGTATCCTAGAAGAGTATTGCTGAAGAACTAAAATATGGCCATATAGTGATTTCCATAAGAAGGAGGAGTGACCTCTTATTATTCTCAAAACATTTCAATATTTACCTATGATAAACCTACTCCATAGGGACCTCCCTTCAATAACCACCCACACTAGTTTACCATAGAGATTATGCAATGCCTCCCCCATATTCCTCTTTTGATACCCTCATTCTCCACCGGTCTGAAAAGTTTATTCAAGGAGAACCAATAGAACCTATCCTACCCCTAAGAATCCTAGATAAATGTTCATAAAAGGTTCTCAATATTCTTCAGGCTCACCTTGGGCACCTTGATCACTGGTAAGATGTACATAGGGATAGAAGATAACACACAATTGACAATATTAATTCTACTACCAAAGGAAAGAAATCACTTCTTCAAATTTATAATATGATTGGTGATCTTGATAACCACACCTTCAATGTGCCTCACTCGAACTCTTCCAGGTGAAATAGGTTCTCTTATAGATTCCATGGGGAAGTTATACCTAGGAATACCCAAGATGTATTCAATTATATACCTTCACCTATCTAGACATGATGGAGGAGAAACACATTGTTTTTATCTCAGTTGATGATTTTCCCACCCCATAAGGTATATGATTCCATGATTTCAGTAAAACCTATGATAGAAGGTCGATATCCATCAATAATGTAGACCATATAATCAGAAAAGAAAAGGTGAGATACCATAGTGAAGTGAGCTCTGCAGTGGTACGAATTGATGATACCATACTGAAAACACAAGGCAACATGTCTACTAAGAGAATCCTGAACCATGATGAAGATACTAGAAGATATGGTATATCCTTGTCTATTCCTCAAATAGATTTTAAAAATCCACATTGCCTTCCCATGAAAATTATGTTGAACCAGGGAAAGCTATAACACCATAAGAGCAGGTCAACAACCCCTTCAAAGAACCCCATGAACCTCATTACACAGAGGATAAAATTCCACTAAAGATGATCATTGGCGTTATCCATGTCCACCATAATGACTATATTGAAACACACCACCTTCCTGTTAATTTCTCTAACCATCACTTGATAAATACCTATAGCTCCTTGGATGGACCTTTCTTTGATAAAAGCATATTTCTCCTCTAAAATTGAGGAATTCATGTAGTAAGAGAGTCTTTTATTGATGGTGGAAGCTGAAAGCTTGTTTGTAAAATTACACATGCTAATGGGTATGTAATGATTGGTTGAAGAGGGGACTTTCACATTGGGGATAATAACCATAGTGGTGGAACATCCAACCTAGGATACAGGGCCACCATGGAAGAAGTCTTGAATGGATTTGACAAGGTTTTTCTTGATGACATCCTAGAAGCTAACATAAAAAGATCCATGGGAACCCATCCAGACCTGCTTTGCTTTCCCAATTAAAAGAATTTATTGTGTCCCACACCTCATTCTCATCTAGACTATTTTCTAATAAAACGTTAACATGGGAAAATACCACATGCAGGATCAAACTAAATATGTTTGTCTGACCACCAGGAAATCCATTCTATATACATGGGTTAGGATTGCATAATAATGAGTTACAATGAGAAACCACCATACAACCAATCACCTTCGGGTCACTAGAGAAGGATCCATTGCGCATCCAAATATTAGGAGCACTACCATGACATTTTCCTTTCAAGAATGCGTGGAAGAATACAACAATTCAATCTCCTTCTAGGATCAATTTGGCTCAAGACCTTTCACAGAGATATCTCTCGTGCTCCAACAACAACTCATTGAGTTGTCTCTTTTTGAGCCCAATAGAGACAAAGATGTAATCATCCCATGCCTCTTCTAGACTCGCGTCCGCACACTCAATATCCCTTTTAATAGCATCCATGTTATGATGAGAAGAGGGTAGTGAGTTGTCCAAAACCGTGAGGTCTTTTTTTAGACGTTGCAGCTTGTTATGGAATCTAATCCAACATCTTCTGAGAATTAGTTTCTCCCAAGTAACATGCACCATTGTTAGGAAGTTGTGATGATGCGACCAATGGTTTTAGAAGAAGAAGTGACCTCTACCAGTATTGTTAGATTTAAGAATGAAATGGGTGACCTTTGCATTTGGGAATAAGAATATATCTTGGAGGTTTCCAAAACAATGATCCAACCTACACCATGTTTGTTGGTTACCTCTATAATTATTGCACCAAGTATATCTGTTAACCAAAAAACCCAAGTCCAGGGGACCCTACTGAGCCGCAAAGGACAAAAATGTGATCATGTCCCAATCGTAAAGGAAACTTCGACCCTTTTTCTTTGAAGCCTCCATAATAGTGTTGAAATGTCCTCCCACCATCCAAGCCACATACCCGGGGTTGAAGGATCCAAGGTCTCTCCCTAGTTGGTCATGTAACCTTGTATCACACTTGGCATAAACAAAAGAAAAGACACAAACCATGTTACCAGATACAATTCTAACCAAAGCAATTGTCAAAAACCTCTATCTTCTCCACTGATATAGCAGACTTCCAGAAAATCGATATGTGATGGTTCGAGGGCTCTTCATGCATGAAATACAACATTCCAATCTTTTTGGAGGACTCCTCAATCTTGGAGGAACATTGTTTTGGTTCCAAAATCACAACAATAGAAACATTATTTTTGGGCTCCTCATTGGAGAGGAAGTCCGTCTTAACCCGGACTCCTAGACTGGGCATTCCAAATGATAATTGATATCATTAAAAGGGGGTGCGCCCAAAACTGGCCCCAGTCTAGGGATGCCTCTTGGTTTAGGAACTGGAACAGGCAGACATCTTTTTAGCGTGAGATATTGCGCATACTACATTAGAGGAAGTAGCTAGTATGATAGGAGATCGAGACTCCTCCACTAGAGTTTGAGAATCAGCCTGAATGCATTTCTGGATCGTGGAGAGGCGGGATGGGCTATCCTGCACATGAAATAATAAACTGTATTTTTTCGACAGTGAAACCAGGGTTGCTTAAGGGCCGGGGTCCCGAGGGATGGGAATTCCTTGAGGAGAACCAGAATGAGCTAGATCTTTTCCATTGGACTTCATACTTTCATGGCCGGAGGATTTAGGTGGAGGTCCAGTGACCAGTGAAAGAGGAGATACTTGTGAGAGGGGTAGTAGATAAAGGTGGAACCCGGGGATCGCCGCTCATCGCACAAACCACCACAGCCTCACAATCAGACAGTTGAGCATATCCATTTACTGATGATCAATTCTGATATGGATTATTCTAAATAAGGGAAAGGAAAATATAATTGAAGCATTAGAAAGGCACACATAAGAGGATTTCTAGAGGCAGGTGGACTACAGCGTCAGGCATAACCTAGATGAAGAGGGATGAAGCTGTTGATTTGATATTTTTTCAATTTTATATAACATGTTGTTAATAATACTATAATAATATTAATTTAAAGCTGTTGATTTGATATTTTTTCAATTTCATGTGTGGGTTTATGTGTCTAATAGGTAATCATGATAGTATATCCATGATGGTTAATGCTAAAAATAGGCTTTTATCATAGAAAAAAATATGCTGAAATTTCTAGCGCAGATAAAAACTAATAACTTTTACCAATGATAAAAAATTACTATTAAAGGATACATTAAGCGATCATATAGAAATATTATCCTTTATCAGTGGTAATTTTAGTTTTGGTAAAGACCATAGAAATTCAGTTGTTGTATAAAGGTTCATCACAACACTAGTCACACAAAAAACTGTTGAATGATTCATCACAACACATAGTATTTATAATTAATAAAAATAAATCATTAAATTAAAATTGTTTAAAAAAACAAAGCTAGTTGCCATATTTTCAAAAAAATAAAAAAATACATTTTAATATTTTTCAATACGGAAGAAAACATAACACAATTATATACAAAATAGGCAAATCAAAAGAGTAGAGAATGAAGAATGAAAATATGATGGGGCATCTTGTCAAATACTGATTAAAAATTATTTGAATTTTTAGAAATCATGCATGTACAACTGTAGTTTCCAAAATAAAGTCTACTTAAATAATAATATACTATGTTATTTTATATCATAAAATGTGAACTTATACCTAAACATATACACGTAAAAGCACGTATTGTTGTATAAGGAAATCACTTTCAATAAGTTTTACATTTAGTGATTTCTAAAAAAAATTTACAAAAAGATTATAGGGAAAAACTAATTAAATGATTTGAAAATTTGACTTTAAAAATAATCATTCAAGAAAGAGCTGTGTAAATGTGCATATCATAAGTTATAAAGGATATAAGAAATTTCCAATAATTTATATCTATTTATCCATGTAGAGTTGTTGATTAATGTGGGGAAGACTTTTGAACTCATAATCTTGTGGTGGTCATAATGGGAGATAGTTTATAAGTTAACTAAGTATATAGAAGAAGAGATCTCCACATGAGTTTTCATACATTTTGTGTGCAAATATCACACTCTCAAACTCACACACACATGCAAGAATAAAATAAACACCTGAAAAATATACATGCTTCAGTCGGATGACCCGTGTCTACAAGTAAGGTTGATAATATCTCATATTCAAAATTGGATACAATTGATTATAGATTTGATGAACTTATTCACACAAATCAAAGCCCATATTTATATGGAAAGAGAAGAAAAATAATTATCCATTGCAGGATTTTTCTTTGGCCAGTTCCAACTCTTATAGAAGATCTCTTCGGGCGGCACAAACCCATACTATGGTTCTTATTTAGTAGTCACCCCCCATGGGAAATGAATTAGTGTCAATATTAAACAATCTCCACCCTAAAAAATTACCATGTGATATTGCTCAAACAATTCTTCCTACTACCTTCCGAATTCTCATAAGCATCTCAAGTATGAGAGATATTGATCATGTCCAAATAATGTTGGTAATTGATCCCAGTAATCACCTTCATCAACATGTATGATAGGTTCTCAGTCATCATGATCTTCTAAAGTGAGAAACACCTATCATTGATAATCTCTCAGATGAAATGGAAATGAAAATCAACATGCTTGGTTTAACTGTGATGGACCTAATTCTTCAAATGAAAAATAGCACTCTAACTATCACAAAGAACATTGACATTATATTGGATGATTCCCAAGTCTTTAATCATTCCATTAATTAAAAAATCTTCCCTGAAATCTTCTATAACTGCCTTATACTATGCCTTTGTAGTAGGAAAATCCATTGTTTACTGTAGTGTAGATCTCCCGCTCACTGGTCCTCCTGCTATAGTGAAAAAATAACCAGTGGCAGATCATCATTTTTTTAGATCTCCTACATAATTAGAGTCAAAGTTTTTGATAAGAAATATTCCAACATTTGTATCTCTAAAATGATTCAATCAAATATCTATAGTTCCATTTATATAAAATAGATTCCATTTAACTACATGACAGTGAACATTACCCAGGTCTTGCATGTATTGATTTACCATACTCACTACATGTGAAACATTAGGACCTATACACACCATCAAATACACCAAGTATCCAACTAAACATTCTTATGGAACACAATCCACCTATATTTATAGATAATGATGCATTACGTTTAAAAATGGGTGTAAAGGGGGTGATGAATAATTTTGATTTATCAATAATGGAATACTTTTGGAACAATTTCTTTATATATTCTGTCTGGATGAGGGTAAAAACACCCTTATCTCTGTCTCATCTGATATCCATACCAGGAATCTTATTGGCTTTTTCATGATACTTTATCGAAAACTCTAAGATGGGATAATCTTTCAATCTATCAATCTCCACCTCTATTTTACAATCAATCAATATATCATTAACATATAAAATCATGTTGATAAATGTACCATCATTAAATTTCCAAAAATAGACACTATGACCGAACTAACAAAATATACATTTTTATTTTAATATAAATGTATCAAACATCTTGAATCACTATCTTAGTGACTTCTTCACAACATACAATGATTTGTTCAAACTATAATCCCAATTCTCAAATCAAAGTACATGAAATCCATTAGGTTATGTCATTTATATCTCTTTAACTAATCATCTGTGATGAAATTTTGTCTTAACATCAGGTTAAGATAACTACAAATCAAAATGTGCAACCAATTCCCAGAAAATTCCGATAGACACATCCATACCATTATGAGAAAATACCTCATTATTGCATATCCCTTATTTCCATGCATTGTCCTTACCAAAAAGTCTGACCTTGCACCTAATATTGTTCTTGAAAGTGACATCTTCCTTTTTCAGAAAAAACCCATTTTCACCTAGCTTCCTTCTTGTTCCTTAAATGAGGAACAAGATCTCATGTTTAATTATGATATTGTGAACTCATTTCTTATTCCATATACAATTTCCATTATTCTATCTATTTTCTATAAAAAGCATGTTGATTGCATTTTGGAGCATCATTCTAAATTACTGAAAGAGCATAACAAACAAAATCATCATACCAAAATGATATCTATGGGGTTTATTGTGTTCTAATAATGGATATAGTCTCACGATTATGATAATCCTATTTAATGTTACTACATCTCCAGTAGGTTTGTCAGTATGATCACTGCACTCTATCACCTGTTGTTCTTTATTAGTTTGTGGTGGAATTTTTTGTACTTCAATTGCAACTCTATCTAGGATATTTATCTCATTTTACAATTCATTGAACTATACCGTTACTGTTTCATCAAATGTAATTCCATGACTCCAAACTATTTTCTTGGCTTCTAGATCCCATGTTTAGAAAGTTTTCACACTATTGCTAAAATATAAAGATTTTTTCACACAATAACCCAATGTTGTGTCCATGATATGAAAATAAGTAGCACAACCAAAGATATTCAGTATGTCATAATTAGAAACATTTTCATCATATCAAACCTCAATAGAAATTTACCAGCAATCTAAGAAATAGGTAACTGATTCACAATGTGTGCTACATACATTAAAGTATTTTTCTAAAAAGTTTTTCCATTCTTCACTAAGATAGAATACAAAATACCTTTTCAAAGAGTTTATGATTCATATGTTATACTAATCTATTATAATTTCATGTACTAGGAACCGTAAAATGTCTCCAAATACCTTCATCTTGACAAACCTTCTGGAATGGATTTGATTTGTATTCTCTACCATTATCTAACCATGGTCTCTTGATTTTCCCTCCTATCAAATTTTCAGTGATCTCCTTCCATTTAAGGGTGATTTATAATACTTTATCCAAATGATTCATGGTATACCCCCAAACATATCATGGGTAATCATTAATAAATGTTATAAAACAATGATTACCCCCTCCCCAATGAAATATTCTTCAATAGTCTCCAAAAATTGGTGTGGATGTAATAAATTGTTCCATTCATGTAATGGGTTTCAGTTCTAAAACCTACTCTAGTTTTCATTCCTATCACACAATTCTCATAGAAGTCATGTTTTCTTATCTTAGTACCTTTTAAAACACATGTCTTCACTATACTCAACAAATATTTCTCATCAGTATGTCCGAGTCTCATATGACAAAGTATGGAAGTGTCTGGATAGTCCACCTATGAAATCATTACTCCACCAGTAATAGTATCATTATTAAACTAATAAAAACATATTTTAAAGTACCTTTAATTGTAAGAAATACACCACAGATTACTCATATGATTATTCCTTCAATGGTTATAGTGTAATGAATCATATCCAAGAATACTAATGATATGAGGTTCTTCTCCATTATTAGTATGTGTCTCAAATCTGTAAGGAATCGAATTATACCATAATGAATAATTAACCATATTATTATACTACCTATTGTATGGAAGGGGTAATTATTTCCCATAAAAACCACAACTCTTTCTAACTCCTTTTGGTTTGAAAACCAATCTCAATTCCTACATATGAAAAATAAACAACAGGAATCAAGAATCCAACCTTCTAAATGGTTGACCATCGAGGAATAAAATAAGTTGAAATATTTAGTATCCATAGTTTTCATTAAAACACTCATATTTAGTTTCACAATATAAGGTAAATCCTTCTTCCAATTCCCTTTTCAATGAAAATAGGCACACTCTAAGTTTTTTAGTTGTCTAAAGGTGCACTCTCTTCTTGTAATTGATCCTGATTTACTGTTAAATATTCTAGGATTCCTTTTAGAATATTTTCATCTGGTTGGATTCAATTCCTCTGATGTATAATATATGTGATAAAAATTTTCCTTCTGCCTATACATGTAGTTAATTAAGAAATTTGATGCATAAATAAATTTTACCACATCTATACCATACAATACTGTAATGGTTATATGATCATAACTATATGGTAGAGAATTCAATAGTAAAAGATACTTATCTTCATCGTTGATCACTAATTCCAAACATTGCTAATCTGCTAAAATTTTATTAAATCTATCAGGGTTCTAAATCATGGAATTCCTTTACTGTACTAAAATTGAAACAATTTTTTTTCAAATAAAATCAAATTTTGATGCATTTATCTATATATGCGTTCCCAAAAATTTTCCAAAATATCTTTGTAAATGTCTCATGAATCACACTATATTTATATTATTTTTCCAAACAAACATGGATTAGGACACAATCTTTCCAGTTCAGTCTCCTCTAACCACCATTAGATATAGCATCAGGCTTTTCCTCCATGGTAATATCAAACTCATACTTAGTTAGTGCATCAAAAAAATTTCATCTAAACATTATGAAGTTATTCAACCTATCAAATATCTCTAAACTAAATTTGGTGTTAAACACCATACCTCAAGTCTAGAAATTTATTTCCATCTCGGTACGTCCTTCTACAATTATCTCCTCCGATGGCCTAGATGACACTGTACTACTTTCAGTTTTTGGATTCCCCATTCAATCAAAACCAATTTAGAATATCTAAAAGAAGATAGTTACAATCAATCCAAGATAGTGAAAAATTTCAAAATAAACTATTTTATCAACTTAAACAAACAAGAATTGAGGGGTAATTATTATTTAAGAAAAACTTAAATTCATTTTAAAAAAAATCCATAAATAAAGTGGTTAACTCTATCATTTTTTGTCTTCTTAGAGTATCCACACCACCCATTTTCATTAATATCCTTCTCTCTAACTTTTATATTTTTGTATCTTCCACTCACATGTGAAATAAGAAGAAAAATCAAAGGCCCCTTTTTCATTTTCATTATTGTTTCCCACACATCACCCACCTCATATTGGTATTAAAAATATGGCCACAAAAGATTTGTAGGAAAAAGTAGAGAAATTAAAAAGGAAGTGTGTTATAACCCAGAGTGGTTGGTTTTAGGTTATTTATATTGAATGTTTTCACAAGTATGCAAGGTTTTAGACATTGGATTCTAGGGGTTGGTATAGTAAGGCTGAAGGGTAGACACTTGAGGGTTTCTAATGTGTGGACAATAGTGACGATGGTTGCAGGTGTCTGGAAAAAAGTGTGTTGTTGGGACTCATTTTTGGATAGTGAGAAGACTAAAATTATTTCACAAGGTATTCAATCTTTCTTTGATATATACTTTTTGTGTGTAAGTTTAACTCTCTCAAACTCACACACACATGTATAAATAAAATAAACAAAAAAAATATGTGATTAAGTCAGATGGCCTACATCCATGGAGAAGGAATACGATAAATCTTACTCAAAAGAGGATACAATAGATTATATATTTAACCCAATTAGTTCCCACATATTAGTGAACATATTTATAGTGAAATAGAAAAATAAAAATAATTTTCTTCAGGAGGATCCATCTCTCGGAAAAAATGTTTCCAGGGGGAACCAACCCCTAAGGTAGGAATTCATTGGTGGTCACCCACTGAGGGATGTGAATTTTGAATAAATATTCAATAATAAAAGTGTTTTTATTTTTTAATCTATATCATCCATATAAATCATATGTATTAATGTGATCAATGGTTAAGTGGATAAAAACATATCGGTTAAGTTTAGGAAGTAGTTTAAACTGAAGAATATAACTCAAGTGAAGTGAAATTAGTGAACAAAAAAGAAGGAATGCCAAATTAGATAAACAATTGTGTTGATAATTAATTTGAGAAGATTCATAACATTAAATAAGAAAATATGAAGGTTTTTTATTAGTTGGTTTGGGTTTTGTGATGTTGAAATTGAAAAAGTAGAGGATGTATAATGACAATATGTGTGGAAGAATATCTTGAAATAGTTGGATGAATGTTGTGAGATATTGAATAATGAATTATGAAGGCCATGGAACTATAAAATTCATTGAGTGGGTTCTCATAAATGTTCTATTTAATAATGTATCCCGAGTAATAGTATTATGTAACATTGATGTGATGTTTTTATAAGCTACAAAATAGTTTGTGGATTATTACATAATAGTGAGCCAAAATTTACGAAGGGCATGTACTGGTGAGAAAAGAGTTGTGTATGATTAAATATTGAGATTAATAGGCTACATAGGAGTGTAAATGTAGGATATTTTTTTCTCCAGAATTAGTAGAATTATTTTTTTATTAGTTTTTGTCTGTTGGTGCCTTGATTCAATGATATTTTAATCAAAGAATAACTGATATTAAGTGATTAAGATTATGGATTTAAAATATAGAATTATTTATATCCCTAATTGAATAAATAACATTTCATATTTAATTTTGATCACATACTACAATTTTGTAATGTTGGTATGTGAAGAGAGATAAGAAAGAACATGAAAGGATTTGTATGGTGGTTTGATGTGAGAATAATAGCACAAAGAAGAATGATAGGATTCCAAGATGAAAAGTAAGAAATAAATCCACTATGAGATATTCAAATCTCCCTATATAAGAGAGATAATTTAAGATTAATAAGACCCTACTATGTTTATTTTCCCATATAAATAAATAAGAATAAGTTGATTCCTTTTTGAAAAAATGTTTTCATATTGAAAATATATCTCAGGATCTGAATTTGTAATTCTTTTTTATGTGAGTGTGGTAGAAATTTTTTTTTTAGGAGAGATATTATTTAAGGGTAAAATATTATACAATTTACATAATTATTTTAACTTTATAAAAATATTTAAACTATATAATGTGGGATTATAACCAAAACACACAATGAACTAGCTACTAACATTGAGTTGTGAACATTTAAAATTCTGATGCTCTTATTACATAGATATAAATGTTCAATTTAATACGTAAAAGAGGAAATAAAAATAATTTATTTTATCAAATTGATCAATAATTATTGAAAATGATGCTCTTATAAAATGAGAGATTAAAATTGTAAATTTATTCACATCCTCTCAGTGTATCTATATCTCACCTGTTACCCACCAAAATAAATATCAAACAATAGTTCCTCTTCTTTATTGAAGGATAATGTTTCAATGTTTGTGCATTAATTTTTTTTAATGATCTTAGTTTGAAGTATTGTTGTTTCAAATTATTATTTATAATAAAATTCATTCAATAGTGATGGAGTTACTATATTTGATGAGAAAGATGATCACTTATAGAAAGAGAGGATGATTTTATATTTTCTTATTTTTGAGTATTAATTTTATTTTATGTGGTGATTATTGGTTATCTTCCAACAGATAAAGGTGTAGTGATAATTAATTCAGTTAATGAAAGCATTGAGAATGATTATAGATCCTAGAATGAAATGTTATGATCATTATTTATGAAAAATATCAAAAACGTTATATGTATTAAGTTAATAGAAGGTATATGAGACAAGTTGGTGAATAACAATGATATTGAAAGAAAGGTCAAAAAAGAATAACACTAAACCTGGAAAGATGATTTTGAGGATTCTCATAATCTTGATGACGATATGGATAATGAATTATTCACAAGTGTAAATTAAAATTTAATAAATATAGTAGTATTTTGAGAGAAGTTTGAGAACTCTAATTTTTTCATGAAGATACATCATATTTTAACATCCATATTTGATGAAAATTTATATATTCTTAAATATAAAGATCTAGATGCATTTCCTCTTAATGGATTTCAAAATATCTCATTTTAATATAAGATAAAAATGGGTAAAATCCAATGATAAGTGTGAAGCTGAATCTTGGAAGGACGAGAAGACTTAAAGAATCTAATGTTGCTAAATATCTAGATTATGATGTTAAATATGTTTAATCTATGTTAAAAAATATTATGTACCTTAAATCAAGAAACATTAAAAAAAGAAAAACTAAGTATCATGTAAAAAACATTCAAAGTGTTTAAATTATAGTTCAATTAGACACTTTGTTATGAATTGACCCATAGTTCAAGAAGATTATAGTGATTTTAAAAATGATTTGTAAATAAACCTTTAGAATTAGATGTCAAATAATTTTAGAAAATAAATGAATTATGTCGAGGAGAAATGTGAGAGTTATTATAAATTTTAAAAAACAAATTTATTTCTCAAAAAAGACGAATTAACTAGTGAGGATAAAAGAGGTGAAGGAGGTTCATCAAGTGAACTTGAAGAAAAACTATTAATTTACAAGATAAACTATGAAGAATAATTAAGAAATGGGGAGAGTGATAATAATGTATAAAATGATATAGGGATGGAATTAATATTAAAACCTTACTTTAATGAGAGAATACCAAAGTTAAAAACATTAAATGGAGAATAATAATTTAAAGAAACTCTCTCAAACATTGATTAATGATGATTCTCCTATAACTAAAGGGATTCAATTTTGGTGAAGGTGATAGAATGATTAGAGTTTTTTAAATAGGAGTAGAATTAAAAAAGGGTTAGAAGATAAGTTACTTGATAAGGAATAATAGCTTGAAGATACTCAAGAAAAGTTAATGGATTTAATAACCACATGAATAAGTCCACGTTCAACTTTGAGAATTCTATCCACAAAGTTAAAGAAATACCCAAAGGAATTCTATAAGATATTAATGAATCTTAAACATTTTATAAATATTTAATATCCTAAAGTTTCACTAAATTGGAAACAGGTTCATGGATAAAAGGGAAAAAATTATGGAAATCATTCAAAAAATAAGGAAGTGAAGTTTGTTACTTTACATGAGGAAATCTAGAAATATGATTTGTCTATAAATGAAAAACATTTATGGATAACTATAAAAATGGGTAGAATAAAAACTCACTAAAAATGACTAAATTAAAGAGAGATATGTTTGAAACAATCTATTATTTTTTATAATAAGGATCACAATACAATTTAAAAAAAAGAAAAAAAAATATAATAAGGAATGATTTTTGGGAAATGGTTTGTTTTAAGAAGAAAAATTGAATTGCATTGATATTTTTTATATTTTGTTGGAAATGAGAATTATTTCTATAAGAATTAAAATTCAAGAGTTTAATAGGAGACCACCATCTCAAAGATGACAAGTTAAGACATAGTAAAATTTAGAAGTGAATATGGGAAATAAAATTTAGTTGTTGAATAAGATTTATGGTAGATGTAACCAACCTAGTCATACTAATAAGGATTTAATGACCAAATTTATAGTATGAAAATCAAAGTATTCAAAATAAGATAAAGGGAAGGTTAGATGAAGTTTCATTGAAGTCATCAAATTAAGAGAGTCCAATGATTTTTGATAGTGGATGTTCATCCCATTTGAAATGGGACTTAATACTAATAAATTAATCTAAAATGATCAAAGAATGTTATTTTAAATTTGGGAAAGAAAACTCACTAAAATTAAAAGATTAGAATACTAGAAAATTAGTGACAAGAATTTGAAGATGAAGAAAACATTTTTTTGATGGGATGAAGTAATATCTTCTTAGTGTATCACAATTGTGTGATTCATGTAATGAATTTATCTTTAATAAAGATTAAAAATTAAGATAATGATATACAGTCATATATTTTCCAAATTCCTACATAAAATAAGTAATCATATTCATATTGGTAAATATTGAAAATCATGTTTTTTAAACTTAAAAAAAGATAATTCATTCAGGAAGAGAAATAATGAATTCATTTTCTAGAATAATGTTTATGGTGTTAATGATAAGGTGTATGAACACTCTTATAATGATGGTGGAAAATATGAAGAATCCTAAGAAAGTAAAAATTTCAAATATAAACTGTGAGAGGACATTTTCTTGCATTGAGTGTCTTAAAAAAAGGGAAACTATACTATTGTTATCAAAAACTATAATGGAAAATAAGCAATAGAAACATTATTCACAATAAAAATAATAGCAAACATGTAATTATTGATAAAATAAAACTATCATAAAATAAATATACACCCATAATGTATCATAATTAACTATATCAGTCTTACATCACATACCTCAAGGTATAAAAAAAATTACCCCATTAGCTCCACTGAAAACAATAATCCCCATAACAATCCAACCTCTAAAAATTGTCATGATTCTCAAACTTGATCCACTATACAACCAATGCTCAAACCTGTATGACATAATGCTTGTATTCCCACCTTGTTTCATAAATAGGGTATAAAAATCAAAGTCAGTATACCACCACCAATGGTGTACTGATATAGTCCATGATATAGTAGTACATTTATGAGAAAATAAATAAATCTATAACACATAATATGAAAACAATCATGTTGGTACATTGTGTGCTAACCACCACAACACTCCACCACAACAACATTATCCAATATTAGTGAATCAATTCAAAAATTCAATGTAAATCTATACCATGTCTAGGATTATGGGGCATGTATCAATAATAATATGAATAACTATGTCTATAATGAATAAAAGTTCATTAAATGTAATGTGTATACCTATTTACACAGTAACATGACATGTATCCATCATAATAATAATACTTATTTCCATAAAAAATGATGTGAATCCATTGTAATATAAAGACTTTCATTCATATTAATGGGGTGGGAATATGTCATAATAGGAATACGTATTTCTATAATGATGGGATATGCATGTACCATGATGAGAATACCTATGTCTATAGTAACGATGCATGCATCCATCATAACTAGAAAACCTATGTCCATAATAATTGTAAGATCATCTATTGTAATGTGAATACCTATTTCCATAAAAATGGAAACTCCTTCCATCGTAACTAGAATACATATGTCCTTAATATCAGGAGAAACAATTGGAATCACATGGAACACGAGCAAGGAGCAGGGTGATCTCTATGACTCTATAGTTTCTTTATAAGAGGATAATGATCAAACTAATCAAATTGAGTAAGCATACTTCCAATAGCGTTATAGGAAGGGGGAAAAGATGACGGTTGATGCTGATGGATATATTACACTGAATCCCAAAAAAAATGAAGAAATGTAGGTACTACTCTACTCTTGAGGGAATAATAGTTACAACATCACTCAAACCCTCTAGGAAGGAAAAAACTAAGACTCAAAAAACAAATGATAGTTCTTGATCCTATTGCAACCCCTACTTTAAAATAGTAAGAATATGATAATAAAGACCTTGTTTATAGATATGCCTACATGTTTCCAGAGACAGATGATGTGAGTGAAGAAATTGGTGCATGGATAGATGAACATGATGAAAATACATTCCCGATATACATCAATTGTGATATTTTAGCTGGAATGTACCTTCTAATTACGAAATGTATGTTCATGAGGATGTATTATGAATACAAAAAGAATCCTGATTTCAACTTCGGAGATATTACATGAGAATGATTTATACCGTTAAAAAATTATGTTCATTGGTGATCTTTTTTTAGTTGATGATTCTTGTTTTTGTTATAATTTTTCACACCTATTGGTGTAATCTATTCGGGTCGGGTATGTTATCTCATTGTTTGGCTTGTTTGGGTGATAGAAATAGAGAATGTTCTAAATTTTATATCTTCTTTATAAATGGATCTTTTGATAATGATCTTGTTTTTTTCTCCGAGTTGATGTTGGAGTTCGATCACTGCATTCGAAGATGCTCATTTTAATGTTGAGTCATGATGTATTTTGGGATTGAAAGTCATGTTTTCTTGGATTATGATCTCTATGGTTGGAGATACTGTTGTTAAACTAAAGCTGCAAACAAGTTTTTTTCATGTTGAGTGCTCATCTATACATATATTTGATCTGAGGTCAAGCCTATGGAGCTTCTCATCTGCTATAGTTGAGGTTATTGAACGTTGTAGAAGAATATGGTGGATTCATGTTGGTGTTGGTATTTGTATTCCATGCATGAGTTTATGGATATCATGGGCTAGTTGTTGTCAAGGAATTTCGATCAATTTTTTTTCTACTTGAGAAGCATTATTTATTTCTTGATAACTAGACTTTTATTCCCCTACAATCCCTACTGGTGTAAGCTATTTACACCTCTTGATTGTACTACTTATTTTTCTTTTAATATATTTTTGGGGAATTAATTGGGTGACCAATTCACGTCACCACTTTTATAAAACAAATAACATGATGTGTATCCATCATAATAAGAATACTTATTATATGTTTCATGATTCATGGAGGAGTTATTATGGTGTATAAAAATCATATAATTTTACCTTTAAGAATAGGAAATAATAGTTATTTATATACATGGAGTGTATGTGAGAACCGTCCTTGGTTCGAAATGCTATGTGTGAAGGTAAAAGGTTGCATGGGTTGGTGCATAGAGGATTTGAAGGTTCTCATTGGGTAGGTTATCCCTAATAGAACTGATAAACCTATTAAAGCATGTATGATATTATAAACCTATTTAAAGTACATGAAAATTTTTCATCATTTTAAAAAATTGGAGAATTTAAAAGTGAATTATGATGTTTTCTTGTTCATCTACATCATGCCATGTGTTTTTCAAGAATGAAGGATCTTTGCACTGTGAATGTAAATTCCACACCACAACTTCCGATATCTTGATCACCATGAAAGCTTATGTTGATCTTAAACCTACTCCATATGATGTATGATTCAAAATACTGGAAATGTGAAAAAATATTAGTTCTTTTAGATGATGGTTGATACCACATTACCAAGATATGTGTGGCACCACAGTGGTAAAAATTTAAATTTCTAGGTGTTTCTGGATATAGGGAACACACCAAAACTCGGTAGATTATTCCATGGGCTACTAAATATGAGATAAGTTTCAAGATACATGGACTACACTTGATGTTATAAATGTGATCATACTAAACTTCAAATTACCAGATTATATATATATTTCAATTCAATGTTTAACTAGAAGTACGAAAAGAGAATTCACTAGAGGTAACCAGGGATTGAGTGTTGGTTTTATTCAATTATAAATAACATAACCCATTTTTAATTTAAAGACCAAACATATGAAGATTCATTCAGGGAGTTTATTTGAATTTATAGAATATTATTATTTAATTGGTAAGATGGCATAATCAAGGAGGTAAAAAAATGTTGTTAAATTTATACCATATTTTTTCATATTCAAAATTTAATGTTCTCAATGGGCCCCCAGTATTTCCACCAGGTTTGGACCTAACATTAATTCAGCCACTCAGTTTTCCACCATATTCCCAATATCCCTAAAAAATCTAGTGGGAACATGTTTTTTTATCGATTCTGACCACTTAATCATTTAAATGTTTTCTCAAGAAATTTTCACCCACTTTTCCACCCCCAAAACCTCAATTTTTTGCATAAAACCTATCCAAAATTCACCTCCATCCATCAATATGAAAAATTGAAACTCCTCATTGAATTTACTTCTATAAAAAATAATCTAATTATAATTACACTAAACCCAAATGATATGGGTTTTTAAAAACATCATCTAGTTCACACTCATTTTAAGGGACTACCTAAGGATCAAACCATCAAATAAAAAATTAATCTACTAGTTTGTATATAAAAATTATTAAGGGAACAAACTCGCACCTCTTTATTATCTCAAACTAAATTTAGAAGAGAAGATGTAGTAGATGATTATAGAAGAAAAAACAACTACTTTATAATTGAATCATTCATTGGTAATGTATTGTAACTAGAGTTTGTTCCTTTTATGTATCAAGTAAATATTTAATTTCAAAAAACATCTAAAGGATAAATTATTAAAATTGAGGGTGATGGATATTGAACCACTTATAGCTAAATATTGATGTATTTATATAAGACACAATCCCTTGATTATTTGGGTTTTCATTTTCAAATGGGAAGAATTAAATAAATCCAAATTAACATAAATATTTTTAAAAGAAGATGGAAAAACTATTTAAGTACAGAAAATAGAAAATATTTGAATTCAGTATAATTTGGTAGAAATATTTTTATGTGCATGTTGAGAATATATGTCGGGATATATATTATTTTTTCAATTGTAAAATGATAATGATGTTATGTTGTTTCAATAATATATGAATAAATTGATATGAGAGTTTTCTAGTGAAATCTATATGGTTCATTCTGGAATCTAGAGAGTTTAACCGTTTTAATGGGTTATGAAGAGTGAAAAAGATAAATTAAGAGTTCATTGTTGCTTATGGATAAATTTTTTAGTATTGTATTTTCACTTTTTATTCATATAAAGAGAACTTTAAAATAGACTTGAATCTTATTAATTGATATTTTTATTTTATTAAATGATTATTTATTCAATGTAATGATGTTTCATTTAGACAATGAATTGAATCTCAAAATTCTATAACAAATATTAGTTATATTCTTTTTTTATTTATTTAGTGTTTTAAAAGAAATCTATAGTGGAAATGTTAATCCATTTGGAATTTTTAGGATTTTAATAGAATATTTTTCAGACCAACAACCCTTCATGGTTATAAGAGGATATAGTTGAGAAATTGACTAAGAATAGATAAGAGGAGTTTAATGAATGAAATTTTATACAATTGTTGTCTTTTTTATTATACTAAATCATATATATAAATAACATGAGTCAATGGGATTAATGGACTAGTAGATGAACACATTAGACATGTTTAAGAAGTGTTTTATATTGAATATAATCACATTAATTATGTTAAACTGGCATTAAGTGAATAACTAATTATAAAGTAGTTCATACATGATGTTGAAAATAATTTTTATCTAATACATAACATTGAATTAGAAAATAAAAAGGTTGTGTAGTATTGGGATGACTAAACACGTGGTTGTATTTGAATAATTCAAGGCTATGTAATCGAGGTTTTAATATATGTCACTTTCATAATAGTTGGTTGATTTTTACATGAATGTTAATAGATAATTATGAAGGAATTGTGAGTGTGGAATTCATGGAAATGATTTGTATAATTGTATTGTATAATAATGATTCATGCATGATATTATTTTGTAAGAGTGAATTTAAGTTTTCTTATTCCATTTAATGGTTAGCTAAATCTTTTATAATAGTGATCCAACATTTATGAAAGATGTGAAATGGTGATAATAGTGTTGTATAATATTAAATAGTTTGATTTAGTGGCTGTGTGAAAGAGAAAATTATAGACTTATGATATTATAACATTAATGTTATTCGTTATCATAAATTGAATATTATTTTTTATATTATTCAAGGAAATTTTATTCAAGTTATAATAAACATTAAATGTCTGTGATTATGGTGAATTTTTTTGGAATGATTTCTACCAATTTTTAAAGAAGTTACATTATATATTTAATTATGATTAACCACTATAACTATACAAAATGGGGAAGAGAAGAAGGAAAATAAATTTATGTCCCTATGAAAAATTTCCTATCATATTGGGAATGGATTTTATGATTTTAATATGTATTTCATCTATGTATTAGTGCAGAAGCACACAGTCAGTTAGAAGATAGACAATATAAAGGTTCAAGGTTAACCCCTTGTCCTAGTGGTTTATACGTGATATAAATAATAAAACCCAATTTATTGGGATAAAAAAAAATACACACAAACTAGCTACTCATATTGAGTAGTGAACCTTGTAAATCCTAGTGTTCTAATTTCATGGGTGTATGCGTATTTTCTATGAGGTGGTGGAAGGAAAAAACAACAATAAGTTATTATATCTATTTAATAATTGATTATTTAAAAAATGATGTTCATGAATTAGAATATTAAAATAAAACATTAATTTACCCCTCATTGTTTATAAACATATCATACAGGGCCCCAAATAATATCAAACAAAAAAAGTGGGTAAGTAATTTTTTGTATGTGTTCTCATAATGATTTTTGACAATACTTACTAAAAGGTATATCACTACAGTACCAGGATTTAACATAATAAACAATAAATTTAACATAAATAGTTATTCAAAATAATGAAAAATTTATATCATAAATCAAATAATTATAATAGTACTCAGAGTAAATGGTTTTTCCCATACATGTTTGGTGCTAAAAATAATGTGTTAACAACTACTTTTCCCTTAAACATCTAAACTATTTTCATTGACTTTATTATAATTTGATTTAATGACAAGGCATTTTCTATTATATAAATAATAAGAGCATTTAAAAGTATAAAATTTTTATTCAACCCTACTAGGAATACATGGTTATTATGAAAAATTCTATAAGAAAATGGAAAAATTTAAATTTAAAATAGATATTAAATAAAAAATTAGAAAAATTATTTATTATGATGGATCTAACATATAGTTGATGGTAGTGATTCTTAAACATTTAGGATTAATTATTTCATTATTATTCTCAAAACCAATATCATCATTAGTCTCTTTTATGTATGTATCTAATACAAATTTAATGCCATATGTCTTATAATATTTGAAAAATTTTAATTGAAAGAGATTATAACATAAAGAAGAATGACTGATTTTTTGGTGTGAAAAAATTGGGATATTCTATTGACTGTATTGGAAAAATTATTTATTCTTAGATTTTATTAACTTATTTTTTCCTTTTAATTATTTAATAATATATAGTAGTGTATAGATAATTTTTCATTGATAAAAGATATGAAAAATAAATGATTAAAAATGGATTTCCATTTCTTATCATGGGGATTTATAAGTGTGAAAAAGTTTCTATAAAATTTTTAATAGAATGTTTCATACTCAGAATATAAATATTATTAATGGTAATATGTATCACAACTTTAAAATTTTGAGCTACATTAATCCCAACTCTCACATGATGATTCTATGAGGAAGGTTTGTGTTTTCTTCTTGAAACACAAATCAAATGTATTTTATGTTTTTTTTTCAGTAGAAACTAAGGTGGAGAACAAGATTAAAAAATACGCTAAAGTGATCAAAGTTAAATATTGGTAGGGATTTTAGTATAAGAAGCTTGCAAAACTTATGCAATCATAACAGGATAAGATTTTAGAAGACTTTACCTAAAACACCATATCAGTATAGTGTGGTTAAATAGTTGAATTAAACATTATGAGAAAAGGATTGGGGAATGAGGTTGAATTCTATAATATCTAAGGATAATAAGGAGAAATAAAAAAATTGTGTTGAGTACATAGCTAATAAATGTTTTTAACAACAATGGGGCAGGAAATTCTAAAATATCTTTGGTTTGGTAAACCAATGGAACTCAACCAACTCGTGGTTTTTACAAGTATTGTAGATTCCCATATGGAAGCTAAGGATTAAGATAAAATCAAGAAAAATTCCAAGTAATGTTAATTTATTTGATATAGAGATAAAAAAGTTTGATTTCAATTATGGGGTGATAATAGGAAATAATTAATTAGACGCTAGAATGTGTTGTTGAATGGGTAGGTCTGGTATAGAGAATATGACATGAAGGGGAATGAATTTGAAAGGAAAAATTAAAGTGAGTGTATTCAAGTTTATCTGAAAGGGGATTCTGAATAGACACGAGTTCACTAGAATTCATATAGATGCACTAAACATTTAGATAATAGACTAATAGAAGATGTATCCAAGTTCCCTACGGTAGCTGATAGTTGAGTGGGAGCACCAAAAGTCCAAGCTCCAGAAATTAGATCATTATAATAATTAGTACTAAACAAATAAAACATACAAGAAAATTTATATAGGTCAAAAACATTTAGGAAAATAGTTTACAGATATGGCGTTGACTCACACTACATATTTTTAATAGATAAAGGGGACTCGATAGATTAGAAGAAATGACAGGATTCATTTATTCCAAAAAGTGGGTGTTAGAGATAAAAAAGTAGTTAGACTCACTACATATGAGTAAAACAGTAGATACAACAAACATACCACATATAATTAAGTAACTAGCGATCAAATTAGTAATCTAGTTAAAAGAATAATTAGACTAAAAAAAGTGGTGCACAGTGAGGCAAGTGGTTATGGGGTTCTAGAAGAATGAACAGTTTGGCTTCACTTAAATATTATCTATGGTAGTAAACATAGTACCATTCAAAAAATATTGATCAAGGTTACTTATGATTTTTTTACATAAAAAATGGATGTGAGGAAATTAATTATCCATGGATATTTATAAGAGGAAATTTACATGATTCAACTGGTAGTATTCAAGGAATATTAGAACAAGGACTCTGTGTTCATGTTCAATAGAGGTATCTATGTCATGAAACAAGCACTATGAAAATTAAAAAGGAGTTTTGATGCATTTATGGCTTAGAAAAGTTTTATATTTATCAACATAGATCAATTTTTCTACCAAAAGAAATTCAATGATTTTTGTTTCTTATGGTTTCTCTTATATGTGGATGATTTGATTCTGGTCGTTTTGGACATTAATAGGATTCTTAATATGAAGAATTATTTGTTCCCATTCCTTGAGATGCAAGATATTTGGAAATATATGGAAATCATGGGGATGAGGATTGAATGAGTTAGGAAATCTATTATCTTGGGGTGATCTTAAAGATATTATATCTTTGAGGTTATTAAAATGTTTGGTACGTTTGTATATAAAAATGTATCAACCCTACTTTCCAAACATTTAATGATTTATAAGGAGTGGGTAAAAAAATAAAGGGTGTTGAGAAGCATAGGGAAAATGTATCTTATGAATTAGTAGTACAAAGACTATTGTATTCTCATCTGGACATTGGGTATGTGGTTGGAGTTGTCATCCATTTCATGTATAATCCTAGAAATGAACACTTGGAAGTCTTCAAATGAATCATTTAGTATCATAATGTAATGTATTATACTACTTTATGCTTTGGTATGGATGATCCATTACCTATGTATGTTTATGGAGACATTGGAGGGAGATTTAGATTCTCATAAGAGAATAACTACTTATGAGTTCACGTCTGAAGGAATGGTTTTAAGCTATATATCAAGATTTAAACTAGTAATAGTGTTTCCCTCAATAAATAAAAAAAATTAATAAGGTTGGGGAATCATTTTTATGAACTTATTTGGGTGTAGGAAATTTGTTTTTTTATTTTGTGGTAGTTATAGTAAAATTCACATGTCTTGGAATTCAATCTTCCATGAAAGGTTGACCTAAAATATCATTTCATCCAAATGTTATTAGGGGATAGGGAATTAGATATTTGAATGATATATAAGAAGAAAAATCCATAAGAAATTTACACTAATACTTTATTCAAATAAAATTTGAGGTGACACTATTCCTTAGTGGGATTTAGGTGAATAGATGTAGGAGAAGACACTCCTTTAGAGATGATGTTTTTTTTCAAAAGTGTGGGAGAGTTTTCATAAAATCTGTGAAATAGTCTTCAAGATATATATTATAAGGATGTGAAGACTATTTTCATTCTATCAAATACAGTATATCAAAATTATAAACATCAGATGACGGTTTGATTTGATGTTTATGTAGTGGTAGAATGTCTTTTATGGATAACAAGACAAAACATGGACATCTTCTAATGAGATGGGAGTGTACACTATTGAGTAATAAAATATTAAACAAAAGGTATTCCTCAATATTTTTTGATAAATTTATGGATTCCATTCTATGTTCAATGGGTTATGAGGTTAGTAGTCTAAAATCAATAAGATATCTATGGTCACCAACTTAATGGGTGATAAACTATGAATCTTGGAATGATGTGAAATAGCATGACCGGTTAGGCCCCACTATATTGGTGGGGTGGGACAAAGTGTAAATATGTTATTGTGAAATGGAAAAGATAAACTATTATAGAATAATATAACTTAGTGAGTTTATAAACCATGTAAAATTTATATAATGAATCATGGAAGTAGTGTTCTCCCAGGGATATAGGACTAACACCTGAAATATGTAAAACAAAAGTGTTCCTTATTTCTATTCCCTATATTCACTAGTTTTAATTATTATGTTGAGTCATATGGAGTGTGTGAATTCCATATTTAACTTGGTATATGGACTAGGGTGTGTGGACTTCCTATATTCTTATACATCATGTTCATGGGGTAACATTCGGTTGGAGGAGCATATAAAGATTGATTTTACACTATATATAGCATCTTGAGGAAGCATGTCTGGTGGAATGGTAGTTCATTCCAACCCCAACATTTCTCATGGATGTATCTTTCTCTCTACGGTATTCTTCCCCATTTTATAGTTTCCTATTATTTTCAATTACAATTTGGATATCCTCCCCTAGTGATGGTGTGCAAGGATGCTCCATGATCTGACTTCAACATGGTCTCATTCACTCTTTATTAGTCTGTGGGTTGTTTTTCTCCCCCACCCTCATTTTCATTTTTCATTTTTTATCACATATTATTCTTCTCTAGTTATTTTTTCTGATTTTTTACATCATTTTTCTATTGATTCCCTATTTTTATACAATTTAGTGTTTGTTTCGTGGTGAAAAGTACAGTACTAGGTCAACATAGGGATCATCCTCAGTGGTTTCCTCCATGCTTGGTGGTAGTCCTTACAACCCTAAGTGTCATAAGAATACTACCCTAGAATAAATGGGTATGAGATAATGCAATGTGTTCCATTCAAGAAATGGAGCTTGGGGTGTTTCTTTTATGTTTCATTTCAGCCATTTTTAAGTCTCGCCTATGTAGCTATTTTTTGGGTGTATTCAATGTTTTCATTTTTATGTTTATTTTCCATGGAATCTATGCTCCCTATTGAATCTATTTGGACCCTTATATGGTTTCCCATGTTGATGAGTGTCATTTTATCATTTCTTTGTTTGTATTTTTGCAGTTTCATTGGTTATGTCTATCTAACCTACTTTTAAGTTAGTTATGAGTCGGAGTTAATCAATAGGTTTTCTCTGGTGGATGTAGAGCATTGATGTAACATTAATGGCTATTTCTATCTAACCTAATTTTAACCTGACGTCATAGTACTGCTACGTCGGATGGATTTTACTTTTATTTTCTATTAATTTAATTGCAATTATTTATTTATTTATTTGTAATTAAATAATTTATCATACTATGATGTTACCTAGTATAAAGGGAATAATATCCCCTCTATTCCATAGGCCGTTGATTCTAGGCAATAACCTCTTTTTAATATCTAGGAATACATGAGTTCATGTAGATCCCATGGCTCGGAATTGGTGGTTTGGATCAGGGTGCTTCAAAATAGTATCAAAGAACCAATTTCACTAACTTATTTATTATCTTTTATATGGTTTGAGACAAGGTAGATAGGAGAAATGATGGTCAGGACTCATGTAGGGTAACTATGTCAGTGCTTGGATAGCATTGTGTAGTGGACCAATGAGTTGACATAAAGTGGCAATTTATGTTTTTCTATTTGAAGTTACCATATATTTCATTCACCTTCGGTGATGTACATGAGTTTGATATATTGATTTATGGTATTTAGTATGAATTAATGAATCATCGTAAGGATATGTTCACATCATATATAAACCTATTTCATCATTATATAGAGCCAAAATAATTAAATTCCTATTGGAATTATTATATATTCTTTAGTACATTATTTCTAACATTCCTTGTTAAGTATGTTTTATTTAATTCTTTATTGTGTATATATTTTTGTGAATAACATGCAGGTATCAGAGGAATGACTGGGGTTTTGGGTTTTTCTTGGGGGATTATTCTATGTTCTTAGGGATAGACTATTAGGACAAAACTTTTGTAAGAATTTGTGTGTTCCTGTGAACTGTTAACGATATTATTGTTTAAGTCCTTTTTCTAAGATGTTATATTTCTCTAGGGTTTTCTCTGTAATTTTCAGAGATTTATCCCCACATACATCCTACAGATCTAGTTTCACTACCAATTGAGTAGGAGGATGTAACCATGAATTCTCCATTAATTTCATCAACAGGACAAGAAATAGAATTGGTTCTACCAAGACTCTTTCTGGTGGCACCTCTTTCGGGTGGAAGATTTCATAGGGGTAAGCCAATAATGGTCAAATCTACATATAAATTTCAACTTCATCACCTCATCCTTCCTAGTAACTGGAGACCCCTAGCACATAAATAAACAAATACATGTCATATAGAGGATTCCAACTCGGTGGATACACCAAATGATCGAAAAGTTAATACTTGGACCTTTATGCTTCAAGGAACACGATGGTGGGATGTCAGGTTGTAGGCTGGTAGATGGGAAGGGCTAACCTGGGTGACCTTCACATGACTCTTCTTCAAGGATTTCTCCCATGATTCACTATACTTGGACCCTTCTTAGGGGTTTTTGGATCTTTAATAGGCATTGATGATGGTTTCTAACTATTCTACATGATTCACATATTTTCTCCATTTTCACCACTTCTAGTAGATAATAAGGAACATAAATCTTGAAATATTGAGATTATCCTATTCAAAGAGCTGAGATGATAATTCAAAAACATCAATCTAATAACCTACACTATAGTTCTTCATAATACACTGTTCAAATAGAAGGGAATTAGGGATGGCATAGATGATGGTCTTCTTCTTGCTATCAGTGAACCGATAGGTGGATTCTCTAGAACAGTCCTATTTTCTCATTTTGGGAGTAAGAAGAGGAAGTCAGAGGATGAATGCCATGAAGGTGGTCAATAGTTAGAGTAGAGTCAAGAATCTTCAACTCCTTCTATGGGTGGAAACTCTTGTAAGTGCTATAATTATGGAAGGAAGGGACCCTTTATCAAGGATTGTCCTATTTCTCTCATGACATATCACTGATGCAGAAAGGTTGGTCATCTTATGTAGTTTGTTTCTAAGGAATCATTGTTTTACATAGTTAAATTAGGACATGGAATGAATATAAGACCCAAGAATCAAGTGAAAACCCTATATAGGCTAGTAAATCTTGAAAATTATATTCCTATAGGGTATCATTGAGTGGTGATTGGTATGGGATATGTCATTGATTAGGCTTTAACAGATGGTGGAGTGTGGCCTTCCATAGCTCGAGGTATGACCTGATCTATTATACTATTTATGTTCATTTTTTTGGACACTGAAGTATCTCATTCATTTATATCATATCTAT
This sequence comes from Viscum album, assembly GCA_963277665.1. NCBI lineage: Eukaryota > Viridiplantae > Streptophyta > Magnoliopsida > Santalales > Viscaceae > Viscum > Viscum album. The sequence goes on along the minus strand of OY728140.1, from coordinate 398,686,424 downwards.
TGGTTTCTAGGATAGACTTACCAGTTAAATTCTCCTCTGAGTTGTTATCTATCGGTAAACCTGTGAGAATAAAATTATACCATCTTCATATCCATCTTTCATGTCTAATAGTGGTTTACAACTTCAAGAATTTTTGGAGTTTTATAATTTTGTAGATGATAGTTTTCAATGTGATCCTAGGCATGGACTGATTGACCAGCTACTGTACGCACATCAATTGTTATTGGAGATGAGTAACCATTTCATCTCTTAAAGAGGATAGGTGTGTGATTACTGGTGAATGGGATGTTGAAGAAGCTAGAGTGGGACTAAACCCTCATCAGAGATAATCCTTTTTAGTTATGGTGGCAGAAAAGATCCTTGTAGTGGATCAGATGGTGACTCCATCCTCTTTCCATCTGATGGTGGACATGAACTAAGATTTCATTCCAAAAGATTACTCAAGGTAGTCTCCACACATGGGAGTTGAGATTTAGATTGAGATAGTTTCTAGTGTGTGCCCGATATTGATTCCACTGTATCACATTTAACCAGTTGAGATGAACGAGATCAAGGTATAGATTGAGGATCTTGATGGAAAAGACTTCATTAGACCGAGAACTCCCCCTTGGGGTTCCCTTGTGTTGTTCTATAATAAGGTAAATGGTAGTATTCATATTTTAGGTACTACCCGAAGCTATACCAGATCACTATGAAGAACATGTACCCATTTACAAGAATAAATAACTTGTTTGATTATTTGAGGGGTGCATAATTATTTTTTATAATTTACCTATGTTCTATCTACTATCAAATTGAAGTTGGAGAGGAAGACATCCAACATAAAATGTTTAGGAACAATTATGGTTTATATGAGTATCTCATTATGCCATTTGTACTGACGAATGCTCTAGCACTGTTCGTATCCTTCATCGACAATATCTTTCATCCATATATAAATTCGTTTTTAGTTTCTGTCATTGATGATATAACTATATATTCCAATAATTTATAATCATATGCTAGAAACCTTGATATTATGTTAATTATGTTTCAAGAAAATTGACTTTACACCAAGTACTCAAAGTGTCACTTTTGGATATAAGAGGAGTTCTTTCTTGGGAACATAGATTCATAAGAAGGGATATTAGTTGATTCATAAAAATTTGAGGTATTCATTTATTGAGAATGTCCAAGGAAAGTATTTTATTTTCCGAGTTTTCTCAGATTGGCTAGGTGAGAGAGGAAATTAATTCCATACTTCTCTCACCAAGAATATCTCATGTCTTTGATTAAAAACATGGGAGTAAAGTTTTATCAGGAAAAACACTATGAGTAAGTTTTATTAGAGATAAATAAAAGGATGATGTTGTCTTCGATCTTGATCCATTATGAGCCTGGACTTAGCTATGTAGTGTATTGTGACATGTCTGTTATTGTCTTGGGTGCTATTTTGATGTAGGGTGACAAGGTAGTTGTTTATGGGTATCATCAGTTATGACCCCATGATAGGATCCACTCTACTTATGACATGAAGTTAGTGGCTATGGTTCGTTCATTGAAATGTTGGAAACACAATCTTTTTGTGAGAGATTCTTTGTGTATACAAACAATAAGAGTCTATGGAATATTTTCTCCCATTGTAACCCATATCATTATTATAGGCATTGAGTAGAATACTTGTTGACGTTAGAATTTGATATGGAGTATTCTCTCAAAAAAATAAATGCGTCTTTATATTAATTTAATAGAAAAATATAGGAGGTGGTAGAGTTGATGTTAAAATATGGATTTATGATCTTGGATTTGTGGGAAAACAGGTAGGTGAGAGAATCTAATGATTAAGGGGAAGTGGTTTGTGTACCCTTATTGATCATGCCCCCATTGGTAGTACAAGTTAAGACCAATCATAAGATTGATCTAGAGTTTGGTGTGATATATGAGAGTTTGGAAGCTAGTGGGCCTGTTTTAGGTTGGCTATTGGACAGACATTGAGTGATTCTAGTGTATGTTAGGGTGATGGTTCCATCATTCATTAGATAGAAGATGATGAGTTCCTATCATGCTTTATAGTGGGTAGTAAATCTGGGGATGACTACGATGTATCATAATGTTAAATTGATGTTCTGGTGTCTCAACATGAAAATAGATATCACATGTTTTGAATCTTTTTGAATGACTTTTCTGAGAATCATGGTTTAGCATAAGTGACTGGGAGGGTTACTCCATCCACTTCCAATACCTATATGAAAGTGGGATTAGGTGACCAAGGACTTTGTGATGGGAGTTCCAAGGACCTGAATAGGATGAGACACCATTTGGGTGGTTGTGGATCAGTTGACTAAGGTGGATCAATTTATATTGATCTGGGAGACAAACCTATTAGATGAGTTAGGCAAGGTCTATATTTGGCATATTATGACGCGTTGTGGACTTCCTTCATGTGTAGTATCTAAAAAAGATTCTAGGTTTTTGGAAAGTTTTATAGTAGGTGTTGGGTACCAATTATAAGATGATTATGTTATTTCATCCTCATCCTAATATTTATTCAAAAAGAATGATCGAGAACATAGAGGATATTCTTTGAGCATTTATTATGGATTTCTAAGAATATTGGGGTGATCAATTTACTCTTGTGGCATTTTCCCAAAATAAAATTTTTCAATATTAGATTTAAATGGATCTATTTGAGGCTATTTATGGGTATCCATATCATTCACCTCTCTAATAGAATGAGGAATGTGACTCTTTATTAGTTTGGATGAGTATGGTATAGGATGCCACGGAGCTAGTTCAATTGATTCATAAATGGTAATTTTTATTTTATAATAGACATAAATCTTATGTTGATGATAAGAGATACACCTTGCATTTAATTGTGGGTGAAAAAGTCTTCATGAGGTTGTCCCAACAGTTAAGGCATAAGTGGTAACATAAATTGGCATTACGGTACGTTATATTGTTTGAGGTCATTAAATGCATTGAGATGATGTACATTTAGTTGGAGATTATTCTATGGTACCAAGGTATACACAATGTATTCCATGTCTCATAGATTTGGATGTATAATAGTGATCTTGTTCAGGTTTTTGATTGTGAGGATTTTGACTTGGAAACCTATGCATTTTTAGTGGATCAAACTGTTCAAAAAAAGGACCAAATTGGGATGGTTCTGTGGAGAAAGAACGTTACATGGATCAAGTTAAATGTAAAAATATGTGTTTTATAGAAGATAAATGAGAGTGGGAAGTATATATTCAGGTGTAGTGGCCAAAGTTATTTTAGAATAACTCTAGGGATACTTCTCAAGGGTGAGATGTCCTATAAGGGGTAGAATAATGACACCTCTATTCTAGGTATACCTCCTTTCAAATTTCACATTAATTTTTTATCTTTTTTATTTGTTTTTTGAGGTGGGTTGGAGGAATTTATGAGGTAGAAATTAGATAAGGAAGGTTTTGGGGACATTTTGAAGCTTCATGATCAACAACTGTCCCACTGGCTAGCCAGTGAGACTCCTGGCTAGAAAAAGTTCTACCTAGCTAACACCAAGATGCCAGCAGAGGCCATCAGCCAGTCAGTGTCATCAGTCGGGCCCTAGTAAGGCTCCCATTTTTATGTGGTGGTTTTTATTAATTTGAACATACACTCTATTTTTCCCATTATTACTTGATCTATGAATTTATAGTGACCAATGTACCCTATCTTAGATATCTAGAGTGCTCCTCTCCCCTTCCAACTAATATATTTGACACCCACACGCCCATTTGATATAGCACATCCAATCTAGTATGTTCTTGTTTGATCGTGATAACTTACATTCTCTTATCCATGATCTAAATCAATAAAATATTCAATGTATTGGTTGTATCTAAGATTTTTCATCATGATATAACGAGGGTTTTGTCGATCATTGATATAATATACATATGAATTCATGGTTTTAGCCATTGTACAACACTTTGACCAAGATTTTTATTGGATTAAAATCTTATTTGGTGAGATGATCATATCCTAACCCTTTTCATTTTGTTTCCTATAATACCTCAATTTTAGAGTTCAAAATTTGTTAAACCTGTAATTGTTCTATGATCCCATAGTGCTTCTAGACATGGACAATGATTGTTGCCTTGATCATCATTGTTTCACCTAAGGTAGGAATATGTTGACTTTAACACATGTTTTATAAGTGTTAGTTATGATTGTTAGTATGAATCCTTAGCCCTATAATCTTATCTTTGATCCTAGATCAATTGTCGTATGTGTTTTTGTATCCCTAGGAGACCAATGCTTGAGTGTCTTTCATGTAGATTGTTCTGTTTAGGATGATTGTTTATTTGATGTGATGTTTGATCTATCAATTGTAACTTGTATCATGTTGTTTTTTTATTCTATCTTGTAATTGATTGTGAAGGTTGAGCCTCATGGACTGTTCCTATAAGGTGGATGTGTTAGGCTCCTCATTGACATGATTTAGTCTATTCTTTCTATAGGGATATGTCAATATTGTTTTTAGACTATCCCATTGAGGAGGATTTGTTAGGTAGCTGATTTTTGTTCTTTATGGCATGGTTTCGATGCAGGTATAATCGGTCACTGAGGAATCCACATATGTTTTGTGCTTGTGTGATATTTTTTTGTATATGTACCTTGTTTACTGCATATAATTCACATGTATATCATTATAGACTTATGTTATGTGATATTGGTGGTGTCTTACTGAGTCTCTTACTCACACCCTACTTAGGATTTTTGTGCCCTTACTGAATTCATACATAGGGATCCAATAAAGAGCAAGGGCCTGGTGAAATATGGTTGATCCATTTAGAAGAATGATTCAGTTGATAATGGATAGAACTTGGGATGGATTCTACTTCTTTTATTATTTTGGATTACCAATACTTTGGATCATTTTGTTTAGTTTTTTTTTATTTACCTGAAATTCTATAATACTACTATATGGGATGGGTTTTTTTTGTATTTATTGGTACTCTGATATTTATTCATTATTTTTGTATTATTGATTCCTTTGTTATTTTTTCTTTTATCATAATTTTATTTTAGTTTAAAAAAATGAAATAGTGTCACCAAAAAATTCCATAGGCCCTCATATCTAGTCGGAAACCTCTTGTATACAAGTATTTTTGTATGAGGTTGTGTGGAACCCCCAGATCTAACCCGATACTTCTGTTCAAGTTGTTATAGTTTTCAATCATTATTTATTGTTCTATAGTAATTCTTCTTGTTTTTTAATATTTGAGAGGTTAGGTAGTTCACCTGACTTCTTGTATATGTGTAGACATGATCTTGTATATGGAAAAGCTATATGAGGTCTATCGGCTAGAAAATGAGGGCCTTTGGAAAGACAATGGATTGGCCTCGGTTAACCCATGATTTATAAAGTCTATTGGTTCACCAGTGACCAACCACCGATGATCTAATAGATATTTTTGGATGTCGGAATTCTTTCTACAACCCTCAGTTTTCTGACTACACACTGCCCGCTAACCGGTGGCACATATGGGTATAGGAATTATAAGGGTAATACTGTATTTTCCCTGGAAACACCCTTTTTATTCTACCTTAATCCTTCTTCAATAATAACTCAATCCATAGGATCATCAGAACCCTCTTGGACAATCTTGTCTCTCCTAAACTAAATTCATGGTGGATCGAAACACTGTTCATCTCGGTAGTTACCAATAAATTAGTCTTAACTTATTTTTCCCAAAATATCTCCTCTCCTCTTGTTCCTTGATTTGGATAAGCCATGAAAACACTGGAGAATTTTTTGTTCATGAATATTGATTATCATTTTTGGGTTTTAGGACTCCTTCTTTCCTCCTTCCTTCTGATTGGTAGATCCCTTTTATGATTGTTAATATTTTGAGAATTGAAGTAGTTGGTTTTATATTATGTCCTTATAAATTTAAAACCATTTTTTCTTTCTTGGTTTGTATCTAGTTTCTAAAATTATTTTTGAAACATGAGTCATGATCTATTGCAAATTATTTTTTGAATAGAATTATAAATGAAAAAATCCCCTAAAAATAAATGACTAAAAAAATATGGTTTTCAATTGAAATTATTTTTTGATGTTTTTTCCTAAATTTCAGTTTTGAAATTTAGTTACAATGGCATGTTGTTATATCCTTGTAAATTATTGTTTTTACTTAAATGAGTTTTGTAAAAACTATTAATGTTATTTTCTTGAAATTGAATTAAAATGGACTCCGAAATATTAAGTATGGGTTTTTTTTCAAATTATTTATGAGACTGAAGAATGATGTTTATATCCCATGATTGAACTTTTAATTGAATCCCATGGGAACAATGAATTTTTGTGGGTTATCGAGGACAAGAATAATAGGTATATTTAGATATACCTAGTAATGTAATTGATGAGTTAAATAGTAAAAAACATTAGGGATGTAGGGATACATTTGTATAGATGGAATCCTACCCAAAGGCCCATAGACCTAAGTTAATGTTCTCACCAAGTATCCATGATCACCAAGAAGTGTGAGGATCCTTTATCATTGACCTAAATTACTACAAAATTACATTACCACGGTGCATGGATTTCATTAAAAATATACCTTGAATGTTTATATATATATATATGTTTTTGTAAATACATGCCCCATAAAATTATTTTCATAGAAAGTGTTGGATATCCATGTCCTGATAAATGCTTATAAAATGTTTGTCACACATGTTTTAATATAAAATTTGAAATGTATTATAATGACTTATTTTATATAAAATTGTGCATATTTGGTTTATTTAATATAGATTACTTATGAAACGCTTTCTGGGATCATATTAGGATTGTTTGACCACTCCCTACAAATGCCTTTGGGCATATGTATGCTTTGTTTTTTTACGACCGGGTAAATTGAAGTAACCTCTAGGAGGTGGTGGGTGTCCATAATAAAGGGACATGGGATTTTAGTGGTTACATATGGGGTGATAGACCCATGTGTTATGTGGAGATGGGTTGATAGAGATGTCATTATTTAGAAAAAAATTCAATGTTTTCTTATGTTTTCCTCAATATACCTATACTTTTTCTATATCCTATTATTGGTTCATTCTACTCTATATTATTAAAGGATTTTATAAATACTATGTTGTGGTGAAATAATTCCCAAAGGATGTTCATTATTCCCATGAACTAGCCATTATCCCATGGGGATATGAAAATACATTTAGTCCATGTTACCGACTTTCTCGGGTTCCAGGTTTATGGGTGATCCATGTTGGTCCATGATAGTTATAAACACAGTGATAACTTCCTGATGCTCAATTTTAATGTTTCCAAAATATTTAAAAAAATATTTTAATTTTTTTTGAAATAGGAAGTCTTGTTAAAATAACACATAAAAAAGTGGGATGGACTGGGGAACCCTTTATAAATTGAAACACTTTATCACTATTTAAAATGAAAATTTTCAGGAAAAAATCTATGGGTACTTTTCATCATACCATCTATGCATGAGACCACGTAATGTGGCACTACGATGGAACATTTTTCATTCTCTATAAGTGTGAGGTTCATAGAGGTGCCTTAATTTTTCTGACAGATTAGTAGGGTCATACTGGTTTGCGAACATGCTCAAAAAAGTAAATTTTATGGGACTTCCTAGTTTCTTAATTTCACCTCTTGGTTAATAGGGTTTTACTTGTTTTTGTCTAGGTCTAAATTAGTACATTTTTTGGGTCAATCCAATTACCCAAACAAATATTATTAGTACTATTGATTTAATCCGGCATGATTTAAAAGTCATATATATTTAATGGGAAGGTGTAATATGGGTCACATATCTATCAAATAGGTAGATGATTGTTCTAAAAATCATTGTTTTGGTTATTTTTAAAACAATTATTTTATTTAAATATTTTTTATTTTTTAATATATTTTTCATTTTTTATTACTCGGCTCGCTCGCCTCGAACAGGGTAACCTAGCCAATCATGATAGCCTATCTAAACCATTTTCCTTTATCCACCATACAAAACACATTATAAATATACATAATTTTGTATTTTAACCCCTTACCTACATGATATTATACAAATCCTTTACCACTTCTCAAAGTCCCTTATTTATCAATGAAATGGATTTTAGTATGCTTATATATATATATATATATTTAAATATATTTAAATAAATATATTTGATAACATATAATTATAATTATTAACACACACACTGTTAAACCCCTATATTTTAAAAATAAAACTATACTCGATAATGTATAAGACACACAATACCGAGCATAAATAAACGGTGAAATATAATTATTTAAATAGGACCAATATAAGTCAGTAGTTAAATTAGTAGATATGTATAGGATTAACAAATTTATAATATATATATATATATATATCCTACTCAATATAAATGTGTTGATAAATTGTTGTTAAATAATCACTCAATTTGTTGTAAAGTCATTTTATTCTCCAAGAATATTTTTTCATCAAAATTCTTTTTTATTGATTTTTAGTGAGAACATAATACAATTCATTTTTGGAACTTATAGAAATTTTATTTGAATATTTTTTTTTATTTTTATAAAATTCATTTTAATATTAGCTTAGGGTGAATTTTTGAGATTTTTTTGAAAAGTTTGATTTTTCAATGAATAGTGAAACATACTGTCTTTTTATTGAAAATTGTACATTCATTATGTATAAAAAAACAAATTATATGTTGGTTCTTTTTAAAAAGTTATTATTTTATTTTAATTAAGAAATCTAATTATATACTTTGGAAATAATTTTATAATTGCATTTGGTAACAAATTATTTTTTAACTTAAAAAGGCACTTTTTGGAAAAACTGTTTTTCATTGAGTTTTTTGATTTAATCATAAATTACATTATTACACTTCTAAAAATTGAATATTAAAAAAATTATATACTTTGAATTTTTTTTTACAAATTTGATAAATATTCCCCTTTTATCATTATAAATAATAACCATAGTAAATAATTGTTACCACGGTAAGGATAGATCAAGAAATTACGGTTAAAAATAATTTTATAAGGACTAAAAAATTACTCAAAACATTCCTTTATCTTATTAGATGAGTTTAATTCTGAAATTTACATATAAATTTATAGAATATGGAAACATTATGTCATATTTTTTTTATTTTCACTTTTATAATATTTTTTGTATATGAATGTCAAAAATTATATTCTCTTTCTTTTATTATCTCTAAATTTTTTACATTGGGAAAAAAAAGATATTTTCGGTTATAAAAGGTTTATTTGAAAGATAAATGTTTTCTATCATCTTTATTTTTTTTATAATTTTTAGAGTTGAAATATTTACCTTAAATGTGTCTATAACGCCGACACAATATTTATTAAATTAATCGAAAAAATAAATATATTATTTTAAAAATATAAAAAGTATTAAAATTTCAATTAAGAATTGTGTTACATAAATTTTTTAGATAAATATATCATTTTTTAATTTCTAAATGGATTATATTCAAAATATTTTTTTGCATGATGTTTTTAATGTCAAATTAAATGAATAGGTTCAAAACTAATATTAATGAAATTTTTTGTTAAATAATATTTTATTAGAATATTTATAAGCCCTAAAAATATTTAAAAAAATAACATTAGGATGAAATATAGTCTAAAATATCACATCGTATGAAATAATGAGAAAATATTCACCTTTAATTAAAATTATAACCTTCTAATATTAAAAAGTACATTAATGTGGTTAAGGATAAGATTTGTTAACAAAGGGGTTAATCCAATATAAAAGGTTTAAAATGATATAAAAACCTATATAAAATCTATTTTATTATTATATTAATACTGTATCTTACATATATTCTAACCAATGTGATTTTGAAAACATTTTACATGAGTTAGATACATATTATATTATAATATTTCATATATTTCCAAAATTGACATTAATGATATTTTATAATAAATTATATTTTATTAAAAATATTAATATCCATAAAAATAGTATATTGGGTTAAGTGATTTTTATATGGTTGAAAATTTAATCTATGGTCCATTTATGGTCAAATATTTCTTTTATAGTGACTATATTGACCCCTAAATAGTAAAAAAATATTGTTATCATGGTAACCGTAAAAAAATGTTAACTGTAGCCAAAAAAAAAAAATAAGGGTGAAAACATAACCTAAACTAATAAATTTTTTATTGGAATAGAATAATTAATTCCAAAATATTACATTGTTAAAATTATATTAATTTGAATCATTCTTTCCTGAAAATGATTTATATTAATTTAATATTTTATGTAATTCCAAGATAGCCCATCCCCTAACTTGTAAGATATCTCCTCCTATCCTCTTCTATTCGCACATCAAAATCATATTATATAGACCAAAAACTACCCAAATTCCTTCTTAAAATCTCTTCCCACAATCTAGAGGTATCATTTTGGGCATAATACAAACCTTACATGCCTTAAGGCGTAAAGGAAATGAGGTTTTCCAAAGAAGAGGTATAGTCCTTAACAGAAGGTTTTAGTTTTATTTTTTCTTATACCTCCAAAATATATTCTCAAATATAATAAAATAATAACACCATTATATTCCATATAATATTTTTTTTTATTAATGGGGTAATCTATATCAATTTCCTCTCGTATTAAATGGGAAATGAAACTATCGATTCCAGTGTACGGCGGACTACCGCCACACGAACCAATGTAATTCTTTTTCTATCGCCACCACTTACAGATGGTTATAATGATGTATTTAATTTATATATATTATGTTAGTGAAATATTCATCAGTATATAAAGATAATATATTATTTATTTTCATACTTTTCCATCCATTGGAAAATGATAACTTTGTTCGTGTGTACGTGTGAACTACCACATCCACGAAGTGATGTGGTTAAGTTTTCATAACCACATCACATGGATGATATATATATGTTTATTTAAAGATATAATATGGTATTTAGGAAATAATATAGTTATATAAAGGTAATAAAATACTTAACTTATTTCTATCATGATCGTTGAAAAATGGAAATGTTACTCATGTTTACATATGGTATACCGAGTCTATTATTGTAATGTAGTTCATTTTACATAACCATAATTAATAATTTGATTTAAAAGTATAAATTTTGTATAAAAATGGTAAATATTTCATATTTATTATTTTGGAGTTGATGTAATAATTACCTCTTTGACCACGGTGAACATAATGATGTCATTTGAAGTTATGAACTGAACATCCTCAAAAAACCCAACATGGGCATAATTGATCAAGTAATTAAATATTTCATTAAAATAAATGAAACAAATGATTTACATATAAGGTGTTAATCCTATAAAATTTTCCTATTAAATAAAACAATTTATATGATCTTATTATATAGTAGTTAAAGGAAATGCATGGAAAGTCTGGACTCGAGGTAAGGGATTTCATCTCAATTTTACTTCATTAAGACATATTTTATTATTATACAACTAATTTCTTGTATATGGTATATATATTAACCATTTTACATTTTATTTCATGAATCCTTCATTATTCATGGTATTTTAATTTTAATTTGGTATTATTTCATCCAAGGGGATTTGACTTGAATGTTGCCCAGTGGAAATGGGTTTCATAACTCAACTTCCTTTAGTTGCATTATAACTCTTCTTCATTGACTTTTTTATTCCATGATTACATTTGAATGGATCTATAAATTATTTTATTATGTATTTACACTTTTTTATACGGATTTAAATTTTTTCAAATATTCACTTCATGGATTTATTATCACTTCAATTTTTATGATCTTTGGAAGGGGTTTCTTTTCCTAAATATGATTTTCTTAAGAAATGTTTCATGTTATACAACATGATTTCATTTTATGGTGTTATTAATACCTCATGAATAAATTTTTTCATATTAATTCATGAAATTTAGGGAATTTATAAATCCATGCCATATTTTTACTTTCTATTACTTTTGATTCAAAATTTAAGGAAGTGATAAAAGATTAATATTAAAATCTCCTTTCTATTTTGAGATTATTTCTGTTCAATGTTCCTTTAAAGGAGATATTATATTTTTATTTTCTTAAACCAAATATATTTTATTAATATTTTTTTTGAATTTTTTTTAAAATTTTATTTTCTACATCTTACCCTATTGATTAAATAAACATCATGAAATTTGTTTGTATGTGATATTGTTTTTTTTTCTTCTTTTAGATCGAGAGTCACTATCTTCCATATCAATGTATTCTAAAATGTTTTCCAGAACTGTATCTTCCAAAAAAATTATTTCATAAAGTTATTATACCAAATATTTTACCTTATTGTAAAATATTTTGAAAGGTAATTTCTTAACATTTTCCACATGGGTAACTTTTTACAGCCTTTACAAAAGTTTTAAAAAATGATTAATTTTAATTTTTTTGAAATTTAGGTATTTTCCCATCATAGTGACATTATTATCATGTAATATTTATTTATAAGTTACCAAGGTAATTTTAAAAAAAAAACATTCACAATATTTGGTAATATTTTTAGTTTTTTTACTATTATTTTCAAAGTGAAAATGGTATTTTCCCCAAAAATGTTTTTAATGATCTTTTAATGGTATTTATATTCATTAATGACCAAATCCATTTATATCACTTATGATAAATTGGGGATATGTTGTAATGATATTAATTTTATCCTTTCTCAAGATATAATATGATTGATTCAATGAGATTATCATGGATGTTGTTTCTTTTTTATGGGAAAATCAAGCTATGAATGAAAAATGGTTGTTATTATGCTGAAAATCACATGATTATAATTATTTTTCTCATTATAAGGTACTTGAACATATTTAGGGATGATTGACGGGTAGATCCATAATATAAAAAGTATGTGTGGTTCCATTATAAACCATGTATGGGTGGTTATGCTATATAACATGAATAGGTGGTTAAGTTATAAAACAAGGACCAGTGGGTTTGTTATAGCCCTCCAATGGATTAGGTAATTAGACATAGTTATCTAGACTAAATTTACTCATAAGAGATGACATAGTTATGTTACTCCAAAGATATGATGAATTTTACAAGTTATAGGTTACTCCTAAGAGGTATGGTAATTATCCTGTTATGTAATTCTATTATGAATGTTTGATATTCCAAGATACCAACAAATTTATTTATTATTTCTATGGTGTTTTAATAAATCCTTTGATTATTGACATCCCATGGATAATGATTCTTGATTACTATGACCCTTTAATTTGTTAAATATTTATTCCATGTTTCATAGTTTATTACTAATTTATTGATGGGTATGAATTCTCTTATGTTAGTATGATGAACTTTTATTATGTCATCATACCCTTATGCTCATCTTATTCTCACTGATGACATCCAATTGTTAATGAATATGTTTACCCTTATTAATAATTTTAATTCAGCCTTATAATGTTTCCTTTTACACATTTTATGAAGAATTATGTTAAAGGATTTTGGTATAGAAAGGATTCATGTGTGGAGAATTTTATGGGAGATGTTGATGACTTATTGTGAAATAATAAAAAAATGGGTATAATTGGGGAAATGATCATTTAAATACATGGGTATTATTATGTAAGAGTTTATCTTAATTATATAATGCTCTAAACCTAAAAGTTACATGAGTATGTAAGTGATCTAATTTTTAGTTTTTATGTTTTATATTTTTTGTGGGTAAAATTGGGCCATGTTTATCGATATCAAGCCATAAATATAAATATTTTTTTAGCACTTGATTCAGGAGTGCGGTTTTAGGGATGTTATAATTGGTATCAGAGTAGGGTTTAGAAAAATTTGGAGATTAGAATGTTTGCATGAGAGGCTGACTTAATGGTTATGGATACCATCATGGGTTTATAAGTTTGAAGTTGATCTTAAGATCAAAGGTATAGACACCCCTTTTGAGGTTTTTGTGGTATGATTTTGAGGTCATTAATGATATTTTGGAAGGCTTTTTATTGGGTTGATTATTATGTAAACCTTTGGTTTAACAAGAAGTATTATTTTAAGAGAAGTAAATTACACTTTTGGGGATGTAATATGAAAGGTATGATATAACCTTTGAGGTAAATTTTTTTATTGATATTTAGGTTTTTAGGGTATTTGACATATAGGGATATTTATTTATGGAAATGATTACTGTATCTTGGATGAATATGTGTTCAAATGATTCTAATTTTTGTTTTTCATTTTTATTCTAGAATATTTTAAATAATTTTAAATATATTTGTTCATGGAATTATCTATATTGAACCTTTGGGGATATTATTGATTTTTGGATATTAATGTATTATTTATTCATATAAAGGTTTATTCACATTAATAATTATCTTAAATTCTTTTAACCATTATGGTATTAGTTAATGTATAAAGATATGAGGAATATATTTTTATCTTTTAATGAGATATTTGATCCATTTTAAGAGGATTTTATTTCTCTATGTGTGAAAACTTCTTATTGAATACACATCGATTGGAGAAAAAGATGAAATTGGGGTGGAAAATTATTAAAGGGTGAAATTCTATTAATCATGTAAGTATATTTACTTTTTTTTATTTTTGAATGTTTTGGAATTCATAAATTATAGGAACGTGATCTTGAAACAAAAAAATTATCATATTACCATCATTTATGATAAATTGTTGGTCTTTTTCAAACCTCCTTAATTTATGAACATTAACTTTCACATGATCATTAAATTTATTATTATTAGTGATATTTTTCAATATCCATAATTATTTAGACATTATATTTCTATTCCTTGTCCATATTTTCACATCCCAATAAGTTTCTCCTATTTTGAAACCTAGTAACATGTTATTTCATATGACCTTCATGCTTTTCGTTCCCTTTATTCAATAGGAAGTTTTATTAACCCTTTTTATGATATGGTATTTCAACAATGGTATTTTCAAATGTGAAAAACTTTATAATCAGGATAATGTTAAAATTTAGAGGACACAATTTATTAAGTGGGAGTAGAATGTAACACCCTTATATTTTATAAAGAAAATTATGTTTGATAGTGTATACAACATGCAACACTAAGCCTAAACAAACCAAGATATATTATTATTTAAATATGACTATTATAACTTAGCTTTTAATTTTTTGGATATGTATAATATTAAATACTTTATGATATATATAGTTCCTTTTAAATAATAATGTATTGATAAATTATTAGAAAAAAAATTAATAAATTTTTAGTAAAGTCATTTTATACATTAAAAATAATTTTTCTTCACCAATTTTTTTTTATTTATATTTTTTGAGAAAATATTATAATTAATTAATGGTAATTTTATAATTATTATTTGATACAAATGATATCATTTTTATAATAATTATTTCAAAATGATTTTATGGTGAAATTTTGAGGTTTTTCAAAATGTTTTATTTTTCATTGAATAGTGAAACAAATTGATTTTTATTGAAAACCATATTTTATTTTATAGTATCTACAAAGAAAAATTAATTTTTATATTATAACCTGATTATTTTAACTCTCATAATTCCTGTTCTTTATGTATCTAATGAGATTACTATTTTATGATAGTATATTATTGTATAAATAAAATTGGAAGAAAATTAGATAAGTATTGAAAAGATCAACCACCAGATCTGTGCTACTGCTAGTTCTGTGCTACCGCCAGTTGTGTGCTACCACTAGTTATATACTAATTCTAGGTGTGTACTATCTCTAGTGATGTGTTATATCCTATTTTGTTCTATCACCATTTCTATGCGGCCTCTAGTGACATGCTACCTCCAATTGTGTGCCACCACCAGTTATGTGATAAAACCAGGTGTACCGACCCCAGATGTGCTACTACTAGAACATGATACCATAAGTTCAAAATGAGCATCCATAATATGTAACCCACTGCCAGGTTTCCACCATCACTTTTCTGAGTTGATATGTTTATTGGAGTTAATGCAGGCAAAATTGCATGGATTTGTTAATGATTATTTCTAAACCATTACACTAGCGAATTAAAGAATATGTTAGAGGTTTCCTAATTTAATTATCTGTATATGTATCTATGATTTCCTAATTATTATCCTTCAATAGATAATTGGACCTATAGATCTCTTTATTTCAGTTATCTCCCCCAATGTGGCAGTCTAGTTGAAAAATCATGTAATCGAAATACTGAGAGATGTTTTTGTGGGTTTAGTATACTCAAAATACATGAAAGTGTGAAATTTTGGAATTTATAGAAGATAAATAACCTTATATACACTAAATCAAGAAATTTTTCTTAGAGAATCTATAGACAGAAAATAGAACTTTACGATACTCTATTTTCTTTCCATTTGAGAGAAACATGTTTGAGCTCCTCACCAAGTAAAACATGAGGACCCTCAAGTCTCTAAAGATATTTAGACTAAGAAACACTTTATATTCCATCTCCCCTTATCTAGTCTCTCTATTTTATTCTTTACATTCGATTTGTGTGATATTGAACTCTATTTATTTTCAAACATTATCTCATGTTCTTTAACTGGAGTGTGTACGGCACACTCTATTAAACATTCTCTATTTTTTATACCCACGACAACTATTAAAGAGGTCCAACATGGCTTGTGTTTATTTTCTTCCCACGTATAACTATATAAGATGATTTTAGCAGAAAAAACCAGTGTTTTATTAATTGTATACCTGATCTAGGTTGTGGATCTGATTATTGTTATAAAAATATTCTTAGTAGTAGGTGATTTTAAAGTAGAGGGTATTATGTCCTATATTGACACTAAAACACTTGTTTTATTCTACTTTGTATTTTTAGTTTTCTTTATATCACAAAGTTAAAATTCAAGATATTTTAAATCTGTAAACATAACATATACTTCGATAATTAACCTTAATTAGTGTATATATAAATGATTTGGCTAAGTAAATATATTTGAAAAGAAAAATTGATTTCTAAATATAGTGTTAAGTAATCCATAATCCTACTTTGAGAAATGTTTTTAAAGATCAAACTTATATTAAAATACTATTTTGATTAATTGGGTTTTTAATTAATTTGGGGTACTTTTTTCTGAAGTTCTTTTTAATAGAAATTTCTTTTAGGTACCCAATTCAACCCTACCGCCCATTGAGTTACTCACTCCATCAAACATTTGGTATCATATGGAGGTTTCTATTTTGATGTTTATATTTTACTTTATTTTCAAATGATATTTTTTAATTAAAAGATCTTAAATTTATTTTATTTATAAATTGAATTCTATATGGATAAAAATAGATAATAGAGATATTCTAAAAACATGCCTCCTTATTTTATTGTATCAAACTATGTTTAGTGGAAAATTCAAATAAAACAAAACTTGAAATCATGGGTTTTAAAATCTCTAGTGTCATTGAACACAAATATGAATTACCCTCATCTTCTAGAGGTATATGGAGTGATGCTAATAAAACTAATTATAATAATAACTTTAAATGCATGAATTTTTTATATTGTGATTTGAGTGATGAAGAATTTAATATAATATTTGTATGTACTATTTCTTTTGAAATTTGGGATACATTAGTTATTTCTCATGAAGGAACATCTAATGTTAAATAAATGATTTTTAATACTTATAATATAAAATTTGATACTTTTAAGATGAAACTTGGTAAACCTAATTATGATATTTATATTAGGTTTAATGAGACCGTGAACATAATTAATTCACTAGGAAAACTGATTCCTACCAAATATCAAGTAATACTCCTATTGTGATATATACTAGATAGATGGAGAGGAACCACCATTACAATTCGAGAGTCTTGTAATGTTAGCCAGTTACATATTAAGATGATAATAAGAAAAAAATGATGTATGAGGAAGAACACAACATAAACATATGAGATGAGGATGAACTAAAAAAATAATGTTGTAGCCTTCAAAATAAAACCTCAAAACAAATGGAGAAAATTCAAGATGACATCTCATGTGATGAGGAGTTACCTGCTGATACTGATGAAGAAATGAACCACTTCTCTTGAAGATTAAACAAGTTTTACAAGAGGAAGAAGTTATTTACAAAACCCAGTTATAAAGTAAAATATGAAAATTGAGGAAATTTGAGAGAGGATTATAAGAGGGATGACACAAAAAATGAACTAATATACTATAAGTGGAAAAGTAAAGGTCATGTCAATGTTGACTATCCTAAATTAAAATAAAAAAAATAAGTATGGTGAAAAGGATAAGATGTACAAGAAATAAATCAAAGAAACAAGGATTTATTATAAAGACAATTCGATTGAGTCAAACTCTAGAAGAGAAGAAAAACATGATAGAGCTATCATGTGATTTATGAAAAACACATCTGAGGTATTTAATGTTTTTCATACATCTCTTTTTCATTTTTGAAATCATTCTGATGATGAAAACAATAATGAAAACATGTCTAATGAGAAGATTTTTTAGAATATTATAATATTCTATAAGATAATTTTAATGAACTCAGAGATAAATATAATATTTTTTAAAGAATTACCATTCCTTGACTGCTAGTTTGAAGACTAATCTTAGTATTGAGAAGGATAAAAAAGATCAAATTTTGAAAGAAAACAATGAGTTAAAATTTATTAATGAGATATTAATGAAATATATTGAAATATTTACAAATGGGATAAGTAACTTGACCCAAATTCTTGGAAGTAAAACTCCACCAAAATATACTATTGGGATAGGGTATCAACCTGGATAGAGAAGGATTGTAAAAAATAATTTTATTCTCAATTCCAACTCTTTTAAGTCTGCTGGTAGTTTTTACTCTTCTGAACCTAAAAAAGTACTTATTTATAAAAATTCAAAATTTGATTATAGGGAACATGTGAGATAGTTATGGGTTCCTAAAGTACTGATCACTAAAATTTCTGGATCGAAGCAAATCTATGTACTAAAATAATTTTTGGTTTTAATTAGTTTTATAGGAGACATGATTGAAAATCTCAAGTAAGAACCTATGTCATCTGGATAGTGTATGTTCCAAAAACATGACGGAATATTATTCATTTTTTAAGAACCTGATTAAGATTGATTGTGGTCATTCACCTTTGATTTCAATGCTAAATAAAAAATTATTATCATTGGACAAATAGGTAATTCTAACCCTGTGTTAATTTCTAAAGTTTTATTTGTAGATGGTTTCAAGTATAATCTACTTAGCGTCTCATAGCTATGTGATAATGGTTTTCTTGTTATGTTTGAAAAAAATCCCTACAATTTTTGTTATTCTAAAAATGATTTATTTGTTAATTATTTAATAAATGACAATGATTATTCTGTTAACTTGGATTCCCTATTTTCAGAAAATATTTATTATCTAAGTTACTTTAACCAAGAATATTAGATTTGGAGTAAGAGACTAGGCCATTTAAATATTAACTCGCTTATAAATCTCACTATTAAAGGGATAGTAAAAGATCTACTAAAACTAGAATTTCTAAATGATAAAGTTTGTAACCAATGTCAAAAATGGAAAAATCACAAAATATATTTTAAATCAAATAAATAAGCTTTAACTTCTAATCCACTATTTTTTTCATGTGGAATTTTTTTTGGAACTTCTAGAGATTCAATCCAAAATTAGAGGCACTATGTTTATGTTCTTATATATGACTTTTCTAGATATAGTTGGTTATTCTTTCTAGCTCAAAAAGGTGAATATTGTTCTTATTTTACCAATAATTATAAATTTTTAGAAAACTTTTGCGGACATAGAATTATAACATTAAGAAGTTATCATGACCACGAGTTTGATAATAATGATTTTGAATATTGTTTTCTCACAAAATGGATATAATAATAACTTTTCTACAGTGAGGACCACACAATATAATGTTGTTGTATAAAGAAGAAAAAAACTTCAAGAAATTGGTTGGACTATATTAAATGTATACGACTTTTCTGTCTAATTTTGGGTAGAGGTTATGAATATTGCTTGTGATAAAATTAATGGAGTTCTAATTAGAGATCTCTTAAAGAAAAATCCCTATGAATTACTGAATGGTAGGAAACCTAAGGTTAATTACTTTAGAGATTTTGGTTGCAATTCCTTTATTGTTAATACAAAAGATAATCTTGACAAATTTTCTTCTAAAAGTGATAAAGGAATTTTCCTTATTTATTCAACAACTATAAAATACTATAAGGTTTTTAAAAATAGAACCAAGATTGTGGAAAAAAAATTGCATGTAAAATTTCATAAGACAGACCTACATGAGCCTAAGACCCCTTTAGAAAACCTTCATGATGATCTGTCAAATCTGAATATAAATTCTAAACTTTATGAAAATTCAATTAAGCAAACTAAAAAATCATCTTTTTCTAAGGAGAATCTTAAACCTGAACCTATTGAGTACAATAAAATATCTAGTCCTTCTTTTGATAATATATCCAAGACTCGTAGATACCTTCCTACAGATATTGTAGCTGGAAAATTTGATAAATTAACATAAACAAGATCTTATGTCGGAAATAAGGTTGAAAAACAAGAATTATTGTCACAACATAAACATAAAAACATCAGTGATACAAATAATGATGACTTATATGTAATGTAAATTCAAGAGGAACTAAATAAATTTGAAATAAATATATTTTGGGAACTAGTAGTTAGACCTAAAGATACTCTAACTATTGGAACTAAGTGGGTGTTTAGGAACAGTGTTGATGAGTTAGGAATTATATTAACAAATAAATCTAGATATGTTTCATAAGGATATAGTTATGAAGATGATATTGACTTTGAGAAAACCTTTTAACTAGTATCTAGATTTGAAGCCATTAGAATACTAATTTTCTATGGAGCATATTTGGATTTAAAAATATATCAAATTGATGTTAAAAGTGAATTCATATATGGTTATATAGTTTAGGATCTAGTATTTTAACAACCCCCTGGATTTCTAAATCAATATTTTCCAAATCATGTTTTTAAATTAACTAAAGATTTATCTGTTTTGAAATAGGATCTTAGTCCTTAATATGATAGTATCATGTATTTTCAAATTTCTAATGGTTTTTTCCAAAGATATAGTTGATCATATATTATTTATTAAAATAATTTCAAAATATGTTTTAGTTGTTCATATTTATGTTGATGACATTATTTTTGGTTCTTCTAAACATTTTTTGTATAATGATTTTTAAAAAATGATGCAAAGTTAATTTGAAATGGGTTTAATGGGTGAGTTAAAATTATTCATTGGTTTTCAAATTTTTAAAAATAAATATGGAATTATTGTAAATAAAAGTATGTACATTAAATACCTTATAAAACATTTTGGTTTGGATAACACTAAAAGTAGTGATACTCCCATTTGTACCACCTATAAGATGAATCTTGATGAAATTAGAAAGCCTATGTATCGAACCAATTTCAGAGTTATGATTGGAAGCTTACTATAATCACCTACTATCTGACCATATATTATTTTTAGTGTTTATATGTCGATCATTTTTCATGAAAATTATAAAGAATCTATTTTTTGTGAAATAATTTTCAAATAACTCAAGTATACAACCAATATAAAATTATTTTATCCCAGAGGACAATAATTTTACTTAGTGAGTTAATCATATGTGGATTTTGGTGGTTGTAAGTAAGATTGAAAAGGAACCTTTGGAACATGTCACATTTTGGTAAATTCACTAGTATATTGGTGTAGAAAAAAAGAAACGTGTTATAGCATTGTCCACTGCTGAAACTGAATACATAATAGCAGGATGTTTTTGTGCACAAAATTCGTGGATGAAACACACATTTCTATATGATGGATATCAATTCAGACATAAACCAATAAATTGGGACAACAAAAGTGAGATAAATAGTTCTAAAAATCCTTTATCACATTCTATGACAAATCCTATTGATGTAAGACATTATTTTTTGAGATATCATTTCCAAAAAGATGATATAACACATGAATTCATAGGAACTAAACCTCAACATGTTGATATTTTTTAAAAGACTATAAATTTTGAGAGATTAAACTACATAATACATGAAATAGATATAAAAAACTTAGGTTAAGCATTTATCTTAAAAGTGACATCCTTGTTGATCCACCATTGACGATCCACCATTGAGTGAGCCACCATTGGGTGATTTACTGATCTCTGTTTTTCTACCAAACCTAATTTTTCCTGTATTTAATTTTTATTAGATTTATATAGATATATTTTTATTATATTTTTTTCAATTTCAAATCCCTAAATGATAAAAAATGACTTACATCTAAATTTTAGTCACTCTCTCTTACGCCTTCCCATTGAACTATTGTAATTCCCTTTTCTCCTGACCATCTACCTTCCTCATGCTCATTTGTCTGCATTTGTTCCAGTTAAATTGTTTGGGATAAGCATGCTTCTTTATCATCAACTAAAGGATCATGTACTGTGAATAAATTCCACAGATAATTGAACCGTGTTCTAATTGAGTCGAAAAACCTCAATCTTCTGAATAGCATGGTTATTGTAGAGAACGAGATAGATGCAGAATAGATATTTTCAATAAAATTATTGGTACTCAAGGTGATATAGGACTAGGATTGGTTAGAATGTTTTTCAAACAATGATCAACCATTATTTCAGATATTGCTTCACCAGTTCTACTAATATTCATTGTTTCATTTTGGTGAAAAGAATGATTTCATTGGAAGTATGATAGAGGGAAAAGAGGTTATCTTTTTTCAAGAGAATGGGGTAGGTGTATCAATTTGACTCATTGAGGAGTCTATGATTACTATCAAAGTTTAATACCATGTGAAAGTGATTTGTTTTTATATGGGGATTATTCACAAGAATTCACTAGGAATGGTGTAGTAAGAAGGCCTAATACTGTTGAACTAGATGGTGAGTGTGGACTTATATTCAAATCCATACAACATATGTTAAGTCCCAAGAATGGGGATTTTAGCATAATAAGGTTCCAAGATGCCTTTCTTTTAAACCTTGAGAAAAGACGGGATGAAATCAATATTTGTTGATATCTTATGGTTCATGTGATGGAAATGTATATATCCTCTCCCAGATCAAATTCATTGATTTACCCTAAGATGATTTCATCTTTGTTGGAAGCCACAGTCTTGGTTGATGAGGAATAAGAAGAAGAGGTAGGGTGTGGTTGTTCTTATTTGAGTAAAAATACCTATTAAATAATGAGAATCAATTGTAATCCTTTTATAAAGAAGTGGTATGAGGATAATGACAATATATATCAGGATTTTAATAATATAAAAACACCACCAGATCGAAGAGTATAGGGGATATTGGATTGGAGCTAGAAGACATTGGGACTTATTCTTTATATTAAGAAGTATAATATGTAGTTTAAGTTGAAGAGGTTATTTTTATTGAAGAAGGTAGTGATCCATTTGTTTCTAAAATCCCAATTATATCTTATTGATCTACATGTCCACCTGTTTTACTATCTAATAGAGGGAGTCTCTTGAGTGAATGAGGAGATGAGGTGACTGAAGTCTCTAGAGAAGAGAAAATTCAAAGTTCTTTAGAAACCTCTAAGGATGTAGTGGATGTATTTGATTGTTCTGAAGATGAGACTAGTGTATAACCTCATGAATAATAAGTTCATGATGGTGGTGATGATGAGGGGGATTAGTCACATTATCCTTCTCATGTTGGTTCTATTTCTACAAATTTTTAAGAGAGAATAGATTTTGTTCAGCCATCTAATGATGCTGCCTCTGTTAGATGTGAGCTGAGTTCATCTGCTAAGGGGGAGGAATCACAAGGTTCTGATAGATAGAAGTCCATTCATGGGAATAAGCCTTATTACTCATCTAGGGATAGAGATGCATCCAAGGGTGAGCCTTCTCCTAGTTCCATGTTGCATGTAGTCTCTTATCCTTCGTTAGATAGAGAATATGATAGTGGTGATGATCACAACAATCCACCAGAGAATGGTGGACCTACTATCTCAAATTCTATTGGAATAGATCCAAATGGATCTTTGGTTGAGAATATTGATGATGCGGGTGAGATGCATGAATTCCCTACTAATGTCCATGTTTCTAGATCAGATCATGCATAGCTTGTGATGCCTAGTTAAGAGATATCTTATTCACCAATACCAGCTAATACCTCCATGCCTTCAGATTATGTGTCTAGAGAAGATTTGGAAACTTTTAGAAACAATTTTATTTCTGAGTTTAGTAGAGTTATGAGATCGCATGATCCTCTAGTTACATAGCTTAGTAAACCTAATTCTAGAAATGTTTTTTATCTATTCATTTGTTATATTTAGCCTAAGTTGTTTTTTTATGATTCAAGAAGTTGAGATTGAGAATTGAATGTTAGAAAGTAAGACATAGGTTGTAAAATCTATTTAGGAAGATATGAGAACCACTTTTGATACTAGCTATGCTACTATTTTTTATAGTAATTAGAGCTTACCACATGTTGTTGCTTATACATCCACTAATCCACCTCTTTCTTCCTCTATTGATCCAAAGGTCATCCGATCTATTGTGATAGAGGAGTTTCATTCCATCATGGGAGATATCCATACATCTCATCAGGAATATCTTTAGAAAATCAGACAATATAGTGAGAATATATATAAACTTGTAAGGGAGTATTTTATTAAAGCCTGAATTTATTGGGAAACCATCACCAAGGATATCAAATACTATCCTTCCAAAATATATACAAAACTTGAGTTTAATTCCAAATTTATGTTTTTAGTTGAGAATTTTAGAATGTCTACTCTGACTTTGGATATCAAGGAATAGGTCGTCCAACATAAAGTCTCATCCCCTCTTCTAAAGTTGTTTATAGAATATAAGAAATACTTATTAAATTCTAGGGAGAGAGGTGGAAATGTCATCATGGACATTGTGAATATAATGGAGCCATTTATCTTTGTTTGTGGGATAGTATTTGTGGAACTTGAGGCCATTTTGATTTAAATTTTCACCTCTACACCATCTTATGTTCCTCTCCATCTTCGATATCAACCCTTCAACATGAATCCAGCTAAAGCAGTTCGACACCTCAGGCTAGTGGTGATTAGAGATCTTCCTCAGACTATATCATCCCCCTAAGATTCTATATCAGTGCATCCTACCTCAGGTAAAGTCAAATAACCTATTAATCCTACCTCCCATATATCGAGGAGTGATTTAGACTAAGATTATTCTATGATAGGGATAATGTATTCCCTTGTATTTCTTTTTGGGATTAATCGTGAATTTTGTATTTTATTGAAGCATTTGTGACATATCAACATCCCAAAATTTTCAGTTCCTTCACGACGATTATGAAATTTTCTTCTTCAGTTCTTTACAATCATTATCAAATATTAACCTCTATTTGTCTTTCCTTTTTGATAATCTCAAAATGGGGAGAAATTATTTTAATGAAATTTACCTTTAAGTTTATGTTTTAAAAGATTGTGTTTTGTAATTTTGTTTCAAGTGATTTTGTTTCAGAATATCTCACATTGGAAATTTCAATTGTTAAGTAGATATATTTACTTATTATTCATCTATGTATTCAAATATTTGTTTTATACATGGTTTATCAAATGTTATGATTTGTCATCATCAACAGGGGGGATTTTTTGAACCATCTTATTTTAATTCACATAAATATTTTTTATTATGTCTCTAATGAGATTACTATTTTATGATTGTATATTATCTTATAAAAAAAATTATCTAGGTATAGATAAGATCTACCTCCAGTTGTGTGCTACCACCAGTTGTGTTCTACCGCTAGTTGTTTGCAAACACAAGGTGTGTGATTCTTCCAGTGATGTCCAACTTCCTATTATATGTTATCACTAGTTGTGTGATACTGCCAGTTAGGTGCTACCGCTAGGTGTGCCACCACTGGATGTGCTATCGATGGACCATTATACTATTATTTCAAAATGAGATTCAATCATAGATGATCCACCACCATAATTCCACCATTATTGTTCTGAGTTATTCAAATTTAAGGCTCTTAACCACTAGTTAATAAGAGTTAATGGGAATAGCCTCACATTGTATTATTAATGATAATTCCTACACCAATACATTGGTGCACATAAGACTAAGTTAGAGGTTTACTAACTTGTTTCTCAGTACAAGGATCCTAGATTTCTTAATTATTATCCTTAAATGGATAATTTTACATATAGGGATATTTATTCCAATGATCTCCCCTTATGCTATAATTGGGACAAAAACATCATTGAGTTAAAATACTGAGAGATTATTATTGTGGTTTTGTATGCTAAAATACACGAGGGTGAAAGTGTGAAACTTATATAAGATCAAGTAACTTTCTTACAATTAATCTAGAAAATTTTCTCATATCATATATAGATTAAAAAAAAACTTCACGATACTCTATTTTCTTATAATTTCGGAGAAACTAATTCGAGCTCCTCACTAGGTCAAATATGAGGACCGTAAAGAATTTATATATATTCAGACCAATAAATACAAAATCTTACATCCCTTCTTATATTATCTCTTTGTTTTATGCTTTAAGTTCAAGAAGTGTAATATTTTACTCTATTTACACACACTGTCCCTTGCGCCTTAACTAGAGTATACAAGATACACTCTCTTAAACTTTCTCTATTTTGTATACACACGACAAGTGTGAAAGGGGTCATGTGTGGCCTGTGTTGTTTTTATTCCCATGTATAAATATGGTAGAGGATTTGAGAATGGACAACCTATTTTTTATGGTTGTATACATGATCCAGGTTGTGAATATTATTATTCTTATAATTATCTACTTGGCAGAAGGTGATTTACAAGTACAGGTGATTAGGTATTAGCTTGAGACTAAATCCCTTATATTATTCTAATGTGTGTTTTTAGTTTTTTTTCTATATTTAAATTTTAAAACTGAATTTGTTTATAAATTAATAAATAATACTTATACTTTGATAGTTAATCTTAATTAGCGTATATATAAATGATTTAGTTGAGTAAATCAATTTCAAAAGGTAAAGTTATTTTAAAATTTTGTTTTAACTAATCTGTAACCCCTCTTTGAGAAATATTTTTAATGATTAAACTTATATTAAACTAATATTTTAATTAATTTGGTTGTTTAATTAATTATGGGGATTTTGTTATAAATTGGGTTTTCGTAAAAAAATATTTGCGTACTCAATTCATCCCCCCTCTTGAGTTACTCACTTCATCCCACATTTTTAATTAGATTTAAAATTTTATTAGTTTATTTTAGTTTAACATAATCCAATTATAGTCATTAGGTCTAATTTTATATTTTAATTTGTTTTAAAAACACCTTAATACTTAAAAAGATACTTTTCCAAAAAAAAATTTAATTGAGTTTTTAATTTTAATTTTAAATTAAAATTTTCTACATATATTAATATACTATTAAAAAATTTATTCCATATTTGGAATCAGTAGGTCAAAATTTGGTAAATAGTTCCATTTTATTTTTTAACATTATGAGTAGTAACCATAGTAAATAATTGTTACCATTGTAAGGTTAAATCATGTAATTATGGTTAAAAATAATTTGATAATGACTAATAAATTACCCTATAACATACCTTTATCTTATTAGATTAGTTAAATTAGTCCATTTCTATCCAAATTTCTAAAGTATAACAATTTTGTGTCATATTTTTTTGATTGCGACCTTTATATTATTTTCTGTAAAGAAATGTAAAAAATGTCATTCTCTTTGTTTTATTATCTCTAAATTTTTTACATAGGGATAAATAGAGGATATAATAGATTCTAAAATATTTATTTTTCAAATAAATTGTTTTTTATAATGGTAATTTATTTCTAATTTTTAGTGATGAAAGAATTACCTTAAATTATTACGCAACGACGACATGTTATTTATTCAATTAATAGAAAAATACAATAAATGATTTTAAAAATATTAAAACTATTCTAATTTGAATAAACTATTATATTCCAAAAAAATTATAGAAAAATAAAAAAAGTTAGTTATGTGTTAAATTATTATATTTGAATTTCTTTTTTCTCATGTTGTTTTCAATGTCAAAATAAAATAATAGTGTAAAAATGACATTAATGATATTTTATGTTAAATAATAATAAAATAAATTATTTAAAGGTCATTGAAATATTGAAAAAGTAAAATTAGAATTATAAATGGTCTAAAATTTCTCCACATGGCCATTTATGTTCCAATTTTCACCTTATAAATAAAAATATAACATTTTAATATTGAGGAAATCATTATAGTGGTTAAGGTTAAAATTAGTTAACCATGGGGTTAATCTAATATAGAAGGATTAAAATGATATCAAAATCTGTAAAAAAATTATTGGATGATAATATTAAAACCATATAATCTTTATCTCTAAATCCATTCCATTTTGAACGTTTTTTACATGTGTTAGACATGTATTATATTATAATAATACATATAGTTCCAAAAGAGACATTAATGTAATTTTATAATAAATTACATTATATTAAATCATTTAAAATCCAGAAAAGTCCTATATCTATCCAAGTGGTCTAGATATGGTTTAAAATATCAATCATGGTCTATTTATTTTCTAATTGTCCTTTTATACTAACTACCTTGACCTCTAAATAGTAAAAAACTTTGTTATCCCAGTAAACATCAAAAATGATTGACACAGGTTAAAACAAAATGACAATGGTGAAAACATGACCTAAACCTGTAAAATTTTTATTTTACGAGATTATATTGACCCATAATCATTATAAATCCAAATTAAATTAATTTGGATTCATCTTTCAATGAAAATTAATTTTTATTAATATAATATTATAAATAATTCCAAGAGTGCCTCTCCCCACACTTATAAAAGGGAACCTACCCTCTTATTTTCTTAACACTTAAAAATACTTTTAGTTTATCCAATACCTTCCCAAATCCTATAATAACATACCTTAACACAATTTAGGGGTATTATTTTGAGTACAATACTAACTTGAGAGTGCTTAAGTTGTAAAACAAAGGAGGTTGTCTGAAGAAGAGGTATAGAATTTAACAAAATGTTTTAGTTGTATTACATCTTCTAACTCTTTAGAATAATATTAAAACATGTTGAAATTATAAAAAACAAAATATCACATCTACTAATATGTTTTTATGCTAATGTAATAATCTATATCCACTTTCACTTCCATAAAAGGTGAAATGAAACCGTCGATTGGTGTATAAAGTGGACTACCGCCTCACAAACTGATATAATTCGTATTACATCACCACATATCATGAATAGTTATAATGATGGATTTAATATATATATATATTAATGAAATATATCTCATTTTTTAATTATAGTATATCATCTATTACTTTACCTTTCCATCAATTGAAAAATGATAACTTCGTTTGTGTCCACAAGTGGACTACCACCTTTACGAAGTGATGTGATTTACTTTTCATCACAAAATCACATGGATGATATATATATAAGTTTATTTAAATAGATAATATTTTATTTATGATATAATTATCATTTAGTAAATATAATATAATAGTTACCTTATTTTCATCACAATCATTGAAAAATGGAAATGTTGCTGATACGTAGATATGGTCTACTGTTTTTCGTGATTGTAACATAGTTGATTTTTCATAACCATATTTAATAATTGGATTAAAAATTATAATTTATTTACAAAAATGATAAATATTTCCGTATTATTATTTTGGAGATAGATTCATAATTACATCTTTGACCATGATCAACACCCCGATGACATTTTGAAGTTATGAACTGAACGTCCTCAAAACACCTGATGCATACATAATCGATTAAGTAATTAAATATTTCCTTAATATAAATCAAATAAATTTTATAAGTATAAGTTATTAATAATGGATATGTTTATTATGAAAAAAATATTTTATATGAGTTTTTTATACATAAGTTAAAGAAAATACATGGAAAGTATGGACTCTATATAAGAGAATTCGTCTCAATTTTCATTTGTTGAGTCATAATTTATTTTTATGAACCTAATTTTTATTATATGGTGTATATACTTCCAAATTTAAATGTTATATATTTAATACATCATATTTCATCATATTTTGTGATTCAAATTTAGTTATTTCATTCCAGTGAATTTAACTTGAATGTTACCAAGTGATAAAGGGTTTCTTAACTCAATTTACTTTTGTTAGGTTATAACTCTTCTTCATTAACATTGTTATGTAATGATAATGTGTTAATTGATCTATAATTTTTTTGATCATGTATTTACACTTTTTTATGTGGATTTAAAATTTTCAAGCAATCAATTCATGGATTAATTATCTCATAAAAAATTATAATCTTTGCAAGGGTTTTCTTTGTCTCAATATCATTTTCGTGAGACATGATTCATGTTTTGCATCATGATTTATTTCTATGGAGTACTTACTTCCTCATGGATGAATTTTGGAATATTAATTCATTAAATTCATGAGATTTATAGAGCCATAAATTATTCTTAATTTCTATGACTTTTGATTCAAAAGTTTTCAAATAAGTAAAGACTTCATGTTATAATCTCCTTTATTTTCGAAATTGTTTATATTCAAGGTTACTTTAGTGGAAATCATATATTACAATTTTCTTGAACAACATATATTCTATTATACTTTGGATATGAATGTATTTTAGTTGTTTAATTTATATTTACTTTCTTATTGGCTAAAGAAACATCAAGAATGTTGTTTATAATTGATAATGATCTAGTATCTTCATTTATATTGGGATTCATTCTCTTCCACATACATATTTTTTAAAATGTTTTCAATAATTTTTTTTTCAGAAAAATTTATTTCCTAAATTTATTTTATGTAATATTTAACATTATTTTAAATGTTTTTACAAGGTAATTTCTTAATGTTTTCTATAAGGGCCACTTTTGAATCTCTTTACAAAATTTTAAAAAGAATGTTCAATTTTAAATGTTATGAAATGGATGAATTTTACCTCCAACTTGACCATTATTTTCTTGGAATATTTAATTATAAGTTTCCAAGGTTATTTTCAATGAAAATAATTTTCAAATAATTTCTAAATTCTTTAATTTTTAAAAGTTATTTTCAATGTGAAAAGGGAATTTTCTCCATGAATGTTTTTAATGATATTTTTGATGGTATTTCTATTCATCAATGACAACAAACCTTGATGATACTTATGATCCACTAGGGATAAATTATAATTATATAATCCTTATCATTTCATTGGATGGATTGTGATTGTTTGAATGATATTTTCATGGAACCTGTTTCTTTTTCACCGGTAATTCTGGCTACGAATAGACAATGATTATTATTATGTTGAAAGGTTTAAGATTATATGTGTTTTTATTAGTCTATGGTATATGAAAATATATGTGGTTTATTGAATGGTGGTTCCATTATTAACTATGGATGGGTGGTTTCATTATAAACAAAGGACGGGTGGTTACATTATAAACCATGTACTGGTGGATCTGTTATAGCCCTCCAATGCATTTAGTATTTAAGCATATTTAACTTCAAAGGAAGTTACTCCTAAGAGATGAAAAAGTTATGTTATTCCTAAGAGATGAAGGATTTTACCGATTATAGGTTACTCCTAAGATATATGATAATTATCTAGTTTGGTAATTCCATTATGAATGTTTGATGTTCCATGATACCAAAATGTTATCTTTATTCTTGCTATAGGTTTTTAATGAATCATTTCATCAATATTGACATGACATGGCTCATGATTGTGGAATCCAATAACTCTTTCATTTGTTAATGATTTATTCCATGTGTCATAATTTATTATCCATGTATTGATGGGTATGAATTCCTCTGGTTTATGCTCATGCAATTTGATTAGGTCAGCATACCCTTATGTTTATCTTATTCTCACTGAATACATTCAGTTCGTAATGATTACGTTTACCCTTACAGAGAATTTGAGCTCACAATTCTTATGGTTTCTTTTCCTTAGTTTATGAGGAATGAAATTGAATGATTTGTGTTTAGAAAGATTTCATGAGTGGAGAATTTTAGGGGAGATGTTGAAGATTTATTGTTAAATAAGAAAATCTTGGCGTAAGTGGGAAAAATGATTACCTAAATACTTGTGTATTGTTATGTAGGAGTTGGTCATAATTATCTAAAACTCTAAAAATTAATGGTCTTTGGGCACATAAGTGATCCTATATTTCTTATCGATGTTGTATGTTTTTATGGGTAAAATTGAGTCATGTTTGTTGGTATCGATCCAGAAATGTAAGGATTATGTTTTTAATTATTAACATACATTAATATATATAAATTCATTTAGTTATATAAATAAAAAGAATATAAATTTATTAATATTTATATGTATATATTTATATAAGAATATATATATATACGCGCACACGCGCACACACACACACACACACACATATATATATATATATACTGAGAGAGAGACAAACAGATGTATGTATGTATGTATGAATTTTTTTTAGAAAAGATAAGTTATATTACTGATCAAGAAAACCAAGACAACAAAGCCAAGCAGGAAATGAGTCCACCCAACAATGATCACCCCAAGATTTCCCAAAACGAACCAAACAATGAGCCTTCATATTCCCTCCTCCCTTGATAAAAGAAAAATTGCTTGCAGCGAAGCCTTAGGTTAAAGACCAAATCTTCCTAAAGATAACGGCATACAGTTGAGAGTCATCGTCCTTCGATGATAGAGCGTTCACCACTTAGAGGCAGTCAGATTCCACCAAAACCTTGGGCCAATTTTTTGAACGGGCAAAAAGGATCCCATGAAGGATGACAAGGCCTCCGCAACCACATGACTCCATGAACAAGGCGCTGCCAGACACTGAGCTTCCACAATCTAGATACAACTATTATGAACAATGAGTCCAATACCGACCCTGGAATTAGCGGAGACCACATCATCAGTATTGATCTTGAGAAAACCCTCTGGTGGGGGGAACCATCAAGGGATCGTCTGTTGAGTGTTGCCCAAATGAAGGCATTGTATCTTTATTCTTCCAACCGTTCATCCATTCTCTAGCCCTGTCCACCCAAATACAATCATGAGTCAACTTCTTTTGGAAAATACAATCATTACGTGGAGTCTGCACCAACCAAGAAATTGTGAAAATCAATCCCACCACTCTCGGTTCAAGAGAGGACACCCATTTTAACATATTTTAGACCAGCCTCAATGAAAGATCAAAGAACAAACCAAAATCCGGTTTCTATGTCTTCCACACCCTTTCCACCTCACAATCATAGGCTGAAAGGACTCATCATACCCCTCAAGGGACAACCCATTCACCAAACCCCTTATTTATATATTACATATATGCAGGTCTGTAGACCCTACAATATCTAGAGACCCAAAATCCCACAATTTTAAGGTCCCCTGCAGGCTGGATCATATGCCCACACAATATCCGGCCTTTAGGCCCTCTTGTGCATGCTTTGTCTGTGCCACCATAGGGGCCCCCTTTTCTGGGTGGCACCCATCATGGATTCAAATCCCTTACTGCGCCCGTATATTCACAGCCATCGTCAGGGCTACCCCGTAGCACCTACATCCTCCGTCCAGGTGGGATCCCTGTCACCAGCCCCTATCCGAATCACCGGTCATCGTCACCCACCATTGAGCAGCCCGAAATATTATGCACAGTTTCCCTCTTGGTCTTCCACCTTCATGCAGCCATCGTTGGTTCTGAAACAGATCCCATTGCAGCGAAGATTGATCCTTGTTTGATTGAGGTGGTCAGCTATCTTGCATAGATCCTCCCCTAAATATTCACACCATTGTGGCTGACACCTGCAGAAGGCATCCACTTAAAGGACAATGAGAATCAAAGTCCAGTAGTCGCTGCTGGATTGATACTGGAACGACCGTGGATGGATGTTCGCCTGCCAGCGCTTCCGCCCGTGTGTGCATCACCCACCAAGGTCAACAATAAAGATGACCCGTGTATTTATATTTTTATATATACCAATATATTTGAATTTATATCTATATAAACTCATTTATGTATTTATATAATTATATATATTTGTATCTAATGGTATACCTTCATGTATTAATATATATTTATATACTTGTATCTATGTATATATTTATATCTATTTATAAGTTTATATCTATTTATAAGTTTATATTTTATATTTATATGTTTATATTTATATATTAATTATATATTTCATATTATTAGTATTAATTATTTATTAACCACTAATTATTTTTATCCATATAAAATTACATATAATTAAGATATATTCAATAGTTAATAATGACAAATTGTCAATCAAAAATAATAACAATATAGTAATTTATAAATTTTATTAATTATTAAATATTTAATAAAAATTATTTATTACAAATTATTAATTATTTATAATATTTATAAATTATTCAGTATTTAGTATTTTTTATTAGTAATTATAATTAATTTGGCAACGGTGTTTAAAAACCACCGCTAAAATAAAATAAAAAATAAAATAAATAAATTTCTACATTTAGTGATAGTTTTAATTGTCACTAAAACCCACCACTAATTC
This sequence comes from Viscum album, assembly GCA_963277665.1. NCBI lineage: Eukaryota > Viridiplantae > Streptophyta > Magnoliopsida > Santalales > Viscaceae > Viscum > Viscum album. The sequence continues at coordinate 398,651,857 of OY728140.1, read as the reverse complement.
AAATTTATTTTTTAAAAAACTACTACTATTTATGGATTATTTTCTAAGACTACTGTAAAAGAATGAAAGTGAACCAATTAGCAGAAATTTTCACAACTGCTACTAATTGAACCATTTATTTAGTGATATCAGCATCTATTAATGGTGAAATAGATTTGGGAAACTTCGGAACAAAAATGCATCATTGAGGATGAATCAAGTAAGAAATTCCTAGTAAGAAAGATTATTTCATACCACATAGTAGATAATAAGTCTATTTTAGGGCAGTTTTATGAAATACAATGCATCTTAGAACATTTAAATCCAAACAAGATGAACATTGATGACTCCATCATTGTCGAATCCATCATATATAGAATCCCTATTTCTTTGAAGAATGTTAAATATTATCTAAAATACAACAAATATGATATTTCAATCCATGATTTGGTCTATTATTTTCAAATTAAGGATTAATATAAAAAACATTTGTAGGAAAATGAACCTATGGATGATAAATCCAATGTATTTTTAGTAGAGGGAGTGGGCACATACAATTTACCAAAGAGGAATAAATGTCTAAACCATCCTTAAAAAGTTAAGGTACAATTCATTATTAATAAAGAGTTATAATAATTCTATGTCAATATAGGTTATTTCAAGCGGGACTGTTATCTCTGTAAAAAGAAAGATGGAAAAAAGAACACTTCTAAGGAGAATTTTTTTCTATGATCGTCTAAGATAACATTCATGGGGATATATATTCCCGATGGATCGATTCTGGTGGTTCATGACATGTGTGAAATATCAAATCTCTATTTAAGAGGATGGAAATAATTAAGGACTGGACAATTCTCTATATAGGGATCTCTATAAGAAAGAACTTATAGGGGAAGGGTGTGCTCGGCCTAGATATTTCCTCTAAAAATATTACTTTAAATGATATCATGTACATGCCCAAAGTTCATAGGAACATAGTTTTGGTGAAATTGTTAAAAAATCATGGGTTTATTCCTGTATTTTTGGCATACAACTTTATCCAATCCAAGGGTGGAATCCCTATTGGAAATGGTCATCTATATGATGGATTATTCAAATTAAATATTTTTTTTTATATTTTGAATATTTTGATTTATTAAATAATCATTTCAGTCAAAAATATTATAATAAAATTCATGATATGTTAAAATTTTAATTATTACATAGCATGGATAAAAATAACCCTGAATGTGTCACTTGCATGCGAAATAAAATAGCTAGGAAACCATTTCCAACTATAGAAAGAAAAAGTAATTTATTATATTAATTGTATAGAGATGTATCTGATTTTCATGCTAAACCATACATAGTTAATAAAAGTACATTATAAATTTCATTGATGATTTTTCTAGATTTTTCTACGTATATATTTTTCACTCAAAATATGACGTTACAGATAAATTTCGTTTCAATAAAAATGATGATTAATACCAATATGGACTTACAATTAAATGTCTCAAAGTCAATAAGGTAATAAAATGTTTTAGTCCTCTATTATTTTAATCCTAAGGTATTATAAATGAAGCAATGAATCCCTATACACCTCAACATAATGGTTCAGTAAAGAGAAAGAATAAAAAAAATATAAATGGTTAATTCCATACTGTTTATCTTGGATATCTCGCAAATATTTTGAGGAGAGGAATTATTAAATCTGTGTCACATCCTAAATAGTATTTTTATAAAATGGAAGAATATAAATCTGTATTGATTATGTAACCTAAGTTATTTGAAGGTTTTTGATTGTCAAATAATTGTAATAATACCTAAACAGAAAAGGGAAATGTTGGGAAAAAGAGGCATGGATTTCATATTTCATAGATATATGGAGAATTCAAAGTCTGATAGATTCATGGTTATAGAATCTAATGATTTAGTAACCATTAATAGTTTTATTTAATCAAGATTTGAAATCTTTTATAAATTAGGCTTACCTATTTTCCTAATAAAGATTAAATTGAGGAATCTTGTTCAAATAAAATGGCATATCAAGAAGATATGATCAAAGAGGATTGTAAAAGTAAATGACCCCAGACACCCAAGATTCATGGATATGTTGTCTATATATGTATTTTGGTGGAATTAATTATATAATTGTTACAAATTATTTTTTACTCTTTATAGAGTTTGATCTTAAAAATTTCCAAGTAGTTATGTCATCTTATGATTCTTCTCATTATAAGGAATCCATAAATGATGAAATAGACTCTATATTTAGGTAGACCACATGAATATTATTTGATAATCCTAAAGTTTTAAAACCAATAGGTTGTAAGTGGTTATTTTTAAGGAAAAGAAATTTCAATGATACCCCGAAAAAATGTAATAATAGATTGTCTGAAAAGGGATTTAATCAAAAGGATGGAATCAATTATTTTGGATACATGTGATCTCATGGGAAATATTTCTTCTATTAGAATACCTATTGTCTAAGCTTCCAGATATGTTTTTCGAATTTACCAAATGTATGTTAAAAGAACATTCTTAAATTGTGAATTAGATAAATAAATATATATTAAACACCATTCATGATTCATAGTATCGGGAAAAGAATATAAAATATACTAATTGGTATAGTCCCTATATGTTGTAAAATAATCTCCAAAAAAATGGTATGAAAATTTAATCATGTAATTTTAGAAAATGGATTTCTAGTTAGACAATATTTTAAATGTGTTTTTATTAGGTTTGAAAATAATCATGGTGTTAATATTTGTTTATGTTGATAATATGCTAATATTTTGGAACTAATGTGAATCAACTAGATAAGGTAAAGTCTATTTTATAAAAAATATTGATATGAAAGGATTGGGTGAAGGAAATGTTATATTATGAATTGAAATTGTTTGAAATATGAATTTTATTTTTATTTCTCAATATCATTTTGGTGAACAGGTTTTAAAGAGGTTTGAACAATTATATTATTCATCAGTTTCCACCTTATGTGCTTCTAAGAGTATGATTCTACCAAATATTTGTAGGGAAATTTCTAAAATAGATTTTCTAAATATTTTTCAAGGATTATTAGGTGTTTAATGTATGTCAATACTAGAACAAGATCAAATATTTTATATTATTTTTAAAATTTGAAATTATATATAAGTAATCCTACTTTTTCACAATGGGATGTGGTTAAAAGAGTACTCAAATATCTTAAGGGTACCATGGATTACATTATATGTTATAGTGGAAACCCAATGGGATGGGAAGGATTTTTTTATATAATCTTGATTACTAATTTTAAGGATTAATATTCTATGAGTTGATGTGTTTTTACAGTAAGAGGTGGAGTACTCTCTTAGGGATTGAAGAAGAAGGATTTTGTAAAAGAATCTACAACTACTGTTGAGTTTATTGCTGTAACATATAATGGGAAATAAGCAGAATGGAATAGATCTATCTTCTCATATCTACCGTTATAGCTTATAAAAATGTATTCAGTTGTTATAAATTGTGATAATCTAGGGATTATAGCTCAGTATACAATAATACATTTAATAGAAAATCGAGACACATTAGTCATAGACATAGTTATACAAGGCAGTTGATATAAGATGCTATCAATTATATATATATATATATCTGGTTGCGCCCAAATTTACCCTACGGGTAAAAGCGATCGATGTAGTACATGTAGGGGTCGAGTCCACAGGGACCGAAGAAGTAACCTTGAGACGCTATGATTTGGTGAAGGATGGGCTATGAAGTAGCCAACTTTGGTTTTGATTTTGAATGGTTTTAAATAACACTAAGAAACCTACGTGAATTCAATTCAATGAAAATAGGTTGATCTAGGATTATGCTCGGGGTGGATTGAATGAATTTTACTTCTTTAAACAATTTTGGTTTTATTAATTCTTGATGAATCCATTCTTCAAAAATAACACTAACTTCATCTTTTTCTGGTTTGGTTCTTACTAAACACAATTACTAATCCCCTATACACTTAGAGAACCAAATTCATGATCTCTCCGAGGTATATGGTCATTTAGTAATTGAATTTATTTTTCTCAAACACAGTAAAGATGAAGAGTAGAAATAACTGAAGAATGAATGTCTTAAATTAATTATCCAATTAACAACAATTCGTTCATAAAATAACATTCAATCCAGCCTTCGCATCCTCCTAAGATCAACCCATTAAGGGTTTAGCCCTCTATTGATGATATACTCTCAATGGTGGGCGGAAGATGGCTAACAAGAATTGTATTGAAGAAATTAAAACCACGGAAATAACGAGCACTCCTCCGTGTGTGTGAATGAAATTCACACCTATGTGTGAACTAATTCACAACAACACAGAGATATCACTGTGCTTTGTGATTATAAAGTTTTAATAAATGAAATGGAAAATATATAAGAGAAAGAAGTTGATTAAGAACATAAAGATACAAAAAAAACTTACATGGAAATGGAAAACATTACAAAGGAAATTTGGAAGCAAAACATTACAATGAAACAAAGCATCCAAGATGATAAGAAAATTCTTCACCCCTAGTCCCTTCACCAATAGCTCCTTATATAGGAATATTAGGAGCCTTAGGTACATCCCCCAACAATTAATTCACCCCCCAACAATTAATAGAGTCAAATGGAGGGTGAATAATCAAAAGGAAATTGATGTTTCGAATTTGACCCGGAAAACTGTCCAGATTCGTCCACCACATTGACGTGTGAATTCGATATTGAAGAAGGCCGAATCCGGAGGGGCTGTAGAAGAGAAATATCTTCATCCATCTATCATCTATGAGCTGTAAAAATTTCAGGAACTTTCACCCTGTAGTTTGGAAGTTATAGTCGAAATGGTAGGACGGATATTTGAGCATTAATGACGAGTCCACCATTTAAATCTTAACTTCATATCCCTTTATCATCATGAAAACATCAGAATTAGCTCAAACAAATGTGGGGCCCAGAAACCAATCCCAATGAAGCTCAAATTTATACAGTATAAAGGTAAAAATATGAGGATCATTGGGCTTGGTGTCTGGGCCCCACATTTGTTTGATGGGCCTTAGGCCCATTATGCTTTTTCCATCATGTTTCTGCCTTCAGGCGCAAAATTCTCCATCTTCCTTTGGGATTCATCCATCGGACCTAAAAGATAAAATGTTCCAAACAAAGTGATAAATCATATCCCAAAATTTCAAATTAAAAGGATGAACATTGTAATTTACACAAGCAAATTATTGAGTGGGCCCAAATTGACATTTTAAGCATGAATTGCACAATGATGGGAAATGAAGTTCAATTTCGGAATTGGACTAAAATTGATGTTTATGAACATTTAAATAAATTAATATTAGGATCTTAACAATGAATATTAGCCACTTTCAGTGACTAATCAATATCCTAAACACCTTATGAATAGGATGAATCTCGAATATATCATATTATACGTTATTTGGAATATTATAAATCGCGGTTTTCATTTTACTTCCATGGATTATCATATTGGATGACCTGGTCATATCGTAGTGCACTTAATCATGTTGTACGATCCACCTTTCAACCAATAAATTTTTGGGCAGTCGGATAATAACCAATACCATTATGGAATATCCTATGATAATTATCATAAAAAGAAACAGTAGATTTGATGAAATTAATGATTGTATTAATGTTGTATTCATATGATGAATGAATGGAACAACCAAATCATTAACTCATATGTTCTGTAACGTATGAGTTAATTCATGAAAACTTAATATTTTCAAGAGGGACTTTATAAAGAGGTATGAACCATGAGATCATGTTTTTTGTTGTGAAATCATTGCCTCAATTTGATCCATTTGGACTAATAGATCACTTCTCTTTCACCCTTTTACTTTAATAGGTGTTAGCATGTTGTGGGAGAAGATTGTGTTTTTCTTGAGCATCAAATGATTATTTTACACATAAATAGAGGGAGTCCTTCGAATAATATTAAGGGATCTTCATTAAGAACATAAATGAATATGTAGGTTCAACCATTCATCAATTCATGGTATAAATAAAAGTTATCCATTTTATTTATTCATGGTTTTTATTCCAAGCATGGTTGATCCTCAGAATGTGGTTTCCAATTTCACAGCTTAGATTAGGATTTAATCGATCATTATAAAACCATTAGAGGAACTATAGAAATTAATTGATCATTTTATTCTAAAATGATGTTTCAAATTAATATTTAAGAAATTTTATGCATTTAATATCATGGATCGTAGGCTATGATATAGATTTTTTCAAGGAAAATGGATATTATAATTCGTATCATCAGATACGATACGCATGGTTGAAATTATGTTAAATGGTAATGTAAGATACATTGGAGTAACACCCTATGATATTGAATTTCATAGGTAGTGACATACTGAAATCCTTTGGTTTTTCGATAAAACATAGCATACAATATGGGATATTGTAATAGGTGGTGATGATGTCCACATATGAAAACAGAGCATTGTATTGTAATAACGATATGATACATGTCGTAGGATATGATATCTAGGCATCAAGGATTGATATCACAAACTGTTATTATCATCTATATTATATGATATATTATAGCATTCTTCCAGAGATTATAAAATATTGGATATCATTAAATTCGATAAATAATGAAAATTTATTTTTTTAAAATTTCAATTAATGAATTGAAATATTTAGTTTATAAAATGATTATAAATCTTAGAAAATGTATTTTTGGACATTCATCTAATTTATTAAATTTCTAAAAATTTACTAATAATAAATTATTTATAATTAATTATCATGTGTTTTTGAATCATTTAATAATTAAATATTCCATAATATTATTGACTAATATTAAAATTCCTTTTAAATTTATATGGATTGACTTATAATTTGGATATAAATGGTTTTTATAGAAATTATAAGTGTAATTTATAAAGTGTTTATAAATATAAAAATATGGAAAAATTATGCAGAAGTTTATATTTTAAATTATTATTTGATTATAATGTTTAATTTGAATTATTAAAATTAAAATTATTTTTTGGAATATTATTTGAGCCAAATATTTTTTTCATAATTGATAGTATCAAGGTTTAAATAATAAATATGTTATATTTCGGACGATGACATAATATATATGAACAATTCATCTATTAAATGTTAGCATTTCATGCATTACATTTTTAATGTAAATGTCGTATAAAATATAATATGAAGGAGCCTATATTGATTATAAATAAAAAGTGTTTATATTTATCTAAATTTTAGAATATTTATAATATATAGATAAATTAAATTTTTTTTATAATAGTTTTATTTATGAATTTTTCATAAATGTTTGTCTAATGTTTAAATATATTAATTGTTCATTTATTGAGTTTATTTCAAGTTGTATACTTTAATATAAATGTTATGTTATTAATATATCTATGAATTAGTTTAGGAGTTAAATTTATTTTATAAATTATCATATATAAATACACAATTCTAGAAAAAAGATCTACAACCATGGTCATTTCACCCATGGGCGCTATAGCTGTGGAAATAGCCCCTGGGGTCTATTTCTATGGGAACTACCCATGGACATCGACCATAACCAACTAGAATGGTGGTAGTAGACATATGGTGATCTTCCACTCTTATAACAATATCCTAAAGGCCATAGGCCATTCCCCTAGTGGTAGGGGTACCATCACAAGCATTTCCTATTGTTATATCCTAAGCTATCACCTTGGGCCATGCCTATGGAAATATGATATGAAAAAATTTAGTATTATAATTTTCATATATTTATAATTATAAAACATTTATGGTATACAATTATATGGGTCACATGGACTATGTGGAGGTCTTATGGACGCAAACAACATGGCCTATGGTAGTTGGACCTTCCCTTGAGGGTCTACCACAATAGGCTAAACTACCTATGGCCATATCACACCATGGTGTCACCCCTAGCACTATAGGAATCCAAGACCATGGTTACAGTTCATTGTGGTGGAATTGCTTCCACCCATGGCATAATAGACTGTGGAAGTATCGTTTTATGGTAGCACCCCTATTGACATCGACCAAATAGTTCATAATTATAGCTCATTATTGTGGAACCCCTACTAAAATGAGAAAAAAACTACTAGGAAATACATATTTAGTGGTGGTTTTATATACCACCAATGAATGTTGCTTTACACACTTTATAGAATCACTATCAAGATGTGTCTCAAAATAGTGCAGTTAAGAATGATTTTAATCAAAACCATCAATAAATGATATGGATCAATTTTGTTTTTGAAAAATATTTCTATTTACATTGAAACCTCACTTCCCCCAGCACCGACACCCCCTGACCTCAACCCTTCATCCTTAACACCCGAGAACAGTTTGTGCCACTCCTCCATCACCGACCTCCACTCCTCCATCACAACGTTCACCTCATTGGTCATACACCCATCATAATGCTCCATTCTATACCCTAAGAAATCCACTCGACATAGTCAGACTTGATCTATATCCCATCATAGTGTTGGATCCATAAGTCATCCTCCCATAATTATTCTCCATTGTGAACCATAATGTATCTACGCTCCTCCCTCACTTACCTACACTCTCCTCTCTGGTTTTTAGTTATTCTATTTTATTAATAAAAATATTAACTATTTTTTTATTTAATAGTTTAATTCATCGAATTAATTCATTATTAATCATATTTTATAAGTAAATTATCAATTGATAATTGAATATTTCTCAATCAAGAGTGATTAGTCTTTAGTGAAGGAGGAATTAAGAGTGGATGGATGGATACATAATTAATTCATCATGTAAAATTATTAAGAATCTATTGAAATTATGGATTTTTTGAGTTAATCAAAACGTTATTCTATTGTAATATATTTAAAAAAAGAGTTTTTATAAATGGACCTCAAATATTGTTGTGAAGATAAAAATATGGCCAATTATTTATATTCAGGTTTTTATAAAATTGATTGAACATTAAATCACATATAATTATTTCTTTCTTTATACATGTGAATTTAATTATTTTTATATCAATAGTTGATTTTTCCATATTCAAATAAATTTAATTATATTAAAATGTATGTAATTAATTGAATCCTTTTATAAATGAATAATTCAGCATATGTTTTCTAAAAAAACGTTCTTTTAATTTTATTTATTATTTCATACATTAATTATAGCTATCGTGTAATTTTAGAATCTAGTCATGGTGTATTCAGTTGTAATATTTTTAAAATTTTCATTGGGTTAAAAATTATTGGAACCTAATCACCTTTTAGATTATCACATTATTATGGGATGATATCATACATGAGAAATAAAATTCCTTTATATTTTTTTGTATTGTGGAAGATATAATATAATTTTTTTAAATATGATAAAATCTTATAATTAATGATTCCATGCATTTGGCCATGGTTTTTAGGTCATTATTAGGGATTGATTCAAATTAAAGTTATTCCTTTTTTATTAAGTAATACATGAATAATGCTGCCAAATAATTAAATAACATAAGTTTTTGGTTGATCTACATTGAACACTCATAACCCCATTAATTTTTTTATATAATTAAAAAATCAAATTCCACCTTATCTAGAATAGTTATTTTAAATATTAAGAATGGGTGTTTATTAAACAAGAAATAATTGTTTATATATGATTTATAACCATTTATCACTATTGTAGTAGCTAAATTTTAGCCTTCATCTTGATCATAATTTGAATATAATCTAAATATGAATAGGGAGGTGAACATGGTAATTTTAAATTTAATTTGTGATTTCATTCATGGATAGATTATTTGTAAAATGATTATGTGTATAGTAAAAAAATTTACCCTTTGTTTCTATTGTTTTTATAGTAAAAAGTGTTACCCTTTAATATTTTTTTATTTATGGAAGGATTGTTTCAGTATATGATTTAGGGATGTCGTCCTATTTTAACAAAAAATGTATTTTTTTATTCCAAGATATTTATATAACATTATTTTTTATTTGAAGGTTTATAAAATTGATTTCATATAGATAAATATTTGATTACATTAACTCATACCACATCTTAATATTTCAAGGGTTTTGAGTTTTTTTTAGATTTTGTAATTGAAAACTGACCTATGGATGGGAAAATAAAATTTCTATGTGTAAGATGTAAATTAAAATCATGGTTTATGAGAAATGAGATATTTAAGTTTGTTATATTGAAACAAATTCCTCCTAAATATGTACAATGGAATTTTTATGGAGAATTGAATGTTATAAAAATTTTGTGTAGTTATGTAAAATGTAAAAATGAATAGGTTAATGACGAGATCATGGATAATGAAATCCAAAACTAGATAAAATATGTTTTTAAAACAATAAGGAAACATCATAAAAATATTAATACATCAGTTGATCGACATCTTAATTTTTCAAATATTAGTGATTATTATAAAACTTTAGGACAACATAACCAAGATGATAACATATTAATGGGTACTGTTTTGGAGAAAAATAAAATGAAAAACTTAATAGAGTAAATAAATATCTTTTCTAAATTAGGTGAAGATAAAAAATCAAGAATCATATGAACGTTGTTCCATATATTTAATTTTTTTTGAAATTATACCATATCAAGTTTCGATATAGAATTAAAAATAAAGAAATTCCCATGATATTTGTATTTTTTTCATGATTCATTTGCTGAAGATGAGATACCTAAATCATTTTCCAAGATGAAGAAGGTTATTATAAGTATGGGAATTAGTTATAAATAGATATATGTGTGTCTTGATGATTTTATGTTATAATAGGGAGAATATTATAATAGAGAAGATTTAAAAATACATTGTACTTCTAGATATATGCCTAAAATTAATGATGATAGTCAAAATCAATGTACTACCATGAAGAAATGGAAAAAGATGACAACATCAATGGATTCAAATTATTTTCATTTAAAGATTTGATTCTGATTATTGTTTATTTCATAAAAAATAGATGAAATTATTATGTGGAATGCATAATAAAATATTAATGATGAGTTCTTATGACATAAAAGATATTCAAAATCATGGAATACCTTCAATCCATTGCATAAATATTTCACATTATATCCTAGATATGTGTTTTCACAAACTAACCAAGATAACCCAAAAAACCAGAATGAGTCAACTCTAACATGACTCAAAGGGAATTCCTGATCCACATGGGTTGACGACTAGAACCTGGGAATAAAAACAAACAAGAGGAAATAAATTTTCCATAAGAAAAATTGTAGAAGAAAAAATTAGTAAAAATGATACATTAATAGTATGTATTCCAAAATGTTCATAAAAAGGTATTGCAAGTAAAGAAGTATAAGTCCTAAAAAATGAATATGAACCCTAGTTATCACATAACATAAAAAACATCATCATAAGTTATTATAACAAGTTGATCTCATTCTCTAAAGATCACCACCAACTCCCAATGTCCCATTATCAATACACCCACCATTTTCGAGTGGTGCATTCCCTTTTCATTGAAATGGAATAAGAAATTATACAAATTCTCAAAAGAAAATATAGGGTGTGAGTATTAATATTCTTGTAGGATCTCACCAATAACTCTATAATAAATTAATATCAAATAAAAAATATGCTCAATTTTAAATAAAACATTGAATATTAATAATTTCACATTTAGAAAAAAACCATTCCTTTAAAAATATTTTAATGGATGGAATAAAACATATAAAAAGGTGAATTTCCATTAAAACATGCATTAATAAGCTTTTTTACCAAATAGTCATGAATATATCATTTTATAAACAATGGATGGGGAGCCTCATCAATGGGAGTATTTGTACGGTCCGCCCTTGAGGTATGTGTATGATCCTCCTCAAAAGTATGTGGTGGATCAGATGTTTGATCTATCATTTTCCCACTAATCAATGTAAGAAAAACAATTAGTTCAAAAATATTCAAATCCAAAAATTATATAAAATGTAAATAAAAATTAAAAAATGATTAAAAGATAAGAAAACTAAACTATACACATTATTATCAGTATTTTTATAGTTAACTAAAATGATGAAAACATTAATGAGAGATTAAATGACATAAATAGACGAAAAAAATCCAATGATTGTGTGTGAATAGTAGAAGTCCTTCGATGTATTAAACTATTTTTTTCACAAAAAATAATATTCTATGAATATACGAAAAATGATCCATCCAAAAGTAAACTAAACTGAATAAATTTATATTCACATTTTTTAGAGTAGTTGACTAAAATTCTAACATTTATGAGAGATGAAAATATATAAAATAATGAAACCAAATCCAAAAATGGTGGGTGAATAGTTAAACTGCTCAAACCTATTACCCATTATTTACACCAAAAAGAATATTATTGGAATATACTCTTTTCTACAAAATCAACAAATAGATAAGTTAAGTAAGTTTAAACATGGTAAACTAAAAAAACTAAACAAATATTAACAAATTATTTAACATATTAGAAATAATATTTGTTTTAATAAATAAAATAAAACTAATATACATAACATTTTATGAAATTTAAAAAAGTAAACTAGAAATAAATATAGATTAGCTTTAATATTAAGAATTTACTAATGGATTATTTTCCCAAATTCCTTCCTCATGATAGATCCGTGTGATAAAATTCATGTTTATGACTATCTCATCAATATTATATATTAATCATTCCATGAAAATAGGGATGTCACATAAATAAACATCTTCATCAAGTTTTTCATCACCAACACATTATTTTTTTCTTGTAAAACAATAGACCAAGACATATCATATTGATCAAAAACATAGAATTTTTTTATTCATGTGTTTTCCTGAAAAAAGGATAATATATGTATTCCAATCAATTTAGATTAACTAGTTTTATTTAAAATTCATTATGTCTGACACTGTTGTTATTGATAACCCATTGGTAGTTAAACACTGGAACTATAAATTTTATGTAATCAACCACCCATAATTCATTAATGACTCGGTAATATGAACTTGATGTGTATATTTTTTTTATTTGGCACTTCAAAAACACATTTATTCTATGAACACCAATACATTACTATTCTGTTTTAAACTTTTGATGCCCTGATCTTTTGTAAGAAATATATATCCATTAATCTCATACTCGGATTATGTTACCAAATTTATTCTTGGACTACCCACTAACCATATCAATGTTTCTGATACATCTGATCTACTAATAATTATTTCTTTAAACCATTGAATTTTTTTGTTATGCTCATTCAAAATCCATATAAAGTTCTTCTTTGTATAACATTACTTTAACACTTTAATATGAAATTTTATATATGGATGGGCATAATATATGTTATTCAAGATGTATAAATATACCTTCTTTATCTATTCACCAGTAAAAAATTTACTTTCTTTTCACGAATCTACTTTCCCCCATAATTTACTCATTCATAGTGAGTTGTAGGCAAACCAATGTGCTCAACTGTAGAAAAGTATCTTGTAAAAACTATACAACCTCATCAGAAGTATACTTCTCAATAAGGGAGGCTTTAGGTTGATATGTATTCTTAATATACCCCTTCAATATCTTCATATACCTTTCCAAATTATATATACAATGTACATATACAGGTCTGAAAATATTTATTTATCACACCAAATGAACAATTAAATTCACCATGATATCAAAAAAGGATGGAGGAAAATACATTTCCAATTGATAAAGGATAGAAATTGCTTTATTCTCCAAATTATTCAAAGAATTCAGATCAATCTCTTTATAACAAATTGAATTGAGAAATTAACACACCTTTATGATAATCATTTTGACATGGATGCAGAAAATTCCAAGCAATGAAACCAATAACAAATATTACATCATGATGTGACAATCATGAGATTTCATACCTCTCAACATCAAATCCTTTAGTGAAATAATTTTTTAACATTTGACGCATAAACCTATAGAACATTGATATCATGAAGACACACATAAAATATATGATTCTCCTTCTTGGATAATATATTAAAAGCTACAAGAAGGTATGTTCTCCTTCAATCAAGAGTGGGAGCTAACTCCAACAGTATTCCCACTGAGAGTAAGTCCAATATTGCATTCAACCCATCTTTAGGCTTTCATTTAATATTTAAAAATGTTCTAATAATGATATCACATGTATTCTTATCTACATGCATGACATTAATTTTATGTTTAACCACATGATATCTCCAATATGGTATCTCAAAAGATATTAACCATTTATTCTAAATATTTCTATCATTACTAGATTATTTTTCTTTCTGAATGTGACATCAATATTTTTCACCCACTCAAAATAATTATTGGTGTACAATGGTTTTAGAGAAATAGAAAATAATTGTAATCCATTGAATTAATTTTTTTATTCTAGATAAGGGTGATCCATAGACAAAACCCTTCGATGAACCGTTTATACTATTTTTATACCATGTTGCAGTTGATAATATAAAGCCTGTTGTTCAAAAATTGGACAATATTTAAATCCCTTAACACTGTATCTAGAAAAATTCCCCTATGTTTTGAAGTAATTTTTAGAGAAAGAATCATTCCATGCAGTTAAAAATATTCCATTTTATAATAATAATAGACCCTAAAACAATCCTCTCATAAAATATTAAAATCATAAAATAATGGTGGAAAATAAAATATCAAAATCATTTCTGTGTTTTTTTGGTCCATGGATCATTAAACTAAACATTTCATATTTTCACTTTATACCTAATTCATTAAATAAGTTGTAAGTTAAAAATAAAATTTTCAATGAACTATTTGTGATACTAAGGCTTTGATATGGATTCATTCCATCTCTGCATAGTCCAAGTCTGATATTTTTACCTTAATTTATAAATGTTGGAAACTATTGATCAATTTTCTACAACTATCAACAATCAATTGGATAATATAATTTTCCATCACGTATTTGGAAATTTTTATTTCATATTAACATTTTTCCATAATTTTAATTTGAAAATAAACATTTGAAATGAGGAATTATAGGAAGATATCAAAATTCATTAGAAATAGTACCTATAACTACTAAATCAACATGTGTTTTTTCTTTAATCTTATACTGTGGTATCCCACATTTAGGACACGCTAACATAAATTCATATTCCTTCCTATATAGCACATATTCATTCAGGAATACATGTATTTTCTTATACCCCAATCTCATTAGGGACAATATATTCTTCACATTATAATTTGAATCTGGAATATCATTGTGTTTAGGAAGTATGTCTATCAACAATTTTAGAAAATCTGTAAAACGTTTTTCACTCCATCCATTTTTCACCATCATGTTTATCAATATTAACACCATCAATAAAACCCTAAATTCCATACAACTTAGATATAATGCATTTTTAGTATCACCATATAGCCACTAAATTTTTAGTTCTTTCTCAATTGTCTTTACATAAATATCACAAATCATTTATTCAGTTTGATCAGAGTTATCATCTTGAAAATATTAATTAAAAATAGATTTGAAATTATACTTAGTTTCACCATGCCAAATACAAGGGTTGTAAATTTGATTAAAACCATGAAAAATAAAATGGTGTTTGATCTCCCACTTCTCAACTCCTTTATATTTTTACATTACAGGCATGAACAGAAAACAAATTTCATTGTGTATAGCATTTAATTTCTTAAATTTCAAAAAATCATTGAAACTTTCTTCATATTCATCACTTATTCGAAGTGCAGTAATCTATCATTGACTCATTATTATCTATGAAAAATATAAAAATATAAATTTAATTTTTTATAAATTTAAATTCAATTTCAAATTTACTTTTATAAATAACAATAAAAAATTCCATAACATATTTCACAAAAAATACTGTATATTTGATAAAAACATATAAGTTTGAACATATTAAATTATAATTCCTTAATAAAAAAACGCAAACCATAATCTATAAATAATCATCCATAAATTAATAAATTTTAAAGATCAGGGAATATTTGGAACTGGAAATATAAATAGTCAAGATAAAGAGACATCAATGGAAAATTTGAACCCCAAATAAAACCTAATATTTATTGGAAGCATAGAAAATAAAAACAATTAACACAAATCATAAATTGATATTGGAACTTGGATGATTGAGAAGGAGACACTAATGGTAAGAGGGAACAAGTTATATTTCCCAATGATAGGTAAAAGTGGATGGTTGTGGTTAATGAAACTGGAATATAAAGTGACAGCAATGGAAAATTTGAACCACGAATACAAATGAAAATAGCTTGGATGAAAAAAAAATGAGACAATAAATTGTCACTATAAATTGATATTGCAACCGAGATGATTAAGAAGTCGACACCAATGGGAAGAAGTCATAGGTGGTGGATAACAATGGATGATGGTGGTGGATGACAAATAAAAATTGAAACTAAAAATACAAATAACAATAATGTACTAAAAATGGAAACAATAAACACTAAGTATAATAGAATTTAGAACAAGGACAAGAAATTCCAATGAGTAGAAGCATAAACAGAAGTCGATGATGGGTGATGGTGGACTACTATGGTGGATACCAAATGAAAATATTGAAATCCAAGGATTTAAGAAAGAATAGATTTGAGGCCATGAATATAATAATGAATAGATTTGATGCCACAGATCGAAGATGAAACTATTAGGGTTTACTGCATGAGAGAAAAATGAGAGCTTCTATGTGAATGAATGAAAACAATATGACTCATCCCGATCCTTGATTAAACTTTTATAGATTTCCCACGTTGATTATTCAATAATTGACATAGAAAATTATATTTTTTCACATAGGTTATTCAATAATCGACATGGAAAACTATTTTTGCATGTTAGTTTTTAAATAACAGACATGAAAATATAAAACACTGAAGAATTTTCATGTTTTTTATTGAATAAATAACATGATAAAATATGATGTTTTATTTTTCATGTAGGTTATAGATAACCAAAATGAAATGTTTTTTGGGAAAAATAATTTATTTACTAGTGTTAAAATCTCCAAAAAAATTCTTCTACACATGAAATTCATCTAAAAAGGTTACTTTTACTATATTTCTTCATACCCGAGTAAAAGGGAAAAAATAAGGGGTTCCCTAAGATGCATAGTAATGGAAATTATACAACTAAAGCAATCATGACATAAAAATCATATAAATATTTTGGTAGGAAAAGATGAACAACATGAATCCATAATGTTCTTGAAAATGAGAACATGATTTATCCCTGTAAATAAAATAATACATGGATATCAATAATAATGATCTCATACTAATGGAATTCATAATGTTGAATATCAAAACCTATTGTTAGGGACTTCTTCCAAGACACTTCACTTGTTGTCAATACTGCAATCAAGATAATTTTTTGAATTAGGCAGGCATGTACCAAATACAAAATATTTTTTTCTTATGAGACCTATCATTTGACCAAGGGGATATATAATTATAGGCTACATGGGACACCTAATTATGTCCAATGAATTCATAATAAGAGTCAATGATATGTTTTATACTATCCACCATAGAACCTTTAGCTGAATAAAAATAATAATATTCATATAATAAAAAATATGGAATATCAATACTTGATAAACCAATGTTATAAAAAATAATCAAAAATAATTTCATTAATTTTCAACATGTAAATAAAATTGATAACATGATCAGAACTCATCCTAAGAAATAAGGTTGTTTGTCAAATAATACATAGTCAACTTACTAATAATCATCTATATTGGAATAACAATTTAGGAAATTACAATAATTTTACCTATGTAAATAGAGTAACATTATTTATTTGTGAACACAATCTAATATTAATTATGTAAAACCTGATGTTTACACTATGGCTAGCACAATAATGGAATAATGTGATCATAATCTATCCAGAGAAAGAGGGTGGATGGATATAAAAGAACCTACCCAAGAAGTGAGGAATATTAATAAAAGGATATGGTTAGAATGTATATCCCCAAAAAAATGAGATAATACCACATAAAATAATAAATCGAAAAAATATAACCAATATATGAAATAAGTTCCAAAGAATGAACATAACTCAATAATTGAAAATTGATTTACCAAAAATTCTCACTAATATGGGAAAAACTAAATCAATTGAAACTTGAATAAAGGATCATTATTTGGCTATTAAATCCCACGGAATACAATAATTATGATAAATAACATCCATTTGTAGAAAATACACAATAAAAAGGAAATATGGTGCACAAAATGTCTCGAAGAATCAGAATTCAGAAAAAGAAATCCCACACATCTTTTAAAATATTTGAATCAAAACCCCTTGAAAGAGAGGGATTGAGAATGAACATAAAATACCATGAATAATATATAAATCACGATATTATATCTCAAATAATAAGTATATAGACCACATAATGGAAATTTGGGGCATAATCCCAAACATGTCTCAAAGAGAGGATTTTGAAAAGAAAAACACTTACCTTTTCAGTTGAATTTCACAAACATAATTCAACATCTTGTATCACAAAAAATATCTATCTTAGTCACTTAATTCAAAATATTACTCATATTTTATTCATTTAAAATTTTCATAAAAAAATTATTCTCTATATGAATTCTACTAATTTTCCACATCGGGTGTTCGTAGTTTTGACCATTTGTACTAGTTTCATAATAGTGGTGTGTGTATTCATTCTTCTTGCAAATTTCAACATTGAAATATCAATAAATTTACTTATTTGGGATGATTATAATTATTTGTTTTTTTTTCAAATTCCATTAGTGAGTGTTTTATTCTTTATCCATAAAGATGGAATCCATAACAATCATATTTTTGTGACTCTATATGATCAAAGGGTGTTTCCTTAATTGATGAATTAAATATTGATATAACCATAACAAAATTATTTACATATTTATATTTTATTGTGCAAGTAAATATGTTCTCATATTAATCCATGATATAAATTTTTATAATTGTTCAAGTAGGTGGTTAAACAGATCAAAACATTAATATACCCTTATTTAATTAATGGATATGGAAATATTACACAATTTTAATAAAAGGTTATTCTCTTAGTACACATATTTTAAATAGTTAAATTAAAATTGACCATTTGTTGATTATATAATTAATAGTTTCTATAATTTGTAGTTATATAATCTTAATGATATCATAAAAATCATATTTAACCTTTAATATCATCTTTAGATCTAGGATTGTAATGCGGTGAAAGAAAATGAAACATATTGTGTCGTAGACGTGGTAATATACAAAACACATAAACAATGAATTAGTTTTTCATAATGGTTGTGTTATATGACTAACCAATGACAATACCCTTAATATTATATAATTAAAGTAGATAAATGATACTAATATCATTATATAAGTGTGTTTATAAAAAAAATTAAAAGAAGATAATTAGGAATAAAACTAAGTATTTGATAATACTCACATTGAATACATGAATTTTGCATGGAAATATCATTAGAAATGAAGGTCTTATGCTAACTAATAGTGAATTAAATATTTTTAATGTGGGAGAGGATTTTATAGAATAAATTTGAAAGTGTTTCAAGTGAAAATTTGAAATATATGTGAGTATTGAAGCGAGGAAGATGTTACCATTTTATAAGTGAAGGGAAGGGTAGTTTTGGGAGTAACACTTTATTTTTTTAAAATAAATTGTTACTATTCAATTGTAAAAGGCCAAAAATGTAAAAAATAGGTGTGTAAAATTATTTTGGATCGAAACACACCTCATTAACTACTTTTTTAGAAATTTTTTAATGTTTTTGGGATTTTTGTTTCATATTTTTTAACTTTTAACCTAATTTACTTTTACCTTGGTTATTCATTTCTATCCTAAGTAATTAATTTTAATGAAAATGATTAATATTACCTTTTTACAAAATCTGATACTTCAAATTTAAATTTTAAAGAACATTTAATAAAATAAAATTTATAACGGTTAAAAAATTTAATTTTAAAATAAATATAGTTAATTACATAAAAACAGTTTTTAGAGAAATAAGGTTTTAAAGATTGAAATTTATATATAAGAAAAAATTATATTTGACAGATATTTTAATGGAATAAAAATATTTATTATATAAAAAATAATGGAAATTATTCTTTCCAGTCAAGAAAAATCCAAATATTCATTGTAAATACTTGATTTAATGAAAAGGTTTAAATTAGATGTTTTATTAAAATAATATTTTCATTAGTTCTAAACGCATTGAAAATAGATTTTATAAGTTCAAATAATATTTTAAAATGAATATTGTTACTTCTTAAATTTATATTTTATTATTTAAAAGTATTTCTAAACATATAAATCATTCTTATATAATGATAAAGTCATACAAATTACAATTTTTGTGAAAAAATTATTTTTCGACTAAAAACCATCCTTTTTAAAAAAAATATTCAAAATTCATACTAAGTAAATTTTGATATGAGAAATTAAAAAAATATGTTCATTTTTATTAATTTCAAATTCCAAAATTTATAAATTTAGGTTTTTTAATAAAGTTACAAAATATAATTATAATGTTTTTTAATTTAAAATAATGAAATTTTAAAATATTAACTATTATTATTTTTATATCATTTAAAAACTAAATTAATGTTAACAAATTATTAATACAAAAGATAATTTATCATTAATCATATGTTTCTTTAAATGGGAATGTGTACTGAATAAAAGACAATTTTTTGAAGAATACTCTTCTAAACAATTAATGATCTTATTTGTCATTTTAAGTAAACTAATTAGATTTCATTGATTTTAAAAGTATTATATATATATATATATATATTAAATCATTTACTTCCATTCATTCCAACTAATTTGATGGATAGGTTTTATCATTATTACTTAAACATTTATAATTTATCTAAATATATCAAAATTTAATTTATGTTGGGGTTTGCGTGTGGAGAAATCAATCAAACACGTTAACATATTTAATGGAAATTGAATATTATGATCTCAAGGAATTAAATTATCCCCCATGAAATAAATTACATCCTCGTAATTTTAATTATCACTTACTAATGAAATCATTCATGGGTATCGAAATGATAGATATAACAGAGGATATATTTTCAAATGAGTTGTCTACATTAATATATTAATTATGACCAGGAAAGACCTTTTTTCATCTATTATTTTAACTAAACTCTTAGTTTCTCAATTTCATCCTTTTTCACACATAAAACATCTTCATATTTATTAAATACATTTCCCTTGGATGTTCTTCCAAAATTTATTACATGAAAGACACTGAATCTTCTTTCCATCATCATCTTGTTCAACTGAATTTATATTATATTCCATTATTCTATTCATTACTATGTTTGGGGTTTAAAAATGGTTTATATTGTTAATTAGGATTCGTGATAGCTAGTATGGATAAGCATAAGATTTATGAATCTATCCCTTATACTGTTAAGTTATTTGTTGGGACGGTTTCTACCTTGTCCATGGAATCAATTGTTAACTTGGTTCTCTTAGGCTTCATCCATTATTAAAACCAAAAGAGTTAAAATGAGGGATGATCATTATAATAATATTATCATAAATAACTACAATAAAATTTAACCCCAATATGTATCACTCTATAACACTATAATTCTAGCCTATATTTCTTACAAATCAACTTATATTAGACTCGGTTCAACCCATATCACTCACAATTTAACATATATCATTCTTTGTTTATCCTAGGTTATATGTAAGTGGGTTCTCTCTTACTTATTAATATTATCCATAAAACAATGATCCCAATTTACCATGTACTTTCTTAGAATATTCTGAACCCAATAATCATTGAAATCTATACTATCAAAATCCAATTTATCCTTCCTCAAAAAAACATTATTCATTCCTACAATAATATACCAAAGTATTTATATACCCTAATAATATACTCTGAATAACATACCATTCTCAAACCATTTGTATATCCATGTCTATAATCCATAATGAAGATATTTATTCCTCTAGAAGTTAAGTATTTCTTTAACCATCAAATAGTATTAAACAATTGGTCATAAGGTCACACACTAGTCAATATATATCATAATATCAAAAATATATAGACAATTATAATGAATTTTCATCAATCCCATGGATAACGATACCCATATAACTTAAATTTTCAAAATAACCCAACCCTTTATTATCTCGACATCAAACATATACTAAACAAAGAACATATCCTTCCCTCAAACATGTTTTCGTCAATAGTTTTATCTAAAAATATAAAATTACTATAAAATCATTTCTAAGGGATATTGTTACCATTTAATATATGATTTCAAACTATTAACGAAAAACTACTGAAGAAAGATCCTTATATGTTTCACATAATCCTAAATAACATTTAGAATGTAACAAAATGTCATAGGTAAATATCACTTCACTAATGAAAATATGTAAGATAATAAATAATTAATTTTTATTATGATCTCAACCTCACTACCATAGGTAAGACTGGGAAACTCAAATTTTCCATCATAATTGGAGTACACTAAAATTATTAACCATTTATTCCATTATAAAGCCTTTTGTACAGATGAAACTTTTAAATCAACCTATGAATCTCTTGGTTCAACCCTTAGTTACCCATAATAATTGTTTTACTAGGTTCTCTAACATAATTAGTTGACATCTGTAGGGTCCTAAAAATTCTTCCACGGGAAGAAAATACCCCCACAATCGATTTGAAGAAGGATTAAATTACTCCTACAAGTCTGGAAAGGTGAATGGACTCAAATCAAGTTTGAAATTTGAAAAGAAACTTGAAGCAATTCAGGTTTTCAAGGATTTTCATGTGGCCCACATACCATCACCGGGAAAGGTCCGTGGACCACCTGAATCGCAAACCTCCAGGTATGTGAAACGATCCGCAAACCGCTGGCTCGTGGGGTGATGGCATGTGAACAAGGCAGACCGCAAACCGCGTCACCAAAGGACTCATGCGGGTGAAGGTCGTCGGTGTACCGTTCCACGAACTCAACAGTTTGCGGATGAAGAAAACCAGTATAGTTATGTGAACTTTGATCAAAAACTGAATATAAGGCCCCAAACGTAAAACTAACTTAATCTTGAGTTATTACAAGATTACACGTTGAGGATCTTTTCGGGTTTAGAGTTTTAGAGAATTAGATCATAAAACTTGCATTAGATTCCACATATAAACAAAGTGGTTACATAAATATAGTATTCTTCATTCCCATCAATGGAAACATATTTAAAATAAACATGGATTCTTTCTTGACACTTCCTTGACACTATCATCATATCATGTACCTTTCCCTTGACCTATGAAAAACATTTCAAAAAACTTGGGATGAGCATAAAAAGCTCAGTAAGGGATATAACAATATGGAAAGGAAACATGGGTACATATATACATAAGGATGAGATCATACTTTACCCATAAAACATAAGAACTTAAACATACCTCATCAAATCATGAATAAATCATAGAAATCATAAGACATCAAGGTAACTTGAGTCATTCATAACATTCTTACGTAGGGAGTAACCCTCTTGGTTACATTTGGAATACCCATCACAGTATATTCCCTAAAATCTCTTCGGAGAAACCTTAATGTTTCACTCCTTCGCGTTACCCAATGCATTGGAGAGCTATATCGGGCTCACCCGCCCTTAGTTTATCACGGAACCACCCGTCTTCATAATAATGCCCAAGAACCTCAACATAATCGTATCACATAAAACATGCATAAAGGAAACATAACATTTCCACCTTTCAATCACAAGATATCAATACAACACATTGATATAAAAACATCATGAAAACCATTTTAAATGCCAAAATAAAATAAAAGTAAAACATGGTATTTATTTTTCTTTTAAAAAAAGTATGGCTTGTAGAGGAAGCCGAAACTCAAATAATGGTCATGGCGGCGGAGAAGTCGTTGTCGCCGCATACGTACGGAAAAAACATTCCCTTTTGTCGTTTAGTAAACGCTTCATATAAAAAATATTCCATTTGGATAAACGTAAAAGTCAAAGGGTTTTATACACCGTATAAAATAAGGTTGTGTATAAAACAAAATATGCCTCAATGAATGGAGATTGAGACGAAGTCCCATACCACGTATCTGACTTGACCCGACCGTTCTTTAATCTCCTGAATAATAAAATTGAGTTAATATCTACTTGCTTATGAACCTTTTTCAAGTTCATTATTCCTTTTATACCATGTTATGAACATCATGTAATCATTTAAGTTAATAATGTTCATTTTGTCTGTATTTGGTTCTTAAGTCAAAAATAGACTTCATACACTTACATGTTGTTAATTTGGTCAAAGGTTCGTTATATACAGAATGTTATTAATTATTTGGATAACATATATATCATATATATTCATCATATACATGTATTTATAATATTACATCACATTTAGAGGTAAGAAATGAAATGCACCGTTCATGGAGACGGTAAGCCGTACGTACGCATGAACACTACTTCCATTTCTATTTCGTATTTTCTGGAATGGAATCATAATGATATAAGAGTATATTATAATTCCATAATAACATATATAATATCATTAACTTTATCCTTTACACATCCCACATATGGTATTAACGAATCAAATCACTTTCAGGGGGCGGTAGTCCGCACTTCCTAAAATGAAGATATCGTGTTTACCCATAATGGAAACCATAAAGGTATGCCAAAAATGAAAAAAACAGAAGATTAAGGAAAACATAAACATATTATATATCATATATAAAAATAGTGACATCATAATGGTCACCTTTGAAGGTGTTAAATGGGTATTGAACAATCATAGTTTCGGGAGGCAGAATTTCGCCATCCACGGAAACCGTATGTTCTTTAACCATTTGATGTAGTTGTGTGAGAGTGTAGCTCAAATAAATCTTATAACAACAATCTAGTATATTGAAGATACTGTTTTTGTTACAAAAGAAGTAAATAAAAAGAGTTTAGGGGGTTGGAGAAGCAAAATAAAACAAATGAACATGAGAGAATGGATTACCTTTAAAAGTGTAACTCCTGTTGATTTGAGCCTAAAGGCTTCCTTTGAAAGGATTCTGCCCAATGGTAATCCTCTAGGATGAGGAGAGGGATGTAGAGAGAGTAAATGGGCAGGGTTTGGCTGAGCCAAAGGCTTGAGGAGTGTGTGAAATGAGGTAGAGGTGGGGGGCTTTTATAAGAGGAGAGGATGAGCACTTTTGGAAAGTAAAGATAAGTTACTTTATTTTAAAAAGAGTTTCAGATTGAAAAGGTCCCACATTGCTATAATTCGAGGATAAGGTCATAAGGATTCGAAATCCACTCATCCAACTGGTTTTTTCCATGTGTAGGTTTTAGATTTTTCATTATCTTTCCATTTTATTTAAATCGTTAAATAATGAGGTCATCGATGCATCATCATGATGTCAAAAATAATTTAATTTATTTAAATTCTAAAAATTAAAAAAAAATACTATGATGTAGGAAATATTTTTATATTTAAAATGACTATTTATAACCAAAAATATGATCTTTATAACCCCATGTAAAAAAAATTTCGTAAAACATCTCTTGTTTGTGTCATTTTTACTTTAACATTTAATAAAAAGTTATTTATGTCATTTCCCAACCTAAATGTCTCCATGGGGTCCCCAAGTTGACCCATGGCTTTTCTTGGTCGGACATGACACAACCAATAAGGTTGGGACATGTGTCTAGGTCATTTCATATTATTAAATCACTATTTATACCTTAAACTACCCTAATTACCACTAATCGCGATTAAAAACTTAATAAGTTACTATTCACCAAAAAATTATTTTAATCCCATTGAACCACATTTTACTTCTTAATGAAAACCATGTATATCGGATTTTTGAAATTCAATACACAATGAAGGCAAAATTTCATTTAAACGGAAAATCAGTTTTTATAAGTACCACTTAGTGGTTTCACTATTCATCAAAAATTGAAGTTTTTCAGAAAATTACCAAAAATTCCCCCTAAGCTATATTTGATATTTTGAATTCAAAAATGATGTCTATTTTAAAAAATTCAAAACATATAAGTCACATTAATTAATTTAATAATTAATTCCCGCTGTTATGACAAATAGCGTGTTTTTATGAAACAATAAGTATCAAAAGATTGACACCAGTTTAAGTCTAATTTCAAAGTGAAATTGATTCCAATGACCACCATTGGATTAAATGGTAAAAATATATTCTAATTTTACTTCAAAACCAATTCAAAAGATAATATAATCATATAAATAAATTAGATTAAAAAGCAGTTTTGATGTAAAATGTAGTATTTTTCACTATTCATTAAAAAATGAACATTGTCAGAAAAATACCAAAAATTCACACTAAGTAAATTTTGATGTCCCAATAATAAAGAATAAGTTTATTTTGACAAACATAGTTTATAAAATTGTCAAAAGATAGATTTAAAAAGGGTTTTCCATCATAAGGCAGTAAAACAGTCTTTTAAGAATATTAGTGTATTCCATGCATAAGATTGTATTTACTTTCATTTTAAGCCTCTATAACACTATCTTAATAATTAATAGACATAGATAAAAATATCTATTATTCATTACTTACTTGGGATGTTACATCCTTCACCCCTTTAGAAAATTGCGTCCCTGCAATTTATTTACATATCGAATAAATGGGGGTACTTATCCCTCATTGCATTTTCAGATTCCCATGTTGCCTCTTCCATCATGTGGTTTTTCCACAAAACCATTACCTGCTTAATCACCTTATTCCGTAACACTTGCTCCCTGTGGTCAAGAATCTGGACCGGTTGTTCCTCATAAGATAGGTTCTCTTCCAGCTGAACTACCTCTGGACTCAAAACATGAGATGGATATGGCATATACTTTCTCAACATCAAAAAGTGAAAAACATTGTGTACCTGAGATAAACTCGGAGGTAAATCCACTCGGTATGAAACTGATCCAACTCTCTCCAGAATTTCATATGGTCCAATAAACCTTGGACTCAGCTTTCCTTTCTTACCAAATCTCATCACACTTTTCCAAGGAGAAACCTTGAGAAAAACATGATCACCTACCTCGAAAGATAGATCCTTCCTCCGGTTATCCGCATAACTCTTCTGCCTGCTCTGAGCTGTTCTCATGTGCTTCTGAATCAGCTGAACTATTTCTGCCATCTTTTCTACCAATTCTGGTCCCATCAACTTCCTTTCACCCACTTCATCCCAGAAAGTTGGAGTTCGACACCGCTTCCCATATAATGCCTAAAATGGTGCCTTTTGTATACTGGAATGAAAAATGTTATTATATGAAAATTCAACCAAAGAAAGATGTTGGTCCCAAATTCCCTGATAATCCATAGAACAAGCTTGTAGCATATCCTCCAAGGTCTGAATTGTTCGTTCTGACTGCCCATCTGATTGAGGATGAAAAGTTGTACTAAAATTTAATTCAGTACCCAACGACTTCTGAAGGCCTTTCCAAAAGTTAGAAGTAAACCTGGGATCACGATCCGATACAATGGAGAAAGGAACTCCATGTAACCTGACTATCTCTTTAAGATACAAACGGGAAAGTTGATCAAGAGAGAAAGTATCTCGTATAGCAAGTAAATGAGCAGATTTGGGCAAGCGATCAACAATAACCCAAATTGCATTATTACCTCGAGATGTCTTCGGTAATCCAACAACAAAGTCCATGGATATATTCTCCCATTTCCACTCTGGCACTGGTAAGGCTGAAGCATCCCTTTCGGTAATTGTCACTCTGCTTTAACCTGCTGACAAGTCAAACACTTCACAGTAAAATCAGCAATATCTCTTTTCATTCCATCCCACCAGTAATACGCCCGCAGATCTCTATACATCTTAGTACTGCCCGGATGAACTGAAAACGGAGAACTATGAGCTTCACATAACAACTCTCTCTTCAACTGTGAATCACAAGGCACACACAATCTCTTCCCAAATCTCAAAACACAGTCATTATCAATGTTGAATTCAGGAAACTTACCTTTCTGAACCAGCTCTACCTTTTTCTGCAACTCACTGTCCTGCCTCTGTGCTTGATTGATTCTATCTGATAGAGAAGATCACACTGATACCTGAAACAAAACAGAAGGACTTCCTGCACCAACAACTTCTATTCCAAAGTTCATCAAATCCTTAACCAAAGGATCACATTCCAAACACAACATTTTTAATGAAGCATTACTTTTTCGACTCAAAGCATCATCCACTTTATTTGATTTTCACGGATGGTAATGAATTGTACAATCATAATCCTTGATTAATTCTAGCCATCTCCTCTGTCTCATGTTTTAACTCTTTCTGAGTGAATATATACTTTAAACTTTTGTGATCGGTATATATTTCACACTTTACTCCATACAAATGATGCCTCCAAATTTTTAAATCAAAAACAACAGCAGCTAATTCCAAATCATGTGTAGGGTAATTTACCTCATGAGTTTTCAACTGTCGTGAAGCATAAGCAAATACCTAATCATTCTGCATTAGGACGTAACCAAGTCCTTTCAATGAAGCATCACTGTATATAAGAAACTCACCATTCCTGTAAGGTAGTGCCAAAACTGGAGCATTCACCAATCTTTTTTTCAATTCCTGAAAACAATCATCACATTCTTTTGTCCAGATAAACTTAACACCCTTCTGAGTTAGCTTAGTCATTGTACTAGATAACCGTGAAAAATTTCTAACAAACCTTCGGTAATAGCCCGCCAAACCAAGGAATCTACGAATCTCAGTTACATTTGTGGGTCTTGGCCATTCTTCCACAACTTTTGTTTTTGCAGGATCAACAGTTATTCCATATTTAGAAACAATGTGACCAAGGAAAGAAATTTGTTGCAACCAAAACTCACACTTACTGAATTTCCCATACAATTTATTTTCTTTTATGGTTTGCAAGATAACCCTTAAATGTCTTTCATGCTCCTCTTTACTTTTAGAAAACACCAAAATATCATCAATGAAAACCACCATAAACTTATCCAAGAACTCATGGAAAATTCTATTCATTAAGTCCATGAATACAGCAGGTGCATTGGTTAGCCCAAAAGGCATTACTACAAATTCATAATGGCCATATCTTGTACGGAATGCGGTCTTCAGAATATCTACCTCCTTTACCTTCAGCTGATGGTACCCCGATCTCAGGTCAATCTTTGAAAAAAACTGAGCTCCCTAGAGCTGATCAAACAAATCATCGATATGAGGCCATGGATATTTGTTCTTAACAGTGATGTTATTCAAGGCTCTATAATCAATGAAAAGTCTCATAGAACCATCTTTCTTTTTAACAAATAAAACAAGAGCACCCCATGGTGATGTGCTAGGTCGAATGAAACCTTTCTCTAATAAATCTTGCAATTGCTCCTTCAACTCTAAAAGTTCAATTTGAGCCATTCGATAAGGGGGTTTTGAAATTGTCTTAGCATCAGGAACTAAGTCAATAGTAAACTCAACTTCCCGATCTGGTATTATTCCAGGCAACTCATCAGGAAAAACATCAGGATACTCATTTACCACTGGCACATCATTAATTTGAACAGTTCCTTTATTTTCAACGATGTGTGCAAGGTAACATTCATTTCCATCTTTTACAAGTTTCTTGGCCTCTTGATAAGTTATCAACAGTAAGGGTTCATTCTTGTACACAAACTGAAAGTCTTTCTGAAAGGAAACTTCTTTAGCTCTACAGTCAATCTTAGCATGGTAAATAGAGATCCAATCCATACCCAGGATAACATCAAACTCTACTAGAGGTAGAACAATAATGTTTTCAAGTAGGTTCTTTCCACAGATAAGGATAGGAAGATTCTTATAAATTCTTTTTTCCTCAACATTCCCCCTATGTGTTTTTACCAGAAGTTCAGGAGTCATTTCTTGAGATGGTATTCCCATTTTACTAGAAAAGGTTTCAGAGATGAAAGAATGTGTAGACCCCGAATCAAACAACACACTGGCATAATCTAAAAAAACAAAGTACCTGATACAACTTAATTTGACGGCCCGACATCTAATGAAGTAGTTGCAAAGGATTTCACCACCCCTTTCTGCTTGTAGTCTAACAACTTCCCATCACTCAAGCTCTTTGTCGGACACTCGTTTGCATAGTGACCCATCTCATTGAACTTATAACATTTCACTAACTATAAATCGAATTTGGTCTTACCTTCACCTTGAACCTTTTTAGTGCAATCACGAGCCTTATGTCCCATCTTACCACATCGGTTGCACTTTCCAGAATTCAGAAGACATTCCCCAGCATGCCTTTTGCCACATTTATAACAAACTGGAAACTTAGTTTTCTTACCATCAGACTTTTTTGAAGAATTCTTACCTTTCTCCTGCCACCTCGGTCTCTTCTTTTGCTGGTTGTTATAGAACACTTGATCATCAGAAAACTCCATTTCTACCTTCTCAGCACATCGAACAAGATTTTCATAAGTTTTGAAATCACGAGAAGCTAAAGCCCTTCGATATTTTGGCTTTAATCCTGAATAAAAACGATTTATTTTACTATCAAGGTCTCGGATAAAATTTGGAGCATACCTTGCCAATCGAGTGAACCTTTCTTCATAGGAAGCCACTGAGTCTTCCTCTTACCTCAATTCCAAGAATTACTTTTCCATCCTAAGTCGAACGGCCTTAGGAAAATACTTCTCAAGAAACATACCTTTGAATTCATCCCAGTCAAGAGCATCAATCTCATCGGCGTCCCTGATATTTTTAACCATAGACCACCACTGATCTGCTTCACCCTCCAAA
Organism: Viscum album; assembly: GCA_963277665.1. Taxonomy (NCBI): domain Eukaryota; kingdom Viridiplantae; phylum Streptophyta; class Magnoliopsida; order Santalales; family Viscaceae; genus Viscum; species Viscum album. Next base: position 398,621,028 of record OY728140.1, on the reverse strand, counting down.
CGGTAAATAGCAAGACTAACCTTTTGATTGTCTGAACACCCCATGACATCAAAAATCTTCTCCAGTGCTTTAATACACCCTTCAGCTAGCACAGGGTCAGATGATCCTCTGAATTATGGTGGATGTTGCCTCATGAAATGTTCCACCACTGACATGTTCCTCTGCGGTTGATCTGGCTGATCTCGTGCATGGATACCACCACCATTTATCACTTGAGTCAACTGCGCCATTACTGCAACAAACTGTTCAGTTCCAATTCCGACCATTTCGGGATGCTGATTCGAAAGGTTATTTCCTTCTGTATGCCTTCCTAGCACTTCTTCCCTGTTTCCTCTGCGGAAAACCATTCTGAACAAACATGTCTTAGATGAAGCAACATGGTAATCTTTAAATGCTATATCATTTCAAAAAAAAAATTGGATAATAATTTAATATAATTCTAACTCCTAACGTTATCTAAATCGTCCTTTGATACCAACTATAAGGCCCCAACCTTAAAACTAACTTAATCTTGAGTTATTACAAGATTACACATTGAGGATCTTTTCGGGTTTCGAGTTTTAGATAATTAGATCATAAAAATTGCATTACATTCCACATATAAACAAAGTGGTTACATAAAGATAGTATTATTCATTTTCATCAATGGAAACATATTTAAAATAAACATGGATTCTTTCTTGACACTTCCTTGACACTATCATCATATCATGTACCTTTCCCTTGACCTGTGAAAAACATTTCAAAAAACTTGGTATGAGCATAAAAAGCTCAGTAAGGGATATAAAAATATGGAAAGGAAACATGGGTACATATATACATAAGGATGAGATCATACATTACCAATAAAACATAAGCACTTTCACATACCTCATCGAATCATGAATAAATCATAGAAATCATAAGACATAAAGGTAACTTGAGGCATTCATAACATCCTTACGTAGGGAGTAACCCTCTTGGTTACGTTTGGAATACCCATCACAGTATATTCCCTAAAATATCTTCGGAGAAACCTTAACGTTTCACTCCTTCGCGCTACCCAATGCATTGGAGAGCTATATCGGGCTCACCCGCCCTTAGTTTATCACGGAACCACCCCTCTTCATAATAATGCCCAAGAACCTCAATATAATCGTATCACATAAAACATGCATAAAGGAAACATAAAACTTCCACCTTTCAATCACAAGATATCAATACAACACATTGATATAAAAACATCATGAAAACCATTTTCAATACCAAAATAAAAGAAAATTAAAACATGGTATTTATTTTTCTTTAAAAAAAAAGTATGGCTTGTAGAGGAAGCCGAAACTCAAATAATGGTCATGGCGGCGGAGAAGTTGTTGTCGCCGCATACATACGGAAAAAACATTCCCTTTTGTCGTTTAGTAAACGCTTCGTATAAAAAAGATTCCTTTTGGATAAACGTCAAAGTCAAAGGGGTTTATACACCGTATAAAATAAGGTTGTGTATAAAACAAAATATGCCTCAATGAAAGGAGATTGAGACGAAGTCCCATACCTCGTATCTGACTTGACCCGGCCGTTCTTTAATCTCCTGAATAATAAACTTGAGTTAATCTCTACTTTCTTATGAACCTTTTTCAAGTTCATTATTCCTTTTATACCATGTTATGAACATCATGTAATCATTTAAGTTAATAATGTTCATTTTGTCGGTATTTGGTTCTTAAGTCAAAAAAAGACTTCTTACACATACATGTTGTTAATTTGGTCAAAAGTTCGTTATATCCAAAATGATATTAATGATTTAGATAAAATATATATCATATATATTCATCATATACATGTATTTATAATATTACATCACATTTAGAGGTAAGAAATGAAATGCACCGTTCATTGAGACGGTAAGCCGTACGTACGCATGAACGCTACTTTCATTTCTATTTCGTATTTTCTGGAATGGAATCATAATGATATAAGAGTATATTATAATTCCATAATAACATATATAATATCATTAACTTTATCCTTTATACATCCCACATATGGTATTAACGAATCAAATCACTTTCAGGGGGCGGTAGTCCGCACTTCCTAAAATGAAGATATCGTGTTTACCCATAATGGAAACCATAAAGATATGCCAAAAATGAAAAAAAAAACAGAAGCTTAATGAAAACATAAACATATTATATATCATATATAAAAATAGTGACATCATAATGGTCACCTTTGAAGGTGTTAAATGAGTATTGAACAATCATCGTTTAGGGAGGCAGAATTTTGCCATCCACGGAAACCTTATGTTCTTTAACCATTTGATGTAGTTGTGTGAGAGTGTAGCTCAAATAAATCTTATAACAACATCCTAGTATATCGAAGATACTGGTGTTGTTACAAAAGAAGTAAATAAAAAGAGTTTAGGGGGTTGGAGAAGCAAAATAAAACAAATGAACATGAGAGAATGAATTACCTTTAAAAGTGTAACTCCTTTTAATTTGAGCCTAAAGGCTTCCTTTGAAAGGATTCTGCCCAAAGGGAATCCTCTAGGATGAGGAGAGGGATGTGGAGAGAGTAAATGGGCAGGGGTTGGCCGAGACAAAGGCTTGAGGAGTGTGTGAAATGAGGTAGAGGAGGGGCACTTTTGGAAAGTAAAGATAAGTTACTTTATTTTAAAAAGATTTTCGGATTCAAAAGGACCCACATTGCTATAATTCGAGGATAAGGTCATAAGGATTCGAAATCCACTCATCCAATTGGTTTTGGCCATGTGTAGGTTTTAGATTTTTCATTATCTTTCCTTTTTATTTAAATCGTTAAATAATGAGGTCATTGCTGCATCATCATGATGTCATAAATAATTTAATTTATCTAAGTCTAAAAATTATAAAAAAAATACTATGATATATGAAATATTTTTAGCTTTCTAATGACTATTTATATCCAAAATTATGATCTTTATAACCCCATGTAAAAATTGTTTTCGTAAAACACCTCTTGTTTGTGTCATTTTTACTTTAACATTTAATAAAAAGTTATTTATGTCATTTCCCAACCAAAATGTCTCCATGGGGTCCCCAAGTTGACCCATGGCTTTTCTTGGTCGGCCATGACACAACCAATAAGGTTGGGACATTTGTCTAGGTCATTTCATATTATTAATGCATTATTTATACCTTAAACTACCCTAATTACCATTAATCGCGATTAAAAACTTAATAAGTTACTATTCACCAAAAAATTATTTTAATCACATTGAACCACATTTTACTTCTTAATGACAACCATGTATGTCGGATTTTTGAAATTCAAAACACAATGATGGCAAATTTTCATTTAAACGGAAAATCAGTTTTTATAAGTACCACTTAGTGGTTTCACTATTCATCAAAAATTGAAGTTTTTCAGAAAATTACCAAAAATTCACCCTAAGCTATATTTGATATTCGGAATTCAAAAATGAAGTCTATTTTAAAAAATTCAAAACATATAAGTCACATTAATTAATTTAATAATTAATTCCCGATGTTATGACAAATAGCGTGTTTTTATGAAACAATAAGTATCAAAAGATTGACACCAGTTTAAGTCTAATTTCAAAGTGAAATTGATTCCAATGACCACCATTGGATTAAATGGTAAAAATATATTCTAATTTTACTTCAAAACCAATTCAAAAGATAATATAATCATATAAATAAATTAGATTAAAAAGTAATTTTGATGTAAAATGCAGTATTTTTCACTATTCATTAAAAAATGTACATTGTCAGAAAAATACCAAAAATTCACACAAAGTAAATTTTGATGTCCCAATCATAAAGAATAAGTTTATTTTGACAAACATAGTTTATAAAATTGTCAAAAGATATATTTAAAAAGGGTTTTCCATCATAAGGCAGTAAAACAATCTTTTAAGAATATTAGTGTATTCCATGCATAAGATTGTATTTATTTTCATTTTAAGCCTCTATAACACTATATTAATCATTAATAGACATAGATAAAAATATCTATTATTCATTACTTACTTGGGATGTTACACCGAAGCCTATGCAAAACCCAAATTGACCGAGTCTTCCATGGGTCAAGATATATCCTCATAGGCCTCCACAAATGGTGTCGCATGCCCAATATATACAATTTCTCTGATTCTCTATAAAATTAGCATATAAAAAATTGAGAAGGATGGATGAAAAAAGCATGAAGGGGAATCAGAGGTTGGAATAAAGAGTTATAAGAATACTTCGACTTTAGTCTCGATTCATTGATGAAGCCCGAATCGTGAATCACACTCTCCACAGGTACAATTGACAGAGAACCACAAAATAGGGGAATTGAATAATAATAATATAATCGTAAACCTAACTGGTGAACCACGAACCAGATGCTTCTCATAGATGAATTCCCCACAAATGATAATCCCTTAGACCCTCCTTCATTATGGTGATTCACGTAGTGTACCGCTATGCAGACTGAACTAGGTGCTGCATACTACATCAGTACACAGATGGAACCCAAAGCGGCATGATGGGCCATGTACCACTATGGTACACGATCGTCTATACCCATACCCATGTACCACATCATTATGCGGATGACCCATCTTCCCACATACCACTATGGTATACTGAGTCTCTCCCATCCTGTGTAAGGAACCAGTACGTGGAATGGGGTGTTTTTGAGTATTATTTCCTCCAGTTCCAACCTCACCCCTCTATTACCATCCATTACTCCATGACCATTCCACTAACCAGTACTTCAACATCAGTCCAAAGCCTCCTCCAATGCCACCATTTTCGTATGATTAAACCATCGGGTGCATCAGCGCACCCTTTTGAGTCTACATACCTGATGTGAAAGATTTGTGTATAAATTTTCATACATTTTATTGAGTATTTAAAACATTTTTTCAACAGATACAAGTTATTTTGGAGATAAAATTCTATATTTTGATTATCATAATGTTTTTTATGTATTTCCATGACAAAGACACAAATGGAGGGAAGTTTTATCAAAAAATCAAAACTACACGGCGTGTACTTTAAGACACATGCCCTTACCAGTACCCCGACACAGATTGTCCAGGAAAAGTACATGACCAAGTAGCCAGAAGTCATATACATGCTAGTTACATTGATAAAAAACTATTTTATTGAATATTTTATTGATAATAAATGATATAATTTCCTCTCATTTTGTTAAATATGTTTAATTAGAAAGTATTTGGGATTAGATCATTCATTTGAATATTTGATGAAACTTCCAGTTTTACACTTTATAGTTCACTGTAGTATTTCGATAATAAATATTTTTATATTTATTATTTGAATTTGAAATTTTTTAACAGTGTTCCTAACATAATTATATACAACCTTTATTCAGGACACTAGAGATAAATAGTGCATTTGGTTGTTGAAAATGGGCCATGAAATCAAAGTTGGGCTGGACTCCCCAGAATGGAAAAGATTCTTTATTCCGGCCATAACTCCTTCATCTAGGTCTAGATTAAGCCAAACATTTTATAGGAGATAGGAGACCCATATTCTCACATATTTTCATTGTTTATGTCTGGCCAATTCACGCGTTGTGGTGGTCAAATGGGCGGTATAAGTTGGAATAAAATATTTGGCCGAATTTCCACATTCGCACTTGAAACCACTTGTAACCTCTCCTCCCCTACCCTCTATAAATTGGAGGTTTTCTCATTTGGAGGGGTTGGGACGTGAATTGGGAAATTGATGGAAGAGTAGAAGTGGATCCACTCCAATTATCCAACCAATTCAATAAGGGTAGCTCTTGAAGCAAGGATCCCTTCGACGAAGCCTTCTTCTTCTCCTTCATGTTGTAATGATTTTTTTGTGTAATAAACTTCTTTATTCCTCTTTTATTTCTTCTCTTTTCTTCTACTTTGTTTAAATTTATACTTCTCTTAATCTTCCTATTTGGGATGTAATTCTTGAGTAGAAGCATTATTGGGTTATACCCATTATAAACCTTTGCACATGCAAAACGCTTCAACGATGATTATGCCTCCCATGGAAGAGTAGTTCTTTTTAGTAATCGATCGACCTCTATCCTTATTCATTCATTTATTTTGAATCAATGAGCTACTGTAATTCACATAATATGATCCATGAATTGTTCTTTTAAATTATAAGAAACTAATAAAGCAATTGAACAATTAATACAAAACACGCGAGGTTGAGATTTTATGTAAATTGTGAGAGCGCGATCTTAATCGGTAATACAAGACCACATGGGATAAATTTGTAGAGTTAAAATATAATCCCTAAACACAATTCATCCTCATTTCTAGAATGGATATGTGATATAATTAACCACTTACCATAAGTCATCTTTAGAACAACAATCAAATCAGGGTGATGCGATTGCGTGTTCCGAAGCTAGCCTAGGGTTTAAGTAATTTCATCTTTGTGGTTAAGTTAACTCTCGTAGGGTTTGAGGGATAACAAATTAGGGGATCATAATTAAGTGTATATTGATTTAAATTATAATTATTAATAAGTGAATGAAGATATAGATTTGGATCGATTATGCCTTTTAAAATAGATTTCTAAAAAAAACATCTTCTTGTTGTGTCATTTTAATTGAAATAAATTTCAAAACAAAAAACAAAAAAATATACAATATTCTTCCAGAAAACGTCTTCTAGATTTATAAACTATAAAAAAACCCATCCTTTAAACTAGTATTTTAATTATATTCTATTTTATTTTTATAATACCTTTAATAAGTTGATAAATTCACTTCCTCCTTTGAGAGACGACCTTGGTCAGCCACTCTGTTGCACCTAAGTACCCCAAAATCACACTAATCATTTAAGAGAGCCCACGACAGTGTTCTGTAAAATTTGCGCCGTTTCCGGGGAGGCAACTAATTTATTCAACCATTTAGAGGTATTTATTTTATTTTTCATTTTATTATTTTCTTCACCTCTCTCTTTCGTCTTTCCCCTTTCTCAAGTTTTCATTTTTTTTCATCCTCTTATTTTCTTTTTGGACCATAAACTCAAACTTATCATTTTTATTTTAATATGGTCCACTTTCTTTCTTTTCATATTTATTTGATTTATGAAATGATCTAATCCCGAAGATCTCTTATATCTTGACCCTGAGATTGAACGTAGCCATAGGGCTCGAATCAGACATTCTCAGTCTACGGGGCGTTTCAATATTCAACCAGTTAGTGAATTCCTCTCTTCTGGAAACATTGAAATTTGAAGCAATTCAAATTCAAACATAAAAGAGGAACCAATGGCTGGAAATAATGGAAGTGGACTTAATAGAACCATTCGATAATTGGCTGCACCTGATATTAACTATCAACCAAATTGTATTGCATACCCGAATCTCGAATCAGACATTGAATTGAAATCGGGATTAATTCACCTTATTCCAAAGTTTCATGGATTATCTGGTGAGGATCCCCACAAACACCTTAAGGAATTTAATGTGGTTTTCTCAACCCTTAAACCAAGAAATGTTTCTTAAGATCAAATCAAATTACGAGCATTCCCATTCTCACTTGATGGAGCTGTGAAAGATTGGATGTATTATTTGCATCCTAAAGATGTAACATGTTGGGATGATTTGAAACGTATTTTCTTGCAAAGATTTTTTCCAGCGTCAAGGACCACATCCATTAGAAAGGAGATATCGGGGATCAAGAAATCCCAAGGAGAGTCAATGTATGAGTACTGGGAGCGATTCAAGAAGTTGTGTGCAAGCGGTCCGCATCACCAAATCCGTGAGCAACTCCTCATCCAATACTTCTACGAAGGACTCACACCCATGGAGAGGAGCATGGTGGATGCTACAGCAGGAGGGGCATTAGTGGACAAGATACCAGTAGATGCTCGTGCATTGATCGACAATATGGCCCAAAAATTCCAAAACTTTGGTCATAGAGGTACACCACATGTCAGGGGAGTACATTAGGTAAGTCCTTTTTCTCTTGAAAGTCATTTGATTGATACAAAGTTGGAAGAATTGACCACTATGGTGTGGAAGATTGAATTGGCTCAAAAGACATCCCAACCCCCTCCTTCAAGGCCTTGTGGAATTTGCACTGAGACAAGCCATCCAACTGACTATTTCCCACAACTACAAGAGATAGAGGATTGTGTAGCAGTATTCCCTGGGAGACCATTTCAGCAGCAACAACAACCATATCCCTAAAAGAAGTTTTATTCATTTGCTTCAACATAAAACCAAGGGTGGAAGGATCAATCAGACATGAGGTATGGATCTAGACAACAAAAAAGGCTCCCTTTTCATCAAAACTTCCAGCAGCCTCCACCTTACCAGCAGGGTTTCCAACAACCCCAAAGGAGATTGGAAGCTAAAACAACAACAAGCCAATAATAAGGGAATCCCCCACCCAATGTAGATTCTAACACTGATGATCTTTTGAAGCAAATTGTTCATAATCAATAGAATGAACTGAAGTGTCAAGGTTCAGAGTTAAGGGAGTTGAAGACTCAAATGAGCCAGATTGCCACTGCCCTCCATGAACTAGTGAGTAAGAATTCTAGAAATCTACCTTCCCAATCCACTCCAAATCTAAAGGGGAATGTCAGTGCCATCACATTGAGAAGTGGGAAGTAAATGAACAATACATATGTACCTACCATTCCACCAGGATTCACCTCAACTCCGGAGCAGCCACATTCGAAACCAACTGATGAGCAATCCAAGGAGAAAGATAAAGGTAAGAAAAATATTGATGATGTTCCTCCTAAACCCATTCCTTTTCCATACAGGGTTGTTCAAACCAAGAATATAGATGTAGAAGCAATGCTAAAGTAGGTTTTGGATACATTCAAGTGTGTGGAGATCAACACTCCTCTACTTGAAGCCATTAAGCAAATTCCAATGTATGCGAAATTCTTAAAATAACTTTGTACCAATCGAAGAGGGCTCAAGGGAAATGAGAGGATCAACCTTGGAAGGAATGTCTCAACACTCATTACACTAAATCTAGCAATGCCAACAAAGTGCAAGGATCACGTGACATTCACCATCCCATGTACCATAGGGGAGTTGCACTTCTCTGATGCTCTTTGTGATTTAGGAGCTTCAATAAATGTGATTCCTCACACTGTATTCTCTTATTTATAGGTTGGTGAGTTGAAGCCGATGAGAGTAGTAGTGTATTTGGCGAATAGAGCTATGACATATCCAGTGGGAGTTCTTGAGGATGTACTTGTCCGGGTAAGAGACATGATCTTTCCAGTGGATTTCTATGTTCTTAACATGGAGGACGGTCAGGTAAGTTCTCATGCCCCCATTATCTTAGGAAGACCCTTCCTCAAAACTGCAAAAACTTTCATAAATATCAATGAGGGTACACATTCCATGGAATTTGGAGATGAAGTTGTGATATTTAATGTTATGGACTCCATGAAGTACCCCTCTGAGGACCATTCTACTTTTTTATCTCCCATTTTGAACCACCAAGTAAAAACTCCATGGATTTTGATTGTCCTATGATTTGGGAGATTATGAGTATTGGTTTTGGTTTAATATCTAAGAGAACTTCCACACCTATTTCTAAGGAACAAGACTCTCTAAGATTTGATTTTGGAATGGAATCATATTCTGATTTTGATCATGTGAACTCTAATTACGACATGGCTATTGAGTATGCTGATGGATTTGGTGCTTTATTCTCTGATTATGATGATTTATGTTCTGATACTGATGTTCATTGTGTAGATATGTTTGTTGCATCAATTTCTCCATCCATACATCACCCCCTACATTGGAACTCAATCCATTGCCCCCAAATCATAAATATGCATACTTGCTGAGTGGTGATAGATTACCTATTATCATTGCTAACAATCTCTCTTTTGAACATGAAGAAAAAATATTGAATCTATTGAGAGATAACATCAGGGCGATTGGGTGGACCTTGGCTGACATATCAGGTATTATCCCCTCCATTTTCATGCATAGGATTCTCTTGGAGGATGGGGCTAAACCGGTGATACAGCCACAAAGGAGACTCAATCCCACCCTCCTGGAAGTTGTTAAAAAAGAAGTTGAAAAATTTCTCGAGGCTGGTAGAGTCTTTCCCATTTCAGATTCTCAGTGGGTAAGTCCAATTCTGGTTGTTCCTAAGAAGAGTGGTGTTACTGTTTTTAAAAATGAGAAAGATGAGTTAGTTCCAATGAGGGTGCAAAATAGTTGGCATGTGTGTATTGATTATAGGAAACTAAATTAGTCCACTCGTAAGGACCATTTACCCCTCCCATTTATTGATCAAATACTTGAGAGACTAGCTGGGAAAACACACTATTGTTTCATGGATGGATTTTCTGGATATTTTCAGGTTCCTATAGCTCCGGAGGATCAGGAGAAGACTACATTCACCTGTCCCTTTGGCACATTTGCCTACCGAAGAATGCCATTTGGACTTTGCAACACCCCAGGTACCTTCGAGAGATGCATGGTGAGTATTTTTTCTGATTTTATTGAGACCTGCATGGAGGTATTTATGGATGATTTTATAGTGTATGGTTCTTTATTTTTGGAATGTCTAATTAGTTTGGGAAAGGTGTTGAATCATTGTATTGAGAAGAATCTAGTCCTGAACTTTGAAAAGTGTTATTTCATAGTAGATCATGGCATTGTCTTAGGGCATGTAGTGTCAAAACATAGGATAGAGGTTGATAGATCAAAGGTAGATATTATTTCATCCATACCATATCCTTCATGTGTGCGTGATGTTAGATCTTTCCTAGGGAATGTAGGATTTTATCGGTGCTTCATCAATGATCTTAGTAAGATTGATCTTCCTATGTCAAGATTACATAAAAAGGATTCTGATTTTTGGTTTGATGTTTCTTGAAGGAATTCATTTGATGAGCTAAAACAACATCTGACAACTCCACCTATCATATAGCCCCCACGGTGGGAGATTCCTTTTGAGCTTATGTGTGACGCCTCAAACTTCGCGGTTGGAGCTGTCTTATCTCAGAGGGTGGAAGGACGTTCACATGTGATTGACTATGCATCAAGGACATTGGATTCAGCCCAATAAAACTACACTACCACAGAAAATGAGTTTATTGCTATCATATTTTCTTTAGATAAATTCCATTCATATTTATTGGGCTCTAAAGTAGTTTTTTTTTCTGACCATGCAGCTCTGAGGTACCTCTTGAAGAATCTAGATGCAAAGCCATGACTTATCCGTTGGATGCTCCTAATTCAAGAGTTTGACATCGAGATAAAGGGAAAAAAGGGGTCAGAAAACTTGGTGGTGGACCACATGAGTAGGCTTACTCACACACTAGAGGATGACACCTTGGATCAGGTACCACTTTGGGACACTTTCCCCGATGATCATCTTTATTCCATCTCAGGTACACATCCTTGGTATGCAGATTTAGTTAACTACCTTGTTGCCTATATAATCCCTACAAATTTAAAGAAACATCAAGTCCAAAAATTAAAGAGTGAGTCAAGATTTTATGTTTGGGATGATCCATACTTATGGTGCATGCATAGTGACCAGGTTATTAGGAGGTGTGTTCCTGATCATGAGTTTGAGTTTGTTTTGCAATGATGTCATACACTTGCATGTGGTGGAAACTTTGGACCCCAACGGACAGCTAGGAATGTTTTATACTCTGGATTATATTGGCCTAGCTTATTCCATGATTCCCATGTGTTTTTAAGTCATTATCTCGTTTCCAACACACTGGAAATATTTCAAGGAGACACGAGATGCCACAACAACCCATTTTATTCTGTGAGATTTTTGATGTTTGGGGAATTGATTTTATGGGCCCTTTTCCTAGTTCCTTTGGTTTTTTTGTAAATTTTGGTTGCTGTTTATTATGTGAGTAAATGGGTGGAGGCTAAGGCCACTAGGAATGATGATTCTCATGTTGTTGTGGACTTTGTCAAAGCACAGATTTTTTGCAGGTTTGGAGTACCAAAGGCCATAATCAGTGACCAAGGGACACACTTTTTCAATAGGAATTTTTCTTCCCTCCTTCGAAAGTATGGGGTGACACACAAAACATCAACACCATACCACCCCCAAACAAATGGCAAAGGTGGGGTTTCAAATCATGAGTTGAAACATATTTTGGAGAAAACTGTGCAGCCAAATAGGAAGGATTGGAGAAAGCGCTTGGATGATGCATTGTGGTCTTATAGGACAACATACAAGGCCCCCATTGGTATGTCCCCATTTCGGATTGTTTTTGGGAAAGCATGTCATCTCCCAGTGGAAGTCAAGCATCGGGCATATTGGGCTATAAAGAAATGCAACATGGAATTGGACCAAGATGGAATTCAAAGGAAGTTGCAAATTCAAGAGCTTGAGGAGATTTAACTGTCATCATATGAGAACTCAAGGCTCTACAAGGAAAGATTAAAAGCAGTTCATGATAAAATGATCTAGAAAAGGGAGTTTCATGTTGGAGAGAAAGTCCTACTCTATAGTTGACGACTGAAGTTGATACCTGGTAAGTTGTGTTCCATATGGTTAGGTCCTTATATTGTATCTAATGTTTTTCTTTATGGTGAAGTGGAGATCACACAAGAGGACACTAGAAGGAGCTTTATAGTAAATGGGAAAAATTTGAAGAGATACATTGAGGGACTTCCTACTGATGTAGTGGATTTTATCACACTGCATGACCCCATCATCACTTGAGCACATCAGGCTGTTCCTAAACCTTTCACTTTTATATTATTTGCCCTATTTAAAAATTCTGCATTTCATGTGCATATATCATCTCATGAGTTCACATTGAGTACAATTCAATATTTTAAGTGTGGGGGAGGGAACCATTTAGTTTTGTAATTTCAATTGTTTTCCTGTTTAAAAAAACCAAAATCAAATTGTGTGTTTTTCAAATTTTGTTTGTTTATTTTTCAATTTTCTTTGTGTTTTTTGAAATTTTTGAGCAGAAATGATTCTCATCACAATTTCGAAATGCATATCAATGAGTGAAACAATTTATCCCTTGAAACAAAGCTTAAATAAATGCTAAAATGACTTTGTTTCAAGTTCAAATATTTAGTAATTTCAAGAAAAGTACACTGAATTTTGAATCCCATTCCCCATCTCACTATCTTTATATTTGAAATCACTTTCATGTGAGGCTACTAAACCATTATTTTCATATTATTTACATTCACCTCACTTCTTGAGAGAACTAAACCATGCTTTATTTAACCTGAATTTGATCTATTCCTATCAAAACATGAGGGTTTGAGGTACTTATGTTTAAATGATTGAGTAATTTGTTTGGTATTAAAGCCCCTATTTCAAAGAATCCTTTTTTATAATGGCATAAATTGAATATTAAATCCTTGTAGCCCTTAGAATCTATGCACAGCTTGTTAGGTTAGCCACATTACAAGCCAATTTTCCCTATCCAACCAAATCTTGAAGTTAAATTTCATAATCTAGTGGAGCTTAAGTGTGGGGGAATCTATCTTGTGTTGTGCCACCACATTCTGTGATACTTTGGGTGGAAATTTAAATTCTAAAGAGATGTTGTTTCTACTGAAGAAAGTAATTATATTGAAATCTGTGACTTTTCTAGATCTTTCATGACAAGTGAAGCTATACCTTTTCTGGAGCTTCTAATTGAGGTGGAAAATTGTTCCCATCTGGAGCTTTCAAGAAAATCATGTTTGAGAAGATTGAAATTTTTTATGCTGAAATGATGAATGGTGTAAACCTTTCATGACTTTTCATGATGATGGAGCTGAATTGATACTATGGGGATTGAGGAGAAGACCATATTTAAGTGAAAATTAGATTAATGCAATTTTGCTTCAAAAAGAGTCAAGCCCTCCTCATTCAGCCTCCGAATTTTTTACATCTAAATCCTACCAACCGAAAGCCACAGAACAACCCTGAAAAGTCCTCATGATAAACATATGCCCTTTACTCACATCAGGTAGTGATGTAGGAATCTATCAAGCCTATGGTGACCCTTGTATGAGTTTGTATGAGAAAGACATTGCAAAAAAATGATATTTGATTGATGAGAGAAAATTCAAGCGAGGTAACTGTTTTGTGCATGGGAGGATAAATGAAGTGGAAATAAATTGAATGATATAAATGGAGAACTTGAAATAATGTTTTTTTATGAGGCATGATATATTTTGATTCTTGGTGTGAAATTGATTGATCTTAAGGATATGTGTTTTAAAATTCGTTTTGATTTGATATTGATGTTTACTTGATATGAGGTTTTGCTCAGGAGTGAAAAAGGGTAAGTGTGGGGGAGTTGAAAAAACACTATTTTATTGAATATTTTATTGATAATAAATGATATAATTTCCTCACATTGTGTTAAATATGTTTAATTAGAAAGTATTTTGGATTAGATCATTTATTTGAATATTTGATGAAAATTCCAGTTTTACCCTTTATAGTTCACTGTAGTATTTCAAATATAAATATATTTATATTTATTATTTGAATTTGAAACATTGTAAAAGTTTTCTGAACTTAATTATCTACAACTTTCATTCCGGACACTAGAGCTAAAGAGTGCATTTGGTTGTTGAAAATGGGCCATGAAGTCAAAGTTGGGCTGGACTCACCAGAATAGAGAAGCTTCTGTATTTTGTACATAACTCCTTCATCTAGGCCTTTATTAAGACCAACATTCAATAGAAGATAGTGTACCCATATCTGCACATATTTTCCTTCTGGAAGGCCAGCCAATTCACGCGTTTTGGTGATCAAATGGGCGGTGATATTTGGAATAAAATATTTGGCCGAATTTCCACATTCACACTTGAAAACACTTGTATCCTCTCCTCCCCTACCCTCTATAAATTGGATTTTTTTTCATTTGGAGGGTTTGGGACGTGCATTGGAAAATTGAGGGCATATGAGAAGCGGATCCACTCCAATTCTCCAACCATTTCAATAAAGGTATCTCTTGAAGCAAGGATCCCTTCGACGAAGCCTTCTTCTTCTGCTTCATGTTGTAATGATTTTGTTTGTGTAATAAACTTTTTTGTTCTTATTTTATTTCTTCTCTTTTCTTCTGAATTGTTTAAATTTCTTATTTTATTAATATTCCTATTTGGGATGGAATTCTTGAGTAGAAGCATTATTGGGTTATACCCATTATAAACCTTTGCACATGCAAAAGGCTTCTACAATGATTACGCCACCCATGGAATAGTAGTTCTTTTTAGTAATCTATCGACCTCTATCCTTATTCATTCATTTATTTTGAATCAATGAGATATTGTAATTCACATAATATGATCCATGAATTGTGTTTTTAAATTACAAGAAACTAAGCAAGCAATTGAACAATTAATACAAAACACACGAGGTCGAGATTTTGTGTAAATTGTGAGAGCGCGAACTTAATCGGTAATACAAGACCACACGGGATAAATTTGTAGAGTTCAAATATAATCCCTAAACACAATTCATCCTCATTTCCAGAAAGGATATGTTCTCTAATTAACCACTTTCCATAATCTATCCTTATAACAACAATCAAAGCAGGGTGTTGCGATTGTGTGTTTCGAAGCTAGCCTAGGGTTTAAGAAATTTCATCATTGTGGTTAAGTTAACTCTCGTAGGGTTTGAGGGATAAAAAATTTGGGTATCATAATTATGTGGATATTGATTTAAATGATAATTATTAATAAGTAAATTAAGATTTAGAGTTAGATCTATTACACCTTTTAAAATATATTTTTAAAAAAACATCTTCTTGTTGTGTCATTTTAATCGAAATTCATTTCAAAACTAAAAACAAAAAAAATATACAATATTCTTCCAGTAAACTTCTTCTAGATTTATAAACTATAAAAAACCCCCATATTTTAAACTAGTGTCTTAATTATATTATATTTTATTTATATAATACCTTTAATAAGTTGATAAATTCACTTCCTCCTTTGAGAGACGACCTTGGTCAGCCACTCTGCTGCGCCTAAGTACCCCAAAATCACACTAATCATTTGAGAGTGCCCACAACAGCGTTCTATCATACATCCTTCTAGAAGAGGTTGGTGGATGATATCAATACTACACGACCATGTTTCCGACTGGCCATTACACACCGTGTACGATCTGTATACATGCCATGTGGACCTTCTAGAAGCGGTTTCTGGATGATAAACCATATTACATGCCATGTATTGTGGTTCTATATGTTGTGTACTTCCATATACCAGGTGGTGTCATCTTCCAAGTCAAATACAGCATTTTGGGTCACCTATCGGTGGAGAAAAGATGAGCAAAACAAGTTGACAAGTGTACACTCCATGTACTTTCTAGTACAAGCTGTGTACTACTAAAATCTATAAATAAGATGGTATACCCCACCATTCGAATATATTGGATGTTTTGGGGGAGTTGCTGCCACTTTGGTTTCTAAGAATCCCTCAGATCTAGTTTTTTATTTTTCATTTCAATTATGTAATATATTTTCAACTAGTGTAATTCGTATTTCCCCTTTTCTCCTATTGTATAACTACTACAAATATGGATTTTATCAGTACTAAAAATGGAATTTAACAGTGCTAAAAAAGCGCTATTAATGCCGGCGAAGATAAAGGGGGGTACCCTTTATCAGCTTTCCAAAAAACTCTGATAAAATGGTCTTTTATCAGTGCATTTTTTTAGTGCTGATAAAAGATCCCTTTTATCAGCGCTGATAACAAATAAAAAAATAAATAAAATAAAAAAATAATGCCAATCTGGGGGGGGCTTTTTACACCGCTTGAGCCCCCCTTTATCAGCACTTTCACGCAGCTCCAGTGCCCTCCTGCACCACCTACACCCTTTATCAGCACTAGCTTTATAAATCACCCTTGCGTGTGCGCCCCTACCTCCACCCAGATTTGATCTCGAGACCTCCCCCCTACGCACCTAAAGCCTTTGTCACTCCCCTATATTGATTTGTTCTCTTATTCATGATATATATCTATTTATATATATATTTATTTAGTTATATTTATTCGTATAGTAATATATATTTATATTAATATATATAGATATATTAATATATATATATATATATATTCATATTAAAATATATATTTATAGTTATATTAATATATATATATATATATAGTTATATAAATATATATATAGTTATATTAATATAAATATAGTTATATTAATATATAGTAGTTATATAAATATTCATATATTGGTATTTTAAATAAAATTGATATTCGTTATTATTTAGATAAAGCTGATATATTTTATATGTAAATAAGTTTAATTATTTATTTTAAAAATTTAATTTTTAGGTGTGAATATATAAAAAATATGTACACATAGTTATATATTTTATTATAAATAGTTGTTCATTATAAAAAATGGTAAAATTTAAAAGACATAATATCAATATGAATGTAATACCTTGGAATAAATTCAGTCCCCACCAACCAAATCCAATAATACCCCATTAAACGAGACTCAAAATCCACAAAATGTTAAACAATCTAGGTACCCCGACTAAAAACTCAGTTTTAGAGGCCCTCTGGGCCTCTTTTGGCCTCGAAAAACCATTGACTGGGGTCACCCGGGTCACAACGACATATATCTTGTCGCAGGATTCGATTTGATATGTGGTAGAGCTCAAACGGACACCCGGATCAAAATTTATGGCCGTTTGAAATTTGAGTTCTGTTTTGAACATATTTTGGATATATTTTTTAATTTTTTTTATTTTATTAGTCTTCAAATTGTTACTAAATTACTATTAATCCATAATAAATAGAAAATTATTAATTAAAAATATTTTTTTAATTTTCTTATAAGCCATTTCCACTAAATATCTTATATATTATGTATAATAAGTGTAAATGTATATTTATACTTATCTAAAATATATTTAAAAATTATATATTATATTTATATCAATATAACTATATTGATATATTTATATATTAATATAATATTTTTAATTAAATTTTTTTTGAAGTCGAACCCTTTATCAGCGCTTTTAAAAAAACTGCTGATAAAGCCCCCCCCCCCCCCCTTATCAGTGCTACTAAAAAAAGTGGTGATAAAGGTGGTCCCTTTATCAGCACTTTTTCATTAGCACTGATAAAGGGGTGGCACTGGCCTTGCCCAGTTTTGTGGTAGTGTATCCATGGTAGTGATTGAATTTCGATTCAATCCACACACTGTTACTATGGTCATGAGTTGTTGATTCCCCTCACGTTGGGGTTGTAATAAAGTTCTAGTGTATTTTTGTTATTAATTCGGAATCATTTCTTTTGTTATGATATTTGTCTTTCAATTCCTTTAATGAATGTATTTTCAAAAACCAACCACTGATGTTGTATTATACCAAGAATAGAATCAGCGGAGAAAACTTAAGGAATTGCAGCGGATGAACCCATGACCATTGGGGGGATCCACTGCCACTCATTTTGGGGTAAAATATCCTTAACATGTTTTAAGTTATTTGTTACTGGACCAAGGGATTAATCCTTTAACAGGAAATTGATTGTATTTTAAACCAAGAAGTTTCAATTTATTTGAATCCCACTGGAAAATTGAATATCATTTAACAATCGTAATGCTAAGGAATGAAAAAATAAATAGAACTTAATTAAATTGAAACCCTGACGCGTGTGTGTTTTCTTATTGTTCTTCCCTTCGTCTTGATTTCTTTCATTTGTTTGAAATCTAATCAATAGTTTCCTTCACCCATTCGTGTCGGGATAAACATCTTAGGCTCGATAGCATGCATTGCTCAATACTGTTTCTCTTTTTCCCCATGGGATTGGACCCGAATGCCACTAGGTACCCAGTAGTTCGTACAGAAGGGAACAAAAAAATATTCTAATTTTTCACCCCATGCCTTGCGATGGGTACGGAGTGGTCAAATTATGGTGTCGTTGCCGGGGATGGAGGGAAATGGGATCAGTATACGTCCGAGTCCAGGGTAGTTTACCCGGAGTTTTTTTTATTTTTCTCCTTTCTTTTCCTTGGGTCCCTAAATCCCACATCCCATGGAATATTATCCAACTGGGGGTGGTATACGTCACCTAGAGAGGATTTTTATCTGCATGATCGAGTGATGTTATACCCCTACCCGGACAAATAATATTCATATATGGATTACGGGTTCTAGTATGAGGAATACCCATGAACATCCTTCATCCATCCCTCTTCCTCTTATCCTCTAGAATCATTTTCAGGTAATACCGAAAGAATCATATCGATGATGGAAGTATTTACCACATGTTAGTTGGACCAAACCGAAAGGTTGAGTCGACTTGGAAATATGGTAGAGCAGCTTTCTGAGATAATCTTCCATTTGGATCCCCTGATTGAGTTTGAGGAAGAGTGTTCTAATTTACTTTCAATTGAGGAATCTTGCTATGGTGTGGTCCATGCAATTAAAACATTAAACAATTTAGAAATCCATTTTCAAAACATGTAATTTGAATATGGGGACACATCATATATTGTTTGTACTGGTTTTAATTTCTTGTTTATTTCAAAATCCTCGTTTGACGATAAGTCTTCTTTGGAGTCTACCTGTTATAATTTTAAGGTTTTTAGTGTCTCAAAATAGGAACCTCAGGTGGTGGAAGACGTACATAATCAACCTAAGAAGAACATCCACCTTCGGCATTGACTGGAAAAAGATCATGGGTAATACAAGCCACCACCCAGACCACCTGAAGGTCAAGAAGCATCATTGCGCAAATATGAGGGCACTAGACACATGTGGTGGTTCACATTGTAGAAGCCACATCTGCCTTCAGATTACAGGTAAGTACTCGTAACTCAAGTCGATCCAATGACCTAATAAAAGGTTCTTTATGGGAGGTAACCCAGATACTACACACTGTGTACCACCTATACACATGGATCATATAGATTCTTTTTATTTTAAATTATTAATGTTATATCTTTGTAGATTAACTAATTTAATTAACATGGATGATGTCGGTGTTGATGGTAAGGTCACTGGAGTTTATCTGAGCTGTCACCGGTTTGAATCCATCCATACCTACCTTCTGCATGGGGTTCATCCTTTTTATACTCTTGTTTACTTACATGGTGTGTGTGGTATTTTCATAGTAATATATAAGTTGATTTAAATATAATAAAACACATGATGGGGATGGACCAGTTGGCCAGGGTCATAAGCCTGTTCCAAAAGACTTGAGTTCGAATCCTGACAACCGTCCCATTTCCATCATTTTTCTTTTTAATAAAACCACATGGTGTGTATTGTGATATATTTCATGGGATTCATATTTTCATTAATAACTAAACAGATATTCAAAATAAAGAAATACATGCGGGTGAAGTTGGAAGATTGGCGGAGTCTCGAGCCTGAATTCACAAGACCCGGGTTTGAACTCAGCTAATCTCCCTACTTCATCCCTTCAATTCAAAATAAAACCACACACTGTGCATTTTATTTCTCCCGTGTAGTATAGGCCCTATAAATTAAATATATATAACTAATAAACATGAGAAGTAGTATAACCCTTGCTACATTGGTTGAGGGATTCTGTTCAGAACAACCGATCACCGGTTCGAACCTCACCCCAAGCACCAGACGAAGTGTTGTACTTCTCTTTTTCCTATTTTAGAACACACCGTGTGTATTTCCCAATACATTACCTTTATAGATTTATTTTTAGTAAATAATAATTTCTTTTTTTTGATAATTATTCTTATTAATTATCATATAATTTTCATTAATAATTATATTAATTTATCAAAAAAACAGTGTTACATGGTGTGTGGATTCTGGTACACGCCGTGTATATCAAGTATAAAGGCCACACCCTACCCGGCCTAAGGCCATGTCGTGCAACCCCCATCCCCTCTATTTATTATCCCGCACACCATCCACCCTCCTCGATCTGAATCTACATATTTCGTGTGTTTTAGCTTCTGATTTATACTACATTTTTATCCTTGGTCCATGTACACCCTTATTCACCTTTCGTTTCCCTGTTTTAATAGGGTTTAGGGAGATTTATAGATCAGCTGACTATTCAACTTCCCATGCAGCACACGGCTTGCACGAAGAAGAACACACACTATATACTTCTTGCACATAGACACACACCGCATGTTATCCCAATTTGGTCGATACATAGCGTGTACGTTCGGTACACGCCAAGTATTGTGCCTCCCCTAGCCTTCTTCCCCAGCCCGTGTCCTCTAGGACAAGGGAGATTTCCCTGTGCCCATACATATCGTGTCTATTCGGGATACGTCGTGTCTTCCAACCCTATGGAGGACCCCGTGTGGAGGGTGTATATGCTTCACAACCCATGATTACACACACGGCGTGTACTCCTTTCCACACACTGTGTATGGCCCATTTCCCCAACACTCATCGAGCCGTGTCGGCCTACTTACACGGGCATCACCCCATGTTGGGATAGATGGTGTGTACACTCTGATACACACCATGTTCTCATATTTGTCTGTCAAATGTCATCACAGCATGTCTATCTAGGGTACACTAGTTCCTTCATAGATCCTATTATACATCGTGTACCATGGAGTTACACACCGTGTTCTACTATATTTCCAGTTTTCTCACATTTTCTTATTTTTCCTTTTCTTTTTATATTATTTTATTTTATTTTATTTTTAGTCAATTTACGAATGACTCGGATCCAGATCATGGGAAGAAGACTGCTTCCGCTGCTGAGGATGAGTGGCCTCCTCATCGTCGGATTCGTCTTCGACCTTCCAAGTGGCTAGCATTGGATTTCCCAGTCTGCTAGCCCCCGGCATTGGCCACTCTGCCTCCTCTTCTGATGCCACATCCATCATCACCCTCTACTGACTCGGAAGTTCCTGGGGTACCTACTACTACTAATCCTTTGGCCGCAACCCCATCCACTATGGATGTCAAGATCTCTGATGCGGCCACACATTCCAGCTCCCTTCCCTTAGAGTTTCCCTCTATGAAAATTGTTGAACTGGCCGATCCAGCACCTCCATCTACCGGACCGCCCTCTGAGCTGGCTGAGGTATCCACTGCTCCACCTCCTATTGTAGTAGTGGGACCATCTTCTTCGACACTAGCCGATCCACCACCGCATGCACCGGCTACTGCCCACCCTCCACTGTATCCCTGCCTGGTCTTTCCTGAGGATCATCCTGCGGTAGAGTGATTGTGACATTTTCCCTCCACACTATCCAGCTGAGCGGCCGCTGCCTTGATATTAAAGTTCCACAGAACCTCGTTACATGAGAGGAGATAGAGGATCTTCTGGGATATTCTCATTTCTTGGACACTTTCCAAGTCAACACTCCTACATATCACGATGGGTACAGAAGTGGTCAAATTTTGGCACCGTTGTCGGGGAATGAAGCTGGGTCACCCACGTGATAAACCCATGACCATTAGGGGAATATGCTTCCACTCATTTTGGGGTAAAATATCATTAATATGTTTTAAGTTATTTACTATCGGTCCAAGGGATTAATCCTTTAACATGTAATTGAATGTCTTTCAGACCAAGAAGCTTCAGTTTCATTTAATCCGCATGGAAAATTGAATATAATTTAATAATTGCAATTCTAAGTTATGAAAAATTTAATATACCTTAATTAAATTTCAACCTTGGAATGTGTGTGTTTTCTGATAATTCTTTCCTTCGTGTTGTTTTCTTTCATTTGTTTTTCAAACTTTTTTCAAACTATAATCAATAGTTCCCTTCCCCCATTCGTGTATGGATAACCATCTTAGGATTGATAGTGTTCACTGCTCAATACTATCTCTCTTTTCCCCATGGGATCGACCCTGACGGCCACTAGCTACCAAGTAGTTGGTACATAAGGGAACAAACAAATATTCTAATTTTCTACCCCACGCCTCACGACGGGTACATATGCAGAACATTGAGCTCTTGACCTATATCTTCTGGCATGACTACCCTGACCTCCCTTGTATAGCCACCTCCTATTTACACTCCATGATCCAAGGCCATCAGGTCAACCTGAATAGAGGTTTCTACATCAACCATTTGGAACACCATTTTTTGGTTTTTGAGCCGTCTCTCCCTCATGAACACTTGGGTTCTATTCATCATATGGACTTCCTCATGATTATCCGCATGAGTTTGGTCGTGCATCTAGGTGAGCACTTTGTGATTGTGAAGGATTCCCTTGCTTTTGGAGGGGAGAGGGCTGACCTACTTGCTCCCACTAGTGTCACTGCTCCGGATCCACCCCATCCACCTGTGGATGTACCCTCCCCACCCACCCCCTTCTTCTATACTTCCTTATTTTTTAACCATTACATCTTCTTTTGTGCCTTCTACCACCCCACCTCCACCTACATCCTCAGTCCATATCTCCTTCACCCTCCTCCTAACCGAGATGGAGCGCCGCTAGGATACTATGGCACATACTCTTGGGCAGATCAAGAAGATGTTGGGGCTTCTTCTTAAGCATCATGACATTCCACTATCCCCAGAACCTGCTTCTACCTCCGCTCATGGACCTTCTTAAAAAGCTCCACGGACCTTCACAGGTCTGGCCACAAATTCTGTCCACCTATCCACTACTGGCCAAGCATCTATCACTTCTGGTACTAGTCTGGATTTCACTGCAGAGCCTTCTCTTCCTAGTGCAGATCCTGTGGCTCTAGCTACAATGGCTTATATTTCGAGTGCGACTTCCATTCCTCTAACTTCCACGACTGCTGATCCTTCTCTATTGGTTTCTTCTATACCTGATGATGCCTCTTCTGAGGCCACCCATTGACTGGATTTTTGCACTTTAGTTACATTCTATATATTTTTGTGTTATCTTGTAATTGTGTTATATTGTGTCTGCTTGCAGTTTTCTCTCTCCATGACCGTCACAGGTACCCTGGAGCACTTTGGGATATACTTTTCCACCAATTTTAGTATTTTTCACCTAGAAAAGAGGGGAGTATTATTTTTTAGGATTTCCTTCACTTTTTATTTGTAGTTTTACTTCGTCCATTGATTCCCCTTGTCCTGGTCCACTTTTGTGTCCCCACATCACCTTCTTCTCCTTTGTGTGGCACTTGGGGGACCATGTTCCATATTAAGTATGGGGTTGCATCTCCACATACACTAATCTCTTTCCCTTGAACTAATCTAGGAGACATCATTGATAATTGATATATTTTAAAATGTGGAAACTTTTTTCTGTTAATTATAATTATAATAAGGAAATAGTTGATAATTTTAGAAGTTACATTCTTATAATAAAATTGTAACACCATATTTTAAAATGATTGCTGATATGGTTTAATTTCATACTTAAATTCAAGGCTATTTTCATTTATTAGACTGATCATTTTTATTCATTCCATGACCTGATTGACCCCTCTACTTTTTCCTCATTCGTGAAATGTATTTTAATACTTTTTGACATATTCTTTCTTATAACCTCATTATTGAGAGATTATTGGGATATGCATGACTACCATATTTTTCTAGTTTTTCTCTTCAAACTGGAATATTTTTGAATCACATTAATATGATTGAGGCATTTGATTGTTTTTCATCCCCTTAGATCTTGAGACCTACCCAATATCTAATCTTCAAAAACCCTTAGAAACCATGAAATTACTTATAGGAAGCTTAAATACAAGACAAGTTTTACCTTCCTACCCTAATTCTTTTATAATTTTTCATGATTATTCACTTGAGAATTAGTGATGGATTCCTGGGTTTTCATGGTACATTTTGGTGATCAACCATGAGCTTAAGTGTGGGGGAGTTTGTCACTTGTTCATTTGGGAAAAAAGGGTCCAAGAGCCTACTATCCATTGTATTCTTGTTGGTCCCTCTTGTTGTAAATTCATAAAAAACCAAAAAGAAAAAACAAAATAATAATAATAATAATAATAAAGAGTGAACAATTTCATTCATTACAATTTACTGATGGTTTATGGCCTCATTTTTTGAAAGATACTATCATAGTGATGATATCCTTTTTAGAGATCTTGGTTGGGGATGGATTTTCATTAAGCATTAATTTTTTAATATCATGCATTTTTTTATAGGAATTTAGCATCCTTCTTCAAGCCTCTGAGATTATTTTTCACATTATTACCTACCCACCCTTATCCTCATAAACATTTTAACCTTGATGAAAGGCCTCATGATTTTTGTGATTTAAATTTATAAAGTAGAGAATGAGAAAACTCACAAGTCTATGGATAGAGTTCATATACTTAAGATCAAGCACAAATTTGATAAAATGATCTTGAATGGTGAGAGTATAATTTTTTGGTAAGGAAAATCATCAGGTGGAATGTGTAATTGTGAAATGTTGAATGATGTGCATAAAAAAGAATGAATGTTTTAAATTAAACTATAAAGAAGACATGATTAAGGTATTATTGAAATTTAAATATGTTTTCTGTATTTAAAAAATCCTTTGTTATTACTATAGTATTTATAAGAATAATTAATTTGAAAGAATCCCTTTTTGGAATATGGATACTATTAATTAGATATTGAGATTTTTGTTTGAGGACAATAAAATGACTAAATATGGGGTTGTTTGAAGTACATGATTTGTGTATACATTTTCATACATTTTATTGAGTTTTTAAAACATGTTTTCACCAAATAAAGTTTTTTTGGAGATAAAATGCCGTAATTAGTTGATCATAATGATTTTCAGATATTTCCATGCCAAAGACAGAAATCTGGGGATGTTTTATCAAAAATTCCAAACAAAACGGTGTGTACTTTAAGACACATTTCGTCTACCAGTACCCCGACACGGATTGGAAATGCCAAGTACATTCCGAAGTAGCCAAAATCCATATACATGCTGTGTACATCCTTCAAGAAGCAGTTGGTGGATGAGTGCAAGACAACATGACCATGTTGTCGGCTGACCAATACACGCCGTGTACGACCCGTATACACACCGTGTGGACCTTATGGAAGGGTTTTGTGGCCAATGAACCATATAACATGCCATTTATGGTTGTGCTACATGTTGTGTACTTCCACCTACAAGGCGGAGCCATGTTCAAAGTCAAAGATGGCATGTTAGGTCACATACCAGCAGAGAAATGATGGGAAAAATGCAATGACAAGGGTACATGTTGTGTACTTTCAAGCACACGATGTGTACTAACAAATTCTATAAATAATGGGAAGACCCCCCCCCCCCCCCCCGTTCAAATATATTGGATTTTTTTGGGAGGTGCTTCCTCTTTGGTGTCTAAGCCTCCCTCAGATACAATTTTTTAGCTTTCATTTCAATTATATAATCTGATTTCAACTAGTGTAATTATTCTTTCCCATTTTCTCCTCTTCTATCCATGGTAGTGATTGAGTTTTGATTCAATACACACACTATTACCATGTTCATAATAGGTTGATTCCCCTTGTGTTGGATTTGTAATAAAGATCTTGTGTATTTTTGTTTTAAATTCTGTAGTAATGATTTTGTTATGATATTTGTCTTTCAATTCCTTTAACAAATTTATTTTTAAAACCCAACCACTGATGTTGTATCAGACCAAGAATAACATTAGCGTTGAAAACATAAGGAATTGTAATTCCCATGGTAAGTGGAGTCATGAAGGGTCTCCCCACAATGGTTCGGGATTCGAGAATTCCTGTGGGTCTACATTCCCATGGTAACCCGGAGACCAACCTTGGGGTGTCGATGTGAACCTCCCCGTTCTAGGGATTAAGGGTGATCACTCACTTTTACATTCAATGAGGAATAGTGATCAGTCAAAGGAGTTATGTTCTCTCCCCCGTTTGATGAGGACTAAACTCCTCCCCTTCCCAGAATGTATTATGGGGCCCTCATACTTAGTTAAGTCCCCAACGGTCCAATGCCAGGTTGCATGACCTCTAATTTCATTTCACATGGAATGGTTAATCACTCCACACCCTCGAGCACCGTCACCCCGACCTCTTCCACTATATGCTCTCCCTCTCCCACCAACATGAGTGGAAGCATGTGGTTGGTTTGATCTCTCACATCCTTTTGTTCCTCAGACTGATCATGACTCTCGTGGTCTTAGAGGTTTGTGAATATTACAACATCCACACCATCTAAACTATGAGAACTCTGATTCTTGATCAAACTAAGATACTTAGGATTCCTTCCCAATGGCCCGATCTCAAAAGGGTTCCTATCCATAAAGGGTCCACATGATCATGTCTCATCAAATGGGAAACTTCAATGTGTAAGACCCACACAATTTGTACTATGAGAACTCTGATTCAAGATCAATCCAGGATATGTAAGACGCATATTTGAAAGCCCGAGCTCAAAAGGGTGACCTCCTATAAAGGGTCCGACCAACCATGTCCCCTCAAATACACAACTTCCATGCATAATCCCCAGTAGTTCCGAACTATGTGGGTTCTGATTCCTCTCTCGAGGATACGTAGGAAACCCATCTTATGGGTCTGAGACCAACAACAAGTCACCTTTCATCCCCACTAGATGATGATAAACTCCAGAGCACCTTAATATATGGATGAAGTTAGTATCACCTATGTTGCATCAAATATATTCATTCCTACGACGATCTTGCAAACCTAGGGTAGCCCATTGACACACTCTTTGAGAATGAACGAAGGATTCAGGAACATATGAACATGACTTAAATCTATAAGAGAGTCTCGTATCAAGAAACAATCCTCCCCCAAAAGGGTGCGGTGAGCCTTATGTCCCATCCTCTCAACCAATGAAGTCCTTAAGTGTCGTTGGTTGAATCATTAATCAACGAGAGTCGTCCTGTGAAAAGTAGGTCGATGAATCTTGGATACTAGGGGTGTTGGGCATTCTTGGATACATGAATAAACTCGTTGGAGACCATATGAGAAATTTATATCTAAGGAGGACCAATTTCAAAAGTACTTGACCCCATGAAATCTCCCATTGGGATCATTTTATTATGGTACCTCCTTCTCAATGTGAAAATGGTGAATTACCCGGTCATCATAAGGTTAATCCAACCTCCCTTTAAAGAATAATGAAGCAAGATATGTAGAAATAAAAGAAATGCGTATTTTGATGAGAACTCATCTCTATAAAAAAAGGGATGGGTGATGATCCTCGTCATTCCATTTCCTCTCCTCCTAAAGTGTGCCACCTCGGAGGTGGAGTAAAAAATGGAGAACCCAGCGTGAATCCTTAACCAAGGTGGCAGTTCTACCCTAATGATTAAAGAAAAAAGGACATTGTACGTCGGAACATTTTTTCTGCCCTAGTGCGCACGAAGTGTGCCACCTTGGAGGTGGAACAAAAATGGTGAACCCAACATGAATCCATAACCAAGGTGGTTGTTCTACCCCACTCTAGACCCTTCACCCCGCAGTAAAAGAAAGGGGGAAGGAGGCCAAGATGAATCGCTAAATATTCATATGTTTAAAATAATGCTACTTTGACGAGGTTTTGTGGTCTGTATGTGATACATATATATTTCAGGTTCCCACAGAGCAACCTTTGATCAAAATGAAATCCTAATGACCAATAAAGACACACAATTCATCAATCCCACAGGAGGCTAGGGCCCTAACGAAGAGCAGGACCCCATCACCTAATCAGCATATTTAATGTTGGGTATCCAACACGCTGATTAGGGAGTACCATCGAAATGGTACTCTCCCCATGATGGAGGCCACGAGACATGCCCTCCATTCTACGAAGGTCCTCCAGCCAACTCTTCAGCCACTGCCAGCACCCCATCACATGGCGTCCCCAGTGGTTGTCTCAAACCATTTCAGGAGCCTGTCCCCAGAAAGTGGAAATTAGTACCTTCCCTAGCTTAGGTAGGCATATGAAGTCAATTAGACAACTTCATCTCAACTGCACAAGGGTACTACCCACAATCCCTCTCTAGAGAGCATCACCACTGTTTGGCGATGGAATTGGGGATGACCTCATTTGTTTAAGGTTTAAATATTCCAATCAGTTTCTAATGGGTTTTTTCATAGAACCGGAAACATCCAATGATTCTATATCCATTTGGAACAACTTTCCAAAGGTAGGAGCTCATTAGTTGTGGACCGATGAGGCTTAAGAATATTAATTGGTCCATAGGATGGGAGGTCGGACTCATCACACCTTTCTGAGGGGAATTATTGTCTACTCCAGGACTCTCTTTATAGATTAATGTTATTAATGTGAATCCTTATTACATTACCAAGTATGAAAATGATATTTCCTTTAGATCTGACAATCAATGATTGATATGTAAAAGATTTAGTGATTCTTTTATATGTATTCAAGGTTATTCATCGATAGAGAATCATCTGTATTTGTTAGATATTCTTAGTCAATGGTATCCTTAAACACATTATATAGAAATATCTTGTTCATTATGATACCCACACTAGATTTAAATCCACTCAGCGGGGCACTTGAAGTTTATTGTCCTTTAGAAGGATATGGATTATTTCAGAGTTGGGATCATACCTGCAGATGGGCTACCTACTTATCCTTTGTTTTAGAAAAGGAATCATAACCCACATAGTTCGAGTAAGGGATTATGAGGTTTAAGAATGATTGATGGCTCAAAGAAAGATGTCATAATTACTTTTACACTCTAAGCTCACGTGAGTCAAGCTCGGTGTGAGAAACAAGAGGTATTGGTAAAACTAGACAATTGTGGCACGAAAGATGCAATCATAAGAAATTATGTGGGGAATATTTATGTATGAATGCCCAGATAGATGAAGATTAGGATTTAGAAAAGTTAATTAAGACTGGTTAAGAGAAATAATAACTGGGGATTATTCTTGAAAAGGAGGCCCAGGTTAAAGGGATTTGAGAACTGGGGCTTATTCCGGAGAAAGAGGCCCAGGTTAAGTGAAATTATTATTAGGGCTTACTCTTAAGAAGGAATCATAGATTTGGGAACTTGGGGATTACTCTTAAATTGGATTCCCATATTAAATATCTTGGACTGGGGATTACTCTTGAAAAAGAAGCACAGGTTAAGGGGAATTATGATTGGGGCTTACTCCTAAAGAGGATGCCCAGATTAAATATCATGGATTGGGGATTATTCCTGATAAAAAGGCCCAGGTTAGGGGAACTTTGACTGGGGATTATTCCTAAAAAGGAGGACTAGGTTAAGGGGAATTATGATTGGGGCTTACTCCTAAGGAGGATACCCAGTTTAAGAGAATTTGGAAACTTGGGATTACTCCATAGGAAGATGCCCATATTAAGGGACTTGGGGCTTACTCCTAAGGGGGATGCCAAAATTTGGGAATTTGGGACTAGGGATTACTCCTGAGAAGGAGGCCCAGGTTTAAAGATATTCTCATCGTAAAGGATGAGGCTGAACGAATGAAATCTCTCACCTTAGTGACATGAAGACATGTAAATCACTAGGTTTTGAGAGATGTTCCACAGAATTCCTTTCAGAAAAGGAAGACAATCAAGGAAACATGCCATAAAGGGCTTTGAAGAGTTTCTTGAAGACTAAATCTTGAAGAGGAAAGGTGGATTTGAAGAAAACAAGTGAATTGGTAGGAGGGTTGCCCAAAAAGAGAGAGGCGTGCAAGTCCTGCATGGGCGCACTGGTCCTGGTCGCGCAGGTATACCTGCGCGACAAATAGGTACATGTGCGATGGTAAACCCATAGGTTAATACTTGGGTGAGGCTTGGCTCAAGCCCTTATTATTATCCTTAGGGGCTTCCAAAAGAGTGGCGCGTAGGTTCTGGTGAAGGGACAAGGTGACACGCATGTGTCTTCTTTTCTCTTAAGGGTTTAGACACTTAGGCGCGTAGGTATTGATGAATTTCAACACTTAGGCCCAGTTCCCCCTCTTTAGAGCTTCCATTCTAGGTAATAAAATACCTTATAAGTGTTTGAAATACTTTCAGAAGAGACTACGACGCTATGAGCTTAAATATCGCTTTTGGAATTTTCCGTCCTCGAAATGGGGGGCCCACACGGGGTATTTATAGGCTGCTGAATACCCTGGGAGAAAGTAAAATAGGGCACGCAGGTCACCTGTGCACCCAATATGTGGCACGCAAGTAGACTTGTTCAACCATGATTAAACTTGCACGACCCAAGTGAAAACAAATCCTCTTTTATGCCTTTGTCAATTTTTGATGTTTCTTCAAAGGATGAATCAATTTGTGTTAAGGTATTTTTCCTTTTCATTCGTTAGACTCTATGACGGAATGAAGCGTTAATAAAAGCCCCCCTCAGAGTTGGATTTGAAAGGAATGAGGATGTGACTTTGAGGTACTGAAGAAAACCATGGAAGGGCGGCACTCAGGTTCTGAGTGCATAGATATCGGCGCGCAGGTGAGAGGCGCACAGGGGTGCAGCATGACCTATAAATAGGCGGCCATTCTTGCTCAAATAAAATGGTTCTCAAAGATTCCTGCTCTCACTGCACAAGTTTCCTTCATCGCGCAAGTGTCTTGTTTTCCACGGTTCAGTGCTTCTGTTTATGTCGTGTTGCTGCAGAGGTATTTTGACCTGCGCGGTGATACATCCGTGCCAAAATTGGACTTGCGCTCCTTAATTCCTTTGTTATTTTTTTCGAATTTCTTCATAAATTTTATGAAAAATCGACCCAATTAAGAGTTAATTATTTGACCTTTGAGCAGATTCAATGGCTCCTAGAAGAATTAGAATGGCTGATGAATGGGCTAACAAACAAATTGATGATATGATGAATGTAGTTGGCCATGATTACTATACTGTCTGCAACTGCACTCTTCCAGACATGGACAAGTATTTGAAGAAGTATCATCTTAACTTTACAGAGAGCATCTACTTGCCTTTGTATGGGTATGGTCATCTTCAAGATGTCAACATTCCAGAGGCAAAGAACTATCTCCCACATTCTTGGTTTCAGAATTACACCAATTTTGCTTCAGAAAATATCTCAAGTGGAGGAGAATTTGCAAATACTAGAATAGTGGAGAAGGCCTATATGATGCATCATAGTCCTTGTGCACCAGATCTGAAACCTCACAAGCCCGAGCTGCAACCACATTGTTATCCTTAAATCTTCTGAAATTCTCAGATGGATCAATCTAAAGGCTGGAATAAGAGTTGGGACTTCTATCTTGGAGGAGGTGTGAAGCAAACATGGATGTGGGAATACTGGGTGCGACAAAACTGTGTAGAGTTTGAGGAGTATTTGAAAGGAGATACGATATATGAAGCCATCTGGGCTGAGCAGACATATGTTTACAGGAATGATGATTTTTTGCCGAAGATAATCAGCCGTTGGAGCCCAGAAACCAATTCTTTCCATCTGAATCATGGAGAAGTATGCATCAGTCCATGGGATGTCTACAAGATCTTGGGGGATCCAATTCTGGGTGACATGTAGGATGAATTCATCCCTCCCAAGGCAACTTGGAATGATTCTGAGAAGACTCCGGTTTTGGCTCATGAATTATTGAAAATTTTCCATAAGCTCAAGAGTTCTAAGACCTCCAAAAATCATTCCAGAAATGTTATTCATCTATTGGAGTGGATGGATATGTTCATTACCAATAATGAGGAGAAAGATTCAATGGATAAGGGGCCCACCTATACTCATCCTACTACCTTCCCCAGAACAGAGAAGAGGGGTGCTCTTGGCACATTCTGGCCGAACCTAGAAGCAGGGGAATTTGAGAAGTTGGGGTATAAAGTGAATCATAGAATCCCAAAAAAGACCCGTCTGGTGGGCTTCTTAGCCTTGTGGCTAAGTGTTTATCTTCTTCTAGTCAAGGATTCAAAGGGAGGCATCAGGCCAGGGACCTTCATTTTGGAAGCCAAGTTGGATGAGAAGAAAATGGCTGGGTTGGCCACCCCTATTTTGGTGATGATTCACAGGAGATTACTCCATGTCTTTATGGGTAAGTCTCCTTTGAGAATAGCGGACCATAACAAGTTTTGTGGGGATGGATCACCACTCATTTCAGGACATATAATGTACAGAATGGAGTATAGGTTCTTGGAGGTTCTTTCAGGCCATCAGTGTAGGAATTCTCTAGAATTGCTCAGTTAGCTCTCAACATCTATGATATGAAGGTGAGGTTGACCATGTACAAGGAATTCAATTTCTTTCCTTATGGAAACCCGCCAACCAAGTGGTTTGTTGATGATGGAATAGCCGGCCTGGAATTTATGTCGTACATGCTGGCTTGCAGAGATGGTGTGCTGGCCACCAGGATTGACGGAGAGATTATATGCGAGGCCTATGCTCTATATAGATTTGCATGCCAATTCAAGTGCCTACAGCAGACTTCTGTATCCCCTCCTGTGCATGTCAGGTCAGAGCAGTATCTGATGGTTTCCCGAAAACTATGGTTGCTAACATATATGGATAATATTGGGGTAGTGTTTGATCTACCAATTGACAAAGCAGAAAGTAACTTGACTACATGGTATGTCGATAACTGGATAGCATCATACCCTGGAGGGGTACTGAATCGTTTGGTTTATCAGGTGGGAAAAAAGAAAAGAACCATAGATAAAGAAACCCTTCATCAAGAAGGTGATGCTTCCCAACCTGGAGCTGATTCACCAGGTTCCTCACCTAGGGCTCACTCATCGAAATCCCAAGATGGGGATAATGAGGCACAACATGCGGCAAAGCGGCCTCGTGCCAGATATAAACCTCATGTCAGAATCAAAAGACCAACTCCATTAACTCCTAGTGAGTTACTTCATTGGGGAAATTTAATCACCATTACTTTATAGAGCAACAAGTCTTATTTTATTATCCTTTATCTATAGTTGCAGGAGTTGGGAAGAAGCTGAAGTCTAAGATTGTAGGACCCTCCTCATAGACTTCTAGTACAAACGCTAAATATTTATGACCAGAGGCTATCCAGACATGGTGGAGTTTATATTGCAATACTAAAACCACATGGATGGATTTATGTGAAGGACTACACATCCCTAGAATAGGGAATCATCGGGATTCTACTGATATCCATTTTGAGGATAATCCCAATGAAGTGTGGGCTTACGTCAGAGAGCTGAAGATGCTCATACATGATATTGACAATTCTATTCCTGTCACCAAGAGGGTGAAGGAAATGATAGATCGTGGCAACACTGAGGGAACTGGTGGTTCTGGAGATCAGGAGTGGCATGATTACGTGGCTCCTGAAGATGTAAGTCGCGTTCCTTATTTTATTTGTAACTTGATTTCAGTCAAAGATTTGTTACTCACAGAAATTATTTTCTTCATCATGCAACTTGCAAAGAAAGGAACTGTTGAGGTTCCTTCACCACAGTATAGCCCTAGTGGTACTGCCATCGGGGCTAGTGAATCTCCTTGTGAGCTGGGCGAGGTATCTCCAGGCCGGAAAGACATGGATGAGGAATTAGAAAGGTCTTCTCACTATCCAATACCTATATTTGTAGAAGAGATTGTCAACACTCCCAAAAAGCCAAAGAATCAAAAGCATCAGAGGAGGAAGTCCACAACTAAAAGTTTCATTAGTAGTGGAAACTCCTTCAGATAGTCATGAGTCTTAACCCCTGAAATGGTTTCTCATACTTCTTGGGATTGCAGGGGATTCTTCAATATACCCTTTGAGGGAGAGGATTTTCCCTCCTATAAGAACAACAGAGGGTGCTGGTGGAAAATCACAAGTTCATGCTGGTTTGGCTACTCCTGAAGAGGAACCAACATCTGTTCCCAGCACCTCTCTTGCTGCTACTGCAGGAAGAGAAGAGCCTACTCTTGGTAAGTTAACAATGCTTCATAAAATGTCTAATGAAACATCAAATAACTTCCATTCTATGATACTTTAGGTTCAAACCATGTACTAGAGCTTTTGGAGGCCATTGCAACTGATGCCGTGATTTTAACAGATGAAGTTGTCCAAGGTCATAGGTTGCAGGATGTGGGTCACCACGTAGATACATTGAATGCTCTCATTGGTGAGACAAACCAGGAATCCTAGATATAATTAGATGAAATGATGAAACATGGCACATATTATGATGATATTTTAGATCAAGTTAAATTACCATGTAATTTAGAAGATTTTGGACTTGAGTGGTATCCTTCTTCCTATTAAAATAATTTCTTATTATATCTCTGACCATGATTGGTTAAAATATGTAGTTCCATCTGATCAAGCTTCTAAACTGTCAATGCCTGAAGGGGTTATGGACAATCCTACTATTGTAGAGACACTAGCTCAAGTGGAGCTGAACCCAGCAGAGCATCATGAAATTCATCCTGAAAATCCTATTGAAGCTAGGAAAGACGGAGAGGATCCTTCTCATGTTTCTGATCTACCATTGGGTAAGGGATAATAATATTTGAGACTGTACTTAATTTTCAAGACATCCAATAAACGTTTGTTATCCTTTTAAACTAACCAAAGCTTTCAATTGATTATGCAGGGCCATCAATTTGATTGTCTAAATCTGGAGGTGAAGACTCAACCTCCTCCCTAATGGGAATAGAATGTGAAGTAACACAAGTCAAGGGGGAAGGAGAAGAAGATGGCACTTCCCTAAGTACATTAATCCCAGACTATATTCCCCCATGTGACAGTGATACTGAGTCAAACCAGGATGTTCAAAAGGCACTCCAATTTTCATGACGCAAGGCATGACAAAACTTATGGAAGATCATATCTGAAGTGCCTCTAGAAGATCTATCATCGTGGATCCCCCGACTGTCATCCCTGTTTTTCATGTTGGGACTTGGCGGTTTTGGATATAAAGAGATCCATGCTGCGGTGAAACAAGTTATTTTAAGAAGGGAGTAGGAGCAGAGGTACCATCAAGACCTGACCAGGGTCAGGCTATCAGCCAATATCAGCGAATTTGAGGCCGCGGTATCCCGAGATGAGGTTGATCATGCTACCAAGTTGAATAAGCTGAAGCATACGATCAAAGAGAAACTCTACCAGCAGATACACCTTCAGCAACAGTTAGATGTTGTTACTGGGGAACTTGACCAGCTTAACAATTCATTAGAAGGAGTCCAGACCAATGGTATGAATTCCATTGCTGAAGCCAAGAAAGTACTCCATCAAGCTAAAAAGGGTGAAGTTGGTCGAGTTCATGTGCTTCAAGTGGCTGCTGATGAAGCTCGAGATTTCTTAAATCAAATGAAGATTTATGTTGATAGTCTTTTGTAATTCTTGGAAAAGATAAGAGACTCCAATCTATGGATGTCCTTCTAACTCTTGTGTATCAATGAGGAATACTTTCATCTTCAATCATTTGTGCATTCATTTTCTTTTTCTACCTGCTTTAATTTTTTACCTAAGCCAATGGTCCTAGTAAGCATAGTTTAATTTTTACTAGGATTATTAAAATAACCCTACAAACTTTGAATATTTTCATCGCTCAATATTACCTAAAATCATACAAAATGTATGTTTAGTGAGTTGGGACTTGAAGTTTGTTCAGAGTTCCCTTGTCTTTTGTGGGCAGTTTAAATTCATGCACGTCAGACATAAAAAAAGATAATATTTAAGGTCGAAATAGCTTTCACCGAATTGATTAAAATTGACTCAATTCCTTGACAATTTATCTGAAAACATATTACCACACTCAAGTATGAGGGAAAATATGTAAACTATGACTTAAGAAATTTTGAATCTGAGGAATGATATAAAAAAGGACTAAGAGGCATTAGATGAAGTATTTCCTAATAGTTATGTTACCATTATTTAACAAACTTGTTAGGGGGTTGAATTATGTAGAGCCGCTTAAGGGCATTGACAGCATAGTCAAATAATTGCATCTTTTGGATGACAGGTCTGTTATGTATACTACTTATACAAGGCCGCCTAAGGGCACGTGCTGCATAGTCAGACAAAAGAACTCTCCAAAATTTACTTTTCTACTGATAAAAAGTCTGTGAAAGTTTATAGAGATTCAGATTTTCCAAAGCATAGAGTTTGTTGTATGAAGAAAGGTACTTTAATATAGAAAGGATATTTCCCATCAAGATTTTCTATTAGTTGGATGAATGTCACTCCTATGAAGGGATAACCCAAACTTAGGTAAGGGAAATATAAAACATAGACTTGAATACTTTCAGATCGTGAAAAATAGTATGGGAAAAATATGTTAAGGATGGCTATTTTTTCCGGATCCCTACATTTTTTCATTAAGACAACTAAGGAAAAAAGAGGTTTTCTTCCTAATAATGAAGTTATCATTATTTGACAAACCCGTTAGGGGGTTGAATTATGCAGGGCCACCTAAGGGAATTGGATGCATAGTCAAATAATAGCATATTTTGGATGACAAGTATGTTATGTAGACTGTTTATTCAAGGCCACCAAAGGGAACATGCTACATAGTTAGGCAAAAGAACTCTCAGAAATTGGAAATTGTGTGACCAGAAGTCAAGAAAAGGGTTATGGAGATCTGAAGATATTTAAGGTTGGGAGTATGAAACATGAAAATGGGCATTGTCCAATGCATGAAATAGATACATAGACCAATGATAACCATAATCATGTTTTGGATGGGTCCTAAATTGAAATTTTGGACTTCACTATGTATCCCATAAGGATGAGTATCAAACCATACATAGTTCTTGAAATACAGTTTAACATCATATGGGATGAAAGTATGAGAGATCTTAGTTTAGGGTCATAGAGCTTGAACCATAATAACGAATACACAGTGTGTGTTTTATAAACCTGATGTGAATGAGGACTAGAGTTTACATACCACATTCATGTTTTCACAGGGGGGACTTTTCAGCCAAGGGACTGAAAGTGAAATTTGGGGTTTGGCCCAAAGGCCTGGGGCTGGATTCGAGGGATGCTCGAACGTTCCTATGTATCCCATAAGGATGGGAATCAAGCCGCACGTAGTTCTTGAAATACCCTCTGTACATATTTGGTTCGTATATATGAAGGGTGAAAGGGGACCTTAATGCAATAATGGTTTGACCCAAGATAAAAGGTCTGGGAATTTCCATGTATGCACATAGTCTTTAGAATATAAAATTACTAGAAATAAATGTAAATAATGATTCCCTATCCGGTGAGGGTGTCAAAGAATGTTGTAGTTTATTGTTTTACAGGACAAAAGTGTTGTATAGTTTAGCGTCATATAGGAAGGACAAAGGTGAACCAATATGAAGATATTGATTCTGGGGGTGGCTTCACGAATCAACATCGTATGAGATGGAGGTGAACCAATGTGAAGAGATTGGTTTCGGGATTGAACCTTAGGAGGTTGACTACGTACCCAACCTAGAAGGCAATGATCAAAGTTCGCATAGTTCAATTGAATAATGAATTGGTGATCAATTTGTTTTTGAGGACAATGATCTAAAAAGAAAGTATTTGGAATTACGCATGGTTAGCAGCCCAAAGAGGGTGTTATGGTTGAAGTTTACTCTAATCTCACGTGAGTCATATTCTGTGTGAGAAACCATAGGTAGCGACAAACCTAACGATGTATAGTTTAATGTCATGTAGGACATAGAAGGGACTGTGCAGTTTATTGTCATGGAGTAAGGACTTAGGGAGGGACTATGCAGTATAATTTCATATAGTAAAGACAACACAGTTTAACGTCATGTTGGACAAAAAGGGACAATACATTTTAATTTCATGGTGGACGATGGAGTGTTGTACAGTTTAGTGTCATGTAGCTAGGACGTATTAGGGACCTTTTCACATTTTAACGTCATGT
The DNA here is from genome assembly GCA_963277665.1 of Viscum album. Classification (NCBI taxonomy): domain Eukaryota; kingdom Viridiplantae; phylum Streptophyta; class Magnoliopsida; order Santalales; family Viscaceae; genus Viscum; species Viscum album. The sequence continues at coordinate 398,582,423 of OY728140.1, read as the reverse complement.
GGGACGAAGAGGTGTGCAGTTTAAGTTCATATATCTAGGATGATGATTATGCAGTTTAACGTCTTCCTGGACATAAAGGACTTCTGTATAGTTTAGCATCATGTAGCTAGGACGTCACAGTTTAATGTCATGTTGGACGAAATCATAGTTTAATGTCATGTTGGACGATGAAATGTTGTACATTTTAGTGTCATGTAGCTAGGACGTATTACTATGCAGTTTAATGTCTTGCAGTGAGGACAATGGGGACACAGTTTAAAGTCATGTTGGATGATGGTTTGAATTATTTGAGGTCATATGCATGGACTGATATGATATATCTTTGTTATAAAAAATACTTCTTCAGAAATATGGCATTGGTTGGAGTCGTGATGAGTTCTCCATCCATTGAGATTAAAGAATAAGTTCCATTGGAGTAGAGCTTATGTATTGAGTAAGGTCCTTCCCACTTTGGCTCAAACTTTGGAGGTTTCTTTCCTGGTATCATTGGAGTTCGGATAACCAATACCAATTCTCCCTGAAAGAATGAACAAAGTGGAACTTTTTTATTAAAAGATCGTGCTATTCGATTCTGATAGACTTCCAAGTGGTGCGTGGTGCACAATATTTTTTCATCTAATCATTCCAATTATTCCAATCACTTTTGAGATTGTTCATCTATAGATGACTGATCACAAATGGCTACTCTGAGCGAATGTAATTTAACTTCAATGGGAAAGACTGCTTCCATTCCATATACCAATGAATATGGAGTTGACCGCGTTGCAATGCAGGTGGTGGTTCGATAAGCCCATAAAGCATGAAAAATTTTATCAGGACATGACTTATTATCTTTATTCACCATCTTTTGCAGTATGTTTGAAAGAGTATTGTTGAAGTCTTCTATCTGGCCATTGGCCGCTGCATGATACCAAGATGAATGGTTGGATTTGATGTTGTATTCTTGATACAACTTCTTTACCTCGGATGAACAGAAGTTGGTGCCATTGTCCATCAATATGGTATGAGGGACACCAAATCTGGTCATGATGTTAGACTTGATGAAGTTAACAATGCTTTTAGAACTAACTTCCTTGAGAGGTTTTGCCTCTGCCCATTTGGAAAAGAAGTCAGTAGCAGTACGAATATACATAAACTACTTGGCTATAAGTGAAGGGTAAGGTCCCACTACATCCATTCCCCATGTAGAAAATGTCCACGATTATTTAGCTATATGAAGCAACTCTAGGGGTTGATGAATGAAGTTGGCACATACATGGCATGAATGACACTTCTTTGTAAAATCAACACAATCTTGTATCATTGAATGCCAAAAGTATCCAAAACTTTAAATTTGTTCTAACAGTCTATGTCCAGACTGGTGGGCACCACAGACTCATGCATGTACTTCTTTCATGACAGCCATTGTCTCTTCACCATCAATGCATATAAAGAGAACTCCATAAAAACCTCTTTTGTAGAGAATTTTGTCTAGGTGATCAGGGCTGTAATAAAGAGTAAAATTTACCACACATCGCCGGATTTGGTCTTTCTCGGCTCTACCAGGTGGAAGTATTCCATTTTTATGGTATCCCATGATAGGTGTCATCAATCATGTAGTATGACCATATGGTTTAGAAATGGGACTAATTTCATTGATTTCCTCTATTCTGGTTTGAACATATGGTGAAATTGTACGACGGTGGGCAATACTGATGATTGTATCAACCCGATTTGGATCTGCCAAAGTTGTGGCTATATTGTCCAGTGCATTAGTCTGGGCATTCTATGATCGCGGGACATAAGAAAATGTCGGTTTCGTAGGAAATTCCACCATTAACTCCATGACATAATCATACATCAGGATTAACTCTTCTTTTCTGATGGAATAATCACCATTGACTTGTTTGATTACTAGTTCTGAATCACCTTTCACTTTTAAGTGATTCACTTGTGCTTCAAGTACCAACTCCAATCCTGTGATGAGAGCTTGGTATTTTGCTTCACTATGTGTACCGCCTTCCCACAATAAGAAGAAATAAGATAGCACTGCCTTTTCTGGAGAAATGAGCACAATTCCTAACCCAACTTTGTTGAATTTAAGATCTTCCATTTTCTTCCCTATTGGACTTCTGGAAGCACCATAAAAGTACATTTTCCATGTTTGAATATTATCTTGATTATAAAAGACTTCTTCATCAGGAAGTTCAATATCTAAAGATGTATCTTCTACTGAAGGATGTTCAGCAAGAAAATCATCCAGAGCATGGACCTTAATCTCCTTTTGAGACACATAATGGATATAAAATTGCTTCAAAATAACTTCCCACCTTGCCAAATTTCATGTAATAATTGAACGACTAAGGATGAATTTGAGCGGGTTATTGCGAGATACCAATTGGACCTCGTGATGTTGCAAATAGTGTCTCAACTTCTAAACTGCAAATATTAATGCTAGGCAGCACTTTTCAATACTTGAATATCAGGTTTCTGCTTCAATCATAGTCCGACTAAGATAGTAGAGGTTGTTCTCATTCCCAGCATCATTTTTCTGGAAAAGGAAGTCACTCAATGATCGCTCTAAAGCTGTCACATAAAGAATAAGGGGCCTTCCTTCAACAGGTGGAATTAATACCGGTGGACTCAAGAGATACTTCTTGAGAATATTGAATGCTTCTTGACATTATTTAGTCCACTGGTAAGTGACTCCCATCTTCATCTTCTGGAGCCATTAAGATCTAATTATACCTTGAATATCCATCCATGAAGGAAAGTGCTTCATAGCCAGCTGTTGCATCAACTAAGAGTTTTTTTATCAGAACTAGAAATCATCCTTAGGACAATGCCGATTAAGATCTATGAAATCAATGAAAACTCTAATTTTTCCATTCTTCTTTTTCACAAGGACAATATTAGCTAGCCATTTGGGATATTGAAATTCTATGACGAAGTTAGCTTTGATAAGCTTATCCACTTCAGCTTCAATTTTGGAAGCATAAGTTGGGTGTGTTCTTCTTGCGGCTTGCTTGAATCCTTGATGTTTTTCCGGAAAACCCAAACAATGAGTTGAAACATCAAGATCAAGCTCGGAAATATCTGTATTGTTCCAAGCAAATATATCTTGATTTTTCTTAAAAATGAAATATACATTTCTTTCTCTTCAAGAGTCATGGCCGCACTAATTAAAGTAGGGTGTGGATCTTCTTTTTTACCAAGTTTTATTTCTATGAGTTCATCCATAGTGGTAGAGATACCCTCTTCAAAAGATGGAGGAGAATCCCTGAGATCTTCCTATTCTTCTTCAACATGTGTTATTTCTTCTGTTTCTACTTGCATAGTAGATTATGAAGCATAATTCCCAGGAACAAAAGAGATGTTAAAATTTGAACATCATGAAGAGGAGGCTTCCATTTCTGACCCTATTAATGATGAAAGGTCTTTCTTGGGTAATAAAGAGGAGATGATGGATTGAGAATTTCCATCATAGTTTATCTATGGCATTGCTATAATTTTTTCTGGCCTGATTGACGAAGTATAGACTTTATAGATTTCAGCATACGAAATAAAGACATCTCTATTTGAGATTTCATCATTGCTTGGTGAATCACCAATTTCTCCCATGTTGTCTGGCTTGATTGCCGTAATTGACATTATGGATGTTTCCATCGGAGTATTTGTATTTGGGTCTATCCTGTCAATTTGACTGATAGGAAACACATAATCTGTACTCACATGTATGAATGGGATTACTAAAATCTTTTCCAAACCATATGGAGCATTTATTTTGGTAACCTACCTTGTTCTGGATTTCTCCTTACCCTCCATGTGATAGAATTCGATCTCAATGTAATGAGATTCACATGTTTTGAATGGGGAATTATCACCATAAAATGTCCCAATTTGACCATTGAAATAATATTTGAGACATTGATGGTATGATGAGGGTATATCCACATGCTGATGTAGTCAAGGTCTTCCAATAAAAATGTTGAAGAGTGTGTCATGAAAAAAAAAACATGAAATTTGAATTGGATACAAGATCCCCAAACTGAGTTCTGAGTGTAATCTCGCCCAGAGGTTATTATTCATTCTTATCATATCCCTACAACATCATAGTAGAAGGAGATAAATCAGATTCAGTGAGGCCCAATCGACGAAGTGTATGAATGTGGATGAGGTTGACTCCAAAACAATTATCAATGAAAGATCTTCGGATGTCTACATCATTGACCTTTCTTGATAAATACAAAGGTCTAATATGTCCATGCACAACATCATCTTCATCTTCATCTATGAAAGATATCACTACATGTAATTCTGTAGGATTATTCTCTACATGGTAGAATTCATCCGCATCAATTTCAGTTTCGAATTCCTGAGGACTGGACAAAGCATCAATGAATGCCTCCCAAAGATCTTTTAATAGATTCAAGGCATCCGGAATTGATAACATGGCTGGTACTTGGGCCAAATGTTTCATGAAATCAAATTTTTGATCCAAATGTCTGCATTTCCCAACATGAACATGTGGTTTTACAGGTGCCTTAGAAGTTGATACTTCTTGTATCGGGGTAGGAGTTGGAAATACTCCTGGATTTGGAAAATTAGTCCGAATAGGTCTATTTACCTTCTGAGATGAAGAAGGTGTAACCTCCAACCGATCCCCCAGAATGACTTTTCCAGGAATGAATCTACCATGTGTGGAAGAACTTGCTTGTTCTTGTTGAGCTTTCTGAAGGGTTCTTCCACGAGTTTCTGCTTCATATACAGTTCTAGTAGGGGTAAAATTGGAATAGTGGATTCTGGGATATCCACGTCTTCCTCTGTATCCCAGACCTCTGGAACTCCCTCTAATTCCTCTGTTCGATATAGGAAACTCAGGTTCATCGAGCTCGAAACAGTGACTTGCATAAGGATCGGTTAAGTGAATCATATTAACAGAACCAAAGATCAACTCTTCATCTCGTGAAGAATATGTCTGATTATCCAGTTTATGTTGTGCCGTTTGGTGGAACGGTGCCCGTAGCTTCAAAGTAGATGGAATAAAATCATCCAGAGTCAAAGATAACTTAGGCTTTGATACAATCTCATCTTCTTCTGACTGCTCTTCTTTCTTTGAATTATGTCTTTTCTTTGATGATTTTACCTCTAATGAAGGGGGATTTTCTATGACATTCATAGCATAAGACACAATTGGTTTCTTCAATTGATTTTGCAAAATGGCATGAGTTCGGTTGACCGTATTTTTTACCATCCAATCATCATATTTCTGCACATTTTTTCTTTTAACTTCTTACCACTCGCCTTCTTCCTCTGGATCTGTAGTAGTAACATATGCTACCTGAGCTGAAGAACCATTCAATTTGACTTGCCCTAAGTTGACCATTTTTTGCAGGAGGTCTTTGAAGACAAAACACTCCTGAATGGGATGCCCCAACATCGGATGAAATGGGAAATAATTGGGACGGTCTGCATCTCCTTCCTTGTTTGACCTTTTGGGCCTTGGCAATTAAACCAAATTATTTTCTAGAGCTGAAATGAAGTAACCAGGAACTTTTTCATTTTGGAATGAATAAAATTTTCTCTTCAGATCCTAAAATTGTTTCTCTCTTTGATCTCTTTGATCATCCTGAAGAAATGACCTCTATTGTGGATGCTCAGGAGGTGGATCCCTTCGGAAAGATGATGGTTTTGAAGTGGAAGAAGGTACAGATGCTTGTTTAAGCATAACTATAGCAGTCTTTGCTCAACCCATTCTCCTTCCTAGAGTTGATGGAATTACCTGAGTTTTATCATTAGTCTTTGTAAGAGAATCTTCAATCTATTGAGCGATCAAAGTAAGGTCTCAAACCCCTCCTGTGTATTTCACAGGGATCAACGGTGTGCGTAACTCATCACGCAAATTTTCCACACATATTGGCAACAATTCTTCATGAGGGAGTGATAAGCTTAGGGAATATGTTAATCCTTTCCAGCGAGCAATGAAATTCAAAACCCTTTCATTCTCCCTTTTCTTACAATTTGTAAGATCAAAAACTGTTGTCTTTGTCAACATTGATATGAATCTAAGAAGGAATCTTTGGTGGAGATCTTCCCATCCGGTAATTGATCGGGATTGCAAACTTGTATACAAGACAAAGGTAGGTCCTTGTAGTGACTGTACAAAACACCTGAGCTTAACTGCTTCCTGTTGTTGTGGGTTTCCCATCATAGGGTCATAACGAGAAGAAAAATGTGTTAAGTGTTGATCTAGGTCTCCCGAACCATTAATGATTTGGAATGTGGTACTTGCAAAATTTGATGGGGGGTGAATTGTATCAACCCATTCAGGGTAATCTCTCTTTTCTGGTTTAATTTGATCACGTTTTCCCTCTATAGCTTCCAACCGAGATTTTAATGACTCAATAGTAGTTATTAACTTTGGAGAAACATCCGGTTGAGCTTGGACCTGAGCAGGTGCAATAACTGGAGTTTGGACAGATGTGGTGACTGGTACTGCAACTAAGGATAACACCACCGGTTGTTGTTGCACCTGACCCATAGGATTAGACCTGTGAGGGTGTGCTGATAAAGGAGGATATTCTTGATCCACATTAGTAGCTGCAACAAAAGTCCCTTCGCTGACTGACTCCAGCACACTTAGGAGGAAGACTACCCTAAAGTAGTTCTGCATTCAACCTCCCCAATTCCTTCATTTCATCCTTTGGTTGTACAGATCTTTACTCTAATGAGAGTGGTTGGCCTTCTCAAGAGGAAGGGTATGTATCCTTATTCTTTCATTTCCCCTTGTTGGATGCCTTTCAGAGAGGGGGATGTTGATTATTTGAAAGAATACCTAGATTCTGAGTATGCCTTTAATTTCGTGTACGCACACCTTCTTCATTTGTGTTTCTGCATACAACTTCTTGAGTAGGAACCTCTTCATCTGATCCCTCTAATTTAGCCTCATGTTCTGGAGTATCAGCAACAACGGCATTGATGGTATTAATTGATGCATAACGCATTGCATCTCTTCTATCAGCATTTCTGTGATATTTTATTTTTCCATGTCCCAAATGAGACATTTCCTTTTTTTGATTTGATCCCTCAGGAACTTCATGACGAACCGTAATTTGGAGGGAATCTTGTGATAATTCGGATCTGCATTCCTCTTGTGGATTCTTCCCTAATCGATATAAAAATGACTTTCTTTGGGTAAGAGATTGAGGATTTGAAAAAGTCCCAAGTCTGGTGGACTGGGGCTATTCCTACTCTGTATGCTCAACTCCTCGAATACTATTTGTTAATTCCGAGGGTTGGGTTAAAAGATTCCCCAATCTAGAAAGCTGTGGTGGTACTTGAGTTGCTACATCTAAGACATTCTTAAAAGCTCTCTTGATTTTATGGACTTTAGTCTGGAAATTGGCTGGATGCATTAACCTGCATCCACTCAAATCACCTGGCTCAAATGAACGCTGGATGACTTCTGACACTTCTGTCACCTGATGATGTGATCGTTCTAAATGAGAAGCCTATTCAATATTCTCATTTCCATGATGCAAGAGTAATTTGAAAAATTGTTCTTTTTATGCCTGACTATGAGAAGAAATAATTGAGGCATGTTCCTGAGCAAGCATTTGATTACAAACAAATCCAATTGGCTGTGGTCGGCCATGGGCAATAACATTGCATGAGACCATTTTTGGTGGTCTTTGTTGACTGGAGAGTACAGTGAAATGCAGTACTCCATGAACATCCCATCCCCTGATATGAATACCAGATGGGGCATTGGAAATTAACTGGTGCAATCGTTTTAGTGCACCAAGGCATGAACGCTGAAGGACTCTCTACTACTTTTCAGCCTTCAGATGTCGAGAAACTGAGAGAGATTCCAAGTCAATTTGGCATTGTAACCCTTATATTATCTTGACATGATTTTCATATTCATCATAAGATAATATTTTATTTTTTAATTGACAAAGAGTTTTCCACATGTTGAGACGAATATCTTGAATACAATCTTCCATCATCATTTCTGGAATGTCAAAATGAGAGTCATCCAGAGGCCAAAACATGACTGGCACTTCACCTTTCGCCATTGTTTTCTCATATTCAGCACTATATTTTTATCATTTGATTAAGATTCTTCTACCTGATTAGACCAGAGCTGGTTGTTCCTTGTTGCTTCATCGGATTCAACAAGATTGGTAGAGAATTAACTGATCAAACTAGAATATGAATGACCCAAGGGTGGTTCAGAGAATGACGTACACCCCAAGATATCTTCTGATTGAGAAAGTATTTCACCTGCTAGCGGTAATGTATCAGACATGACTGGCTTCACATTTTCAAGTGCCTCAAGATAAGAGGTCATTCTCATCACTACATTTTCCATTGGAGAATTTTCCACTAAATGCGCATTACTACTGCAGAGATGGATTTTTCATCTAAATTTATCATCATGGGGAGGACCACCATGGTGGGTTACAGCAAAAGATAAAACATTTTTCTCCTTGGTTCTCTGGCCACACAAAGGGTTCTTGTGGATCTCATCTGAAGATGAAACTTCGAGATCGACCAAATTGTCATGAAGAAAGACTTTATGAAGAAGTGTCTGATGAAGTCCTTCAGAATTAATATTCCCACTATTGGGAAATGAGATAGTAGAATCTTGAGTTACAACAAATAATTGTCTGAGGGCTTCAAGAACTCCAGCTTCGAGAAAGGCCTTGTTATAGATTGGCCCTTGATTTCTTGACTTTGCTGGATGGGTCTTCTTCATATACACCTTCTTACTTACTTTAGGAACCACTTATTGACAAAAGTGGTTACTCTGAACAGGTATATGTGACTTCTCATGAGAGATGTCCAAGTTAGGCTGACGATCTGTATTCAAATCAGGTGTATGTGCCTAACTTGATTGTCTGTATGACATAGGGGAGTATTCCCCCATGACCCTCTTGGACTAGAACAGAGGTGTGTATCTGCTCTGGAGTGATCTGTTGATGTGTTACTCCACTGGTAGGGATAGATTTGCATTTCTTTCCCTGTGATGCTGCCGAAGTTGTTATAATATCTTGGCAGACATCCAGAATATGAGCAGAGATTTGCTTCTGCTCTTTCACCATTGACAGAATATGTTGGGTGACTTCAGCTACCAGAACAGGAATATACATCCATTTCGTGCTTGGAGTAGGTGTGTATTCCTGCACTTTTCTTCCTTTTCCTATCAGTAAGTTCTGACAGTTCTCAAGTGTGAGGACTGAGAGTTGAGTCTGCCTCCTATTTGTCATTGGGGCATTCCAATCGACTTCTCTGTGTGCTACCAAATGAGACTGTTGGTAGGCTTGATCAATACTAGAAGGTGTGTGTGCCTTCTGATTTCAGTCCTCCGAATGTGGTTGATGAACTTCCTTCAATTCTGGCAGATGAGACTGCTGGCAGGATTGATGAGTGTAAGTAGGTGTATGTGCATGCTTACCAGATTTCAACACATTGGGTTGGTGGGCTTCATCGTATGTAGTCATACGAGCCTGATGACTAGCTGATAATTTATAAACAGGTGTATGTTCCTGTCTATAGTACTCCACCGGAATTGCCTAGCGGGAATGGAGTGCTGCTACCAGACGAGTTTACTGGACAGCAGAATTAAAACGGACAAGTGTGTCTGCTCGCTCGTTGCTTGCCACCAAGTTAGGTTGGTGGACTTCTCTAGAGATGGAAGAGGTAAGAACCTGCTCACTGTTGACCGGATTTCACCTTTGGTGTTTCGTCTTGCGTGCTTGGGTCTGAGGGACCTGAGCCGAACCCCTAAAGGCAATACCCTTAACATGTTGAGGGTGCACTGTCGCACGAGTCTGGCGGCGATTGTTTGTGGGAGCCCTTTGGAATTACTCCTGTCTCCTTGAATTAAGGCCTTCAGTGACTTTCTCATTCACCTCCCCAGAATATGGGAGGGACTGGTGATTGCGTTCCGGGGATAATGACCCGAAACAGTTTGGTACGGTGGTTGGCACCACCTGCTTCTTGATCGTTGGTCATCGCTGTCCGGACTACCATGGTGAATTATTGACTTGGAGGGCTTGTCGAGCAGCCTCCAGAGTCGGAATACTACCATTCTGATAGTATTACTTAACCACTGAATTTGATACCAAGTGTTCAAGACGCTGAGTAGGAGATTTCATCCTCAGAGCGGATGACGATCCAGCAGGAGTAGCAGCAGAGGCATTCACAACAGAGGTATTCACAGGTGTGAACTTAAGAGTAGCCATTTCTGTAACGCAGAAGATCTTGGAAAAGAGTGCATGTTTGATATAACATACATAATCAAAATATGTTCTTAAACTACATCTTTTGGATGAGCACATATGTTATTGATTTTTTTGTTGGCCCTATCATTGAGTTAAAATAGGGGCCTGACAAATAAGTTAAACATCATTTTAACTTGGTTAAGGATTCACGACGGGTTCACCATTTTTTGTTTCGCGCTGGAATTGGGGATGACCTTGTTTGTTTACGGTTCAAACATTCCAATCGGTTTCTAATGGGGTTTTTCATAGAACTAGAAACATCCAATGATTCTATATCCATTTGGACCTACTTCCCAAAGGTAGGTGTTCATTAGTTGTGGACCGATGAGGCTTAAGAATTTGCATTGGTCGAGAGGATGGGAGGTCGGACTCATCACACCTTTTTTAGGGGAATTATTGTCTACTCCAGGACTCTCTTTATAGATTTATGTTATGTTTTTGAATCCTTATTACATTACCAAGTATGAAAATGAGCATTCCTTTAGATCTGACAATCAATTATTGATATGTAGGAGATTTAGAGAATCTTTTATATGTATTCAAGGTTCTTCATTGATAGAGAATCATCTGTATTTGTTAGAGATTCTTAGTCAATGGTATCCTTCTACACATTATACAGAAATATCTTGGTCATTATGATAACTATACTCGTTTTAAATCCACTTAGTGGGGCACTTGAAGTTTATTATCATTCAGAAGGATGTGGATTATTTCAGAGTTGGGATCGTACCCGCAGATGGGCTACCTATGTATCCTTTGTTTTAGAAATGGAATCAGAACCCAAGTAATTCGAGTAAGGGAGTATGAGGTTTATGTGTGATGTATGGGTCAAAAAAAGATGTCATAATTACTTTTACACTCTAAGATCACGTGAGTCATGCTCGGTGTGAGAAACAAGAGGTATTGGTAAAACAAGACAATTGTGCCACGAAAGATACAATCATAAGAAATAATGTGGGGATTATGTATGTATTACTGCCTAGATAGATGAATATTAGCATTCAATTTAGAGAAGAAACCTAGGAACAAGGTCCACAAACGTATATGTGCTTTATTGAGATTTGGATAATTATCTTAGGACTTAATTCTCATAAGGATGCCCAAATTAGAGGGGACTTATGATTGGGTTTTACTCTAAAGAAGGAATCCCAAATAAAAATTAAATTAAGAATGGTTAAGATAAATTATGACTGGGGATTATTCCTTAGAAGGAGGCACAGGTTAAAGGGATTTGAGAACTGGGGCTTATTCCTGAGAAAGAGGCCCAGGTTAAGGGGAATTATGATTGGGGATTACTGCTAAGGAGGATGCCCAGATTAAATATCTTGGACTGGGGATTACTCCTGAAAAGGAATCCCAGGTTAAGGGGAATTATGATTGGGGCCTACTCCTAAGGAGGATGCCTAGATTAAATATCATGGACTGAGGCTTATTCCTGAGAAGGAGGCCCAGGTTAGGGGAACTTTGTCTGGGGCTTATTCCTGAAAAGGAGTCCCAGGTTAAGGGGAATAATGATTGGGGCTTACTCCTAAGGAGGATTCCTAGTTTAATAGAATTTGGAAACTTGGGGCATACTCCTAAGGAGGATGCCTAGATTAGGGACTTGGGGATTACTCCTAAGTAGGATGCCCAGATTTTGGAATTTTAGACTGGGGCTTACTCATGAGAAGGAGGCCCAGGTTTAAAGATCTTCTCATCTTAAAGGATGAGGCTGAATGGTTGAAATATCTCACCTTAGTGACATGAAGACATGTAATTCACTAGGTTTTAAGAGATGTTCCACATAATTCCTTTCAGATAAGGAAGCCAATCAAATAAACATGCCATAAATGGATTTGAAGAGTGTCTTAAAGACTAAATCTTGAAGAGGAAAGGTGGATTTGAAAATAAAAAGTGAATAGGCAGGAGGGGAACCCAAAAAGAGAGAGGCGCGCCAGTCCTGCGTGGGAGCGCAGGTCCTGGTCGCGCTGGTTTTCCAGTGCGACAAATAGGTACTTGTGCGATAGTCAACCCATAGGGTAATACTTGTGTGAGGCTTGGCTCAATCCCTTAATATTTTCTTGAGTGGCTTCCAAAAGAGTGGCGTGCAGGTTCTGGTGAAGGGACAAGGTGGCACGCAGGTGTCTTCAATTCCCATAAGGGTTTAGACACTTAGGCGCACAAGTATTGATGAATTTCAACACTTAGTCCATGTTACCCCTCTTTAGAGCTTCCATTCTAGGTAAGAAATTACCTTAGAAGTGTTCAGAGGACTTCCAGAAGAGACTAGGGCGCTTGGAGCTTAAATCTGACTTTTGGAATTTTCCGTCCTCGAAATGGGGGACCCACACGGGGTATTTATAGGCTGCTGGAGACCCTGGGAAAAAATAAAATAGGGCGCACGGGTAACCTACACACCCAATATGTGGCTTGTAAGTATATTTGTGCGACCATGATGAAACTTGTGCGGACCAAGTGAAAACAAATCCTCTTTTATGTCGTTGTAAATTTTTGATGTATCTTCAAAGGATGAGTCAATTTGTGTTAAGGTATTTTCCCTTTTCATTCTTTGTACTCTGTGATGGAAAGAAGCGTCAACTTCTGCCAACACCAGATGACCAGACCTCATTCCGCCTAAGTGGACCTTATGATGAGGGAACCTTCCAATGTCCAAGAGACCCAGGACCCACGGGCTGCCCGCCAATAGCGGAGAATATATAATCCAGAACACGCTATCACCCTGGTTCCTGAGGAGTAGCTCCTCTGTACTAACGTGGTGTAATTCAATGGGCGAACATTTGACTCTGACATCCCCACTCAATCCCATTACAGAAATAGGGTGGCACAATACGAGCACATGCACATTCTTGCTGGTGCTCACTGGTCCCGCAGTGTAGACAGAGTGGAAAACTACAAGCATATGAAGTTATCTGTCGATCCACAACAAACCTGCCATTCAAAGAGGGTGGAAACCAGGTACACATAGGAACAAATACCTACTGACACATTTCAAGCCCATCAACCAAATAGAGAGGCAACCAAATATGAGTACAGTCAAATTCCTGTGGATGCATACAAACCCCACAAGAAAAATACAAAGGCAAGAGAGATTATAAAAATTACCGCTCGTGAATATGAAGACCACTAATCAAATACGGTGAAAATCAGAGAAGACAACCAGTGGCATATTCATTCCTCTGTCCCGGAATAGGAGAACTGCTAGTATCTACTATAAACACATAGAGAACCAAGGAAGGCAAAAACTCCTTCTCCGATATCAAAATGGGCCTTTAAACTAGTTCCAATCAAAGATGTATCTCAACACATCTTGTAAATTATAGAAGACCAGACTTCTATTCTATACCATATCATCAAAATATGACAAGATATCATTGAATTGGAGGTAAATGCTAGAAATCAGGCCCACAACCTGGTTTTCTCGAACGGAATGACTCACTCACAAAATTATTTTGTCCCTCCAGAGAAGTTATACGTCCATGCTCCAGTCTAGGAGGGTTGATAGAAATATCTAGTGATACACGGACAACCATATTGGGAACAAATACCCATTCCAACTGGGGGATGCTGGTCCAACATGGTGGCTGGTCCAGGGCATGCATATATCCCTGCAAAAACTCAAGATGTTTGTCGACGTATCCCGACGACATCACGGGACACAAAAAGACTGTTAATCATATATAAATTCCCTTACCAAAAAAATATGGCCCCAATTACCTGCAAGGTAGTTCTCAAAAATGAAATGCGCCAAAGAAAACTAGAGAATTAATAGCACATACATGATCCTACTCTACTAAAAGTTGGGGTTCTTAACACCCTCAAGATTATATCAAAAAAGTATCAAGACCCTGTCATTACATTACCAAATTATGAAAGTGGTAGTAGTAGTTGCGAAGGTCCTCCCTGCAATATAGCTAACATCACCTCTGAAGGTCCTCCACAGAGAACCCATGGGAACTCACTCTAGGGGCCAAGAATGATCGATCACAAGAGCCTATCTCCTGATGCGCATCGGGGTATCCCTCCCCTCGACCTGAATATCAGATAGCAAGAAGGTCATCCCCTTGATATCATTCACCCCGATGGTCCTCCCCAGGTTATACACTGCAAATATGCTTCTCCCAGCAGTTGGATGTCGAGTTATGATGGTAGTACTCTCCATAATGATAGTCATTGTGAAGGCCCTCCCCGCAATGACAGTTGTTGTGAAAGCCCTCCTGATAGTTACATCAAGCAATGAGAAGGTCATCTCCCCACTATAGTACATCCTAAAGGCCCTCCATAAGATGTACACTGTAGAAATTCTCCCTGCAGCCAGGTATAAATCTATGATAGTAGTCCTCGCCATCACATCTGTCATCAAGAAGGCCCTCCCCTCGGTGAAAGCAAGAAGCAGGAATGTCCTCCCCTTGCGGTAGCCTGCCCTAAAGGTCCTCCCCAGGGTATAAACTATAAATACATCCACTACAGTTGGGAATCAAGTTGCAATAGTATCCCTCACCATTGCAACATCAATTGAAAAGGACCTCCCCCCACTCAAAATTCATACTTGCAGGAATGTCCTCCCCTTATCGGAACAAATGCTAGAAATCCATCCTATCACGAGACTCTCAAAAATGATTCAAACACATCAGGAACTCCGTCTGTCACGAGTGATATCCTTTCTCAACTAGAGGATGGTCTGGGGCCACACTCATCTTCTGAGCCACCCCATCACCGTTCGCATATCAATAAGGTTCCCACCATCCCAGTTGCTTGAAACGAAATTATTAAGATGTAGTCGAGCTAGGAATATCAAGTACAGGATCCTCCGTAATAACAAAACCATGATGTGTTTCTTATGAGAAGACAAATAGATAGGGATAATATACCAGTGATGTATTGGCCTACAACCACTTCTTACTTCAATATACCAGGAGAATTGTCTACGGAATGCACACATGACATTCTCTTTAATATATGGATGACTCTTCATCATATGAATGAAAATTTCCTACCCTACGAAGGGTATGCATACCATGTCAATACATTTGGGGATCTTGGTCGTCTAATTGACTTGGAAGCCCTCCCATCCACACATCATCCACAATCAGAAAGGAAAAATAAAAACTGTGAACTGGCTTTCCACCATGTTCTGCATAAGTTGTGTCACCTAATTAGCAACTCCTTGACTGGAGTTCACATTCGGAGATGGGGAGAACATGGAGCTCTACACTTCACCCTACATCCCATCTAGTAGGCCCCATTGAAAATGATATCCTGCAACATCATCTCCTAGAGGGAGAAATAAAGTGAAACAACAGCTCAGGAAAGATGGGATACTCAAAAAAACTGGATCAAACTAAGTCTCAAAAGCATCAGGACCAAAGAGACCAAGCCATCGAAAAGCTTCTTTTTCAAGAAACTGAGAACATCTTGCAGGCTTCCCTCTTAAGGGAATCCAAACATCATGATGTGCTCATGTCTTCAAAGGACCACAGACTCTGCGTATGACCAATGTCATACTCGTCTCACACTCACACGAGGGTACATGAAATTTAAAAGGTGGGAATATAGGGGGATACCACCGCAAGATGGAAAGAACCCCAGCCCACAGGGTAGGGTAAATTTTTACCTCGTGTCCCTGCACAATGAATGTATGTATTCCACCATCTAGAAAGAACAATGGGCAGAGGATTCACCCATTCCACCCCTTTTTGTGGATCACACCCTCCAAGACAAAGGCGTGTTATGAGGTCAGACCAGGCCCTTCAGGTCAATATTCACTGAGAAACCCTAAGAATGCCATAGAATAGAAGGAGAAAGTCCAAAAAAGGATGTAGAAAGCCTTCCTACCATTCGGCACCAGGTACACCACCCCCATTTCGGTATGCCTTAGTGAACATGTTAAACATCAACCATATCAAACTTATAGGAAATGATGTAGAGAGAGAGAGAGAGGATATGAAGAAATATGGTTCCCTCTCAGAGGCATCCCACACTGCGCCTCATGGTGTGCATACTCAAAACCAGAGAGCAGCCCTAAATTTGGGTTCCCCCTTATCTAATCCATCGCTGCCTCCAATGAAAAATCCTAAAAAGGAGAAGAATAAATCCAAGTTCATCTATGACCCACATTCACCTCCCCTTGACGATGCATCCCTCACTTGCGAGGAAAGGTTCACCATATAGGAGGAAGAAATGAAAGAGATTAGGTGAATTAATGCCGACCGGCATCGAGGGAGCTATCTCACTGGATGTTTCCTCCCCGCTGAATGTCAACAGGTGTTCCCAGAAGAGGTTCCCATACAACATGAAATTATCCTAGTGAATGAAGCCAATCTCGTAGGTCCATTCAACCCGGCCCTGAAAGGACATACAGACTTCCCCCGCTGGGTATGCATCCATAATATTTCCAGGTAAACCCAAAAATGATACCTCCGGCTGGGTATTAACCCCAAATTCCAGCAGCACCGACACACCCAGTCTTGGTCACTGCCTCACCAGCCCAAGCTCAAGACTGACATGATATACATCAAGGGCTCTTAAACACCTTCGAGCAATTAACATCTCGACTAGATGAAATGGAGGGGTGGAACACCCCGATACATCCAGTGTGCAAACCATACCCCAATTGGGAGAGCAATGTTCCACCGCTGCTAAACTTTGGGAACTCTGTATTCCTAGTATTCAATGGCTCAAGGGACCCAGAACAGTATTTAATGCACAATGCCTCTTATTGTGACCCCATTATAGGAACACCAATGCTGCAAGAATCATTAAAAATTATGTGCTTCATGCGAACCCTATAGGGCTCAGCTTTTGTATGGTATACTAGCCTGCCATCCAATTCAATCATAGGATAGGAGGACCACCAGTGAAAATTTCTCTTTCAGTTCAGTTCAACACAACCTATGATGATGGTCAGTGACCTCATGAACTGAAAACAGTGAGAGAACAGAAGAGTCTCAGACTTCATTTCCAGATGAAAAGGCCTGGATTATTCCCTAAACCGACCACTCCATCAGGATGAGATGCTTTCCATGTGCATCGATAACCTTTGTGATTAATAAAGAACAATTCTCATCCCAGTAAAGTACATAATTGGGTTTTGAGAATTCTCTTCCATTGACCAACGGATAGACGACACCTTGCAACGGAACAATCTTAAGTCTCGAGTGGTCCCATCAGCCACTGGGAAAATAATGGGAAAAGCTGAAGCATCCGTTGTCCTGCTTAATCCACCCCTAGAACTAGCTCCAGTTGTGAGTCCCCCATCAAATCGTGAAGGAGCCCATGGATTCCAAAAACCTCCCCCACCTCAGTAAGATGAGTGACAGGTTGCTATAAATTAGTTCTAAGAATGAAGAAATATAGTTTACTTGTTCCAAGACAACCAGGTTCGTGGCTATTTCATAGCCACTATGAATGTAATTTTGCTCCGGCTACCAGAGACAAAATGAGCCAATGATGTGGGTCTCAAAGACGGTCCAAATTATTGTCCCTACCACAAGATACTGGGATACACCATCCAATAATGCTTCATTTTCAAGGATCTCTTACAAAAGATGGTGGATTCATGGCAAGATGGGTTGGGCCTGCTGCCATCACAAGTTGCGTATGTTTCCACCTCAGACTCAAGAGAGGAAGAGGAATGGAAAACAATCAATAGTAAGGAGGAGAAAAAAAATTAAAAATTGGATTTCCAGAAGGACCATCAACCGAGTCCATGGCATTCTCCAGGCGCAGTTCAAACAACAAACTGTGGCCTCAAAAGCTACCCATACAATAAAACCATCCTCTTCGGCCCCACGGTCCTCTAACGGTTATAAGGGTAGAAATAACGAACAAGAAGATGAGTTGACATTAAAACCAAAGTCTATGTTAACACTTTTGGACTTCATTCCAACAGTTTTGGTACAACGGGCGTCGCCCCGTAAAATGTTACAACAGGAGTCTCCCCACCAAACGGTACAATAGGCGCCGCCCCACCAAACAGAACAACGGGAACCACCCTTCTAAACAGTACAACAGTAACTACCCCACAAAATGGTACAATGGGTACCACCCCATAAAACAAAAACATTAGAAGAAGACAGTCAGACGGAAATAGTGTCAGACCAAGAACTGATCTTTGGTTCCATTAATGTCATTCACTTGATGGACCCTTCTCATATGGAGACTATATCCACGAACCCAAATTCCCTACAACCCACCAGAGATCCGGAGGAAGAGTCCAATGAGGCAAGAGGTTTTTTTAAAGGCATGATCATGGACGGAGTAAAATTCCCAGACACACCATAAATCAAACTGTTAACATCGCAGAAACTCGTGGAAAGAACCTCTAGCAGACACAACAAGAGACGGAATATTCCTTCGCCCCTGTCGAAAGAAATCCAAGCCCAATTATCTTGGAATATCCAATAGGGGAAGAAAAAATATAAAATTTCCCATGGCATGCAGGAGGACCAGTTTGACCAAACCTGGAAAGGATCGCAGCACCACCGACTCCGGTCACAGGGGCCGAACCATCTAAGTCCAAAGCTCGACCTCCAAAAGTGTCTGTGAAAAAGCAACACCAAGTCAGGAAGCACCGACCGTTAGAGAAGAATTATGATATTCTAAAGTGGCTAGATTCAGTAACAGAAAAACTTTAAATCTTGGATGGAAAGTAGTTTTGACAAAATACTTGAAATGAATTTTTGAGGAAAATATCCTTTCTTTTTCAAAATCATTTTATTTTGGCAAAATTCCATTAAATTTAAAAAGAAAAGGATTTTGTTGAAAATAATAATGAAATATTGTAGAGTAATCTTCATGAATATTAGGCGTTTTTAAACCGTAAAAATCTGTTCATTCTGTATAAGTTAAAAAACATTATTCTCGTACATTTTCCAGAAAAGTCAAAAAGTACCACGTATGGTAAAAAAAGAAAGATTCCTTATATACCATGTAGTAAAATTAATAAATGGGTAAAAAGTACATTAAACATACATGAAACCATTTTTAGAAAATCAGGACATGGATGATAAATATAACCCCAGTAAATACTTACAAATAAACAATCTAGGATAAAAACGAGATTGGAAAAGTTATCCCTTACCTTAGGTCTAATATGCTTCATACATATCCAAAACTCCTATATAATGATTTAAATAATGTCACTGATTTATTACAGAATCATATTCATTGGTATGATATCATATATGGTTCTCTTATGACTTTATATTACATGTTCTTTTGTTAATTCGATGTTAAAGCATCGTTTTGGGTAAATTCGTTTCATTTATCATACGTGTTTCGACATGTTGTTCTTGATATTATTACATATATACTGATTTACTTAATTACATAATGAAAAAGATGATTTATATATAATATATATTCATCATATATGATAGATCAATAAATGGAATGAAATACACCGTTCATGGAGACGCTAGGTCGTACGTACGCATGAATGCTGTTTTTGTTTCCTTATTGAATTGAATGGAATTAAGTAAATGAAAAATATATGTACATAAATACAATGTAATTATAATTTAACATATTTCATTATTATTTATTATATATAACTTATAATCATACTTGAATGATTAATCATGGAAAATGAATCTCATCGCGTTCGTAGAGACGGTTGTTCGTACGTACGCACGAGCGACGATATCATTCCCATAATTATTGAATGGAATTGGAGTGGATGATATAATATCTCATAATCCTTATGATGTTATATTAACCATATATAGTTATTATTTACACCATTATACCCATCCAAGTAAGGTGGTGGTGTAAAAACAAATTACACCACGGCATGGAGACGGTATTTTGTACGTACGCACGTGCGGTGATTTTGTTTTCCATAGGATGGATAGAAGGTGAAATGGAGTTGTTTCATATTTATAATAACATATCAGTATATTAGTGATACTGATGTTATTACTTTTTAATGAAACAACTAAAGAAGAAGAAGTTGAATAAGAAAGAAACTTGAAAGAATCAGTAGAAGAGATTACCTCTTCTTCGACGTGGCTCCTCGTATCCTCCTCTTAGGGCACTAAGGTTGGTCTTTAAAGATAACCAGGACCTCTAGTATGTTTCTATGGAAGTGGAGACATAAAATGGGCCTGGGTTGGCCGAGATTTAAGGCCCAAATGTGTGTGAAGAGGTGAGGGAAGGAGGTGCCCTTATATAGGAGAGGAGAGAGGCACTTTTGGAAACCTTAAAAATATTAATTAATAATAAAATGAAAGCCCACTTAAAAACCTCCCAAAATTTCTCAATTAGAAAATTAGATGCTATAGGGTTGTAATACCATAAAAAAATAAAATTTAGACATGTTTTAAGTTTATTTTAAACCTTATCAACTTGATTTGTCGTTATTTAATCTATTTAATTTTATTTGTGGTAATAAAATTCTAAATTTTAAATTGTTATAAATACATACTTAAATTTTGTAAATTTCCCATAATTGGATAATTTATAACGTTTTAGACCATATAATTTTAAATTTGTATTTTTTAAATAATTTATTTATTTTTAAATAATTTAATAATATGTTATTTTTATAAAATATCAATAGTGTCAATTTTAACACTATTCATTATTTGAATTTAAATAAAAACCACACAAGAGATATGTTAGAAAAAAAATATATAATATATTACTAACATGTCATATTCCTCAAAAACATTCATGGGGAACATTAATATGTTCATATATAATTTATTTTAATATTTTTAAAATCATTTATTTAGTATATCTCTTAATAAAATAATTTCTACAACATTTTTGTATAATTATTTATTATACTTATTTGTTTCATAAAAATTAAAAATAAAATAAAATGATGAATATAAATATAATACCTTTCATAATAATATTTTTACTCGAATTTATCATCTTAAAATCACAACATTTAAATTGTTATATTTATTAAATTATGAAGGTGACATCTTTGACATCATTTAAAATAATATAATATAAATGTCCTAATCGGTTTTATAAGGCTCCAAATGGTACAAAAATAGACCCTTGGATGATTAGGGTATTGATATATTCGACCAATAATTTTTTGTCATGTTTATGGTACTTTTGACAGGTACTGTTATTTTAATAAAAACTATATTATTGATTTTTTACTAAATAAATAATCTCTTCATCATTAATGTATAAGCTATTAAGGTAATTAAATATTTATTAAAAATTACAAATAAATTACCATGATAAATAAAAACTTATTAGATTTAAAATGAGTATTTATAATCGAATTTATATTCTTTATAACCTTATATTAAAAATAATCTACTTATTAAAGTTTGAGTGAGGCATTTCACTTTCCTTTAAATAAAATAAATAAAAGGTCTTAATCAAATACAAGTGGGTTCCATTATATTAATTTCTGACCCAATTATGATTTATAGAAACATATAATCATCCAATTATATTAGGAAAAGTTTTAGGGTAATTTTATAATATTATATTTACACTTAATTACCCGATTTACCTTTAACTATGGTAAATAAAATTTACCATAGTTACTATTCATAATGTCTAAAAATAAAAAGTAGATTATTAACATAATTTGGACCTACTGATTCCAAATATGGAATCCAGTTTTCCAAATTTAAACCACAGAAGTTTCAGAAATTAATTTATAATTAATCCCGTTGTTAAGAAAACGAGTTTCAAAAGTTAAAACATTACAAAAGATTGAAATGATTTTACATATGAATTCAATGTAAAATCAATGCTAATGACATAAATTATATTAAATGGTAAAAATATATTCTATTTATACATTAAAACCATTCAAAATTATAATTTAACCACATAAATTATTACGATGAAAAAGTTGTTTTTTATTAAAATATAGCATGTTTTTACTATTCACTAAAATATGAAAGTTATCAGAATAATATGAAAAATTTATCCAAAGTAAATTTTTATATCCTGATTCCAAAAAAGAATTTTATGTTGTCAAATTGAACTTATAAAAATGTCAAAAACTAAATTTAATGTCGGTGCTCCATCAAAAGGTGTCAAAACTGCATTTTTTGAAAAATACTTATTTTACCCGAAAAAATTATTTTGTTCTTATACCATGTTCTATAAAATGTGTATGATGAATAATAATGTTATAAAGTTCAAAATGTAGTTAATACTATTAATAACATCTAGTCCATAATAATATTATAACAGTATATCGTTGTTTAGTGAAACCCGGTATTGTGTACAACACACACTATCGTGGAAGGTCGTTATTGCGTGTAATGCAAGTCAAGTCAGGGTTGCATATAGTGCAAGATTCCTTTGTTGTTGCGTATAATAGAATCCAGCCATATTTCATTTATACATTGAATATATATATAAATATATATATATACACTCAATGTTGCGTAGAATAACTTCTATCAAACGAACATGAAATTATGTGTAACACGATCCAAGAATGGTGTTGCATATACTGCAAGCTAATACGGTGTTGTGTATAGCATAAGATAATCCTGGTGTAGCATCCAAGACATCAAATAAATTAAAAATAATACTTCTCATAAAATCTTGGGGTGTTACAACTACAACTCTTCTGGGATATGAAATGAGCGAGCCGAACCCATTTGGACGAATCAAGCTTAAAATTCGGCTCAGATATCTCATGTCGGATTCTGAGATATTGGTAGTACATCAAAGTACAACCTTCAATGTCCTGTTAGGGAGGACTTGGCTTCACCATCATGTTGAATTTCTGTCATCATACCATCAATGCATAAAATATTGCACTAATGGAAAAAATTATACATTTCAAACCGATAAATCCCCATTTGAGTCATGTGAGTCGCATTATATCTATGTGGGGTTTTATGAATTGAAAGAAAAACATCTTTCGGCTGATGACATTGATTCGATTACTACCATGAATAGATTTTAAACGGCTCCCTCCAACCCCCTCCAGCATCTTGGGGAAGAGTATGTACTACCCCTCGACCAAGTTGAATGCACAAGTGCAAGTTCGGATGCAGAATCATTTGTATACATGATCTATGATGCGATATCCAAGTATGAAGACATGAAAAAGAAGGATGACTCCTATGATGTCAGGAAAAGTCCTAATGAAGTTTATCCTAGCCCATCCTTAGGACCTCAAACTACCCCTGCCTCACTTACTAAGGAAAAATATGATTTATCTCCCAACATTATAGAGTTCTTCAAAAAATCTTCTATCTATCAGAAGAGGAAGAAGATGAAGCTGATTAAGAAGAATAGAAAGACAAAGAAGACCTCAAAGATGCCCCTCCTACATTAAAAGAAGGTGTATCCATCACAATTTATGAACATAAAGAGATAAATCTAGGCACTAAAGAATACCCATGACCCACTCTAATTAGCGTGTTCATGCGTGTCAAGGATAAGTAGGTATATACCTCCTTCCAAAATAAGAATTGAGATGAATTTTCCTGGAATTACACAGAAATTACAAGCCTCGGTCCTTAGGTCTAAACTCATTATACGGGCCTACCAGAAGGTCACTGGGTCTATAAGAAGGAATCCAGAAGGACGCAGCCAATGCATGCTGCAAAATCATGGCTAAAGTTGACAAGGTGATCAAAGCCAACTTTATACAGGAGGTCTAGTATCCAATCTGGTTGGCAACCATAGTCCTTGTCAAAATGAATAGTGGATAGATTAGAATCTACATTGACTTCAGGGGCCTTAACTGAAATTTCCCTGAAGATGATTTCCTGGTCCTGATCACATAATTTTTGATCAATGCAACAGCTGGATATGAATACCACTCTTTCATGGATAACTATTTTGGATATAACCAGACCCAGATAGCATGAGGAGATGAAGAAGCTACCGCATTTAGGGCCTCTCAGGGAGTGCCCTGATATAAAGTGATTCCCTTTGGTCTAAAGAATTCTGGCACCACATATCAGCATTCCATGAATCGCATATTCAATCCCTTATTGGGAAAATGTGTTGACTAATATTCCAATATCTAGTGGTGAAATCATGATAGCACTCAAACCACCTGGCTGATCTTGAAACTATCTTTAACAAATTTCTACCTCATAGTTTAAATATGAATCCCATAAAATTCACCTTTGTAATTACCTCAATAAAATTCAGCATCTTCATCGCACACCATCGTGGCATTAAATTAGACCCTGAGAAGACAAAATCCATCTTTGGAATATCCCCACATCACAACCTCACAGACTTGAGAGGTCTCCAGGGGTACCTTGCCAACATTCGGTGCTTCATATCCAAGCTAGCAGGTAAATGTTTACCTTTCACCAGGCTCATGAAGAATGGAGGTATTTATGAGTTGGATAATGATTTCCAAGAAGCGTTTGACAATATAAATAGATATATCCTAATCTCTCTAGTACTGATGCTGCCAGTTGAGGGGAGGCCACTTATTTTGTATGTAACCTCCCTGGAATGGTCATTAGGTTCCTTCCTCGTGTAGAAGAATGATGTTGGCAGTGAGAACATCCTCTATTACCTCATTCGAACAATGATCGACATTGAAACTCGGTATTCAAAAATTGAAAAGAACTACCTAGCCCTAATCTTCATGGTTCAGAAACTCAGGCATTACCTGCTGCACCATGGGGTCCAACTGGTCTCCTGCTACAACCTTCTAAAATACATCCACAACCATCCCATACTAAATAGGTTCCTATCACGATTGGAGGTCATCCTATAGTAGTTTGACATATGATATGTTCCCTAGAGTCTATAAAAGTCTATGAATTAATATAATTATTGGTAGAGAACCCCTCGAAAGAAACAACACCGTTGGATACTGAACTTCTAGATGAAGAAGTGTTCTCTATTCAGGGGGACCCCAAACATGGGAAATCTACTTCAATGGTGCTTCTCAAAGCCCGAAAGGTAAAAGGATGGAGGATCCAAAGCTCAAAAAAGTAGGGTTAGGATTTATACTTATATCCCTCGAAAAGGCCATCTTGCCTTACTCTTTCCTGCTTTTGGAAGGGTATACAAATAATTAAGAAGAATATCAGGCCCTCATTGTAGGCTTGGAACTGACACGTCATGTGAAATCCAAACACCTAAAAATAAAGGGTGATTCAGGGCTAGTCATCAAATAGGTCAATAGTGACTATTCCATTAAGAAAGAGGTATCGGTACCCTTGATGAACCATTTTTGAGCACTGATGGAAGAATTTCCATCAAAACCAAAATTGACTTATGTCCCTCGGTCACATAATTATCAAGTTGGTGCTTTGGAAAATGTAGCCATAGCCTTTTCTGATCCAGACTCGGATGAAATAGTCATTAGCATTTCCCACCACCGTATGGTCTTGCCATTTATCCAGATAAATACAAATGAAATTGATGAAATTAGTCTCGTTTATGAGCCTTATGGTCACACCACTAGCTTTATGACACCTATTGCAAATTAACTTCAGAATGGGGAACTCCCACCAAATAGGGCTGTAAGGGAAGAAGTCTGAAGTCTATCAGTCTACTTTGTCTTGTACAAAGGGGTAAATCGTGAAAAATGTTCTCTACAAACAAGGCCTTGATAGAGTCATTTTCAGGTGCATTAGTGGAGAAGAGACTACTGCCGTCAAGAAAGATGTGCACGCTGGAGCCTGTGGGGAACATCAATCAACAACCAAGCTCTCTCACAAGATTTGGAGGCTTAGGTATTATTTCCACATGATGATACGGGATTGTTCTATATTCACCCAAAGTGCCATTACTGAGAAATTAGTGCCAATTTCATACAACAACACACATAGTTACTTCATACACCTAAGTACTCCTGGTCATTCACTACCAGGGGGATGGAAGTTGTGGGACCATATCCTCCCACAACAGTATGACAATTCATGGTTATACTCACAATGACCAAATTCTTTTCCAAATGTGACGAAGTCATACCCCTTAAAGAAGTCGGGGTGGAAAAAATTGTTAGCTTTGTGAAGGCCAACATCATTATCAGATTTGGTTTCCCTCATACCATACTGATGGACAATAGCACCAACTTCTGCTCTGCTATGTTGGAAAAGCTATACCAAGATTATGGAATCAAAGCCAACAATTCATCCCGCTACCATGCAATGACCAATGGGAAGATCTAGGCTTTCAATAAGACTTTTTCCAACATACTCAAAAATATGGTTGATAAGGATAATAAATTGTGGCAAAAAAATATCCTTCATGCTTTATTGGATTACCATACCACAACCCACACTTCCACCCAGGAGACCCCGTACTGAATAGTATATAGGGAAGAGGCAGTTTTACCTATCAAAATTCATGTGCCATCACTTATTGTGTCTATTTGAAATCAACTATACATGGAAGAGAAATCCCAAATATGGTTTTATGAGTTGGAGCAGCTAGACGAAAAAAGGTTGCACACTTTACACCATTTGGAAATCTACCGAAACTGGATTGCATGAGCCTTCAACAAAAATGTTCGCCTTCGATCTTTCTGCGAATGAGAAATATTGTTAGTATTTAGAACCCTAATAATACTCGGGAAGAATCCCCCAATTCCTGAACCAATGTGGGAAGGACCATATTCCATACATAGGGTCTATTCTAATGAAGCATATGCCCTGATATCAATGGACAAACATCTCATCACGGCTCCCACAAACGCCAAGTTATTGAAGAATTATTTCACGTAGTAATACACCAAGCCATGGTCCAAACTATAAGACCCTAAACTATTAGTAGTGATACTGTAATAACATAAATCCATGGTCCAAACTCTAATACCTTAAACGATTAGTAGTTATACTGTAATACCATCAATCCATGGTCCAAACTCTATGACCCTAAACTATGAGAAATTTTCCTGACCACATAACGTTAAATTGTATAGTATTAGTCCATGAAACATGACATTGAACCATCAACCCATGGTCCAGACTCTACGAACCTAAACTATGTGCCATTTTCCTAAGCACATGACACTAAACAATATATTATTAGTCCATAAAACATGAAATTGAACCATCAATCCATCGTACAAACTCAATGACCCTAAACTATGAGCGATTGTACTGACCACATGAGGTTAAACTATATAGTATTAGTCCATGCGACCAGAAATTGAACCATCAAGACATGGTCAAAACACTACGACCCTAAACTACGAGCCATTATCCTGACCACATGATGCTAAGCTGTACAAAACTCTTACCTAAAACATGAAAATAAACTACGAATCATTTCCTCATTATAAGACGTTAAAATACGTGGAATAAGGCATCCTAATCGCATGAACATAAACTACAAGATCTCTCACAGAACTACGTACGTATTGATTATTTCCCGCACAGGATATGTAGAGAAGACTCAATCTTCAATCTTGGCCCAGCCCCATCAAACAAATTCCTCCATCATTCCCCCTATCTACCCATATTCATAAGGGAAACCCTTATCACTCCTTGTTTCTCAAATCAATTATAACTCACGTGAGCATAGGATCAGTGGTATGGATTCTCTTAAGAAATAAAACTGTAGAGTAACATGGTAGACCTGGAAACCGTGATGGATAGAATGAAGATTCCCCTACTCCTATGACTAATCCAGATCAGTACTGGAAACTTTTAGAACATTGAATGGATGGATTCCAAAATTGCAGGATACATAGTGATGCTCGGATTTGGAATCTCGGCCAAGCCAGTCATCATCATAAAAAAATGCCCTCATGTGTCCTTCCACATCAAACAAACATTTGTATGTAACATTAAGAACTATGTGTGGATTTATTCCGACCGTCACAAGATATGTAGTGATGCCCGGATTTGGTATCCCAGCCTGACCACCATCAAAACGAAATTCCCATTTTCCCCCATACATAGGTAAGACTTGTACGAGGAGTCCATGAAAGGTCCTAATTGCATGACAATAAACTAAAAAAATTCTCTATGAGTTATGTGTGGCCCAATCCTCGGTGTCATGAGATCCCTCACATGCCCCTAACTCATGAGAAGTCAAAGGATCCTGTTTCCCCCTATAAATATGAGTCATAACTATGTGGAAGCTCTAGTAGTTCATAATGAATCATGGTCTG
This sequence comes from Viscum album, assembly GCA_963277665.1. Classification (NCBI taxonomy): domain Eukaryota; kingdom Viridiplantae; phylum Streptophyta; class Magnoliopsida; order Santalales; family Viscaceae; genus Viscum; species Viscum album. Next base: position 398,554,112 of record OY728140.1, on the reverse strand, counting down.
AGTATTCTTTACTTTCCCAGGCACATCTTTCCTATTTGAAAAACTCCATACCCCAGGAAAACTTGAATCCCCATAATCCTTCAAGGCTAACTGAGTTGGAAGGATAGTGTCCTACAAACACCTTTACTGGACTATGCACATCATGCCCTAGTGGCTATGCCTATGTTTCCAACAAAACTGGCCATCAATCAAAGGAAAATTCATCCCTAGTAGAGTTCTATCCCATCTTAGTACACCCAATGGATTCCAATCCCCATGTCATTCCCCTTGATTCAAGTTCCCCCAGGACTATTGTTTACACCTTCTATCATCACTAATGTCTAAGGAATGTTAGAACATCCTGATTGTTATTAACTCAAACTATTAAAGATCTTTATGACAGCATAATCTTTTCCACTACATGAATATGAACTTCACAACATAATGTCCTTACCACACGACATTAAACTACGAGGCAAAAATTTTCTTTGTTGTATGCTGTTAAACAACATAGCAATGGTTTATGCCTAATGTTACCTCTGATGTGGATTTTTCTATTCTTAGGTAATGAAAAAGAATCCTCGCAATCCCTAATTTCTCAAACCGATCATAGCTCACGTGATATTAGGGACCTTAGTGAGAGGTCCATCGTGAAATTGTGGAAAACTAGTCCAGAAATTTGGTCCTAGCATCAAGACCCTAAAAGGAATGTCACGGTTCCCTTCCCCAAGAGGAACCCCATGTCATGGGTATGTGACTTTAAATGATAAAGTACCCCCAAAATGTGACAAACACCTCAACCTACGTATGAGTCAGATCTACATAAGGGACACCTGATTCCATGAGTAAATTGAAGCCCAAATGTCCCTAATATGTACGGATACACTCCTTCCATACCCCAAACACCATTCTTTGAGTGATCTATAATCCACATAACCCTCCAAGGATATCTGAGACAGAAGGCCAGTGTCCTGTGGAAACCTTTTTTTTACTATGCACATCATTCCCCAGTGGCCCTGCATATGTTGCACAGAAAAATGGCCATCAATCAAAGGAATATTCATCCCCATGAGAGTCCTCTCTTATCTCAGTATACCCAATATATTCCAAGCCTCATTCAAACCCCCCTGATTTGAGGTCCCACAAAGTCATGGTTTACATATTCCTTCCTATACACATCCCAAATATATCAAAACATGCAGGCCCGATTCATCATTGTTCCATTTTTATGTTTCTAAAGATACCCCATCTATATGCGTGAAGTTGATCCTTGTAACACCCCGAGATTTTATGAAAAATATTATTTTTAATTTCACTAATGTCTTGTGTTGTACGCTACACCAAAAGGAGCTTGCACAACACGCATCCTTGATTTTCCTTGCATTACACGCAATCGCGACCTTCCTCGATAGCGTGTGTAGTACGCAATAACGAGTTTCACTAAACAACAATATGCTATTAAAATATTATTAAAACTAGCCGTTATGAATAGTAATAACCACTTTTTGAAATTTTGTAATTTTATTTTTCAAAATGGAATTCATTTTTGGATTCATAATATCGAAATTAGCTTATGGTGAAATTTTGGTGATTTTCGGATAACTTTCATATTTTGATGAATAGTGAAAATTACTAAATTTTAATTAAAAACAAATTTTTCAATCGAAATAATTAATAGTGATAAATTATTAATTTGAGTGGTTTTAAAGTATATTTATAATATATTTTTACAATTTAATACAATGTTGTTCATTGGATGTAATTTCACATTTAAACCAGACATAAACAAGTGTCAATCTTTTGATAGTTATTATCTCTAAAGAACACACTATTTGTTTTGACGACGGGAATTAATTTTTAAATTAATTAATGAAACTGATATGTTTTGAATTTGGTAAAATAGAAATTATTTTTGAGTTCATAATATCAAATATAGCTTAGGCCTAATTTTTGGTATTTTTCTAAAAACTTTCAATTTTTGATGAATAGTGAATCCACTAAGTGGTAGTTAAAAAAACTGAATTTTTCATAAAACTTAATTTTACCGCTTCTGTGAGTGGAATTTCAAAAATCCGAGAGACACGGTTGATGTCAGTAAGTAAAATGTGGTTCAATGAGATGAAAATAATTTTCGGTGAATAGTAACTTTTTACTTTTATTTACCACGGTTAAAAGTAAATAGGGTAATTAAGGGTAGAAATGATATTATTATTACCCTAAAACATGTCCTAATTCTATTGGACAAGTGTAATTCGACCAAAAACAAACTTAGGAATAAACTATGACCATTTAGGCCCACTTGGATTATATTAGGACATTTATTATTAATTTATTTAAAGAAGGGTTAAAAGAGTTAAAATCAATGTTTATTTACTAAACCATTTTTAATATAGCGTTATACATAAGATAAATTCGATTGTAAATATTAATTATAAAGATAAAAAGATTTCCTACATAATGGTATTTTATTTGTAATTTTTAGACATCAAATAATTTAATTTATTTATGACACAAAGATGATGCAGTAATTATCTTATTAATGAAATATTGACATAATTGATGTTATAAATACCAAAATAAATGTAATTTCAGACTATTATGAATTAAAATAATTTTATAGGTTAATATGACATGTTAGTATTGATTTAATTAAATTTTTTAGAACTTATCATTCTTTTATGATTTTCACAAAAATCAATTACTAAATAGTGTCAAAATTGACATAAAATAGTTTTTAAAACGAATATTATATTATTAAATGTAATTTTATTCCTAAAAATCTAAGGTTCGGCCAAATGACTTAGATAAGGTTATATATATTAATAATAAACAATTTGGGGTTCGTTTGGCTTCTTATAGTATGTTTATTAACCTTATAGTGTAAGAACACAAGAAGACACGGTAAAAGTAAAATTATTTAACTTAATGTTAAAGCTAAATGATAAGGTTAAAATAGGAACATAAACTTTTCTAAATTATATTGGATGAGATTATTTCGACCCTTACCCACCTTACCCTCGAAATAAATCAATTTTGAGCTATTTAAAACCGAACTTGACTTTATAATAAAATAAAATATTTAGTTATTCCAAAGGTGCCCCTCTCATCCCTTATAAAAGGGCACCTCTTCCCTCTCTTCCTCACACCACTTTGAGCCTTCAAGCTCGGACAACCCTGAAAAATTCTCTTCTCCACTTCCCTATAAAGAATCCTAGAGGTTCTGGTCTTCCTCAAAGACCAATTTTAGTGCCCTAAGAGGAGGTCTCAAAGAGGCGCTTTAAAGAAGAGGTAATTTCCGTTACCGATTCTTTCAACTTTATTTCTTCTTCCACTTCTTCATCTTAGGTTGTTTCATTTTGAAGTAATAACATCAGTATCACTCATATACTGATATTTTATTATAAGTATGAAACAACCATATTTCACCATCTATCCATCCTACGGAAAACAAAATCACCGCGCGTGCGTACGTACGGAATATCGTCTCCACGCCGTGGTGTAATCTGTTTTTCCACCATCACCTTACATGGATGGGTATTATGGTATAAAGAACAACTATAAATAGTTATTATAACATCATAATGATTCTGATATATTGTATCATCCACTCCAATTCAATTCAATAATTATGGAAATGATATCATCGCTCGTGCGTACGTACGAACTACCGTCTCCACGACGCGATGAGATTCATTCTCCATGTTAACCATTTAAGAATGATTATAAAGTATATATAAGAAATAATAATGAAATATATGACACTATAAAGATCATGAATTTATGTGTATATATATGTATGTCATCTACTTAATTCCACTCAATTCAATAAGGAAATGAAAACAGCGTTCATGTGTACGTACGACCCACCGTCTCCATGAACAATGTATTTCTTTCCATTTATCGATCCATTATATATATGTATATTCTGAATATATATTATATATAAATCATGTTTTATATTCTATAATTAAGTAATAATGATCTATGTAATCATATGAATAATTACAAGTTAAAACACGAACGACAAATGAGACGATTTTACCCAAAACGCTACTTTAACATGAATTTACAAAAGAATGTGTAATATAAAGTCATAAGTGAACCATAAATGATATAATAACAATGAATATGATTCTGTAATAAGTCAATTACATTATTTAAATCATTATACAGGAGGTTCGGACACTTACAAAGAAAATCGGATCTAAGGTAAGGGAAATATCACAATCTCATTTTTATCAGAGATTGTTTATACTTTAGTATTTACTGGGGTGTATTTTATCATCCACATATATATTTCCTCAATATGTAATATTTATATCCTTCTAAAATATTTTATATCCAATTTTACCCTTCGGTGAGTTTTTAGTAAAGGATATGAAAGGAATCTTTTGTCGTTTTTCGTACGAGGTACTTTTTGACTTTTCCGACAAAAGTACGAAGAATGTTTTTTTTAACTTATACGGCATGAATGGATTTTTAAAACATTATTTCCAAGAAGCTTCCTTTACAAGTTTTCAAGTTTCTTTTTAATCAACTTCTTTTAGTTTATAATTTTACGACATTTTAAGAAAGGAAAAGTGTTTTTTAAGCAGAAAGGATATTTTTCTCAAGAATGGAGTTCAAGTGTTTTATCAAAATTATTTTCCATCATAGATAATAAAGGGTTCTGTTTTTATCCCTATTATTACATTGATTTGATTATGTTGTGATGGAATTATATTTTTATGAATTCCTTTATCATATATGAATTGTTTTATGATGTCATGATTTTTAAGATTCCCATTTTTATTACATGGGTTATGCAATGATGTATGGTTTATGATTTTGTGGCACACATAATAATGGTATCATTATGAGATGGGTGGGACCTATATCTCCCTCCAATGCATTGGGTAAAGATTTTATATCTCATGAGATAGACATGGCTGGAATGGTAGGTTATACCGGTTCAGTGAAACAGGACTGAAACGAGGGTGACTCGGTTCAGAAAGGGACTTTGTCCACTAAGTTAGTCTTGGCAATGAGTCTTGACTAACAAGAAATGATTCTCTATGATTATGTGTGTATGCCACAAAATTTAATGTTTTAAGTTATGATTACTGTGATTACATTTCACTGCCATGAGTTATTCCAGGTTATGAAATTATGATCTCTTTTACAGGTTATGATTTCCAAAAGTTATGTGCTTGTGTATACGATGTGATTGATATTTCTTTTGTTTACCCTTACTGAGCATTTGAGCTCACCCTTTCATGTTTTATTTTCCCCAGGATATAAGGAAAGGTTTTATTTATAAAAAAAGGAAGATCTTTATGGGAGATGTTGAAGATCTTTCACCAGGATTAGAAGATTATATTCCGAGTTTCCAAAGACACTAAACTATTACGATCCTTGTGTGTGTGTTTCTGTTATGTACTAAGTATTCCGCAAATGTAATGTAATGTCAATGTACGTTAAGCTTCAGGTCTCTACAGTTGGTATCAGAGGAAAGGTTTAGTCAACCTTTGGAAACTAGGATGCGAAAACGTTAGTGAGATCCCTAGAGATATTTCTAAGGTATGTCTAGGGATGTCTCTAAGGTTAAGTATACGTATAGTTTATAGTCCTAGAATTGCGCTAACGATATTAGAATTTAACCTAAGATGTTAGATATTGAGGGTACTCCCCCTTTATTATGTTGTTTTCCCTAGCATGATTTTTTCCTCTCACACTATTCTTTTTGGGTTTTAGAAAATGGCTGGAAACAAGATGATTCACGATAATGGAGGATATGATGGACAATGGAATGATATTCTTCATGAGAAACCAAATAAAATGGTATTTGGAAGTCCAAACATCATTATTATGCCGAATCAGAAATCTCATAATATCATCAATAAAGTAAAATTTGGTAAGTTTCCTGACTCGGCTAATAAGAGAAAGATGGAGTTTCATGATGATCATAGAGGAAAGAAAGTTCAATTTCCCCTATGTAAATCATGTGGGAAGAGGCATCAAGGAGAATGTTTCAAAGGAACTGGAAGATGATTTGGGTGTGGAAAAGAAGGACACAAAGCCAATAAGTGCAAAGGAAAAGATTCAGTTAACACCAGGGATGAGGATAATGGTATTGCAATGACATCTATAATGGTTAAATGTTTTAAATGTGGAATGTACGGGCATTATGCAAACCAATGCCCTAAGGGAAAGTCTCATGAAGAGAATCAGTATGGTCGTATGGGTAGTATTTATGTGGATGATGATGAAGAGACTACAAATGATGTGTGAGATGAAAGAATTGTTGAAGCTCGGTCAACGGTTTAAGAATGTAGTGGAATGATGACATGTTTATCATGTGTAATGTTGTATAAGTAATATCATGGTACTATAGAATAAAGAGACATCTAAGGATTGTTACACTGTTGTCCTTCCTTGAGTTTTGAAAGTGTATGATTAATGGTACCAGTATCCATGAAAGGTTATTCAGATATTTTTGGAATGTAGATGATATGCTCATAATGAAGGGATAAGACAATAATGAGATGTTTGATTGTATTCATGAGCTCATGATTGATATAAGGACTAAGTGATATCATAGTTTGAGTATATAGAATTTTGAGGATTTTGGTATGTGGAAAGAGTTAACATTTAACAACATTCATGTTTTCAATAAAGGAATACACAATTAAGGTATTCACATGTTTGTAATTTTACCAACAAGATATATCTTATGATATATGGGGGATAAATGATGGCATTCACGTGATTATTTTCTTTATACTATGAGCTTGGACCGAAGTATTTTAGATAAGCCTAAAGATTGGAATGCATTATGTTGGACATAAGTTGGTATTGATTAAGGATAGAACTTTTTTCGATATTGTTGATGGGATGTTATAGTAATATAGCTTTAGAAAAAGGACAACCTGCAGGATGGGCGACAGCCCATCGCTTCGGACAAGGCTGTGGGAATCGAACCCAGAACCGAAGTGCGACTGGACTTTATCGCCTACCACTGGCCTACAGGAAGTTCCTGTTTAGTAGAAACTAGTTTTATTTTATTATGCGGTATGATATATGAAGTATAGGTTCATTCTTGGAATCGTATACGATTAACCTCACCATAGCTGGACTTATGTATACTTGATAACTTTTGCTAACCTTTTGTTTGAAACAGATGGAATGACCCATCATTCTATCACATGATCAATTAACACTTCATGAATAACAAATTCAACTTCATTTCTTTAAGAGATGAAGTGGAAATTGTTCAAAGTACGAACAACAGTGAGATTGTACCAAAATAAAGTAAGTATTTATTCTAATTCAAATTCTTCAACTTTAGGGAAATGATTTTGAAAACCAAAAATGTTGTCCTAGTGATCTTATATCTGATGAATCAGATGGTACCCTAGATCATCACAAATTTATGGATTTGGTATTGCTGGCTTTTCCATAGCCATGTTCTCTACCACTCTCCATCAGAACATGATGGTTAGATTTTTCTTCCATATCCATATTTTCACCTATGTGGAAACCCACTGATTAGTTTATTTGGTTAACCGTTATGTTTCATACTTTCATTTTTAAAGATTGGTTTTGGTATTCCTTTTTACGATGTGGGTTTCTATTAAAGAAACTTTCGAATAGTAAACCATTTATAACCCCGACGAATTTCGAGGGAGAAATTCATTTTAAGGGGGGTAGAATGTAACACCACGAGATTTTATGAAAAATATTCCTTTTAATTTCACTAATGTCTTGTGTTGTATGCTACACCAAAAGGAGCTTGCACAACATGAATCCTTGATTTGCCTTGCATTACACGCAATCGCGACCTTCCTCGATAGTGTGTGTAGTACGCAATAACGAGTTTCACTAAACAACAATATGCTATTAAAATATTATTAAAACTAGCCGTTATGAATAGTAATAACCACTTTTTGAAATTTTGTAATTTTACATTTCAAAATGGAATTCATTTTTGGATTCGTAATATCGAAATTAGCTTAGGGTGAAATTTTGGTGATTTTCGGATAACTTTCATATTTTGATGAATAGTGAAAATTACTAAATTTTAATTAAAAACATCTTTTTCAATCGAAATAATTAATAGTGATAAATTATTAATTTGAGTGGTTTTAAAGTATATTTATAATATATTTTTACAATTTAATACAATGTTGGTCATTGGATGTAATTTCACATTTAAACCAGACATAAACAAGTGTCAATCTTTTGATAGTTATTATCTCTTAAGAACACGCTATTTGTTTTGACGACGGGAATTAATTTTTAAATTAATTAATGCTTCTGATATGTTTTGAATTTGGTAAAATAGAAATCATTTTTGAGTTCATAATATCAAATATAACTTAGGCCTAATTTTTGGTTTTTTTCTGAAAACATTCAATTTTTGATGAATAGTGAAACCACTAAGTGGTAGTTAAACAAAATGAATTTTTCATAAAACTTAATTTTACGTCTTCTGTGAGTGGAATTTCAAAAATCCGAGAGACACGGTTGATTTCAGTAAGTAAAATGTGGATCAATGAGATGAAAATAATTTTTGTTGAATAGTAACTTTTTACTTTTATTTACCATGGTTAAAAGTAAATAGGGTAATTAAGGGTAGAAATGATATTATTATTACCCTAACACATGTCATAATTCTATTGGAAAAGTGTAATTAGACCAAAAACAAACTTAGGAATAAACTATGACCATTTAGGCCCACTTGGATTAGATTAGGACATTTATTATTAATTTATTTAAAGAAGGGTTAAAAGAGTTAAAATCAAAGTTTATTTACTAAAACATTTTTAATATAGGGTTATACATAAGATAAATTCGATTGTAAATATTCATTACAAATATAAAAAGATTTCCTACATAATGGTATTTTATTTTTAATTTTTAGACGTCAAATAATTTAATTTATTTATGACACAAAGATGATGCAGTAATTATCTTATTAATGAAATATTGAAATAATTGATGTTGTAAATACCAAAATAAATGTAATTTCAGGATTTTTATGAATTAAACTAATTTTATAGGTTAATATGTCATGTTAGTATTGATTTAATTAAATTTTTTCGAACTTATCATTCTGTTATGACTTTCACAAAAATCAATTACTAAATAGTGTCAAAATTGACATAAAATAGTTTTTAAAACAAATATTATATTATTAATTGTTATTTTATTCCTAAAAATCTAAGGTTCTGCCAAATGACTTATATAAGGTTATATATATTAATAATAAACAATTTGGGGTTCGTTTTGCTTCTTATAGTAAGTTTATTAACCATATAGTGTAAGAACACAAGAAGACACGGTAAAAGTAAAATTATTTAACTTAATGTTAAATCTAAATTATAAGGTTAAAATAGGAACCTAAACTTGTCTAAATTCTATTGGATGAGAGGATTTCGTCCCTTCCCCACCTTATCCTCGAAATAAATTAATTTGGAGCTATTTAAAACCGAACTTGACTTTATAATAAAATAACTTTTTAGTTATTCCAAAGGTTCCCCTCTCCTCCCTTATAAAAGGGCACCTCCTCCCTCTCTTCCTCACACCACTTTGAGCCTTCAAGCTCGGCCAACCCCTGCCAAATTCTCTTCTACCCTTCCCTAGAAACATCTTAGAGGTTCTGGTCTTCCTCAAAGACCAATTTTAGTGCCCTAAGAGGAGGTCTCAAAGAGGCGCTTCAAAGAAGAGGTAATTTCTGTTACCGATTCTTTCAACTTTATTTCTTCTTCCACTTCTTCTTATTAGGTTGTTTCATTATGAAGTAATAACATCAGTATAACTCATATAATTATATGTTATTATAAGTATGAAACAACCCTATTTCACCATCTATCCATCCTACGGAAAACATAATCACCGCGCGTGCGTACGTACGGAATACCGTCTCCACGCCGTGGTGTAATCTGTTTTTCCACCAACACCTTACATGGATGGGTATTATGGTGTAATGAATAACTATACATAGTTACTATAACATCATAATGATTCTGATATATTGTATCATCCACTCCAATTCAATTCAATAATTATGGAAATGATATCATCGCTCGTGCGTACGTACGGACTACCGTCTCCACGACGCGATGAGATTCATTCTCCATGTTAACCATTTAAGAATGATTATAAAGTATATATAAGAAATAATAATGAAATATATGAAACTATAAAGCTACTGAATTTATGTGTATATATATGTATGTCATCTACTTAATTCGACTCAATTCAATAAGGAAACAAAAACAGCATTCATGCGTACGTACGACCTACCGTCTCCATGAACGGTGTATTTCTTTCCATTTATCGATCCATTATATATATGTATATTATGAATATATATTATATATAAATCATGTTTTATATTATATAATTATGTAATAATGATCTATGTAATCATATGAATAATTACAAGTTAAAACACGAACGACAAATGAGACGATTTTACCCAAAACGCTACTTTAACATGAATTTACAAAAGAACGGGTAATATAAAGTCATAAGTGAACCATATATGATATAATAACAATGAATATGATTCTGTAATAAGTCAATGACATTATTTAAATCATTATACAGGAGGTTCGGACACTTACGAAGCAAATCATACCTAAGGTAAGGGAAATATCACAATCTCATTTTTATCCGAGATTGTTTATACTTTAGTATTTACTGGGGTTTATTTTATCATCCACATCCATGTTTCCTCAATATGTAATATTTATATCCTTCTAAAATAGTTTATATCCAATTTTACCCTTCGGTGAGTTTTTAGTAAAGGATATGAAAGAAATCTTTTGTCGTTTTTCGTACGAGGTACTTTTTTACTTTTCCGACAAAAGTACGAAGAATGTTTTTTTTAACTTATACGGAATGAATGGATTTTTAAAACATTATTTCCAAGAAGCTTCCATTACATGTTTTCAAGTTTATTTTTAATCAACTTCTTTTAGTTTATAATTTTACGACATCTTAACAAAGGAAAAGTGTTTTTGAAGCAGAAAGGATATTTTCCTCAAGAATGGAGTTCAAGTGTTTTATCAAAATTATTTTCTATCTAAGATAATAAAGCATTCTGTTTTTATCCCTATTATTACATTGATTTGATTATGTTGTGATGGAATTATATTTTTATGAATTCCTTTATCTTATATGAATTGTTTTATGATGTCATGATGTTTAAGATTCCCATTTTTATTACATGGGTTATGCAATGATGTATGGTTTATGATTTTGTGGCACACATAAGAATGGTATCATTATGAGATGGGTGGGACCTATATCTCCCTCAAATGTATTGGATAAAGATTTTATATCTCATGAGATAGACATGGCTTGAATGGTAGGTTATACCGGTTCAGTGAAACATGACTGAAACGAGGGTGACTCGGTTCAGAAAGGGACTTTGTCTACTAAGATAGTCTTGGCAATGAGTCTTGACTAACAAGAAATGATTCTCTATGATTATGTGTGTATTCCACAAAGTTTAATGTTTTAAGTTATGATCATTGTGATTACATTTCACTGCCATGAGTTATTCCAGGTTATGAAATTATGATCTCTTTTACAGGTTAAGATTTCCAAAAGTTATGTGCTTGTGTATACGATGTGATTGATATTTCTTTTGTTTACCCTTACTGAGCATTTGAGCTCACCATTTCATGTTTTCTTCTCCCCAGGATATAAGGAAAGGTTTTAGGTATAAAAAAGGAAGACCTTTATGGGAGATGTTGAAGATCTTTCACCAGGATTAGAAGATTATATTCTGAGTTTCCAAAGACACTAAACTATTATGATCCTTGTGTGTGTGTTTCTGTTATGTACTAAGTATTCTGCAAATGTAATGTAATGTCAATGTACGTTAAACTTCGGGTCTCTACAATCCTCATACAAAATAAGAGTTCCCCCACTCATTTTCGGGTTTCCCCAAATATGTTTAGATAAAATTCCCCTTTATGTGTTCAGGTGTACCTCTTGTCAAAGGAAATATACCGTATTCAAAAAGTTCCCAATCTCCATAATCCATTATAGCCATTGGATAGGGAAGGTCAATGTTCTGAAGACACATTTGATGGACTATGCATATCATGTTGTGGAGGATCCTCATATGTCACCTACAAAAATGGTCGTCAATCAATGGAAAATTTATCCCTAGGAGAGTCATTTCCAGCTTCCATACGCTCATATGTCAATAATTTCCTGTCACACCCCAGATTTGGAAAACTCCTAGATAACGTCTTATATACCTTCTTCTTTCAAAGTGACACTAAAATAAAAAAGACTCCTAACAAAACTGACCATTCACCAGCTCCCCCTCATGCAAGTAAGAACAGTGCAATAAAAATTATCCACTCAAATCTGACATGAATGTCTCTAATTTTTTCAGACACCACTACTCTGGATGGCCACCCATTGTGGCTCCCAACATCAAAATAAATTCAAAATGTTGTGAATCCCTCCAAGTCCATCGGATATAGAAGGTACGTGTCCTGTAAAAAACATTGATTTACTATGCAGATAAATCCCCAAGGGCACTGTATATTTCACCTACAAAACTAGTCATCAATCAAAGGGAAATTATTCTTCATGAGAGTCATTTCCTACCTCTGTACGCCTAATAAATCTCCCGAGCCACATGTGTGTCCAAACTCACAAATCTAGGGTTATGAAAAATCCCTAATCTATGTCTGAAGGATATTAGAATATTCCCAACTGACGGTCTCGAATTAGGGCCCTACCCTGTTATGTTTGGTCAAAGATGTTTGACCTAAAACACCAGTAATAAATTTGATTGGAGGGATTGTGAACTGCCAGAGAAAGAGACTTCATACTTGCTAGATGGAAAATCTGCAAAAGGAACATCTAGGTGAATGTTGAGTATCAGTTCATTAAAAAAGTTGAACCATCAAAAAAGGTGTAATATTTTTAGGTTGAAAACCCGCAAAGGGAGGACTAAGAAAAAGTCCTTTTATGACTGCTAAGTCTTTATTAAGTAGGATTATGTAATAATTAGGGTAATAATGAAAAAGACATAAAAGTTCATGAGGTATTCCCTAAAACATCTGAAATAATCGAACTATGTTCGCTGAGTCTTGTGGATCAGGAAAAAAATAGATCCCAATTCGATTATTTCAGTTTACTACTTTCAAATCATTGTTTAAAATTAATACTTGATTGAAATGATGTTTATATGATTGATTCTGATCAATTGAAATGACATGAAAATACAAAGAAAGAGGATTTTAAGACAATTCAGTTTCATTAAGTTCAACAAAAATGGGAGAGCTTCCCCAATTCAGACACTCTTTAGACTATCAAAAAATGGGGGAAGAGTACATGTCATGATTTGGGGTAGAAATACTATAGATCATGGTTCACCCTTTCCAGAAGGATGGAAAGTGATTGCCACAGGCCATCAATAGTCTACTCCAAATAATCTCAATTCCCCATTTTGGCGTTGACCGTCGGACACACCAGCTCCAAAATGACTTTAAGGTCCCTCCCTTTCTTCTAGACAGCTTCATAATTGGCATGTAAAGAGGCCAGTTGATCCCTAAACCTTGCTATGTGGGATTTTCACTCCTGCAAATCTTCCTCTTGGGTGTACACCAAATCGAGAGCCTTAATATCCTCAGTCATGAGATGATCAAATTCTTCCAAAACTTCTCAGAAGGTCTCCACCTAGTGATGGGAAGAATTGAACTTGGACAGTTTGTCCTCACATGAGGAAAGGTCTTGTCGGGAAATGACAATTTAGTAGATGATGAGGTGTAATTGCTAATAATTGAAGCTATCAGAACCCAGCATAGTGAATAACCACTGAAAATTTTCAGCCTCGTCAGCAAAATTTGTCCATAGGTGTCTCCGCAGCAAGGTCACATAACCAACACTAGCCCTCTTTTCACACTGCCTAGTGTCTCGCTACAACACCAGTACATTGACCCTACTTCAACTCCACATGTCTATAAGCAGGAAGCGTCACCATAAGAGTGGGGAGGGACCTAAGACAAACCACCCATGATGGGGGGCTCTATTTTCCCTGAGAAGGTTCAGTCACTAGAGCCTGATGCATAGGACTATCGATATCTTCTGGAGTGATCAGTGATACTCTTATAGTGGCAGCCTCATTATGTTCTTGTGAACTATCCATAAGAGGGGAGTTGTTTGAATTACTCCCCAATGAGATATATTGTACTGATGAAGACCCTCCCAGATGCTTCTGACGACGAACCAAGCATCTTCTTACCACATGGGCAGGAACATGTGGTGTATCCATCATAGATGCTACAGGTACATAAGTATAAGGCATAGGTGAAACACTTTTTATAGTAGATGGAATGTGTGGAATTATAGTTGGGTAAATTATGGGGATGGAAATGGTAAAGAGTTTTTGCACCCGCCGAACTGGTTATTTCAACATCCTGATTGGTTAACAATTCAGCCATAGTCGAGCATATTCCAATTAAAGAAAGATGGATTTTGTAGTATTGGGGATGATAGCTTCTATATAATAACATTCATGAATCATCATGATCCATAATTGGTGAAGAACTACAGGGTGAGAATCTCCCCTTAATTGAAAATTTGAAAGCAGTGTAGTATGTTGATGGCATCCGAATTTCCTGGAAAACCGGTAGGGGAGGCATATCCCACAAATGACTATTAGATCAATAATAGAAGTGAGAATCTCATCTCTAAGAGTGATGATGTATGAGCATTCCTCCATAGAACCACCCCTTTCACCTCTCAATGACTCATGAGGGGTAGGATGCAGTGCAAATGAGAAATGAGAAGCATTGTTCAAAAGCCTGACCACTTCATTAATTCTTAGAGTTTTAGGACAAACAGAGAAAATTTTGAGAAGTGTGGGTTGATATTCAGAATTGGGAACGTTTACAGTATGCTGGTATTCATAACTGAGGAAGTGTTCTACCATCCACCCATAGAGAAATTGAAATGGTCTGTTGAGATGGTGTGGGGACCTACCTTCTTATATTTGTTCCAACAATTCATTAAGCCAGGAGAGGGTATGAAGAGCCAAATTAATGGGTCGACCCTCTTCCAGGATGGCCACCATCATCAAAGTATAATCCCAAACCCCGATATATATATAGTTGGATGGGAAAATCCATCCGCTCAAAAACCTAGAAAAGAAACCTCCAAGTCTAATTACAGGTGATACATCTGGTCGAAGCTCATCTCCCTATGTTGTATATCGTCCCGCTTCAAGGGTGGCACAATATGAACCAGTAGTCTGGTGGGACTGATGGGATGGATGAGTTCGGTTGTGGATATCCCTTGTCTTAGGTCCGTTCTCCTGCAAGAATGTCCCTATCCATGAATCGAATGGGATAAGAGAAGGAGCATGAATGAGATCATCATGAAATCCCTCTACTGGGACCAATAAACTCATTGTCAAGGGGGAAACGTGGTTAGTGTCATTCCATGTAGTGGCTGCCGGGATAAAATCGTCGTACATCTCTCTATGGATAGGGAGTCCTCTAAGCTAGAGGATATCCCATAAGATGATTCCCACCTCCCCATGCAATAAGTGGAAGGTGTTGGTTCTTGAATTCCAGTGGCTCAGCAGCTCATGAATAATTTCTCCTCGGTAGAAGACTACAGACTGAGAAACCCAGGCGGCCTGATACAAGCCCATCGTATCCAACTGGTCAGGAGACTCCAAACAGGTTTAATGTACCCAGAACGCCCAACCCAACTCATTGGAGAAACATTCTATGGCCCATAGATCCCACTTGGTGCTCCACAAGCTATTAGGATTTTCTTGGGAGATACTGATAATGAATGGGTACTCTCGGTTGTTTAGTCTCGGGATAACATTGCAATCCCCACTATTTCTCTGAGTCCATTCTGAGCCTCCAAGTGTGAATACATTCTCCTGAATTGGATTGGTGATGACTTCTCATACTGGGGAAATATTAGCAAGGTCATGTACTTACGGTGCCTCTAAGTGGATGAAAGGGGTATTAGGGTTAGAGAACGGTAGAGGAACGTCGTCAAGAAGACCAAAGCTGTAAAGTGGCAACTGCACAGATAGTAGATACTCTAAGAGATCTGGTGTCAAGAAATCATTAAAGAAACTATCAAGAGGAATAATGTAGGCTCGAAGATGATCCTTTTTATTCCCCCCCATGGTCGCCCTTGTCTTCATTGATTTTACCACATCCCCTGAAGAATCTGTTGTAACCTACACAGGAAGATCTAGAATCTGACAAAAAGCCAGTGCATTAAAAAAATTGTTGGATAGAGGCTATGGGAAAATGGATAAAGGACTCAAAATATGTCCACATAAGGCTCCATGTACGGTTTCTAGAAATGGTATATGGTATCCATATCCCATGTACTACATGGTATGCAAAGTCATTATACTACATATGGACACAGTGCAATGAAGAAACCACGCCTACTGCTATGGTACGTGGATACATTTCACCACATACAACCATGTTATGTGAACCATCTAGTAGGCGTTGGCCAGCAGATCATTGGCCAGTGAATAGAAAGGTTTGTGGATCAATGGATCATGAATCTAGGCCTTTATTAAGTTCATGTTCAGAAATTACGGATTAAATTTTACAGTTTGGATTATTAATTTATAAATTTCAGTTCTCCAATCCATGTTCGGTATGCGTACAAGACATCCGCGATGTTTTCTCCTACACAGAATCTGTATTTTTAGGCTTAAAATTCAGCAATGTTATTTGTGAAATCAAAAACATGGTACGCGGACAGAGGAATGGAGAGAATATCTGTTTTTGGTACGTACAAATCCTTTTGTGAATGGAATTTTCACAAGGAGAACGGTACGCGAGTGCAGAAGAAGCCGAAGAAATCGAGAGAACTATTCGCTGCATGAAATGGTAATAGAAAAATGACATGGGACCCTATATATAGGTTTGTTCCCCTCCTATCGGGTCTATCTATTCTACCACAACTCATTTTAGTTTAGGTGATCTTCTATATCCGAATAGTCCCTTTTTCATTATGAACAGACCCCATTTTAATTGGGGGAATTTTTAGGGTCCTAAAAATTACTCCAAGGGAAGAAAGTAACCCCAAAATCACTTTTTAGAAGGAAGAAAGTACTCTTACAAGTCTTTCAAGGTGAATAGACTCAAATAAAGTTGCAAATTTCAGAATAAATTTGAATGAATTCATGTTTTCAAGGGTTTTCAAGTGCCCCACATTCCATCACTAAGAAAGGTCCGCAGACCGCCTGGATCATGAACCACCAGGTACGAGAAACAATCCTAGAACCACTGGCCCACGGGGTGATGGCCTGCGATCAAGCAAGACCATGAACTATATCGCCAAAGGAATCATGCGCATGAAGGCCATCTATGTACCGTTCGACGAACTCATCAGTTCATGGATGAAGAGAACCAGTAGGGTTCCATGAACCGTGATTGTGAACCGAAGCCTCCTCAAACCCAATATTTACCGAGTCTTCCACGGGTCAGGATATCTCCTCATGGGCCTTCAGAAATGGTTTCATGTGACCAATAGATATAATTTCTCTGATGCTCTAAAAAGGAGCACAGAAGGAATTTAGAAGGACAGATGATGAGATCCTAAAGGGGAATCAGAGGTTGGAAGAAAGAGTTTGGACAAGACTCCGACTTCAGTCCGGATTCATCAACGAAGCCCGAATCACGAACCACACTCTCAATAGGTACATCCATCCACGAACCATAAAATCGGGGAATTTAATAATAATAATAGAACCGTGAACCTAACTGGTGAACCGAGAACCACATACATCTCACAGATGAATTCCCTATAAATGATAATCACCCAGACCCTCCTTAAATATGGTGCTATGCATAGTGTACCACTACATAGACTAAAATCGATGTCATGTACTGCATCAGTATATGGATGGAACTCAAAGCAGTGTTATGGGCCACGTACCACTATGGTACATGGTCGTCTATACCCATGCCACTACGGTATATAGAGCCTCCTCCTCTGCTCACATACCACTACGGTATGTGGAGCCTCCCCCATCTTGCATAAGGAACCAGTACGCATAATGGGATGTTTTCAAGTATTATTTCCTCTAGTTCCAACCTCACCCCTCCATTACCATCTAGTCCTCCATGATCCCTCTTTTAACCAATCCTCCGGCATCCGGCCAAAGCCTCCTCCAATGCCACCTAAAACATATGACCAGACTATAGGGGGCATCACCGCGCCCTTTTGAGTCTACAAACCCATGGTAAGCGGAGTCGCGAAGGCTCTCCATACAATGGTTCAGGATTTAGGAATTCATGTGGGACTACATTTCCATGGTAACCCAAATTCCAACCATGGGATACCGATGTGAACCTCCCCATTCTAGGGATTAAGGGTGATCACTCATTTTTTCATTTAGTGGGGAATAGTGACCAGTTGAATGAGTTATGCTCACTCCCCACTTTGATGAGGACGAAACTCCTTCCCTTCACATAAAGTATTTCGGGGCCCTCCCCCTGAGGAAAGTCCCCAAACATCTTAGGCCGAGATGCATGACCTTAAATACAATTTCACAAGGAAAGGATCATCACTCCATTCTCTCGAGCACCATCACCCTGGCCTCTTCCACCATAGGCTCTCCCTCTCCCACCAACAGGATATGAAGCATGTGGTTGGTTGGATCTCTCAAATCCTCTTGTTTCTCATGCCGAGCATGACTCATGTGGTCTTAGAGGTTTGTGATGATTAAAACATCCACACCATATGAACTATTAGAACTCTGATTCTTGATCAAACCATGATACGTAGGATGCCTTCCAGAAGGCCTGAGCTCAAAAGGGTGCCCATCTATAAATGGTCCACCTGATCATGTCTCATCAAATGGGAAGATTCCATGCGTAAGCCCCACAAAATCTGAAATATGAGAACTCTGATTCCTAATCAAACCAAGACATGTTGGATGCCTATCCGAAGGCCTGATCTCAAAAGGGTGCCCTCCCATAACGGGTCCACCCAACCATGCCCCCTCAAATGGGCATATTCCATGCATAAGCCTTAGCAGATCCAAACTACATGGTTTTGATTCCTCTCACAATGATACGTAGGAAACTCATCTTATGGGTCCAATCCCAACATCAAGTCACCTTCCGTCCCCCTAGATGATGAAAAACTCAAGAGTTCCTTATTATATGCCTCAAGTTAGTATCACCTTAGTAGCATAAAATATATTCCTTCTTACAACGATTTTGCAAACCTAGGGTATCCCATTGACACACTCTTTGAGAATCAACCAAGGATTCATGAACAAATGAACATGACTAAAATCTAAAAGAGTGTTCCAGAACAGAAAAAAATCCTTCCCCAGAAGGGTGCGCTGAGCTCGACGTCCCATTTTCTCGACCAAGTGAGTCCTTAAGTGTTGTTGGTTGAATCATAAATCAACGAGCACCTGCCTTTGGAAATGAGGTCCATCAATCAGGGATACTAGTTCTGTTGGGTGTTTTTCGCTCCATGAATAAACCCGTTGAAGAACATATGAGGAAGTTATATCTGGGGAGGACCTATTACACAAGTACTTGACCCCATGTAATTTCCCGCTGGGATCATTTGACTGTGGAACCTCCTTCTCAATGAGAAAGGGGTGAATTACCCAATCCCTATGGGGTTAATCCAACCTCCCTTTAAAGGATAAGGACTTAGGATGGGTCGAAATAAATGATATTGTGAATTTTATGAGAACCCGTCTCTATAAAAAGGGGACAGTTGACAATCCTCGTTATTCCATTTCCACTCCTCCCAAAGCACGCCACCTCTGAGGTGGAAGAACATCATTATTAAATCATTCATAATGGTTCATAAATATAATGTTATTAAAATAAGCATACCCCTAGAGAGTGTCTATCAAGGTGTGATGCCTTAATCCCACTCATCATGCATTAGAGTGATGATTGAGTCAGTGATCAACAAACCATTTTCAATGTGATTACCACACAGTGCATTTGTGCAGCAACCACATCCACTTCATTGTATCCATACATGGATTTGTTCCTTATAAAGACCACTTAATTTATATTTTACCAAAAAATAGGATTTTTTCCAATACATAGACTTATTTATAAGGTTTTTACTAATTTTATGTCATCCTAACCAACAAATATAATGTTTATTATTTCCATAACATCAAATCATGTACTATTCAAAAGGGTTATCTATACCTTTGAATGTTTGATCAACCTTAACATATAAATAATTAAATTATCCCCAATAAACAAACCAATATATTATTTAAATCATTCCTTTGATACTAACTATGATTCCCCTGACCCACACTCCCATATATGATTCCATAAAAACATTCTTTACACATTCACATTGATACTGACTATAAAATAATGGATATTACCATTGTTAATTACAAAATAAATAACGATTATTTCATATCTATCATGTGAAGGATATTTCATGGTTTAATGCTTTAAATAATTAGGACTCATCTTAAACTAATAAAGCCCATTTTTTTATATCAATCGGACATTTTTCCAGTATATAAGAAACTACTTAATCCCTAATGTATCTTAAAAATCTCTCATAAATTCTTCCACATGTGATATCCTTCTATACAGGTAATGATACTTTTCTTCATACCTAGGAAAATGGAAACCCATGAATGGGTGAGTTCAAATACTTAGTAATGGAAAACATACAACTATAGAAATCATGGTATAAACATGGCATAAATATATTAGTGGGAATAGGTAAACAACATGAATCTATAATCTACATGAAAGTGAGAATGTTTTTTATCCATTGAAATTAATGAAGTTATAAATATCAATTATATTGATTCTATACTAATGAAAGGTATGATTTTGAACATAAAAAACTGCTTCAAATATCTTTTTCCAAAACACTTTACTTATAATCTAGACCGTAGTTGACCACTGTACCTAGGTCGTCAACTAGGTTCAATGAAAATTAATTATTTTTAACCCTACTAAAAAAATAGAAAAGTGGTGACTAAGGGACGATCCATTTGGAAATACTTTCAAATATGTATGTGACCAAGTTTGAAAACAAAAAATAATCCTAAGAAAATAATAGAAATACTAAAAAGGTTGTACGGTGATGGAAGTAAATGGCAATGATGTGATTCAACAATTAGTACTCAGATATGGGAAATAAATCAATATAGAAAATATCACAAGCACATACAATAAGTAATAATCCAAAAATATTGTGGGGAAGTTTGATTGGTTGGTTGTTATTTTTTTTATTATTTTTTTATTTTATTTTCTATCTTTATTCATGTATAAATGAAACTAGATCTAGAAGAGATAGGATGGCTAGTTCTATCAAATTAAAAACATGTGGATTAATGGATCGAATAGTCTCGAAAAAATAAAATCCACTAATCCAATCAAGGATAAAAACAAATTCACATTAGAAATAACTTATTAGTTGATCTTAATATACTACCCTTGGATGACCTATCCTCTTCATAGATGGACTTCCATATGAAAATTAGGTATAAAACAAATGAAACTAAAAATATTTCTCGTTGATTCCCAGAAACTGAAGGATATGTACTACTACAAGATTGGGAGAAACGGGAGTTTCCAGCATTATTGTATAGCCGAATGAAGTAAAAAGTAACTACTAGATCAGTCTCATTCCCCTATAAAAGTTTATCCAATAACTATGATCGTAATATTTTTTATAAATATATTCCAAACATTCTTTGAAAAAATAGATGAAATGAAAAAAATAATAACAATGTATAAGTTTTCTGTGAGAGAACATAAAAACTTCCTCTAAATCTCCGATAACTATCTCATAACTCCCAACCCTTCCTGTTTCTTGTCTATAATGTGTCTTCATGAATATAATATGGTTCTTCCTCTCAATCTATTGGGTTCTCATACTCTAACATTGTCTCCTTCTATTCTATAGAAGGGGTTCTTCTTTTTTATTCCAAAAAAATAAATATTAGTGAATTCATAAGAAATACTCCCCCATCACACCATCACAACAGCTAAAATCCTATCTATGCTCTATAAGTAACCTTGAGTGTGAATTTTCTTCATTTCCAGTGATAAAATAAAATATACTCTAATAGAATACATAACTACTCAAAAATTAATACCATTAGTTACCACAATATCATTTGTAGATTATCAATATGTAGAAAGTCCAATGGTTTGGATTTTTGAGTGAGAATTCTAGAATGATCACCTTCTTCTCCCATGATCACGTTTACCTTAGAATTTTCTTGATTCTAACAGACATATAGAAAAGGAAAAAACTAGAATGAAGTCAAGTTTTTCTTGTTTAGAAAATTACTCTACATATTCCTAATTTTAGGTAGATTCTGAGCTCTAAATAATCTTGGGATCAGATGTAATTTTTTGGCCCTCTTAATCTAATCCACCCTATAACCCGCATCCTGTAAACCACAACCAGTAACCCAAAGATCATAACCCACAATCCATTTAAGATCCCAAATTTTCTATGATGTTTGAATTGATTATTTTTTAGTTTAATTGATTTTTTTTCCTAATATATGTGAATAATGAAGTCACTAATGATTCAAGTGGTGTTTGGGGATTTTTTGGAGCCCAGAGCCATGAGTTTGGGGAGAAACAATTGGTTTGAAAAGTTACTAAAAACTCTGTGGCATAGTACATAAAATTTGATTAAACCATGCGGGGTGGTCCAATGCACTAGACAAGGCCACATGTTTTGATAAAACCGTGCAGACTATCCTGTACAACAATACAAATTCTGTAGAGGAGTTACACAACCTTTTTTCATGGGCTATGCATAGTTCGTCAAGCCATGCGCCTATCCAATGTGAAGTGGGTGTCTTGGGGCACTAACTACATCACGTTTGGGACACAGTTTGGTGAACCAATCATCTAAACTATGTTCCCTATAAAACAAAGGCGAATTACCCTTTTTTCCATATGGCCTTATGTCTTTTAACCCTTATCTCTCCTCTTTCCACCATGCAACACCTCTCCTCCCATGTAGCTCTCTCCTCCTCTCTAAGATAGTCTTTTTGATTTCTCCTCCATCCAGACTCTGATCAATCTATCATCTACCATGTTGGATAGCCATAGATATGCTCTCCATTCCTTAGATCCCTTCCTTGTTTTTATTTCTATTGATTGAGTAATTTTGTTGCGAGTGAATATACCATATTTTCAAGGAATTTGTTTATTTCTCTATTTTTGTCCAATTTGGACCAAACCAAAGGCCAATATTGGATAAAGAGAGTACTTCCGGCTTAAGGTAGATGGTCTATGACTTTTCTCTCAATGTTTTGACATGTTTAAATGTTTATCATTGTGTGGACGTTGGTTTCACTGGGTGTTTCTTCTCAAATCCTTATGAATTAAATTTAAATTGATAAAATTGTATTTTAAGGCCCTAATGACACCTATTGACATCACTGGAGGTAGATACCTCAACATAGACCACCTTTTTTAGTTGTATACCATGTTATGAATTGATGACCATCTTTGTAATTATTCAGAACACAGTTTGTGTATTCTCGACATGGTCGTTAATAAGGTAAGTTATTTAATTGAATAAATGAACCTTTAATCGTTAAATGGAAAGTATATATATATATTTATACCTTGGCACATATATTTTTTAATTGAATTTGATAAATGGTTTCATGTGATTATTCACCTTGTCATTTATAATAAAGGTAATGGAATGAAACGAACAAAAATGTAATTTGAATGAGTATGAGATGGGCTAAAGACTTGTAATATTAAATTTATAAGGTTCATATTGAATATGAAACTTTTTTCAACATTATAGGAATATTAAAACTTAATCAATTTTTATATTCATGAGGTAATTGCTTAAGCACTCATAGGATTCAATTCCAGTTCATTATCCAGTTTCCAAGGGAGATACCCACCTTGGAATATTGTTTCTGTCTATTAGTGGATGCCTGATATGACACCCTAGGATCCCAACACTCGTTCTATCTAGAAAATAGAATGACTCGGATACACACCTTAGATTCAGCTTGACGTCTATAGACATGTGATGCCTTGGATCCTTCTCATTGGGTCCAGTCATTCTTAGACTAAGATTTACTATGGACATACTCCATGGACTCAGTTAGAAACTCTTCTGGTGGAATGTATGGGGTGTACACGTTTGATTACACTTATTCCCTTATGATAGGATACATAGTTGAATGCCATGATTTGGATCAACATTTTAAGGTTAATGAGGAATTGGATTCACCGTGGATCCTCTGTTCTTATCATTATCTTTTACAGTACTACTGACATATTTATATGCACTCCCTGTTATAAACTAATTCATAATTTAATAATTAAATGGTTATAGGTTCATAGGCACCAGTTAAGGATAAAGTAGGTATGTTATATTTTTATTGTGATATTTTACTTTCAATATACCTTCTCATTGTATAGTTTATACTCAAAAACTGGATTTTTTTTAAAAAATCCATTGGTGGTGGCCTAATGATTTTTATATCACATCCTATTCGGGCTGATGTTGGAAACAAGGTAGATTATATAGTCTCATGTGTGTACAAACGGAAGTATCCCGCCTTGGAAACATGACTTCCTACTTTAGGTGGGAGTTAGGTAGTAGACAACTGATCTAGTTCTTAGGATGCATGGATTTTTTTTACTTTTTTGATTATTTTGTGTAGCATGTATTGTATGGTCTTGTTGCTGCCATGTATGACAATTTCTCTTTTTATATATACACAAGATCATCTTTTTTATGTCATAATGTTTATAGCTTTTGAGTTGATTATGTTTTTTGTGATTTTTCTTATTTTCACTGCCTTGTCCATCATTGTCATGATTCCATTGTTCATTTATATTTATCACCATTGTACCCCACTCTAACATGAGGAAATAGTCTCCCCACATCCACACCCTAGTCACTCAGCACTAGTCGAAAGCCTTGGGTATATTAGGAGGCATGCTTGAGACCATGTGGAAACTACGTTTTTTTAATTAGTAGTGAGCTAGATCTGATACATCACGATGTAGTATCATATGGGTTCCTTTTGTTTCTTTCATTGTTTGGGATTATTAGAAAGGATATTAAGAACATGAAATAAAATGGTAACAAGATATACTAGGGAGTCACTTACCTATATACAGGGTAAACACCAATTTTTCTGATAATGGGGAAAAAATTATGTATTTTTTCTATTATAGTGATATACTTTCACCATTGGGTGATACACCTGATTTGTTTTATTGATTACTCTTATGGATCTTCTACCTTGGACTAGGATTAAAAGGAACATTATCAAATGCATCATTATAGGCACATATAGATTCACATATCATGCATATTCCATGCCATATAGGTATATTTATTTTATTTCATTTCTTATGTTTAATGTGATTGTTGAGTGTGAATTGGTTGTAATATATTGATGTGTTTCTAATATCTTCTATAAGAAAGGGAAATTGATTGTTTAAAAATGTAAACATCAACATAAATAGTATATTATTTTAAATCTGTATGGGGGAATCTTAAATAACCCATTTTAATAATGTAAGTTGTGTAACCTTGGTTACAATAGCTATGATTTCGCTACGATTAGAAGAGTACCAATTTTAAATTATAAAGAGTATGGGCCTTTATAAATTGGGAAGGGTGACCCATTTTATTGATCCATCATACCTTACCCATTACATTCTGAGACAAATGTAATGGGGGATGGTTTTAATCACATTGGTGTCAATATTAGAGTATAAAGTGTATGAGACTTTATAAACTGGGAAATGAGAATTCAATTAATTGAACCTTGTATTACACATATACACACTTATAGACCTAAAATGTAAATTATAAATTATAAATGAAATGGTTTCCTATAAATGAGTAGTCTGAGTGAAACTTAAGGAGTGTTTTACTCCTTAACATTCAATTAACCCTCCCATATATCAGAATCCCAATGGTTGAAATATTTTCCAATACCCTATCATTAGGCCTAGGTATTTGTGATAGTATATTTTTGGAATGTGAGTCCCTATAATTTTTTTTTGTAATTAAATATATGTTTTTGAGCCTTCATTCCATTCTCTTTCTGATTATTATCCCTCTGTACCATTATTGAATCTTATTCGGAGGAATTTTCTTGGCATTTGTAAGGTTATTCCACCACAACGTCATCGGGCCATGTGGTAGGATAGCGGTGATTCCCATACATTGAATATGGTGGGCCCTGATCCACTAGTATTACCTTCCATAGTGCCACCTAGGGAACCACCAACTATTACTAAACTGAGAACTTACTCTCAACTTAGATGTGGTTTACTATGCTTGATGTTGTTTATACAAGGTTCTCTATGACTCATACCTATGATGTCTCATCTTATCCATGAGTTCTGGATACTGCATCCTCCCAAATTATCAGAGGATGGTGGTCCTCAAGAAATTGAGTCATAGCTAGAAGATATTTTATCTATCTATGAGAATCTGGAGATTCCTCTTGAGAGGAGGTTCAAGCTCACCACCTACATGTTCTATGATTCTGTAAAGCACTAGTGGGATGAGATTACCCAGGATGGGAGTCATCAAGGCATGGTCTAGGTGGAATTTTAGACTACCTTTTATTATTACATCTTCCCTGATATTATAAGATACAATTGGGCCATGGAGTTTATGCACCTGGAGAAGGGTACAATGTACATTGTGGAGTATTCATCATGACATATTGAGCTTTAGGGATTTGCACCAATTCTTACATGGGATGATGTCTCATGAGAAATATGCTTTTAATATGGGATTAGGTGTGCCATCTTCTCACACGTGATTATCTTCCATGTAGATATTGTTTTTAAGATCATGAACCAAACTCTTATCTTTAAGTGCAACATGAGGGAAGCTGATAGAATAGGGAATAGAGGATCAGTGCTGAGATAGGGTAGTAGTTCTTCCAGTTCCCGGACACATTTCTTTGGGGGTTATCATCAAAGTAGTGGAGTTCAGAGTATCCACACTATCAGATCTTTTATATTCCATTTGTGTGGATGATATGGTAATGTGAAGCCTCAGTACGATAGAGACCCACTGGAATGTCATGTTTACGACTAAATTAGTTATATTTAATGGTTTTTTTGGACCTTTCTACATGTTTTTATTGGGAAGGGATCCATATATTCTCCACCTTCAAGAGTAGGATCGGCATCCCCTCATCAATTAGGGAGTTGTAGTACTACAGGCATGTTAAGATGAGAAGGAGGTCATGGTCGAGGTAGCCAGACTTCTTATTTTTAGTGTCAGCAGAGCCAACCTAATTTGGGTAGTCCAGTTGTATAATAGGGCTACAATCGGTCCAGTTACATGCATTACAACCAATACCCATGAAGCATAGCACAAGACCATCTATAGTATGAGGTACTATTCTAGTAGACTCTACTATCGTACCTTCTTTATTCGATATAGGTGTTATTCACTCCTTTATTTTTTATCAACCATGGAAAGTCATGGGCTTGGAATTAAGAAATTATTTGGGTTGATGAAGATGGAAACACCATTGGGTGTATAGCTAGAACGTATATTCCCATGCAAGGACAACCCTCTTTGAGTTTATTAGTTATCAATTCCTATAGAACTTCATTATCCTTGAGATAACGGGTTTTGATGTAATACTTGGGATGGATTGGCCCATGCCTTATCATGCTCACATTAACTATTATCACTGATGGGTGACTTTCATATTACCTAAGGGAGGTATATATGTACATGAAAGTGAATAGAATATATAGGATG
Organism: Viscum album; assembly: GCA_963277665.1. Lineage (NCBI taxonomy): Eukaryota > Viridiplantae > Streptophyta > Magnoliopsida > Santalales > Viscaceae > Viscum > Viscum album. The sequence continues at coordinate 398,526,350 of OY728140.1, read as the reverse complement.
ATTGAGCTAGAATATAGAATCGTGGGTTGGGAGGATTGAAAACCCAAATTTCTAGTGTTTTATTGGATGATCAGAGGGTGCGTCTAATAGATTTCCCTCTAGCGGTGTATCATTTCAAGGTTGTTTTCTTAGAAGACATATCTATATTACCTCTTTAGATTGAGTTGTAACTTATGGTTGAGCTCATTCTTGGATCAGATCCAGTATATATTCCCCCAATAGGATGGCGCCTACTGAGGTCCATGAGATAAAGGTGCAGTTTGAGGATTTAGAATCTATGGGTTTTATCTGACCCGATACTTCTCCTTGGGGTTCACATGTCCTTTTTTTATAAGAAGTTGGACGGAACTCTCAGACTCTATGTGTATTAAGAATGGATGAACCAACTTACAGTTATGTATCTATATCATTTTCCTCATATAGATGATATTTTCATACATCTCTGAGGATCTAGAGTGTTCATAGAGATCTACCTAAGATCGGGCTATCACTAAGAATGATTCATTTCATCAGACATACCATGTATGGATTTAGAAAGTTAGTACAGATTATATGATTACTTGGTGATGTCATTTTATCATATGAATGCACCCATTATTTTTATGGTCTTGATGAATAAGACCTTCCACCCTTACCTGGATTTATTCATCATGGTTTATGTGGAAGATATATTGGTGTATTCTTATACATGTAGAAACCATGAAAAACATATTGATATCATATTAGATACACTAATAGAGAATCAATTATATGATAAGATAACAAATTTCCACTTCTACATCAACAAGTTTCACATTTTGGGTCATATTATATCAGAATCAGGAGTACTAGTTGACCGAGATAAAGTGAGATATATAGTTACCTAGGAAAAGCCCAAGAATGTTATCAACATGAGTAATTTATTGAGAAGGAAGGTTATTAAATGTTTTTTATATAGAAATTATCACACCTCGCGGAACATCTTACCAATATGACTAAGAGGGATGTGAGGTTTATATGGTCAGAAGCATGTGAGGCAGCCTTTCATGAGCTGAAATGTAAACCAAATCCAGCACTAATATTGATTCTTCCATAGTCTAGAAGAGGCTATAATTTGTTCTTTTATTCATCTATAATTGAGATGGGTGCAGTACTAATGTAGGATAATAGGTTCATTGTATACGAGTGTCTCAATTTTAGACATCACACGTGTAATTAGCTGATGCATGACCTCGAGCTAGTAGCAGTCATTCAAGACATACATTTATAGAGAAATTATTTGTTGGTAGTGAGTTTCTTGGTGTATACAGACCACAAAATCCTCAAATATATCATTACATATCGTGAATTAAATCTCAGTTAGTGAATACGGGTTGAATACCTACTATCTTTTATCTTTGATCTTTCCTATATGATTGGGAAGGGTAATATTTTAGCTGATGCATTGTTCTCGAAAACTTAAGAATAAGTCATTCTAGGAGTCAGTTATGAATATAAGTATATGTAACTATGTTATGAGATACATTTAATGTTTTAGGAGAGTCGTGGGAGGCATTTTATTATGGCCTTATTAGTTACATCTTCACTTCTAGATAGAGTGAAGAGAAGGCAGTTTCAAGACCTTGAAGGTTTGGTGCTATGGGAAATTATTTTAGGTTACAACATCCCTCATGATTCTTCTATTGATGAAAATAAGATCTTACATGTCCATAAATGTATTTGGGTTCCAAAAAACATCTGAGAATATTTGATACAAGAATAAGATGATTGTTTATGGGAAGCACATCCTGGTATATACAAGATGTACCAGGACATGCAATGCCAGTATTGGAGGCCTTGGATGAAATGTTAGATAGAAGGTTATATCACTATGTGTTCCACCTGTCAGTAGGTGAAGGTGGAGCACTAGTGACTAAATAGTTTGTTATAACCCTTACCAATCCTATAATTGAAATGTAATGATGACGCTATAGATTTTGTGACTGGTTTACCAGGGTCACATTGAGGTAGTAACACAATTTGGATAGCCTCCGATGGGCTGACGCAGGTCACACACTTCCTTCCCATTAGGTATATCATCTTAATGGATGAGTTTTTCAGAATATATTCCCATGCGGTTATATTCAAACACAAGGTCCCTCATACAATCATTTTCGATAGGGATTCACATTTCAATATGAGGTTCTAACAAGGGTTTTAGAAATATTTTGTTACACAGTTATTTCTGAGAACAAATTTTCACCCTCAGACCGATGTTCAGTCATAACATGATATAAAAGTGTTAGAAGACATTCTCTAAGTATGCATCCTTAATTTCAAAGTGGTTTTGAAGAAAAAGATACCCCTCATTGAGTTTTCCTACAATAAAATATGTTAGGAAACAATTAATATGGCAATTTATGAGGCCTTATATGCTAGGCTATTCTAACCACCTCTGTGCTGGATAAAGGAAGGACATGCAGTCCTACTAGGTCCTCATCTTGTGCAGGAGGCTTCAGAATAGGTTAAGTTGATCATAAAATGGATGTCTAAAACAAAGTCTAGATATAAATCTTTTGCCGATCCCTGATGGTTACCTATAGTGTTAAATGTCGGGGATCATGTTTTCATATGTGTATCTCCGATGTTAAGATAGAGGTGGATACTGAGTCAAGTGAAGCTGTACCCTAAGTTCATTGTATCTTTTGAGATTATAGAGAGATTCGGGTTGGTGGCCTATAAGTTTTAGTTACCTCGGAGGTACCATTCCATTCACAACACCTTCCATGTTTCATAGTATCTCCATTATCATGCCAACTTGCCTTATAATTTTGACCCCGAAGGATACGGAGTGGGATTGAAATGCCTCTTTTGAGGAGTATCCTATACAAATAGTTGATCAAGGAAAGTAGTACATTTGAGGAAGGTCTGTCTATTTAGTACATGTTTTATAGAAGCATGAACATACATAGGATGAGAATTGGGAGAGAGAGGTCGATGTAAGTGTTCAGTGGCTAGATTTGTTTTAAAACAGAATTTTACTACACTTATAAGGGAAACATGAGGATTATTTTATTTATATTGAATGAATGTAAGATCCATAATTTTATATTAGGTATAGATCGTTTGTTTTTCAGTTCAATTAATTGGTTTTATCCTGATGTAAGTTCTTAATGAAGTCACCGAGGTTTGGGTGAGTTTGGGGCATGTTCAGAACTCAGAGCCCTTAGTTTTGAATGAAATAGATGGTCCTCATGGTTACCAGAAACTGTGTTGCCTAGTCTTCACAGTTTGATTAAACCATGCGTGGTGGTCCAATGCACTAGCCAGGGCCACGCAGTCTGATGAAACCATGTCGCATAGGCCAAACGATTGTGAAGTGCTGTAGAGAATTTTGTGATCCATTTTTCATAGGCTATTCATGGTTAGTAAAATCATTCACCTATCCCATGATAAGGGGTTTCCTTGGGGTTGTAGCTCTTTCACTTTTGGTATAGTGACCCTTCTTTTTCTTACAATACTATTACATAATTTTAATGATAAAAAACATTAAAACATTACACAATGAGGAACCAAAGGATTAGTGTCTTGGGTAAAATATGAACGTACATAACTTTTACAAAATATAACATTAACATTTATTTAATTCCTTCTTCTCTAGATTATTATTGGACCTTGAATTATCCTTAGTACAAGTAGTCGCCGAAGGATATACATCATCATGGGGTGAGTTGAAATCCTAATAAGAAGATAGATATGAACATGAAACAATATAAAATATGTTGGGAATAAATAGTATCATCATAACATATCAATAGAATCATAATCATGATAGGAATCATTAAGATAATACTTCGAATGTGAAATGCACAAAAATGAAAAATCATGTCTTAGTGGTCAACTACCACACATAGCTATGAACAAATATACCATCATGTTCATGAACATTTATCTTTAATCACAATGTTTTACATATTACACAGTTGATTTGAGTTCTATACAATTTCAGGTGAACCCATCACATCATAACATTTACATTGTACAATATAACTCTAGGGGTACCCGTCACATCACAAGATTTACATTATCATACATGCCACATAGAACATATATCAATATTGAATATATAATAACCCATGTAAAAGAATGGGTTTCATTTCATGAGAATAAATTAAAAAACTTTGGGTTATCAAATGATGTATGGAATATCATACTTGATATAAGAATCGTTAACCTTGAGTGAAGGAAACAATCTTGAGAAGTAAATGGTGTGTCTTTTGAAAGAAGAGTTATTTTGGAAAACATTGTGCTTATCATAAACTCAAGTAGAAAAAAATTATATCCTAGAAAAGGTAATAAAATTATGATTAAATTATTTTTATGGAATAACCATTCTGAAAGTGGGGTGAAAGAGGGAAACCCCAAAGAAAGAGAGTTCAGTTTAAGAATTCCCCTTACCTTTTTTCAGAATACTTTCTTCACTTGAATGTCATGTATAATCACATTATATTAATTATTTAACAATTAAAGAACCTTTTATAAATGAATATATTTTATTATTGTCTTATTTAGTTCTTTTATTATCCTTTTTATTAATTATAGAGTTTAATTTCTTTGTTTGGGAGTGTTCATTTTCATAGTTTTCATGATCAGTTTGTTTTTGTACATGAATGAAAGTTTTTTGAAAATGAGTATGAACATACAGAATTATAATTATATCTTATTGATGATCCTTAAGAATCATAAATGATATTATAATGGATTTTTTTATATAACATGATGACGATTCATTAAATAAAAGTAAATGATGATTGTTTTAGGTTAATTATGGCGGTTTTTCAAACACAATGAACTTGTTTTGTTTTATCATTTAGTATTATGAGTATAAGTTATTTACAAAAAATAAAAAGGGTTATTACATAATTTAAATTATGTTTTAATCCATTTAATTTTCATATTAATATCTTTGAATTTGTTTATGTAAAATAAAAGTGTGTCACCCACAAAGTCGGTAAATTGACACATCACCGGAGACAATTTAATTTATATGATAAAAAAGAGAGAGGGAGGAGATTAATGTTGGAGCGTACATAAACATGAAATAATTATAGAATATTCAAGGTAATGGATTTATCATTTCATTTTTATGAATGGAGGTGAGGATAGAATAATAAAATAAATTGAAATTGAAAGGGAAATAAAAGAAAAAGAGAGAGGATTTATGTATGGAATTATCCTCTTGAGATCTTCCTCAAGGAACCTAGGCTTGGTCTTTTGATGTGGCCAAGAGAACTTGGACGTGTTAGAGAGACTGGGGAAGAGTATTTTATAGAATATATAAATTCTAAATTCTTGATAGGTATGAGGAGAAGAGGGTGTGAGGGGTTATATTTATAGTGGAGGTGAGGGGTGCTTCCTAATTATTTTAATCATTAGTTTATTATTTTTCTCAAGGAAATAAATAGGGAGTATTATTTTGCTTAAATACAGTAATTAGTGAATTTTAGTTTGAAACAAATTTACCTTACCTCATCCATGGCTCATGCATGGCTCACAAATTCAGATTTTTAGCATTTATTGTAAATTATCATATTTTACTATTCACAACATTTCAATTACTTCAGAAAAATACCAAAAATTAAGCCTAACCATTTTTTATGTAAAGAATACAAAAAGGTACTATATTTTATTAAAATAATTTTCTAAATATATTTAATTTAATTTTTAATTAAAATAATCATTTACATGATAAAAACAAATTTAAAATTTATAACTGATTTTATAACACATTGAAAATTTTCTTAATGTCTCATAAAATTATGTTAAAATCATAAGACATAAAAATAATAATTTATGAATACATTTTTTGAAATTAAAATTTATTTTAAATTATTAAATCGATCATAAAATTTTAATTAAATACTTTTGACTTATAAAAATACCAAAAATTAATTAATAATTCTTAAAATATTTATTTACTCATACTATGATATAATTATAGCATATTGTCACTTATAAGATGGATAAATTTTATTTATAATTTCATTGGTAAGTTTACTATAAACTTGGATGATTTACTATTCATAAGGGTAATATTACTATTCATAAGGTTAAGTTACTATTCACCAAAAATTTAGTTTTTCCTACAAGGCTTGAAATATCTGACTAATCCCAACTGTGTATGTCGGATTTTTGAAATTAAAAAAAAGTGGAAATATTATGTTTAATGGCTATGATATAATGGTCACATAGTATTTAGTAATTATCTTATGAATGATGTGGCATTTTGTTTTCAAAAATATAAGAAGGTAATTTCCATTTATAAAACTTTGGGCCGCTATAGTTGGTGAATGGTTTCACCAATCTTGAATCCAAACAATGCTCCCATTAAAATATGGGTGAATTTCCCTTTTTACCTTAAGGCCTTATATCTTTTAACCCATATTTCTCATCCTCTTTCGATCATGCAACACCACTCCTCTATTAGAGATCACCCCTCATCTCTCAGATAGTATTTTTGATTTCTACTTTGTCTAGACTCTGATCAAGCCATCATCTATTGCATTGGATAGCCATCGGTAAACTCTATATTCCTTTACCTATTTTCTTAGTTTTCCTTTCCATGAATGGAGTTATTTTCGTACATTCTAATATAAACTATTTTCATGAAATTTTTTTATTTATCTATTGTCTAAAATTCTAAACAAACCAAAGGCCATACTAGATGAGGAGGGTACTATAAATATAAGGTAGGTGGTCTTTGACTTTTCCCTTAATGTTTTTCCATTTATAAATTGTCTTCATTGTGTGCATGCTAGTTTCACCAGGCGTCGCTTCTAAAATCATTCCAAATTTAATTTAAAATTTTAAAATTGTATTATAAGGCCCTAATGATACCTATTTACATTGTTTAGAGGTTAAAACCCCAACTCCAACCACCAATTTCAGGTGTGTACCATGTTATGCCTTGATGAACAAAAGTTTAATTATTTGGAACACCATTCGAGTGTTCTCGACTTTCCTGTTAATATGGTAAGTTCTTTAATTAAATAAATTAACCCTTAATCATTAAATATAAATTATATATATAGTAATCATGTGTCCCTTACCATTTGTAATCAGATTTGATAAATGGTTTCATGTCCTTATTCACCTTACCCCTTATGATTAAAGTTAATTGAATGAACCTAATAAAAATATAACTGAAATGAGTATTACATGACTTAATGACTTATTATAATAAATTTATAAGGTGGCTATTGAATATGGAAATTTTTCATCTTTATATGAATTGAAATACTTGATCGAGTCTTTGATTCGAAAGTGAATTCCTTGAGCACTCATAGGAAACCATTCTGATTCATTGAGCGAGTTTCCAAGGGAGATACCCACCTTGGAACGTGGTATTTTTCTATTAGTGGATTCCCCACATGAAATTGTAGAATCCCTAAATGATTTTTATTTGTAAATTAGAATGTATCAAACACATTTCTTTCGATTCAGATTGACGTCTATAGACACACATTGCCATAGATCATTCTCCTTGGGGCCAGTAATTCTTAGTCCATGATTTTCTATGGATATAGTCCATGGAATCAGTTAGAAACTCTTCTGTTGTAATGCCTTGGGTTTAACCCTTGGATTACACTTAGTCCCTTATGCTAGGATACCTGGTTGTATACCATGATTTGGATTGACCATGTATGGTCAAGGATGCCTTGGTTTTACCTTGGATCCTATGTTATTATCAATATATTTTTCAGTACTTCTGATAACTTCATATTCACTTCATGTTATAAAATGAACAATAAGTAAATAATGAAATAGTTACATGTTTAGAGACACCAGTTAAGGCTGAAGTTGGTATGATTTGTTTATATTTTACTATTTTACTTTTGATATACCTGTACACTGTATAAGTTACACTCACATATTGGATTTATCATAGAAATCATTGGTGGAGGTCTATTGAAATTTATCTCACACCCTATCTGGGTCTTCGTTGGCACTTGAGTAGATTATATTATCATAAGTGTGGAAAAAGGTAATCATCTCGCTTTGGACACATTAATTCCCTCTTTAGGATAAGATCTTGGTTGTAGATGACTGAGCCAGTGTTCAAGATGTTTTGATAGATTTTTACCCTTTTTGATTCCATTATATATCATGTATTTTTCTGTCTTAAAAATTATTTTTATGTATATTAACCTTTTGGTATAGACATGACATCATATTTTTTATATCATATATTTTACATATTTTTGAGTTGATTATGTTTTTCTGGATTTTTATGCTTGTTTCTGCTACCTTATCCATATATATCATGATTCTAATATTCATTTGTATTTTCACTACTATTCTCCTCTCTGACCTGAGGTCATAGTCTCCCCATAGATACACCCCAGTCCCTCACTTCTAGTTGGAAGCCTCTGGCGTATGGGGAAGCAAGCTTGAGACCATGTGGCTAATCAGTTTTGGTTACTCTGAAGTGAACCGGGACTGAGGCGTTACGTCTTGTAACCCATATCCCATGATCCATATCCTCAAGCCTTAGTAGATTAGGTTTTTTCTATTAAGATATTAAAAATGGATTATTTGGATTTCACAGATGAGCTCAACAACATTATTCATCTTCTACAACGCTTGGATCGAGTGTGATTCCTCTTCCACATCAATCTTCATTAAGATCATATTTGAGTGGAATATCCACATTATTTGGGCATATTATATTCCTTCCTTCATGCTCTGGGGGATTCAATTCAATTTCTTGGCCATTATATTTTAAATTTGAATCTTGAGTGGCATTGATTCGAAGTTCTGATACATGGAATCACTATTGTGAAACTAGTTCATTTTTCTCTAGTAGCGAGTCTTGGTGTGGGATCTTTGCAAAGATTCATCTAGTTTTATCATCTATAGTAGATTTTTTTCGTATGTCACCGAGTTTCCATATAAATGGTGATTAATGATCTTGATTTTTATATACAGGATGATGACTCTAGTTTTTTGATGTTATTACTTCGATTGGTGTGGTCTAGCTGATATGTGGGTTCAATCTGCATGGTCTGTTGTGGATTATATTCATCAAGAGGTAATATGCGGATGGTATTGTAGATCAGTGGCTCAAATTGGGTCTCCATCAATGAAACAAATTTTTGGAATCTATGGTATCATTTAGAGACATTGTTTAGTGGTGTGCAGATTGTCCTATGCCCACCCTTTTGATTTTGACCAGTTCTATGGCACCTGGTACAATTTCATATCGGAGGAGGCTCAATAGTGGTTTACACTCTTTTTTCAATGTCAAGATTCAATATATGCAAGCTGTTTTTTGTTTTTTTCTCCATTTGATCAAGATTTTGTGAGGTTGATCAAAATGGTCATGCGACCGAGTGATCATAAGTTTTTCGAATGGTGGGTTGAAATAGATGTGTGGACACCTCAACTTCCACAGTCACTCCAAAGTCCTAGAAAAAAAACTTTTGTTGTAGCCGATCAAAATTTTCATATGGTCAATAAAAGTGCTCATGTGGTTTATCCCATACGTTTCCTAAAAAACTCCAAAATGATAAACTTCACGGACAATCTCATTACACATTTGGTCACTTAGTAAGCCTTACAGTCAATCTAGTCCTAGTCATGATAAATTAAAAGGTTCTTTTTATTCTTTGTGTGTATAGGTTCATGGTCGATCAAAAATTAAATGGACGGTCAGTTTCCTTCCCCCATTTTCACTACTGGGTATTCTAATATTTGCAACACAAGATGCACAATTGATGAAACAGGTTAAAAAATTCTATCTATGGTTAACTGAATTTTTCACTTACGGGTTCTTTGACCCTTTAACAATTTTCAGAAAGGGTCCTAAAAATATAATTCTAGAATTACTAAAAAAAATAGAAATTAAAAAATTAATTTTCAACAAGAAATTGAACATTTTAAATTTTAATGAGAGAAATTAATTTCAATAAAAATTCAAAAAAAAAATCAATTTATTTTCAACAACACAAATTCCACAATATATTTAAAATTTAAAAAAATTTAATATGGAAGAATTCGTTCAAAAAATAAAAACCTTATAAAAAATTAAAATAGAAAAATATTTTCAACAAATCTAACAAAAAATAATGTTCCTAAATTGAGATCAATCAATGAATGGAACAATTGAGCTATTAAACAATAACAATCACTAATTTTTTAAATGTATTTCAATAAGTATGAAATCCAACCTCATTGTACTAAAAAAATCACAAATTGTACATATCAACCAAAATTTATCCTTTAATATTCCATCATTTCTCCAAAACATATATGGATATGTGTGGTTAGATAATTATAAATCAAATTACCTCACAGTTAATAAATTTACACTCATATACGATTAATTTAATTTAATGTATGTATATATGTTAACGCTCCTTTCATCATAGAATCTAATTATTGGAAAAGGAGAATATCTTAGCTCAAAGTGATTCAACCTTTGGAATAATCTCAAAAAATTGACAAAGGAAGGAATAAGAAGAACATTGGGAAATAGTCGCGCACGTTCTACAATGGTCGTGCAAGTATACTTGCGCACCACAATGGTCGTACAAGTACACTTGCGCGCCTAAGTTGGCCGAGAAAATCACTTGAATGTCCTAGGTGATAACCGCTCGGGGTCTTCTCCAGCCTATTAATACCCTCGGTGGGCCCCCCAATTCAGGAGAAATTTTTCCAGAATTCAGATACAGAGCTCTGAATGCCCATGTTTCTTCTTCAGGTCTTCCGAACACTTCTAAGGTAATAATCTACCTAGAATGGAAGGTCTAAACAAGATAAGTATGGTCTAAGTGTTAGAATTTACTAACACTTGGATGCCTAAGGTGTTTTACCCTTAAGGGAAATGAACATACTTTCGCGCCGCCCTACTTCTTCACTAAAACTTGTGTGCCTCTCTTTTGGAAGTACCTCAGGATAATTATAAAGGCTTTGGTCAAGGATCGCCCAAGTGTTACCTTACTGATTAACAATTGAGCAAGTACACATGTGTCGCGCAGGTATACCTGTGTGACCAGGACATGCGCGCCCACATAGTACCTGCACGCCTACCAAGACTTGTGCGCCCCTGCCTTTTTGGGTGCCCTTATTGCCCATTTAACCCCTCTTATACCATTACACCTCTCCTATTCAAGATTCAGTCTTCAAGACACTCTTCAAAGCCATTTATGGCATGTTTTCTTGATTAACTTCCTTATCTAAAAGGAATTCTGTGAAATATCTCTCAAAACCTAGTGATTTACACATCTTTATGTCACTAAAGATTGAGATTTTATTCATTAAACCTCATCCTTTAAGATGATAGAACCCCTTAAACTGGGCCTTCTTTTCAGGAATAATCCCCAGTTATAAATCTCAAATCTGGGCATCCTCCTTAGGAGTAATCCCCAAGTCCTCTTTAATATGGGCCTCCTCTTCAAGAGTAAGTCCCAGTCATAATTCCCATTAATTTTGGGCATTCTCTTTAGGAGTAAGCCTCAAATCCCCTATTCTGGGCATCCTTTTCAGGAGTAAGCCCCAATCTTAAAAGTCTCAAATATGGGCATCCTCTTCATGAGTAAGCCCCAAGTCCATTAGTTTTTCATGTCCCTTAACCTGGGACTCCTTTTCAAGAGTAATCCCCAATCTTAATTTCTCTTAAACAGTCTTAATTTTCTTTTTCATCTGGGTCTCCTTCTTGGGAGTAAAACCCAATCATAAGTCCCCTCCTAATTTGGGCCTCCTTTTCAGGAGAAAGCCCCAAATTAGAGTATCAAAATCTCCATAAAGTACATATACCTTTATAGACCATGTTCCTGGATTTATTCCCTCAAGTAAATCCTAATATTCATCTATTTGGGCAGTCATACATACATAAGCCCCACATCATTTCTTATCATTGCATCTTCCGTGGCACAATTTTCTGGTTTCACCAATACCTCTTGTTTCTCACACCAAGCATGACTCACGTGAACTTAGAGTGTAAAAGTAATCATGACATCTTTCGTTAAGCCATCAATCATGCATAAACATTATACTCCATTATTCTAACTACGTGGGTTCTGATTCCTTTTCCAAAACAAAGGATACGTAGGTATCCCATCAGCGGGTACGATCCCAAATCTGAAATAATCTATATCCTACTGAATGAAAATAAACATCAAGTAACCCACTAAGTGGCTTTAAAACCAGTATTTTCATCATAATGACCAAGAGACTTTTCGGTATTTAAGGATACCATCAACTAAGAATCTATAACAAATAAAGATTATTCTCTATTGATGAAGAACCTCGAATACATATAAAAGATTCTCCAAATTTCCTTCATATTAATTATTGATTGTCAGATCTAAAGGAAAGAGCATTTTATACTAGGTAATTTAATAAGGATTCATGAACATAACTTAAATATATAAAGAGAGTCCCGGAATAAACAATAATTCCCCTAAAAAGGTGTGATGAGTCCGACCTCCCATCCTCTCGACAAATGAAAATTCCTAAGCCTCATCAATCCACAAATAATGAGCACCTACATTTTGAAAGTAGGTCTAAATGGATATGGAATCATTGGATGTTTCCAGTTCTACGAACAAACTCGTTAGAAACCGATTGGAATGTTTGATCCTTCAATCAACGAGGTCACCCCCAATTCCAGAGGGAAAGAAAAAATGGTGAACCCGACATGAATACTTAACCAAGTTAAAATGATGTTTTACTTATTTGTAGGCCCCTATTTAAAACTCAATGATAGGGCCAACAAAAACAATCATTGACATAGGTGCTCATTCAAAAGATGTAGTGGCTGAATTTATCTTGATTACGTCTGTTATATCAAACAAGAACTCTTTTCCAATATCTTCTGCATTTCCAGAATGGCAGCACTCAAGTTCACACCTGTGAATACTGCTGTTGCGAATTCCACTGCTGCTACTCCTACTGGATCGTCATCCGCTCTGAGGATGACATCACCTACACTACGTCTTCAATGCTGGGTATCAAATACACTGGTTAAGGAGTACTGTCAAAATGGTACCATTCCATCTCTGGACTCTGGTCAACAAGACCTCCAAGAGAATAATTCACCCTGGTCGTTCGGACAATGACGAACAGAGAACAAGAAGAAGGCAGTGCTAACTACCGTCTCCAACTGTTTCATGTCGTTATCCCCGAAACGCAATCACCATTCACTCCCATATTCTGGGGAGGTGAATGAGCAGGTCCCTTAGGGCCTTAATTCAAGGAAGCAGGAGTCCTTCCCGAGGGCTCCCATCAATAATCTCCACCAGACTCGTGCGGCAGTGCGACTTCAACATGATGAGGGTGTCGACTCTAGGCATTCGGATCTGGTTCCTCGAACCCGAGCAGGAAAGAAAAATCGCTAGAGGCGAAATCCGGTAAACAGTGCGCAGGTTCTCATCTCTTCCATCTCCGGAGAAGTCCACTAACCTAACTTGGTGGCAAGCAACGAGCAGGCACACACACCTTCCCGTTTTAATTCTGTTGTCCAGTAGACTCTTCTGGAAGCATCACGCCAGTCCTGCCAGGAAATTACGGCGAAGTACTATATGCAGGAACATACACCTGTTTATACATCCTCAGCTAGTCAGCAGGCTCGTCTGACTACATATGATGGAGCTCGTCAACCACGTTCGGCGAAGTGAAATCATTAGGCACATACACCTGCTAGTATTGATCAAGCCGACCAACAGTCTCGCTTGGTAGCACACTGAGAAGTCAATCAGAAAGCTCCAGCAACTAACAGGAGGCAGACTCAACTTTCTGCCCCCACACTTGAGTACTGTCGGGATTCACTGACAGGAAAAGGAGGACAGGAGCATGTACATACACCTACTCCAATCACGGAATGGACATATATCCCTGTTCCAACAGCTGAAGTCACCAAGCATATTCTATCAATGTTGAAAGGGCAGAAGCAAATCCCTGCTCATATTCTAGATGCCTACCAGGATATTATAACGGCTTCAGTAGCATCACATGGAAGGAAATGCAAATCTATCCCTACGAGTGGAGCGACACATCAACAGTTCACTCCAGAACAGACACACACATTTGTTCCTGTCCAAGAGGGTTGTGGGGAATACTCCCCCATATCATACGGACAACCAAGTCAGGCACATACACCTGATTTTAGTGGAGATCGTCAGCCTAACCTGGCCATCTCTCCTGATCAGGAACATACACTTGCTCAGAGAAGCCACTTTCTTCAACAAGTAGTTTCCAAGGCAAGTAAGAAGGCATCTAAGATGAAGACCCGCCCAGCACAGTCAAGAGATCAAGAGCTAATCTTTAACAAGGCCTTCCTTGATGCTGGAGTTCTTGAAGCCCTCAGACAATTATCTGATGGAATCCAAGATTCTACTCTCTCATTTCCCAATAGTGGGAACATTAATTCAGAAGGTCTTCAATAGACACTTCTTCATAAAGGCTTGCTTCATGACAGTTCGGTCGATCTTGAAGTTTCATCTTCATATGAGATCTACAATAACCCTCTGTGTTGCTATAAGACCAAGGATCAAGAGATCTCATCTTTTGCTGTAACCCACCATGGTGGTCCTACCCATGATGATGAATTTCCCTATGAAATTCCTCTCCGCAGTAGTGATGCACATTGCCCGGAAAATTCTCTAGTGGACAATGTAGTGCCGAGAAATCCCTCTTATCTTGAGGCACTTGCAAATGTAAAACCATTCATGTATGATGCTTCATCGCTAGCAGGTGAAATACTTTCTCAATCGGAAGATAGCCCAGGGTGTAGGTCATTCTCTGAACCACCCCTAAGTCATGCATCTTCTAGTTTGATCAGTGATTTATCTACAAGTCTTGTTAAATCCAATGAAGTAACAAGGAAGCACCAGCTCTTGTCAAATCAGGTAGATGAATCTTCATTGAATGATAAAGAGGAAATTATGAACATGAGAAAACAACTGGAGAAAGGTGAAGTGCCATTCATGTTTTGGCCTCTGGATGACTCTCATTATAACATTCCAGAGGTGTTGACGGAATATGAAATTCATGATATTCATCTCAACATATGGAAAACTCTTTGTCAGTTGAAAAAGAAAGTATTATCTTATGATGAATATGAAAATCATGTTAAGATAATAGAAGGGTTAGAACGTCAGATTGATTTGACATCTCTATCATTATCTCGGTATCCAAAGGCTGAAAATCAGCAGAGAGCCCTACAATGTTCATGCCTTGGCACACTAAGAAAATTGCGCCAGTTAATTTCCAATGCCCCATCTGGTATTCATGTCAGAGGATGGGGTGTTCATGGAGCACTACATTTCACTGTGCTCTCCAGTCAGCAAAGCCCACCGAAAATTGTCTCATGCAATGTTATTGCCCATGTACGGCCACAATCAACCGGCTTTGTTTGTAATCAATGGCTTTCCCAAGAACAGGCTTCAACTAGTTCCTCTCAAAATCAAGAATACAGAGAAAAAATTGTTGAATTACTCCTGTATCAAGCAAATGAGAATATTGAACAGGCCTCTCGTATGGAGCAAGCACATCATCAAGTGACAGAAGTGTCAGAAATAATCCAAAGGTCTTTTTAACCAGGTGATAAAAGTGGATACAAATTAATGCATCCAGCTAATTTCTGGACTAAGGTCCGCAATATTAGGAGATCTTTTAAGAAAGTATCAGACATAGCATGTCCAGAACCACCCCAGATTGCTAGATTGGGGACTCTTTTAACTCAACCCTCAGAATCAAAAAATAGGATTCGAGGAGTTGATCAATGATAGCAGGAATAACCCTAGTCCACAGGACTGAAGACCTTTTCAAATCATCAATCCCCTCCTTAGATAAAGTCGGTCTTTTCCCGATTGGGGAAGAAGCCTCAAGAGGTACGAAGAGCCAAATTATCATGAGACTCTCTCCAAATTACGGTTCTCCAAAAAGTTCCTGAGGGATCGAATCAACGAACGAAAATGTCTCATCAGAGTCATGAAATAAGACAATATCACAGATATGCTGATAGAAGGGATGAAATGCATTATGCATAAATTAATGTCATCAATGTCATTGTTACTGATTCACCAGATGAGGCTCACTCAGGGGACTCAGATGAAGAGGTTCCTGCTCAAGAATTTGTACACACAGACACAAATGAAGAAGGTGTGCATACACGAAATCAAAGGCTTACCCAGAATCTGGGTTTTCCTTCAAGTAACCCACTTCCCCCTCTCCGAAAGGGATCAAACAAGGGGAAGGGAGAGAATCAGGTTACATATCCTTCCTCTGGAGAAGGTCAATCTCTCTCACTAGAGCAAAGATTTGCACAACAGGAGGAAGAGATGAATGAATTGAGGAGGTCGAATGCAGAACTACTTCAGGGTAGTCTTCTTCCTAAACATGCTAGATTCATTCATCCAAGGGAGTTTTTTGCAGCTAATAATATGGATCAATAATATCCTCCTTTATCAGTACACCCTCATAGGTCTAATCCTACATGTCAAGTGCAACAACAATTGGCAGTGCTACCATCAGTTGCAGTACCAGCTACCATACCTGTTCAAACTCTAGTCATTGCACCTACCCAAGTTCAAGTTCAACAGGTTTTTTCTCAATAGTTAATAACTACCATTGATTCATTAAAATCTCAGTTAGAGACTATGGAAGGGAAGTGTGTGCAGGTTCAACCAGAAAAAAAAGCTTACCTTGAATGGGTAGATTCAATCTCTCCCCCATCATGTTTTGGGAACCCTGTCTTTCCTATTTTCAATGGATCAGGCGACCCTGAACAGCATTTGACGCATTATGTGTCTTGTTGCGATCCTATGATGGGAACTCTAGAACAGTAAGAAGCAGTGAAACTCATATCCTTCGTGCGAAACTTTCAAGGACCAGCTTTTGTCTGGTATACAAGCTTGAAATCCCGGTCAATTACCGGATGGGAAGATCTTCGTCAACAATTCCTTCTCCAATTCAGCTCAACGTTGCCAAAGAAAATAGTTTTTCATCTTAAAAAATGTAAGCAAAGGGAGAATCAAAGAGTCTCTGATTTCATTGCTTGCTGGAAGGGATTACCATATTCCCTGAGCATAGCACTCCCTCAAGAGGAACTGTTGCCAATCTGTGTGGCAAATCTGCGTGACGAATTTGGAACACCACTGATCCCTGTTAAATACACAGGAGGGTTTTGAGACCTTACCTCAATCCCTCAATAAATTGAAAATTATATTATATAGACTGAGGATAAATCTTGTATAATTCCATCAGCTCCAGGAAAGAGAATGGGTAATGCAGAAACTGCTACAGTTATGCTTAAACAAGCACCTGTACCGGCTTCTACCTCAAAACCTTCATCTTCTCAAAGGGATTTACCTCCTGAGCATCAACAACTGAGGTCATTTCGTCAATATGATCAAAGAGATCAAAGACGGAAACAGTTTTACAAGGTTAAGAGTAAAGTTTATTCTTTCCAAAATGAACAAGTTCATGGTTACTTCATTTCGGCCCTGGAAAATAATTTGGTTCAGCTGCCAAGGCCCAAGAGGCCAAACAAGGAAGGAGATGAAGACCGTCCCAATTATTGACCATTCCATCAGATGCTGGGACATCCCATCCAAGAGTGTTTTGTCTTCAAATACCTCCTGCAAAAGATGGTCAACTCGGGACAAGTCAAACTGAAAGGCTCTTCAGCCCAGGTAGCATGTGTTACAGCTACAGTTCCAGAGGAGGAAGGCGAGTGGCAAGAAGTCAAAAGCAAAAATGCACAAAAATATAAAGATTGGATGGTCAGAAAGATGATCAACCGAACTCATTCTATTTTGCGAACACAATTGAAGAAACCAATTGTGCCTTCTACCATTAATTCTGCAACAAAATCCTATTCAGAGGGTAAATCCTCAATAGGGTGTCATAATTCCTAGAAGGAGGAAAAATAAGAAGAAGATGAGTATGTGTCAAAGCCTATGTTGTCTTTGACTCTAGAAGATTTCATGCTATCTACTTCGAAGAAACAAGCACCGCCCCACCAAACGGCACAGCCTAAACAGGCTAATCAGGCAGAGTCTTCATTGGATGAAGAGTTGATCTTTGGTTCTGTTAATATGATTCAATTAACAGATCCATATTCCAGTCGCAGTTTCTATTTTGATGAGCCCAAGTTCTCTGTATCAAATAGATGAATCAGAGGAATTTTTAGAGTCTCAGGATATAGGGGAACATATGGATCTTTTAGAGGCCATTATTCCAATTCTACCTCTTCAGGAACTGTGTACACAGTAGAAACTCATGGTAGAGCCTTTCAGCGAGCTCAGCAAGAACAAGCATGTTCTTCTACTAATAGCAAATTCAGTCCTGGAACAATTATTTTGGAAGATCAGTTGAAGGTTCCATATTCTTCCTCTCAGCAAGTAAATGGATCTAATCAGTCTAATCTTCCAAAACCAGGAATATTTCCAACTCCAATCCCAATACAAGATGCATCAACTTCCAAAGCATTTTCTTCCAAGGCACCTGCTAAAGCACATGTTCCTATTGGGAAACGCAGATCTCTGCATCAAAAGTATGATGTTTTGAAACACCTGACCCAAGCACCTTCCAAGTTATCAATTTTGGATGCTTTGAATCAATCAAAGAATCTTTGGGAGGCACTCATCGAGGATTTTTCAAGTCCTCAGGAGTTTGAAACTGAAATTGTTGTAGCTAAATTCTATCACATGGAGAATAATCCGGCGGAATGCCATGCAGTGATATCTTTCATAGATGAAGATGAAGATGATGTCGTGAATGGACATATTAGACATTTGTACTTATCAGGAAAGGTTAATGGTGTAGACATCTGAAGATCTTTCATTGATAATGGTTCAGGAGTCAACCTCATTCCCATTCGTACACTTCGGCAATTGGGCCTCACGGAATCTGATTTATCTCCTTCTACTATGATTTCACAAGGATATGATAAAAATGAACAAGAACCACTGGGCGAAGTTACACTCTGAACTCAGTTTGGAGATCTTGTATTTAATTCAGATTTCATGGTTGTTGATCAAGACTCAGCCTTCAACATCTTGCTTAGAAGACCCTGGCTACATCAACATGTGGCTATCCCTTCATCATACCATCAATGTCTCAAGTATTGTTTTGATGGTCAAGTTGGTACATTATATGGTGATAAGGCCCCATTCAAGACATGTGAGTCTCAATACATTGAGGCGGAATTCTATCACATGAAGGGAATAGATAAATCCACAGCAAAGGAGATTACCAAAGTTAATTCTCTATATGGTTTGGAGAATATTCCAGTAAATCCATTTACACATGTGAGTAAAAATTATGTGTTTCCTATCAGTCAAATTGACAAGATAGACCCAAATCAAAATACTCTTATGGAAAGATCCATAATGTCAATTATGGCAATCGATCCAGACAACATGGGATAAATTGGTAACCCACCAAATAGGGACGAAAGCACAAATGGTGACATCTTCATTTCATCTGCTGAAATCCAACAAGTCTATACTTCTCCAATCAGGCTAGAATAAGTTATAGAAACATCATAGGTGAACAATGATGTTGATTCTCAATCCATAATCTCCTCTTTATTACCCAAATAAGACCCTTCATCATAAATTGGGTCGGAAATGGAAGCTTCTTCTTCAAGATATGCAAATTTTGAGATCTCTTCTGATCATGAAAATTATGCTTCATCATCTACTATGAAAGTAGAAACAGAAGAAATAACATATGTTGAAGAATAGGAGGAATATCTCATAGATGCTCCTCCAGCATTTGAAGAGGGTATCTCTACCATCGTGGATGAACTCAGAGAAATAAATCTGGGTACAAAAGAAGATCCATGCCCCACTTTAATCTGTGCGGCCATGACTCTTGAAGAAAAAGAGATGTATATTTCCTTTTTAAAGAAAAATCGAGACATATTTGCTTGGAACTATACAGAGATGCCCGAGCTTGATCCTGATGTTGCTACTCACCATTTGGGTTTACCAGAAGAATATCGAGGATTTAAGCAATCCGCAAAAAGAACACACCCATCTTATGCTTCCAAAATTGAAGCTGAAGTGGATAATATTATCAAAGCTAATAGCATTAGAGAAGTTCAATATCTCAATTGGTTGGATAATATTGTCCCTGTAAAGAAGAATAATGGAAAAATTAGTGTTTGCATCGATTTCAGAGATCTTAATCGGCATTGTCCTAAGGATGATTTCCCAGTTCCGATTACATAACTTTTAATTGATGCAACAGATGGCTATGAAGAACTTTCCTTTATGGACGGATATTCTGGATATAATCAAATCCAAATGGCCCTAGAAGATAAGGAATCCACAGCCTTCAGAGCCCCTCAGGGTGTGTTTTTCTACCGGGTAATGCCCTTTGGATTAAAGAATGCGGGTGCTACATATCAGCGTTCCATGCATCGTATCTTCAAACCATTTTTAGGGATGTTTGTTTAATTCTATGTAGGTGATTTTTTGGTTAAATCCAAACAACGTTCTAATCACTTGGCTGATTTGGAAGTCATATTCCACAAGTTTTGACAACATAATTTGAAGATGAACCCCTTAAAATGTGATTTTGGGGTAACCTCGGGAAAATTTCTCGGCTTTGTTGTACGACATCGTCATATTGAGGTCGATCCTGAGAAGAAAAAGTCAATCCTTAGTATGTCACCTCCTCGAAATTTGAAATAATTAAGAGTACTTCAAGGACACTTAGGCTATATTTGGCGTTTCATTGCCAATTTGGCAGGAAAAAGTTTACCCTTCACCAAATTGATGAAGATGGGAGTCACATACCAGTGGACTGAAGAATGTCAAGAACCATTAGATATTCTTAAGAAATACCTCCTGAGTCCACCGATACTCATGACACCTGTTGAAGGAATACCACTTATCCTCTACGTGACAGCTCTAGAGCGATCATTGGGTGCCTTTATTGCTCAGAAGAATGATGCTGGGAATGAAAACAGCCTCTACTACCTCAGTCGGACTATACTTGAAGTAGAAACCTGGTATTCAAGTATTGAGAAGTGCTGCCTGACATTAATCTTTTCAGTTCAGAAGTTGAGACACTACCTGCAACATCACAAGGTACAATTGGTATCTCGCAATGACCCGCTCAAATTCATCCTTAGTCGTCCAATGCTTACAGGATGTCTAGAAAGGTGGGCAGTTATTTTGCAGCAATTCGACATTCAGTATCTGCCTCAAAAGGAAATAAAGGGCCAAGCTCTGGCTGATTTCCTGGTTGAACACCCTTCAGTGGAAGACACATCTTCAGATATTGAACTCCCTCATGAGGAAGTCTCCTCTATTTAAGAAATTCCTTAGGCATGGGAAATGTATTTTGATGGTGCTTCCAGAAATCCAACAGGGAGGAAAATGGAAAATCCTAAATTCAACAAAGTTGGCTTAGGAATTGTGCTCATTTCTCCAGAAAAGGCAGTGTTACCTTATTCCTTCTTATTGTGGGAAGGTGGTACCAATAATGAAGCAGAATACCAAGCTCTAATCGTAGGATTGGAATTGGCACTTCAAGCACAATTGAATCACTTAAAGGTGAAAGGTGATTCAGACCTGGTAATCAAACAATTAAATGGGGATTTTTCCATCAGAAAAGAAGAACTAATCCTGTTGTATGATTATGTCAAAGTGATAATGGCATAATTCCCTTCAGAACCGACATTTACTTATGTCCCAAGATCACAAAATGCCCAAGCTGATGCACTAGCTAAAATAGCCACAGCTCTGGAAGATCCAAATCGGGACGAGACAACCTTCAGTATTTCCCACAGTCATGAAATCTCACCTTATGTTCGAAGCAGAACAGAGGAAATTAATGAAATTAGTCCCATTCCTGAACCGTATGGTCATACTATAGGATGGATGTCACTTATCAGATAATACCTTCAAAATGGAACACTTCCACTTGATAGAGCTGGGAAAGAACAAATCTGGTGACGTGTGGTCAATTTTACTCTTTGTGATAGCCCAGATCACCTAGAGAAAATTCTCTACAAATGTGGTTTTGATGGAGTTCCCTTCAGATGCATTGATGGTGAAGAGACAATGGTTGTCATGAAAGAAGTGCATGCAAGAATCTATGGTGCCCACCAGTCTGTACATAGACTTTCTGATCATATTCGAAGGCTTGGATACTTTTGGCCTTCAATGATTCATGATTGTGTTGATTTCACAAAGAAGTGTCATTCATGCCAAGTACATGCCAACTTCATTCATCAAACTCAATATTTGCTTCATACAGATAAATACTCATGGCCATTTGACACATGGGGAATAGATGTGGTGGGACCTTACCCTTCAGCTACGACCAAGCATTTTATGTATACTCTTACTACTACTGATTTCTTTTCCAAATGGGCAGAGGCAATACGTCTTAAGGAAGTCTGTTCTAAATGCATTCTTAGCTTCATCAAGTCTAACATCATTACCATATTTGGTGTCCCTAATACTATATTGACGGACAATGGAACCAACTTCTGTTCATCCGAGGTGAAGAAGTTGTATCAAGAATACAACATAAAATCCAACCATTCATCTCGGTATCATGCAGTGGCCAATGGCCAGATAGAAGCTTTCAACAAGACTCTGTCAAATATACTGCAAAAGATGGTGGATAAAGATAAGAAATAATGGCCTGATAAACTCGTTCATGCTTTATGGGCTTGTCGGACTGCCACCCGCACTACAGCTCGGTCAACTCCATATTAACTAGTATATGGAACGGAAGCCGTCTTTCCCATTTAAGTTCAATTGCCTTCGCTTAGAGTATCCATTTGTGATCATTCATCTACAGATGAACAATATCAAAAGCGATTGAATGAATTGGAATGGTTAGATGAGAAAAGATTGTGTACTTTTCACTACATGAAAGTCTATCAGAATTGAATAGCATGAATTTTCAACAAAAAAGTTCATCTTCATTCATTAACTTAGGGAGAGTTGGTATTAGTTCTCAGAACTCCAATGATACCAGGAAAGAAACCTCCCAAGCTTGAGCCAAAATTGGAAGGACCTTACTCAATACATAAGGTCTACTACAATGGAGCTTATTCTTTAATCTCAATGGATGGAGAACCCATCACTACTCCAACCAATGCTAGATTTCTGAAGAAATATTTTTTATGAACACAAAATACACCAATGGTCCATACATATGACCTTAAACTATTTTTACTTTCGTCCAACATGACGTTAAACTATGACATCCTAACTACATGATGCTAAACTATATAAAAGCCTTTTACGTCCAGAAAGATGTTAAACTGCATAACCAATGGTCCATGCATACGGCCTTAAACTATTTGCATGTCCCTTACGTCCATCATGACGTTAAACTGCATCATCCACGGTCCATACATATGACCTTAAACTATTTATGTTACTTTCGTCCCACATGACATTAAACTGTGAAAAAGTTCCCTAATTCATCCAACATGACATTACACCGTGTCCCCCTTCATCGTCCTTGCTATATGACGTTAAACTATATAGAATTCTCTTTCGTCCAACATGACGTTAAACTATATAACCAACGGTCCATGCATATGACCTTAAACTATTGGCACTTACGTCCAACATGACGCTAAACTGTATCGTCCCTTTTTCATCCAACATGACGTTAAACTATGAAAAATTCCCCAATATGTCCAACATGATGTTAAATGGTGTACTCTTTTGTCCTTACTGCATGACATTAAACTGCATAGTCCTCTTTTTTTCCAACATGACATTAAACTGTGTTGTCCCCATCGTCCTAACTACATGACGCTAAACTGTGCTGAAAGTCCTTTGATACGTCCTATATGACATTAAACTATGCTTTGTCCCGGCTACATGACACTAAACTGTGCATCACCAATAGTCCTAACTGCAAGACTTTAAACTGCATAATCCCTTTATATGTCCTACATGACATTAAACTGTGCATCGTTAGGGTTGTTGCTACCTCTTGTTTCTCACACTGACTATGACTCATGTGAGCTTAGAGCAAACTTCAACCATAACACCCTCTCTGGGACGCTAACCACGTGTAAGTCCCAACATCATTTTTTAGGTCGTTTTCCCCAAGAACAACTTGATCATTAATTCATTATTTAATTTAACTATGCGGACTTTTCTCCTTGCCTTCTAGGCTAGGTACGTAGGCAACCTCCCAAGGTTCAAGACCAAAACCAATCTCTTCACATCGGTTCACCTCCATCTCATACGATGTTGATTCGTGAAACCGCCCCTATAATCAATATCTTTAAATTGGTTCACTTCCGTCTTTTCTATATGACGTTAAACTGTACAAAACTTTTTGTCATGTACGACAATAAAACTACAATATTATTTGATACCCTCACCTGAGAGGGAACCATTATTTACATTGATATTTCAATCATGTTTCATTCCAAAGACTACATGCATACATGGCAATTCCCAAACCTTTTATCTTGGGTTAAACCATCATTGCACTAATGTCCCCTTTCACCCTTCATATGTACGAACCAAATTTGTATAGAGGGTATTTCTAGAACTACGTGGTCTTGATTCCCATCCTTATGGGATGCGTAGGAATGTTCGAGTGTCCCTCAAATCCAGCCCCAAGTCTTTTGGGCCTAACCCCAAATTCCACTTTCATTCCCTTGGCTGAAAAGTCCCCATGAAAACACACACTGTGTATTTCTTATAATGGTCCAAGCTCTATGAACCTAAACTAAGATCTCCAATCTTTTTATCCCACACGATGTTAAAATGCAGTTAAAGAACTATGTATGGCTTGATTCCTATCCATATGGGATACGTAGTGAAGTCCAACATTTCCATTCAGGACCCAGCCACAACATGTTTATGGTTAGCATTGATGTATCTCTGCATACATTGAACAATACCCATCTTTATGTGTCATAATCCTAACCTTAAATATTTTCAGATCTTCACAACCCTTTTCTTAACTTCTAATACCAAAAGGCCTGAAATTCTAAGAGTTATTTTTCCTGACCATGCAGCATGTGCCCTTAGGCGGCCATGCATAAAAAATATACATAACAGACCTGTTAGCCAAAAGATTCTGTTATTTGAATATGCAGTCAATTCCCTTAGGTGGCCTTGCATAATTCAACCCTCTAACGGGTTTGTTAAATACTGGAAACTTTATTCTTGGGAAGAAAGCCACTTTTTTCCTTATTTGTGTTAATGACAATATGTAGGGATGCAGAAAAATAGCCATCCTTAGCATACTTGTCCCATATCCTTTTTCATGATCTGAAAGTATTCAAGTCTATGGTTTATATTCTCCTTCCCTACGTTTGGGTCAGACCTTCGTATTAGTGATATCCATCCAATTATTCAATAATCTTGTTTTGAAATATCTTATCCATATTCAAGTACCTCTATCCATACAGCAAACTCTATACTTTGGAAAATTTGATTCTCCATATACTTTCACTAGATTTTTAACACTAGGAATGTAAATTTCTGAGAGTTCTTTTGCCTGACTATGCAACGCGTGCCCTTAGGTGGCCTTGCATAAGTAGTCTACATAATGGACCTGTCATCCAAAAGATTCTATTTATTTGACTATGAAGACAATGGCCTTAGGTGGCCCTGCATAATCCAACCCCCTAACGGGTTTGTTAAACAATGGTAACTTCATTCTTATGAACTACTTCTTCTAATGCCTTTTAGCTCTTTTTCATATCATTCCTCAGATTCAAATGTTCTTAAGTCATAGTTTACATATTTTCCCTCATACTTGAGTATGGTAATATGTTTTTAGATATATTTTCAAGGAATTGAGTCAATTATAATCCATTTCGGTCAAAGCTATTTCGACCTTAAAGATTATCCTCTTTATGTCTGACGTTCATGACTTTAAACTGCCCGCAAAATACAAAGGAACTCTAAATAAAAGTCAAGTTCCAACTCACTAAACACACATTTTGTATGATTTAGGTAATATTGAGCAATTAAAAGATTCAATGATTGTAGGGTTATTTACATTAATCCTAGTAAAAATCAAACTATGCTTACTAGGCCCATTGGCTTAAGTAAAAATCTAAAGCATGTAGAAAAAGAAAGTAGGTACAAATGATTGAAGATGAAAGTTTTTTTCATTGATTCACAAGAATTAGAAGGACATCCACAGATTGGAGTCTCTTTTCTTTTTCAAGAAATTACAAGAGGCTGTCGACATAAGTCTTCATTTGATGAACCGCATCCTGAGCTTCATCATCAGCTACTTGAAGCTCATGCACTCGACCAACTTAACTCTTTTAATCCTGATGGAGTGATTTCTTGGAATCTTCAATGGATTTCATAACATTAATTTGAGCTCCCTCCAGTAAATTACTGAGTTGGTCAAGTTCCCCAGTAACAGCATCTAACTGATGTTGAAGGTGCATCTTATGAACGTCTTTATCTTTGATCTTATGCTTCATCTCCTTCATCTTGGTAGCATAGTCAGCTTCATATCGGGATACTGCAGCCTCAAATTCGCTGTTATTGACTAACAGCTTTACCCTGGTCAGATCTTCACGACACTTTAGTTCATGCTCCACTCTTGAGATGACTTGTTTCACCGCGGTATGGATCTCTTGGTATCCAAAACAGCCAAGTCCTAGAATGATAAACTGGGACGACAATCGAGGGATTTTTTATGATAGCTCTTCTAAAGGCACCTCAGATATGATTTTCCATATGTTATTCCATGCCTTGCGTCGTGAGAAGCTGAGCACCTTAAGCACCTCTGGGTCTGATTCAACATCATCATCACAAGGGGGCATTTAATCTAGGATTAATTCACTTAAGGAAGTTTCATGTTCTTCTTCTTCCCCCCTGACCCTGGTTGCTTCACCTTCTACTACTGTTTGGGTAGAGGTTGAAACTTCACCTTGAGTTCTATCCATTGAAGTTGATAACCCTATTTGATCAATTAAAAGTATGGTTAGTTTCATATAATAATGGAAGTTGTTTGTCTATCTTGAAAACTCAGTACAATCATTACCTAACAGTAGATCAGTGGCTTGAGAAGACTCCTCCCCATATTTCCCAATTTCAACAGGATATTCAAGATGGGTCTCAAGAGGGTTTTGTGGGTTTAGCTCCACTTGAGATAATGTTTCTGCAATGGCAGGGTTGACATCAATGTCCACACCCTCTTCAGGCATTGGCAGTTCAGCAGCTTCTTGGGATGGAACTGCATATTATTTTTGGTCATGACTATAAGTGTAAATTATAAGAAAATTTACTGGACAAAGGATAACACTCACTCCCAAGGTATTATAAACCACATGATAACTTAGCATGATCATAAAATTCTTTGAAAGACATTCCATGATTCATCATTTCATCCAATGATATTTTAGAATCCTGGTTAGTCTCACCGGTGGGAGAATTTGATGTTTATTCTAGGTGACCCTCATTCTGCGGCCCCTGACCCTGAACAGCTTCTTCAAGAAGGATGGCAGATTCAGTTGCTGAAGCCGCCAATGATTCTAGTGCAGGTTCTTCTCTACTTGTACCAGCAGCAGGAGAAATACTGGGAATAGATGGTGGCTCTTTTTCAGAAGCAGCCAATTAAACCTGAATTTGTGTTTGTTCCACAGCACCCTCTGTGGTACCTAAAGGAGGATCAGTCCTTTCCCTTGGAGGGGAAATTGAAGAAGACCCTGCAATCCCAAGTAAAGTGAGCAATCTTTTTCATGGTTTAAAATTCATGATTATCTGAAGGACTTACCACTACTAATAAAGCATTTAGCTGTGGACTTCCCTCTTCGTTGCCTTTGTCCTTTTAGATTTTTGGGAGATTCGGCAGTCTCCCTTATTGGCACTTGAATTGGTGAATGGAAGTAAATGTCCAACTCCTCATTCATGTCCTACTGGCCTGGAGATATATCGCCCGGTTTGCGAGGAGATTCATTAGTAGCACCGATGGAAATACCACTAAGGCTATACCGTGGTGAAGGAACCTCATTAGTTTTTTCAAGATGCAAGATGAATAAAACAATTTACTTGAATAACAAATCTTCGACTGAAATCAAGTTGCAAAGAAAATAAGGAAGGGAAACTTACATCTTCAGGAGCCACATACTCATGCCACTCCTCATCAGTGGCGCCGTGATCCATCATTTCTTTCACCCGCTTGGTGATAGGGGTAGAATCTTTGGTGGCATATATGTAGGACTTAAACTCTTTGACATTGGATCTTACTTCATCAGGGTTATCCTTGAAATGAATATTTGCAGGAGCCTGAAGAGTCCCTATTTCAGGAAGACGTAACCCTTCACAAATCTCCATCCAGATAGTTTCAGTATCGTAGTATACATCCCGACATGTCTGGATGGCCTCTGGTCGTAGATATGTAGGTGTACTAGAAGGCTGCGAAGAGGGTCCTACGACCATGGATTTTAATTTCTTTCTAGCTCCTGCAACTATAAAAAGAGAATGAAAACTTGTTACTCTATAAAGTTATTTGCAATTAAAATTGCCTCAATAAAGTAACTCACCAGGAGTTGATGGAGTGGCTCTCTTGATTCTGACAGGAGGATTATATACAGCACGTGGTCGTTTCGACACATGTTGTATCTCCAAGGAATCTGATGAATTATCCTCGGTTGAAGGAATCAGTGAACCAACTTCAGGATTGGAAGAATCACCTGCCACCTGAATTGTTTCTTTCTCAATGGTTCTCTTCTTCTTCCCAACCCGATAAATAGTTTTATTAAATATGGCCTCAGTATATGATGCTATCCAGTTTTCAGCATACCATATAGTCAAGTTGCTTACCGCTTTAGTATTTGGTAAGTCAAAGACTACCCCAGTCCTTTCCATAGCCATTAGCAACCATAGTTGCTGAGCAACCATTGGATGTAGTTCTGATCTGACGTGCACTGGAGGAGATACAATAGTTGTTTGCAGACACTTTAATTGGCGTGCAAATCGATATGGAGCATAGGCCTCACATATAATTTCCCCATCAATTCTGGCATCCAGTACACCATCTCTGCAAGCTAGCATATAAGACCTCTATTCCAAGCTGGCTGATCCATCATCAACAAATCTCCATGTTGAGGGATTTCCATAGGGAAAGAAGTGTAATTCCATATGCATACCCAGCCTTGTCCTAATATCATAAGCATTAAGGGAAAAAGGACAAACTCCAGAGAAGTCATGAATAGATGTCTTAAAAGAACTTCCAGGAATCTATATTCCGTTTTAAAAGCATATTTCCGGAAGTGAGTGGTGATCTATCCCCATGAAACTTGGAATGGTCTCACTAATCTCAAAGGAGACTTACCCATATAGACATGGAGTAAGATTCTGTGAATCTTTACCAAAACTGGGGGAGCCAACCCCACCATCTTCCTCTCAGCAAATTTGGCTGTGATAACGAAGGTCCCTGGCCTAATGCCTCCCTTCAAATCTCTAACTGGAAAAAGATAGAAACTAAGCCATAAGGCTAAAAATCCTACCAGACGGGTCTTCTCCGGGATTTTATGATTCACTTAATACCCCCATTTCTCGAACTCTCATGCTTCCAGAGTCAGCCAGAATGTGCCAGGAATACCTCTCTTATCTACTCTAGGGCAGCTAGTAGGACGAGTACAGGTGGGCCCCTTTTCCTTCTTCTTCTTGAGAAACACATCAATCCATTCCTCTGGGTGAATATCCCTTCTAGAATAAGTAGTTGAATTCTTTAAGATTTTGAGTTTATGATAAATCTTCAATAACTCTCGAACCAAATTCGGAGTCTTCTCTGGATCATTCATGGTTGCCTTTGGAGGGATGAATTCGTCATACATATCACCAAGGATTGGAACCCCTGAGATCTTGTAGACATCCCACAAACTAATGCCTACTTCTCCATGGGTCATATGGAAAGAATTATTTTCCAGACTCCAGCGGCTATGAAATTCCGGAGAAAAATTATCATTCATATAAACATACGTCTTCCTAGCCTAGGAGGCTTCATAAATTGCAGCTTCCTTCAGATCCTCAATAAACTCTTCACAAGTTTGTCACACCCAATAAGCCCACATCCAAGTTTGCTTCACCCCTCATCCAGAATGGAATTCCCATTTCTCCTTCCAGCCTTTGGGTTGATCCATCTGAGAGTTTCGAATGATAGAAGGATAACAATGTGGTTACAATTCAGGCTTGTGAAGTTTCAGATCTGGAGCACACAATCTATGATGCATTATATAAGCTTTCTTTACTGTTCCATCATTTGAAAATGATCCTGCGATTGAGACATTCGCCGAAGAAATGTTGGTATACAACTGAAACCAGGAAGGCGGGAGATAGTTATTTACCTCTGGAATATTGACATCATGCAAGTGACCATGTCCATATAGAGGCAGATAGATGCTGTGTGAGAAATCACGATGATATTTCTTTAGATGCTTAGCCATGTCCGAAAGAGTGTTTTCGCAGATGGAATAGTAATCATAGACAACGATGTCCATCATCTCATCAATTATTTTTCTCGCCAGTTCATCAGCTGTTTCGATTCCCTTTGGAGCCATTTGATCTGCACAAAAGTTGAATAATTAACTCTTAATGTATGTTAATTTTTCATAAAATTTGTGAAGGATTTGAAAAAATTGGCTAAGTCATTAAGGCGTGCAAGTCCCATAGTTGGCGCGCAAGTCTCCTTCGGTTGCACAAGTATTGGGAGCGGAGGTTTCGCCGCACAAGTCTAAATACCTTAACCGCAGCACAACAGAAGAAACAGAAGTGCGAAACAGCCGAATCACTTGCGCGGACGAGCGAAAGCCGAGAGCCAAGCTGCACGCCGAGAGCAAGAAATCCGCGAGAGCCGAGTGCTTTGTGTGGAATGGAGTCCCCTATTTATAGACGTGGCCAAAACCCTTTGTGTCGTACCCTGTGCACCATACCCTACGCGGCCAAAACCATGCGCGCTCGAACCTCATTTGAGCGCCCTACCCTGCGCGCCCCAATTTCCTTTTGATTCTCGATTTCCTCAGTGTCAAATCCTCATTTATTTTTGGATCCAACTCTGAGGGGGGAATTTTGTTGACGCTCCTTTCATCATAGAATCTAAAGATTGGAAACGGGGTATATCTTAGCTCAAAGTGATTCAACCTTTGGACAAATCTCAAAAAATTCACAAAGGACTAAGAAGAAAATTGGGCAAGGGTCGCGCAAGTTCTACAACAGTCGCGCAAGTATACTTGCGCGCCGCAATGGTCGCGCAAGTACACTTGCGCACCTAAGTTGGTCGTGCAAGTCACTTGCGCACCCTAGGTGATAACCGCCTGGGGTCTTCTCCATCCTACAAATACCCCTGGTGGGCCCCCCCATTCGGGAAGAATTTTTCCAGAATTCAGATACAGAGCTCTGAACACCCAAGTTTCTTCTTCAGGTCTTCCAAACACTTCTAAGGTAATTCTCTACCTAGAATGGAAGGTCTAAATAAGAGAAGTAAGGTCTAAGTGTTAGAATATACTAACACTTGCGCGCCTAAGGTGTTTTACCCTTAAGGGAAATGAACATACTTGTAAACTGCCCTACTTATTCACTAAAACATGCGTGCCTCCCTTCTACAAGTACCTCAGGATAATTCTAAAGGAATTGGTCAAGGATCACCCAAGTGTTACCCTACTAATTAACAATCTTTCAAGTACACATATGTCACGCAGTTATACCTGCGCAACTAGGACTTGTGCACCGATGCAGTACATGTGCGCCTGCCAAGACTTGCGCGCCCCTGCCTTTCTGGGTGCCCTTCTTTCCCATTTAACCCCTCTTATACCATTCCACCTCTCCGATTCAAGATTTAGTCTTTAAGACACACTTCAAAGCAATTTATGGCTTATTTTATTGATTAACTTATTTATCTGAAAGGAATTCTGTGGAATATCTATCAAAACCTAGTGATTTACACATCTTTATGTCACTGAAGATTGATATTTTATTCATTAAACCTCATCCTTTAAGATGAGATAACCCCTTAAACTGGGCCTCCTTTTCAGGAATAAGCCCTAGTAAAAATTCTCAAATCTGGGAATCCTCTTTAGGAGTAAGCCCCAAGTCCTCTTTAATATGGGCCTCCTCTTCAAGAGTAAGTCCCAGTCATAATTCTCATTAATTTTGGGCATTCTCCTTAGTAGTAAGCCCCAAATCCCTTATTCTGGGCATCATTTTCAAGAGTAAGCCCCAATCTTAAAAGTCTCAAATATGGGCATCCTCTTTAAGAGTAAGCCCCATGTCCATTAATTTTTCAAGTCCCTTAACCTGGGCCCCCTTCTCATGAGTAATCCCCAGTCTTAATTTCTCTTAACCAGTCTTAATTTACTTTTTGATCTGGGTCTCCTTCTCAAGAGTTAAACCCAATCATAAGTCACCTCCTAATTTGGGCCTCCTTATCATAAGAAAGCCCCAAATTAGAGTATCCAAATCTCTATAAAGTAAATATACCTTTATGGACCATGTTCTTAGATTTCTTCCCTGATGTAAATCTTAATCTTCATCTATTTGGGCAGTCATACATACATAAGCCCCACATCATTTCTTATCATTTCATATTTCTTGGAACAATTGTCTGGTTTCACCAATACCTCTTGTTTCTCACATAGAGCATGACTCACATGAGCTTAGAGTGTAAAAGTAATCCTGAAATCTTTCTTTGATCCATCAATCATGCATAAACATCATACTCCCTTATTCGACCTATGTGGGTTCTGATTCTTTTCCAAAACAAAGGATACGTAGGTAGCCCATCAGCGTGTACGATCCCAACTCTGAAAAAATCTATGTCCTCCTAAATGACAATATACTTCAAGTACCCCACTAAGTGGCTTTAAAACCAGTATGGTAATCACAATGACCAAGAGACATTTATGTATTTAAGGATACCATAAACTATGAATCTCTAACAAATACAGATGATTCTCTATCAATGAAGAACCTCGAATACAAATAAAAAATTCTTTAAATTTCCTTCATATCAATTATTTATTGTCAGATATAAAGGAAAGCACATTTTATACTTGGTAATGTAATAAGGGTTCACGAACATAACTTAAATCTATAAAGAGAGTCCCGGAGTAGACAATAATTCCCCTCAAAAAGGTGTGATGAGTCAGACCTCCCATCCTCTCGACCAATGAAAATTCCTAAGACTCATCAGTCCACAACTAATGAGCACCTACCTTTGGAATGTAGGTCCAAATTGATATGGAATCATTAGATATTTCCGGTTCTATGAACAAACCCGTTAGAAACCGATTGGAATGTTTGAACCTTCAATCAATGAGGTCATCCTCAATTCTAGAGGGAAACAATATATAGTGACACCTAAAAAATGATAATCCTAACCAAGTTGAATTTTGAATTCCCGAATTAAAGAAAAAAATGATTCTTTCATTGTTAAAACGTTTCCTACCTTTATGTGATTAAAACCATTTTCCCCACTTCAGAAAAAGTTCAAATTTGAGTTTTATGAGTGGAGAGTAGTGAGATCAATGGGGAATTAAATTTATAATAAGAAGCACTACCAATATTTACTCACCTCCAGGTTCCTCTAAACAAAGTTCTAATTTACACTAAATTAATGCAACTGAAAATATTTTCTTATAAATCAATTATCCCCTTGTTGATTTGGGTTCAATATTCCCCTAAACATAATGAACTTATTTATGGAAAATTCACTTTAATTGAATTTTTCCTAGCCATGATTTTGTATAGAGTACTGTGAAAATCACTTATTGAGTTTGAAAATGGATTTATTTACACAACACACCTGGTTCCCTTATATCATGGGTTCACTATGGGATCCCAATTGCCCAGTTTACCGAAGATTAAAAGGATTTATATTACACTCAATTGAGTTGGTTCTATGATGTATTCCATTTCACCATGGTCATGTTACGAGGTTAAAGATAATCTATATGTTTCCTCAATTTTTACTTCCAATTCCATAATAATCTGACCAATCACACTTCCCTTCCCGAGATTTTAAATGGTATTTCCATAACATAGTGGACAACATCAATAAAAAATTATTAAATTCTAATAACTTTATACTATGTTATATCCCTAAATCCATTAGGAAATTCTCACCTAGTTTAGACATATTTATTTTTTATTTTCCTAACCTAGATACACACAAAAAGTATTATTTATTAACAGGGAGGGAATCCTAAAATATTTTTTAGTGAGAGGAATTTTGAAAAAAATATATGGGTTTTTGATGTGTACAGAATTACAACATAGTTAAGGCACATAGAAATACCATTAAGGAACAGATAAATACCACACTACCCAACATTTAAAACTCAACATCATCCCCAATGTTGAATCCTATGGTGGGAGAATATTTTTCTTTTGAAATAGATTTAACAATTCAGCAGTTCAGAGAATTTTAAAGGGGTTACATAAAGGAGAAAAACATCACAATTTCCACACATACAATAAATTTTCAAAATCATATTTTTTCATTTTTTTGAAATCTCATGATTTTAATTGTTTATAAATAGATAAGTTATTTCTCAATTCATCTCACATAATGAGTCTATAATCACACATGTAATTTTAGGGGTGAAGGTTAATTTTGAAATATAACTCAACTAAATTTTCAATTACCTAGTAAAAATTAAGGTAAACAACTAGGTAAGAAAATAAATTCATAATAAAAATCGATGCAAAAAAGGTTATTCCCCAAACAATTATCTCATAGGATCATGCAACATGAATATGAATAATTAAAAATTACATAAATGAGATAAATACTACATTGAATGTGGAAGCTCAATTCATTTATGTTCTTTAAAAAAATATCATTTTTATTATTAAGTGTAGTGATATGGTTGGGCCTTTCAATTTCCTACAAGGATGGGAAAATATACATAAGAATATAGAATTTAATGTTCTAGAAAAATTTCAAACAATGATTGAGTAAATAAGGTTTTATCCATATGGTATAGTGTATTTATCCCATGGACCTTGAAAAAATTGAAATTATGCACTGTACAGTATCGAGCTGACCAACTAGTGTAATATTTCATGGGATTAAATTTTGGAGAATCAACAGTAGGGGTTATCTTTATTGAAAAAGAGAAGTAAAAAATAAAATAAGATAATAAATGCATGATAGTTTCCATGGAACATTGAATTTATAGTCCTTATTTAGACTCATTGGGTGTTCATCCTTCTATAAAAGAGAGGGAATCCAATCCCTTTCTCTACCCCATGAAGTAGTGGTTAAACCACTGACCATTAAATGAAAATGGTTTATTCTCCTCTCCAAAGAATTCCAATGAACCATTCATAATTACTCGAAAAATGATGATGGGCCCTTACCAATTGATTTTGAATTTACCAGGAAACAACATAAGACTAGAGATAAAAAGATTCACATTATATCCCAATTTAAAGTGCCTATTTTGTATTGTAGAACTATGAAATGATTGGTTTATTTCTTTATAAATCCACTAATTCTCATAAGATTCTATCTTGATTTCATCCAACTCACTCAACTCAAGAACCCTTCTCTAACCCGCAAACATAAAATCAAAATTCAAAGCCTTTGTGTTGTATATCCATAGGAAAATGAAAAGACTTTCCAAAAATTATCATATATGGAGACATAACTATTTAAGTTTTAATGTTGGATGGATAAGACTATAATGCATCATCCAGCTTTTAAGACCAATATTTTCTATAATTGATCACAGTTTTCTCTAAATTCTATTTCAATTCCCTGTTCGATTATTCCTTTTTCCACTAGGCTATGGATGAAAGGTTGTACCAATTTTGTTTACACAACTATAAATTTCCCTAAAACCTTTGAATTTGAAGGTTTTAATGTGATTTACATTGTCAGTTATGAATTATTTGGGCACACCAAAACTTGATAAAATGTTTTTTAATGAATTTCATCACAGTACTAGCTGGGTTATTTGGTAATACCACTGCCTCAACACACTATGATACATAATCAATCTGTATGATCCTAGGTTTTTCTTGAGGTATATATCTTCTTTTTTTGGTTAAATGTGTTTATTTTCTTTTTGTCTTATACCCTAGGCTGGGAAGTGGAATTATTGGGTTATTTTTTGGGAAAGAAAGGGGGAAACATGCTGAAATCTAGTCGCAGGTCAGGTACACATTGTGTACCAGGTCTATATGTTGTGTACTTCATGTACATGTTGCGTATGTGGCCATCACAATGTGTAGCTAGTCTGGCTCATAAAAAAAAATAATTCTGAGTACATGTCGTGTACTTTAGGTACACACCATATATTGTTTCAGTGAGTTTTTTTATAAAAGAGGCAGTAGCTTAACTTTTTGATGGATAGTATGATTTACTATCGTTTCGGAACCAAAAACACCTCTATTCTAGTTTTTCAAGTATTGAAGCCATCCAGAAACTGATTTGAGTGTCGTCTCTCATGTTGGAACCATATCGATATGTACTCAATTACATTTAAGTAATTCATGATTCTTCGGAACAACGAATGCGCTATTTGGATTTAGGATCTAATGCCCTAACAATATATTCTTCATCTGTTCTTCAGATTTCTTCCAAACCAGGATGAATCAATACATGATATTGGGCGAGTAGTCTACTGCTGAGACAAGATTGGTGGTCTATACTTTCTTTCATCTTTTCTGGGTGTTTTTTGGGTGTTCTTCCGTTATTCCTTTTGTGGTACATTCCAGTGAGGTCTCGTGTTTGAGAGAGTAGATTTATTAGTTGTAGTTGGACCTAGTGAGGTTGACCATGTGTTCCATTTAGGTGTTCTAGCACACGTTGCTCATTTCAAGGTCCCCCAATGGATGTGCCTTAAGTGAGTATCTTTTTTATTCCTATTTAAACCGCCCAATGGGTGTATTCTTGAGCTTTCCTAGATAAAGGAAGCCTATTAATGACTTGATAGCTTGAGTAGCTAGTTTAGGAGATGTATTTCCTCCTTTCTCTTTGAATATCATGTCATATCTCGCCTACATTGATAGATTGTCATGTTAAATATATGATATGGGTGGGTATACCTATATGTGAATGATTATTTATATGTTAAATGGATTGATTGGGAGGGTAGTTCCATATGATTATGATAAATGGTTTGTATGAGTGGGTATACTCAAAGCTTGTGCTTGTTGTCGTGAGTGGGTATACTCACCAGGTTATAAATGTTTACATGAGTGATTGGTTGATTGAATGATTAATAGAATCGTTTGATAGATTCCTTGGACTAGTCTCCTTGGATCTAGAATGCGGTAGTGGATTCCTTTGGTAGATTCTTCCCCTTGGGTCTTGATTCCATGGGATGCCTCGGTCCTTGCTACCCCGTAGGATACGACTTTCATGGGCTCGCATAGGACTTTCTATTGACTTGATCCAAGGACCCCAACTAGTTCCTAACCGAGTTTCAACCAAGGATTCCCATGGGAATCGATGGTATTCCTTGGACACATTCCTAGGATCCAGCTCTCCATGCTGTAGATATTAATTACTTGGATGCCTTGGTCTGCTGACACCTTGGATCCGGCCCTTGCAGTCTACACTTCATTATATGTCATGTCTATGGGTATTTTATTTCACCATATGGCATGGTCATGGGAAACTTTTCTTCTTTATACAGCGTGGTTTTGGTTTTCATGATACAGATGGATGTACAGCATGGCCTTGTGACTTGCTTGTTTAGTTGTTATAGCTGCATTGTTAGGTGCTGACTCTCTTTTGCAGGTCGCCTTGAGGGATGTTCAGTTTTACTTGTTATAGTAGACTTATTCCATGGGAATATACACTTACGTACCCATTGTTTAAACTTACAAAAACCTTTTTATAATTTCTATTAGATCTTTATTGACCTGGGTGGTTGCTTACTTGGATGTTTATCTCACACCTTGTTTGCGTCTCCATAGAGACCCAAACAGATTATATGGTTTTAGATAATGATAAAGGAAATATCCCTAGTACAGGTTGTTGCTTGTGACTATAGAGAAGGGGAGAATAGGACCAATATGAGGCTTTCAATGCTGGGATACCTTTTTGGTCTTTTGTTATTTTTGGGACTTGTACTGTGTTACATTTTCTTATACTTTATTTGGATGTTTTCTAGATTATTTTACCATCTGCATCATTTTTGTATATGAGTACTTTTGGTTATTGATATGTATATTCATGTCTACCTATATTACTTTTAGTTGTCTACTATTTATTTCTCTTCTGTTGTTATATATATTTTACTTACACTATGATACTCTGGTAATGAGGGCGTAGTCTCCCCACTGAATCACCTATACCCTCACTGCTAGTCAGCAACCTATGGAGTTTGGGGAGATGCGCTTGAGGCCTTATAACCAACTGATCTCAAGGAACTGTTTTGGTTGGCATCTGGGTCTGGTACATTGCAAAGTGGTATCATAGGGTTTTTCCTTTTTCTTTTTGACTTACTGTTCGGTGATGTCAGATAGGGATATGAAGGAAATGAAGTTTGGTAATAAACAGTGATTAGGAGTAGCTACCCCGCATCCAGGGAAAATCCAAATTTCCTCAAATTGAGTTAATATTTTCTAGATTTTGACTATTATAGTTGATTTGATTTCACCATTGGGTGATGCAATTTATTTATGCTATTAATGATGATGCAATTTTTGGGTGCTATTTCAATTTAATCCCAATGAGATGTGGGTGTGCATCATATAAACTCTTGTTAGAATCACATTCCATGAATTATTCCATGCCATCGATGATGTATTATACATTGCATGATGTTGTGATAGTTGATGTGATAGTTGTGTCTGTTGTTGTGTTAGTTAGGTGCAGTATACAAAGGTGTGATGTCCTATATCAATCCATAAGGAGTATGGACCCTTATGAATTGGGAAATGATGCACCGATGGAATATAAATGTTTAAGTGAACTTGTTATATGTATGGTTTGAATGGGAGACATGTTTTGAGTTCATGAGGTGTTATGGTCCCTCATGGATTTCGAAATTGGTAAACCCGTGGTAAAATTTTCAGAATAACTAAATGTGAAATGGAAATGAAAACTCGAATGGAAAATATGGACTTGACCTAGACCTGACTTTTGAGTGGGATAAAGGCATTGTTTCTAGTGTTTCATTGAAAATTCTCTATACATTCATGGATTTGTGAGTAGGTTGTGGGTTTAAATTAGTTTCTAGGGGGGTTCTTACCCATCCTATGCTTGTGAGATTTGTTCCTTGATGTTGTTCTTTCATGTGGCATGTGTTTGGAATTGTAGAGAAATGTCACCACGAAAAACTCCAGTGGTATGCCGCAATAGAGGTGATGACCTTAATTCAGATATGGTGGGCCACAGGCTACCACTTGATACTCTTATAGTGAAAATTGTGGAACCTAAGGATGTTCCAGACACAGGTGCTGAGGTACAGTTCTGCGATGGTTTCTTTCGTTATATACATATTTTCTATGGATCACCACAGCCAGCCTTGACTATGGATGAGCTGACACGGGTGTTCCAGTAGCAGCATCCTCCTACATTTTTAGGGTATGTTGGACTATAGGCTACTAAGATATGGGTAGAGACCAAGTTATAAATTTTAGTGCATCTGAAGATTCCCCTGGAGTGGAGGGTCAAGCTCGCAACTTACATGCTACCTGGAGAGGCAATGCACCGATGAGACGTTATGTACAAGGATGATGGGCTATGTAATATGGGTGGGAATGAGTTCCAATCCGACTTATACAACTAATTTTATCCCACAAATCTATGAGCGGAGTGGGCCAGTGAGTTCACGCATCTGGAGTTGGGCATGATGACAATTATGGAATACTCAGCACACTTTACAGAGCGACAATGTTTTGCGCCGATGTATCTTACTAAGGAGATTTTGAGGGAGAGACTCTTTAAGGAAGGTCACATAAATTCTATTAGATCCTAGTTCAATGTGTTTAGGTTTCCATCTATCACCGAGATTGTGAATCAGACACTGATTGTAGAGCGAAACCTGATGGAATATTGGGGTACAGAACATGGGAGTGTTGTTTCTCGATCCATGGGATCTAATTCTTCATACAGGAAGAATCATTTCGAGGCTTCCTTCAATGTGAGTTCTAGTTAGGTGATGGGCACATGAAATATCAGTGTGAACGCGACCCTGTCGAGTTCCAAGCTTGTGGCAGGATGGGGCACATGCAACGATTTTGTAGGACCTTACCTCCATCTGCGAGTGGTAGGGGGTTAGCTCCAACATCAGGTTTAGGAGTAGGGTCTTCAGTTCTACATCGGGCTGGGGTCTAGATCAGTGTAGGCCAGTTAGGCCAGGGTAGTGGTGGTCGTGGCCATGGTGGCCAGACACCGAGTTCTCAGAGGCAACAGGGTGGATTAGCTCAGGGTAGCTAGGAAGGGTTATAAGGCCATGCTACATACCAAACTTATGCAGTGAAATAGACCTAATGAAAGAAGGATCTGAGACCATCTACAATGAGAGGTATGGTTTTAGTATATTTTATTATTGCATCTACTCTTTTTGATAAAGGTGCTTCTCATAGCTCTCTCTCTGCATGAGTGGTAAAGAGCCTTGGGATTTTTGTTTTGATTTCTAAGGGGTTTTTTATGCTAGACATGCCATTGGAAGTTAGAATGGGTGGCGTATGATAGTATATGGATTTTCCCCTTAAGGTCAAAGGGTGTCACTTCATCTGGGGTCTTTAAGTCCTTGTGATGAAAGGGTTTGATGTCATTCTCTGAATATATTGGCTCGTAGCTTATCGAGCATATGTTGATTGCTATCTCCAGATGGATACTTTAACATCACCATAGGGCATTGTGTTTATTCAAAAGGGTGAATGGGATTTCCACAAAAACAGAGTTGTACCCGACCATCGTGGGCATAGAAGGATGAGAACACAGATTGTGAGTTTGTTTCTGGATGATCAACGAGTGAGTCGGGAAGACATTCCTCCAATGGTTGAGTGCTTCAGGGATGTCTTTCTCGATGACTGTTTTGGTTTACCTTCTATGTGAGAGGTGGATCTCGCCATCGAGTTGCTGCCAAGAGCTACGCCAGTATCCATTCTTCCTTACAAAATGATTTGGATGGAGTTTCAAGAGCTCAAGAGGCAGCTAGAGGATTTATAGGCGATGGGGTTTATCATAACCAGTACTTCTCTATGGGGTTCTCTAGTCCTTTTTGTGAGAAAGTTGGATGGAACACTTAGGATATACATGGATTATCGGAAACTGAATGAGTTTAAAGTTAGAAACCGATATCCTTTGCCACATATAGATGACCCGTTTGATCAGATTTGAGGAGCTCAAGTGTTATCAAAGACCGAATTGAGGTCAGGATATCACCAAGTATGTGTTTGACCTACAAACATACCTCATATTACCTTCAATTAAAGGTATGGGTATTTTAGTATCTGTTTATGTCATTCAAACCCACGAACATGCCATCAGTTTTCATGTAAATAATGAACTGAGTGTTCCATCCTTACCTAGATTCTTTTTTGGTGGTTTTTTTGGATGATATCTTGGGGTATTCTTATAATTAAAATGATTATTCCAACCATATTGAAATCATTTTCAATAAACTGAGATAGCATCAGTTATATGATAATCTCACAAAATTCCACTTTTGGATGGATTAGATCCACTTCTTATATCACATTATTTCAGAAGAATGTGTGTCAATGGACCTAGAGAATTTGTGAGCTAAAGTTTCTTGGGAGAAACCCAAGAACGTTTTTGACTTACATAGTTTCTTAGAGAAAGTTGGTTACTTCATGCATTTTATACAAGACTTCTCACATTTAGTAGCACTTTTGAGGGGCTTGACTAAGAAGGATGTGAATTTTGTGTCGTTAGAATCTTATGAGGCAGCCTTTCATGAGTTGAAAGGGAGGTTGACATCAGCAACTGTCCTAATACTTCCAGTGTTGGGCCAGAGTTACATAGTTTACTATGACGCTTTAGGTATTAGGATGGGAGTAGTAATGATATAGGGAGATCGAGTAGTGGCATATGGGTATTGGCATTTGTGGCCCCATGAGAATAATTACACTATGCACAACCTCATGTTAGCTACGGTTGTTCATGCATTGCGTTGTTGGAGGAAGTATTTACTGGGAGAGTATTTTTTGGTGTGCCCATTCCACAAAATCCTCAAGTATATCATTAAATAACATGATCTGAATTGGATGCAGCGAAGGTTAGTGGATTCCCTACAATACTTTGACTTCGAGTTTTCCTACATGCCTAGAAAAGGCAATGTAGTACCCGATGCACT
Organism: Viscum album; assembly: GCA_963277665.1. Taxonomy (NCBI): domain Eukaryota; kingdom Viridiplantae; phylum Streptophyta; class Magnoliopsida; order Santalales; family Viscaceae; genus Viscum; species Viscum album. Next base: position 398,484,121 of record OY728140.1, on the reverse strand, counting down.
GAACAGGAGGACTCAGATATAGTTAGTGAAGCAGGACAGTAGCGAGTGTTAACTTATGGAGTTGTTCTTTGAGATGCATCTGGAGGTGCACGACAGACTAGGGTAGACATTTCTTCCATCCTTACCTATTACCTCTACCCTACTGGATAGATTTAGGATGAGACAACTATCAAATTCAGATGTCCTAGTTCTACGGGAAGGTGTGGCAGGTGATGACCCTCATCCTTATTAGATGGTAGGCGTTAATGAGATATTGTGTATACATGGATGTGTTTGGGTTCCAGTAGATATACATGAGGAGTTGATGCAGGAGTTTCATGCTCCAGCTTGGGCAATGCATCCCGGGGTCACCAAGATGTACCGTGACTTGCGCCGTCAGTACTAGTGGCCGAGAATAAAGAGATATGTGGATGGTTTTTTATGAGGTGTTCCACCTATTAGCAGGTGAAGATAGAACATCAACGACCAGCTAGGATTTTACAACAGTTACCTATCCCATAGTGGAAATGGGATAATTTCGTGACGGATTTCATGACTGGTTTTTCGAGGTCACCTTGAGGTAATCATGTTGTGTGGGTTGTCATTGACAAGCATACGAAGTTCTCACACTAATTTTCGATCAGTGAGACCTTTAGAGTTGATGATCTTGGAAATTTGTACATTTGATAGGTGGTACGACTACATGGGGTCCCTCACACTATAGTTTTAGATAGGGAAACTTGATTTACATCTCATTTCTAGAATATTTTTCAGAGGGTGCTGGGTACACAGGTGCTTCTGAGCGTAGAAAAAAACCCTCATACTGATGGCTAGTTAGAGCGTATGATACAGGTGCTAGAGGACATCTTGCGAGCATGTGTCCTGGATTTTGGGGGCTCTTGGGAGAGGCACATTCCCCTGATTGAGTTATCCTACAATAAAAATTATCAAGTGATGATATAGATTTCACATGATGAGGCTTTATAAAGTAGGATATTTCGTTCTCCCTTGTGCTAGTTAGAGGCTAGGGAGGGAACTTTACTGGGACCGCCTATCATGCAGGAGACTTCTGAGAAGGTCCAGTGGATTCAGGAAGCAGATTTCTACTACATAGTCTTGTTATAAATCATATGCTAATTACTGCAAATGACCTTTAGTGTTTGAGGTTGGGGATTGGATTTTCTTGCATGTTTCGCCGAGGTTGGGACATAGGCAGATTAGGAGATAGGGTAATCTTTCACCGACATATGTTAGGCTTTTTGTGGTTCTGGAGAGAGTCGGTTAGGTTACCTATCGGTTGGAGTTACTTCAGAGGTACCAAGCCATGCACAATGTCTTCCATGTATCTCAGTTGTACCATTACCAATCAAACATGTCTCACATTTTTCATCCTGAGGATGATAAGAGTCAGGTTGTTGGATCCTTTGAGGAGCATCTTATTTGTATCGTTAACAGGAGCACGAAGGTTCTCTCAGGCCGGTAAGTTCCTCTAGTATGGGTACAATTAAAGAAAACTCATTTATAGGATGATACATGGAAGAGGGAGGCTAATGCACATGCTCATTAGAAGGATTTGTTTTTAGACGAATCTTGACCACCCTTTGGAGAGAAATTCAGGGACAAATTGCAATAAGGGGGATGATTGTAAGATCCAGGGTTTTTCTTAAGGTACATATATTCTTTTCTAGGTTAAATTTTTTTATTTCCTTTTTGGATTAGACCATAGGTCAGGTCGTGGGATGGTTGGGTTGTTTTGGGAAAAAAGGGGAAAACATGCTGAAATCTGGCTGTAAGAGAGGTACATGTCGTGTACCTGGCCGTCATGATGTGTAGCCAGTCTGGATTAGAAAAAAAATAAGATGCAGTACATGCCTTGTACTTTAGGTACATGTTTTGTACTTGTCCAACATGTTTTTTATTAAATAGGCAGTAGCTTAACTTTTTGACGAACAATATGATTTCCTCTCATTTTTGGACCCAAAACACCTATATACTAGTTTTTCAAGTATTGAAGCCATACAGACTCTGATTCAAGCATTTTCTGTCACATGGGAACCATATCAGTATGTAATAGATTCCTTTTTAGTTGTTCTTGATTCTTCAGAACAATGAATGCACTATTTGGATTCAGGCTCTTAAGCCATAATAATCTATTCTTCATTTGTTCTTCAGATTAATTCCAAACCAGGATGAATCAAGACACGATACTAGATAAGCTATCTAAAAATAAGGTGAGGTAGGTGTTCTATACATTTTTTCGGCTTTTACAAGAGTTTTTAGTCTATTCCTCCATTATTCCCCTTATCGGACTTTCTAGAGAGGTCTTTTTTTGAGCGAGTAGATTTTAGTAGCTATTGTTAGATCTAGTAATGTTGACCATGGGTTCTGTTTAGGTGTGATGGAACATGTATCTCATTCTGAGGTCCCCCGAGGGGTGCACCTTATGGGAATAACATGTTTATGCTTGTTTAAACCACCTAAGGGGTGTGTTCTTGTGCTTTGTTAATTAGAGGAAGCCTATTAATGACTTGATAGCTTGACTAGCTAGTTTAGGAGATGTATTTCCTCCTTTATCTTTGAATATCATGTTATTCCTCACCAATTTTGATATCTTGGCATGTCAAACAGATGATATGGGTCGGTATACCTATATATAAATGATTAATGACAAGTTAAATGGTTTATATGGGAGGGTATTCCTATATGATTATGATAAATAGTTAACCTAAGTTGGTATACTCATGGATTGTGCTTCTTGACGTGAGTGGGTATACTAACCTGGTTATAAATGTTTAACATGAATACTTGAATGCTTAATGGAATGGTTTGATAGATTCCTTGCACTTCTCTCCTTGGATCTGGAATGCAGTAGTGGACACCTTGGGATTATTCTTCCCCTGTGGTCTTGATTACGTGGGATGCCTCAGGCCTTGCTTCCCCGTAGGATACATCTTTCTTGGGCTCATGTTGGAATTGATATTGAATTGCTCCTAGGACCCCAACTAGTGCTTAACTGAGTTTCCACCAGGGATTCCCATGGGACTCGATTGGATATCTTGGACATGCTCATTGGATCTGGCCCTCTGTGGTGTAGAAATTTATTACTTGGATGCCTTGGTCTACTGACACCTTGGATTCGGCCCTTGTGGTCAACACTTCATTATATAACATATCCGTGGATATTTTATTTCATGGTATTCTATGGTTGTGGGATACTTGTCTTATTTATACAGCATGTTTGTGGGTTTTGTGATATAGATGGATGTATGACATGTCCATCTGACTTTCTTGTTTACCTATGATAGCCTCTTTGTTAGGAGCTGATTTTTTTTTGCAGGAATCCTTGAGGGATGTTTAGTTTTACATGTTATGGTAGACTTATTCCATGGGAATATTCACTTACTTAAATGTTGTTTACACTTACTACCACCTTTTTAGAAATGTTGTTAGAATTGTATAGACCTGGGTGGTTTCCTACTGGGATATTTATCTCACACTCTGTTTGGTACCCCTTGAGGACCCAAACAGATTCTATGGTTACATCTTACGATAGGGGAAATCTCCCAATTACATGTTGGTGATTGTGGCTGTGGAGTAGGGGAGCATATGAAAAAGCTGAGTCTTGCGATGATGTGATACCTTTTTGGTCTTTTTTCCTTTTTGAGACTTGTACTGTGTTACATTTCCTTGTATATGTTTTGGCTATTTTCTAGATACTTGTACCATCTTAATCATTTTTGTATATGAGATACTTCTAGTTATTGATATGTATATTCCTATCTTCCAGTATTAATTTCATTTCTCTACTATTTATTTTTCTTCCTCTATTGTATATATTTGACTTCTGTTGTGAAACTCTGGTAATGAGGGCATAGTCTCCCCACTGACTCACCTAAACCCTCTTTTCTAGTCGGTGTCCTCTGGCATTTGGGCAGATACCCTTGAGGCCTTGTGAGCAACCAAGCTCAGGTCACCGTTTTGGGTGGCATGCGGGTCCGAGACATTATACAATCACAAACAATATGTATTCATTCCCACATGATAATGTAAACTTCCTATAAATTCCAGCCCCCGGTTAGAAATCAATTTCCACCTCTAAAATACCCTTTTGCAGTATCTCTTGCTTCCTACCCACATTACCAAATCTATGAAATTTTTTTCAATCTATTACATGACTCATGGAATCCTTGAATAGTGTAGTCTAGTAGATAACATCTTGAAGGAATTTTTTAGCATCCCTTTCTCCTACATGGTGTCTACGCCATGGTGTTGAGAGATATCTTAGAATAATGAGAATCATTTCTTTCTCAAGTAAATACCTTCTCAAAATACCATCGACATGTCTCTTAAAATTAATTAGATCTTCCAAAAAATAATATTTCAACTCAGAAATGAATTATTTTCATTGATTCTATAAAATATTCTTAGGAATGGAACCTAAAGAAATTTTTTTTAGAATATTCATACCAAGAAAATTTGCTCACTAAAGAAGAAATGAGATTTTCATTTGAGAAGGAAGTGTTGATTTTATTTGGTTCTTCAGGTTGGTTATTTAGTAACATGGACCGGTGTTTAGAAACCATGTTCTTTGATCCTTTATTATCCCTTAATAACTAATCAAAAAATTATAGTAGAATATTCCATCTCATAATCCTAGTCTTATAATTCTTTTTATCCATATGATATTTGAGAGTTTAGTGATCAATGAATATGATAACCTTGGAGCCAACCAATTGCTATATGAATTTATGAAAATAAAAAAAATAGTAGCCAACTCTTCTTCAGTTGTGGTATAGTTATTTTGGGCATCATCGAGAATCTTTCAATCATAATAAACATCATGAAATATCCTCTATTTTCACTACCCTAAAACAACACCTACTACCACATCACCATCATCAAAAATCACCTCAAAAAGAAACTACCTATTAGGAGTAGTGATCAAGGGTGAAATTATGAGTTTCTTATTGAGTATTTTAAATGACTCTATGAAATTCTCATTAAACAAAAATGGTGCCTCCTTGACTAGTAGTGAAGATAAAGGCCTTGTTATTTTTAAAAAATCCTTGATTAATCTATGATTAAAATGAGTATTCCCTAATAAGAATCCAATTCTATTGATATTCTCTAGTGGGGGAAGCTTCTGGATTACTTTATGTTTTTCATTACCAAACTTAGTACCTCTCATGGAAACCATATGAACTATGAAAACTCCCTCAATGACCATGAATTGACACTTTTAACAGTTTAAGATAATCATTGTTTCCTAACATATCTCCAAAATAGTTTCTATATTTTCCAATTAGTTTGAAAATTTAATTCCAAATATTGATAAATCATCCATAAAAACTTTAACTATCCTCTCAAACATGTCTGAGAAAATAGATATCATGTATCACTAAAAAGTTTTTGGGGAACCACACAAGCCAATGAAAATTCACCAGTATGAAAATGTTCCAAATAGATAAGTGAAGGTTGTATTCTCTTAATCCTCATGAGCTATTTCAATCAGGTTGTAACCAGAATATCCATCAAGAAATCATAAGAATCTATTCTCTTCAAATATCTCTAACATTTGGTCTAAAATGGAATTGGTAACTGGTCCTTCCTAGTGGCATCATTCAATTTCCTATAGTTTATGAAAACCCTCTATTTACATGATTCCCTAACTTGAACCAATCCATTCTTCTCATTTGTAACAACTGTGACTCCAATGTTTTTTGGGATAGCATGGATTGGGATTACCCATGTTCTATCTTAAATAGGGTATATGATCCCAACATCTAGAAATATAATCACTTCCACTCTAATCACTTTCTATATATTGGGATTCAATATTCTATGTTCTTCAACTTGATATTTATGGACTCGTTCCATGGGAATCTTGTTTATGAAATAAGAACGATTAATAATATCAATTTCAAAACTAGACCAACCTATGATATATTTAAACTTTATCAAGAAATACAAAAAACATTCCTCTAAACTAGAATATATGATAATTGGTAGTGTTATAAAATCACCCAAAAAAACATTTCAAATGAGCAGGAAGGGGTTTGATCCCCAAATCGGGTGCTTTTTCACATGATGGTAGCCTCTCGATCTTAGGAAGTCCAAGGTATTAAATTTTTTTTTGAAAGCACGTTTAAACGTTGGAAATATGTTAAATTTCATTACATGGATAGAGATTTTCTTCACTAATATCCCTGATGGACAACTCACTATCCTCCAAATGCAGACCATATTTCAAAAAAAAATCCTCTGACAAACTCATCTATTAAATCTTATACTCATAATTGTTTGGGATATTCACATCAGTTATAGTGGTGAATGTTTCATCAAATTCCCCCAGAAATTACCTATGCTTATAAATAGCGTATTGATCATCCCAGGAGATGAGGACAGCTAAGTCAGATCTGGTATATCTCTCTATAAAAGTTTCCAAAAACCCAATTTGATCTTTATCAACATGTTGTGAACACTCAATTTCATCTTATAAAGGTATTTTTATGCACATATTTTTTTTAAATTCTTCAAGATGATCAAATGAATCGTCAAATTGTGTCATCTAAATATTTAAACAATTTTATCAAAAAAAATATCCTTTTTATTTTTAAATACATTAAATTCCCCTATTCCCTAAGATTAAAAATTATATTTGAATATGACACATCAATTATAAATATAAAAGTGTCCAAGAAAGGACTACCCTTGATGATAGGTACTTTCATGTCACACTCCATTTCTAGGATCATGAAATAGGCTGGAAAAAATATCTTCCCAACCCCAACTAGCAGATCATCAACTCATGCAACAAGGTGGGTAAAAAATCTTATATTTAATAGTAAGACAACTGCAATGGGTTATGGTACTCCTAACCCCATGTGATGAAATAATAATAAGATAATTAAATTGAGTCTGGCCCCAAGGTCACATAAGCAATTGAACCAACTAATCTCTCCTAAGTTTTATGGAATTATAAATCTCCCTAGGTCTTGATGTTTAAAATGTATCTTATTTTTCAAGACTACACTACACTCCTCAATGGGATTACATGTTTCAAAGTTTTCAAAATGTTTCTTGTTGGAACAAATTGTACTTTATGACATGAGGTATGATTGGAATTTATTTATGAAATAAAGAAATGGTATGGTGATTTGGGGTTTCTTAAAAAACCTTAGAAAACTAAAAATTCTAGGTTATTGGTTCTTATTCTTATGCCTTTTAAGGAATTGACTGTTCGGGAAAATATTCTTCACAATTTTTTGTATTCCTTAAATTTATTCTTCATTATTTCTTTTTTATTTATTGTATTTAATTTCCATTTTTTTATGAATTTTCAATTGGTGAAATTGGATTTAATGGAATTTTAGAAGGGTTTTCCAGATTCGTAGAATATTTATTTTCAATAGTTTTGGTTTTGGTTTCATCTATATTCTCATTGGGGGAGATTTGGGATCATTCCTAGCTTTTTATTGAGTATGGAGACCACTCCTAGTTATAAATTCCATGGAATTATCCCTATGAAATAGATCAAAGATTTTTGGAAGTTTATCCTTGTCTTTACCTCCAATATTTCTAACAAATTATCCCACTTGTAACTTTGAATTTTTAAACCTAGTATCTTTTTATGCCTTATAAAAATCATTTTTTTATTATTATTCATCAAACCAACAAATAATTTGTTGGAACATACCATTAACATCATCTTCAGAACTAGAAGGTCCAACCTTTAGATGGGGTTGGAATTTATTCTTAGAATATCGTTGGAATCCTGGGTGAGTAGCATGTCTCGGTAGTCCTGGTTATACCCAAGAATGGTTTGGATGGTTACGGTATCCATGGTTGTAATTATTTGAGAATGGTTCATCTCTTGGTTTCATTTTTGGGTCATTCACTGAACAAATTTCATTTTCTAGAGCTTGGGAAAGCATATCAAAATTTGGTTAGTAAGATTATAGGTTCTATAACATTCCAAAATAGTGACATTGCTCCATAAGTTTGTTTTGAGTTCATTGAGTGAAAATAGATAGGATTTTGCTTCTTATAGTGAAACATGATTGGGTTATTTCCTCATAATGTTTATTATTCTAGAACATTTATATTGTGAGTTTTTTACATAGTGTTGGAATGTTTTTCATCTCACTAAAAAATGTAAAAAGTACCCTCCAAAGGATTGATGAACCCATGTTTGATGGTATGGTGTGAGAATTTTATAAAATATATCCATCAGATTTTGGGGTATACACTGGTGGTCGACGAACTTCCTAAGAATACCCTGGAATATATCCCAATATTCATGGAACAACTCTCCATAATCTTGTATGAATTTATTTATTTTGTTCTTAATCCCAATAGTCATACTCATCGAGTAAAATTTCATGACAAAATCATTGTACAATTAGTCCCATGAATCAAATATTTCTTCATTCGTCTATTGAAATAATTTTTTTTCATTTTCCTTCAAGACAAATGTGAAGTATATTAGATTTAACTCTTATTAATTCAATTACCTAAGTGTTAGTTGTTTCATTGTACCATGGAAGTCCTTAATAACGTGTAGAGAGTATTCAATAGGTAATCTAGGGTAAGATGTCAGCATGGACAAGTGATATTTCTTAATCTCATAGTTTTGAGACCTAGGGGTTTTCCTAATTCCTAATAGGTTTTTGGAAATTATTGGCACTTGAAATTCCCTAACTCTAACACTATCTATCAACTTATTCTCAATATGTGGTGGATTTAAATTTCCATCTTGGATGAGGCTTTCATTTTGTTGATTATTTTGATTCTCTTTAAGATCTTACATTACAAGAATTTTCTTGTTTTTTAATCACTTATATATTTTTTGATTTTAGGTATAAATCTCTATAGGTTTTCATATAATTTCATAATAATCATTCAAAACCATTTCATTAGTTTTTTGTTTTTTTTTAATTTTCTTGAGATGTTTTTTTTTTGGAAATAATTTTATTGTTTTGTTTTGATTTTGTTTTATACTTTTTTTAAGTTTTTTTACTTGGTCACATGTTACCTCCCATAAAATAGATCAAAAATATTACCAATATAATATTACCAAAGTACCTAGGTATTCAACTTTGTTCAATGAAAATTAATTTTTTTTAACTCTATTAAAAAAATAGTAAAGTGGTGAATAGGGTTCGATCCACAGGGAAATATTTTCGAAGATGTATATGTAACCAAGTAGAAAAACAAAAAAACATCCTAAGGAAATAGTTATAATACTAAAAATTGAGTGAGATGATTCTTTTAAATAATGATGATGTGAGAAAAAAACCAACACTAAGGGATGGGAAAATAGTTAAAAAAGGAAAGAGCACAAGCACATTCAACAAGTAAAAATCCATAAATGAATAAGGGGAATTTGATTGACTGGTTTGTTTATTTTTTGTCTTTACAGATGTATAATTGCTACTGGATATATTGGAAAGAGTCTATTTAATTACCTAGAATGATAAACCTATGGAGGAATTGATCAAATAGTCTCTCAACTATAAATTCCACTAATCAACTCATGGATGAAACTAATTTCCCATCAAAAATAACTTCTTAGTTGATCTTAATGCACTACCCTTGGATGAAATATCATCTTATAATATAGACCTCCATATGAAAAGTAGTTGTAAAACAAATGAAACCATAAATAGTTCTCACTAATTCCCAGTAATTGAAGGATATATACTTCTAGAATATTAGGATAAAGTGGAGTTTCCAGTAACACATTATGCCTAAATAAAGTTAAAAGAAACTACCATCACAATATCATCCCCATATAATATTTTATCCAAAAACAATTCTTTTAATATTTTTTTTAAATATTTTAAAAACATTTAAAGAGTATAATAAACAAATAAAAAAAGAAGAATGTTGAAGTTCTCGATGAGAAAACTTCAAAACATCCTTTGAATCTCCATTGAGTATCTTATAACTCCCAAACCTTCATGTTTATCATCTCCTATGTGTCTCCATACTACTACTCTGGTTCTTCCTCTATTTCTTAGGGGCTCTCCTAATTTAGCCCTACCTCGTGTTATCTAGGTGTGGGGTCCCCTATTTTCCTCTTGAAAAATAAAGACCAATGCATGCATAAGAAATTGTCACCCAGTACATTGTTATAGTACTATAAATTACCACTATGATCCACATGTAACATTCAATGTTCATTTTCCTCCTCTCTAGTGATAAGAATCTCATTTTTAGATAGTATCCACATGGAAATTCCAATGGTAGGGTTTCCTGAGAGAGAACGCTCAAACGATCACCTTCAGATCCTGTGATCACCTTCACCTGTGTGTTTTCTTGATTCAAGAAGATAGAGAGAAAAGAAAAAGAGTGGACATGACCCTATTTTTTCTAGACTAAGAAATTATTTCATGATTCTTAATTTTGGGTCACGTCCCTGCTCGAAATATTCCTTGTATTAGATGTAACTTTTGTTCTCTCTTGTTTTAATCCCGCACATAACCCATGACTCATAACCTGCATATAATAACCCAAATAACAAAATTATCATCCCATAACCAATGACAAGTAACACATAATTGATTGGGTTCCATTTCAACAAGAAGTTTGAAATGGTTAATTTGTATTTTGTAGATGAGCTCAGTGACACAAATATTCTTCAACGGTTCTTTCCTAGAGTGTGGTTTAACTTTTGCATCAAAATTTGTCAAAATACACTTCAATAAGTATCCCCATAATTGGTGGTATCATAATATTTCTTCATGGTATTAGGGCGTCAATTCTATTTTTTGGCCATTTTATTTATGGTTTAAAGATCGTGTGGAATCAATTCTTTGTACCAATCCTCAACAGTGCTCTTAGTAAACTTGATTATTTTTATCCCATAGTAAGGCTCATCATGGGATCATTTTCAAGATTCATCTAGTTTTTTCATTTGTGAAATATTTTATTTGAACAACATAGAGTTTCATTATCAATGGAATTTGAATCTCTTGGTTCTTGTTTGTGGGATGTAGGCTCCATATTTATCATGTTCTTTTTTTGATAAGTGTAGCTTAGATCAGGTGTAGGTTTAAGTTGTAGGGTTGGTTGTGGATTATATAACTCAAGTGGTGGATCCATGGGTGGAATTTTTGGTTAGTGGCTTGATATTGGGTCTCCATTAATGGAATTACTTCCTATAATATATGATATCATGTGGAGAATTTGGTTAGATGAGAATAGATTTTCCTATATTTACTCTTTTGATTTTGACCTATTCTATGGTGAGTGGTTATGTTTCACATTAGTGAATTTTAAATAGTGGTTCACACTCTTGACTTCATCATCAAGATTCATTATTTGCAATAATATTTTTTTCTCAATGTTTGGTCAAGATTTCATGTGGTTGATTGAAATGACCATTTTTTCAATCGATCAAGTATTTTTTTGTAATGATGGATTGAAGTTGAAATAGATTTTAGGTTGCCTATACTATCATGGTCACTCCATAGTGCTAGAAAAAATTTATGTTATTGTCAATTGAAATGGTCGTGCGTTCAATCAAAATAGTCATGTGGTCAATCCCATACTTTTACAAAAATACTCCAAAATTATTTACTAAACCATCAATTTCATTATAGATGTGGTTTCTTAATAATACTTATGGTCACTCTATTACTAGGCATGATAGAATAAATAGTTCATTTTTTTGACTTTTGGTGCGAAGGTGGTCAATTGATCAAAATTTCATGGATGGTCAATTTCCTTTACTCTTTTTACACTACTTGTAAGATAAATGGTAACTACACAATAAGCGAGGTCGATGCAAGAGAGTTAAAATTTTCATCTGTGGTCGATTGTATATTTTACATATGGTCACTTTGACGCTTTACTAATTTTAAAAAAACAAACAAAATATAGAATTCTAGAATCAATAAAAATAATTCAAATGAAAAAAAATTACACTAAATTAATCATTTTAATTTTTTATGATAGAAAATAATTACATTAAAAATTCAAACAAACAAAAATATTTTTATTTTAAAAAATAGAAATTCCCCAAAATATTTTAAAATTAATAATATATAATATGGAAGAAATACTTCATAAAATCAAAACCTCATAAAAAGTACAATTAGAAAAATATTTTCAAAGGATATAACATAAAATAATGTTCCTCAAATTTGAGCAATCAAAGAAGGAGACAATTAAGTTGTTAAACACCAACAATCACTTGTTTTTTACAATATTTTCAATAAATGTAAAATTTAGCCTAATTGTATTAAAAAATCAAAAAATAATCATAAAAATAACATTGTATCATTAAATATTCCATTATTTCACCAAAATCAGTGTGTAAAAGTTTGGTAAGATAATATCACATTAGCAGTTAAGACAACATGCAGAATTGAGAAAGCACACATCAAATACCCAAACATGTTTTGTCACACGATACATAACAATGAATCAAGGGGATATATAATTCCAGATCCACATGTCACCGGATTAAGTATAATTCATTTTCTATAAAATTCAAAAATACCTTTTAAACCATCCCCTATGAAACCTTGGGTGGAATAAAAAAATGGATATCCATATAATGAAGAATACATAATATAAATACTTGATCAACTTGAATTATCAGTCAACAATAATCAATAATGTCAATAATTTTCCCCATGACTCTAAAAGGGATAACATAATCGTAATCCATCATGTAAAAGAAAGTGGATTGTCATACAACACATATTCAAATGGCTAATAATAATCCATATTGGAAAAAATATATCAAATGAAAATACATTTTCCAATTTCAATAGAATTATATTATTTATAGGTGAACATAATCCATTATGAATTATGTAAAATATAAGTTCACACTGTATATATAAATGGGTATACTACTAAGATAATTATAGAATAACATGATCGTAATCCATCTAGAGAATGGAGGTGGATGGTTATAAAAGAATATACCCCAAGAAGTGAGGAATATTTTTCAAATGGTCTATGTGGTATGAAAGTATATCCCAATAAAACAATGAGAAAATAACACATAATAAAACCAAATATTATAATATACCATACTTATATGAAATAAGTTCAATTGAATAATCATAACTCAATGAATAAAAAATGAGTCGCCAAAAATCCCCACAACTGGGTAAACTACTGATTCAATAGCCACTTGAATAAGGGAACATGATTTGGATATTAAATCCAATGGAATAAAAATAGTTCAATACAAAATTTCCATGTATATTAAATAAACCATACAAAGGAAACATGGTGCAAAAAATGTATATGTCTCAAAGAATCACAATTGAGACCAAGAAAATACTTATGACTTGAGAAACATTAGAATAAAAACACCTAGAAATATAGGGATAATAATTAGACATAAATTATCATGATTAAAATATGATCCACTATATGATATCCCAAGTAGGAAGTTTCTACACCACCTGAAAGAAATTAAGTGCATAATAAAAACATGTCTCAAAGAAAGGAATTTTAGATGAAAAAACCTTACCTTTTATTTAGAATTACATGAGTATACATTAACCACAAGTACGATAAACACATTTATATTAATCACTTAATTCATAATCTTACTCATATCTATTTTCAAGGCACTTTTCATAGATACACATTCTCTATATGAATTCTATTTATTTTCCACATTAGATGTTCATAGTTTTGAATGTTTTTACTAGTTTCATTATAGTGGGATCCATATTCATTCTTCATCAAAAAATTAACATTAATATGTCATTAATGTTACTATTAGGTATTATTTATAATTTTTTTTGATGTTTTAACTTCCTTTCATGAGTTTTTTAATATTTATCATTAAAGATTAAATTGATAACATCCATTTTCTGGTCACAAGTAGATTTTTAGCTTCTGTGATGTGCTTTTAGTAACATATTCTCATCGCTAAAAATAAATTATGATAGGAATCTACTGTAGAAAAACTATTGCAGAATACTTCATCTCAAATATGAGTATTATTAATGGTTCATCACAAAAAAAATTATTATTTTTTATGACTCTTTATTTCCATTTCAAAAAAGTATATAATTTTATTTTTAAAATAATTACAATAGCTTTTTAATACATTGTAATTAATTAAATGTTACAAAAACTAAAAAACTAAAATAATAAGATAATAAGAAAAAATAGAAAAAATAATTAAATATTAAAAATAATGCATAGAAAATTTATAAAATTTCACACATAATAAGTCTATAAAATCAAAAAACATGACATTCACTACATGAAATGAGAATAAGTTGGTATTAGGGGGTGGAGGATCTCCTCAAGGGTTAGGGGGACTCTATGCCAACACCACGCACAAGCTACCGTAAATACACCAACATCTACACATTTCTATGACATTGTTTCTCACTCTCCTCCACCTTCTCTCTCAACATGCATTGTATAATCACATTCTAATCCTGAAAAATTTATTCACATTGTAAAATGGATGATGATGAATTTATAGGATCTCCCTTTGACCTGGCCGATGAAAACATAGATGTGGAATAATAACTAGTAGTGTCAACTGTAAACCAATACTTTTCACCATAACATTCTCAACACTCTGCATGGTAACTTTTACCCAAGCCCCCTCTTCAAAATCTGACTTTCAAGTGACATTTTCTTCATTATTATCTTGAATCACTAAATAATTAGAAGTCTATGTCTCAAATTTTCACTTCAAATATAATTAGAAATTAACATAACAATATAATTAGTTAATGTAATTTTTTTTCAAAAAAACTAACCACATTCTCATGTTGTTTGTCACCAACAATCTATCATATACTCGAATCAATGTATATCTTCTTGTAAACTTCAAACGGCATAACATAGGGGTCGTAATTGACCTTTGTAATATAACAAAAAATTTACCCTTAACTTATATATACATTAATAAATAATTATTATTACCATATGTAATTGATCTATACAAAATATAGGAATCCCAGCCCTATATGTAACATCCTTCCTCCTCTAGTTCTATCAGCTAGATGATGACCTCCTCTAAATATTATAACCTAGCCAGTAAGAGAACAATTCATCAAAAACAAAGGCATAGATAAAGTTAGTTTTATGAGTGATGTAATACTAGTAAAAAAAATTAACAAAGTTTCCATCCATGACTCTCTTTTTTAGTTTGGGTAAAAATGATGAAAAAGTTCATGTATACAAATCTCTAATGCCTCCTGGGTATGAGATTTCATCCTATCATTAATCAGAGACTGTAAATTTTACAAGGAAATTACAAAAAATGTATTACTAATTAAATAAATTTAAAATAAAATATAATTTTTATAAATATACAATCTAGTGGTAAAACATATGATGTTAAATATAAATGGGAACCTGGTCCCATAACACCCATGGAATAAAAACATAATTCCATATAATTGCACCAGCCTTCCGAATACATTAATGTAAAAAAAATTGAAAATAAAAACAAATATTTAGAATTATTAACAAAATTAATACCAAAACAAGATATAAAATAAATAACAAAATCAATTGAACAGACCACCACAAACATTGATCAAAATAAATTGGTAGACATATTTTAGGAATAAGGACTAGAATAATCAATCCAGTAGGGTCGTGCCCCCTCCTAGTAGTCAGTGTTGTGACAACATCATATGGGTTAGATGAATGGACACTAGGCACATCACCGGGAATCTATTCATGAGTGAGGGAACATAACAGATCATTGAGACTATCCCAAACCGTATGAAACAAATAATATTACCTATAAATAATTCTCAATACATATATCAAAAATAAGAAACTAATAAATAATAGAATATAATACACCATTCATCATCTTCATCCTCAGGTTCATCAATGACAATGTCTTCATCTTCCTCTTCAGTATCATAAACTTCCATAGAACTTTTAGTTTTATCATACATTATTAAAAAATCATAATTATCAATACCATCAGCAATTAATTGGGGGGTTTCATCATCAATATTTTTATCTTATTGATTAAGAGATGTATTCGACAATTTTTCTTGAAAAATTTTAAAAAAAACATTTCCATAGAACCATTTTCATTTTCAAGAAAGTGATTATCATAATATATCATTTTTATTACACTCCACGATCCATTTAAATAGCATGAAGAAGAACAGTAATTTTCATAATAAACTCAATGTGTGTTATGTGCCAATATGAATAGTTCATTTGGGGAAAGAAGCCTTTTATATAAAATTTCAATGACTCCATTTCATGGATGAACACACAAACCTAAATCAATATCAAACCATAAACATTTAAACATTGTTACATAATTTTGTCCCAGATAACATGACTCAATTATTTTATCTAGAGGACCATAAAAGTCAAATACACTTTATTTATGATGAAATACTTTCAAAAAAACACCTCTATTGATTGATTTATTTGATTCACTATATATTTGTTCATGAAATAGAAATACATTGACCACATAACAATTATAATATTTTACCAATTTAGATGGAGGTTTCTCTAGAACAGATAATCAATTATCAACTTCACTTTCATGTTGTGTTGGCTCCAAAAAATAAACATTATTAATAACATATATCATTACAAAATTGATTTAAGGTTCCACCATAAACAACTTAACTTACTAGTATTTGAAACCAATATAGAAAATTATGTTGTTGAAATTCTTCCAGAGCATCATGGGTTATATGTACAAATTCTTTTTTGTTATTTTCATCATATAGTCTAAAAAAATATAAATAAATTTATCTCATAATGTTTTTTTAATAGATAATAAAAATTAGTTCTCACTATAAAAAAAATTCATTTATTCACAATTGAGAAGAAAATGTGAATGATATATGTGAAGTTATTTGTTTTACAATCCATCATTCATGATAACCACCAAAACAAAGCTCAAGATTACTAAAAACAAACAATTTATATTTTGTGGCATCATCAAAAGTTTCCTCATTTCAATCTACGTGATTAGGTTTTTAAGGATATTCACATTGAAAATAATAAGTGTAGAAATTTGAAACATCCTATTCAAAGTATTCTGAAATAATTGAACCATTAACCGATGAATTGTTGTGTAATGTTTTTCAATTTTTTCATACATATCTCAAATTATTAAATCTACAAGAATTGTTTAGACCCTAAACATTTATATTCATATAGAAAAGTTTATTTTAAATGTTCCATTGATTCAAATAAGGTTGGCATTAATATCATCTCTAATTTAAATAAAATTGTAATATATTTTTTACTTTATCCTAAATCAATTATAATATGATGTTTCAACATAAATATCTCAGAATTAATACGATATTTTGGTCAAAACATACTAGATTTAAGATCTCAACAACCCTCTAAGACAAAAATTCCATAGTTTTCCATTATGACATGATATTATTGAATTTTTAACCCAATAATATTTAGATTTTTTACAAAAATAAGAAAAATTAGAAGAATAACCTTATGGTAACCTTAAATCTATAATCTATTGATATAATAATAAATAAATCTATTTAGAAAGTGTATATAATTCCATTGGCTTCATTAAATTATGTGATCTTTCATTTTCAAATTAGTCAATCTCAAGATACCTGTAAATTTGGGAAATAACTAAACATGCCTTTATATTAACGTTTTTCATACAAGGTGTCTCCAATATGGTATAAAATATGATATTAGAAAATATATTATCAATATTCATTATATATTAAATTTGATGAACCAAAAAATAAGAAAAATATGTTAGGTCCCAAAAAATGCTTCTATTTATCCAATTATGATCTCTCTCAAAACCATATATTTTCTGTTTTTTATAGTTTCTCCAAACTTAATAGGAGGTAATGAAAAGCTAATAAATTTTACTTGAATACCTGAGATCATTTTTTAATGTTCGTCTCTTCCAATTATACCTTTTGTACAATTTTTTTTAGTCTTTTGAAAAAGGTGATCTGTATGAAGAAATTGTCAATGAAAAAAAACAACTTTTATTTCCTAAAATGAAAAGAATAATAAAAAATTATCATCCAAGAATTATATACATGGTTTTAGACCATGTGTACTCTATGTACAAAACATTCCATATAAAGTAAAGTCACTGATTGTCCATACTAGTGCAACTTTCAGTGTAAATTTTTGATTTGTAACTATATCATATGCAGTTACCCCATCATTCCATAATGAAATTAACTCATCAATTACTTGCTTAAAATAAACATCAATATTATTCTTTATATATCTTTGAATTAATAGTTCCAAATATATATGGTTCCTTCCTCAGTATCCATGGAGGTAAGTTGTATAGAGTTATGAAAACAAGCCAACATGAATTTTGAAGACCATAAGAACTTGTTGGTCAGAGTGAGTATCTCAAGAGGGGGGGGAGTGAATTTTGTACCCAATAAAAATTTCTATCTAAAACATGTTTAAAAATATCTTACAATTTAATTAAAACAGCCTAGTTAACCAAAATAGAAGATCGATATAAGTTCTGATCTATTAAAAGATTTCTCAAAGATTGATTAGGTGTCAGGTAAAACAATTATGAAAACTAATTTAACATATATAATTAATCTACTTAATCAAAAAATATACAAACAATAATTAATATTAACTATCAATGCACTGGTTTTGATTATAGCTTAAAATAGATTCAATTTAAGGTATAATAAAATAAGGAAAACAAAAACAAAAACACACAGTGGATTAAAAACAATATGTTCAGTCTCAATTAGAGACCTAATCCTATCCACTTATAAATCACTTACTTCTAAAAAATTATATAAAATAATCGATGATCCACAACCTAGACTGGGTATACAATAATAAAGATGTCCAGGCCACACATGGAACTCTTCTACAAAACCTGTGGGAAATAAAATGAGCATTGTCCATATAGGGACTTCTTCCACGACATGTGAGAAAATAGGTGTGAAGAGAGTTTGAGAAGATATCTTAAATCATACAGTTATTGATCAGAAGATAGTGTGTGTGTTTAAAATATAGATTAAAAGACAAAATGATTGTAATGTAAAAGGTAATAAATAGAATGTGAAAATAATGGTGTAAAGAAGATCTTTTTGCTCAATCTTATATGCTTTGTAGCATGTGACTCCTTGAGTGTAGCTTGAAATGAATCTTGAGTTGTGTTTCTGAAATTTTTAGTAGAACAGAGTCTAATAAACTCTTTCTTATGAGTTCGTAAGAATTAGCCTTGGTGTTTAATGTTCATTAATTATTCTAGGGTTTATCACTGGAAAAGATGCTATGTTTAAGGAACACTTCACACCAATCTCTTTTAATTCCTAAAATGTGGCTTTATCTCACTTTTCATGTATGTGAATATATATCGATATATGTATTGTTATTAGATATTCTCTATATCTATATGCCTGAGGGAGTATTATAATTATTTTAACAGCATCATACAAGAATAATCATCTAGATCCTATGATCCTCGTACTAGTTTACTTAAACAAACATTAATGCATCTCTGTAATAGTTTAAAGACAATCATTAAAATAACTCTTAAAATTAAATTTGATAATATATTCATTAGAAATATTTAGTTCAAAATAAATAGAATACTGGCAGTGAATCTTCTAAATGGTGATACAATATGTTGTGGTGACTTAGGTTGGCGGTGAGTCAAGCCAATAGTGACACATCTCAGAGGTAGGTTGTTACAACACTTTACCAAATTTCCATTCTAGTGGAAGGTCATCTTTAATAGTGACTCAGGTCTAACGAAATTTCTTTCAGAAACTTAACCAAATTTTCATCATAGAACAAGGTTATCTTCAATGGTGACTCTTCTTTGGTGGTGATTCATTTCTGTACTTACCTTAATTTTCATCTTGGCGGTGACTCTTATTTGAAGGTTTGTGTTTTCAATACTTATCCAAAATTATTATCATCAATGGTGAGTCTTGTCTAACGTTGATTGATCCTTGGTATGGGACTCATATTCAATGATGAGTCATACTTATCCAAATTTCACTTGTCCACCTTATATTGTAAAATGATACCATAACACATAAAACTCATTAATATTATAATAAATATTATTATGTGATCATTAAAACAAGGGTTCCAACAATATCTCCCTTTTGATGATCACAGGTCATGGAATTTTAGAACAAATATATAAAATAAAATTTGTCTCCAAAATTATCTTCTTTACACTATAATGGGAGGATAACTGTTAAAAGATGTTTTAAGTGAATAAATTTTAAAAGAAGTCAGAGGGGGTTATTTAATAAATTTTAAAATAAAAAAGAGAGAGGTTAAATAAATAAAAGCTTGTGAATTCCATAAGCATTCTCCCCCTTTTTAGATTATGAAAAAGTAAGTGAAAAGTAAGAAATGTAAAGAGACAAAATAATATGGAATTAAAGTCCATGAGAAAGTGGTCAAACAAAAAAAAGTTCATTGAGAAAATAAATGAAGTACATCAAACAAGAAATACAGTATAGTCATACAAAACATTTTATATCAAAGACTAAAAGTCTAATGTAAACGCTTCTCAGGTTGGGGTGAAGGTAAAACTGGGGAATTTCCCTTCCCTTTGTAAGATGTTGAAGGATTAGAAATAAATCCTAATAGAACATAAAGAATGGATATTTGAACAACTGTCAAAGAATGAGTCTCTCTAATAAAGAAGGGTCTAAGATTATGAACTGATTCTTTGGGAGTTAGGATGAAAGGATGGAAACGAGCTAGAAAGCATGAACTAAAATCTCTAGTTACACCCAGCTTGAAGAACTCTTGATTAGTAGCTAGTGGTGTTATATGGGTAGTAATAGAAATTAAATATTTATCCACCATAGGAGTTCCAGAAACATGCAGAAAGTGTTTCATAAGATTTATGAAATCCATAATGATATTTCCACCTATCTTCATTGCAATAAAGAAATATTTTCTATCCTCCATAATTGTTTTACCAATTTATTCATTAAATTGAACTGATTAACTTTCACTTTTAATGTTTATACCACTGGAGGAATCCTTATACTTTCTTACAGGAACTTGAAATGAGTATTCATCTTATTTTTTTTGAAAATGTGAGATAAATAATACTATATATCTTTTTTGATGGTATATTTATCAAACATCATGTCCTTCATATACTCTCTAATCATCATATGTGAATGATCATTGTGATTCTCTAATTTACTAAAACTCTCCTACGGTATGGAAGGAATATCATCTGAAACACCACTTAAACCTTCTCGAATTACATATCTGATTAGATCTGCATCAATAGTAGGATAGGGAGGTGAACTAGATAAGGAATCCATGGAAGTAATATTCTATATTATCTTAATCAAAATACCCATATTGTCTGCAAAATAAGACCTCATATCATCCATTATGGCACTCAAATCCTCCATCTCATTTTTTATATTATATTCTCCACTTCAACTTCATGAATTTGAATTAACATCTTCAGTTAAAAATGTTGAATCACAAGTTCCAACAGATGTATTACACCCATATCACTTATATCGGTAACCAAATGAGGTTTATCTTTTAAACAGTCACCAACATATAAGAATATTTTATTTTAAGGAATAAATTTCATCCTTGGGGACCACATAAACTAGATCAGTATGGGAAGCGGGGGCAGACAAAGAAGCTTGTGAAATGGTGGGTTTAGAAAAATTAGAAACAAACCGCTACATCTCTCCAGTAGCATCAATCTGATCAATTATGTATCCCTTAGGATCCCTTAAATCTTAAATAGAATGTTCATCATGATTTGGTGGTCTTCCATTTTTAATATAAAACTTATATCATTACTCGAACATCATGTCTATCCAACTTCCAGAAGCCATAAAATGAGATTTTTCACCTTGAGAAGAAACAACTGTAGGCACAACCACAATAGGGACAATAATAATCTACACATATAATCTCCTCACATGGACTATTTTCACAATAAAAAACTAGCCCAAATTCCATCTTCTCAACAACTGACTGATCAACAATAGTATGCTCAACACACATGTGTACATTAACAGTAGGCACAATAAGATCACCAATAAAAGGGTGACTGTACGGACACGGTGATTCTTCCACCATAACTGATTCTTACTTTTATTCTATAGGTATTATATCAACATTGACAACTAGGATTTGCCTTTTCTGATCTATAGAGTGATACTCTAGTAGAATCAACAAGTACCTTTGGTATTTCCATATCATCCACACAATTCTGCCACTGGGACCATTAGGGTCAGAGTCTCTACTATTGTCATCTTCATATTCATCGTCATTTCCTACTTCATTTTTATCACCATTTTCATAACCATTTTTTTATTCTTTATAATCATCATCATTCCTATTATCATGTTTCTCAGAGGATTTGGAAGAACTCTTGAACTAATATTCACCCAAAACATCATTTTCCTCTTCGTCACTACCTTCTTTCAAGAGAGTCTCTCTAGAAGGTAGACTTCTAGGAGAACTAGGAACACCATAGGTGATATAAGGATAAATATAAGTTAGATTAGGGTCACTACCCACATCCACTGGGAGTTCATTCTCCTCATCATCAGAGGTTGGAGCCTCTTCTTCTTCTTCATTAGAATACTCAACCAACTCTTCTATATCTAAGCCAAGATCCACAATATTTTTTGGTCTATAAGGGTGTTCAGCTGGATTTAAATCATCATATAGTTTTTCACTATCATCCACCTATTTCTTCTTCCAAGGATTCTAATTAATCTTCATCCTTTCATAAATTATCCTAGTAATACAAAATCCTACACAGTTTACCACTAATTCTCCACCTACATTAACTCGACCATTGACCTATATAATAGCTTAAATAAACTATGTATAGATTCAAGAATTTGATCTAAAAGAAGGATTGCACATATCAATCTTGTGAAGTATTAGTTATGTACACAGTTTGACCTTATTTTCTCTTTTCATTAGACATAGAAGATAAACATCTTGATACCTCATTGTGGAAAATTCACCTTTTCTTCGAAAAATCATATGCTGAAGGAACTTGAAAAGAGTCTTACATTCACAATAATGTTTAGAGGCAACTGGTCTTCTAACTATCATATCACTAGTTAACTCATCCAATAAATCGTTATAGAAAAAAGTGTCTCATTCATCTGTAATAGTTCCTTGATAATCATTTGAAACTCCTTCCTGAGAAACTCTAAAACATCTAGCCCACATACTTGAATTGAAAACTAATTTATGGCCATTAGTACTTCTTCTTACCAAATATTCATTCTCTTAAAAGATGAACTCAACAAACTGGTAAAACTGGTACACCAACCTATGATTGAATGAAAACCACTCTACCAATCCATGGTCGTTCATTACTTTGATCACTAAAGACTTTCTTAAAAGTAACCAATCTGTTGGAACTTATTTTTCAAGAAAAACTATATGCACATCAATCTTGGGGTTCACTGGGTCAAAAAAAAGGAATAAATTGATTCACCTTTATGATTCTTATAAGGATGTGACTCATCTAGATAATACACTAAATATCTCTTCACTCTAACCATGAAGAAAAAATTGAAAGGTTCAGGCAAAGGCAAGGGAAGATCAATAGTCGTGAGAGAAAGGGTTGTGAAAGAGTGAAGTATTTAAATTATATGGGTTCTAATTTTTTATCATTTAGGGATTTAAGAATCTGAAATTAAAAAACATCATAATAAAATTTAAATCGAATGAAGAATTAATTAAATAAATAATCCATAAAGATAAATCATCAAAGACAACTTAAACAGAAATAGGGGAAAATGACAATGGATAAAAGTTTTAAATGGTGTGAAATTCCAATGGTGAGTAACACAACTATTGAGTAACTCCAATGGTGAGTACTTCCAATGTTGGGTAAAACTGAATGGTGGGTCCCACAAAATTAAATATAACCAATGTTAATCATGCATAATTTATGTTTTATGAAGTTCATTCTCTCATAATTCCAAGGCGTAGCAAATATATTTGCAAGTTTATGTTCAGTTCTAATGTATTCCAGAGTGAGATCACCCTTTTGAAACTGATCTCTCAAAAAGTGATGTCTAACATTAATATCTTTTGTTCTAGAGTGAGATATAAGGTTATTAGAAATGTTTATAGAAATTTTTTTGTCACAATTCATAGGAACATGTAGAAATTTTTATCCATAGTCTATTAAAGTGTGTTTCATCCAAAAAATTTGTGCACAAGAGATACTTGTAGCTATGTATTAAAATTCAGCAGTAGACAGTGATATATAATTTTATTTATTATTACTCCAACAAAATAGAGGCTTTCCAAAAAATATGAAATGTTCCGGAGTTTCTTTTTATATCTAACTTACAACTACTAAAATCTATACCTAAATAACTAACTAAGTCAAATTCTTAGCCTCTAGGGTAGAGAAATCTTAAATTGGGTGTATACTTGAGGTATTTGAAAATCCATTTTATATCAAATAAGTATGAATCTTTTGGATTTTATTGAAAATGAGAACACATACACACACAAAACATAATGTCAGGTTGATTGTCATTTATGTAGAGAATACTTTGAATCATACTTCTGTAAGTGGTTTTAACCACTAATTTTACAGCTTCTCCAAGATCTAGCTTACATGTGGTACTCATAGAAGTGTCAATACATTTAGTTCAATCCAAACCAAAAGAATTTAAAATGTTACTAGTATATTTAATTTTATTTAAAACAATTTCTTATTTATATTGAAAAATCTATACTCCAATTATGAGTTTTAGTTCACCCATTAAACTCATTTGAAATTCATTTTTCATCATTTTTGAAAAATCACTACATAAATATTTTTTAGAAGATCCAAAAAATAATATCATCTACATAGATTTGAACAAATAAAACATCTTTTGAAATTATTTTTATAAAAATATTATGATCAACTATACCTTTTGAAAATCCTTTTATAATAATAAAAGGGATGAGCCTATCATACCAAGATATATGAGCTTGTTTTAAACCATATAAATCTTTTGTTAGTTTTAAAACATGATTTGGAAAATTATATTTTTTAAAATGGGGGGGTTGTTCAAGAAAAACACCCTCAACTATAAACCCATTTAAACATTCACTTTTAACATCCATTTGATATAGTTTGAAATCAATATGTGCTGCATAGGAAAGTAGTATTCTAATGGCTTCAAGTATGGATACATGTGAAAATATTTCTTCATAGTCTATACATTATTCTTGATTATACCCTTGTGAAACTAGTCTAGACTTATTTATAACTATTTTTTCACTTTCACCGACCATATTTTTAAACACCCATTTAGTGCTTATAGTCAAGTTGTCTTCAGGTCTATCAACAAGTTACCAAACATTATTTATTTCAAATTGATTAAGTTCTTCTTGCATATAATTACCCATAATTCATCATTGATTTCATCATTGATATTATTAGGTTCATGTTATGACAATAATTCTTTATTCTCAGCCTAGTTTCTTAAAGATTCTATAGTTTGAGTACCTCTATCTAAGTCTCAAAAAATAGAATCTAAATGATGGTATTTAAGTGTCCTAATAGCTCTCGAAAAAAAGGGTTGGTCACTTCAAAGTCATATGTAAATTCAAGTTCTACAAATTACTTACAACTCGATGATTTTTCTGAATGATTTGTAGCAGTATCAGAATATTTGGAATTTATGTTCAATATTGATAAATCTTCCTAAAGGTTTTCTACAGAATTATTAGGCTCATATGGATCTATCTCATCAAACTTGAATGAAAAAAAAATCTACTACAATCTTGGTCATTTTATTAAAAACTCTATATGATTTACAAGAATTTTAATAACCAAGTAAAATTCCTTTATTGGTTTAAGATTCAATTTTTTCAATATTATCCTTAGAATGAAGAATAGAGGATTTGAAACCAAAAACTATAAAGTAATTAACCTTAGGGTTTCTACTATTCCAATGTTCATGATGAGTTTTTTTAAGATAGGTCTAATTAAAATTCTATTGATTATTTAACATGTTCCTCTGTCCAAAAGTAAATAGGTAATTTATTTTCATTAAGCAAAGCATGTGCTCTCTCTTGAAGTTTTATATTTATTTTATATACTACTCCATTCTGCTAAGGGATCCTAGGAAAAGAGAAGTTATGAGTATATCCATTTTGTGAGCAAAAGTATTCAATTTCATTATTGTCAAAATTACAACCATGGTCACTTTTTAATGTCTTAATTCTAAGTCCGCTTAGATTTTTTAAAGATTTAGAATACTCGGTAAAATAAGATCTAGATTCACTTTTGTGAGAAAAAATAATACCCAAGTATACCAAGAAAATTAATCTACAAGTACATAGAAATATTGTTTCCCAATTATACTAGAAACTCTAGATGCTCCAAACAATTCCATATGAAAAAACTCAAGTGGTTGAGATGTTGAAAATTATTTCTTTAATTTAAAATAAGTCTTATGTTGTTTACCTTTTTGAAAGGGATTACACACATTATAATTTAGAAATTCAAGGTTGTGTATATCCCTGGATAACACATTTCTAGTAATATTTCTATGTTATTGAATATTAGAATGTCAATGTCTTCTTTGCCAAAGCCAAGATTCTTTATGAAATACACCTAAGCAAGAGACATTTTTGTGAAACTAAAGAATCAAGATTAACAACATACACATTCTCATTTCTCAAAGAAGTAAACACTAAAGAATTATTATGATTAAAAACATTACAATAATTGTTTTCAAACATCACATGAAAACCAGTATCAAATAGTTGTGAGTTGTTATGTATATTTTATTATAAATCCTAAAAAAGTACTATAGAAATCAAAACTGAATTGTAGTTATGATTCGGCCAAGACCAATGATCTTTCCTTTAGAATTGTCACTAAATTAGATATTTCCACCATAAATATTTATAAGGTTGTTGAATCTCAATTAATCTCATATCATATGACTCAAACAACCATTGTCCATGGAGCATATATTTCTATAGGATCTCTTCAAAAAGTTCCCTAACAAAATAATTTTTGACCAAAATTTATTTTTGTACCAAGATATTATTAGGTCCAGATATGTCAGTAAATAGGGATTTGAAACCTATATTTTCTTAATGGGTTTCCTATAAGAATATTATAAACACAATGAAACAAAAACATTATTCAGTCTAGTTTAAAAAAAAGAGTACTGGACTTAAAAAACTAGAACTAGGAATAAATTTATTTTTTATAATTCTTATTTGTCCGGGTTGATATCCAACACCAGTTATATAATTAGGAGTAGTATATTTCCCAATCATTTCTGTTAGAATATTCCTCCCATTAATAAATTATTCCAAGTCATATTTTCAGTTTTTCATTTAACAATTTCAATTTAGTATTTTATTTTAATAATTAAGCATTCTTATGTTTATCTACAAAAAAATAAAATTTAATATTATAAAATAAAGCATGTTGTTCCTTTAGAATTTTATATTTGTATTAAAACTAATTAAAGCTATCTTCAAGAATATTACAATACTCAAAAATTTATTCTTCTGAAATATCATCATCATTTCTTCATTTCGAGTGTGATCAGGATTATGTACAAGAGAGACAATAGTTACCTTATATGTGTTTTCCATAAATCACATATTTTCATTTTCAATATTCTCTTTATGAGTTGATTTAGATTCACTGGAGTTCTCCTCAAAGTCACTCTATGTTTCTTTAATTTTTCTATACTTTAAATCCTTATGCTCATACTTATTTTTTATTTCAACTTAGGACTCTCAACCTTAACATTTCATTTTCTTTTACAGTCATATAAAGTAATATCATTTGAGTTTTCATCTCTTTTCCAATCTTTTTTCCAAGATCCTCTATTATCATACTTTCCCTTATAGCTTGTTTTTCAGAATAGCTTATTTTTATTGTAGAAATTGATTAAACTTATGGCCAAATTGGCTATTTACTCACCACTATTAGCTAGTGAATCCTCATCACTAGTTATTTTAGGTTTAATTTTTTTCTTTTATTTCTATTTTGATATAGTATACTTAAAAACAATATATTTCCTCTTAGTTTCATCATCCTCTTCATGATTAACTTTAAGATCTTCCTCATACTTCATTAACTTCCAAAATCAATTCTTTGACATGTAGTTTACCAATTTCACAAGATTCTATTATTGAGATAGATATCCATATCTATCTCTCTAGAAGACATCTTAGTAGTCACATAATTTGATCTCTGTATGAAACTGGATTCCCTAAGTAGATAACTATTTTCACTATTCTACTGAACCTGAGATATATATCAGATACTATCTCATCAAGTTTAATTTTAAACGTATCATATTTAACTGTATAATTGTTTAATATATTTCTTTTCAAATTATTAGTTCCTTCATGAAAAAAAGATATTGTATCCCAAATTTCTTAAGTAGTTTTTCATGAAGATATACTATTAAACTCTTCATCTCTTAAGGAACAGTAAATTGAATTCATAGATTTTTAGGTTTTGTTATAATAAGGTTTAGTAGTTTTATCCGATGTATTCCTAGATCTCATAGGTATCTTATAT
Organism: Viscum album; assembly: GCA_963277665.1. Lineage (NCBI taxonomy): Eukaryota > Viridiplantae > Streptophyta > Magnoliopsida > Santalales > Viscaceae > Viscum > Viscum album. The sequence continues at coordinate 398,455,611 of OY728140.1, read as the reverse complement.
TTATCTTATATAGAAGAAGAAATTTCAAAATCCATTCTTTCTATATACATTTTCATTTTTACTTTCCATTGAGCATAATAATTTTCATTAAAGAAAGGTGATCTTTTGGTATAAGAACCTTATTATCCATTATACATTTAATGAACTAAATTTATAATTGATATAAATTTAATATCTTTTAAACACAACAAAAATCCCAGTTGAAAATAGAGGTATAAAGAAAGATATATTTTGACAACATTCAACATCCCTCTGATACCAAATGTTGGCCAAACAAGTATCTCAAGTAGGGGGTGGGTGAGTTGAGTTCCCAAAAAAAATTATATCTAAAAATGTTTTAAACAAAATCCCCCAGTTAAATTAAAATATTACAGTTATTAAAAATAGAATATCAATATAAGTTCTATTTTTTAAATTATTTCTCAAGGTTTTATTAATTCTTAGTTAAACCAATTATAAAAAATACTTTAACTTTTTAAAATCAATCTACATAATCAAAACCTCATATAAACACTAATTTAGACTAACTATCAAAGTATTTTTTTTATTTATAGCTTAAAATGGATTTAGTTTAATGTATAATAGAAAAAAGAAAAAAAAGAAAACACATGATGGACACAAAGAGTGTCAGTCTCATGGAAAGACATAATACTCTTAACTTAGAAATCTCCCACTACCAACTAGATTATATAAAATAATATATGATCCACAACCTAGATTTGGTATACAATAGTAAATATTTCGAGGCCATGCAGTGACCTCTTCCAAAAAACCTATGGGAAATAAAATGAATATAGGCCACGGAGAGACCTCTTCCACAACATGTGGGAAAATAGTTTGAAAGTGAGTTTGAGAAGATATCTAGTGTATTCCAGTTATATCTTAGGAGATATTGTGCATGTTTAAAATACAGAGTAAAACACACACTTCTAATAATGTAAAAGGTAATAAACAGAAATATTAAATAAGAGTGTAAATAACATCATGTTGCTTAGTATGATAAGCTCTATAGCACTTGACTCCTTGAGTGTAACTTGAAATGAATCTCGAGTCATGTTTCATAAATTTTCAGTTGAACATAGTTTCAAAAAATATTTCTTTTGAGGTTGTAGGAAGCAATATGGGTGTTCAATGTTCTTCACTTCTTCTATGATTGATCACTAGTAAAGATTATTCATGTAAGTAACACTTCAAAACAATATATTTTGATTCTTGAATAGTGGATTAATCTCAATTTTCATGTACATGAATATATCTTGATATAGTTTCTATTAGTCTGTATTATCAAGATCTATATGCATGAGGGAGTCTGCTACTTATTTTAATATCATCATGCAAGAAGAATCATCCAAATCCTCTTCTCCTCATACTATTCAACCAGCACAAAATTCAATACATCTTTGTAATAGTTTAAGAACAACCACTAAAATAACTCTTGGCACTAAATTCAACAATATAGCTATTAGAAATATTTAATTCAAAATAAATAGAATACAGGTCGTGACTCTTTTGAATAGTGAGACAATATCAGGTGGGGACTTAGGCTGGTGGTGAGTCATTCCAATAGTGCCTCATCTCAACGATAGTTCATTCCAGAATTTTTCCAAATTTTCATTTTGGGGGTAGTTCATCTGCAACGGTGACTCAAGTTTGATGATAGTTCTATTAGAGACTTAGCCAAATTTTTATCTTGGCAGATGGTCAACTTCAACGGTGACTCTTCTATGGTGGTGAGTCATTTATGTACTTTGTAGAATTTTAATCTTACGATAACTCATCTATGATGGTAGGTGTTTTCAATAATTATCCAACATTCTTTTAATCAACAGTGAGCCATGTATTATGGTGAGTCATCCTTGGTGGTGACACATCTTCAACCGTGATTCATACTTAACAACATTTATCCAATATTTATTAAATTGTACAATACTACCATAAAACATAAAACTCATTAATATCATAATAAACATGATTTTGTGATCATTAAAACAAGGCTACCAACAAAACCAATGGACAAAACCCCTCAATAAAAATACTCAACTGTATGTTATGTGGTTCTGAAGAAAAATAAGGATACACTATATCAAATTACTTCGATGAATCACCATCACATAGATGATTTATGCTTTTATTGATGGAAATATTTGATTTATTCCATGTCACCAATGAAGCTGTGTTGTGAGACATAAATATATTCTTAAAAAGGAGTTTTTTTGGAAAATACATTAATCGTTTCACAAATAACAATTCTACACATTCCCTATTATAAATCTTTATAACTAAATTCTCTACAAGTTTGATAATTAAGTAATGATTTATAATCACTATAATATTATATGTATTCATTTTACCATGCATAGATATTATGATAAAAAATACCCAAATTATGAAACAACTTATTTCTTTCATATAAACTTGCAGGTAATGTATTTCCATTAGAAAATAATTTAACCAAAGAAATTATTGGACCTCAAAACTAATTTATATTCCAAAATTTTGATTAATATTCAGAAATTTTATAACATATTCATGTTTTCATATCTTTCATCCAGAATATAAGGCCTCCTCAGAAAAGTTTAATAAATTATAAAATTTATATGGTTCTAATTTAGGATTTAGTTTACCATTCTGAGTTGTTTTTTTATAATATATGGTTCAATAAACTAATGTAATAAATTCTAAAATGATGGACCAAAACCAGATAAATTTGTATTTTCTACTGAATTTCTTCCACCATATTGATAATAAAAAATCTAATCTTTCCAAAAACTAAAACGCAATAGATGAAGTCCAATATTATCAATGGTTTTGAATCTTCTAAGATCAAACTTTTTACAGGAGAATTTAATTTTTCTTTCAGAAATTTTTTTTATTTGATGATGCAAATGATATGAATGTTTCAACAACCTAAATATATTAAAGATTTATACAGGATCTGTTAGGATTTTTTTCAATGATTTATCTAATCATGATAACATAATAGAAACATGTGTCAACTTCCTAAGTTTATCATTAACTAAATAACCAATAGAAATAAAAACAATTATTACTTATTATGACTCATTAGTAAAATTGTTTCTAAATTAAAATTATGGCTAATTATGAAAATTTTCAAAAAATATTACTAATTATTACAAGTATTTATTAATTAACAAGAATTATGATAATATTTATTAAGTAACACTAATTTTTTATTAAATATTACAAAATTTTTAATAATTATTTTTATTTTTTATATTTTTTACAAGTTATGAAAAATTATCATCAATTTTATAAATATTTAACTTTTACTAATAATTTTTACAAATTATTACTAAAATTTATTAAATATAACTAACATTGACTAAATATTTCTTGTTTATAATTTTTTTAATAATTATTCATAATTTTTTTAATTATTTAATATTGTTTTCTAATTATTTCAAACATGTAATAAATATTAGTATTTTTATATCTTTTTTACAATCTATTACAAAATATGGTAATTTTGGAGTATTTACAAATTAGTACTAACATTTACATTGTTTTACTAGCATTCACTAATTATTACTATTGTCAACTAATAATTTATTAATTATTACATGTTAGTTAATAATAATTATTGATATATTTAAATATTACCAAATATTGACTTTGTATTGGGAAATTTTAATAGGATTTGGTATTTTAAATATTTTTTAAATGTTATTATAATTTTTCTACTAATTTTTACTAAAGTTAAAAAAACTTTAATAATTATTATAGTTATATATTAATTAACAGTTATTTTTTATTAATTATAACTTACTTTTTAATAATTATTACTAATATTTACACATTATTTGTATTTCATATGTTTTTTATAATTTATTTCAAATTATCATAACTTAATAATATTTAAAAATTATTACTGATATTTAATAATTATTAATAAGATTTACTAATATTTACTAATATTAACGAATTGTTTTCTAATTATTCAAAATTAATTAATGATTATTATTAATTTTTTTATTTATTACTATATTTTAACTAATTATTGTGATTTTTTAATAACTAGTACCATTTTTTTCATATATTATTACATGTTATTAAATTGTTTTACTAATTTATATTAATATTAATTAATTTTTCCTAATAATTATAATTATTATTTAAGTAATATTAATTATTTAATTACTATAATTGAATTATTAATAGTTATTATTATTATTTAATAATTATTTATATTTCTTATATATGTTTACAACTTATTAGAATTTATTGTAATTTAATAATATTTACACGTTATTAGTAAAATAAATTTATTATTACTAATAATAACTAATTATTTATTAAATATTACAATTATTTAATGTTTATTAATAATATTTTTTATTATTACTACATTTTTTTATATTTTGAGTTTTTAAAAATTGTTATTATTTTTTATATTTTTGTGAAATTTATTACAATTTTTTATAAATTAATAATAATATTTATTAATTTCAAATAACTAATTAATACTAATTATTCATTTACTATAACTAGTTTTTTAATAAAAAGTACTTATTTTTTAAAGATATTAGTATTATAAGTATTTTATAATTTATTACAAATTATCATAATTTACTAATATATACTAATTATTACTAATTTTGAGTAATTATTTATTGGTTATTAAAAATAAATTAATAATTAATAGTATCTATTTTAATTATTACTTCATTTTTTCTCATTATTGTGAATTTTTAATAATTGTTAATATTTTTTATATTTTTTACATGTTATTAAAAAAATTATTATTACCAATATTTATTATGTAATACTCATTATTTACTAAATATAACTAAAATTTTAATAAGTATTACTAGGACATGATAACTAATCTCAGAGAAGAGAAAATTTCAAATACCATAAGAATAATAATCGATTTTCATTGATGAATGAAATGTTTAACTAAAATAATTAATATAATCAAGTAGTTTGGACATGGAGAATAAATTCAAATATTACATATCATAATTTTTAATAATTCAAACATAAAAAGAATCATATAAGTAAACATATCAATTAATCATCATAGTAAATGACATAAGGCTTCCAAGGACTTATATGGTGCCATAGGTTGGTCTTAAAATCTCAACACTTTATCTCACCTTCCCGTACACTTTAACAAGTAACCACTACTGAATTGTATAATCATAAATCTAAAATCATTCACAACTCAAAATATACCCAAGATCCAATTTGTAATAATAATATGAGGCTCAAAAAAAATTCATACCTTATGCTAAAAATCATTTTAAAAAATTTCCAAGAAAGAGTTTAATTTCAAAACATCTTGAAAAACATGGATACTATCATTCAAAACAACTTTGAAACCATATTTTGATTTCAAATATCTATTAAAATCAAAATAAATAAAAAAGAACACCTAAATTGGTAAATTATCTTAAATCTAATGGATAAACATTGGGTAAGCTACCTCAAATCAATTGGAATCTACCCATAGGGATCCAAAACATGCCGTCTTCGACAGTCGAAACTGAAATTGGGCAAATAAACCTACAGGAAACTTAAATAACAATTCAACCGTAAAGATTAGTTAAATATTGTATCCAAAGGTTTGACTAAACAAATTATAGTGAGAGGGATTCGGGTCACAAAAATAAGAAAGTATTAAAGAAAAAGAGCTTGTGCCTAGGGGTTCAATCCTCAATTTTCAAGACCTGGGTGTATGATGAAGTAGTATGGTTGATGGGTGTATGACCAGGGGGTGATACCCGATTGGGGAAAGAGAAAAAATAAGGGGTAGAAAATGGTGTGGGTGATTTTTTATTAAAGGTTATTGTGATGGGGAAATAATGATGGATTATACTTTACTAAAAGAATGTGAGTAGAACCTTTTATGACAGGCTATTTTTTCCATCGCTCATAAACTTTTCCTAAATTAATGAATTAAATGTTGATATAACCTTACCAAAATAATATTATTTACATATTTATATCATTTTATACTATTAAATGTGTTATTACAGTCATCCACATAAAAAATTCATAGTATTGTTCAAGTATGTGGTTTTACTGACCTAAACATGAATATACCCTGATTTAATGAATGATTAGGAGGTGATTTTGTTATAATATAATAAGAATAAAATAATAATGATATTTGTCATGTCCCGTTCCAGTGGGGCCCAAGCTGCAACTCCCCAAGCCCACCTCCAACAGGCTAGGTACTGGTGACTAACACCGAGTAGGAATGCTACTAACATGGGAGGCATTGCCTATAAACCTGTACACACGCACACACATCTACAAGTCCACAAAGATGAAAAGTGGAAAATACTAAAAATGGAAATGCATGCATACACTAAAATCCCAACCAATAGAGTACGATAGGAAAGTAAAGTACAGTAATGTAAAACCCTGGGCCAAAGGTACAAGCCCTCCAAAAGAGATTTTGTAACAAAGTCTGCCCTGTAAAGAAAGGTACTGGGACTGCAATCAGTAGCCGTAGGAACACACCTCAGCCTGTCTGATCTCACTAAGCACCATCCTGTCTTGGTCCGCCTAGAATCCTGTCAAAGGCTCACTTGTCTACACAAGACACGATACATGTAGGCAAAGCTCGTGCAGGGGTGAGTATAACAATACCCAGAAGGACACCCCGAAACCACAAAGGAATACAACAAGTGAAATACCACAAAGAAAAGATACAGTCAGCTCTACACAGTATATGTTTACAGAACTTATAAAAATAATATCCATATATACTCATACACAATCGACTATCACGAAACCACCACTAAGATCCAGCTCAAAGATTCTACTACGCATGTAACAAGGAGGACACACTCCTTGGTCTAAAGAGAGAGATACGAAGTACTTGTTCCAAGAGAACACACTCCACGAGTACTTGAGAAATATTATGCTCAGATAATGATCACAACCAATAGACATGGGGTGCTTCCAACAACTCATCATGAGCTAATCTACTAAGCAGAGGATCGGTGCCTGGGTAAAGTAGGTCACGTCGATACCAAGAACTTTACTTAGGGATCCAGGAATAAATAGAGGATCCGACTCTAAGTCTCATAGAGAGGATTCCAACAACTCTATTCAGGAATTCATTCTGAAGGGATCATACTCCCCTAATAGAAAATTATACCAGAAAACTTCAGGGGAAAGACCAATGGAATGAACCCTATGAAATCTAGTCCAAGTCACAGAAGAAAAATGGCTTAAGCAATGTAAAACAGGTTACATGGCATGTAGTAGGATCGCATGCTGTGTTCCTTGACTCCAGGTACTGCCTGTGTAAATGTAATGTGTCCCTAGTCTTGTTGTATAAAAGTAATTACACGGCGTGTAGTATTACTACACGCCATGTCTGAACACCTGGGGTTTGCTCCCTGTACGCTGGACGTGTGCCCGTACACAGTCTATGTCTATGTCGCCATGCCCATGAACCAGTACACGGGGTATCCCGTGTATCTGGCCAGGTCTAGCTGGGGAAGGGTATACACGTTGTGTCCTTGGCCATGTACCCAACATGTGTCTGTGTACACCTGGAATACACGCCAGGTAGTTCACCGACGAACACACGCCATGTAGCCCATACTACACACCACGTAGTTGGGATTTCTCCAGAACCATCGTCTTCCTCCTCGCGCCTCGGTCGATCTTCCAGACCTTGATTTTGTCATCTGTTTGCCGCAAAACTCAAGACGCTTGTTCTTTTCATCATCCTAACACCGAATCCAGGTGTTCTGGACCTTCAATCAGGTCATAACCCTCCAACAATCCATCTGAAGAAAAACACCCAATAACTCATATCTCTCGATCCGCTCCAAATCGTTTGTTGAAACCATCATCACAGCTCCAGACCATCCTCCCGAGGTTAGATCTACAATCTAGGTTCATTGTGCTAACAAACGAATGTGCAACGATTGATTTACTCCAAGAATGCGTAGAACACACACGAAGAATGTGAGAAACTGGGGAAGAAAGGCACATCAAATCGAGAGGGATGAACCTCGATCGATGTTCATATCGATCTTGGTTTGTTATTGTTAGAAGGTTAAATGAAACTAAATAAACCTTCAAGAATCAAATCTCCAAAATCCCCACAAAAGCCCATCCCGCAAATACGATTGATCCGCGGGGTAATCTATTCGTGGATTAGTCCGCATTCATCGTAGGAATCAGGAATGGGGAAGGAGACGAAAATCAAATATCCTACCTGGATTCGTGGCGTTCGTTGGTGAAGATCTGGTTGTCGTGTTGTCGTCACCGGTGAAACCTTTCAATAACGTCGTCGCCACATTGGGAGGTTTTTTCCAGAGCCTCCAGAGCCTCCAAGGGTTTCAGGGTTATGATATCTGTAACCCTGGACCCTAACGCAAATATCTATTTAAAAAAGATAAAATATATCGTCGCAATAAGATTTAATAAAATATTTTTATTAAATATTTTATTACGGTTACGTCCAAAAACTAGATTTCACCACCGACCTGCGCCAGCCGATGTTATGCCTTGCCTAAGGTAAAATCAATGTTCTAAATGCAATGGTGTCCTCATATTTCCAATCTGATCAACCGTTCATGATTTATTCCACTTTTTTTAGGGAAACCACACATGCGCATAATTTAATTATTTAGTTAAATTCAAACATTTGTTCCAGGATCTCCGAGCCTCATAACCGCATGCCGTCTCAGAGACTTCTTTCGAAATAATTCCATACAATATTAAAATAAAATATGGAGAAATATGAGACTTTACATCACACCCACTTTAGGGATTTACTTCCCCAAAAATGTAAAACAAAGGATACTCAAGAAGATGTGGGTATTGCACACGAATCTGAGCCTCCTTCTCCCATGTTCTCTCTTGGAGATTCTCATGCTTCCACTGGACACACACCAAGGGAATATCTCACCCACAAAGGATCTTCTCCTGCCGATCCTTGATCTCCACAGGGTACTCAGCAAAGGTCACCCGATCGACGATGTCCAGCTCACCCCAGTCGATAACATGCGATGGATCATGTACGTACCTCCGTAGCTGCGACACATGGAAGATGTTGTGTACCCGGTCTATCTAAGGAGGTAGATTCAATCGGTAATCCACCTCACCAACTCTACTCAGAATCTCAAAAGGGAAAACAAACCTCGGAGATAGCTTACGGCCTTGGCCAAATCTCCGAAATCCCTGTCAAGGTGAGACCTGAAGGAACACATGGTCTCCCTCCTCGAACTCCAAGGGCCTTCGTCTCCTGTCGGCATAAGTCTTTTGCTGACTCTATGCAGTCTTCGTCCGCTCCTAGATGACCTGCACCTTTTCTGTAGTAGCTCGCACCATCTCTGGGCCCATGAGTGCTAACTCTCTTGGGTCAGTCTAGAAAAGTGGTGACCTGCAAGGTCGCCCATACAAAGCCTCGAATAGTTCCATACACATAGTGGAATGATAATTGTTGTTATAAGTAAATTCCACCAGAGGTAGGTGATACTCCCAGCTACGACCGAAGTCATGTATGCAATCTCATAGCATATCCTCTAGAACTTGGATGGTCCTCTCTGTCTAACCATCAGCCTGAAGATGAAACACTATGCTCAAGCATAACTGAGTCCCAAAGGCTTCCTACGATCCCTTCCACAAACGGGATGTGAAACGAGCATCACGATCTGAGACGATTGTGGATGGAACTCCATGAAGTCGAACTATCTCTTGCATGTAGAGGTGTCCCAAGATCTCTACTGAACTATGCTCTTATATGGTTAGGAAGTGGGCTGACTTAGTGAGTCAGCCTACGATCACCCAGATGGCATCATGTCCCCTAGACGTACGTGGTAAACCTGTCACGAAGTCCATGTATATCTCATCCCACTACCACTCTGGCACCTCAAGGGGATGAGTCAAACCTACTTGAACCTGGTACTCAGCCTTTACTTGTTGACAATTATGGCACTGAGAAACAATATCTACCACACTTTTATTCATTCCTGGCCACCAGAACTGACGTCGAAGGTCCGGGTACATCTTTTCCATGCTTGGATGCACCGCCAAAGGAGATGTATGGAACTCCCTCAGAACCTCCTCCCGCAACGTCACTAGTACTATTGTGCGCCTTCTGAAAAGGACAACATGCTCCCCAAATTTTGAATATCCATTGAAAGCATCACCTACGAATATCTGAGTACGTAGAGTCTCACAACTAGCATCCTTGAGCTATGCTTCCCTGACTTGATGTAAGAGTTGAGGGGTAACAACCATAGAATGATGGTAATCTCCCTCATCTCTATCCATGAAGGATAATTGTAAAGGGTCCAACTTTCTCATCACCTCATCCAGCAACTGTGAACTAGATTTCATTATGAGAGAATCTGCCACAACGTTCCCCTTCCCAGGAGTATAAACGATCTAAAAGTTGTAATCCTGGAGGAACTCAAGCCATAGCCTCTGTCTCAAATTCAGATCCTTCTGAGAAAAGATATATCTCAAACTCTTGTGATCAGAGTAGACGATAAACCACTCCCCCATCAGGTAGTGTCTCCACATCTTCAATGCGAAGACTACCACTTCCAACTCCAGATCATGGGTCGTGTAGTTCTGCTCGTGTGCCCTCAACTGACGTGAGCCATAGGAAATCACTGCTTGCCTCTGCATGAGGACACAACAAAGACCGGTTCTTGATGCTTCACAGAACACCACATACTCGACACCCTCTTTTGGTAGTCTCAAGATCGCGGAACTCGTCAGACTCTGTCTCAACTGTTGAAAAGCCTGCTGGCATCTCTCGGTCCACATTAAAGGCTACCCCTTTCAGGTCAAAGCTGTCAAGGGTGCTGAAATATAGGAGAAATCAAGAATGAATCTCCGATAATAGCCTACCAACCCAATGAAACTCCACACCTCTGTCACGATCCGGGGTGGCTCGCATGCTAACAATGCCTCTACCTTGTTATGGTCCACTGCTACACCATCTGTTGAGATAACGTGTCCCAAAAAGTGGACCTCTTGTATCTATAATTGACACTTCGAGAGTTTCTCATACAACTGGGGCTCTCAGAGTTTTTCCAGAACCGCCTTTAGGTGCCTTGTGTTCTCCTTCTTAGACGAAGAGTACACAACGATATCATCGATGAAGACCACCATGAACCGATCAAGAAAGGACTGAAAGATCTGGTTCATGAGTCCCATAAACACATCTAGGGCATTCGTCACGCCGAAGGGAATCACCAAGTACTCGTAGTTTTCATAGAGACATCTGAAATCCGTCATCGGTATATCCTCATCTCGTACTCGCAACTGGTGATTCACTAATCATAGATCAACCTTCGAGAACCATCGTGCCCCTCATAACTGGTCGAAGTGGTCATCGATCCTCAATAGTGGGTACCTGTTCTTCATGCTCACCTGATTCAAGCATCGGTAATCGACACACAGCCTCAAGCTCCCATCTGCCTTCTTGGAAAACAACACTGGGGCCACCTAGGATGAAACACTGGGTCTCACAAAGCCCTTCCTCTGCAAGTCTTCCACCTGCACTCTCAGCTCGTGAAGCTCTAAAAGAGACATCCGATATGCGGATGCTGATATCGGTTTCATCTCGGGTTGCAACTCAATGAAGAAATATATCTCTCGATGGGGAGGTAGTCTGGGGACATCCTACGGAAAGACGCCCTCATACTCAACCACTACTGCTGGAAATTGGAAACTCGTAACATTTGATGCACCAAGGTCTAGGCTAGCCAACTAATGTAAAATCAGTTGTACATTCCTATGCACGAGTCCATCCTACACTGCCTTGGTCTCCTTTTCACCAACGGAGGAGAACCTCATTCCGTCACTGTGGACACACCGCACCCTTCGCCTAAAACAGTCAATCTGGGCTTGAACTGTGGATAGCCAATCCATACCAAGAATGACATCCTAAGGCCTCTATGCTACCACCAATATGTTCCAACCAAAACTCTCGCCTCCAAGGGTCAGGTCACACTATCTGCAAAGGTGTGTGATCTCTGAATCTTCTCCAGTCGGTGTTTCTAAGCGTAAGGGTCGAGTCAACTGCTCAACTATAATCTCAAGGTATCGAACAAGATAAGAAACCAGAAAATAATGACTAGAACCTGTGTTTATCAGTATCTCAACCAAAGTAGAAAAGAAACATATTGTACCTCTAATCATTCCAGGAGTACCTGGGTCATAAGCCTCTGCTACCTGCAACTTTCCTTTCCTCTGTCCACCAGCTCCCTGAACCTGGGGTGGACCTCCTGGGGGTGGTGGTGGTAAAAGATCAAAACGCCGACCACCTCAAGCTACTCTCCCATATCCTCAACCATGTCCACTGCCCCGCGTATCTTTATACTGCACATGTTGCCTCTACCTCAGTGGTCCATCCACTGCTCCCATGTCAGTAGTATAGCGGGTCGGACAATCTCAAGCGATATGTCCCCTTCCATCACAAGAGTAGCATCGCCTCTCTCGAGGTTGGATGGATGTGCTCTGTGAACCCTGTACGGTAGATCCTCTATCCTAGGATCTCCTCTGAAAATGTATCCCATGCCTGGTTCGTTGACGTCAGCCCCCTGCTGTCGAGGTCTCTGCTCCAGCTCACTCACTACTGACAACTGCTGGCTGTCTCTACTCTGCCAAGATGCTCTCGACCACCAAAGCCTGCTCAAGCACACCAGCATAAGTTGGAATGCCCATAGCGATGAATCTAGCTAGGATGTCTCTGTTCAAGACCCGCTGAAATGTCCGAGCTATAAAGTACTGATCCATGAACATATACATTGAGTGTCGTGAGAGGTTAGTAAACCATGATGAATAGTTAGCCACCATCACGGTTCCCTACTGGAGCTGAAGAAGCTTCTGTATACGTACCACTCTCAGGGTAACTGGTGAAAACTCCTCTATGAAGAGATGCTCAAACTCTGACCACACAAGAGTCACTTTGTTCTGAGTCTGGATAACCAAACTCCACCATCGCCCTACTGAACACTGTAGAAGGCTCGCTGCCAGGATCACCATCTGGTATGTTGGTGTCCTGACCAAACGGAAGACCCTGGCCACTACCTCAAGTCAGTCCTCTGCTGCCTGAGGGTCAGGCTCGCCTCGAAACCTGAGGGGTCTCTGTCTTTGAAACTCATGGAGTGCGCTCAGCCTGTGCTCCTCCTCTACTGGTACAGCAGGGACTAAACACTACTCCACAGGAGGTGGAATAACTGGCACACCACCCTATGTTAAAACTGGGGGATTCGGTCCCTGTATCGTAGCTTCATCACTGAGGGGATCATCCTCGTGATCGAGCTACTGGATCCTAGCAGGTGCACATCGTAAAGGCATCCTGTAAAGTAACAAGATGTATCGCAGTCAGTGAGTATATCTGGAGAGCTGACACAAGAAGGACATGGAAACCACAACCCATTACTATATAATGCATGTACCATTATTTTCTCCTGCAACTAGTGCTCTCATGTTCCGAGTCGAAAATCATGTTATCAGAGTTCCTGTGTATGGATAAATCGGTATCCCGTACCAACACTGAGTCTCTGGACTGAAAGCCGAACTCAAAAGACTTAACACTGTTGCCCCAAAAAAACTCACAGACTCTCGGTCCTAAGGTAGAACCGACCACCTTTGATACCACTCTGTCACGTCCTGTCCCAGTGGGGCCTGAGCCGCAACTCCCCAAACCCGCCTCCAATAGGCCATGGGCTGGTGACTAGCACCGAGTAGACATGCTACTAACAAGGGAGGCATTGCCTATAAACCTGTACACATTCACACACATCTCTAAGGCTACAAATCAAAAAAGTGGAAACTACTAAAAAATGGAAATGCATGCATACACTAAAATCCCAACCAACGGAGTATGACATGAAAGTAAAGTACAGTAATGTAAAACCATGGGCCAAGGTTACAAACCCACCAAAAGAGAGTCTGTAAAAAAGTTCAACCTATAAGAAAAGGTACTGGGACTACAATCTGTAGTCGTAGGAACACACCTCAGCCTGTCTGATCTCACTTAGCATCATTCGTTCCTGGTCCACCTAGAATCCTGTCAAAGGCTCGCTCGTCTGCATAAGACACGACATGTGCGGGAAAAGACCATGCAGGGGTGAGTATAACAATACCCAGAAGGACACCCCGAAACCACAAAGGAATACAACAAGGGAAATACCAAATAGGGAAGATACAGTGAGCTCTACATAGAATATGTTTACATAACATATAACAAGAATATCCACATATACTCATACACAATCGACTATCGTGAAATAACCTCTAAGATCTTGCTCGAAGATTACACAAAAAACTTAACAAGGAGAACAAACTCCTAGGTCTGAAGAGTGTGATATGAAGTACTCGTTCCGGGAGAACCCACTCCACAAGTACTTGAGAAATATGATGCTCAGATGAGGATCACAACCAATAGCCATGGGGTGATTCCAACAACTCAGCTTGAGCTAATCCGCTAAGCAGAGGATCGGCGCCCAGGTAAAGTAGGTCATGTCGATACTAAGAACTCTACTTAGGGTTCCAGGAATGAATAGAGGATCTGGCTCTAAGTCTCACAGAGGGGATTCCAACAAATCTATCCAGGATGTCCTTTTGAAGGGATCATACTCTTATACATAGGAAATGATACCAGAAACCTTCGGGGGAATGACCAAGGGAACAAACCCTAAGAAATATAGTCCAAGTCACATAATAAAAATGGCTCAAGCCATGTAAAATAGGTTACAAAGCGTGTAGTAGGATCACATGTCGTGTTCTTTGACTCCGGGTACTGCCCGTGTAAATGGCTCATGTCCCTAGTCTTGTCGTATAAAAGTAATTACACAGCATTTAGTAGGATTACACGCCATGTTCGAACACCTGGGGTTCACTCCATGTACGCTGGCCATGTGCCCGTACACGGTCTATGTCTGTGTCTCCATGCTCGTGTACCAGTACACGGGGTATCCCGTGTATCTGGTCGGGTCTGGTCAGGGAAGGGTATACACGTTGTGTCCTTGGTCGTGTACCCAACCCGTGTCCATGTACTCCCGAAGTACATTCCAGGTAGTCCGCTGACGAACACATGCCGTGTAGTCGGGATTTCTCCAGAACCGTCATCTTCCTCCTCGTGCCTCGACCGATATTTCGGATCTTGATTCTGTCATCTGTATTCCGTGAAACTCAAGATGCTTGTTCATTTCAACATCCTAACACCAAATCCTGGTGTTTCGGACCTTCAATCGGGTCATAAATCTCAAACGATCCATCCGAAAAAAATGCCCAAAGACTCATATCTCTCTATCTGCTCTTAATCATCTGCCGAAACCGTCATCGTAGCTCCGGACCATCCTCCCGAGGTTGGATCTACAATCTCGGATCATTACGCCAACAAATGAATGCACAATGATCGTTTTCCTCCAAGAACGCATAGAACGCACACGAAGAACGTGAGAAACTGGGGACGAAAGGCACAACAAATCGAGAGGGATGAACCTCGATCGATGTTCTTGTCGATATTGGTCTGTCACCGTTAGAAGGTTAAATGAAACCCAAACAACTTTCAAGAATCAAATCCCCAAAATCCCCGCAAAAACCCATCCCACAAATACGATCGATCTGTGGGCTAATCTGTTCATGGATTAGTCCACGTTCGTCATAGGAATCAAGAACGGGGAAGGAAACCAAAATCAAACATCCTACCCGGATTTGCGGTGTTCGTTGATGAAGATCTGATCGTTGCATCATCGTCGCTGGCGAAACTTGTTAAGAACGTCATCGCCACGTTGGTAGGTTTTTTCTATAGAGCCTCCTAGGGTTTCAAGGTTATGAGATCTACAACCTTGGACCCCTGCACAAATCTCTATTTAAAAAATATAAAATATCTCTCAGCCACAAGATTTAATAAAATATTTTTCTAAATATTTTATTACGGTTACGTCCAAAAACTAGATTTTACCACCGACCTGTGCTACCCAATGTTAGGCCTCACCTTAGGTAAAATCATTGTTCTGAATGCAACGGAGCCCTCGGATTTCCGATCCAAACACCCGTTCAAGAGTTATGCAACTTTTTTTTCAGGAAAACCACACGTGCACGCAATTTAATTATTTAATTAAATTCAAACATTTGTTCTGGCATCATCAGGCCTCAGAACTGCACGCCGTCTCAGAGCCTGGTCTCGAAATAATTCCCATATAATATTAAAATAAAATACAGAGAAATATCAGATATTAAAATATTATTTAGTGTTTATTAGTGTTATATATCAGAATTTGGATGATGTGGAATATAAAGTAATGGATATGTAAATGTTACACAATTTGAACCGTGGGTTATCCTCTTAATATGCTTATTTTAAATGATTAAATTAAAGATGATCATTTTTTTATCATATCATTAATAGGTTATAATGTTTTTCATAAAAAATGTTTATTATATCATACAAATTATATTTATCTTTTAATACTATCCTTATATCTAGCCTTGTAAGGTGGTTATGGAAAACGAAACATGTTGCATCATGGAGGCGGTAATTCACACAATGTACGAACAATAGTTTTTTCATAATGGATGGGGAATATGAATAAAAAATGATAATACCCTTAATATAGTAACATTAAATTATATAAATGAGTCTAATATTATTACATTAGTGTGTTTAGAATAAGTTTTAAAAGATAATTTAGAAAAAAAACATGTAATGGATAATACTCAAGTCGGTGACTTGAATTTTCCTTGGAAGCTTCCTTGGAAGTGAAGGTCTTATTCTCACTAATGGGGACTCAATGATTTTAAACATGGGAGATGGTTCTAGTAAGAGAAATTCGACAGAGTTTCAAGAGGAATATCAAATGAGAGGTGAGTATTTAAGTGGTGAAGATCTTACCCTTTTTATAAGTGAAAGGAAGGGTATCTTTGGGAGTAACCCTTATATTTTAAACAATTTAAGGTTATTATTCAAGTTAAAAAGGAAAAAATTGAAAAAGATGATATAAAATTAGTTTCGGTTGAAACTAACCTCAACCACTCTTTTTTGATACAATCATGAGTGTTTTAGGGCTTTTTTTAATTATTTAAAATTTTCACAGTTTTATTTTTTCATTGGAAATTAATTTATATCCTTAGTAATTAATTTTAATGAAAAAGATTAATATTGAAATTTTTACCTAATTTGATACATCCTATTTAAAATTTGAAAATTATTTTATCAATTAAAATTTGTTAATATGTGAGAAGTTAATTTTAAAATAAATAAACATAATCACCTAAAATACTTTTTTAGAGAAATAATTTTTTTAATCATTAAATTTATATATAAGATAAATTTTCTTAGATATTAATTTTAATTTCATGAAATGACTTATTATAAAATTTATATGTGGTTTTCAAGGTAACCACATCTCTATTGAAAATACTTGATTCAAAGAAAATATCAAGAGTATTTTTTTATTAAAGCATCATTTTATAAGTACTAAAATCATTTTATATAGGATTTATAAGTTTGACGAATATTTTAAAATCACTATTATTATTCCTTAAATTGATATTTTATTACTTAAAAGGTTTTTAATATTCCATTTCATTATTATATAAATAAAATTATATACAAATTATAAGTTTGGTAAAAATCATATTTTTTTACTAAAAACCATCCTTTTCAAAAAACAATAAAAAATAAAAACTAAGTGAATTTTGATATGAGGAAATAAAAAATCAAATTCATTTTTATTAATTTAATATTCCACAATTTATAAATTTAGTTTTTTAATAAAATCAAAAAATATAATGAAAACCCATTTTAATTGGGAAATGACATTTCCAAATATTGACTATTATTATTTTTATTTCATATTATTTACCAACTAAATTGGTATTAACCAATTATTAATATAAAATATAATTTATCATTATTAATATGTTTCTTGAAATAGAAATTATTAGTCCATAATAGGAATTGTTTTTTGAAAAATAACTTTCTAAACAATAAATGATCTTATAAGCCACTTTTGGTAAACTAATTGCATATCATTCAAATTAATAGTATAATTTTTTTATTTAGGTATATATTTCATAAATTGGTTATGCCTTTTATTTCCTGGAAATTCAATGACTAGGATTAATCAGTCATACTTGATCATTAATGTTGTATCCAAATATATCACAGTTCCATTTATGTGTTTTTGTGTGTGGAGAAATCTATCAAACACATTGAATTATTTAATGGTAATCATATATTATGATATCGGGGTATTAAAATGTTGGTATCCATATATGGATTAACCCTCTAAGAACCTCTTTTCTTCTCAAACAAGAATAAAAAACACACTCCTGACCACCCGAAGTGCTATAACAAGCAGGTAAAACCAAGAATCATAGGAAAAAACTATGGATAAATATGAAAAACTATAAGAGACAATATAAACAAAGGATTATACCAGAAATATGGTGTTTGGAAGGTAGATTCCTCGCTGACATGAATGAATTCTACCCCCAGAAAGCATGTCAATAAGACTCTATAATAAGGAGATAAGGAAATTTCTCCCTCATCATCGCCTCATACTACCATATCCCACTATAATAAAAACCATGTATCCTTATAACTTGAACCAAACATATGGAATTCCCCGGGAGGACCTTTTTATGTGAATCAATGATCCAAACTGGCTACTCGGTAACAGTCAAATCAGGTTCCACATCAAGGTCCTCCCAACTCAAAAAATTAGACGGTTCTAAAAGATATTTTCTAAGACGTGACACATGAAACATGTCATGGATCAATATTGTAACACCCCGAGATTTTATAAGATATATTTTTTTAATTTATTTCATATCTTCTGTTGTACACTACACCAAGATTAGCTTGTACTATATGCAACACCGTATTAGTTTGCAGTATACGCAACACTATTCTTGGATCGTGTTACACACAATTTCAAGTTCGCAACATTGAGTGAATATATATATGTGTATATATATATAGATATATATATTCAATTTATAAATGAAATATGGATGGATTCTGTTAAAAAACAACAAAGAAGTCGTGCACTACACGCAACCCTGACTTGGCTTGCATCACACACAATCGTGACCTTCTTCGATAGCGTGTGTTGTACGCAATACCAGGTTTCACTGAACAATGATATATGGTTATAATATTATTATAAACTAGACTTTATGAATATTATTAACTAAATTTTGAATTTTATAACATTATTATTCATCTTACACATTTTCTAGAACACGGTATGAGAACAAAATAAATATTTCCTGTAAAATAAGTATTTTTCAAAAAATGCAGTTTTGCCGCCTTTTGATGGCGCACCCACTTTAAACCTAGTTTTTTACATGTCTATAAGTTCAATTTGACAAAAACAAATCTTCTTTGGAATTAGGATGTTAAAATTTACTTTGGATAAATGTTTCATATTTTCTGATAACTTTAATATTTTAATGAATAGTAAAAAACGCTATATTTTAATTAAAAACAAATTTTTTCATCGTAATAAGTTATGTGGTTAAATTATAATATTTAATGGTTTTAGAATATAAATAGAATATATATTTACCATTTAATATAATTTATGTCATTATCATTTATTTTACATTGAATTCGTAGGTTAAATCAATTCAATCTTTTGCAATGTTTTAAACAAAAACCCGTTTTCTTTCAACAACGGGATTAATTTTAATTTAATTTCTGAAACTTATGTGTATTGAATTTGGAAAAATGGATTCCATATTTGTAATCAGTGGGTCCAAATTATATTAATAGACTACTTTTTATTTTTGGGCATTATGAATAGTAACTACGGTAAATTTTATTTACCATAGTAAAAGGTAAACCGGGTAATTAAGGGTAAATATAATATTATAAAATTACCCTAAGACTTTTCTTAATACAATTGGATGATTATATTTCATCTTAAGTCATATTTGGGTCGAATTAGAATCCATTAGAACCCACTTGGAGGTGATTAAGACCTTTATTTTATTTTATTTAAAGGAAAGTGAAATATGTCTCACTCAAACTTTAATAATTAAAGTATTTCTAATTGAAGTTTATATAGAATATAAATTCAGTTATAAATACACATTTAAAATATAAATTTTTTTTCTTTATCATGTTAATTTATTTGTAATTTTTAAGAGTTATTTAATTACATTATTTTCTTATACATTAATGATGCAGAAATTATTTATTTAGTACAAAAAATCAGTAATATTGTTTTTATTTAAATAGTAATACATATTAAAGGGCTCACAAACCTAACAAAAACTTATTTTTAGTGTATATATACACCCTAAGAATCCAATGACCTAATATATGACCATTTGGAGTCATATAAAAGTGATTATGACACTTATATTATTTTATTTTATATGATGTCAACGTTGTCACCTTCATAATTTAATAAATATAACATTTTAAAATTTGGGTGTCTTAGAATATAAATCCGACTAAATGTATTATTATGAAATATATAAGATTTATATTTATTATAGTATTTTAGTTTTAATTTTTATGCAATGAATAAGTATATTTAATAATTATTAAAAAATGTTGTAGTAATTATTTTATTAAGATAAATATCTAATAAATGGTTTTACATATAGTAAAATAAATACTATTTAAACTATTTAATGTGATACACTAATTTTATAGATTACTATGACATGTTATTAAACTATTAAATATTTTAATTTGAATATATCTTCTGTGTGGATTTAATTTAAATTCAAATAAATGAATAGTGTCAAAATTGACAATATTGTTATTTTATAAAAATAACATATTATTAAATTGTTTAAAAATCACCAAAATATTTAAAAATTATAATTTAAAATTTATATAGTCTAAAATTTCATAAATTATCTAATTATGGATAATTCAAAGCACATAAGAAATTATTTATAAGAATTTAAAATTTAGAATCTTATTACCACAAATAAAATTTAATAGATTAAATAAGGATAAATCAAGTTGATAATGTTTAAAATAAATTTCCTACATTTCCAAATTTTATTGGTTTATGGGATTAAAAACCTATATCATCTAATATTCGAATATGAGTCATTTTTTGAGGTTTTTAAGTGGGGTTATATTTATTATAAATTAATATTTTTAAGATTTCCAAAGGTGCCCCACTCCTCCCTTATAAAAATGGAACCCCTTCCCACTTCTCTTCACACCCTTTTGAGCCTTCAAGCTCATCCAACCCCTTCCAATTTCTCTTATCCACTTCCCTAGAAACATCCTAGTTGTTCTGGTCTTCTTCAATGACCATCTTTAGTACCCAAAGAGGATGTTAAGAAGAGGCGCTTCAAAGAATAGGTAATGCCTGTTTCCGATTCTTTCAACTTTATTTCCTCTTCTACTTCTTCTTATTTAGTTGTTTCATTATGAAATAATAATATCAGTATCACTCATATAATGATATGTTATTATAAATATGAAATAACCCTATTTAACATTCTATCCATCCTATGGAAAATGAAATCACCATGTGTGCGTACGTACGGAATACCGTCTTCACACCGTGGTGTAATCTGTTTTCGACCACCACATTACTTGGATGGGTATAATGGTGTAAATAAAAAACTGTATATGATTATTGTAAAGTGATATTGATTCTGAAATATTATACATACACTTCAATACAATTCCATGATCATGGGAATGATATCAACGCTCGTGCGTACGTACGGACTACCGTCTCCACGACGCGATGAGATTCATTCTCTATGTTAACCATTCATGAATGATTATAAAGTATATATAATGAATAATAATGAAATATATGACATAATAATGATACTGGATTTATGTATATATATATATATATGTATTCCATATACTTAATTCCATTCAATTCAATAAGGAAATGAAAACAACATTCTTGCGTACGTACAGCCTACCGTCTCCATGAACGGTGTATTTCATTCCACTTATATATCTATCATATATATATGTATATGTTGAATATATTATATATATATATATATATATATAATGTTTTACATTCTAGAATTAATTAAATCAGTATATAAGTAATAATATCAAGAAAAACAAGTCCAAACACGTACGATGAATTAAACGATTTTACCCAAAACGCTGCTTTAACATGGAATTTACAAAAGAACGGGTAATATAAAGTCATAAGTGAACCATATATGATATCATACCAATGAATATGATTCTGTAATAAATCAATTACTTTATTTAAATCATTATACAGGATCTTCGGATATGTACTAAGCATATCGGACCTAAGGTAAGGGATAATTTTTCAATCTCATTTTTATCCTAGATTGCTTATAAGTAAGTGTTTACTGGGGTTATACTTTTCATCCATGTATATAAAATTTTTTTTTATAAAGTGTTTAATATTCTTACATGTATGTTTAAAGTCATGTTTACCCCTCTTTGACTTTTACTTTGTATTATGGAAGGAATCTTTCTTTTGTTTACCATACATGGTACTTTTCGACTTTTCCGTTAAAAGTGCGTGGAGAATATTTTTTTTAACTGATACGACATGAACAGTTTATTACGGTTTCATAAATCCATATTTTCATAAAGATTAATCTACATGATTTCATGACTATTTTCAAAAAAAAATCATTTTCTTTTAAAATTTCATGGAATTTTGTGAAAAGAAAATGATTTTGAAGAAGAAAGGATATTTTCCTCAAGAATTCATTTCAAGTGTTTTATCAAAACCATTTTCCATCTAAGATGAAATTATTTCATATGTGTCTATTTCAAGTATAATTTCTATATGATTTACATGGTTTCAATTTTCTTATGATTAAATGGTATCCATTTGTTTTATATGGATTATGTTATAATGAGATGATGTTTAAGAAACCCATTTAATTCTTTGGGTTATGATGAATGATTTATGTTTATGTTGTGGCACAAGTAAGAATGATTTCATTATGAGATGGGTGGGACCTATATCTCCCTTAAATGCATTGGTTAAAGATTTATATCTCATGATATAGATATGGCTGGAATGGTAAGTTAATCTGGTTCAGTGTTACAGGACTGGAACAAGGAGTGAACTCGATTCAGAAAGGGACTTTGTCCACTAAGATGGTCTTGTCAGCAATGCCTTGACTACTATGGAAATCATAACATATGCTTAATGGTTTCCACAATTACATTTTTTATTCTCATGCTATTTTATCATGATTGATGTCTCATTATGATCTATTCCTTACGTACGTCCATGTTTTATGTCATTGCTCAAGATTTTGAAGTTTAAACATTATGTTCATGTTATTATGTTCAAATGTATATGGTTTGTTTTATTTTCTCCATGATTACCCTTACTGAGCATTTGAGTTCACCCTTTATATGTTTTATTTTCCCCAGGATATAAAGAAAGGTTTTAGGTAAGAAAAAAAAGGGAAGATCTTTATGGGAGATGGTGAAGATCTTTCACTAAGATTAGAAGATTATTTTCCAAGTTTCCAAAGACACTAAACTATCACGGTCCTTGTGTGTCTATTTTTGTTATGTATTAATTATTCGGAAAAAGTAATTTAATGTCCATGTACGTCAAGCTTCAGGTCTCTCCAGTTGGTATCAGAGGAAAGGTTTAGTCAACCTTTGGAAACTAGGATGCAAAAAACATTAGTGAAATCCCTAGAGTTATTTCTAAGGTAGTTATAGGGATGTCCCTAAGGTTAAGTATAATTGTAGGTTATATTCCTAGAATTATGGTAACTATATTAGATTTTAACCTAAGATGTTAGATATCGAAGGTACTCACCCTTGATTATGATTTTTTCCTCTCACACTATTATTTTTGGATTTTAGAAAATGACTGGAAATAATAAGATTCATGATAATGGAGGATATGATGGACAGTGGAATGATATTCTTCATGAGCTACCAAATGAAATGGAATTTGGAAGTCCATACATCGTTATTATGCCTAATCAAAATTCTCATAATATGATCAATAATATCAACTTTGGTAAGTTTCCTGACTCGACTAATAAGAGAAAGATGGAGTTTTAGGATGATCATAGAGGAGAGAAAGTTCAATTTACCTCATGTAAATCATGTGGGAATAGGAATCAAGGAGAATGTTTCAAAGGAACTGGAAGATGCTTTGGGTGTGGAAAAGAAGGACACAAAGCCAGTAATTGTAAAGGAAAAGGATCAGTTAACACAATGGACAAGGATAATGGTATTTTTAATGCATCAACAATGGTTAAATGCTTTAAATGTGGAATGTATGGGCATTATGCAAATAGATGCCCTACGGGAAAATCTCATGAAGAGAATCAGCATGGTTGTATGGGTAGTATTTATGTTGATGATGATGAAGAGACTACAAATGATATGTGATATGAAAGAAGTGTTGAGGAATAAAATGATGAAGCTCGTTCAATTTTTTATGAAGGTAGTGGAGTGATTGTAAGTTTATCAAGAGTTATGTTGTATAGGTGATTTAATGGTACTATAGAATAAAGAAACATCTAAGGATTGTTACACTATTGCTTTTCCTAAAGTATTTGAAAGTATATGATGAATGGTATTGGTAACCATGAAAGGTTATTCAGATGTTTTTGGAAAGAAGGTGATATGCGCATGATGAAAGGATACAGAGAAAATAATATGTTTGATAGTATTCATGAGCTCATGACTGATATAAGGACAAAGTGATATCATGGTTTGAGTATATAGAAATTTTGGGATTTTGGTATGTGGAAAGAGTTACCTTTTGACAGCATTCATGTTTTCACTAAGGTTCTATGGTAATTTATTTTTCAAGATAATAAATGACTAAGGTATTCATGTGTTTGGAATGTAACCAACACGTTATATCTTATGATATATGTGGGATAAATGATTGTATTCACATTCTTTGTAGATAACCTTTCTAGTAATTGTTTTCTTTATACTATGAGCTTGGACAGAAGTATTTTGGATAAGCCTAAAGATTGGAATGGTTTATGTTGGACGTGAGACAATATTGTTTAAGGCTAGAAATTTTTTCAATATTATTGATAGAATGTTTTAATGATGGAGTTTTATAAAAAGGACAACCTGCGGGATGGAAGACAACCCATCGCGGCGGACAAGGTTGCGGGAATCGAACCCACAACCGATGTGCGACAGGCCTTTATCGCCTACCACTGGCCTATAGGAAGTCTCTGGTTAGTGAAAACTAGTTTTATTTAATTAAGCGGTATGATAGATAAAGTATAAGTTCATTTTTGGAATCATATATGATTAACCTCACCATAGATGGAAATATGTTTATTTGAAAACTTTTTCTAACCTTTTGTTTGAGACAGATGGAATGACCTATCATTCTTTCGCATGATCTTATCACACTTCACGAATAACAAATTCAACTTTATTTCTTTAAGAGATGAAGTGGAAATTGTTCAAGGCACGAACAATAGTGAGATTGTACCAAAAATCATGTAAGTATCTCTTTTAATTCATCAACTTTAGGGAAATGATCTTGAAAACCAAAAATGTTGTCTTAGTGCCCTCATACTCGATGAATCAGATGGTACCTTAGATCATAACAAATTTATGGCTTTGGGATTGTTGGCTTTTTCATAGCCATGTCCTCTACCACTCTTCATCAGAACATGATGGTTAGATTTTTCTTCCATATCCATATTTTCACCTATGTTATCCTATGTGGAAACCTAGTGATTAGTTAATTTGGGTAACCGTAACGTTTCCTACATTAGTTTTTAAAGATATGTTTTGGAATTCCCTCTTATGATGTGGGTTTCTATTAAAGAAACTCTCATGTAATAAACCATTTATAACCCCAACTAATTTCGTGGGAGAAATTCATTTAAGGGTGGTAGAATGTAACACCCCGAGATTTTATAAGATATACTTTTTTTATTTCTTTCATATCTTCTGTTGTACAGTACACCAAGATTAGCTTGTACTATACGCAACACCGTATTAGTTTTCAGTATACGCAACACTATTCTTGGATCGTGTTACACACAATTTCAAGTTCTCAACATTGCGTGAATATATATAAGTGTATATATATATATAGATATATATATTCAATGTATAAATTAAATATGGATGGGTTATGTTAAACAAAACAACAAAGAAGTCTTTCACTACACGCAACAATGACTTGGCTTGCATTACACACAATCACGACCTTCTTCGATAACGTGTGTTGTATGCTATACCGGGTTTCACTAAACAACGATATATGTTTATAATATTATTATAAAGTACCTATTATGAATAGTATTAACTAAATTTTGAATTTCATAACATTATTATTCATCTTAAACTTTTTCTAGGACATGGTATGAGAACAAAATAAATTTTTCATTTAAAATAAGTATTTTTCAAAAAATGCAGTTTTGCCACCTTTTGATGGCGCATCCACTTTAAATATATTTTTTAACATTTTTATAAGTTCAATTTTACAAAATAAAATTCTTCTTTGGAATTAGGATATTAAAATTTACTTTGGATAATTTTTTCATATTGTTCTGATAACTTTCATATTTTAATGAATAGTAAAAACATGCTATATTTTAATTAAAACAACTTTTTTCATCGTAATAATTTATGTGGTTAAATTATAATATTTAATAGTTTTAGAGTATAAATATAATATATTTTTATCATTTATTATAATTTATGTCATTAGCATTGATTTTACATTGAATTCGTAGGTTAAATCAATTCAATCTTTTGCAATGTTTTAAACAAAAACCCGTTTTCTTTCTACAATGGGATTAATTTTAATTTAATTTCTGAAACATCTGTATATTGAATTTGGAAAAATGGATTCCATATTTGGAATCAGTGGGTCCAAATTATATTAATAGGCTACTTTTTATTTTTGGGCGTTATGAATAATAACTATGGTAAATTTTAATTACAATAGTAAAAGGTAAATCGGGTAATTAAGGGTAAATATAATATTATAAAATTACCCTAAGACTTGTTTTAAAAAATTTGGATGATTATATTTTGTCTTAAGTTATATTTGGGTCCAAATGGAATCCATTAGAACCCACTTGGAGGTGATTAAGACCTTTAGTTTATTTTATTTAAAGGAAAGTGAAATATGTCTCACTCAAACTTTAATAATTAAAGTATTTCTAATAGAAGGTTATATAGAATATAAATTCCGTTATAAATACTCATTTGAAATATAAAATGTTTTTCTTTATCATTGTAATTTATTTGTAATTTTTAAGAGTTATTTAATTACCTTATTAGCTTATACATTAGTGATGCGGAAATTATTTATTTAGTAAACAAAATCAATAATATTGTTTTTATTGAAATAGTAATACAAATTAAAGGCCTAAAAAACTTGACCAAAACTTATTGGTAGTGTATATATACACCATAAGCATCCAAGGATCGAATATATGACCGTTTGGAGTCTTATAAAAGTGATTGTGACACTTATATTATTTAATTTTATATGATGTCAACGTTGTCACCTTCATAATTTAATAAATATAACATTTTACAATTTGGGTGTTTTAGAATATAAATCCAAGTAAATGTATTCTTATAAAATATATAAGATATATCTTCATTGTAGTATTTTATTTTTAATTTTAATTCAAAAAATAAGTATATTTAATAATTATACAAAAATGTTGTAGTAATTATTTTATTAAGAGAAATATCAAATAAATGGTTTTACATATCGTAAAATAAATTATATATGAACTATTTAATGTGAAAAAATAATTTTCTAGATTAATAAGACATGTTAGGAACCTATAAAGTTTTTATTTTGAATATATCCTCTGTGTGTATTTAATTTAAATTCAAATAAATGAATAGTGTCAAAATTGACAATATATTTATTTTATAAACATAACATATTATTTTATTGATTAAAAATCACAAAAATATTTAAAAATTATAAATTGAAATTTATATAATCTAAAATTTCATAAATTATCTAATTATGGATAATTAACAGCACATAAGTAATTATTTTTAACAATTTAAAATTTAGAATCTTAATACCACAAATAAAATTTAATAGATTAAATAAGGATAAATCAAGTTGATAATGTTTAAATTAAATTCCATACATGTCTAAATTTTATTTTTTTTATTATATTACAACCCTATATCATCTAATATTCTAATATTATTCATTTTTTTAGGTTTTTAAGTGGATTTAGATTTATTATAAATTAATATTTTTAAGATTTCCAAAGGTGCCCCTCTCCTCCCTTATAAAAAAGGGAACCCTTTCCCACTTCTCTCCACACCATTTTTTGCCTTCATTCTCAGCCAAACCCTGACAATTTCTCTTCTCCAATTCCCTAGAAACAACCTAGAGGTTCTGGTCTTCTTCAAAGACCATCATTAGTGCCCCAATAGGAGGTTAAGAAGAGGCGCTTCAAAGAAGAGGTAATGTCTGTTACCGATTCTTTCAAATTTATTTCTTCTTCTACTTCTTCTTATTTTGTTTTTTCATTATGAAGTAATAACATCAGTATCACTAATATACTGATATGTTATTTTAAATATGAAACAACCCTATTTCACCTTCTATCCATCCTACGGAAAACGAAATCACTGCGCGTGCGTGCGTACGGAATACCGTCTCCACCCCGTGGTACTTTTGTTTTCGACCACCACCTTACTTGGATAGGTATAATGGTGTAAATAAATAACTATATATGATTATTTTAAAGAGATATTTATTCTGAAATATTATACATAAACTTCAATACAATTCCACGATCATGGGAATGATATCATCGCTCTTGCATACGTACGGACTACCGTCTCCACGACGCTATGAGATTCATTCTCCATGTTAACCATCCATGAATGATTATAAAGTATATATAATGAATAATAATGAAATATATGACATAATAATGATACTGGATATATATATATATATATATATATATATATATATTTATGTCATCTACTTAATTCCATTCAATTCAATAAGGAAACGAAAACAGTGTTCATGCGTACGTACGGCCTACCGTCTCCATGAACGGTGTATTTCATTCCATTTATCGATCTATCATATATATATGTATATATTGAATATATATTATATATAAATCATGTTTTAAATTCTGGAATTAATTAAATCAGCATATAAGTAGTAATATCAAGAACAACAAGTCCAAACATGTACGATGAATTAAACGATTTTACCCAAAACGCTGCTTTAACATGGAATTTACAAAAGAACGGGTAATATAAAGTCATAAGTGAAACATATAAGATATCATAACAATGAATATGATTCTGTAATAAGTCAATGAATTTATTTAAATCATTATACAGGAGGTTTGGATACGTACGAAGCATATCAGACCTAAGGTAAGGGATAATTTTGCAATCTCATTTTTATCCGAGATTTCTTATACGTAAGTGTTTACTGGGGTTATATTTTTCATCCATGTATATAAAAATGTTTTTTATAAAGTGTTTAATATTATTACATGTATGTTTAAAGTCGTTTTTACCCCTCTTTGACTTTTAATTTGTACTATAGAAGGAATCATTCTTTTGTTTACCAAACGTGGTACTTTTTGACTTTTCTGTTAAAAGTACGAGGAGAATGTTTTTTTAACTTATACGACATGAACATATTTTTACAGTTTCATAAATCCATATTTTCATAAAGCTTAATCTACAGGATTTCATGCATATTTTCAATAAAATCCTTTTCTTTTAAAATTTCATGGAATTTCGTGAAAAGAAAATGATTTTGAAGAAGAAAGGATATTTTCCTCAAGAATTAATTTCAAGTGTTTTATCAAAAACCATTGTCCATCTGAGATGACATTATTTCATATGTGTATGTTTCATGTATAATGTCTGTATGATTTACATGGTTTCACTTTTCTTATGATGAAATGATATCCATTTGTTTTATATGGATTATGTTATGATGAGATGATGTTTATGAAACCCATTTTATTCTTTTGGTTATGATGAATGATTTATTTTATGTTGTGGAACAACTAAGAATGATTTCATTATGAGATGGTTGGGACCTATATATCCCTCCAATGTATTGGGTAAAGATTTATATCTCATGAGATAGCCGTGGCTGGAACTGTAAGTTAATCTGGTTCAGTGTTACAGGACTGGAACGAGGAGTGAACTTGATTCAGAAAGGGAAATTTTCCACTAAGATGGTCTTGGCCGCAATGCCTTGGCTACTATGGAAATCATAACATGTGCTTAATGGTTTCCACAATTACATATTTTATTCCCATGCTATTTTATCATGATTGATGCCCCATTATGATCTATGCCTTACGTACTGCCATGTTTTATGCCATTTCTCAAGATTTCAATGTTTAAACATTATGTTCATGTTTTTTTGTTCAAATGTATATGGTTTGTTTTATTTTATCCATGCTTACCCTTATTGAGAATTTGAGATCACCTTTATATGTTTTATTTTCCCCAAGATATAAAGAAAGGTTTTAGGTAAGAAAAAAAAGGGAAGATCTTTATGGGAGATGTTGAAGATCTTTCACCATGATTAGAAGATTATGTTCCAAGTTTCCAAAGACACTAAACTATTATGGTCCTTGTGTGTCTGTTTTTGTTATGTATTAAGTATTATGCAAAAGTAATGTAATGTCCATGTACGTAAAGCTTCGGGTCTCTACAAATATCATATGTTCTGATAAACAAAAATGGTAGGACACCTACAAAATTCACTTAAACCCTCAAACGGTCCCATGCATCTCAGTTCCAACTTCCCCTGTTTTCCAATTCATCGATTCCCCAAATGAGGAGAAACTCTCAAAAACACCTAGTATCTAACAGAGAATTCCAAATTACATTGACAGTGATCAACACAAGATTTATATTATCTCTACACCATCACCAACCACTATTGAATAATCTGGATTTCACCATTATTTCTTGGACCAAACTAGGTCTCACATGGGAAGCTTCATGAATCTCTATCCAAAAAAGCCTATATTTTCATGGTCAGCCATACGAGGCCTCAAAGAGTTCCATATTAATGGATTAACGGTATCTTTATTTGATTTAAACTCGAACATCACCAAATGTGAATCCTAAGCTCTTTCAAAATCAATGTCAGAATCATATACCATGTCCTCAAAAAACATTATATCCCATTTCACCTAACCATCCACATAAAGGTGGTACATTTTTTTTACTTTTACCTAGGATATTATCACCTCTTGGAGTCTAATAAAAAAATGATATGTAAACTTTTAATACCTACAAAAAATAATTGATTATGGAACTCCATGTAATTAGATAGTCTCCTACACATATATATTTCTTAAGTCCTCGAATTTGGTGGAATCATGAATACGAACAAAGTAGGAAAATTTTGTCAATCAGTCATTCACCACCCATATCACATTATTTCCTTGAAGAGTATATGGAAATATGATCATGAAATCCACAAATATCTCACCCATATTCCAATTATCCATAGGAAGGTATTAAAGAAAACCTGAAGGGTTCTGATGTTTGACCATAATCTTATAAAAAGTATAAAAATGGGGAAAAATAAGAAATGTCCCATTTAATAAGTAGCTATCAGAATCATCCCTCATATCACAAAACATAATCATCATTCCTAGATTCAATGAACACTGGGAATGATGACAAGACCCCATCATACATTTTTTAATAGGTTATGGAATGACATAATAATTCTTAAAGAAAAGGATACCCTCAGAAGATATAGACTATACTATGATGGGCCCCCATTATATAAAGAATCTCTAATGCCTTAGAACTCATAATTGTGTTGTTCTTCCAAGATAATAATCTCAATAATAGAGGATTCCAACTATAAGATGTCTGAAATAACAATTTCATTCTCATAGACCCCCAAATTCATATGATCAAAGAGATCCATCATATCCCACTCATATAATGATTCCTTTACGGCATGGGATGGAAATTTACATCTCAGAGATTTAGAAAAAATGTTCCCCTTTTTAGTGATGTTGTAAATATTAAAATACAAATATTGTAGTTACTCGACACATCACATCTAATAAAATGATCAAATATTTTTTTGATAATATATAACTCAATATTTTTTGAACATAGTAAATGGTAACCCTTTCTCTAAAAAGGTAATGGTGCCAACTCTAATATAATGCATCATAGCTGTGAGTTGGAGATCATATGGGGTATAGTTATTCCAAGGAGGTAAAAGTTTGAGAGAACCATAAGGCAACACATGATCACCCTGTATGAGAACACAACCCAAACCTAAACCTATTAAATCACAAAATACCACATAGCCTTGCCCGCCATTTAGAAGAGTCAATACTAAGGAAGACGTCAAACAATTATGTAGCTCATCAAAGGAATACTAGAATTTGGAATACTATATGAACTTAACTCCCTTCTAAGTGAGAGTAGTCAAAGGATAAGAAAACATAGAGAAATCTTTTACTATGTGATGGAAATAACCCACTAAGCCAAAGAAGCTATGAATCTCAATGATGTGCCATAGTTTCTACAAATACATGACCTCTATCATATTTTCAAGATCAATCGAGATACAATGTTCATAAATCACATACCCCAAGAACATTATTTCTTGAATCTAGAAAAGGAACTTTTATAGATTGTCATAAAGTCCATGATTCTTGAAGATTTCCATAACTACGCTCAAATGAAGCACATGATACTCCTCCATTTTAGAATAAACCAAGATGTTATCCATGAATACCACAATGAAATAATTTACATAAAATTTAGAAATCATGTTCATCAATGACATAAACACACCATGAGTGTTGGTTAGGATTAAAGGAACAATAAGATACTCATAATGGTCATTACTTCTTTTAAAAGTGGTATTTGGAATATCAGACTCCTTAATCCTAAGTCGTTTATTACCAGACAAAAGATTAGTCTTAGATAACAAACTTTCCTATTTCATCTAACAAAAAATTGATCAATACACAACAACAAATACTTTTTCTTGACTGTAACTCAATTGATCTTATGGTAATCAACATACAAGATAAGGTTTCTTTCATCCTTCTTAGAAAAAAGCACAAATTTTTTCCAAGGTGATATACCAGGCCAAATGAAGCCTTTGGAAATAAATTCATCTAACCAAGTATTTAATTCATTCAATTTAGTTGGTTCCACATGGTAATAGGGATGGGATACATGTTTTTTACCCGATAATAATTCAATAGAAATGTCTTCCTCCCTCTATAGTGGTGGGTTAGAAAAGAATAATGGATTAACATTCAGATATTCATATGATATTTGAGGAAGATCACTGTAAAAGTATTCCTACTCAAATCCAAAAGAACATAAAGATAATATCATACCCATTTCTTAAAGTGTATGTCTGAAAAAACTACCCATTAGGTCCCAATATCTTTAAAAAAACATGTCACTCCCCATTGTGGGGAGAAAAAGATAATCACTAAAGATAATAGTAAACATGAGGTTTATGATCCACCAACCATTCCATCCTAAAAATTTCATCCATAGGATTCAAATGAAGAACCAAAAGTCTTAGATGAGCTACATTTCTGATAAATTGAAATCACAAGAAGGGGATTAGCGACCTTACTCTATCTTCATCCCAAGAGGCGTTTCAATTTTCATCACATAAGGCCTCAGATCCATATGAAGATTTAAAAATTCCATGTCATGGGTAGATATGACTAAATTAGAAGAACCAATATCAAATAAATAATTCACTAAAGATGAAGCCATGGTAATCATACCACTCGCTGTCGTAAAACCAACATCGGTTCCCACTGAAGACACATCCACTGAATAATGAGGATTCATTCTGGATGATGATGTTTGAAACCCCTTTATTCTTGAAGAATATGAATACACAACAGATCCCCTCAGTGATGATGATCCCTTACCACTATCTCATGTGATAAAAAGAAATAAAAACTTCTATAAGTTACCTGAGCATCCACAAGAGCTATAGGTACTCAATGTTGTCATGAAATCAAACTTCATGTGACAAACCATATAAAATTATAAAGAAATCAGTGAGATGTTACCATAAACCATAGTACATTTGGAGGGAAATATTTTTTGAGGACTACCACTATTTTTTCCACCATGAGACTCATCCAGTTGCCTCTTCCCTTAAATGGAACCACTAAAACTCTCACTAAAATTTTGAGGGATTCCATTCAACCATGAGTTACAAGACAAGTAATGTTTTTCCATTATAGATTAATAAAAAACACTAGAATAAGTATTAATCTTTATCATAAATACCCAATACTGAATATACGATCAAATTCCTATCTAAATACTTTGTGACTTCATCTTTTCATTCGAAACTACCTCAGGGGAAAACTAATAAAGGTTAGAAAAATTACTAGCATAATTATTCATGGTCTTATCACCTTGGTGAAGGTTGAGAAACTCCATGCACATAGCCAATAACATCGATTTTAGATAAAATTTATTGATGAAAAGAGTCTTAATCTCTTTCCACACTAAGTTCCCATTTTTCTTCTATAGAACTATAACATACCACCATCTCCTTCTAGGCCCTTCATGTTTAAATAGGGAATATTTCACCTTAATGGAATCTAACATCTCCAAAAACTCAAAGATCCACTAAATATCAATCAAGAAGTCCTCTTCCTCATGAGGATGGTTCAATATCCAAGAAGTTGGTGGTTTCCAATAAATGAAATTTTGTGCATGATCTTTACTTATATCCCTTCTAGGTTCCTATCTTGCAGCCCAAACGAGAACAAGAGTATCTCCTTAGACCAAAGATTTGACCTCATGCACAACTACCTCAATGAGATTCAGGTAAACTAGAGGCTTCACTTATTTTGGTTCATCAAAAACTCCCTCCTAAAGTCTATTTGGATGTCTTATTGGGGGAATGGTACTAGAAAACATCAATAGATAACACAGAAGAATCATCCAATAGACTCTAGAATATCAACTCTATCAATTAGAATTCAATTTGGGTTCAAAAATCAAATATCAAATTTTAGGGAAAAAATCTTGAATCAGATCAAACAACACCTCAAAGATAATTTTTCCCAATAACCCATGGGGAATTATGGCTCAGTGTGATGAGAACTGGTCAGGAACTCACTCAAAACCTACCCCTTAAATCCTAAAAATTATATCTCTTATATAGAATGAAATCCAAAACTATATATCAGCATCCAAGAAAGGAAACATCCACCATTTATAATAATTTTCCTGAACAACCATGGATAACTCGGTAAACTAGAGCTCGAGTAAACTCTGACATGGCTCAAAGGGCGTTCTCGATCCACATGGGATGGAAACTAACACCTAATCATCAAAAAAAAATAGGGAATGATTTCTCGAAAAGAAATTTTCATCAAGACCAATGTAATAGAAAGAATAAATAAACAGTCAGTATACTAAACAATTGCATAAATACTGGTACTATAAGTAGACAAGTATAAGTCCCAAAAATGGTACATTAACCCGATTCATCACATAACCATCGAAGAAATCATCATAATATATCATCATAAAAAGAAGATCACATGCTCTATTGGTAACTACCATGTCCCAATGTCCCACTATCAAGAACCCCAACCACCTATGAGAACTACTTTCCCCTTTCCTGGAATATGCATATAAATTTCAACAAATACAACAAAGAAAAATTAGGTTGTGTGGAACAATATCCGAGTATGATCTAACAAAGAATTCCATAAGAAATAAAAATCAAATAAACCAAATATACTTAATTTTAAATAAAACATGGCATGCAAATCTTTTTATATTTCGTATCAAAACATGATTTTCAAAAAAAAAATCATTGCATAGAATACAATAGTTACAAAAGTGACTTTACATCAAAACATGCATGAATAAGAATTTCTATCTAAATAGGCATGAATAAGTAATTTAAAATCCTATAACCATGGTTCTAATTCTTGGGGTTAGTTATATTAATTCTCAAGTATCCTCACACATCTTAGTGAAATATTACTCCAAGTATGCTCATGTCCCTATATATCATGCATATGGGTAATATGAGATCACCCCAATGAATAAAATCCCTTCACCCATAAATGTTGTAACATTGTATTTATAAATCCATGGCTTGGTAGAGATCATACATTCCTAGAGAGATTTCATTGGACTATCCTTATAACTACCCAACCTCCTATGTGTTTCAACTTAATCAATCATACAAGGGGATATCATTCATTCTTAACAATATCAAATAATTTCAATTATCCATAAGTTCATGTTTTAGGACATGCCATTTTATTTCAAAACAAAACATTAAATTGTTTTCAAAAAACCTAATTCCTCAAAACACATTTCATTACATTTCAAAATCATAATTTTTTTCCTGAAATCCTTTCTTAAGGATCATCATAAAGTCATTCATCGAGTAGTTCTTTCATTTCAAATCCATATTCTAAAAATTGATACTTTTTTTAAAATCCATAATAAAAATGGTTAAATTCACACACACCATGCCATTTTAACAAAAATCATGAAACTAAAACCGTGATTTAGAAATATTTTTGAAACAAAATAAAAAAACATTAGAGGTTTCAATTGATAATAATTTACTTAAGAAACCACAATCCTTAATTCATAATCTCATTAACTCCTAATATGGGATACTCAAACAAATATAGATGAAAATTTTTAAGGATCAAGTGATAATATAAAAATCATAATTCATTAAATCAAGATATGAATCCATCAATGAAACAAGGATACACTACACTCAAATAAGGATATAGATGCCGAAAGAATAGTTAAACATTGAATCAAGGATACACTTAATAAAATAGATTCAATACTTCAAACAACACTTAAATAAATGAATAATCATGGTGTTAAGGTCCAAAATAACCTCTATAGAGTCTAAAAAGTCATTAGGTTTTAATTATATTTTAGGTAGTTGTGCTTAAAAATAAACCACATTATTAACAGAAAATAAATATGATTATTTCCTTCACTTCTTTTCCCCAAACAGTGTCATCAACTAACCACTGGCTTCCACTGGGTAGCTAATGACACCTAGTGGAATACCTACCATCATAGGAATCCTACTAGCTAGCTAGTGGGTTTATACCAGTTGGAAACTGGAGTTACTTTAGGAGCCCCTTTCTTCTAGCTACCCACCGGGTGGCTAGTGGACCCCACTGACTGATCGATGGGCTTCCTATAGGAACCTCCTATTGCAAGACTCTCATTGAATGGCTAGTGGGTCTACTAGGCTAGTAGGTAGGTCACATTTAGCATTTTTTATCTATAGGTAGGTATCCATGTTGGATGAACCCTTAAATCACCTTCCTTCCTCCCAATACAGAATAAAAAATAAAACTCCAACCCCTAAAAAGGCTCTAATAAGCATGTATAACCAAGAATCAAAGGAAAAAACTAGGGATAAACCAGAAAATTAAGAAGATCCAGTGTAAACTAATGATTAATCAATAAATATGGTGATGGGATGTTATATGTTGATATTGGATTGAAAACCGATGGATTAAATAATTATGGGACTTGAAGTTGAAATTATTTTATATTTTTTTCTATTTTGAGACCTTATAATTTACCCCTCTATGTGTGTATGAAACAAAATTTATACATCATATTGATGATTATTCATCTAAAAAAATAAGTAAATAATATATATTTCTATATTCAGCCTCTTATACATGAATTTAATGAGTCATAAAGTGATGGTTTAGAAACATATGTGGAATCTTCCAGAATAAGTTACAAATGCACACTATTTTAATGTATACCGAAAATTACTTTTATTGTACTATAAAATTTGGCCAGTCAGAACACACATACACTAGTTTATTTTTTCTAGTTTGTAAAATTGTTTTTTAGCCTCAATGAATGAATTAGAGAAAAAATAGTGTTTTATAGGTTATCATTGATTCCTTGATATATCTCATCGATTTCAGTTTTACATGTCAACATTTAATTAAAAAATAAATTTGGGGCTTCCACCAAAGTTGTTATCTAGAATAGAGATCTTGAGACAATTATCATATGTCATTACAATGTTTGGAAATTAGTTTTAGTTAAAATGAGCTGTGGAAATATTTTTAACTTCATATGATAAAAGTGAAACACAACAATGGAAGAAAAGGAGAATATTTTTCAATCTTTTATATTATAAATTTAATTTTTTATTTCAGAATATTGATGTTGTACACATAAAAATGATTGTTTGTGACATTGTTTTTATGAAATTATTAAGGTTTATGGGGAATCTAAGGATCATAGAAATTTTCATTTAGAGTTATAGTAACTAAATATCAAGTGTGATATATGGGTAAGTGATAAAAGTAAACATGTAATTGAATTTTTTGTAATGAAAAAATCTATAAAAAAATATGTTTTCATTCAAAGATTATTAATTTTGAAAGTGTATGATGTATATTCAAGTAACATTTCAGGATATGTTCACTTGAGTCCGCAAAAATTGCATGGAATAAAAATAAAGACACACATATTTTTATGTATTAGTTGATACTGTTGGGCATGTGTTGTCTCAACAATACTCTATAAATATTATTGATTTTAATGATAAAAAATACCCTTGTTTGTTTTACTAATGATCTTATTTTAAGTGTATTTATGTAAGTTTATAATCTTCATAATTAATATTTTGGAATAATATTCAAATATTTATTCATGATAAATATTCGTTAAAGTGTTCGGAAAGCTCTCAAGTGTATTCTGGAAACACTTTTCATGATTTGTCATTTTTTGGAATCACTATTCATTCCCTATGCTGAAGAACGTAATGTAAGGATCATAACTTATGTTTGAATTAAAGATTATTATAAAGGATCAGCACATATGGTTTATCAATCTTACATTAGAAGATACCTATGGTTAAAGAACATTACATTTGAATGAAACCTTACGTTTGTCAAAGAGAAAATTATGGTTAAAGAACCCTACGTAAGTATTGAAACCTACATTTGAGAAGCAAATATATGGATCATCAAACATACTTTTGTGATCAACCTTACATTTTCAACCTTACGGTCAGACAAATAAATTCTAGGTAGTTGAACCCTATGTTTGGTATTTTGTTGTTATGTGAAGGAACCACACATTTTACTTTTCAACACCGGGGATTTGAATTTACGACTTTATCATAATTTTCTATACCATTGTTTGTGAAATATCAAGGAGATTTAAATATCAATTACAACTATTTCAAAGCACATCATAAATGATTTAATG
Organism: Viscum album; assembly: GCA_963277665.1. Taxonomy (NCBI): domain Eukaryota; kingdom Viridiplantae; phylum Streptophyta; class Magnoliopsida; order Santalales; family Viscaceae; genus Viscum; species Viscum album. Next base: position 398,416,406 of record OY728140.1, on the reverse strand, counting down.
ATATGTTTACAAAAAATATTTTATCTTTTATTGTTAGGAGAATTTACTACTACTCTGAGCTATATTTTTTGAATTTGAATTCTCTCATTTTATCAGGCATCTTTTGTGGATCAGAAATATTACTATGATATATATAGTTATATGTATCTTTATTTTTTGTATGCATTGGGTATCCATCTATCTATATCTCAGCTGTGTTGATAATTTTCATTCTCAGATTTTTCTTGTGACTATTAATCTATAGTGGTATGGAGATCGAGCATCTCCGAAACAAGGACTACATTTTGGAGATATACATGTTCAATCCTAGAAGTGTGATGATCTATTTTTGTTACTGTTCTTAAAATAAAATATCTATTATGAAACTAGATCTCTTTAGACATGTTTCAAAGATTACTATTCTTTAGAATTTAAAGATCCATCTTATGTTAGTTTCAATGCTGCTATAACTGTGAAGTTTAAATAGTCTTATCAAATCAATCTCTATTGATTCTTTTGTGTATCGACTACTTAGTTTCTGTCATGGTGGAGTATCAGATTCTTGTGCTAAGCTGTGGATATTTTGGTTCCCTATAAAAGAACGATAAGGCTTTGTTTTTAGACATTTTTGTAAGGGTGAAAAATTCCAACACTCAGTTGTGCATTGGTATTATTTGAAGAGGACTTGACTAGTGAAATTCGCCAAGCCTATAGAGAGGGTGACAGGTGGAGTAGACTAGGGGAACTTCATGCCCCAAACCTCTATAAATTACAATGCTTTGTTTTCTATTTTTCCACTGCACATACTCTCATACAGAAATGACACCAGCTTTATCTATTGTTGATGTGAATCGATAGAATTGTGAAAATTTTAAAATATCCCAATTCACCCCTTCTTGTGTCTTTATAATATAATTTCTGACCTAACATCTGGTTTCAGAGGTTTGGTTCAATAGATTTTCTTTGGTTCTAATAAACCAGAATTAAATATTTAGATGAAGATCAATGGAGAATATAAATGAAGGAATTTCAATGGTTCACGCTCCATATTTCAATGGTGATAACTATGGATGCTGGAAATCATGTATGATAATATATTTTAAAAATCTTAGATTTAAAGTATACAAAAAGATCTTTACTCCTTACGAAATTCCTAAAAAAACCCAAAGTCATGATTGCTGCTATAGAGGCTGACTATGACATGAATTCTAAAGATATGAATGCTATCATCTATGGTCTTGGATTTGATGAATTTAACAGTGTAGCACAATTCCCTAAAACTTATGAAATGTGGAAGACAATCGCAGTTCTTTATGAAGGTACAAACAATGTCCGAAAGATTAGGTATGCAACAATGAAATTAAAATATGATATATTTAAAATGATTGATAGAGAAACTATTACACAAATGAACGGAAGGTTCATAGAAATTATAAACAACATTATAGCTTTAATTGAACCTATTAAACAAGATGATATAGTGTTGAAAGTAATGAGAGTACTACCTAATCAATGGAATGGAATTTCAACTCCAATTCATCAATCAGCACCTATCAAGAATCTGAGAATGAGAGAATTGGTTGGAAATCTAATAATGTATTATGTTGAAATGCAAGATGAAGATGACGATAAAAAAAAATTTGTAGTGAAAACTTATAACACCACTTTAAAGGTTACATATCAAAATAAGAACAGAAAAATGAAACAAGAAGTCAAAGAATAATCAAATTCAGACTCATCTGATTCTGAAATCGAGCTTGCTCAATTATCCATAAAAATTAGCATGTTTTATAGGAATAATAGAGGATTCATAAAACCCATAAAAAGGATGAGAAAGAGTCATGGGAAGTTATATTATATGAATGTAAAATGTTTGGGTCATATAAGACTTGACTTTCCAAAATTAAAAACTGAAAAGAGAAATATAGAAAAGAAGTTTCAGAAAAATGATGACTATGAAAACAAAGGAAAAATATCTATGAAGGCTACTGGGAGTATTTTTAAAGACTCCAGAAACTCATCAATATCTGATTCAGAGAATGAAGAATCAAATCTTGAAGGTAATATGTGTCTTATGGATGAATAAAATAAGGTACAACCCTACAATTCAACTAATTCTGATTCTAGTTACTCAAATGATAAAATGGATGCCTACTATACAACGCTGAAAGAAACATATGACTCCCTATTAAAGAAACATAAATATTTTAAGAATATTCAAAATTAAATTTTTGGAGAAAGGGATACTTTACTTAAACAACATCATGATTTAGTTTAAAAATTTAACACAACTACTACTAACTATACTAATCATGAAATTTGGATTAAAACACTATAAGATAAAGTAGAGACTTATAAAAGTGCTTCTCTTATTTTAAAACAAGGAGAGAATATACTGAATGAAATTATTTGTAAAAATTTAATTAAAAATAAAATATTTGGGATAGGTATTAAGGGTGAAAAATCTAAACTATATAAGAATTATTTTGTTCCCAGTACAAAATCTTCTATTTATAATTTTTGTGGAATAGAAGGACATAGAACAAAAAATGGTTATTTGAAAAATCCTCAAATAAGTTGGATTAAAAGAGATTTAATTTTAAAAAATTTATCTAAATTAAATGATGTAAGTCATGAAAAAATAAATCAAATATGGATTCCTAAATCTTTGTTAGATAACACTACTAGACCCAAAAATATATTGCTACCAAAACAACTTTTTTTTAATTGGCTTTGAAGGCAACATGTCACAAAAAGAGAAAATATGTATAGTATATGGACAGTGGCTACTCCAAACACATGACTAGAAATAAATATAACTTCAATACATTAAAACATATTTTTGGAGGTCTAGTCACCATTGGTGACAATTTCAACGGTAAGATAATTGGACTTGGAAGAGTTGGAGATCCAAAGTCTGTCTCAATAAATAAGGTATTGTATGTACAGGGATTAAAGAAAAACATGATAAGTATCTCTCAACTATGTGATGATGGATACTATGTTGATTTTTTTAACAATTAAAATTCATTATTTAAGGATCATTTTCTAAAATTTAGAGCACCCAGAACAGATAATGTCTACACCTTGGACTTAAATTCATTGTGTAAATAGAAAGTGAGGTGTTTAACTACTAAGATAAATGAATCGTGGATTTGTAATGGAAGACATTTTCATTGTAATATTTATGATTTATAACATTTATCTAAGAAACAATTAGTTTTAGATTTAACTACTCTCATGTTTGACAGTAATAGATTCTGTGATGCATGCCAAATTGGCAAGCAACACAAATCTTCCTTCAAATCTGTTAACAAAATTGCAACATAAAATCCCCTAGAACATATCCACATGGATCTATTTAGACCATATAGATTAGAATTATTTTCTGGAAAATTAAATGTATATGTTTTTGTTGACTGTTATTCTATATTTACCTCGGTCTATCTTCTAAAACTAAAAAAATAAGCTTTTTTTTGAAAGTTATTGAAAAGGTGTTCAAAATGAAAAAGGTCTAAAAATAATTTCATTAAGAAGTGATCATGGTGGAGATTTTGAGAATCAATAATTAAATTTATTTTTCTTAAAAATAGCTATTAAACACACCTTATTTCCATCACAAACACCTCAACAAAATTGAATTGTTGAAAGAAGAAATAGAACTATTCAAGAAATGGCTATGACTTTGCTAAATGAATATAGTCTTTTTACATATCTATAGACAAAAGTTGTTAGAACAACCTGTTATATAATAAATAGATTTTTTATTCGGCATATTTTCAAAAATAAACATTATGAATTTTGGAATAATAGAAATCCTAAGGTAAATTATTTTAATGTTTTTGGATGCATGTTATATATCCCGAACACCAAGGATAATCTTGGTAAGTTTGATCCAAAAGCCGATGAAGGAATATTATTAGGATATTCTATAACTTATAAATCTTATAGATTATTTAATAAAAAGTTAACGATTTTTGAAGAATCATTTCATGTGATGTTTTATGAAGTTGACCCTATTAATTATAAGATAGATCAAACTGATGAATCTGCTAACTCTTCTGAAAACATAAGACTTGAAAACCATGAAAATTATTTTGAAAAAAAAATCAGTCCAGTTCAGAAGTACATGATACTAATGAACCTAAAAGTTAACTTCTTAGACAGTTTATAACCCTAAAGAACCTTCCTTTATAAATAGTAATAGGAGAAATAGACATAGGAATAAGAACAAAAAAATATATAGGAAACCTTATTGAATTTTCTTCCTTTCTATCATAACTTGAACCAAAATCTTTTGAATAAGCCTTATAAGTTGAAAGTTGGATGTTAGTAATGAAAAATTAATTGAAGAAGTTTAAATGAAATAATGTTTGGAAATTAGTTCAAATACCATAAAATTATCCAGTTATTGTAAAAAAATGGGTCTTTAGAAGTAAACAAGTTGATCAAGGTACTATAAATAGAAATAAATCCAGATTAGTAGCTAAAGGATATAATTAGGAAGAAGGTATAAATCATGATGAAACCCTTTCCCCTATAGCTAGATTAGAATCTATTAGAATCCTTTTAGATTATGAATCTCATATGAATTTTAAATTATATCATACAGATGTTCAATATGCCTTTCTAAATGGTTATTTAATGGAAGAAGTTTATTTTCATCAACCTACTGGTTTTGAAAATTCTCAAAATATAGATTTTGTTTTTAAACATAATAATTCTATGTATGGACATAAGAAAGAAGCTATAGATTTGTATGAAAGATAAAGTTATTTTATTTTGAATAATGGTTTTACTGTTGGTTTGGAAGATCCAAATTTTTTTAAGAAAATAGTTTTCTCTAATTTATTATTTATTCAAATCTATGTTGATGATGTTTTTTTATCAAAAAATAAAAAAAAATTGTAATTATTTTCAAAACACATGCAGAAATAATTTTAGATGAGCATGATGGGAGAATTAAATTTGTTTTTAGGACTTAATATTTATCAAAAATATTATTGAAATTTATTAAAAAAGTAAATATATTACTGATTTATTGAAAAAATTTAGTCTTGAAAACATCAAGACATATTCAACTCCCATGTGTACTAATATAAAACATGATTTGGATGAAGCTCGAAAACCAGTAGACAACAAGTTGTATAGAGTTATGATTGGTAGTTTATTATATCATATTGATAGCACTCTTGATATTATGTTTTCAGTATGTTTATGTTCCATATTTCAAAAAAATCCTAAAGAGTCAAATCTTATTGCTATCTAAAGGATTTTTAGATATTTAAAAGAAACTGTTTTTCAATAACATCTTTATCCAAAAAATCAGATTTTAATTTATTATCATATTCAAATGCAGATTTTGGAGGTTATTGATTATATAGAAAAAGAACTTTAGGAACCTTTCAATTCTTAGGAAAATAGTTAGTGTCATGGTCAAGTAAGAAGAAACACTCAGTTGACTTATCAACAGCCAAAGAAGAAAATGTATCTACTGGGAGTTGTTATGCGCAAGTGTTGCTGATGAAAAAAAACTAATGGACTTTGGACTTAATTTTAATAGTACACATATCTTACATTATAATAAAAGTGGTATAAATATTTCAAAAAATCCAATAAGTCATTCTAGAACTAAGCATACATACACTAGAGATCATTTTCTAAGAGATCATGTTCTTAAAAAGGATATATCTTCATAATTTTTTAACAATAAATATCAATTAGTAGATATTTTCACTAAACCACTTCTCATTATATGTTTTTATTTTATTAAGGGGGATCTAGGTTTATTTAATTTTCAAATAATTTCTCTTATTTTATTTTATTTTATTTTATTTTATTTTATCTTATATTATGTTTATTACTATAAATATATTTTTTTTGTATTTTTATCTTACTATATTTCAATTATTTTATATAAAATTATTTACAAAACATAATAATTAAAAAATAATAATTATTTATCTCTGACACAGGAAATGAAGAGATGTGTCACCTGTCAGAAACCCTTCATCATCCAAAACCTTTGTTGAACAAAATCATTTTCGTCTAAACCTAAACCCTCATTTTTTCCTTCCAAACCTTAGAAGCTGAAAAACTCAGACTTTCAGATTTTTGAAATAAAGAAAACCAAGCTACTTGAAGAAGGATACACAATCAATATGAAGAGACATCGTGTTACAGGAAAAGAAATAATTCAAGAAAAATTGGTTGATTTTGATTGGTTGTATTTGACAAATCTTCCCCTAAAACAGGTATTATCATTTCAAGTGCAAGAGACTGTTTTCAATGACATCAATTCTGAATTCCTTTATGAGGTAGAATTGAATTATTTTTATAAGAGTGTATAGTTATTTTTTTCTGATTCTGAGGATATGATGTTTTCGAGTATTGAAGGTAATTTTTTTTTGATTTCATCAACTAAAGTTTCGCAAATATTAAATTTCCCTCATGAAGGAGTTTTTTACTTTGATCTTTGATCTATTGGAGACAAGAATCACTCTTCCAAATACATTATGTATTTTCTATTTAAATAGACACATATTAGGAAATTTTTTATTAAGGATATCAAGGTAGATCATAAGATCTTGGTTAAATTCATTCAGACTGGTATTGTGCCAAGGACGGAAAAGATGGAGAAAATTTTGTACCCTAATATGTACATCATTTTTTTATTTCTAAGTGAAATTAATTTGAATTTTCTATGGTATATCAATATGTGTTTTCATTACTACTATCAACCGGATGCTAGGATGAATTTCCATACTTATAGATGGGTAATATATAGAATTATATTTAAAAAAGATATGATTCGATTTGTAGATTTGAGGATGAAGTGTCATCATCGAAATTTTTTAAATGCTGGAACTATACAGAAATTAGGATTTTTCTAGAGTAGAGTGAAATGAAATATTTTATCAGTTAAAGCTGAAGAAGAACAGATCTCTGGAGCTTTTGTTCCGGGGGAGGAAGGAGCTGTTCAAAAGGAAGGTGTTGCAGAATCTCAAACTAATACAGTTTCTCAACCATTTAAGAGAAATATTATATTCAATATCAAAGTTGAGGAAGTTGAGGAAGAGAAAAGTCAAGAGGGACTTGTTATGAAACCGATAAACTGAGATGTTCAATAAGTCGAAGAGAAAGTGTTGGCATTTGAAGAAGCAACATGCTCAATTCATTTAGATGAACCAATTCTTGAAGAAGGAATACCAGTGGATAGTCAAACTAGAGAGCTTCCTGTTGTACCTCTAATTAGTGAACAAGTACAAGGGAATTTGAAGAAGATTCTGTTCATAAATTATATGATCAAGAATAAAAAATTGTATAGAAAATAGCAACTGATGTTACAAATGTGGTTGTGAAGAAAAATGTTGAACAATCAGGTCAAGTTTCTAGAGATCAGACTGAAATACATGAAAATCAGTCAATTTCAACTGAAAAATCTGTGGAGAGATCGTTGGAGAATACTTTTTCTAATTTTGTTGATCAGACACTGAATGCAGATGAATGGACATCTGATTCATTGTCTCATTATGTTGAAAAAATTGTGATTAAATTTAACAAGTCTCAGGGAGAAAATGGAACTCTACCTCAAGAGCTTGAAAATGAAAATAATAATATCCAAGTACTTAATGAGAATAATGTTTCTAGAATGGATTCTGATGCCATCAAGAGAGACATGTTAAATTATATTGAGAGGATCATATCTGAAGCCTTTTTCCAAGAAATATTTTGCAGATTTAATGTGGTACTTGAGAAGTCAGTTTCAATCGGTGAAAAGTTCGGTGAATCTGACCAGTACATCGACTTCTACTTCTGTAATCAGTCCAGATTTGATTAGATGATTCAGGCCATTACATCTGTTATGGAAGAAATGAATGCTCATCATTAGGACCCTCAATGAATAAGTGATCCTCTATTAGTTTTATTGGACAATAAGAAATTTTGTGTTGATCAATTGAATACGAGTGAACCTAGTATCAGACTTCTATTGAATCAGTTTATAGAAAAGTTGTAACAATTTATGAAGAAATATGAGAGCTTATATGACTTTCTGAAAGACAACCTTGTGGATTATTTTAATGTTAATCATGATTATAGACTTTTCATAATGCAGTTGGGTGATTACTTGATGAAGAAATTGTGGTTTCAGATGACTAAATTGATGGATTTGTTTGAAGTAGCTCAAAATCCTTAGAACCTTAACTGAGCCAACTCCTACCAAATTATTTTTTACCCAAACAAAAATTTTATCCTCATTCTGATAGTGACTATTCTATTTCTTAGTTTCATCCTTTTTTTATTTTTACATTTTCTAATTATTGAAATTGTCTTTATTTTTTTATACTTTATTTTTATATTCTTCTAATATTTGTCTAATAGCCAAAAATCCAGTCTTCATTATCTTTATCATTTTACTATATCATTCACTTACTAATTTGTTCAAACATTAAATGTCTTTTAATCTATTTATTTACATTATTTTTTATCTCACAAAATGGGGAGAAATTTGGATAAACACAAGATTTCAACATTTTTTTAAATTTTAAAATTGTGAAACATTTGGGGAGAAATTTAGATAAACACAACATTTCTTTTCATCAAAATAATTCTGTAAAATTGAATGTATTTCACTCTATTTTTTAAAAAATATTAATTATGTTACTGCAGTTATATTTTTAAATTACAGGTTTTGTGATCATCAAAAAGGGGGATATTGTATGGCATGTATTTTCGAAACAATACTCTATAAATATTATTGATTTTGATGATCACAAATAGCCATGATTGATTTACTAATGATCTTATTATAAGGGTATTTCAAGAAATTTATATTCATTATATTTATTAATTATGAATAAAATTTAAATATTTTTTTATGATAAATATTCGATATCGTGTTTGGAATTCTCATAAGCATATTATAGAAACATTGTTCACGGTTTTTCATTTTCTGGAATCATTGTTCATTCCCTACCCTGAAGAATTTAACATAAGGATTATACCCTACGTTTTAATTAAATCATATGACATGTATGGTTTATGAACCTTACGTTGGAAGAAATGTATGGTTAAAGAACATTAAGTTTGAATAAAACCTTATGTTTTTCATAGAGAAAAAGTATAGTTAAATAACCCTATGTTTGAGAACCAACTGTATGGATCATCAACCTTACTTTTGTGATCAACCTTAAATTTTCAAATATAAATTCGAAATAATAAACACTATATAGTTGAACCCTATGTTTGGTATTTTGTCGTAGTGTGAAGGAACCTTACGTTTTACTTTTCATCACATGAGATTTTTATTTACGTCTTTATCAAAATTTTCTATAATAGTATTTGAGGAATATCATGGGAATTTAAATCTCGATTCTGACTAATTCAAAGCGTGACATAAATGATTTAAATAGCCATTTACAGTAGAGATTTTCTCTCAAATTCTAAGGGGAAGTTACGAGAACTATGAGCTGTATTTTTTAATTTGAATTATATCATTTTATCATGCATCTTTTGTGGATCTAAAATCATGATGCGAGATATATTATCATATACTCCTTTCTAAATTTGATGTGTTCAGTATTAATCTATCTATCTATCAGCTGTGTTGATTGTTTTTAGTCTTCAAGATTTCTTGTGAAGATTAATCTACAGTGCTACAATGATGGGGCATCTCAGAACCAAGGACTACATTTTGGGGATATACTTGTTCAATCCAGGAAGTGTGATGCTATGTTTATCTTTATATTATTAAAATCAGTGATCTTTGGTAAAACCGGATCTCTTCAGATCTATTTTAAGGATTAATATTCTTCTGAAGTTGAAGATCCATCTTCGGTCAGTTTCATGCTGCTATAAATGTGAAGTTTAAACTGTTTTATCAAATCAATATTTATTGATCTTTTTGAGTATCAGCTACTGAGTTTTAGTTTTGGTTGAGTATCTGCTTCTAATTCTAAGCAGTGGATATTTTTGTTCCATGTAGAAGAACCAAAAGGCTCTATTTTTGGCCTTGTTTGTAAGGGTGACAACTACCTGCACTCAATTATGGATCGATCTTACTAGAAGAGGACCTGACTATTGGAATTCTCTAATACCAAAAAGATATTGATTTGTGGAGTGTACTATGGGATCTTCATGCCCTGAACCACTATAAATTGTTGTGATTGGTTTTTTGTTTTTCTGTTGCACATACTCTCATACAAGAACACCACCATATTTATCTCTTGTTGATGTGAAACAATAGAATTGTGAAAATTATAAATTTACTCAATTCACACCTATTGTGTCTTAGTCATAGACTTTCTGACCTAAAAGATAACTTTAACACTATATAATATGTTACCAGATAAAATAAGTGAAATTGTAATTAATTTCTATGCATTCTTCAGATAGCCTTATGAGATAGAATTAATCCCAATTAATCTATATAAATTCATGAAATAATTATATGACTACTATGTAATTTAGACATGATATTTCCCCCATGTTTCTTTATTATGATGATTCATTTTACTATTTATATATTTGAGTAAGCTAAATGTGGAGGATCCATATATTATTGAAGGATGTCTCATGTAAAAACATACTTCATTTTAAATTTTTTAATGAATTATAATTATCTAATTAAATTCTTATGAAATTTACCTATTAAATATTAATTTTTTCCATTATATATATTGGTCATTTGAAGTATTGTGTGAATACTAAATCGCAAACGAAAGGTTTAACTACTAAATTATACCTTGTTAAAGAGTTGTTAACATTTTATTTAAGGTATTTGGATTTGTTAGAGATATGATTCGATTGAGCATGACATGTTTATGATAATATAATTAATTCTTAGAGTAAAAATAAATCATTAGTCTTTCTAAATTTAGGTCGAGAAGTCTGTAAAAGAATCCTTATTTTCATTGATATATTTTCAGTTAAAAAATAAATACATACACCACTTAATATTATTATTATTGATCCATATATCAAACAATTAAGGGGACAAACAAAAGGATATCTTAGGAGTCAAACTCAAAATGAGATAGAGATAACAAATTTGGTTAACAAAGAAATTATTTATTGGTTTTCATGTCGTCCATATTCTTAATATATATATTTTTAATTTAGTATGTTGATAACTATATAATAAAAGTATAAATATTTTATATCTATTTTTTATAGGTACACAATGATGATAATCAAGCTGGATTTGCAAAAGTTTTAAAGTATTCAGATCGAGGATCAATGAAAAAATCGATGAGATTTAATGGTTATATTTTTGGTTTCAAGTTTCATACTATAGATCACATGGATGGTTTGAAAACACAAAATAATGATATATTTATAGTTATTGATCAAGGATACTATGAATATTAATTTTTCATTGTTAAGTTAAATTATCATGGAAAATTTTTAGATATGTTTTTAGAATTTAAGTGGGTTAATATCAATAGGTGTATATGGGAAGAATTATTAAAATTTACTTATATCAATTTATCTTGGATGATTCATACCAGTGAACAAAAAGAAAAAAATCCATATATTTTTTCTTCCCATGAAAAAATGGTATATTATTTCAATGATATAGTATATAAAGGGTGGTGTGTTGTTGTCTTCTTGAAACTGGGCCACATGAATGATATTGATGATTAAGGTGAAGTAATATGTGATAGTGAACCTCCCCAATAGTATCAAATTTAAATTTTTATCACCAATTACAACAAAAAATTCTTTCTAGTGAGGATGAAGATGATTAAAAATAAGTAGAAGTAATGTTCAAAATAGAAGTTCATAATTACATTAACTACAATTAAGAAATTAATTTTAAGATAAAATATGAAATCTTTAGTTTAATATTTAATTGTATAAAAATGAATGTTATTGCTTGTAATTGAATTTTATTTTTAATTGAATTATTTTTTTATTAATATTATTTACGTAATACCATACTCAATGTGGTTTATAGATGGTAGTTTCTCTACAACATAGCACTTCCATTCAAATCATACATCCTAGAATACACCAAGAATACATGAGAGTAAATTTTTTGATTATATAAAGTGTATGCTTCATCCAATACCTTGCATATTTTTTTGGTACTATTTTTTATTACACTATACCCTTTAATGAACACATATGCCTACTATTGAGGATACTAGGGCATCAGGAATTTATACCATGACTTAGTTACCATTGAGATTCTACTAGAATTTATCTATTATCGATATGTATTGCAACATGATGACATTAGATTACAAAAATTATAAATTCAGACTTTTGTTCTGTATTTTTTATTATATTGTGTTCCGTAGTGTATCCTCATTTTCTACACAAACATAAACACATAAAACATAAAAACCTTTCATTATTTGGTTTAGTTTAGTTGGGGTCTCATAAGTTCATTTTGAGAATCTTTTCAATCAAACATTTCAAATTTCTATCAACCCACCTTGATTCTCATTTAAACATACTAATGTATTGTTATTAAATGAAGACAAAAAATATGTCACTTGAAAACATTATCATAAAATCGTTATTAATTATAGATTAAAAAATATTTACATAACAGTAATTCTTTAACATTGATCATCCCACTATAATTAATTTTTTATATATCATTTTCTTTTATGAACAACACTATGAATTTCATGTTATTAAATTCAATATACTATTTAATAATACTTGATTAACAAAAAAACAACACCCAAAAGAATATCCCTTATAATATGGAAGGACTTTTGGGTTTAAAAATAAGTTATATAATGACTTTTCAATTTTTTTACTTTAATATGAAGATATAATCATTATGCTAATATAAGAAGGGCATTATCATAACATATATGTCCTAATATAGAGTAAAATATCATCCTATAATGAACTAAAATGATTTAAATTAAAGGGAAAACTTAAATAAACTTTGAAAATTGCAACACAATGGTTTTATTTATAATTTATTTTCTTAAGTTAAAATACCTTAAATTATTTTTTTCAGTTTTTTTGTTTCAATTGAAATAGTTTCTTTTCATTCCTTTCTATTTTTTCTGATTATTTTTTATTTGGTTATATTTCATTTTTTTACTAAATTTAATTTTCCTTTTTTTAATTAGTCTAGTTAAATTATATTCTGTTCTGTTTGAATGATGAAATGTTTGGTCAATTATATTTAGTTTGATTTAGTTTATATCTATTTGATTTTTTTATATTAGATAGAATTAATTTGGGTAATATTCATTCAAGTGGGTTTTGTTACTTAAATTGTGTTTAGATCAAATCTATTTTGTTAACTTCAAGATAATATGTTTAATTTAATGTCATATTGGTCGTATTCTACTAGGTTAATTTTGTTTTAATTAGGTTTTATTTTATTTATATCAAATTACATTAGTTATTTCATGTTGGTTTAAATTTATATTTTGTATTCGGTTTTTATTAGTAGGATATGTAGAGGTACAATTCATTTTAATTTAGGTTAGTTTGATTTATTTTGGTATAAATCTATTATATTAGATTTAGTTGTTTTTTTATTGGTGAAATTACTTACATTTTGTTTGTATTTCTTTAAGTTGAGCATTAGGGGCCGGAGCCATATCAAATTTTCTTAAAAACCACTAATAGAGAGAATATTGGGACTTCAAATAAACAAATATCCTAAATCCATATATTTTAATTGAACTTAACTTGTAAAAACTATAAACATAATATGTTAACATTCCTTATAATAATATATCTGAGTTAAGATAATAATTTTAGTAAGATGATATCACTTACCCATGGTTTTACCAAGATTTGAGGTCAAATAGATGGATAATATCTTGGAAGAGTAGAATCACCTAGAGAGAGAATCCCTTGAGTAATTTAAACTCCAATGGGTTGAAATTTAAAAAAACTAGCTTGTGATCATATATAAATTATAAATTAATAATGTTTTAAAAATATACATGGTTTTAATGCACAAATATTTATTTATTGGTAATATTTTCTTTGTGTATTTTTTGGGATTTTCTTATTTATAAATGATTAATATTTTTGGAATATGTTCATTAATAATGTGAATTTAACTAATTTAAATATAGGAATCATATGTTATATGTAGGTAAGGGGTTTATGAGTATCATGGATGATATAGAGAAAGTGAAGGTGAGGGAGAGGGATGTTTATAAAAAACACTAAAATGTTGTATTAATGATTAATATAAGTTTTTTTCTTAATGTTATTTTTATTTATTTATATTATATAATGTTTTTTTAGTTTCATTTCATTGAAAAAAATCTGAAATTAATATTCAATACTGATACAACTAGAAGTAAGGAGTACTGTTGTGAAATAATAATGTCATTTAATCAACTTATATTCATAAAAGATGAAGTCCATATGGTTTAAAGAAGATGGAAAATAGAAAATTTGATGATCAAATTGAATTTTTAAGGTTTTCATGATGAAAAATATTAGAGCACACTATACTTATCATGAAAAAGATCAGTATCATCTATAAAATACCCCAACCTTGTCCTAAAGCAGTGCGTGAGCTCAATAAAAAGATGGAATGATCCATTGATCAAAGGTGAACATTATTAAATAATTTTAATATAAATATAGAGTTATTATTGGCCTCATATCACATTATAACACTACCAAAATTTTCTCTATAGATTAGTCAATTTGGGTTAAACAAGTAAAATCCAGTGTTTTTGTGTTATTTACTTTCTATAATTTTGCATAGTGTGTGATGGTGGATGCATTATAGGAAAAGATTGGTTAAATTAATATTTTGTCTAACCCATAAACAATATCCTGAAATTTAATTATTTTTGCAATTTTTTACACCTTAATTCACCCCCACTCAGGGTGTATTGGTTCCCAACACAAACTCATGCAAAGAAGTGTTTTTCATGAGAGGTGAATGTTTTTTTAGAAATTTTTGAAGTCATTTGGAATTTGATTGATATAGATTTGGAATTTGATTAGAAAATTTTTGGTGTGGTAATTCAGAAGAAAAAAACTGGATAATCCCTATATATTGAAGATAAGGTGCTCAAATGGAAGATGACTAGCTTAATATAGAATAAAATTAACTCATATAGAATACGATAAATCTAAAATTAAAGTAGATCTTCCAATATGTAATGTAATTTAAATTCATACATAATTTTATTATAGTGATATAGAAAATTACTCTGGTCATACGGAATATGATTTTAGTGATATGTAGGATGATACAAGTAATACCTATGATGATTCTAGTGCCTAAAGAAGACAATTTTTGAAGACTTGAAAACTTGAAAAACATGATCTTGATGGATTTTAATGGAATATTAAATATTTCCCTCTAAGATATGAATTCCTGAATTCTTTAAATTAAATTAGATGATTCAAATTAATATATTATTCACTAATATATATATATATATCACATTAAATTGTGATATAGGTTTTTTGATGATTTTACCCTATAAAAGGATATGTTGCGTCGTGAAGCTATATAGTGATATGTTAAATGGAGAGATTGGTAGTGTCATATCAAGATCCACAACCACATTATATTCATTTTATATTTACACATAGTTATATACCTTTTATTTCAAGAATATATTATAGCAGTTTGAAAAGGAATGAGAATATAATTATAACTATAATATCCTAAAGAAGAATGAAAATTATTTAGGAAATTAAAATTAATGTTTTAATTACTATAAATTCTTTTATTATTTTTATAATGTATGAAAGAGAAGAAGAAAAATAGAGAAAATGTTCATGAATATATATATATGAATATATATTCGAAGAAGGAGGAGAAGAATTTTTTGTTTTCATGAATGAATCTAATAAAAATATTATGTGGAATATTTTGAAGAATATTAGTAATGTTTTCCTTGATTTTCATAGGAGATAGAGATATAGAGTAAGGGAGGGAGGGGAGAGGGAGAGAAGAAGTTACTGATGCCATATTTTTTTGAAAAACCATATTCATAATGAAGATGAATTCTCTGAGTGGAGATATTATGTGGTATGTTGTTCATGAAAATTGATGAGTTTCTTGTGATTGTGTGATAATATAAAAATAATAACTTAATGGACCTGGAAAATCAATATCAATCTACTATTATAATTCATACTAGTCGTTATGAATATTTACTACCATTTTAAAGTGTGTAATTCACTTGTGTGTAAGATAAACTATTGTACTATCAGGACATGGGTAATCCACTTTTGAGGATATAAATTTCTCAATTGTACATATTGTTTCTTAAAAGTGTTTCATATTAACTTAGAGAAATCCAAATAATTCCAAGTATTAGAATTCTATATTTGAATGTTGAACCTTGTAAATTAATGGTCTTACTATGTTGGCATATAGTTGAACATATGTATAAAGAAAAAATCACTCATCTCAATAGGTAATGAAGGTTTAGTGATTAAGAAAAATGAATTAATTTCACTAATTATGCCCCTAACATTGAACTCTCAGAAATCCTATAGATGGTTCCATAGGTTTTATAAGTAATCTTATATTCAATTCGTTCAACCACTAAATCTAGATTTTTTTGATAAATATAATATGAATCAATTACGGTTTTGAAGTCATTAGATGTAATATTTATGAAGCTACAATAAATTCCTGTATATTCATTATGATTGGATTTGTTAATGAATTAGAGGTACTAAATGTTTCCTTTAAGGATTATCATGGTTATGTGATTCATTCCAGAATCACTTTTGTAAATATTCCAATAATGTGAATGAGTTTAATTAATTATTATCATATGTTCTCACGTTATTATGGATAAATGAGTTGGGAAAGATATATCAAGGTTCTGGTATTATATTAATAGTAAAAGTGGGTAAAAGTTCAAACTAGAAGAAGAAAAATTAGTAGGAAAGTTCAACATTGTGTCTTCTTGAATATATCCAAGGTCATTAAAACCAAAAAGAAGTTCTAGGAAATAGGATTAATGATTCTATATGATATAATTTTATGGGATACATGAAATTCAATGAGAAACACCATATAATTTCTGTGTGTGGTATTTATGTTAAATAAATAAATTATTCAGTTTTTTAAGGGTATAAATTACTGATTGTATGTTTTACAAGTGTTGAAAATATATAAGAATTCTAAATCAAGTAAATAATTGAAAACCCATGTGGTTTTTCTTTTATTTATAATGACAAGGGTTATTCAATAATAAAATATATGTAAAGGAGAAATATGTAAAGAAAATATTAATTTGAAAAGGATGTGTATTTTTATCTTATTTATCTTATATGATAACATAATTATTTTATAAACAAGGAGCAATTTTAAACAAATAAAAGATGATAATTTTAATAAACATGGTTTAGAATTCACTATCTTCTATAAACATGTTTTAAAAGGAGAAAATGGTAAAAATATTTTATCCAGGATTATAGAGTTTATAAAAATATTGATTGAAATACAAGGGACATGGTCCAACCACCCTTCAATGGAATATTTTAAAAAAGAATAATTTTTTTCAAGAAAAAGATCCAAACATATTGAATATTGTATATGATCTAGATACCATAGTGTATTTTTTAACTATTCCACTAATAGGGAATAAGTTTTATTTCCCACATGAAGGAGTTTTTTAATATTATAATAACATTATAAATAGAATATAGAGTCTAATAGGATAATGGGGGTATATTTAAATTGTGAAAAGTACAAGGTTATCAATTAATGGACTATACTGGTAAAAAAGGTGGATGTCACTTAAATATCCTAAAAATATTTTAAGATTTTTTTTAAAAGCATATATCATTAATGACAAAGATCAGCAGAAGTACATGCATGAAGACATGAAGGTAAATTGTCCGGCCAGAGCTGGTTAGTGCTGAATGGGCCTGAGGACGCTAGCTGATGGGTCGCGTTGTTCCCTTACCTTTTGGTAAAAGAGAAGGTGCACAATGAGAAACATTGGCTGAGTGAGAGAATTCTCCTAACAATGGCGCCAAATGACTGGAGTCTGCCATCGTTGTCATTGATAGCATCGATAACAGAAAGACAGTCAGACTCAACGATGATGTTTCCCCATCCACATTCAATAGCGAGCATCATACTAGCAAAGATGGCCTTGGCTTCAGCGACCACCGGTTCCCAGAATGTCTGATATGGTTCATACTTAGCAGCAAGGATTTTCCCCAGATGATTTTGGGCAAGGAGGCCGAGGGAAGAAAGCCCAGCTTTTGGAAGAGATGCATCCACATTGATCTTGAGAATACCTTCCAATGGGGGATTCCAGGGAACAGGAGGAGAGGTGGGGGGGAACCCGGTAAAGAACATCGATTGTGGCCTTCCTAACCTTCAATCCAAGAGGTAGCACAATCAATCCAGAATTTTGGGGGGTCTGTAGGCATGATGAAAAATAGCGTCATTGCGCCGGACCCAAATAATCCAGGCTAGAGTGCATAGTGAACCAACATCAGCCGGGGAGAGAGAGGAGTACCAACGCGTCAGAAGATCGGGAAGGTCGGAAGCCAATTCCAGTGATGCAGAAGAAGCCAAGCCCTATAGATTCCAGATTTCCTTAGCTCTCGGACAGTGAATGATAGCGTGTAGAGGGGTTTCAAGAGTGTTCGGGAAGAAAGGGAAAGAGGCGGTGCTGTCCATATGTCGAAAAATGAGAAGGCTCATTGTTGGGAGAGTACCCATACAAACCTTCCACCAGAAATGACAAATTTTTTGGGGGACGTTTAGCGACCAGATCGATTTCCAATGACCCTCATCCCTGCCAACTGGGTGGGTCCCAAGAGAAATTCTGTAGCTGGATCTCACAATGTAAATGCCTGAAATGTCATTGATCCAGAAGCGATGATCAGGTCCTGTGTCAGGTACCCAGGGGATGCTGAGTATAATTCTTTGATCTCTTTCGTTAAACCATTCTAGGATCTTATCCAAACACCACCCTTGTCCCCGGTCGAAAAGGAGGCAGCTGACAGTGGCGTCTTCCAGACCTGGTTGGGCGGGGGATGTAGCTCGTAAACCATCCTTATCAACAAGCCAGGGATCAGAACAAATTTTGACATATGAGCCAGTCCCAATTCTCCAACCCAATCCTTTATCGAGGAGCTTTTTTTCCCCCCAGATGCTTCTCCAGAGGAAGCTGGGGCGAGGACCAAGAGAGGAAGCGTGAAAGTCTGTGTCGGAAAAATACTTATCTAGTAAAACCCGCGCACAAAGAGATAAAGGGCGGTCAATAAGGCGCCATCCTTGCTTGGCCAAAAGCGCTTCGTTGAAGAGAGGAAGATTCCAAAACCCCATCCCACCCTCTGGTTTGGGTTTGTAGAGTTTCGTCCAGGCCATCCAATGGGGTCGATTCCTTCCATCGTGCTTCCCCCACCATAAATTGTCATTACATGTGTGGATCTGATCGGTGATGGCCATTGGGAGCTTAAAAAGGGACATAAAGTAGCTTGGAACAGATTGGATTATAGCTTTGATGAGAGTCTCTTTTCCTACTTTTGAAATTCTTTTAAGGGTCCATCCTTGTATTTTAGCCTCAATCATGTCCACGATGGATGCGAAGATTTCTTTTTTAGACCAGGCAATCACCGTCGAGAGCCCGAGATACTTCTGATGTTTAACAACCATATGGATGCCAGCTAAAGCGCAAAGTTCATTACTCTTAGACAGATGCACCCCTACACTGAAGGAAATTTCATATTTACCATGATTGATTGTTTGGCCAGACGCCCCCTCATACTAGCGGATCGCCTGCCAGATCACCCGACATTCGTTAATTGTTTCTCTAGAATAAAGGAGGCAGTCGTCAGCAAAGAAGAGATGTGACACTGGAGGGATAACTCGACAAACTTCTTCCCCATGAATAGACTTAGAAGAAGCAACCCTGGAAATAAGATTAGAAAACATGTCAGCCACCAGGATAAAGAGTAAGGGGGATAGAGGGTCTCCCTGGATAAGGCCTTGAGAATGGGTGAAAACTCTGGTAAGCTCCCCATTGACCTTGATTTTAAATGAGACAGTCGAGACGCAGTCCATGACCATGTCTATCCATTTAGTAGAAAAACCCATCTTCGGCATAATGGCTCTAAGGAAGTCCCATTCAACTCTGTCGTAGGCCTTGGACATATCCAATTTCCAGGCCATGGTTCCTCTCTTTGTCGTGGAGCATGATTTCATAGAGTGGAACACTTCATGGGCCACAATCGCATTATTAGTGATCAGTCTCTTGGCCACGAAGGCGCTTTGATTTTCAGAGATAATATCTGGTAGCCAAGGTCGCAGCCGATTGACAAGGATCTTTGAGAAGATATTGTAAGTGACATTACAGAGGCTAATAGGTCGAAAGTCAGGGATCGCCATAGGTTTCTTGATTTTGGGGATTAAGATGAGGACAGTTTCATTGATGGCCGCAATGATTGTGTTTCCAGCCCATATATTTTTAATCAAATTGTAGATGTCAGGACCGATGATGTGCCAGTATTGCTTAAAAAAGAGGGCGTGGAACCCATCTAGTCCTGGAGCCTTGGTGGGATGAAGATGTTTCAAATCCAGGATAATCTCTTCATCTGTCACCTCTATGGAGAGATTCCTATTGATCTCATCTGTGATTACAGGTATGATACATTCTTCCACCTCAACAGACATGAAAGGGGTTCCTACAGAGAAGAGTTCCTAATAAAATCCAGTCAAGGCCTCGTGGATACCATTGGTGTCAGAAACTTTTCTTCCATTGGGCTGTGATAAGAAGGTAATGGAATTTTACAGCCGCCTGGTGGAGGCTTTCTGATGAATATAATGGGTGTTAGCGTCCCCTTATTTGATATGGTTGTCCCGCGCGCGCATAGACCAGAAACATTCCTTGATACGTAAGGTCGTGTCCAGCTCTCTTTTTATGGAACCAATATTAGAGAGATTGCAATTGGATGTGGGTTGCTTGAGGAGAAATTTCAGTCACTTTTCAAGGGCACTGCAGTGCCGGTCAGGGTGTCGGAATTTCTTACAGCTCCACAGCCTAAGATCGGATGCGACCTGTTAAAGGTTGAGTCAAACATCCCCGTGAGTACATATCTAGCTTGATCAGATCATCTCTTCACATTCCTGATCTTTTGACCAGAAGCTCTCAAATCTGAAGGGTCTAGAAAAAGGTCTAGTACATTCGCCACGGGTATAGTAAATGAGGATTGGATAGTGGTCTGATAAGTTGAGGGCCATGTGTTCGATATGAAACATGCTAAACATATTAATCCAATTAGAAGAGCTCATAAATCTTTCAAGACGCTCAGCGATACGGTTTCCTTCTGAGTTGCCACGGAACCAAGTAAACGGATTTCTTGAGTACCCCAGATCGACCAAGTCCGCCCTGGAAACTGCATCCTTGAAGAATGACATCGAAACTAAAGGTCGGATGGTTCCGCCCCTCTTTTCCTTATGGAACATGATCTCATTGAAGTCTCCACAAAACATAATAGGGCTCAGTAAGTCAACTCGTAGCTTTCATAGAATATCCCATGACTTCACCTTGTCATTATGGGATGGCCAGCCGTAGAAACCCACAATAGTCCAGGGTGGGTGAAGGTCCGTCTGAATATTCGCTGCCACATGGTGCGGGGAGAAGGACAAAATTTTGACATCGACATTGTCCTTCCAAAGGAGACAGAGTCCCCTGGAGTGGCCTTGTCTAGGCACCGGGAAACATCCTTGGAAGCCACACTTAAGAGCAATACCATTGGTTTCCTTGCATACCAATATGGTTTCAGACAGGAAAATCATATCGGGGCGACTTTGAGCGCAATTGCGCTGAAGAATGTGAACCGTTCGGGGGTTTCCAAGCCCACGACAGTTCCAACATAAGACAATCATTGCTCTAGGCGGGGCTGGGACTCTCCCACCACCGCCTCTGGTATCTCTTATCTTACTTTTCCACTTGTCGTTTTCCATCTTTTGGTGAGGTTCCTTCCTAATTTACATGTTTCATTTTGTCTCTTACTCACCTGGAGTTTTGGGTCTTCCGTGTGCCCATCACTCTTGCCTCGTTGCATCCTTTTCCACATTCGACGGGTGATTGGACCCATTAGTGAAGGTCCCGACATACCATGGTCCTTAATCGAAAGAGTGCTAGTTACGGTCAAAGGTGAACTCCAGGGGTTTGAGCAATATGACGAGGAATTTTGTTGCATCATCATCACCATTGCCCGTGTTGGAGAATTTTCCCTCAGGGGTTTTGGCTGAACTCCAGCTTCTCTCTGAGTGCTAGCTTCTCCCTAAGTGGGAGGGCCATCCTTTAGGAAATTCATTGGCCGAGGCATTAAGTATAATGACCCACACTTTACATACATTGTTAATACTTCAAAATTGAAGCACACTTATTACAACATATGACAAAACCACAAAGGACCGTATAGGTATAGTGTCTTTAGAAACTGGGAAACATAAAAAACTGGTTCATAAATCTTCTACAGTGTCTCCCATTTATTTCATCATATCTAGGGTCCCTTTTAGCATATTCTACTTAATATCCATCTTCCTGGCCTGGGGAAAAGAAAACATAAAAGGGTGAGCTCAAATGCTCAGCAAGGGCAAATAAAGGAAATAAAAATCATATCATATCTTTTTGAAAATTAAAACCTGCAAAAGAGATCATAATATCTTAACATGGAATAAATCATAGAAGTGAAAATGAGAATCCCCATAATCATAACATAAAACTTGAATCTTTGTGGCATGCACACATAATCATGGAAAATCATTTCTTGTTAGTCATGACTTATTGCCAAGACTATCTTAGTGGACAAAGTCCCTTTCTGAACCGAGTTCACTCCTCGTTTCAGTCCTGTATCACTGAACCGAAATAACCTTCCGTTCCAGCCATGTCTATCTCATGAGATATAAAAATCATTACCCAATTCATTGGAGGGAGATATAGGTCCCACCCATCTTATAATGAATCCTTTCTTATGTGTGCCACATAATCATAAAACATACATCATCGCATAACACATATAACAAAAATGGGATTCTTGAAACATCATGACATCATAAATCAATTCATATATGATAAAGGAATTCATAAACATAATTCCATCACAACATAGTCAAACCAATGTAAAAATATGGATAGAAACAGAACCCTTTATTATCTTAGATGGAAAATAATTTTGATAAAACACTTGAATTGAATTCTTGAGGAAAATATCCTTTCTTCTTCAAAAACATTTTTCCTTTCATAACATGTCATACAACTTTAAAATAAAATAAGTTGATTAAAAATAAACTTGAAAACTTGTAAAGGAATCTTCTTTGAAGTAATGTTTTAAAAATCCATTCATGCCGTATAAGTTAAAAAAAACATTCTTCGTACTTTTGTCGGAAAAGTCAAAAAGTACCTCGTACGGAAAAACGACAAAAGATTCCTTTCATATTCTTTACTAAAAACTCACCTAAGGGTAAAATTGGATTTAAACTATTTCAAGTGGATGGAAACAATATTACATATTGAGGGAACATGGATGTGGATGATAAAATACACCCCAGTAAATACTTACGAATAAACAATCTCGGATAAAAATGAGGTTGTGATATTTCCCTTACCTTAGGTCCGATTTGCTTTGTTCATGTCCGAAGCTCCTGTATAATGGTTTAAATAATGTTATTGACTTATTCCAGAATCATACATATTGATATGAGATCATATATGGTCATATTATTAGCTTCTTGTTAGTAGTATTTCATTGTTACTTGTTACTCGGGTCTTTATAACTTTTTGTTCTTATGCGTGTTTTGTCGAATAAATTCTTATTCTTATCTTTAGGTTATAGATAATTCATTTCCAGAATGGTATTAGTGTAGTATATACCATATTAATTCATTCAATTCATTTATATAATCATTATGAAATGAAGATCATGTAGAACGAGTCGCATCACATCGTGGAGACGGTATTCCGTACGTACGCACGAGTGATGATATCGTTCCTATGATCGTGGAATTGTATTGGAGTATATATATATATTATTTCAGTATCAATATTACTTAATAATAATCATATATAGTTACTTATTACACCATTATACCCATCCTTGTAAGGTGATGGTGGAAAATAGATTACACCACGGCGTGGAGACGGTATTCCGTACGTACGCACGCGCGATGATTTCATTTTTCCGTAGGATGGATAGAAGGTGAATTAGGGTTGTTTCATATTTATAATAACATATCAGTATGTAAGTAATACTGATGTTATTACTTTATCATGAAACAACTAAAGAAGAAGAAGTTGAAGAAGAAAGAAATTGAAAAGATCGGTAATGGATATTACCTCTTCTTTGGAACGCCTCTTTGAATCCTCCACTTAAGGAACTAAGATTGGTCTTTGGAGAAGACCAGGACCTCTAGGATTATTCTAGGGAAGTGGAGAGGATAAAATGGCAGGGTTTGGCCGAGCTTGAGTGCTCAAATTGGTGTGAGGAGGGGGGGAGGAGGTGCCCTTTTATAAGGGAGGAGAGGGGCACCTTAGGAATATCTCAAAATATTATTTTATATTAAAGTCAAAATCGGTTTATAATGGTTCCAAAGGGTCTTATTTCGAAGATAAAGTGGGGATGGGTCGAAATCCTATCAACCAATAGGATTTAGACAAGTTTAGGGTATTATTTTAACCTTATCAATTAGATTTAACTCTAAGTTAATTAATTTAACTTTTACCGTGTCTTTTTGTTTTCTTTCACTATATGGTTAATACACTTACTATAACATGCCAAACGAACCCCAAATTGTTTATTATTAATATATATATCCTTATCTAAGTCATTTGGCCGAACCTTAGATTTTTAGGAATAAAATAACAATTAATAATATAATATCTGATTTAAAAACTATTTCGTGTCAATTTTCACACTATTTGATATATGATTTTTGTGAAAGTCATAACAGAATTATATGTTCAAACCAAGTTGATTAAATCAATACTAATATATCATAGTAACCTAGAAAATTAGTGGAATTCATAAAAAGTCTCAAATTACATTTATTTTGGTATTTATATTATCAATTTTGTCAATATTTCATTAATAAGATAATTACTGCATCATCTTTGTGTCATAAATAATTTAAATTATTTGATGTCTAAAAATTACAAATAAAATACCATCATGTAGGAAATCGTTTTAGCTTTCTAATTAATATTTACAGTCGAATTTATCTTATGTATAACCTTATATTAAAAATTATTTACTTATTAAACTTTGATTTTAACTATTTTAACCCTTCTTTAAATAAATTAATAATAAATGTCCTAATCTAATCCAAGTGGGCCTAAATGGTCATATTTTATTCCTAAGTTTGTTTTTGGTCGAATTACACTTGTCCAATAGAATTAGGACATGTGTTAGGGTAATATTAATATCATATTTACCCTTAGTTACCCTATTTACTATTAACCGCGGTAAAAAATAGTAAAAAGTTACTATTCACCAAAAAATTATTTTCATCTCATTGAACCACATTTTAGTCCTTGATATTAACCGTGTCTCTCGGATTTTTGAAATTCCATTCACAGAAGCGGTAAAATTAAGTTTTATGCAAAATTCAGTTTTTAACCTACCACTTAGTGGTTTCACTATTCATCAAAAATTGAAAGTTTTCAGAAAAATACCAAAATTTCACCCTAGGATAATTTCGATATTCTGAGTCCAAAAATGAAGTCCATTTTGAAAAATAAAATTTATAAAATTTCAAAAAGTGGTTATTACTATTCATAACGGCTAGTTTTAATAGCATATTGTTGTTTAGTGAAACTCGGTATTGCGTACGACGCAAGCTATCGAGGAAGGTCGCGATTGCGTGTAAAGCAAGCCAAGCAAGTGTTGTGTAGAAAAAGATTCCTTTGATGATTTATATAACATAAAAGTCTCGGGTGTTACATTCTACCCCCCTTGAAAAGAATTTCGCCCTCGAAATTCGTCACTTTGCAACAAACAAATGAGGATACTTCTCCCTCATCATATCCTCAAGCTCCCATGTAGCTTCTTCAAGTTGGTGGTTTCTCCATAAAACTTTCACCAAGCGAGTGGTCTTGTTTCGTAGGACTTTTTCGCTACGATCCAGAATCTCTATCGGCTGTTCTTCATAAGAAAGATCTTGCTCCAGCGGTACAACTTCTGAGCTGAGTACATGTGAAGGATCTGGTATGTACTTTCTCAGGAGAGATACATGGAACACATCGTGAACTTGAGAGAGATTCGGTGGAAGCGCCAATCGGTAAGCTACCTTCCCAACACGATCCAGTATTTCAAAAGGACCGATATATCTAGGGCTCAACTTCCCCTTCTTTCCAAATCTCATAACCCTCTTCCAGGGAGATATTCATAAGAACACTTTATCACCCACTTCAAACTCTAGGTCTTTTCTTCGGTTGTCGGCATAACTTTTCTGTCGACTCTGAGCTGCTCTTATGTGTTGTTGAATAGATCTGACCTTTTCTGCCATTTCATCAACGAGATCAGGTCCTAATAGCTTTCTTTCCCCAACTTCATCCCAGCAAGTTGGAGTCCTTCATTTCTTTCCATAGAGAGCTTCATAAGGAGCCATCTGAATACTGGAGTGAAAGCTATTATTATAAGAAAATTCCACCAAAGGTAGGTGTTGATCCCAACCTCCTTTGAAATCCATAGAGCAAGCTCTCAACATATCTTCTAGGGTTTGAATTTTTCTCTCAGACTGACCGTCTGTCTGGGGATGATAAGCAGTGCTGAAACTCAACTCTGTATCCAGAGTATGCTGAAGACTTCGCCAAAACTTCGAGGTAAATCTCGGATCTCGATCAGATATAATAGAAAGTGGTACTCCATGAAATCTTACCACTTCCTTTACATATATCCTGGCAAGCTGATCTAGAGAGAAATCCTCTCTAATAGCAATGAAGTGTGCAGACTTTGTAAGACGATCAACTATGACCCAGATAGCATTATTGCCTTTGGATGTTTTAGGAAGTCCTGTGACAAAGTCCATAGTGATGTTTTCCCATTTCCATTCGGGTATGGGTAATGGTTGTAACATCCCCTTAGACTTCTGTCTCTCAGCTTTAACTTGTTGACAAACCAAGCATCGAGAGACATATTCAGCAACATCTCTTTTCATGTCATCCCACCAGAAGTACTCTTTCAGGTCCCTATACATCTTCGTGCTTCCAGGATGAATAGAGAATGAAGAACTATGAGCCTCATCCAGCAGCTCTTTCTTTAATTCGGGGATGGGAGGAACACAAACCCGATTCCTGAACTTTATTATCCCATCACAATCAAGGTTGAATTCAGGAACATTTCTCACCTTCTTTTGTAACTCGACATCTTCTTCCTGTGCCTCTTTAATCTTCACATGTATAGATGGTTGAACATTCATTTGAGAAAGATAAGATTTTTCCCCTTCCATTATAATTCCAAGATCCATCCTTTGTAAATCCATAAATATTGGATCTTTTGTGATCCTCATCATGGATAAACTAGCATGGTCTTGTCGACTTAATGCATCTGCCACCTTGTTTGCTTTCCCAGGGTGGTAATGGATTGAGCAGTCATAATCCTTAATCAGCTCCAACCATCTTCTTTGGAGCATATTCAGCTCCTTTTGTGTGAAAATATACTTTAAACTTTTATGATCAGTATAAATATCACACCTTTCACCATAAAGGTAATGCCTCCAAATCTTTAATGCAAAGATTACCGCAGCCAACTCCAAATCATGTGTTGGGTAATTTTGCTCATGGATTTTCAACTGTCGTGAGGCATAAGCTATCACCATATCATTTTTCATAAGAACACACCCCAATCCCTTCTTGGATGCATCACTGTAGATCACAAACCTTTCTCCACTACAAGGCAGTGTGAGCACAGGTGCACTAGATAACCTTCTTTTCAACTCCTTGAAATTCTCTTCACATTCCTCTGTCCAGACAAACTTAACTCCTTTCCGAGTCAACTTGGTGAGTGGATTAGATAATCGTGAAAAATCTTTTACAAAACGTCGATAATATCCAGCCAAACCAAGAAAACTTCGGATCTCAGTTACTGTTGTTGGTCTTGACCATCTTTCGATAACCTCTGTTTTTGCTGGATCCACAGATATCCCCTCTTTTGAGATTATATGACCCAAAAATGCAACTTTTTGAAGCCAAAATTCACACTTGGTAAATTTGGCATAAAGCTTCTCCTTTCTCAGGGTCTTCAATATAATTCTCAAGTGATCTTCATGCTCTTCCTTGCTCTTTGAATAGACAAGAATATCGTCTATAAAGACTACCACAAATTGATCAAGATAGTCTCTAAAGACTCTATTCATTAGATCCATGAAGATAGCAGGGGCATTAGTAAGACCAAATGGCATCACTATAAATTCATAGTGTCCATACCTTGTACGGAAAGCCGTCTTTGGTATATCCTCCCTTTTGACCCTTAATTGATGATACCCTGAAGGAAGATCAATCTTGGAAAAGTATTGAGCTCCGCGTAGTTGGTCAAATAAGTCATCAATGCGTGGGAGAGGATATTTGTTCTTGATAGTGATCTTGTTAAGTTCTCTATAATCAATGCAGAGTCTCATTGATCCATCTTTCTTCTTAACAAATAGAACAGGTGCTCCCCAAGGTGACGCACTAGGGCGTATGAATCCCTTATCAAGATTCTCTTGGAGTTGCTTCTTCAATTCCTGCAACTCAATTGGGGCCATTCTATAAGGTGTCTTTGAAATAGGCAAAGCACCCGGTACGAGTTCTATTGAAAACTCAACTTCACGATTTGGTGGAAGACCCGGTAATTCCTCCGGAAAGACATCATCAAACTCCCGTACAATGGGCATATTCTTAATCGTGAGTTTCTCACCAACTATTTGAGATAAATAACCTTCATTTAGTGGAATCAATACCCATAAGATGGAAGAAATTTCCACTGGAAGGTTATGTTCATCCTTGCATTGATAGACGATCGTAGGTTGATCTGGAATATGAAATGTGACTTCCCTACTTTGGCAATTGATATGAGCTCCATGTAGAGAAAGCCAATCCATGCCAAGAATCACATCAAATTCCACTAAAGGAAGGATCACAAGATTTGCAGGAAGCACTTTCCCACAAACTTCGATCGGAGAAGAATTATAAACTTCTGATGCGATTGATGTGCCATTAGGTGTTGTCACAGCTAACTCAACATCTAATTGTTGAGGTAATACGGTGATACCCTTAGAAAATTTTTCAGAAATAAAAGAGTGGGTGGATCCAGAATCAAATAAAACATTTGCTACTTTAGAGTGGATGGTAAGTGTACCTTTCACCACATCGTTATCGTACTCCACATCGCTGATAGAAATTGCATGTGACTTTCCTTTTTCTTTAGCCTTAAGAGTTTGTTGACGTCGACCATCATCATCAACCCTTGGATTTGGGCATTGATTGGCATAATGCCCCATCTCCTTGCACTTGAAACATTGAAGTGTAGCAGGTTCATTCTGCGTATCCCTTCCTTTGTTTGCATCATTAGACATCTTCTTCCCATTATCACGGCATTCAAATGCCCGATGACCTTCCTTTCCACATTTAAAACATTTACTTGTCCCTTTAAGACAACTCCCTCCATGTTTCTTTCCACACTTTGAGCATAAGGGAAAGTTCATCTTCTTTTCCGTGTGCTCTTTAGATTTTTCTTTGAATTCCATCTTCCTCTTCTTATCAAACCCATGTGACTGATGGGTTACTCCAATCTCCATCTCGACTTTGAGAGCACATCGAACGATTTCCTCGTAGCTATTGAAGTCCCTTATGGCTAATGCCCTTCGAAGACTTGGTTTTAAGCCACTAAAGAATTGATCGATCTTACTCTCAGGTTGGATAATAATACCAGAAGCGTACCTTGCAAGTCTGGTAAAATTTGCTTCATAGGTACCAACATATTCATCATCCCTTTGCTTCAGTTCAATGAACTCTTTCTCCATCTTTGTTCGGAGAATACGAGGGAAGTACTTATTGAAAAATAAGTTCTTGAACTCGTCCCATTCCATAGACTCAATTTCATCCCTTTGCCTTGTATTCTTAACAAGATTCCACCATTGATCAGCATCTCCTTCCAAACGATACACTGCTAGGATGACTTTATCATGCTCAGAACATTGAAGAACTGAAAATATCTTTTCAGTAGTACTAATCCATTGTTCAGCAACTAATGGATCAGTAGACCCGCTGAAAGATGGTGGACGCTGCCTCATGAAGGATTCAACAGAATGTTGCTCCCTCCTTTGTTCATTTGGAAATCCTGCATGATTCATAGCTTGAGAAAGTTGTGTGAGCATGGCTACAAGATTTTGCATTCCAGCTCCCATATCGTTTGGTTGCTCAGGGGGACAATCATTGCATTGCCCATCGCATTCCGCATTAACACGGTTCCTTCGGGTTCCATCCATTGACTAAAACCAAGAAGAATAGTGTGAGCAACACTAATTATAATAGGAAACCACATAATTCAAGAATAAAATTTTCATGCTTATGGTCTTATCCTAGGTTATTCATGGCCATTTCTAAGATTGTGTTCTATGCTTAGACTTATCCTTAGGGTTCTTACTAAGGCTTTCACATCCTAGTTTCCAAAGGTTGACTATACCTTTCCTCTGATACCAACTATAACGACCCACACTTTACATACATTGTTAATACTTCAAAATTGAAGCACACTTATTACAACATATGACAAAACCACAAAGGACCGTATAGGTATAGTGTCTTTAGAAACTGGGAAACATAAAAAACTGGTTCATAAATCTTCTACAGTGTCTCCCATTTATTTCATCATATCTAGGGTCCCTTTTAGCATATTCTACTTAATATCCATCTTCCTGGCCTGGGGAAAAGAAAACATAAAAGGGTGAGCTCAAATGCTCAGCAAGGAAAAATAAAGGAAATAAAAATCATATCATATCTTTTTGAAAATTAAAACCTGCAAAAGAGATCATAATATCTTAACATGGAATAAATCATAGAAGTGAAAATGAGAATCCCCATAATTATAACATAAAACTTGAATCTTTGTGGCATGCACACATAATCATGGAAAATCATTTCTTGTTAGTCATGACTTATTTCCAAGACTATCTTAGTGGACAAAGTCCCTTTCTGAACCGAGTTCACTCCTCGTTTCAGTCCTGTATCACTGAACCGAAATAACCTTCCGTTCCAGCCATGTCTATCTCATGAGATATAAAAATCATTACCCAATGCATTGGAGGGAGATATAGGTCCCACCCATCTTATAATGAATCCTTTCTTATGTGTGCCACATAATCATAAAACATACATCATCGCATAACACATATAACAAAAATGGGATTCTTGAAACATCATGACATCATAAATCAATTCATATATGATAAAGGAATTCATAAACATAATTCCATCACAACATAGTCAAACCAATGTAAAAATATGGATAGAAACATAACCCTTTATTATCTTAGATGGAAAATAATTTTGATAAAACACTTGAATTGAATTCTTGAGGAAAATATCCTTTCTTCTTCAAAAACATTTTTCCTTTCATAACATGTCATACAACTTTAAAATAAAAGAAGTTGATTAAAAATAAACTTGAAAACTTGTAAAGGAAGCTTCTTTGAAGTAATGTTTTAAAAATCCATTCATGCCGTATAAGTTAAAAAAAACATTCTTCGTACTTTTGTCGGAAAAGTCAAAAAGTACCTCGTACGGAAAAACGACAAAAGATTCCTTTCATATTCTTTACTAAAAACTCACCTAAGGGTAAAATTGGATTTAAACTATTTCAAGTGGATGGAAACAATATTACATATTGAGGGAACATGGATGTGGATGATAAAATACACCCCAGTAAATACTTACGAATAAACAATCTCGGATAAAAATGAGATTGTGATATTTCCCTTACCTTAGGTCCGATTTGCTTTGTTCGTGTCCGAAGCTCCTGTATAATGGTTTAAATAATGTTATTGACTTATTCCAGAATCATACATATTGATATGAGATCATATATGGTCATATTATTAGCTTGTTGTTAGTAATATTTCATTGTTACTTGTTACTCGGGTCTTTATAACTTTTTGTTCTTATGCGTGTTTTGTCGAATAAATTCTTATTCTTATCTTTAGGTTATAGATAATTCATTTCCAGAATGGTATTAGTGTAGTATATACCATATTCATTCATTCAATTCATTTATATAATCATTATGAAATGAAGATCATGTAGAACGAGTCGCATCACATCGTGGAGACGGTATTCCGTACGTACGCACGAGTGATGATATCGTTCCTATGATCGTGGAATTGTATTGGAGTATATATATATATTATTTCAGTATCAATATTACTTAATAATAATCATATATAGTTACTTATTACACCATTATACCCATCCTTGTAAGGTGATGGTGGAAAATAGATTACACCACGGCGTGGAGACGGTATTCCGTACGTACGCACGCGCGGTGATTTCATTTTTCCGTAGGATGGATAGAAGGTGAATTAGGGTTGTTTCATATTTATAATAACATATCAGTATGTAAGTAATACTGATGTTATTACTTTATCATGAAACAACTAAAGAAGAAGAAGTTGAAGAAGAAAGAAATTGAAAAGATCGGTAATGGATATTACCTCTTCTTTGGAACGCCTCTTTGAATCCTCCACTTAAGGAACTAATATTGGTCTTTGGAGAAGACCAGGACCTCTAGTATTATTCTAGGGAAGTGGATAGGAGAAAATGACAGGGGTTGGCCGAGCTTGAGTGTTCAAATTGGTGTGAGGAGGAGGGGGAGGAGGTGCCCTTTTATAAGGGAGGAGAGGGGCACCTTAGGAATATCTCAAAATATTATTTTATATTAAAGTCAAAATCGGTTTATAATGGTTCCAAAGGGTCTTATTTAGAAGATAAAGTGGGGATGGGTCGAAATCCTATCAACCAATAGGATTTAGACAAGTTTAGGGTATTATTTTAACCTTATCAATTAGATTTAACTCTAAGTTAATTAATTTAACTTTTACCGTGTCTTTTTGTTTTCTTTCACTATATGGTTAATACACTTACTATAACATGCCAAACGAACCCCAAATTGTTTATTATTAATATATATATCCTTATCTAAGTCATTTGGCCGAACCTTAGATTTTTAGGAATAAAATAACAATTAATAATATAATATTTGATTTAAAAACTATTTTGTGTCAATTTTGACACTATTTGATATATGATTTTTGTGAAAGTCATAACAGAATTATATGTTCGAACCAAGTTGATTAAATCAATACTAATATATCATAGTAACCTAGAAAATTAGTGGAATTCATAAAAAGTCTCAAATTACATTTATTTTGGTATTTATATTATCAATTTTGTCAATATTTCATTAATAAGATAATTACTGCATCATCTTTGTGTCATAAATAAATTAAATTATTTGATGTCTAAAAATTACAAATAAAATACCATCATGTAGGAAATCGTTTTATCTTTCTAATGAATATTTACAATCGAATTTATCTTATGTATAACCTTATATTAAAAATGATTTACTTATTAAACTTTGATTTTAACTATTTTAACCCTTCTTTAAATAAATTAATAATAAATGTCCTAATCTAATCCAAGTGGGCCTAAATGGTCATCTTTTATTCCTAAGTTTGTTTTTGGTCGAATTACACTTGTCCAATAGAATTAGGACATGTGTTAGGGTAATATTAATATCATATTTACCCTTAGTTACCCTATTTACTATTAACCGCGGTAAAAAATAGTAAAAAGTTACTATTCACCAAAAAATTATTTTCATCTCATTGAACCACATTTTAGTCCTTGATATTAACCGTGTCTCTCGGATTTTTGAAATTCCATTCACAGAAGCGGTAAAATTAAGTTTTATTCAAAATTCAGTTTTTAACCTACCACTTAGTGGTTTCACTATTCATCAAAAATTGAAAGTTTTCAGAAAAATACCAAAATTTCACCCTAGGATAATTTCGATATTCTGAGTCCAAAAATGAAGTCCATTTTGAAAAATAAAATTTATAAAATTTCAAAAAGTGGTTATTACTATTCATAACGGCTAGTTTTAATAGCATATTGTTGTTTAGTGAAACTCGGTATTGCGTACGACGCAAGCTATCGAGGAAGGTCGCGATTGCGTGTAAAGCAAGCCAAGCAAGTGTTGTGCAGAAAAAGATTCCTTTGATGATTTATATAACATAAAAGTCTTGGGTGTTACATTAAGGTTGTTTCAGGTATGGGGTTTGTCGGACTAGAATGTGCCAAAATGAGATGGTCACGGTCTTTTTGTTTTTTCGTCTCCAGGATGAAAGCATGTTTATTCGGTTTGGCATGGAGCCAAGGGCCGTACTGGGGGATAGTGTTACCCACATCACTCTTATGTTTAGTGGTGCATGTTCTTTCGAGATGGCCAAGGCGACCACAGTGAAAGCAGAATATTGGGAGTTTCTCAAACTTGAATGTTATCCAAGTGTTGGTATCTTCAATCTTTAAGAACATTACCCTCATAAGTGGCTCGGACACATCAAAATCCACCTTAATTCAAACCTCGGGCCCCCATTGTATTGGGTCTGAGCTGTCCCACTCAAGAAAGATCCCAAAACTGTCTCCAATTCCCCTCATTGTGTGTTTTGTTCTTGTATGGAAGGGGATTCCTTTAATCTGTATCTAGAAGGGGGAACGGGTTAAAATCACTTGCTGGATATCCCCCCCCCTTTAAAATCTTCCATGAGAAGGAGGTGATTATCGAAGGACCATGGTCTGTCGCGCAAGATTTTATCTCTATCTTTATCTTTAAAGAACTCAAAGACGAAGCGGTTTATCCCCGCTTCCCGAATAGCCACTCCTGCCTCAAGTTTCCAGATATTCTTTAGAGTGTTCTTGAGTGCCCCCTGGTTAACCGATATGTTTTCCACAAACTTTCCCACCACGAGCAGAGACAAGCGCTTTTCTAGGAATGTGTCTCCATTTCGTTGTGCCTCAATTGATGCCTTTTCTTTGTCCTTTAGGGCCAATCTCTTCCATTGATTGACCAACTCCTCATCCATGATGCACAAAAGATTACGGAAACTCTAAAGGGCCGGTGTCTTTATAGCCCCACGACCCTCGCTTGGGTCAAATCCTGGTGCCACGAAGGCCTCCCTAAGCCGTATTCCCCAAGGCCGCCTCCAGCCATGAATCACACCCCTGGCCAGGCTGCACGACCAGAAATAGTCAACAGTGTCTCTTGGTTGGCTGTATCCAAGAAAATCTCACCGCAACACACCCCACTCTTTGCGAGGCAACACCCCTGATGGACCTTCGGGATTCACAGCACAACAAGTGATTCACGACGATACAATGCACACCAGGCCCACCTCACGCCACTGCGCAGCTGAGCTTCGCAACAACAACAAACCCCCTCCAAACGGATCAAACCCCCACAACTTAATCAGCACAACAGCCACTTCGCGAGCATTAACATCCCGAACAAACAACGCGGACGAACCTCGCGAGAGGCACTTCGTGAGGCAGGCCACACTACGACAGCTGCTTCGCGGTCTCTCGGCGCAGTGAGTTGTCGCGGAAGGAGCTTTTCGATTCCATACCAGTTCCCGGAGGAGACTTCACAAATCAAGGGGAACGAAACCAGCACAGTGGATCCTCGCGGAAGGAGCTTCGCGATTCCAGACCAGTTCGCGGTGGAGCTTCGCAATTCCAGACGAATTCGCCGCGGAGACTTCGTGAATCAAGGGGGACGAAACCGGCGCAGTGAATCGTCATGGACGGAGCTTCGTGATTCCAAACCAGTTCGCGGCAGAGCTTCACAATTCCAGAGCAGTGCTAACATCACAAGCCCGAACCCCTTCGCGGTGGACACTTCGCGAGTCAGGGATAAAGGAGACCTGCAACAGTGTAGAGTCCACTCCATAGCAGTGGGAAGAAGAGAAGGAGAGTGGGAAAAGAGGAATACTTGAATTTGAGATTGCCTTGAGACTCAGGGTGCAAGAATCTGACTCTGAAAGGGGACTTGCAGAAGGGACGATATTCCGCGAGAAGATGGTGATGTCAGGAGCCATGGGCGCACAGATCAAGAGTGTTAGTGATGAGAGAGGATGGGGAGATGGAGATGTGTTCCCTCATGTAAATCTATTGCTGGTGAGGGGGTAGGCGACGGACGGAGCTTCAGGGCCCCGAGGGAGGCCTAATCCAACACCTAATTCAAAGACGGGCAGATGAGGGAGAGCCAGTTCCTTCTAGAGCACCGACGACGAGAACCAGGAGCTGGAAAGGGAGAAGGGAGGGAGAGCGCGAGATCCCGCAGTGACGAGATGGGGAAAGACAAAGGAAGCAGGATAACCAAAGACACCGGAGCTGGGGACAAGCGAACATCACAGATCTCGGGTAGGGTACGCGGAGGGAGACGGCGTCGCCGGAACCCGGGCGAACAAAAAAACTAAAACCCTAGGAATTCCTAGGAGGGAGCTCTCACGAAGGAGAGAAGGGAACCGTATAATAAAAAATATTTTAAGATATATTTGTAAAATATTAGTGCAAAGAGTTTCATTAGTTTAAAAAATATTTCAAGGAAACTATTTTTCAAAAAGGGTTCAAAAGATAATGATTTTGAATAACTTAAAATGAGTTCTCTATACACAACATAAGTTATTGACATTATTAAATTGGATGTTGTGACGTTAAGGAGTTTGAATACTATGTTTGAAGAGTTGAGAATTATGGATTTAATTCCTATGTCTCACCATAATTAAAACTATATTTATTCATATGTGTTAATCACTAAAGAGTTTGGTGGTAGGATTGAATAAGGTGGTTACATAGTGTTGTGATATGAATTACATAGATATGTAATGAGTTTAAAAAAGATTAAAAAATGTCACAAAATTAAGACAAATCTGGTAGTCTATTATATTTGATTTTATGAGATAACTGATTTTCTATGGTTTTTCTAATATTCATAGAATAGATTAAGAATATAAAATATATTATTTTACATGAAATTCAATATCAACATTATCATTAATTCTTGTTAATTTTATATATTATATAAATTTCATTGATAATTGACCTTTCAAAGTATGACTTTGAGTTATCCAAAACAATGTTCTTCATAGATTATTCTATATTGTGATGAAATGTTATGGTTTCTTGAATGGAGGATCTTTATCTATCAAATTAATATGGTGAAAAGTATGATAACTCATTTTGTACCACAATCAACAAAAGGAAAACCAATTAAACTATGGAATTCATAATGTTATAAATGTTGCGAAGAACCTAGTGTTTCATTCCATAATGAATCATATTTATTTAAAGTGACAACTTAATTATAGGCTTAAAATAGGGCGGTCAATATACATTACAAAAGATTCATGGGGATAATAATCAAGTATATGTCCTGATGAAGCTGAAAGTGAATAAGAAGTTGAGGAAATGTTGTTCCTGAGTTGGTCTTCACTAATGAACAAAGGATTATATGAAGAATATTATAAAAAATAATCAGTGAATTGAAGGGAAATTAGTTGGTTTTTCATGAATCATCAGCTTGAAACTGATGTTTTGAAGGGAAAAAACGGTCTTTTAAGAATCATTAGATTAAACATTAAACATTAAAAGGAAAGATCCATTAGCGACTGAATAAGTGGTGGATATAAAATTAAGTATATTCTATAAGATATAACCATAGAAGGATGTAATATCATTAAACTGGGATCTAATTGGGAGGTCATTGAAATTGTCGAGCCTAATCCATTAGATAAATTTGGGTCAAATTCTAGCATCTCATATTCCACGAAAATACAAAAAACATGTGGTTTGACCATTTTAGTTGGTTAATGGGGCTTCTAAGAGGTAGTTTCCCTTAGTTGGAGGTCTATGGGTTGAAGGCACTTATCCAAAATTTAAAGGAACTACAGTAGAGTTCACAACCTGGAGTATATCAAAATAAAAATATCAACAGTGGGTACTATAGTGGTGTGGACTTTTACAAGGGAAATATATCATCAAGGACTTTACTAGAATTAGTATTGTAGCTCTTTAGAGTTTTCTACCATCATTAGTATAGAATAGTAGACCAACTATATAGATCTGGAACTATAACAACATGAGTTATTGTTGCATTATGTTTCAATATGAGCTCATCTCAAACTAGGGTTTTTTATACTTAGAATACAGACCTTGTAATCTACTCAAAAAAAAGTGAAATTATTCTTCTTCTCTTTGGAGATAATGATTATTCTCAGACCATGTAAATCACTATGTATGTGTTCTTGTTCATGTTCTTATTATTTATTTTTATCCCTTTTACTCATATTTCTAGAATTGTTTTTCTTTTGAGATCCCAATGTTTCTACAACATTATCAACACAAGGATTATAGTAGTTGGTTAGTATAGCAGTAATACAATTCTTAAATGGGGTCTTTAGGGCTTATTTAAGGCCTTTAGGATTCTTCTTATGGGTTAACTATGGTGTGTCTCAACCCTTTGTATGAGATGTTTGAACTAACTCATTTGAAACCTTGGGTTTCTGTAGAGTTTTTATTATAATTACCCATCTAAATGATAATTTGAATAATTACTAATTAAAATAAATTTATAATTTTAAATAAAATTGTTTTATAAAATCATTCAACATTTTTATTTGATAGAGGGAAAATAATTCGTTTATTAAGAAAAATAATCACAAAAATAAATAATATTTTTACTATAATTTTGTAGTGAAGCTAAAAAATAAAATATAATTTCAATAAAATTAATTCATATCAATTAAGTAGATTAATTTAATTATTAATTTCTATTAAAATTTATTTTTTTCTTGAAAATTTATTAACTTTTATTTCAGGATAGTAATAAATATCTTAATCCATAAATATTATAAAATAGTAATCATTAGAACATAGAACTCAATATTTTGAATTCAAACATAGAAAACTGTTTGAAACAAATCAACCTTCAATATTACTCTTAATAGATTAACAGATTATATTTATTTTACATATCATTATTCTTGAAATTTTTGTTAAAGTTTAGCTTTATAATAAAAGATAATATATTGTTTATATAAATATGGATTAATTATTTTTAAGGTTTATTTTTTCTATTATTAATTAATTATTCGTAAGGAATATAATTAATAAGTCTTTTTCATATAAATATGTAATAACCTAAATATATCATTATATTAATAAAATAAACCTTTTTTCTCAAAAACTAGTATATTATATAAGCACCCAAATATACTATTACATTTCATTAAAGATCAAGTAACAATTTTGATCCCCAAAACTATGAATAGTTTATAGATATAAACACCGAATAATATTGCAATCACTAAGGGTAACTCCATAGGCATGAATTCTCCCATGAATATTATTCCTTCCATAATGACTTGAAAATGAAAGATACTCATTAGTAAAATTATAGACATTATCAAAGGATGAATAAGAACCTTTTTAAGTGAACTAGTGGATGATGAAGTGAGAATGATGTTGTATTTATAGGGTAATATGGTTGTTCAACATTTTAATCATAGTTCGATATAACGGTTAGGATATATAATGGTTTGCGAATATCTTCGATAACAATTATGACTACTGGTCAATAAAACATTTGATAATTATTATTTCTGGTTATAGAGATGCAATAAAGAAACTATTGGTATTGTTTTATGATATAAATGGAAAAAACCAAAAAAAAAGTAAACTGTAAATATCATTAAATTCCATTAAAAATATGTTTTATGATAAATTTATAAAATTTAAATAAAAGTTATTTTTTTAAAATAATATTGTAAAATACTTTTTAAATGATAATATAATCTAAATAAGCCCTCACTAAATTTTATAATAGTCAAAAATATTATTATATCTTTAAAAAAATTCATTTATTATAAATAAATCATTTTATTTAATAGTTAAAATTATCATATTTAGAGTTTTTTTAAAATAATTATAATTTTTTGACTCAAAAAAAATGAGTTTCTCTTAGAGTGATTTTTTTGATAAGATTGATTTATTAGTGAAAATGTGATAAATACCATTTTATAAGTATAATGATTATTATTGAATCAATATTATATTATAATAACTTAAGTATTTATTAAAACTTTTATTCTATAAAAATATAATTTATGATATATATAAATTAATTTTAAAAAAAAATAGTTTTAATTGAGAAATTTGTACTTTACATTTTTATACCAAAAAAATTATTTTTTAGATAAATAATATTTTTGGATCCTATATGTTAAATGGGTTAGTTAGGAGGTGTATTTTGACTTAGTCTGCTGTTGAATTTCAAATAACCCTCTTTTCTCATCTATATGGAAACAAATCGGTCGAAAGTTATTACAACCACAAGTGGTTTCCTTATATAATAAAATTAAGAATTTTTTAACCATTAAAACCACCCCTCTACATGTATAAATGCCACCCTTTATCCCTTTTCACTCCACTAAAAACCCATTTAGTATGAATTTTCTCCCCCTATTTATCCCTAAATACCTCAAAAGGTGTTCCTATGATTCTAAGTTTCCTTTATCAAGCTTTAAGAAGCATCCTCTCATGGTAAGGGTTCTCTTACTTCATTATTTCAATTAATATAATTCTTTTTTATAAGCCTATTGATTCTCAACTGTTTTGTTTACATGTGTTTATAAACACCCCTATTACTATAATTATAATGTCTTGTTAATGAAAAACTTCTTGTCCCAACCATTAAACCCATCTCATGATCCCTTTTGTATAATCTTTATTCTAGAAAAATAATTCCTTGATTTTCCATGATATATTTTCTTGTCATGAATACCCATCCATGTTTTCATCCAAGGGTATTAATTTAGATGTATCTTTAAATTATTTATTGGGAACATATATGTATGAAACCCTCATTTTCTACTTAGGGATTAAAAATGATATGTACTTATAATCCATGATCAATGTGGCACATATAATTTTATACATATGAACGGTGCACCCTAATAATGCTCTAACGCATTAGTTAAATAATAAATCTCAAGAGATGAAATGTTCAAGATACCTAGTAATAATTACTTCATAGTTTTTTATGATAACTTGGTTAATATCCTTATTTTTTTCTTCATGTTTCACATATGATGTTCTCTTACATTAATTATACCTTACTGTGATTCATTCTCATCATTTCCATGGATACATTCCACCTGGTTATCAAAATGCAGTGATGTGATACAAATTGGATTCATAAAGGAGTGTTTCTAGAGAATAAAAATAATTTTTATGTGTTTAATGTATTTTTTAATAGTTTCCAAGACAATAGTCCTAAAATATACTTTGTAATTTGTAAATTTTTTATTTAGTTATTTAATAATGCTAAGAACCAAGTATGATAAAAACAGGGGTCGTTGTAGTTGATATCAAAGATAAGATTTAGTTATATGTGGATATTAAGATCAAAAAACCTTAGTTAAAACAATAGGGACAAGCCTTAATATAGGAAAA
The DNA here is from genome assembly GCA_963277665.1 of Viscum album. Lineage (NCBI taxonomy): Eukaryota > Viridiplantae > Streptophyta > Magnoliopsida > Santalales > Viscaceae > Viscum > Viscum album. Next base: position 398,374,932 of record OY728140.1, on the reverse strand, counting down.
CTTCCTTAAATTTTTGTAAAGTATAAGGTGTGTGTTTTCTTGAGAATATAAAACAATGTTTGGATACTAATGAGTGGATATAGATGTTGAACAAATATTCTTAAGGATAATTAACCTGAAAAGAGAGGATTTTGTATTAATTCAATTGTCACCTGGTGAACGATAATGAATCCTAAGACTACATACCAATATAGACACACTAAGAGGATATTATTTGGTTATCAAATGTTGTTTATAAACCATCTGTAAAGGATATATAAATAAGTTAACTTTTTTCATTTGAAAAGAAGTAAAATATTAAAGAAAATGATACTAGAATACCTTAATTAGAAAACATTATGATTAATCTATCCTTTGAAATTTATTATGTTAATAATTCTAAAAATAATCCATTTTCTTATTTATGTTTTTATTTTTAGAAAATGTTGGGAAATAGAAGGCACCATGTCAACAACAGATGTAATGGGAAATCCAATGATGGCATTCCAAATATGATGGAAGACGAGGATGAAAATTTTAAAATGAATTTAAATCAGCTATCCCATGTTATAAATAATAACTTGAACCATGTAGAGAATCTAGATTCACCTAGGAAAGAATGAAAAGTTGTTTAATCATTCATGCATCAAAGTCAACATGCCTTAGCGAACCTTCTTACCCTTTGATTGCAAAAAATGGATTGATACTTTCAAAATAAATTTTTCAATACTAAACTATTTTAAGAAAGATATGTTCACTTTGGATATGTATCGTGTAGAGTGAGAAATATATCAGTGGTTGATATTTATAAAAATTATGAAGCCTAAGATAAAATTGATGTTATGGAGTTGGAATAATTAAAAAAAGTATTTTTTTTAATATCTATTTACCTCATACCCATAAAAAAATTAAATATAATTCCTTGAACTAGATAAAAATGTAATGTGAATCCATGGGAAGTTACAAGATGAACTTCACACGGATTTTACATTGCACTTCAAGATTTTTTATTAATTCTAATGGGAATATCAATAGATTATTTTGTGGAATGAGACCCCATTTATAGAAAGTGTTGGAGATCTGATACTTTCAGAATTATAAGAAAATAATAAGATGTTCAATAAAAGTTGAAATGTAGTTTGAATATTCCAAGTGGTACTATGAATAGAATGATAAAAAGATAACAGTGGAGAAAATATTTGGTAATAACCCTGACCATGCAAAGGAAGGCACAAAATAAAAAATAATTTGTGTAGCACAAATGGGAAATGGCACTTTCATAATTGTCTTTATGGAAGTTTAAAGTTTTACAAATGTAAAAAATCATCATAATCATAAACAATTTTAGGGATATGTAAATTCTTAGCATCCTGATGATCATTAAAAAGGGAGGATGGTAGAAGTTCATCCTCTACTGTAATTCTTCAAGTGTGCAGATATTTTGAACATTTCCAATCGGTGCCCAAATATGGGGATGGGAGATGGAAGTCATAATAAACCCTAGTAGAGACTAAGAGATCATGGCCTTGATTTTTCTATCAATATGGATGATGATGAGGCTCCAAAGGATGTGGTAACAAGTACATTTATTGTTCACTCAAAGATTTCATGTACATTGTTTGATTCCAAATTAAATGCATTAATTTAATTATTTTATGTTTTAAAGGAACATCAAATCAAACCCTATGATGTTAGAAGTAGATTTTTTTTATTACAACCCCTAGAGGATATATTCAACCAACATGTTTATATAGATATTACCCTATTAAATTTTTTGAGAACAACATCATCTCAAATATAGTAGTCATTCTAATGGTGGAATTAAACATAATACAAGGTATGTATTTACTCCCAAATAATAAGGACAGGATAAATTATAGAATCAAGGAACTTTTAGTTCCTTGGGTGAAAAACTTGGTATTATTTTCAAACAAGAGATATCCTAGCCTAAGTTTTATAAAAAAACTACCTCCCGTAGCCTTATTTATGGAAATTTTTAAGGAAGAAGGGTAATAAAGTGAGATTAAAAAAGATATAATTTGTACAAATTTTTCTTTAATACATTGATATATTTCTTGAGAAATTTTATAGACCTACCCTAGAAGGTGATATAAAATTATTTATTGAACTTGTGCCTGGATTCAAACTTATATTGACTATGCTATATATAATGGCATTCTAGGAGCTTGAATAACTGAAGAATCAAATCCATGATCTCAAGGATAATTATTTTATTCATCTAGGTGTGTCTCCTTGGGGAATATATATTATCTTTATAAATAATAAGGATTTAACAATGTGTATATGAATTGAATATATAGAACTTAATGGGATCATAATAAAGAAAAAATAACATCCACATTAAATTGAAAACATATTCATCCAACTTGATGGAGATCAATTATTTTCAAAGATTAATCTTTGATCAGTGTATCACCAACTGAGGGTGAGGAAATAATATATCCCAAATAAGTCCTTTTGAATGAGGTATATATATTATGAGTTTTTATGACATTTAGTTTGAATAATACTCTCGTAATAATTATATATTCGATGAATAAAATATTTAGGGTCTACCTAAATAAATTTTTAGTGTTATTTAATGATGATATTCTTATATATTAAAGATTTTAAGAGGAACATGAAGAACACTAAAGGGTTATGTTGAAAACACCAAGGAAAGAAGGTATTTTTATAAAATTTAGTAAATGTGAGTTATTGTTATAATAAGGGGAATTCATGGAACCATTGTATATTATAGTGTAATCACTGTGGATAAAAAAATCTAAGTTAGTATAAGAGTGGCCTCATCTGAAAATAGTGACAAAGATTCATAATTTCCTTGGTTTAGCTGGGTACTATAGATTTTTTTTCAAAAACATTTCATACCCTTATAATCCACTAAAAATGGGAGTTTAGTTTACTTGGACCAATTATAGTGAAGAAAATTTTTAGGAGATGATGAATATGTTGGTTAGTAAACCCATTCTAACATTACCCTTTAATAGAGAAGTATTTTTCATTTATAGTAATTCATCAGTGAAAAGAGTAGGATTTTTACTCATGTATAATGAAAAAAGTGTTTTCTTTTGGGTCACGATATTTAAAGACTCATGAGAAGAATTATCTTTCCCATAAATTAGAGTTGGATTTTGTTTTTACATTAATAATATGGAAGAACTATCTTTGTGTGGAGAAATGTGATATATACACATACCACCAAATTTTTAAGTATATATTCACACAAATGGAATCAAATATGAGAGAAAGGGAATGCATGAAGATTTTAAAGGTCTATTATTGTTCTTTTAATTACCACCCTTGTAGGGATGATTAAGCTATAGATGTATTGAGTAGAAAATATCTTAGAGTTCTTTCAAATATGGAAATTGAAGGAGATCCATTGATTAGGTACATGGTAAATATGGACATCAAATTTATAAGGAAAGGGGCATCCCGAATAGCATCATAAATGATTTCCCAACCATCATTGATAGAGAAGATTAAGAAATCACAAGTAGATGATCATATGCTATAATAGAATTTGGAAGTGAAGAAAAATGGAAATTTTCATTATTTTTTTCTTGATCAAGAAGGATTCCTTAGGTTTTAAATAAGTCTATATGTCTTATCTATTGTAGAGTTGAATAAAGAATTGATGGAAGAGTATCACATATCTTCATTATCTATACATCATAAAAGCAGCAAAATTAATAAAAATATCCATGATCTTTATTGACGGGATAACCTAAAAAAGGATATTATGAACTATGCTAAAAGATGCTTGGTATGTCAAAAAGAGAAGGTAGAGTGATAACTTCATAAGGCTATGATGCATCCACATTGAATAAATTTATGGAAATGGTATAACATCCCAAGGGACATTGTTACTATCCTTCCTAATACATACAAGAGAAAAAATTATATTTGGGTAATCATTTATATATTAACAAATTATTACAATTTCCTTTCTATATTATATGATTTATCACATGAGCACTTTGATCATCTATATATTCAAGAAGTGGTGATACATCACAGGGCCCCTCTGTCATTTTTTCTATCCATAATTGGAGGTTCACTTATAAGATTTGTAGGCGCCTTCAAAGGGATATTAATACGGAAGTAAACAAAATCACAACCTAAAACCCTCAAACTTATGGGAAGTCTAAGAGGACTATACAAACATTAGAGGAAAATTTAAGTGCTAGATCACTGAATTTTCAAGGGATTTTTGACCAACATATTCTACATGTTGAATTATACTATAACAACAGCTTCCACTCAAGTATTCAAATGGATCTATATGATGTAATTTATGGGAAAAGGTACAGAACTCCGACATGCTAGTATGAATTTGGAGAAGTAAAATTGTTAGGACTATATGTTGTTAATGAAACCATGAAGAAGATACTAGTAACCAAGAGACATATCAAAGATGATCAGAGTTAATATAAGAGTTACGTAGATGATCAAAGTAAGGACTTATAATTCCATGTTAGAGATCATGTATTCCCAAAAGAATCACCTTGTAAAGGATTCATGAGGTTTGCAAAGAAGGTTAAATTTTGTCCATGTTATATTGTATCATTTGAGATACTATAGTGTGTGGGAGTTGTTGAATATAGTCAAGATCCACCTAAAAATACTTTCAATGTCTATGATGTCTTCTATGTGTCATTAATAAGTTTGTATATGTTAAGACCATTTCATATATTTTACATAATGGTGTGGAATTGGAAACTCTAATTTTGTATAAAGAATAACTCATCGAAATTCTCAATGAAAGGGAAAAGGTGTTGAGAAGAAAAAAAATCTTCTTGTGAATGTATTGTGGAGAAATCACAAGTTTGAATATTGAACCAGGGAGCCTGAAGAAGTCAAGAAGGAAAAATATCCCTTTTTATTTTCATGTAAGATGAAATTTTTAAGGGAGAATTTTTCTAATGGGGAGAGAATGTGATGAACCAAATATATTATTTTGGTAATAAAATAAGTAATACTTCTCAAAAACTATTTTATCATAAAATCACATTGAAAGACTATAAATTTTCTTTACAAATTGTATAATAATATTGATCACTACAATTAAGAATAATACATGGATATAAAGACCAAATTATAGTGAAATCAGTAAGGGGAACTCAAAGGGATTGAATTCTTCCATAAAGATCATTCTCTCCGTAATGATTGTAAAAAGAAACATAAATGCTAATAAAATGTTTACATTGTCAAAGGAAATTTAAAACCAATTTTTAATTGAAATAGTTAATGATGAATTAAAAATGATGGCATATTTATAGGGTAATATGGTCATTTATCATTATGAACACTGGTCGATATGACCATTGGGAATTATGAAAATTGTCTAATATTGACAATGGTAATTATGACCATTAGAAAATAATATATTTTTTCATTATTATTGTTCATTATATAGATATAATAATGTAACCTTAGGGATTGTTTTATGATATATAGGAAGAAAAAAATTAATATTTTTTTGGAAACTAGAAATATGTTTGAATTATGTTAAAAATAAATGTTATGGAGAATTTGGAACTTTTAAATAAAATTTATTTTCATGATATAATCTTAAAAAACAATTTAAATGATAATATACTTTATCATAGTCTTACATAATTTTTATAACAGTAAAAAATGTTTTTTATGTCATAAAATATTAATTTTTAATATATAAGGATTTTTATTTGAAAGATAAAATTATCATATTTAAAAAATTATTTTTATAAAATAAGTATCATTGATATTCTCATCAATTAAAAATTAGCTGAGGTACATGTTTTGGTAATTTTATAACAGGGTATACTTTTTTAAAAAATTGAAAATTACATTTTTACGAGTATCACCAATTTTATTAAATCAATATGAAATTAGGATGATTAAAAAATATATGAAATCGTTTATTCAATAAAAATATCATTTATAAATATTAAATATAATTTAAAAATAATATTTTGAATTAATAAATTTATGCTTTACATGTTAGAACCAAAAATCGGATTTTTGAGATCCAATTATATTTGGATCCTATGCATTAAATGAGTTGTTTAGGAGCAGAATTTTGACTTGGGATGTTGTTAAATTTAACATAAACATATTTATATCATTAATAATCAAGAAATTTAGTTTTTGATTTATTGTAACAACAAGTGGTTGACTTATATAATAAAATAACCAATATTTTAATCCATAAAACCACCACTATACAATTATAAATAACCACACTTTATCCCTTTTCACTCAACTAAAAACCCATTTAGCATGATGTTTTTTTACCACTCCCTATCCAATTTCTTCACAATGTTTTCCTAGGATTCAATGGTTTACCTCTCAATATTTAAGAATCATCCTCTCATGTAAAGGGTTCTCTCCTCTATTTTTTCAATTCATGTACTTATTTTGTACAAGCCTTTTTTATTCTCAATTTATTATGTTGTAAAGTGTATATAAACACCCCCATTACTATAAAAATTTTGTCATGTTAATTTGATACATCCTTTAACTCTCATTAAACCCATTACATGCTCTATTTTGTATACCTGTTATGCTTCTAAAATCATTGCTTGATTTTCCCTGCAATATAATCTTGTTAGGAATACCCAACACAATTTTCATTCAAGGGTATTGATTTAGAAGAATCATTATATTATTAATTGGGGTCATCCATGTAAAAAACCTACATTCCAAAATCATGGGTCAAAAATGATAAGTACGTATGATCTTTAATTGATATGGCACACATAATATTAGACACATCAAGGGTTCGCCCAGATAACACTCTAGTGCATTAGTTAAAGAATTAGTCTCTAGAGATGAAATATTCACGATACCTTGGAAGAATGCCTTGTTAATGGTTTATGATACCTTGGTTAGAAACCATGGTAATATGTTTTATGATACCTTAGGTATGAGATTTGGTGATATGTTTATGAATGTCTCATGTTTAAGTTTTATCCACATCTTATGCCACATGTTATTATGTTCATGTACTTATGTTATTCCCTAAGTTCTTATGTTCATATTCTAATGTTACGCTTAATCTTTAAAATATTATTTTATCTTATATTTATTTTCCCAAAATCGGATTTATGCTCACTCATTCCATTGATATATTTCCTTAGGATATCACATGAAGTTAAGTGACATAGGATGAAGTAATAAATGATTCTTTCAAGAGTATCAAAATAATGACTTCATAATTAATGTATTTTATTTCAAGTTTTGAGGACATTGTACATCAAATATCATGTTTATTTTAAAAAATTTGTATTTAGTTGTGGAATAATGTTAAAAATAAAGTGTGAAAAAATGTGGGTATTTATAAATAATATTCAAAAAAATTACTTCAACATCAACCATTAGTGATTAATGTTTAAAAATATTACCCCTTTTATATATTTCCTTATAACTTTCCTATAGAGAAGGACCACTCTTGGAAACCCAATACCACTCTCTAATTATCTCTAAATATAGATAAAACATTGTATGATAAAAATGGGTCATCTCCTTAACCCCCTCATACGGGTAAATCATATCACTAATTTAACTTTATATGATCATATGAATATCGTCTCGTTAGAAGAATTTAGAAAATCCATTTCCATTAAACAATGGTCTAAATAAAATTTATTTTTTTACAACTATGTGAGAAAAATATTATATAAAATTCTAGGATAAATAAATTTAAAAGCATACAACATGATATAATGAAAAACACTAACCAATAATTATTAAAATTTTAGAAAATAAATTTTCTTAAATATTTAACTTTATATATATATTTTTGAAAAAATATAATCATGTGTAAACATTATCCTCATTATAATATTTCATGTTACATTCTATTGTAATGAATAATTTTTTAATTAAATTATTTATGTTGAAATAGTGATAGAAAAAAATCTAAGGTAATTATTTTATCAGAATATTGAAAAAAATTCAATCAATAGGTAATTTAATAGTATTCATATTATCTGTTTTTATTATATAACTCCAAAGATGAAGAATATCCTTATTCATTTAAAACTCTTCATGAAACACATTCTTCTTAGTAAATTATAAAAAAAATTAAATTTCATAATATTAAAAAATATATTAAGAATGCATATTTTTTTCATTTTTCATCCCATAATCCATAATTTATTTAATGATTTTAGTGATGATTATGTAATCATGATCTGTTTTTAATTCACTTTAATAAGTTATAAGTGTGTTTTTTGTTCATATAATTGCTAAAATAAGTAACCACGTATCCAAATATTTATTTATTGTATTTAAATATGTTTTATAATCATAATCAATGTATATAATTGTTTAAATATTCTTGAAGTTCCATGAATTTACACAAATGTTACATAATTTATGAGTAAATAGATTTTTTCATTTATGTATTCATCTTATGAACTCATCCTTCCTCTCTTGAGTTTTTACTTGTGAAACATTCATTTTTAATGATGACCAATATGGGAGAGAATCAATATATTGGTTCTTAACATTTAAAACCCCTATTTTAATTCTATTAAATCATATGGTAACCCTTTATGATATCCTTTAGTTGTACAATACAACTTAGTATAGGCATGGTTGGAATCTCAATATATTACGCTTTATGATATACAAAATATTTGGCATAAGATATGTTGATGAATCATGCATTCCATCCTATATGATGTGGATATATCATACACTACGATATAACAGCTTTTGGGAATATCTCTTTAAATATACCACTTGCACTAAATCATCATATAATTTTTCTCTTTCAACCTATATTGTAACATGTACAATAATTTATAAAATAATCCCAAAAAAATCATTTTGTTTATTTATAAAGTACTTTTAGAATGTTATTATCAAATTCACCTTATATCACATCACATGTAATACATTATAACTACATTTCAAAAATTCATTTTTGATAAACTCTTCAAGAACCCAAAGAACTATTGATGGTGTGTTGCATTTTTTCAACCATACATAAGAATCATTGGAAATGATTTCATTTTTTGAGGTGTTAAGATTGTTTTGAGTTGAATTGGAGATTCCCAAATAATGTTTGAAGAGGCTCAAATTTAATTTATAGAAGTTATGAAATATTGAGTCGTAGCTGAAAATTAGTCAAAGTATGTCATACATATGCTTTTCTTATAAGCATAATTTTGGAAAATGACAGGAGCACAATTTCATATGTCATACTTGATCTAAAAATCCATATGATAATTTATGGTAATCATAAGGATATGTATGGGTGAAAATATATTATGTATGGTTTCCCAAAGGCAAAGTCATGTAAGGACTTATTTGTGATAAAGGCAATACGTAATGGTTTCCAATACCTTGGAACCTAAAAAACTGAAAAGTAACAAGTCACATTGTGATACCTAAGAGTTAGTTACTTAATACATTAGGGTTATCATAGTCTGTATGTGGATGATAATTGGTATTTAAATGGTTGATTGGGAGTTTGGTAATGTAATAATATGCATTTAGATACATAAGGGTGGATGATACATTCAACATGTATAAAAGGGATTGTTTGGTTCTCTAATTAGTATTTTAGAGTCCATCATATGTTTTAAGGAATACGTATGAGTTTCTAGATCATAAATAGTGGATATAATAGAAAAAATAAGATTTATGTTCTCCTAAATAAAGGGTGACACTGAATTTATGAAGAATATATAAGGGTGAACAAAATACTTCAAATAATATATAATGGTTTCTAGTTCATATGTGAAGTGATAAGACTTTATTGAATAATTTTTGGCAGTTTTATAATTGATATTTTAGGCATTTAAAAAAATAAGAGGAAAATATTTTTTAAATAAACCAAAATATGTTGAGTTATTCTTAATGGATTAAGATATCATGATGCTAGTGGTTGTTCCTTAATTCAAGAAACGTTATCATGAGGAATGATTGAGATTGACCATTTTTTCTAACATTTTTATATAAAATGTTTTGAATTTAATTAATAGTGACTGAAGATATAGAGTTTATTAGATGATTCTCTTAATAAGAATGATTTAATAAAGGTTGGATATTAAAAATAAAGAGATTACATAGTCAAATTAGTTAGAAGTTTTAAACATTTGTCACTACCTATAAATAGAAGATAACTAAATTAAAGAGGTTCATTGTTGAAATACCATGAGAATATAGATTGAGAGGATAATTTAATAATTTTTATAGTTTATAATTTTGGAGGAAGAGTTGTAGATCATGGAATTTCAAATAGCCTTGGTTGAGAATCTATAAATTCATATTCTAGAAGATAATGAGTAAGAATAATGTATTGATCCTGAATAAGGTCTAAATGTTATTTTCCAAAGAGAGGTTCATATCCTGATTATGATTATTCTAAAGCCTCAGAGGAATATCATATATCTATTTTAGAAGAATCTTGGAGATAGTGTGATCTTACTCATTTTGTTTTAAGTTGTTACTATAAAATAATATGAGCCATTATAACCAACCAACATGATGCTACACCTATTGGGAATGAGATGAAAGTTTAAATATAATACATTATCCATGTGTATTCACACTATGATAATATTGAAACACCCATGTATAAATATATACCCAAACATAGAAAGGAAAATAAAATCCTTGATAGGGGAAAATCTTGTAAAAATCTCACGTTCTCTCTTATCATTATTAATTTCCGACATACAGATGAAGTACTGTTGAGTTGAGTGGGTTTTGATATTAATCAAGAATAAAAGTTAATTTTTAATAGAATATATTTTTTAAAAAAAATTTAACACTAATTCAACCACATTAATTGTTTTGTATATCTAATTACATGGGAATATCATGTGGTTTTAGAGATAATTCAGGTTTCCTCTGAGTGTTTGGTTTCTGTTTCAAGTTGAAGATGGAAAATTTAAATTAATAGTAGAGGTGTTCCAATGATCATTGGAATTATTTTTCTTGGATGAAAGAATAAAATGATCCCTTAACTTATTTTGTAATTAATATAAGTAAAGTTCCAAAGGATCAAATAACAACTAATAGGGGGTTCAATAAGTTGGAAACTTTTATAATTTTCAACACTTTTAAAAACATATCCCCTACAACATGTTAATATTAATTTCCTTATCATATTTTAGTAAATAATCAAGCATGAAAATTTATGAAATCAAGTAAAGCACACAATATTACAAGGTTAATTCTTAGTGTGAGAACCTACATACTTTCCATACCCACTCCTTTGGGTCTATATAAATTTACTATAATGAAGAAGTGAATAAAACTTATTTCAACTCCCATTAGACACCTTCTATCTCCTGATATGAATGATTATACTTACTCCTATCATTTTACAATTTCTTTTATATAAACGATCCTTAAAAAAAGAAGAATACTTTGATGAATATTCTCAAAAAATTCTCAGTCTGAATCCCCAATCCGATTACTGGGACTGATTCCCGCAATATGATAGACTCAATACAATTCTTTCTTTCTCAACCTACACTTCTCAAGAATTGGGAAAAAACTCAGTCTGATCTTCCTTATCCTAATCGAATAAAAACTATGGGTTCATTAAAATGAACTCATTATGAAGAACCGGTTACTAAAACTCTACTCAAATACTCAGTATGATCTTCCTCACTCTAGTAAACAAATATTTTCGATGTTTGACCTTTTAATGAGGTATCAGTCTAGAAAGATAAGTATGATAATAATTTTAATGCACTTTTCCTTTTTCAATCATGTCAAGAGAATCAATAAACAAATGAATTGTGTTACTATTTATAGGCATCCTAGAATGACAAAAGAAAGAATCTGAAATAATTTTCCTGCTAACTCAAATTTCAAAACTATGAAAAATAGTCACATTTAAACATCACCTTCGACTTCTTCAAAATAGATCAATAATTATTCGAAACTAACATTTCCTCAGTCTAACGAACTTACTTAGCTTATTATGATTAACTTCCTCATCTTCCTTACAATACGAATATCTTATTATCCTCAATACAATCTATATTTATTCCTCAGCTCAATATTATGAGAATCTCGTTTTGTTGACACTTTATTCATTAGATTCAGTCTGATAATCTTTCCTTCTCAGAGTCGGTCTGATGGAAACCTCATAATGATTTAATTACCATTATGATAGAATTCCAATTACGATGGAACTTCTTCATATTTTATCTAATGAAATTCTCATTACGATAGAATACTCATTATAATGGATTCCATATTACGATGGAATGAGTTAAAGATGATGAGGTTTAAAGAATTTCAATATTATTGAATTGAGTTTCTATGATAATTAAGAATCCATATTAATGGTTAATCCATCATAATGAGGATTCCATCATAATGAGAATTTCATCAGACTAAAATTGAAGAAGTTCCATTGTAATGGGAATTACATCATATTGGGAATTCAATTATTATGAAAATTCCATCAGCCTAAATTTGAGAAGGAAATATGATCAGACTGACTCTGATGAAAAAATTTCTTCGTAACAAGATTTTAATTGGACTGATTTGAGAAAGAATGACTTATCATAATGGGAAGAGGAAGATAGTCAGATCGTAATGAAGGCAAAGAAGTTCGTTGAAATGAGTTATGGAAGTTCTTCAGACTGAAGAAAAGTTAATTTTGATTAAATCTTGATATCTTTTGAAGAAGTAATAGGTGAAGTTTCAATTTAAGTGTTTTTTGAGTTTTGAAATTTGAGTAAGCAAGAAAAGTACTTCTAATTCTCACCTTTGTCATTCCGGGATGCCTGTAAATAGTTTCACAATTACATTATTTTGTGTATATATTTATGTAAGTGAAAAAGTTAGATTGCTATAGAATTCTTTTCATACTTATCATTATGGACTGAGACCTCATTATAAGGTTTTACATTTTAATTTTTTGTTTACTAGAGTGAGGAATATCATACTGATCATTTGAGAATAGTTTGAGAAATGATTTCATCGTAATGAGTCATTCATATTGAGTTGATCACGCTGAGGAAGATCAGCATGAGATTTTAACCATAGCTTGAGAAGTGTAGGTTGAGAATAGAATAATTATATTGAGTATATCATATGGAGAAAATAATACCCAGTAATTAGACTAAGGATGAAAACTAATCTTTTGTGGATCAGTTTGATCAAAGTCATTTTCTTTTATTATGGATCATTTGTTTTATAAGAAAACTTTGTAAAATGATTGGAGTTAGTATAATTTTTCCTATCATGATATATAAGGTGTCTAATGGGAGTTGGCACAAGTTGTATTCAGTTCTTAATTATAGAGAATTTATATATCCCCACAGGAGTCTCCATGGAAAGGATGCAATTTCTCACACAAACGTCGAACCTTGTAAATATCGTGTTCTTTATTTTCGTTCCTACATTTTCACGCATGATTATTTACTAAAATATGATAAGGAAATTAATCTTAAATTGTTTTTGTTGTTAGGTTTTTTAAAGTGTTGAAACTTATAAATGTTACCAACTGATTCCACCCCCTATCAGTTATTATTCTATTATTTTGAACATCAATTCTATATGTTGTAATAAAAGGTGAATTCATACATATATAGGAATCAATCCAAATCACTTAATTAATTATTTTTATAACTTAATTTAATTTAGAAATATTATACCATTTATATCAAAAATCTGAAATGCTAAAAATAATTTGTGGTCTCCCATAATACTCATATCAAATTCATTAGCCATTAAATATTAAAATTTAATAAAAATTCATTATATAGATAAACAAATATAATATAACTTATATAAATGTGGTCAATTAAAATATTATGATAATATTTCATAAAAAATAAATAATAATCACTTTACCCATGAAAAACATTATAGAAAATAAATTTTTAAAACCTCTCATACCAATCTTGTGGCGCTTATTTCAATCCATAAAGAGATTTATAATTTTTAAACACATAATCTAGTTTATTCCTATTTTCAAATTATTATTGATACCTTACAAAGATATTATCCAAAATAATTATATATATATATACACTTTTCACATCATCTTGATAAATATTCAAACCTTAATGTGCTAGATATGATTGAAATGTAAATATTTAAGACCTTTTTCTTAATTGTATAATTGATTAATGAATATGGATTTATTTATAATAATATGTTAATATTCATCATGATTATTTCTCAAAATTAATTTATCACCATTTATTTACTTATCTTTATATGGTGCAACCAACTCCCAAACATTATTCCCTAAAAATATTTTAATATCCTCTTGCATATTCATAACTTAGTTTGGTTTTTTCAAGGATCTTATGACCTAATTCTAATCAAATTGTGAAATATAAGTAGAATATATACAAAAATTTATTATAAAATTCTGTTTTTAACTCCTTAATCAACATTACTGAAATATATTTTAATAGGGTGATCTTTATGAGTCTTTTGTATCCTTTATTGTTCTGATTAAAGATCCCCCTGGAAATGTGCATCATACAACTTATTTTGATCATCTCTAAAATTAAATTATCAGAATTATTATTCAAGATGACTATATTTAATAGACTTCACATTCATATATATTTCATCAAATTTAATATGAACAAATTATTCAATAATACTATTTCTTTTATTATGGACTCGGTAAGAATTATCTGCGCTAAAATGTCCCAAAATCATTAATTCATTAGATATGTCATCAAAATTATAAAAAAATTCTTTGTTATATTTGAAAAAAACTTTACATCCAAAAACTATAGAATATAAAATTTGGGTTTTCCTTCAATTCCATAGTTTATAAGGGGTTTTACTTATAATATATTTTATGGACTTTATTTGAACCATTGTAATCAGTATAAATAGATTCAATGAAAAAAATAATTATGTGAACTATACTCACATAGTATGGTTCCTTCAATTTTTATAAATGTTTGATTTCGTTCTTTCAAAAACATGATTTTTCTAAAGATTCCCATGTACTAAAGAGTTTTTATAAATAACCATTCTTCATATTGAATTTCTCAAATCTCGGATTCTATAATTAACCTCCTATTTCCCTCTGAATAAAAATAACCATATCAGTTTTCTAATTCTAAATTACATTATAATAAGAAGAAAACACCGATAATCTTTCACATCAATGACCAAGAAATTACCCCCAGGTAAACCTATTATAGTTATTCATAATAAAAAATTCACACTTATTTCCTCCAAGGCTAGTAGTCTAAGTAGGACCAAACAAATCAAGATGAACCAATTATAGTGTTCTATCTATGTTTATTTTATTTATCAGACTAAATAGATCCTTAGGTTGTTTTATTTTCATTCTAGAATCACAACAATGATATTTTCAACCTCAAGTTTCAAAAGATTCAATACACTTTCATGTTTTTACAGTTTATAAATCAACCTAAAATTTACATGACCATGCCCCTTATTCTAGAGAATATTATCTATCTATAAAAAATTAAAAGACTTTATTTGTTGATCAATTTTCTCAGCATGTTCAATAAAATACATATTCATTTCACGATTATCATTATATAATATATAATTATTTTTAAAGAGAGGTTTTTATAGTTATAAAATTTTACATTCATTATATCATCATATAATTTATAAATTCTAAACGAGTTATATTGTAATCCATCAACATATAGATTTTATTACTAATATAAAAGTATATATACAAACTTAAACAAATCCTTTCACCGTTACTTTATAAATTTCTCTACAAGTTTTAGTGCCTATGTCAAATCTATTGCAAAAAATGAATTTTAATAGGTATTTTGTCATATTCTTAGATCATCAATTTTACATGTTAAATATATCTTTCTTAAAACATTCAATGTATCTTTCTAGAAAATTCATTTAATAGACAATTTTGGTACCTTTACAGCTGTGGGTTTGATAGAATTAATAAATATATTTTTCATTACCCATACACATTTTAAACAAGTATTTATTGGAATTTGATAAGATAAAGATATAGAAATATATAATTTAGTGTGGCCTAAGGATTATGAAAATACAAGAGAGCATTCATTAGTATACTTTCCCAATATGCTATATCTAAAACACACATCTATTGAGATATTACATATGAAACTTTTCAAAATGAAATTTCAATATATATTTGGATGTTACATATCATAACTAACACAATTATATTTTTGTTCAACATGTTCATTAAAGTAATCTTATCCTAAATTTATCATCCTTAAAAAAATTAACATCCTTTCCTTATAGAATTCAATATCAAACATTAATTTTTCATTTAACTTTAGAATAGCCTCTAAATTTTCATAAATATTATCATTAAATCCATAAATAGTGTTCTCTAGCTTATCATTATCATTATAAAGAACCAATGTTTCCTTAAAATGTTTTTTATTTCTTCCTTTGAGTTACTTAAGAAATTCAAAAATTATTTTATTATTTATTTATAATTTTTCATCTTTTTATTAAAATCATCGATACCAGTTCTATGAAAATCAGACTCAACATTAGGCTCAATATTATAATAAAAACATGAATCATTAAATTCATTCATAAAATCCATGAAACACAAGTTAATTAATTCCTTTTTTATTGAAAATTATTCACATTAATCGAATTCTTCAGCACAATTCCATCCTTTAAAAAATGACATTTTCTCTCCCTTTTCTTAATTTTTTCCTTATTTTTATTTTTAAATCTTGGTTAGTATATCTTGACATGTCTTTTCCCTCTACATTTAAAACATATGTCACCTGATGAATTAAAATTGAGGTTGGAGCTACCTTTCCTATTTTATTCTTGGTCATATCTTCTATAGTCTCCTCTAAATTAGTTTTTGAATCCTTTATTTCATTCCATGTTATATAGGTTTCTTTCACATTTTTATATACTTAATACTTTTAACATATATATGTCATAGAAATCTGAAGAGTCATATTAAATAAAATTTACTTATTGAAAAGATTCATCTTCCTTTTTGGTTATCTCTTATTCAGTAATGCTTTTCAACTCTAATTCATATTACAAAAGTGAAACCATTTATTCATAAAGTGTGTAAAACTAAAATTTGTCACTTTCTTAAATGGAAACCTTCTTCAAATTTTACTTCTTGGGTAGTATTCAGAGAAATCTTTAAACAAAATTAGTATTGTTAATTGATTCTCCAAAATCACCCATCACTTTTAAAATTATTAGGAATCCATTGCATTATTGATTGATTTTTTTTCTCCATTCATAATTTATTGGTAATCATTTAAAATATGACTAGATTAGTTCTTTTTGTTTTTAAAAAATATAATGAGTATGGTGAAAAATTATTCAAATGTTGTGAGTATTTTTTCTTATAGAAAGATATCTAAAAACACTTCTACTAGAAACATAATTTAGAATGTATATTTTTTTTAAAAAATAGGGTTTTTATTAATGAAACACAAGATTCAATCATACAAGAGTCTTAAAAAACAATCATGGTGGATGAGAAAAATAAATACCCAATACATCTGTAATAGAAAACATCTTGCATTACAAGAATAGGCCTTTAATAGATGAAAAAATCGGCACCTTACAAATTGATGACCTGTACACAGGAAGAGTGTTATCCAACAAGTTACCTTCTCTATAAGAGTGTGTAATGTTGGTTCCCTCTTAAATAATCAAAGAACAATCTCACATCAAATATAAGATAGACCGGTGGGAACTTATGGATTCATGAAAAACTCAAAATGACTAAATCATATAATTTAATACATATTGAATTAATACCTTTTTGTTGGAATAAAATGAGATCTTGTGGAAGATATTTATCCTCTACGATCAAAGAAGATCCTTTCTCGAAGTTAAACTCACAAAAAACCACTGAACCCTATTGGATTCGAATAACCCCCCATCCAGTTGCAAAATTATTACATGCAAAGCAATACTAATTCACCTTAATATCATCATGAGGAGGAGTCCATCTTTCCCCTCTCACCTAGTATAGAGAATACTGAATATTTCTGATGTGGAGTTTCTAAATCCACAGTGGAATAATATTTGACATAGGAATTGCTTCATTGATATCATGATCCAAATCATGTAAGTTATTGAAACTTTAGTATAATATATAAAATGATGAGATAGTGACTGCAGGAAGAACCTCATTCTTTTCCCTACCTAGGATACCCCAAACATCCATTACAATGAAAATATTACGTAGACCACCATTTTTGTTCACCAACCTAGAAAACCATAAGATAAGTAGAGTTTTCAAATTCTCTAGCTAGATATGAACATCCATGAGAGTGTAAAAGAAGTTCCACATACCTATCACCCACTCACTTTTATTAAAGAAATGATATATAGACTCTAATTTATGGACGATACAACACATGAATATAGATGCCAGTGTGATATCCCAACATTGGAAAGCATCATCAGAAAAGAGAAAAATCATTCTACTAGTTACCCATAAAATAATATTCATGATTTTATAGTTTAGAGACTATATAACCATATCATCCCTAATAAGAGAATCTATGTATACCTAAGGTAATTTTAAGTATTTACTGTTTTTTTCAATTTGACCCCCCACACCCATACACCGAGATATAGTGTTAGTATATATCTTTTTTATATTGTCTTTAATACCAATAAATGCATCCCAATTTTAACCAATAAAAATTACATCATCTAAAAGGGAAAATAATCAATTGCATTATTGTGGCCTTTTTCTGTTTAGAGATTTATAGAATTAGGAATAACATATACATAACAAGACCCATTTCTTTATCATTAAAATGGAATTTTTCACTAGATGAAGAACTCGTTATACTAAAATAAGTCTTAAATATCTACCAAAAAAGTAACCACATAAGACTTCCTTCTAAACATATCATACACACTATTCTTATTCATAACCTATGGAAATGAAATGTAAAAAGGGTGTGCTCATATTACTGTTAATGGGTATCATATAAGGGAAGCTATTATTGAATAATCATGATATAGAAAATATAGCAGAGTGTGTAATCAATAAATATACAATTTGATGAATAAATTGTGAATAAAATCTATCCCTGGATAATAAAAACATAAATGATCTCATGGAAAATAGTATCTGATTTCTTAATGATGTAATCAAAAATTTCACAAATATAAATCTTAACATTGAAGACTCATGCTAATAAATCATGTATGTTCCAAGTGTGGTAGAAGTGTTTGTAGACGATACATGTCGAACTTTTATTTTTCTCATGATCGATGATTAATATGATATTTACGCAATGATAACTGCCGTAATCAATGAAATTGAATTAAATAAAATAGACAATGGATAAAGTTGGAACCAAGTATAAGATCATTTCATATTATTTATAATTAATGTTATGTAATTAAAGAATTATCTAGGGATAAATTATTTCTTCATTGATGGATCTAACAATGGATGTGCATCGTACCATCATTGCATTATATGAATCAATGATATATTCCCTCTAATTGAGATCCACACATGTTCCGCAAATATCTATAAATTATAGTCAGAAACTTCGAGACCTAGCATGGAAGATCTCATCGCTTGCATCATTCACCATTGATCTCCTTGAGAATTGATTCCAAATGATTATACTCAATATATCTAGAATTGATAGTGGATGGATTATGAAGATAGATCTCATTCTTGAGTGTGCTTTGGGAGATGGAGCTCTCTCGGGATTGAGAGGATTGTCTCTAGTGGTCATTATCCACAAAAAAAATGAATTGGATCTATTAAGAAAATAATATAATTGGGTTTATATATCACTAGGGTTAGAAATAAATAATTTCATAAGTGACCTTTTTATTTATTTAATCCTAGAAAAACCCTATGTCTATAATAATAATATTAATAATATTATTATTTCTGTACATGTTCTAAACTCATGAATTAAAATTAAAAATTATTTAATGAAATAATATACAATATATATTATTTCACACTATACCATTAAACATGGTCCCCCGTTCCTCTATAATATTTATCAAGCCTTGAATAATGACAAATTATTTAATTAAATAAATATCAATGTATTATTCACTAATACATAAATAAATGTTATATTCACTAAATAGGAAAACAAATATTTATTAAATATTCCACTCACATAATATTCTCTCGAATAATTGGGGATGAGATATATGTGATTAACAAAAATAATAATAATAATTAAACCACATGTGGAAATAATATTTATTCAACTTGTTAAATATTAGATAATAACATATTATTTAACTAGGATTCTTGATACACTTAATGTGGGACCTTCTAGGCCTCTTTCTTAGTGGAATTAGATGAACTAGACTAAAGTCCAAGGGTATCATCTAGAAACATGCCAAGGTACTCATAGATAATGATGTTGATTTTGAAAGAACATAATAACTCATATGAATGATTAATGTGTAATATAATCCCTTTATCATGATATATCTAATAAAAAATGTTGTATGTTGGTCCCATCAACCTATATTATTGATGTCCCTTTCTTTGAATATCTAGAAATTGAACTTCCCTTTAGGAAACCATAGACATGAATTTATTTAGGATATATCATTTCCATCAAAGGGACTGAGATATAATCTTTTATTAAAGAACATTAGGGACAAATCCTTTCTCACATTATTCATTAATGAAATATTATTCATGATGCACCCAATGTATCCTACCTCACTGCGAACATATGTCATCATGATTTTCATCAATACAACAAAGTATACAACTTAAAATACCGATTAATAGTAACATTAAAGTCTAAGGATCAATACACACCTCCATAAATAGGAATATCTAATGACATGTATAAATTTGGATTTCCTACTAGCGGTTCTTGTTCTTTTAATATCCTACACTGGATATTACCAATTTCTTAAACCATGAGAATGTGTCTCAAATCGCTATGAGTGTCCACTCCTGATATAAATTACCATTTTTTCATTCAAATGATTTCATCTGGCTATAGAATATATATTTATTAATACTAACATGGCACTTCTGGGTTCTCATCATACCGGGGAACTATTATAACCTTCTGGTGAGACAACCACTCTTAGGATTTTATCACAATCTATGTTATGAATAATACAAATAGTGATGTGATAAAGAGAATATTAACAATAAAAAATGAATATAGGTTATCATCAAGTACGCAGAAGTTGGTTCTAAGGCACAAACTCTAATAGAGTGCTACCTGAACTAGATCCTGCTGTTGACAACCTTCAGTCAATTAGATCTCACATGATACTCATGCTTCTACTAATATATTCATTTAGTTAAGGTTTACACTACATTATATTGTTTGGGAAATATAATTATTAAAAATTCACCCCTTTAAGAAAAATACATCAATATGTGATACTTTGAGAGTATGTTCTTTGTCGGTTGGCATGACATTGTCGCTTTTACAAGATACACCACTATGGTATTATCATAGTACACTGTGATAGGTTCCCTATATCTTGGTAAAACATCAAGCTCCTAAAAAAAGTTCTATATTAAAATTGATTCCTTGTCTACATCCAAAGACACTATATACTCGGAATATTTTATAGAATCAAAGACAACTGACTACTTTGAACTCTCCCATCTCACTGCTCCTCCATCAAGACAATAAACATATCCTGAATATGAATTCAGATCATCTATACTTTTGAAAAATAGCATCAGTATAACCCCTGATGACCAACTCCTAATCTCGTATATACACCAGTAACATATCCTTAGTTCTTCTCAGATACTTAAGGATAACCTTAACATCAGACCAATGTTGTTTTTCTGGATCTGCTTGATATTTATGTACCATGCTCAGGGCATAAGAAACATCAAGTATAATACATAACATGGAATATATGATTGATCCTATCACTGAATTGTATGAGATATTACTTGTTAATTCTTTCTCTTATTGTGTATGAGAAGACATTTTCTTAAAAAGATATGTACAATGTGACACTAGAACCATTCCCCTCATGGATTTTTCTATACTAAATATCTTTAGTATCTGGTCAATGTATGTATTTTGACATAGTCCAAGAATCCTCTTGGATCTATCAAAAAAATCTTTATCCCTAGAATATTATCTTATTCACCTAAATTAATCATGGGGAGACACATGTTTAACTAGTATTTAATAGACTTTAAGTCAGGTATTTCATTTACAATTGGTAATATGTCATCAATATATACTGCTAGGATAACAATTTAATTTCCAATAAACCTCTTGTAAACACATGGATCATATTCATTTTTTATGAAACAAAATTCTTTTATAGTATGACTCAATCCATTAATGGTTCTCAACAAGTTGCAAATATTTTTGGAATCACCTGGATTCACATACCCTTCAAGTTTTTTCATGTAGACAACTTCATTAAGGTTCTCATTAAGGAAAGTAGTTTTGACATCCATCTACCAAATATCATAGTATTTGTAAGCTTCTATATCAAGTATAATTTTGATGGATTTGAACATGGAAATTAAGGAAAAGGTTTAATCAAATTCAATGCCTAAACTTTGTTTAAAATTGTTAGCCACTAGCCTTACTTTATAGTTATTTAATTTTAATTCCATGTCTAGTTATCTCTTGAATACCCATTTAGACCCAACAAGCTTTACATCGACTTGCACATTGACCAGAACCTAGAATTAGTTCTAATACATGGAAATCATTTTAGAATTCATGTATTCTTTCTATATTTCATCTTAAAATCTCTCTAATACTACTTTATAGGAGATAGGTTCGTCATTTTCAACCAATAATTAGTAACCATCCTTGGGGACTATAACACCCTATCTCTTTGGTTCTCTTAACTCCTTTTCTATTACAAAATACTTGTGTTTCTAAAACTACTTATTTTATGGGGACCTATGGAATTTATTCATGTATTAACTCTTTTTTATGTTGAGCATCAACTTCATCGAAGTCAATGTTTCTCCCACTTTCCTTTTTGAGGATGTGATCCCATTCATTAAAGATGAATTGTCTGGAGACAATTAATTTCTTTTCTAAGGGGTTGTATAGGTAGTATCCCTTTGTTTCTTTCGTATACCCTATAATGATACACTTTTTTCCCTAGGGTGATAGTTTTTTGACATAAAAGGGAATAACAAATGCCTTGAAACCCCATACATGTGTATGAGATAAAAAAAAGTTTCTTTCCACTCCATAACTCAAAGGTAAATCTATTTTTTCTTTAGTGTGTATTCCGCATTTTGTAATTCATATACCCGAAAAGAATAATGAATGATCTACATAACTCATAATCAATGTTACCATGTCTAACGATGTTTGTTTCATACTTTCACAGACACCATTATGTTGTGGTGTATAAGGTGGAGTGAGTTAAGATAACATCCAAAACTCCCATAGAAGGTTGATAAACTCTTGGATAAGATATTCACCACCTCGATCTAATCAAAAATTCTTTATTTTATTTAGAAGTTAATTATCTACTTCATTCTAGACATATTTGAATTTCTCAAAGGATTAGAACTTATACCTCATCAAGTAGACATACCCATATCTACACAAGTCATCAGTAAATGGTATGAATTAAGAATACTCACCTATGTCTTCTTCTGGAAAATGGTCTACACACATCAGAGTGTACCAGTCCTAAAATATCTTTGGCTCTTTCACCCTATCCAAAAAATGGTGGTTTTGTAATTTTTCCTTGTAAAACATCAAATCAAATTTCATGTGGTTTTAGCATAGAAGATTCTAAATAACCATCTTGACATAGCTTTTTCAAAATCATCTCATTAACATAACCAATAAGATGATTTCATAGTGTGTTGTTATATTATTCATGTCAACATGATTTGTTTTCTATTGACAACACATCATTTTCATTAATTAATACATAAAAACCATTATATAAATGTTCCACACCATAACATGTGTATTCTTTATAAAAGAAACAATATTTATTTCCAAACATGAAAATAAAACCATCTTCATCTTGGAATGATACAAAAATTATGCCCTTGGTAGAATTTGACACATAATAAAAATCCTTTAAAACCAATATCATTCCTGTTGGGAATTAAAGGTGGTAGTCACCAATGTCTGGAGAAGATAACCTCACAACATTGGCATATTGCAGTCCACATATCCTCTAAAAATCATTCGGATTATACTTGGTTCCTGTATTTGGATATAGATGTGAGCAACACACGATGTATCTAATACCCAATGTGTATATATTGAAATATTATAGTCGATAACAAACACACATTTAACCTCCCATTTTTTCTGGGTGTAGTTCTACTTCAAGTGGCCTTTCTATCCATATGAAAAACATACTGCCTCCACTTCCTTACCCTATATTTAGATCTTCCACTCCATGTAAGGACAGTGCTCGGGAGATTTACATTTGTTAAGAGTCTTTGGCCCCTTTTCATTATTCTCCACTTTCTTATTCACCATAAGGACTATGAGTTTTTTCATGCCCCATATCCTTATCCACTTGGAGAATCATAATGACAATTTTTTAAATACTCTTCTGATTATTTATCCTATTATAATTATTAATAAAACATGATATGGTCATGGGTAGTGATAAAGGAATGAGATTTTTGTGAAACTCGTCTAGGAATTTAATCTGTAAGAAGCATAAGTATTCAATGTATCCAACAATATTTACAACATGAGGCCCATCTGACACCGAATCTCCAAAATTAGTTGTAAATAGAGCATTGGAGATATACCTAGCCTCATTACCAGACAAATTAAGATTAGGTTCTTCCATCAAATATAATATTCTTTCATTGTATAGGATAACACATAAGTTCCTTTTCCATTCATTGAAATTTCTACTGGTGAGAAGGTTATCCTTCTCAAGTATGGATCGTATTGTTATGTTTGAAGTCATTTTTAGTTGTTGTCTTTATAAATAATATGAGAAGATTTTTATTACTTTATATGATAAAATTTAGAAGAAAATAAATATTATATTTATTATTCTTCCATTATTTAATCGAAACCCAATAGCCCTTACAATTGGATTTTGAATTTTTTTTTTTTGGACAGTCTAGTGTCAAGGATCCATATTCCCATTCTAATTACCTAAACATTGGTTGGTTAAGAAATTATAAGGGTTTTAGGTAAGAATTACATATTCCAACTGCATTAACACGTATTTAATTGATCTATTGAGTGGACTCCCTAATCTTGAAATCCATAAGTTGGACTTCCATAACCTCTGCCTCTCAGTTACACAAAGTCATAATTTGTGACTCAACCCTTGATGTGAACTGAGGTAATTTGACCAAAAAGTTCAAGTCAGAATTCCCTGATAAATGAAAGAACCCCGACAATGTTTGGTCAAACACTTTGAACTATGGTTTAATTTAAAATGGTGTAGTGGAAGACTATACTGACATAATATATATAATTTAGGTATTTAATCTCATATGTATAAATTTCAAAATTTTATATGTATTACAATCTTGTTAATATTAACTGTATCTACATAAGTGAATAACCATGTATTGGATAATATTTATGCATAATGAAATTTATTTTAGTTCTATCTTTCATTCTTGTTAATTCATTAATACATGTGATCACGAAAAAACATCCATAATGTAATAACCATGAAACTCACAAGAGATAAAATAATAAATTAGTATGATAATGATATTTTATTGATGGGTATTTTATGTATTGGATGATAAACTAACCTTCGGCCTAGGGGGAAACACCTTTAACCATTAATGGTTCAAGTTGTAGCTTTACAACTATCTACATATGTATCAATCTTGGAATGGTTTCATCTTAGATCCAAACTTGAACCACCTCCAATAGCTTGAGGGATCCATCCATTATATATTATTCTACTCACATACATGTGAGGGTAACTATGGGTTTAGATAAAAGAAACCATGGGAAAATAGGCCCTTATATAATGATAGGAGAGATGGCACGCAGATCATCGATTTAGTTTAATAATAAATTAGAAGAAACAAATAACATACAATGGTCTGGTCTAGGCTCATGATCATCCACATGCATGCAACGAATTATTCCTTTAATAAAATTAGCATTGAATTCTAATAATTCTTATTTAAGAAGAATAATGCTTGAAAAAATTAATTATATTATTTAATTAATCAATTATTTTATATTAATTCTCATCCAAATTTCCTTCTCATACATCATAATTTTAATGAAATTAAATAAATTTATTTAAAATTAACTACATATATAAATATTCCTTGGAGGAAGCACAATGAGTACCTGTATGAACTACACAATATATATTATACTCGTATACCTTTCACTCTTATGACATGTGGAATACTGTACTTATCATTTAATATCATGACGTGTACTATAAAATTAGTGATCATGTGGTTTACATGTTTTTTATTTTTACATAGAGTGAAATTCTTCAATGCATGTAGAGTAATAATTGTAATAAAACTTATACATGAAATATAGATCTGAAAATTATACAAAAAATAATTATATATATATATATTAAAACCCATCACATGGATTTCCCTAAAAATTTAATGACCACACACAAGAACATGTTGATAAGGTTTTAACTGTAAAATAAGTTAATTTTAATTCTATATAATTTGGTAAAAGTAAATGGTGTGTACATTTAATATGCATGGCATGTATTATTCTCACAATCTATCCACAAAAAATTCATAAGGACTCAGCATGTAATTGTTCCATGAAATTTTTTGGAGTACATGGTGTGTACATGGGAAACATAGTGTGCGGTCTTCAAGTTATATGACCACTAGTCATATAGCTCGTGTAAGGGGATTCACAACCCATCTGTGACTATAGGACTACACGTCATAAATGGAAGTTACTTGGTATGTTCTCTGGATGAACATGTGCTAGGTTCTCCCAATCAACAAGCGGTGAATAATTAAATTCACCACATGTAAAAAATGCACACACCTTTAATTAATTGTGAATAAATTCAGGGTGCATTAAACACTTATACAATGTGTGTACCTTCAGGATACATGCCATGTACTCTTGTGTTATCCGTCCAGAATCATTAGCTCTTCCGGATGAGTTCCTCAAATTTTTATCATTCATAAATAAATAGATTTTGTTATATTAATGAGAAATTAAGCAGAAGTAGAATATCCTAAAATTTGGATTAAATAATGATTAAACATGAATTTAAAGCTAATGAAAAATGTGTATCAAATCAATGAACTTAAAATAATTATAAATAATTATGTGAACATCCCTCTGATACTAATTGTAGTTTCTTGGACTAATATAAGTATTTATGGATGGTACAAGCCCAAATGTTATTTTTATTATTATCGATGATTAATCCAAGATTTACACAATGATAAATGTCATGATCAAAAGATTTAAATAAACGAAAATAGATAATTGAGAAACATCTGAACTAATTGTAGGATCAGTGCATATTATTTATAAATAATTTTAATAAATTAAGAATTACCTTGTGATGAATTATTCCTTTATTTATGGATATAACAATGGATATATGTTGTACCATCATTTCATTATAGGAATCAAGTATATATTCCCTCTAGTGGCGATCCAAACATGTTCAAAAAATCTCTAAACACCACCGTAGGAAACTCTAGGTCCTAGAATGATAGATCTGATCCCTTTCATCATTAGTCTTTGATTATATCGATAATAACTTCCAAATTATTATCCTTTATCACTCTATACTTGAGAGTGGATAGTAGAGTAAGGTCTCTCTCTGTTCTTGACAATATTCTGGGAGAGGGAGTTGTCTTGGTCTTGAGAGAATTTTCTTCAGAAGTCATTTTTCACAACATAAAATTAACTGTATCTCTTGTGAAAATAATATAATTGGGTTTATATAATTCAAGGATTAGAAATAAATAATTGTATAAGTTACCTTTCTTAATTATTTAACACTTTTGGAACCCCATGTCTATAGTAATAATAATAATAATAATACTTCTTGACATGTAGTAAACTAGAAAATTAAAATTAAATATTATTTAATCAAATAATATTCAATATATATTATTTCTCACTGGACCTTTAAACTCGGTCCTTAATTCCTCCATAATATTTATTGGGCCTTGAATAATGAATATTTATTTAATTAAATAAATATCACTATATTATTCGCCACTAAATAAATAAATACTATATTCACTAAATAGAAAAAAAAATTATAAAATATTCTCCTCACATAATATTCTCTTGAATAACTAGTGACGGGATATATACAAACAAGAAAACATGAATAATTATTAAACCACATGAGAGAATAATATTTATTCAAAATGTTAATTATGGAATAATAATATATTATTTAATTGAATTTTTTGATACACTTAGTGTGTGACCCTCAAGGCCTCTTTCTCAATGGCATTAGGCGAAGCAACATAAAGTCCAAGGTTAGAATCTTGCAACACGCTAAATCACACATAGAGAAATAATTTAATTCTATAATGACATAATACCTCATACTAAATCTTACTATGTAATATAATCCCTTTATCATGATATATCTAATCAATAAGGTTATATGACGGTGCTATAAACCTATGGGCTCGATGCCTCTTTATTTGACTTTCCGAAAAACATACTTTCTTATAAAATAACATGGATATATATTTATTTGGGTTATATCATTTCTATAAAAGGGAATGAGATATAAACTTTTATTAAATAATTAATTGGAAAAATAATTTCTTGAATTATTCTTTAATGAAATATTACTCACGACCAACCTAGCATATCTTACCTCACCGCGAGAATGCATCATCGCGATTTTTTTCAGTACATCAAAGTACGCAACTTATAATAATCATTAAAAATAATCTTAAAGTATAAGGATCAATGCACAAATTAATATATAGGAACATATAATGGCACATATAAAAGTTTATTTTCAACTAGTGGGTCTTGTTCTCATAATATCATACAATGGATAATACTAAGATCATACACCATGAGAAGGTCCCTCAAAGTCCTATGAGTCTCTACCAATGATAGCCTATATCATTTTAGTCCCTAAAATGATTTCAATCAGTTATAAGACATATATTTATGTATGCTGACGTGGCACTTATGATTTCCCATCACAGTGGGGAATCTCTCTAAACTTTCAGTAGAACAACTTCTCTTAGGAAATTATCACATATTATATTACGTAGAAGAATAATCATGATATGATAAGGAGTTATTATTATTCAAAATAATGAATACACAATATCATAAACTACACAAAAGTTTTTTCTAGGGAAACAACTCCAAAAAATCGTACATAAGTTGGTATGGAATATTCCAAATAACCAGGCTAGTTTATCTTAAGAGAAAAACTGATGCATTTAGAGTATGTGTAATTAAATGTCCTAACTGTCACGTAATATGTCCAACAAAACTATCAGATATGAAAATGGCCAAAACAATACATATCGAAAACCATATGAAACTAAAATTGGTATAAAATGAAAATCCTATAGAACTGAAATTGGTATTCAATGAAATTAAGTAAATATCTAGGTAAATAACCATCATAACATTAAAAACATATGGAACTGAAATTGGTATCCAATGAAATTATGTAAATATATGGGTAAATACCCATCATAACTTAAAATATATATGGAACTGAAATTGGTATCCAATGAAATTAAGGAAATCTCTTGGTAAATACCCTTAAATCAAGATAATTAATTATGGGGTATTCACACTTCATAAAATAATTAGTATGAAATATAGTTAGTAATCTCAAAATCAGTATATATATGGATATCTAGGTGAACACCCTTTAAATAGAACAAGAATACAAGGGTATTAATAATGGAAAGGCATTGGAAGAAAAATTATGTTTATGTAAACCTGATTATAAAGAAAGATAAAGGTACTTTTGGATTTATTTTTCATTGGATATTCTATTTACACTACGCCACATGTACATAGGAACATGGAAATAAATAAAAATATATAAATTCATGTGAGATTTATAGATAACTTGTTTACAAGAATGTTAATGGTATTAAATAACCCTTATGAAAAATTAAGATATGAATTTTAAAGCAGTAATTTGGAAAAATAGGCCATTAAATAATCATAAATAGTGGTATCATAATAAAGGAATGTTTTAAAAGAATTAGAGGTGAAAATATAAGTGAAACATTAAAAATAAATTTTCTTAAAACATTTATAACAGTGGAGTTAAAAATAATTTCTAAAACTCTTTTAATGAGACACCAATAATAATTTTAAAACATTATCTAGATAAGAATTTTCAATCATAAAATCTTCAAAATAAAATATGATTATGGAGTGAAAGATAGAAATATATATAAGTGAAACAAAATCTTTTTTCCTAAATTTTAGGAAAATAATATCCCTTTATTTTAGTAACATTTTAGAAAATATAAAAAATCCCAAAACAATGGTAATATGTTTCACATTAAAAGACCTTCAAAACATTGAAATAAGGTTAAATAAAGAATATATTTCATTATATAGAATCTTTTTTCCTATCGTATATGTCAAAAAACATTTCTTTCACACTTTTAGTAAGAAAATTAAAACGTTAATCATAAGAAAAAACATTTGAAAATATTTCAAATAGTAATTTGTATGGAAAGTCAATGGTATTAGAAAATACCTTCTTTAATAATTGAATTATTGAAATAAACTTCCATAAAATAATTTGAATAATAGGGACATAGAAGAGAAATATTCATGACCAAAAGAAAAGAAATAAGGTCAGGTTTTCTTATAAGAAACCTTTCAGTTTATTTTATAACCAAAGAGAATAAAAATGAAATGATGTTTTGAAAAACAAAATAGAAGTATAAAAATCTACATGGGTTTCAAGACTGAGATTATATAATTTTACCAAAAGAGTCTTAAACATAAACAATCTCGATTAAATGTGGGATTGTAAAATCAACCATTTTGGCCTTAGTAACTCTTGTATCTATACCCCTTGAAAGAGGAAACTTGAAAACAACCATAAATAACATGAAAAAATATTTATTCATGGTATATTATGTAATATGGGAGATAAATACACTATATATATGAAAAAAGGTTCATAACATAAAATACATCTCAACAAATTAGATTTCAGACAAAGAAACCTTACATTGGATTATCCCTTTTCCATAATTGTTACATGTCCTTGAATAATAAAATTAAATTTGTTAAATACATTATTAAGAACCCTTTCCATCTATTTTTTATTTTTAAGGTTAAATTATCATCATATGTCATTCATTTACTGTATTTATTTTACTAACATAGACTACTCCAGGTTGTTCGGTAAATTTTTCCAAAATCTCTTTTTTATATTGAACATGGTTAAATGTGTTATAAAATAGTTACATTTTCATTATAATTTTAGATAAATATTTTAGACTTTTTTAGTAGACTTTTTTTTAAAGTTCAACAGGTTTACAGATAATAAATTCAAATTTGGAAAATTATCCTAGTACGCTCATCTTTGCGGTTAAAATTACATTAACCATTTATTGTTAATATCATTAATAAAATGAATAATTTATACTTATAGAATCATAATAATTTCATAAATATATTATTTTGACATTAAATAGTCTTTTATAACTAGACATGTATGGTGCTGATAGAAAATAAAATTCATCATTCATAGAGGCGGTAGTCCACACGTACGCATGAGTGATATTTTCATTTTCTAGTGAATGGGTGGGGTTGAAGTTAAATAATGAATTATATTTATCGAATCATAATTATATATAAAAAATATAATTTTTAGTTATTAAATCCATCTTATATAACTAGCTATGTGAGGCAGTGATGAAAAAATAAACACATCGTTCAGAGAGGCGATAATTTGCACATATGCATGAGCAGTTTTTTCATTCCTACAATGATAGAATGGAGGTAAAAACGGTTTTTAAATTAGTATAATAACTTTTAAATATACAAATTATAATAATTTCATTGTAATATAATGGTTAAAATGGATTTTTAAATGGTTTTAGAAGGAGGAAACTCAAAAGTACTTAGTGAAAACATTTAACTCTTCCTTGGATCTCCTCCATTGGTGTACACCTTATTCCTTATTGGATTTTTATTTTCATTAGACCAGGACATATAAAAAATGGTAATGATTGTTGGAAGGGCATTCAGGGATAGATTGGTTGATTTAAGTTTCTCAATTAGTGTGCGGAAGCGAGGATAGAAGGGTTCCTTCTATATGTGAGGGCTGAAACTTTTGTAAATACACATAAATTTTTAAATATAATAATTTAATTTTCAGGGTACATGGATCCAAATCATTTGAATTTGAAAAATAGGATATGTTAATGTTAAAATCTTCTCAACCAATAAAATTTATACTTTTTAGAGAAATTTTAGGCTTTATTTCCCTCACTTAAATCCCCTTTAAACCCTTTTAACCTTCACCATGATGACTAAATTTTTACCAATTAACTTATTTTTATGACTAAAATATAAATTGGGATCATTACCAAATTTTAAAATATAGATAAAAAATTTGAAAACAGTTTTACAAGAATAATTTTTTAGAGGTGGTAAAAAATAATTATAATATAAATACAAAAAATGAAAAAAAATAGTTTTTTTTAAAGGTTGTAACCATAAAATGAATTTACACCAAAATTGTGTATAGAATTGATCATTGTGACATTTATTTGTAAATTATTATACCAAGTAAAATTATTTTACATTAAAAAAAATAAAAAAAATGAATTTAAACTTATAAATATTTAATTTATTAAATGGGGACGAATTTTTTTAGACTAAAACATTAATTCGCTTTAAAAATGTCAAACACAGTTTTTATAAATTCAAAATATTGTTTTAATGTGTCTATTAAATCACTAAATAGATTTTTTGGGTAGTAATAAGTGTTTAATAAACTTTTAATTCATTTCTATATCATGATGATGTCACAAAAGTGACAGTTTTTGTAAAAACGATACTTTTCCCCATTCACAAAAAATATAAATATTTTTATAATAATATAAAAAATCCAACCTAATATATTTTTTATATCCTAAATCCAAAAATGTGGTTTATTTCATAAAATTTAAATTCTAAAATTTTTAAATTTATCTTTATATGAAAAACAAAAAATAAAAAGAGAAACCAACTTTTAAAGAAAATTACCCTCTTAAAACTTTAAGTGTTCATAATAATATTTTATCTTGATTTCTAATTATTAAAGTGTTAATATATTATTCTGTAAAATTGAAACATTAGATATTATTAGAATCATATTTTTGAAAGTGATCAATTAAGATAAAATTCACAACACATTAAATATATTACTTCAAAAATTATCTCTTTTTAACATTAAATGATCTTAATCATATCGTATTTATTATTCATCCTCTAATAATTAAATTTACTATTTTTTTTGTGTTAGAACATGTAAAATTCTTCCACAAATTTTATAATAATATACACATTTTTATAATAAATCATTTTAATTAATTATTATCATTTTTATTCTCTTGAGGTTTTACACTTATTGTAGTTTCCTTAGTAATTTTTTACATCATACTATGATAATTTATTAATGTTTATCTTACATTGTATTACTTTATCTTAATAATTACAACATGGTTTATTTTAGTTCAATTTTGTATATATCAGAAGCTATCAAGTATCGTATTTATTGAAAAGAAAATATATACTAAAATATCAGGGGTGATATGTTCTACCCCAATAAATAAATTTCATCCTTAAAATTTCAATTTGTAATTATCAAAACACAGGTGATGTGATATTATTTTATAAAATATTTCCACATATTTTTCTGATAAATTAATTTGGTTCTTAATGTTGAAAATTTGTTTTTCTGGGAAAATTAAATAATATTTTTAAATATGTGATGTTTTTATAATCTTTTGATGATTTTAATAAAAATGGGTGATTTTGGTCCTCCAATTGATTAAGGGTTATTTAATTCAATTTAAATAATTTTAATAACAATCATTTCTGTAATTTTTTAGTGAAACGTTATTTTGTGAGTGATTTTGATGGTTTTCGAATTTCTAGAAATTAATTATTTTATAATTCTATATCTTTAATATCAATCTTTTTTTGGATTTCATTGATCATACTATGTTTGATGTGTGTTTATCGAATTGAAATTTATTTGTTACTAATGTTTAAATTTTGGGTGTTGGTTTTTGTGTAAAAAACAGATATCTAACATTTCATGTAGTCAGTAAACCAAACCCCAAAACGCATACCAACTGATCATGTCATGTGGTCATTAATGTGACTGGATGCAGGAAACATAGAAATGAAAAGAAATACTATATGTATGAAATCCGAGCCAATGTAGGAAGAAAATACCAAGATTTTACATGTTTAATTTAAACCTACATTGCATGAGAATTTGATGATGGTTCTAACTTACCTTGAAGAAGTTTGCATAAATAAATTTGACAAATAAGGGAATATATCATGAACAAAACCATTCAACCAAATAGCACAACACCCAATCTTTCAGGGGAGAACCGCAAGATACTTTGGATATCTTTCGTGTCTAATACGTTCAACCCACCATGATCAAGCTACCATTATACCTATCAAACTACCATCCTCAACCTTCTGTGTCCATGAAATGAGAATTGGAAATGTAGATCTAATCATATGTACCAGGGAGTCACTATTTAAATAAATTTATATAGGAGTTCTGATGCTGAGCTGGACCATTGAAGAGGATGATGTCGAATTGAATGATTATGTGCTTCGTTCAAGCCACAGAAGATGAAACTGAAAGTTGAGACATAATGAAAACTCAAACCAAAGGGGATAATGAAATTGTTTTGATATAAATTAGTCTAAGATTCATCCATATTTTAGGGAAAATTTGACCTAATTTAAAAAATACCTACTACTGAGTTCAACCAAGGTTGAAGATTGATCATAGAATTCATGTTGACTCCACCACATACCATTAATGAATGATAGTTAAAACCAATGAGGAAATTTAAGTGTAGATATTTGTTAGCTCACTTAGTAAAATGAATTAAATTAGTCAAGTCAACTAAGATCTATATTTGAGCCTCATAATCTATTTTGATGATTGATCATCATGTCGGTGATCATCCGAGAAGCACTCAAAGTATTACACTAAGAACACTGGTTTTTATCGCCACTGAGATTAATGAATATGAGGAACCAACAGTTGAACAAAGAATATTTGGATGACATAGATGGAAGTAGGCTACACATAAAATGATTGAGATGAATAATTAAATATTGATATTTGTTTATGCAAGTATCATTTATGTTGGAGGTGTAGAGACATACGGATCCTAATGTACCTTATTTTACCGGTTGCAACAATGAAGAATATCACACACTAGGTGTTTGATGAATGGCCACAACAGGATGAACAAGGGAGATACAAACTTGTACTGTGGTCAGAACTGGGAGTCAAGCATCGATGAACCTAGTTCAAACAATTCCATCCATGGTCAATTATCTTCTGACCAGTTGAGATTATGTCAAACATTATTTGTAGGTATAAAATTAAAAATAAAAAGGGGATTTTGTTGTATCTAAATTCCTAAGTTACAGAGTATGTGCACCAAATATTTAGTCAAATGACTATGTGTATTTGTTGAAGATGACGTCAAACAAAACTGGGTCTACACAAACTATAGTGTGTTGTGTAGTGTTCATTTATTCTCATTGGATAAAGAATAGCTCACAATGTAGGAAGATGAATTTCCCAAATATGATGATGAATCCTCGATAACTACAATGGTCATCAAGGAATAATTTGTACAATATTTTATAAATAAAGATGAATAGGGTTTTTAAGATCCATACTTGTCGAGTTGTGATTATATCATTAAACAGGGGGATCAGGCATGTTCTATATGAGTTTATCCATGGGGTGCTAGTACAGGAATTAGATTAGTAGTATGTACTGGTTATTGTTTGTGGAACGTGATGAATTTATAGATATAGTGATGAATTAAAATGAAGTGAAAGGTGAAATCGTAATTCAAATACACAAGCCCTAATTTTTATTTGGAAAACCCAAAATTATTGAACTTCAAGCTGGGTGATGCACTAGAAGATTTTGGATAATGCCCAGACTACATAAGAAAATCGAATAAAATGTGAGAAGTATTCTCACATGCAAGAAGAGTGATTTTTAAGGGACATTCACTTGAGTTATGCAAGGAAGAATATCTATAGTGGTACGCTCACCACGTTGAGGCCATTCAGACAAGGACCAAGGCTGCATTCTTTAGTGCTGGCCACAAGAAAAGGATTGAAACACAATTTAGTAAGAATATTATAGATATTGGGGGAATAAGAGACTCACAAAACCTTCTACTAGACACTAATAACCATCTCATGATCATACACCATTGATCATCTCCGAACCATTGAACATTATCTTCCAGGAGGTACATGACGGAGAGTGGACTTGGACCAGAGGCTAGGGCACACTATGTGCTATAGTCAGAGGAGTTTGAGCTAGAGGAGGAGGTTTATATAATTAAAGGATCTTATTCTACATTTTCATATATCCTTTTTCACTATATTTAGAATTTTTTTAATTTAAGATTATTATTGATTCTGATTTTTTCAAACGCAACAAAGTAGATTAGTGTAGTCAAATTGGATGGGTTGATAAATGTTTATTGATATTGTATAGTTATAATATTAGGATCATGTGGATAATTATAGGGTTATCAATTTATCTTCCTTGGGAGAATATTTTCACTATACTTAAAGTACCAATAGTAGAAGTGTAGAGTTATCTTTTCCTTAGTGACTACAAAGTAGAATTTAGAAATAGTTGTGGTCTTCTCTTCTATAGAAGGAATCATCTCCTTCTTAAGTTCAGATATATTTAAATGTTCTCAAGAGAGATATTTGATGAGTTTTATTTATCTAATGATAGTTTGATATTACAGACCTTTACAAACATCTTTAGAACTCTTTAATTAATTCCATACAAAAGAATTATTCATATTTTTAAATTCTATCAAGTTAAACTCCCCTTCATAAATAAACTTTTTGGATTCTTATCTTTGGTTATCCCTACACACTTCACTTTCACCACCACTTACACCATCAATGTTCTAATTTTTTTCTAGTTTTTATTTGTTTTGAGCTGCACAACTTTTTCTTCTTGGTGGTTTGAACTTTTATTCCACAATACTAGTAGTAAGTAGGTCTAAAAATATAAAATTTGAGGCCACACTATTGATTATGGTTCATCAAACTTTTAACACCTATTCTTTTGAGGGCATGTGCTACCAATTCAAAAAAAACCAATCAATCTAAAATAAATTAATAAAAAACATCAAAATATGAAAATCTGTTTTTATCACTATTTCTTGTTCAAAAAATATTGTTTGAAAACTACTTTGCATAAACTCTAGGGATATGAATATAAAACAAAACATATTCATACTACAAAATGAGAAACAATTTACTTCCCTTAAAAATAAATCCAAAATAAAAAATATGGAAAATATGGAAGTTAAAGGATCTGAAAATGAAAACCCAAATTTTTATCCCCCATATTTATGTGTCTAGCTATACTTATTGTATAAGTATCATTACTAGGTCAAGGAAATCTAAAATTAAATAACCTCACCTCTCTATGATGGTTTTATTCATTGATAATCCAATATAATATTCTCTTGAATTCATTAGACAATCATATTTATATGAAATAATTAACTCAATGTGGGTTGAGTGAAGTGGATCTATGGTTGAGGTTGTTCCCATTCTTTCCCATGGAAATTTATAGGATTTTCTAAGAATTTGGAGGAGTATATATTGAGCACATAGGACTAACTATTCAATTTATTTGTTTAAAAATTATATCCTAGAAACACTACTATTGATTTGAGGCATAATATTACTAGGTTTTTATAATATGTGGGATATCCCCTTCATTATACATGGAATAGATTTACAAATTTACTCAAAATCACCAAAATTTTCCCCATATTCTTATAGAAACTGTTTACAATAATATTACACAATACCATCAAAATTTGGGTGACCAATATTGTGGTGGTAATTTTTTATATTTGACTGTTGATGTTGTAAAAAAACTCTTTGAAAAATATTTCTGAAATGTCCTATAACAAATCCACTAGGAATAGAGAGATTAGTATGAATGAAACAAACCCTCATGATGCTTCGTTTTTCAATGAAAAGTCATATATAGAGTAGTGTGATTACTATGAGATGTTCGGACAAACTCAGAACTATTTTTCTATTTTAGATTTTCCAACCCATCTAAATGAGATTTCTTAGTTTTTGGGAAATAGGGTTATAAAAAAGGATGTAATGACCCATTTTTAAACTAACGAAACAATTGATATATAAATAAGTCCAACCTATCTTGGATAGATCAATTGGTGATCAAAAAACATATTATTACCCTAGGATATTCAAATTAGATGAGAAATTACTTTTCAATTAGGGATGGGCCTTCATTTTATAAATATTATTTAGTGGAAATTATTATGAAACTAATCACAAGGATAGAATCCAAATAAACTACCATTAAAAATATGTAAACTAAAATTGGGTAATTGGTTAGGGATCTAAATTCCGGACAAAAAGGGAAGATTCCAAGTACACTAGTTGTAAACTCAAAATAGAATGTGATGGCTATCACCAATAGAGTCGATTCAAAAATCAATAACTTGTTAGGGTAAATCCTACTAAATATGAAATTTAGGATTTAACTAAACCTAAAAATCAATGTATTGAAAAATAAAAACCAAAATATTCATCAACAAGGTATAACCAAAACAAAATGATGATCTTGCGCATTAGAAATCTAAATAAAAAAGAAAAATAAGTGGGAACAAATAAAAAAATCAAGAAAGAAGAATGAATAAAGGAGACGGTGAGAAATCAACCTTTTTTTGAAACATTATATCCCTATAATTCCGTTTCCTAAAATATTATAAAATAATTATGAGACTGACTACTTGAATTTTATAAAAATAATTAGAACCTTCGGTATCAACATGACATTTTTGGAAGCCTTATATGAGATTCCACCATATTTCAAACCCAAAATAGGTTTCTAGGTAATAATATAGATCAGAATGAAATGGAAACCATCATTATTATTAAGGAATATAGTTTTTCCATTTAATGAAAATTCCTCCAAAACTAAAAGTCCAATGAATTTTTATTATTCAATGTAGAATACTAGGAAGTGTTGAACTAGAATTTCTTTCTGATTTGGGTTCAAGTATCAATTTCATTCCCTATCTATTATTTCAAAAACTGGATTAAAGGGTCTTGAAAAAAAGTTCTACATCTCTTAAATTAGATGATAGGTCAAATAAATATACCATAGGAAGGGAAAATGAAATGTTAGTCAATGTAGGAAAAATTATATTTCACACTGAGTTTCTAGTGCTTTACATAAAGTGTGGTAAAAATGTTTCAATTATTTTAGGGGGACCATTATTATATATTGGTGGTTCTATAATTGATATTTATAAGGAAAAACATAAGGTAAAACATAACCTTCATGATATGGACAATTAGATGTAATTCCTATTTTTGAGAAACCCAAATTTGAGCTCATCTGTAAACAGATTGATGTTATTGAATAAGTTTTTAAATAAGATTTTAGGAAGAATTTACATCTGCCTTACCCTGTAGTTTTAAGTCATATTCTATTATTTGTTGTTGAGTGTTTCAAACTTGAGGGTAAATTTGAGTATTTTCCTTTTCGTCTTGAAGTTATAATTTTTTTGAGAATATCCCTCAGGCTGTTAGAATTTATTCTCAACATCCTTTTGATGAGGAAATTTTTTCCATGGATCCCAACCTAGTGTTAGAGTCACAAATACTTTTTAATTAATTCAATGTAAAAATTTATATTAGAATTACATTTGATGTTGAGTGTATGAATGTCCCTCTACTTGGGGAGAGTTTTGGGTTAGAACATGTTGACAAGTGTTAAATTTTTTATAACTGATAAAAAAAAATTCCTTTCCAATCACCCACCCAATTTTTTTGAGTTTTATCTTAATTTTATCCACCCTATTTATGTAATATTCACTTCATTTAATTCAATAGATTTGTCTAAAAGGTATACCATGAGTGTTGAATTTTATTCCTTCCAGGGGTGTATTATGAGTTGTCTGAGTTAGATGTTGTATTTGAAATTAATGACAGGGTTGATACATAAATTTATTATCTATGAGGTAGAATTTGGGGTGTAATTAGGGACTATATAGTGATATTTATGGGATGTTATCTTCTATTAATGGTTCAAATTGTGAAATTATGGAGACAATAGT
Source organism: Viscum album (assembly GCA_963277665.1). Classification (NCBI taxonomy): domain Eukaryota; kingdom Viridiplantae; phylum Streptophyta; class Magnoliopsida; order Santalales; family Viscaceae; genus Viscum; species Viscum album. The sequence goes on along the minus strand of OY728140.1, from coordinate 398,334,662 downwards.
CAATGGTGATATCCAGCTCAGCTATAGAAGCTTGGAATATTTAGGGATAATATTATAGGATGTTGGTGTAATAAAGATGATGATAGAATATGTTAAAATTTAAAAAAAATATTTTAATTTCAAAAACATCAATAAAAAAGAACCCCAAAATTTCCATGGATAAAATTATATAGGGTAACATATTGATGATGACTCAAAACTAAGTGCTACATGAGAGGAAACCCATGATTTTTATGTTTTTTATTTTATTTTTCTATTCAAATAAATGTGTATAACTCTTCTATATCCCAAAACTCAATCAATTGTGCTTAAAATAAACATACCACAAGAGTAAAGGATGGACTAAACATTCGAGTTGAGTGTTCATTTAGTTGGATAAGTAAGCTTGTGGTCAGTTGAGTGACCACATGAACAGATGAATCAACCATTATGAGAGATGGTCATGCGACCAGTCAATCAACCAGGTGAAGGAGATACCACATGAAGAAGGAAGAAATGGCCTTTCATTAGGAGGAGTGACCATGAGTATGACCTATTATTCTATGAAAATTTATAAAGTATGGATCAAATACATGATGTAATGTAGCGTCTATGTGGTATGTTGATTGAAAAAAAGTTATGAATAAATAATAAGAAAAGATGAAGTGGAAAAGGTGTGAAGTGACTGCATGAACAAATTCAAGTGAGAATCAAAATTAACATCCAACATTCATATCCCATTATTCCTAAATTCTAATAAGAGTTTAAAGATATATCTTACTAGATCAAACTCCCTATATTAACCCAATGTAGAAATTTCTTTTTTTAATATATTTTTTATACTTATTTTGATCTAATTTACATATTATAAAAACTTGAATGGAGCATCCATATATTTTCAATAAAAAAATTGGCTGAGATACATTTTAATGAACATAAATGCATAAGATTCTACAAAGGGTATTTTTTTAATTTATTCACCTTTTATTATATCAATTATTTTACAATTTCTACTGTTGGTTTGTGGTTTTCTGTTCCAAATAAGTTTTTTTAGAAATTCCATATGCATACCAAAATCATTTGTTTGCATCTACTATTCATTTCACTTGTGTTGATCACATTTTGTATGAAAAAATTGGGTTTTTAGGATTCTTATAATTCAACTTTAGAAATCATATTAGAGCTCAATTATTGGTATTCCTCATTCATGATAATCTTGTTTATATACAAGAATGATTTCATTAGATGCAATAATAATTCTTGTATATGGTGGGAATATTCAGATTGATTTTTTAATGAGGAAATATGTTTTTTAACTTCTTTAAACCCCTTAAAACATTTTGTGAACAACAGGAATGTTAAAAATGTTTTTAACTAACATTTTTAATTGTTTAATCCACATTTAGATTCATCATTGGGGACAATTTTGGGTTTTAAGTGTGGGGAGAGGGGTCTTAAAATGTTCCTTAACTATTCTTCTATGTTTTGAACATAAAAAAACACAAATGTTTTTTTTAACTGACTCCCTTTTAATTATCTTTATTAGAAATTATCTACAAATACGAATAAATTAGTCATGATTTATTGTCTTTTAGTATGTTTTTATTTAAAGAAAATTTAAATTCAATGTGTCCTTCCTAGGGTAAAAATGTCCTACTAGTTTTTTTAGAATTTCACTGATTCTAGAATAACTTGATTTGAATGACTACATAGTGAATTTTGTCACTTGTTTTTATAGTTTTTTCATGAACTAGAAAAATGAGTGTGATATGATTGATATTTATGGAATTTAGATTTTAAATTAAGGGAATGAGATGTTTTAACTTTATCCTAATAACTTGGTATTTTGAAAATATAACACCTTTAGGAGAAAACTTTAAATATATTCATATATGTTCTTTGAAACTCTGGTAAAATCAGAAATTGAAATACCACTTTGAATCTCTGAGACATTATACTCTTCATGCATGAGTAAAAAGTAATAATAAATAAATAAACAATCCATTTTCCAATTCAATAACTATGTTCCACATTCCTGGCTAGGAAAAATTCTAATAAAATGAATAATTGTCAAAAAAAAAGTTTATTACGGTGAGGTGAATATTGAACCCAAATGAAGAAGGGGTAATTGACTTATAAGAAAATTATTTAAGCTGTATAAATTATTTTGAGAGTGGATATTGTGCGTAAAGTACCTAGGATAGACTGATAACTAAAATTAATTCTTATTAAAGTGTTAATTCAACTTAAATATAATTTGTCTCACTCTTAGAACTGGAAATTGAACTTGAGTTGGAGTAGGGTGGTGAGTGATTTTCATAGAGTAGGAATTAATTTATTAGTAGTGGATAGATATTTAAATTATTTCATTTCTGGTATATGTATTTGAACTTGGGTGGGATAATATTTTTTCTTTGGTGTCTTTATAAATAAATATAACTCATTTTATCACTTAGGATTTAAATTGATTATGTTTAGGGAAATCTGATGTGGTATTATTTTAATACATTTTCCACATCTATTTTTATTAATTAATTCTGTTTTGAAAGGTGATTTTTTAATGGTTAATTAATTAATATCTATAAATATATGATGTTTTTTATTGTTTGAATATTTTAATGCAAATGGGATATTTTTGTGCTTTAATTTATTACAAGTTCTTTAATTCAATATCTATAAATTTAAGAAAAAATATTTTTGTGATTTTTTATTGAATTTTTTTCCTGTGATGTTGATTTCTTTTAAATTTCTATAAATTAATTATTTCATCAATTCCATATTTTTTATTTATAATTTTTTTGGTTAATTCATATAGCCTTCAATGTTTGATGTATGTTTTAATAAATATAATTGATTTCATCACCTATGTTTAAACTTTTTGTGTTTAAGGTCTTTTGCATTAAAATATGATAACCATAGTTTCTTCTTATCAGTGAACCAAACAGAAGGAAATTATGTCAACCTATCATGACATGGTTTATGAAACTAATCACGTGACCACATAGAAAAAATTAGGCAATAAAAAGAGATACTGCACAAACAAAATACAAGCAATTGTAAGAAGAAAATATGAAGCTTGTTAATGTTGAACTTCAACCTACCATGCATGAAAATTTGAAACTAGGATAAACCAATCATGAAGTAGTGGGCATGGGTAAATTTGAAAAGGGGGTGAATCAACCATGAAATACACTATTTGATTGTGCAATACAATACCCAATCTACTATGATAAATCCATAGGATACCATGGATATCATCCATGCCATATAACTTCATGTGACCATAAACACATCAAGATACCATTAAATCTATTAATCTACCATTCTAAACATGTTGTTCCTAAAAAATGATGGTTAACCATGTAGACCTCATCATACAATCCATTGAGGTAGAATTTAATGATGTTTCTACAATAGTTTTGATGCTAAGCTTGACCATGGGAGTGGATGAAGTCCAATCAATTGATCTTGAGATTCAATAGATCCCAATATGATAAAACTAAAATCTAACCCATGAATAAAACACAAATTTAAGGGGAGAATAGAAAAATATTGATGAAACCGAGTCTGATATTCATCCAAATTTAAATGATAATTCAAAAAAAGTTAGGGAAAACATGATTCTAAGTTCTAATATGGTTGAATATCAAGTATAGAATTTATGTCGACTCCACCATGTATCACTGATGAACTACCGTTGAAACTGATAAAGAACTCAAGGTTTAGATTTTCATTATATCCCTGAGTACATCAAATCAAATTAGTTGAGTCAACCAAGAGCTGGAGATGAGCCTCTGAATCTATTTTGATGATTTATGATCAATTTAAAGAATTTTTTATCGATGAATAAAGGATAAATCTAAGAATTTTGGTTTTTACCAACATCAAGAATGATGAATATGAGGAACCAACTATTGAATGAGGATCAGTGGGACGAAATCAATGAAAGAAGTCCAATCATGCACTGATTAAGATGAAAAAATCGAAGATGGTGATTTTTTTCTCATGAGTGTGAATTCTGTTGCATGTTTGAGGAACAATAGATCATGATTTACCTCATTCCAGTAGTTGTAAAGACAAATAGGGTTTTCCACCAGAGGTTTAATAAATGCAAGCAGTGAACCGAAGAAAGGGGATGCAAAACTAGACTATGGTCCGAACTAGGTGATGTGTCACGAACCAAATCTGGTCACCACCGAACACAGTGCCAAACCTGGCCCATGACAAGTCCCGAAGGGTATTCCCGATCCCCACAGGCTGGCACAAGTGCCCGGGTATCATAAATATGGGAATTGGGAATGATTTACCCGAGTTTATAAACATAAAACAACAAAAGAATCCAATAAAACGAATCTGTATTTTTCAAACCAAACAATCATTTACAAAAATTCAGAACTGAATTACATAGCATAAAACAATTAAAAAATACTATACCTAAGTTAAAAAACCAAAATGGAATAGCCCAAGAACCCTCATGGCATGGGGCACCGCCCTCAAGCCATCTCCGCAAGACTTCACCACCAAGGACCTGCTAGAAACCCGAACCACTGGAACAAAAACAAATTGTACCCATCCTACGACAACAAAAGTAACCAAGTGTACTTACACCCAAAGGTGTAATTAGGGTGTGAGAAAATTCCCAGTAGGATACCACCACTAATAGATTCCATGAAGTAAACATTCGAAGATGAAAAGCATGCAAGTTTTCAAAAACATGTAATTTCTAGTTACAATTTCTAAATGATGCAACTTAAAAAAATCAATTTTCATGTGGGCTAATTTAAATAATAAACAATTTTAAAATAAATACCAAGGCTACTGAATTTTACAGACACGCATACCGTATGTCGATGATAAGCACAAAATATCTAGTGAGCATAAGCAATGGGAAATAACCCCTAGGCACTAGCTAGTTGTGGGTCCCAGGTACCCCGTATCTCGATGAGAGTAACCATCACAAATATCCATTCTCATGCATGAGCCACTAGTAGGGTACATACCCATAACCTAGTGGTCCCCAATCATCATCATCATAATTTAGTTAGAGTTGTAAGCGTCAATCTTGTTAAGTGAAACTGAGGCCAAACCCCACGGATTCACTAGCATACTAGTACATGTCCACCCACCTAGATACCCAGGTTTTCCCTTTGTTCTCAAAAACGTTCAACAAGTCAATGAATATAATATTCACAAGAAAATAATATTTCCATATCATAAATTCACCAAACAGCCCACATTTATACAACACAACTCACAAAAGTCCACTTTTCATTCAAATTGATTTTGAAATCCGACCCACACCAAAATAGCCCACAACACTTTTCTCATTTCTTTAAAACTTCCACAAATTCATTAAACAATTTTATAAAACCAATAAAATATATTACAACTCTCATAACAGCCCACTCACTTGTTATATAACACCCCCTTTACATTCAAAATCATTTTATCATTAAACTTACATGAAAGAGCCCACAAACAAGTTTCGCCCCAATATCACAATTTAATAAAACATTACAGAAATTTACAAATCATTCTAAAAATATTTGAAATCTTAAAACATCACTTCTCCTTTCAAAACCCCATAATACATGAACACATACACCAAACAATACATATGCACCCTTTTCCCACTTTGTTTAACCAACTAAAACATTTACAATTTTTATAAAAAGAACCCAAGTGATGGAAATATGTCTTGCATAAAAAAACGATTTCAAAAACCTATTTTTAAGAAAAAATCACACCAATCTCTTACCACAACAGAATTGGAATCCCAATCAACATCTAATAATCCACTATAAAATGTTATATAATCACCTTGAACAATATCGCAAAAGATACTCATGAGAATACACAAATCCATAAAACACTTTGAAAGAGTATAACAAGGTTACACACATAAAACCCATTAAAAGACCCTCATTTTTAGGCCCACATGACACTATATTATTACCCAGCCAAAATTTTAAGCCCCGTTCAACAACTAATAAATCACTTCCACATTTTACAAAACTACTACAAGAGATAACTCAAGAAATACATTTGAAAAATACATACTTCAAACAAAAATATAACTTTATAACCAAATGATTTACTATTGATACCAAAAATGGTTTTCTCATAATAAAAAGAATATAAGGATAATGAAAAATTATTTAATCAAGCAAACTAACTGATCATTAAATTGTTACCCACGGAATCACCTACCAAATGTGTCGAAGCCCTCAAATATTGGGGCGAAACATCAACTGCATGACTGCCGCACCTCAAGGAAGTTAAAAGAAACCTAAAACCTCAATATTTCACCCAAAATACAGTAATTTAAAACCTAGGCACAAACCCTAACTTCTAGAATTTTTATAATTCAAGAATTAGGGAAGAAACCCTAAGCAATTTGAATGAGGAAAGAAATAGACTCACCTACTTGAAGTATCCTGAATTAATCACTCCAAAAACAATAGTTTCTGAAATTTAAAACAGCCAAAATTCAGGGATTGTTCGAACAAGATTTAGGAGGTAATTTAGGAACTGGAATGGAGGGAAAAAAGTAAGAATTGAGAGAGTTAAGAAGGGATGAAGTTACCTCTTCAATTCTGGTCGATTTGAGACACCCTATGAAGATCATCCCTAATTCGCGATTTCAAAGAGCTCCAAGGAGGGGGTAAAGGCAATGGGAGTGCGCCTGGGTTTCTTAGAGTCGAGAGGGAGGTGGAATCACTGAGAAATCCATTATATTTAATAAGATATTAGAAAATTAAAGAAACATTTTAAAACTGGAAAATGGGCTTTCGGGTTGGCCCAATTCTTAAATAAAAACCCAAATCCCCCATGATTATGGATTTGTAAAGGCTCCAAATTTAAATTTGGTGTTAATATATCAGGGGAGGACATTTATGAGTATGAATTACTAAAAAATATTAAAAAATGAAAAGGTTATAAAAGAAACAAAATTTATTTTTAAATCTGGAATTGGGCTCACGGTTTGGCCCAATTCATGAAAACTCACATATTCTCTATAAAACCTTTGGAAACCCCAAAAACAAAGCATGAATGGAAAATAAATTAAAAAAATAACTTTAAAATAAGTTATTTATGTGACAATTCTCCCCAACTTAAAAACTTTCCGCCCTGAAAAGTCAAAGCAAGGTTAAAGCAACAACCATACCCCACTGAGAAACCAATAGGTAATCCCTTGTGAGGTTTCACCCCCAAAGGCCAAAACACCTCCAGTGATCAATTAAGAAATGATTAATTTCACAACCATAACTTACACCACTTTCCTGAAAGTATCAATAACATTCATACTTTATCCCAAAATAAAACTCTGCAAACACTATCCGAACAAGATTCGAGCAATTCACTCAAACGAACAACAACATCGAACAAGGTTACACATACCTTGCTATAACTAAACCATTGGTCACTCTCCAATCTCAATAGTTACCCAAGGAATATTTAGGTAGCTTGATAGATCCGAACGATACTACCTACCACCAATCCATGACCATGTATAAGTTTGAGTTTTTAGTACGGGGGAAAGAAAATAGGCTCCCCACCATAAGAACTAACCATCTTAATCGACCAGCATGGGCCGGTACAGAAAGACCCCAAAATATAAAGTGTTGGGATGACCACATGGTTAGTCTGAATGGTTTGGGAAACCATGAACTAACAGTGGAGATTCTTCTATCTACATGGTTTTCTTTTGGGCATGGTCACTACTAACCAAGTGCAAACCGTGTGGTCAACCTATACAACCAAACTTAATACCTTTCTTTAAAGACTCGATGGAACCAAAGGGGGAGGGAATAACATTGGGCGATGACATGGGTACAAGGCCCTCCACCTATTTCTACTGAACATGAACAGTAGAAGAAATATGATGACACCATAGGTTTAAACTCTTCTTATCTTTCTTATTGAGGATAGGACTTTGTACAAGGGTTTAAATGACCCTGTGATTTCCCCTGACTACGATCCAGCTTCTCTCTATGACCTATGGCTGGAGCTCAAATGATTGAAGCATCTTCGGCCTCACAGTTAGGCTTTGGAAACCACCTGAATGATAATTCTTCTTTCGTTCCAAAAAACAACTACACTGCAATCCCCGATAAGTTTTTCCAAGACATAACACATTCCAAACTCACTTTACCCTAACTCAATATTTCACTGAAACATGTTCGGGTGAGAAACAATATAAGTAAATAAAACCTACACTCACCTTCCTCTAAAATGGAATATTTTCATGTTTTTCCAAGGGAGACATTCACCCAACACAACAGAGACTCTTGGAGGATTTCACGACTTTCACCTATATGGTTAATCGAGCACATGACATCATAAGGCATCACCGAACATGGCCATTGCGACTGATATAAACAATGCATGGAGAGGGACCTTATACAACATCCCCAAACAACACACAATTCTAGAAAGTGGCCACAATTACCTATCGTGACCATATTTCCCACACTGGTGGTTTAACATGAACTCATGCTTCAAAGAAACTTTGAAGAACCCCAAAGGCCCTCTTAGACACCATCGAGACACTCATCCACACTAACAACCCTAGACCACATCCACCTTCGACGAATCAGGAAACATAAGAAACTATTGTCTCTTTCACCCTTCCACGAGCACTCTCCTGTTACAAAAGGATATAAAAATCAAAGAAAGGAATGGTTGTAGACTCTATCTAAAAATATCATGAAAAATATTCCTTATATTGATCAACTGGAGGGTCTTCAAATGGCGAAACAATCCTGGTTGCACTTGAGTTGTGCACTAACCTTTAATGGGGGTGTAACTTATCCAACGGGAGAACTCAAGGACCCAACCAAGATGGTCCATTGGTAAAAAACCATAAACCAGATCCAAACACATGAAGGTAACCACCATAAATGTTTCCCGAAACATATCTCAGAGGAGACTACTAACTGGTCCTTCTACCCAGCTTACCGACCAAACATAAACCCAAGACGCAGTTCAAACAGGAGGGGTTCTTGGACTCAAAACATCCCACAACATCAACATTTAAAAAAACACATAATATTAACCATTCCAAAAATTCATCAAGTCTTCATGTTTCTCTTTAAAAACATTTCTTTGAAAAAAAATGGTTCAGCGGTTAGCGCATCCACCAATGGTATCCCATGGGCCTTACACATGCATGTTTCTGTGCCACACCGGGCACCCTCCTCATATCCATCTCAACACTCATCCATTCATGTCATAAACCATCCATCTTCCCATATAACCTCATGCATGTGGTTGCTCACGAAAATACCAAAGGTTAAAACAAAAATTTGTTCCACTTTTCAAAACCAAAATGGTCAACCAACACATCCTTTTTTCTCAAAATTGCTAACCACAAGATCAAAATCCCAACTCACATCTGACAAAAAAATTTAGAAAGTCACAACCATTTAGAAAATAACTCACTTTAAAGATATTCACATCAATTTCAAAACATCTCATCCCATTGAAACACACTCAGATTGTTTAGAAAACTCTATTGGAAACACTTTTCAAAACCAACTTCAATATAGTTCTTGCTTTCAAAGTGGTGTAAGCACACCATTTTACATTTCAAAACAATTCTGAAAATTCAATTCTTCCATTTCATAAACCAAACCATTCCCTCTTTATTTGAAAATCATTTCATAAAAACTTTATGCTTCTTAAAACCTAGTCACCTTAAAACCAAAGTGCCAAGATTTCAAAACTAAAGCACAAAACAATGCGAGAGGAAACTAGTTTCAGTGGGTGACTTGGAAATATGGTTGGCATCCATTTTCCAATCACTTCACTGTCACAGAGAGTTTTCTAGAGAATATCCCCGGCTTCACATGGCTTGCCAGGCCCTACGAGCTCATTGAGACCATTAACCCAACTCTCTTTTCATTTCCCCAAATCATCATCAAACCACGAAAACCAATGGAATTAGATAAATCCCGAATTCCCCTGGTGACTCGAATCCTGTCATGAGGTGTGGTGATCAGGCACACTACCCATAACCAAACTACCAAGTCCCAACAATCCTAACTTTATACTATCCCGACTGTTCCTTAAATAACATGACCCAAAGAGAGCGAACCAAACCTCTAATACCATTTTTTTTTCACGAACCAAATCTGGTCACCACCGAACACAGTGCCAAACCTGGCCCATTACAAGGCCCGAAGGGCGTTCCCGATCCCCACGGGCTGGAACAAGTGCCCGGGTATCATAAAATGATAATTGAGAACGATTTACCCGAGTTTATAAACTTAAAACAACAAAAGAATCCAATAAAACGAATTTGGATTTTTCAAACCAAAAAATCATTTACAAAAATTCAGAACTGAATTACATAGCTTAAAACAACTAAAAAGACAATACCAAAGGTACAAAACCAAAATTGAATAGACCAAGAACCCTCATGGCATGGGGCACTTCCCTCAAGCCATCTCCGCAAGACTTCACCACCAAGGACCTTCTAGAAACCAGAACCACTGGAACAAAACAAAATTGTACCCAACCTGCGACAACAAAAATAACCAAGTCTACTTACACCCAAATGTGTAAGTAGGGTGTGAGCCAATGATCAGTAGGATACCACCACTAAGAGATCCCATGAAGTAAACATTCAAAGATGAAAAGCATGCAAGTTTTCAAAAACATGTAATTTCTAGTTACAATTTCTAAAAGATGCAACTTAAAAAAAATCAGTTTTCATGTTGGCTAATTTAAAGAATAAAAACATTTAAAATAAATACCAAGGCTACTGAATTTTCCAGCCACTCGTACCATATGCCGACGATAAGCACAAAATATCTAGTGAGCACAAGCAATGGGAAATACCCCTAGGCACTAGCTAGTTGTGGGTCCCAGTTATCTTGTATCTCGGTGAGAGTAACCATCACAAATATCCATTCTCGTGCACGAGCCACTAGTAGGGTACATACCCATAACCTATTGGTCCCCAATAATCATCATCATAATTTAATTAGAGTTGTAAGCATCAATCTTTCTAAGTGAAACTGAGGCCAAACCCCACGGATTCACTAGCATACTAGTACACATCCACCCACCTAGATACCTGGGTTTTCCCTTTGTGCTCAAACAAGTTCAACAAGTCAATGAATATAATATTCATAAGAAAATGATATTTCCATATCATAAATTCACCAAATAGACCACATGTATACAACAAAATTCACAAAATTCCACTTTTAATTCAAATTGATTTTGAAATCCGACTCACACCAAAATAGCCCACATCACTTTTCTCATTTCTTTAACACTTCCACAAATTCATTAAACAATTTTATAAAACCAATACAATATATTACAACTCTCATAACATCCCACTCACCTGTTACATAACACCCCTTTTACATTCAAAATCATTTTATCATTAAACTTATACAAAACAGCCCACAAACAAGTTTCTCCCCAATATCACAATTTAATAAAACATTACAGAAATTTACAAAACATTCTAAAAATATTTGAAATCTTAAAACATAAATTCACCTTTCAAAACCCCATAATACATGAAAACATATACCAAATAGTACATATTCACCATTTTCCCACTTTGTTTAACTAACTAAAACATTTATAGTTTTTATAAAAAGAACCCAAGTGGTGGAAACATGTCTTGCACAAAAAACACATTTCAAAAACCTATTTTTAAGCCAAAATCACACCAATCTCTTACCAAAACAGAATTGGCATCCCAATAAACATGTAGTAATCCACTTTCAAATGTTATATAATCACCTTTAACAATATCACAAAAGATACCCATGATAACACAAAAATCCAAAAAACACTTTCAAAGAGCATAACAGGGTTACACACATAAAACCCATTAAAAGACCCTCATTTTTAGGCCCACATGACACTATATTATTACCCAACCAAAATTGGAAGCCCCTTTCAACAACTAATAAATCACTTCCACATTTTACAAAACTACTACAAGAGATAACTCAAGAAATACATTTGAAAAATACATACTTCAAACAAAAATGTAACTTTAATACCAAATGCTATACTATTGATACCAAAAATGGTTTTCACATAATAAATAGAATATAAGGAACATGAAAAATTATTTAATCAAGCAAAATAACTCATCATTAAATGGTTACCCATGGAATCACCTACCGAATGTGTCGAAACCCTCAAATATTGGGGTGAAACATCAACCGCATGACCGCTGCACCTCAAGGAAGTTAAAAGAAACCTCAAACCTCAATATTTCACCCAACATACACTAATTTATAACCTAGGTACGAACCCTAACTTCTGGAATTTTTATAATTCAAGAATTAGGGAAGAAACCCTAAGCAATTTGAATGGGGAAAGAAATAGACTCATCTACTTGAAGTATCCTGACTTAATCACTCCAAAAACAATAGTTTCTGAAATTTAAAACATCCCAAATTCAGGTATTGTTCGAACAAGATTTAGGAGGTAATTTAGGAACTATAATGGAGGGAAAAGAGTAATAATTGAGAGAGTTAATAAGGGATGAAGTTACCTCTTCAATTCTGGCCGATTTGAGACACCCTATGAAGCTCATCCAAAATTTGCGATTTCAAAGAGCTCCAAGGAGGGGGTAAAGGTAATGGGAACGAGCCTTGGTTTCTTAGGGTATAGAGGGAGGTGGAATCACCGAACATTCCATTATATTTAATAAGATAATAAAAAATTAAAGAAACATTTTAAAACTGGAAAATGGGATTTTGGGTTGGCCCAATTCTTAAATAAAAACCCAAATCCCCCATGATTATGGATTTATAAAGGCTCCAAATTTAAATTTGGTGTTAATATATCAGGGGAGGACATTTAGGAGTTGGAATTACAGAAAAATATTAAAAAATGAAAATTTTATAAAAGAAACAATTTTTATTTTTAAATCTGGAATTGGGCTCACGGTTTGGCCCAATTCATGAAAACTCACATGTTCTCCATAAAACCTTTGGAAACCCCCAAAACAAAGCATGAATGGAAAATAAATTAAAAAAATAACTTTAAAATAAGTTATGTATGTGACACAATGAGTATCTATTATTATTTTTTGAGCAATTCCATCCATGTTTAATTATCTATAGTCCCGTTGTGATTAATTCAAAGTTCATTTTTTGGTATGTAATTAAAAACAAAGTTGATTTTGATGCCACCAAATTAAATGGCTATTGTTTCTCACAAGTCATACCCATTTATTGAGGTGAAATATAATTTCAGACCCCACTTTTTACTTAGTAATTTTACTTTGATCATTATATTAGGATAGTGGATAAAAAAATACATATAAAAATTTTCCTTATGGAACCTCATAGGTTAAGATTATATAAACCTATCATAACATGAAAAAATAATGAGACATAAATGAGTATCTAATTAAATTAAGTAACTCTCTTGGTAAATAATATTCAATCAAGTTAATGAACTATGGGGTTTTTAAAACATATAGAATCAATGGTACAAAATTTAGTAGATAATTTCCCTAGTCAATTTATATATGGAAATTTAGGTGAACACCCTTCAACCAGAAGAAATATATAAGGGTATTCACAAAGGAAAGGAATTAGAAGAAAAATTATATCTATGTATACCTGATTTTAAGGAAAGAAAAAGGTAGTGTTGGATCTTTTTAAATATAGATATTTTCGTTCCCACCCTCCACATATACATAGTAACATGTACACAAAATAAAAATATAAATTCATGTGAGAGTGATAGAAAACTTTTTCCAAAAGAAGTGAATGGTTATAAATGACCCTAATGAACAAAATATGATATGAAATATGAATCAATATTGAGGTAGGGAGACTATAGAATCATCATAAATAGATTTATTATAATAAATAATAGTTTCTTGGGAATTAGAGAGAAAAATATAAGTGATATTTTTAAAAGAACATTTATTAAAATGTTCATAACTATGAAGATATAAATCATTTCTAAAACAATTTTCATGGGGTGTCAAGGAGAAATTTAAAACATAATCTTGAGAATAATTTACAAAAATGTAATATTAAAAAGAAACTATGATTGAGTAAGATAATTTGGAGTAGAAACAAAAAATACACATAAGTGAAATTATTTCCCTTTTTCAAAACCTTTATGAAAATAATATCCTTTTATTTCAGTAACATTATATAAAAACTAAAAATTCCTAGCATAATTCAAATACATTTCTCTTTAAAATACCATGTAGAATTACAAGGGAAGTAAAATAATGAATAAATTAAATGATGGTAAGAAAATATATTTATTCTATTTACATTGAGAAACCTTCTTTTCACTTTTTTTGTAAATAGTGTCAAAAGTGAGTCATACAAAAAAATATTTGAAAAGATTTATTTTAATAATTTTTATGGAAATTAAAATATTTTAGAAAAAAACATTATTATAATTTTATGTATAGATATAATTTTCTATAAATGTTTTTGAAGAACTTAGACAAGGATGAGAAAGATTTCTGACCAAAAGAGGATAAATAAGTTTAGATTTTATTATAAATAACCTTTTAGTTGATTTGAGTTCCAAAGGGGGGGAAATGAAATTAATACTTGAAAACCCTAGAAATAACTATATTAGAAGAAACAATACTATTTTTATGAGAATGAGTATACAATTCCCCAATTTAAACATACATATAAATACTCTCGATTAAAATTGGCATTGTAAAATCTACCATTATGACCTTAGTAACTCTTGTATCGAATCCCCATGAAGGTGGAAACATGAAAAGGAAAATTAAATACCACAAATAAAGAGTTAATCGTGGAATGCTAAATTATAGGGGTAATATATACACCATATAGATTAAAATTGGTTCATAATATAAAATATGTATCAATGAATTAAATTTGAGACAAAGAACTCTCACCATGGAATCCCACTTAGTCTAAAACATCATATCCCCATAAATAATAAAATAAAATTTATTAAATAGTTTATTGAAAACTTTCAAATTTTTATTATATTTTTTATTATTCATTTATCATTATATATTATTCATTTACTATATAGGTTTTACCTACATTAACTACTTGTGGTTGTACATTCACTTTTTCCAAACAACTCTACAGTATGTTAACCATGGTTAAAGGTTTTATCAAATAGTTCCAATATCTTAAAAAATTTATATATATTTTTTTATTTTATTTTATTAGAATAACATTTTTTACTGAATAGGTTTTCAAAAAATAAATTAAAATTATGAAAACTGCCTTATTATACTTATTTAGAAGGTAAAAATTGAATTAACCATTTATTGTTAATATTATTAATATAATGACAAATTTATCCTTCTATAATATTAATTGTGATATAAATATTATAGTTTTTATATTAAATACCCTTTTAGAACCAACCATCTAAGGTGGAGATTGAAAATTAAATTTATCATTCAAGGAGTCCATAGTCCCCACGTACGCACATGTGACATTTTCATTTTATAATGTATAAGAGGGGAGGAAAGTATATGTTGAATTACATTTATAAAATAATAATTATATAATAAATATAATTTTATTCATTAAATTAATATTTTTATAACTATCCATATGAGGCAGTGGTGAAAAATGAAACATGAAATTCATAGAGGCGGTAGTCCACACATATGCATGAGTGGTATTTCCATTATTCAATGGGTAGAAGGTAGGTAAATAATGGTTGTTCCATCAGAATAATAAAATTTTAGAATACTAATGATACATAATTAATTCTAATAAATTTTTTAAAATTTATTTTTATTTTGTTTAAGAAATAGGAAACTTGAAATTACTTGGTTAAAACATTTACCTCTTCCATAGATCTCCCCCTTTGGAGTACCCTTTAAGACTTCTTGGATAGCTCTTTTGGTGAGACTAAAACCTATAGGTTGTAGGAATTAGAATTTGGGAGGTATTTGTGTATATATTTTTTGATCTCAGGTTTTCATGTAGTCTGAAAAAGGGATGAGAGGAGGGGTTTTTTATAAGTGATGGGGTGTTACTTTTATAAGTATCCTTTATTTTTAAAATATAACAAAGTCATCATCAATGAATGCGGTTAAAATTTTTCCCAATTTCAAAAATTAGATAATTTAAGTTCCAAATATACTCACCTAATAAAATTTATAAATTATTTTGTGATATTTGAGACCTTATACCATAGTTTAGTACCCTCTTTAACCCTTTTAAGCATTTATGTGTTGACTAAAGTTTTACCAAGGTAACATATTTCTATGACCAAAAATGAAATTTAAATCATTATAATATTTAAAAGTAAATATTATAAATTTTTATATTTTAAAAGATTCAATTTCTATTACTTGAATAAATTACATGTTATATAAATTCGCAACACACATTGAAAAAAACTGTTTTTAGAAAAATGCATTTTCATCCTAAAAATTAATTTACAACAAAATTATGTATATATTTAATCCCAATGATGTTTATGTTTTTTATTATTAATCAATTAATAATTATTTTACTTTAAAAAAATCCAAAATAAAATTTAATCTTTCGGGTTCTTAATTAATCAAAAGCGTCGAAAATATATTTTTAGTAGACTAAAACATTACTTAAGTTGTAAAATGTCAAAAATACGTTTTCTAAAACAAAAAATATATATTTTAAATATATATTTTTTGTATTTAAACACATATTTCACCTAGAAAAAATGTTTTAATAATCCCTTAATTCATTACTATATCATAATGATGTTATAAAAGTGATAGCTTTTACTAAAAACATTATTTTCACTATTCACCAAAAATCAATATTTTTAGAAAAATCGAAAAAAATAACCCAAATATAATTTAAGAATTATGAATCCAAAAAATAATACTAATTAATTAAATTTAAATTCTAAAATTTATAATTTTACTCTTTATGTGATAATAAAAAATATAATGAAAAAACAACTTTTATAGAAAATAATCCCTTTAAACTTTATGTGTTAAAAATATTATTTTATATTAATTTATATTTAATAAAGTGATAAAATATGAGTTTAATTTTTAAATAATATATGTTATTTTAATTATCATTTTGAATGTAATCAATAAATAAAAAATGTATAACACTTTAAAAATAATTATTTGAAATATATCCATTTTAATTGTTAAATGAGGATCTCATTATTACAATTGAGAGAACTTTCTATGATAAAATGAATTTATGAAATCTCAAGGAGGGTAAGAGAAGTTCAATATGCTTATGCATAATTAATTGGGAGATAAAAATTTAAAAATAGGTCTCATTCATCATATTAAATGTTGAGCCATACAATGATGAGGTGGAAATTTATAATGCCTTGGTATGTTACTTTGATTATATTTTTATTTTTCATAGTATAAATAAAGATGAAATGGAAACAAAATATGACATACAGTGTCACTACTATGTAGAATCTATTTCTTACTTATGTTCCAAGTGTGGATAAAATTGGGGGTGTACTATTAGCTTTTAACAATGATAGTGCCTCCAGACCTAATGGTTTTAGTAATATGTTTTCTTGAGATTTTGGGATATAAATCATACTGATGTAAACTAGGATATTTAAGATTTTTTCAAAAAGGAATTCCTTCAACCATGTTATAACACCAAATTTATAACTCTTTTCCAAAAGTAGTTCATGAATTAAATTTTAGTGATCGAGGGTTATTGTTGTTGTCAATACCTTACTAATATTATTAGTAAGGTTTTTACTATTTGGCTGAGGGTGATTTAAAATCTCATTGTTTATCAGAATAAATCTAGGTTTATCTCAAGAAAAAAATTGTAGGAATTAATTTATATAGATTCTGAGTGTGTTAACATTTATTAGAGGAAGTTAATGTCTGTTAACATTTCTCTCAATGTTTATATATCTGTAGCATTTGAAATTTTTAATTGGTGCATCTCTTTCAAATTGTTAGATAGGTATGGGGTTTCTACCTTATTCCTAAATTTTACTAAAGACCTTACCAATTGTTATAGACTCTCCGTCATTATTATGGGTGATACTAAGGGATTACTTTGTTGATCTCTAGGTGTGAGATAGGTAGAATCCATTTTAGTCACCTTCTTCCCAATTGTGGAAGGCTACCTTAGTAAGTGTCTTATGTAAGTAGTGGAATCTGAGATAATTTATCCTAATAAAGATTCTAGTAGGATTGAATCACCTAGCCAACATATTTATACTGATGATAAGTATCTGGAATCAATTAAATGTATCTTTGATCATTATAAATTAGTTTCAGGACAATCAATTAGTTGAAATAAATATCAACTTGTCTATTTGAAAGGAAATCTAACTTCTAGAATGATTTTTTTCTATATTTCATTGAGTTAAACAGGTGGAAATACCTTCTATTACTTGGTTATTCCTATATTTTTCAGAAGGGTCAAGGAATCATACTTGGAAGGAATTTCCAACAAAATTACCAAATAACTTAGTATCTGTAAAGGTAATTCATTAACACATAATGGACATATTTTTATAGCTAACTATATCATAACATTTATATTAGTTTTTGGTATCTAAATTTATAAAGGTACTATATACTTGACTAAAAGGCTTGACAATTTCATCTATAATTTCATATGTGCTGGTAGAATATTAGAGTATTGGTGAGGTTGTCGTCAATTTTAATCTTGTTAAAGCACATCTCTATAATAATTTTCTAAATTATTCCAAAAGTTATTACATCAATGATAGTGACTACATTATTTGGATTCCTTTAAGGATATAACTTTTGAATAATGAACTATTTAATTCCTTTCTTGGTGAAATTTCTGAGTATCCATCCAAATGTATCTATAAATTCAAAAAGAGGTATGTAAAACCCTATATAATTATTATCATTTAGAATATATAGTATATTTTTCTCCCAATTGATTATAATTTGTCCATAGCTATTCCTCCAATTGAATCATATTTCTTTCTTTTTATAAAGGTATAGGACAACTATGACCATGTGTTCTTCTATTGTGAGCATGATAAAAATATTTGGATGTTAATTTTTAGTTTATTTCACTATAAGCCATATTTTAGAGAAAGAATTAATGCTTTGTTTGGTGTAGTCATGGGGTTTTTTGTGAGAAACAAATTCAAAACCTTCACCTCATTGTGGTGGAATCTTGTTTCTTTTCCATATAGAATTCTAGAAACTCTATTCTCTTAGATGGGTATATAATGAGTTTATGAGAGATATTTTCCTTTGATAGAAAAGATATTCCACTAGAATAAAAAATCTAAATAGTTTCCATGAAAAAAATATTTCAATGATCTTAATATCTAATTCTTTATTATTGTCACTTGTATTCCCAGGATACAAGCATATTACAAGTATGTGAGTAAAATTCCACTAGTATCATGATACACTAAAGTTAATATTTATGGGGATTCTTTAAGAGGCCATGGTCATGATTTCTATAGAATAATATTAAAAAATATTCATTTTTTCATTATTTTAACCTTACCTTTATTTCTTGCATCATATATAGTATTAGAGTCTGAGACCTAGGAAATTATCTATATTGTGAAGCAGGCATGGATTTTCAATTAGTGTAGTATTTAGATCAAGATTGGATCAACTCTTGTAGCTAACTTGGTTAAAATACAATCATGAACATTATTTTAGTAGATTTTATTATTGGATAATAATTATTTGGAATATATGGGGGAAATAAATATTCTTATCTCACATGTCTATAGGAAAGAAAACATAGTTGCAGATGATCTTGGAAAATGCTGATGAAAGATCAAGTCTCCACACATTCTTATTTTATAAATGATAACATTATGTATATTAATTTTTTCATTGTGGTGGGGGATATGAATACCCATGTCTTTTAGCTTTCTCTTATACTATATTTCATCTTTACTTTATTTTATTTCCTGGGAATTAGTCAACCAGACTCAGATATAAAAATGTTCACAAATAAAGTTTATAATTTTTTAGGATTAAAATAGTAAAATTATTCCATAAAATTAATAATAATATAGATGTTTTTTTAATAAAGTATTTTTATTAATTATTTTCATTTTATCTACTTGAGTTTTTACACTTCTTTTAATTTCCAAAATTTTGTTTTACACCATATTCTCACAATTTAATCATGTTTATCTTACATTGTCGAATTCAATTTCAGTAAATACATTAGGGTTGATTTTAGTTTATTTTTTCACGTATCAGAAGCTATCAGATATAATATTCATTTAAATGTAAATATATTCTAAAATTCTAAAGTGTTACATCCATTGTTTAATGCTGAGTTTCTTAAGGGAGAATTCCATTCTTGTTTTCTAGTACCCACAATACTTCATATGAAATAAGGGTAATTTCTAATGAATCGAAATATTATTTGAAACTTGACCTATCATTATATAAAGATAATTCCCTTATGCTCTTAATTCTTAGAAAATTTTATCCCCAAAATATATATCTAATAAATAAAATTCTATTTGAGATGGTTAGATTCCCTAAAGTTCTATAGAAGGTGTGAATTGGACAAAAATTAAAGCATAAAATAGAATAATAAAATTTAAAAGAACAGAAATTTATTTTTATAGTATTTTAGAACAAATTAATATTATGTATACTCTTCACACTCCTATACATTTTGATAGTTATGGTACTAACTAGAAAACTTAAATTTTAATGGGGATTCATAACCCTAATACAACTTGGCTTTTATAGTGGAAGCATGAACAAAATATATCTTTAGCTTTAAAGGGGATCCAAACCCCAATTTAAACACATTCCTTTTTTAGAGGTATAACCCAATAGAATTTTCTTTTCTCAGGGAAAATCAAAAACCAATATAAAAAAGTGGATAGTGGAATCTAAAAGAAAATAAGTTATAAAAAACAAAAACCATTCAATAATAGATGAGGCAGATAGATATAGTTTCTTGTCCCATCCTTGACCAATGAATTGATATATAAATTTATTTCAAGAATTGTTGTATAAAGACAATAATGATTGTGATAGTTCATGTGTTTTTATTATATTTCATTCAATACATTTCTCTTTCCCATTACTTCTACACTACTCATATCCTATAGATTTAATTTATTTTATATAATAATCTATAGTAGCTAAATATACTATAAAAGTTTGAATAATTAAATCATAATTTAATAATTTAATTAACCATGATTTTCTTTACAATTACATCTTTTAGTAATTGTTCAATAATACTCAGTCAACTTTCCAAAATATTATCCATGAATAAAACCTAAACCTATCATGTATATTTAATTTCCCTTATATAAGAATGTGCAGTAGATATAGGTACTATAAAAGTTATAATAATCCAGTCATAACAAAACAATGGCATTACCAATTATTTTCTCTTCAATTATAACTTCTACTAATAAGTCATGAATACTCCATAAACTTTACAAAATATTATCCATGAATAAAAAACTACATCAGAGTTGACCAATCCTTTATAGTGGTCTTTAATATTATTGGAAAAAATTAAAATATTTTCTATAAAAATTAAAATTAAATACACAGAAAAATAAATTTAAATAGTATTTCAAATGTTTTTATTTATTTTACCTATGAAAAAAATTAAAATTATAATATATCTTCCTGAAATACATGATGTGGAAATCATCTTAAAGAGATTTCATCATTAATGTAGTGTTGTAATGTCACTTGACATAGTGTACTTCCATGAGACCTAATCACTTCATTTGGATAAGCATACATCCATGTATACAATGCAGTCTCATGGTGCATCCAGATATTCCATTGACACAAATATTGCATCCACAGGTAATGCCCGAAGAATATATTCGTTTCAATGTATTATCAACCTTTAATGAATAATTATCAATATTTTTCTTCAATAACTTGATAAATCTTGTAACAAGAATTTCCAATCAACTATGAAACTATAATTAAAATTGAACTATAATTTAAAATTAATTTATCCAAATTGAACAAGTAATAATGGTCTATGGTGGATCTAAATATCAAAACAGTTAAGAGACAGAGTGTTTAGACATTGATTACATTAACACCACTTTTCACCCTTACGCACATACTTTAGAATACATTGGATGTCTTTTAACCTTATTTTTGTCTTAATATAAAATGTTGTTAGAATTTTAGTATGAACATCTGACATTAGATAGTGTTGTCCTAAAAATTTAAGGCAGAGATCCATATTTAATAATGTTCCTTAGGATAACGTAATGTCAGGTATATTTGTAAGAGTGAGTTACTAAAGGATATAATAATATATTCTTATATCCATGTCAAATGTTAGCCAAATTACGAAATCCATATAAAACCTATGAGTAAATATACCAAATATAACATTAATTATTGAAAACATAAGGATAAACAATGAAAATGAAAGGGTAAACATTGAGATTGTAAGGGCTAATTTAAAGATGAAATAGATAATTACATAACCCAAAAAAATAGAATATAAGAGTCATTGAAAAATGAGTAAGGGTAAAATATGCATATGTGTAAGATCCAATACATAACTTTTTAAGAATAAACTACACCAAACATATGATTTAACAGATGGTAAATTTTCAAACATAGAGTAAATGTGACATATTCTATGACATGTTATATATTTTACTTTCTTGAAAATATAATATATAAGAAATATATTTGATACTTAAGAGATTAATAAGATTTTAATGTTTTTATACTTTAATATAAATATAAACATAACAATAAAAAAGATATTTCAAAAAAATCCTATAAGATACAAAAACTTCTATCCATATCCAAAATCTAGAATAGTGACTCCATAATGTATATTTCCTTTGAATATTTATATATAATATATATATAATTGACAATTGAATACAAATTATATTATACGGAGAATAAATTCAATAAAATAATATGAAACAAAATAATATTAAACAAAAAATAGAATTATTATTTAGAAGAATAATTGATAAATATTATTTATACAGTGACTTCATAATCCACTATTTCTTATAACTATAGAAACTAAACAAATAGATAAAATAATGTGAGTAATAAAATTAATTTTTAACATAAATAAATATAAATATACAATCAATAGCCTTGATCAAAACAAGTGATAAAATAGGGAAATAAAATATATAAAGAAATAATTTGAGAATATAATGGAATTTGAAGATCAGTTACAAAAGGGAGAATGACTACATTGAGGGAACTAGACTCCTCAAAGTGAAAATATTTGAACAGGAAAAATATTTGAAATTTTTTTGAAGATAAATCAACAAAAATGGAATATAAATTAAAGAAAAAATAATCAAAGAGCCTTAAAGATGAAAATAATTTTGAAAAAAAATTATATATTAATATAATAAATTTATGGAAGTAAATTCAGGGTCATCAAAGGCCTATAAGAATTACTTTAAAAAAATCAAGTTAAATTATTCACTTAAGAATCATAAGAATAAAAAAACTATTTTGACCAATAGTGCATGATCTAAAGTGAAATCGGGGAAATCTTGGACTATGAAATATCATGGGGAGACCATTTATTTATCAAGTGAAGTGGGATTTATTGGGGCTCCATGAATGGTGTGGTGCACATGGGGTGATCAGGGAACTATTGCCCTATTTTCTTATTTATGATTTCTTATGAAAATAAACCTCTGTAACTTGTTATCATGATCAATATCACTTATTAAATGATACTCCTTGAAGAAGGAAATAAAAAAGGATACACAATATATAAATTTCCCTAATCAAACTATATATCTAATTCATGGCATGATCCTAACTCACCCGAGTCCATATAATCCACTAGAGTCACCATCATCGATAAAAATTATCCAATAATTTCATTTAATTGTTATATAATAATATAAATGTGTTGTCTCCCAAAACGTATTTGGAAAAAAAATAATCATTATATTATAATACGAAGGTAGGTATTATCCTTCTTCCTCTAATGATTTCCTCCTAATAATATTAACATGATCCCATACTTCATTACTATTAAAAAACGTGTGAATGACTTCAATTTCATCGCATTATACAACTATGATGATTACACACAAACCGGTGCATTGTTTCTCTTCTTATTAATTTTCTTCTACCTGCAGTACATTAATAAATTTTATTCCTATTATCCCTTCTTCATATGGATAAATCACTAATTACTACTTCTTCCCCACTAAACTATCTTTCATCAGTACAACACGCAACATTCCACTCTACCACTCATGCATGCAAGATAACTATACCATTTATCTTACACAATGATAAATTTTTCAGTAATATTGAATTTTAATTTCAAATTATAATTCAAATTAATAAATTCATATAAAGCCTTATAAATTTTACTTCTTATTTTCCAACTTATTTATTTAGTCAATGGAATTGTCTTGGAGTACTACATTACCTCACGATTTAACTATCATCCCCACATCATGATAAGTCAGTCCCAATAACTTAACATCAATTACAACTTCCTTCAATACTCAACATAGTTCATCATGGTGAAAAATATCTTTTCCACTATTAATGTTCTTCATTAACATGGTGTGAAAAAATCAATATCATGTGAATTCATTTTAAATAAAAAATCCACCACATGCATTCATTCATCTTTGGATTACATCAAGGCATGATTATAATATTCATGGAATGGCCCTTCTTCTTCATCTGCTAGAATAAAAATTCATTCTATGATATTTAATGTATAAATGAATAGTTTTTGTTTCATCACATTTAAATATTTTTAATAATCCTTAATTTATATAAATTATTATTTTAAAACACTCTTTTAAATTCCAAGACATCATATTTAGTTTAAGTTTGGAACCCTATCTATTTGAAACAATGAATACTATATATAAATTTAATGACACTTACACATACTGAAAATGATAGTTATGCATAGAATCTATTATATAAATAAATCTTATGTATTTAGGACTTATAAATTTTTCAAAATAATACTATGTTAAAATTAATTTTACATAATCATAGAATGGTTGTGGACATTTTAAACATCCACTGTTGAAAAAAAATACTTAATTATATGCCTATATAATATTTAATATTACTTATAGAAGAAATTTTATAAATTTAAAACATGTTTCTACAAGTAATATCCTACCCCTATTCTATAGACCC
The DNA here is from genome assembly GCA_963277665.1 of Viscum album. Classification (NCBI taxonomy): domain Eukaryota; kingdom Viridiplantae; phylum Streptophyta; class Magnoliopsida; order Santalales; family Viscaceae; genus Viscum; species Viscum album. The sequence goes on along the minus strand of OY728140.1, from coordinate 398,309,581 downwards.
TAAGCAGTGCCCGAATTGGGGGAGTCACAATATAACCTCAGGGGTTCCTCCCCATACACCAATGACGTTTGACTAGAAGAGGGGGTTAGGGTAGCACTTTGGGGAGTCTATACCCCCATGTTAGAGTTCAAAATGAAAAATAAATAATAAAAACATTATACATAATAATAATCACTATAGTACACATAAGAAAAATAATAATAATAAATAATACATAAATGTTGAAGCATACAATCATACAGACTGATTGTCATCCTAGAATACAATTAGGTCCCCCTATCGGGCCAATAATATATAGAAATAGATAAAAGAAATAAATTTATTTTTGGATCCACTTCCATACTTGATTCTTAACTCATCAAAAACTGTAATCCTATATGAGATATCATTCTCGATACAGCTATTCCAGGCATCTTCCCAACTAGAACTTGTGAATAGTGAAGTATACTTGGGTACCCAAATTCCGTGGCCACCCAATCAGGGTGGGAGTACAACTCGGTAGGTAACCACCAATGTGGTCTAGTATATAACTAATAAATGCATTTTAAAATTGTGATATGATTATAATATAAATAAAATAGTTAAAAAAGTATAACTATGTACCCAATTTCGGTCCTTGATTTCTCAAACAAGACTCGGGATCGACCCAAACCTACTATGGTCGGTATTGGGGTGTCCCTAGTCATTCCATGGAATCATTCAATCCAATATCAAGCCCATAGAAGATTACTTAGTGAATGTACAAGGTGATCCAAATTAACCCTGACCTAAATCAAAGGATTGTGACTATTTAATTCCAACTCAAATACCACAGATTCGAATCCAAAGAGCGTGTTTAGTCTATTCTAACTCCAATACCCTCCCATATGGATCCAAAGAGTGGTTTTTAGTCATTAAAACTTGGATACCACATGTTTAAACTCCTGGGATCATGTCTAAGGTGTTCCAACATAGATATTATTTTTCTTGGTGGACTGAACATCCCACTATATAGATCCAAAGAGAATGTGTAAGGAATGCCAAACAAAGTATTAGTTGCAGTCTCAATAGATGGATCTGAGGATCGTGTTCTTAGAATCCAATGTATCTTAGTATATCTCAATGTGTAGTGTGGATGACCTCAACATAGAGTACAATGTGTCTCGAAGGGGTCGACCTCCAGTCTGTAACCATCCCAAAACCTTGAGATCAACCTCTTAAGTGCATGGCCTACCACTTTCATAACTATAACATGCTAAAATCATCAATTTTGGTTCTATGGTGACACACATAATCATCACTACCCATTTATCAAACGTACCCTCATTGGGGTCAAAATATATGTAGGCTAGCAACCAAGGCCTCCAAAATTACATCTTATTCATGAAGCCCTTCATGGGTCCCTTTATCTCAAAATCTTCACAGGGTTCAACACTTTACACTCAGAGGACATATTTACCCTCAACATTTTCTTTATTACATCATGATATAACTTACTTCACAATGAAAGTATCCCTGGACACAGTCACAACGATATCCTAAAGCTCACCTCTCATCCCATGGAATACCAAGGTTGGGTTTCATGAACCCAATCCATCAAAATCACATCTCCACAGGGATGATAGCTCAATAAAAATTCGTATTAACATACTCAATGGCTCTAATACATTTCATGGTTCACATATATCCAATAATTAATCCATCGATCATAATTCGATACTCAACTCTACGTGCAGGGCATTAATGGAACATAATCTTAGTCCACTACATTATATTCATTTAATTTAATTGGAACCCCATGATGTCAATACATATCAAGGCATATATGTATCATCAATACCTCAACCATAGATGGATGAGGAAATCAAGAAAGTTCCCATGGTTTCATCATGGATCTTGGTACTTTTTCCTACTATAGGAATTTCTTAAAAATTTAAAATTCAATTACTTTGAAAACAGGGTTAAACAACCTCGTAGAGAGACTGCATATCACAAGAAAAAAATAAATATGCATAATACCAATTGGTCATTTACGAGGGACCACCTATATCAATAATAATTTTATTTCATTTTTTTAACACCATCGGACAACTCTCACCTAGGCTCATCAGAATCCAATAGACCATCACCCTTTATCATGAGTCTCTAACTCAAATCATGAAATCAAAATTTAAATAATTATAAATACTTATAATTAATTGAATAATTTAAAAATAATTATTCAATTTAACTCAATTATTAATTTCACCTATAATCTAACTATCCACCCTCATCCCAGAAAAACCCCATCCAAATAGTCACAAATGGTTTGTGGGAAACTCCAAACATCTTCCCAAGAAAAATCCATGACATAAGACATCAATTAATTAAAAACATTTATCTAATTTAGGACAAATCCAAAAAAATAATACTTCAACATACCTCTATCAAAATGATTTGTGGGGACCTTTAAACACCATGTCGAGACATATCCTCACTGATATATATAAAATTCCCATCATTATTGGTCGATTCAACCACACACCATTGGAATTGAAGAAGAAACACCAAAATAGACAATCCAAATCAAGAGAAAATCAATAGATATCAAGAACAAATATATAAAAAGGGAGACTTACCAATAATTTCTTCAGAAATTCTCCTTGAATACCCCAAATCAAAATGGGGATCAAAGGAGGAAGAGGGGGAGAGGCCCACGGATCATGTGTGATAGTGGGAGGAGGATATAAGGTATCCCTTTTATGAAATTTGGTGAAACAATGGTGGTTTTCCACTTTTAATAAGCCAAATTAACAACTAAAAAATAGACCTACGACTGAAAATATATAGCCCTGGTTTTGAAAATTGTGGCTATAGAGTATACTATTTCCATAGTTTGATATAAACCATGGTCATAGATCACCATGGGTTATCCTATTGCCAAATTTTATTTAAACCATGGTAGTAGGCCGGCTTACAATAGTAGTTATGTGGAACTGTGGTAGTAGAGGACCACAATAAAATGGATGAAAAATCCAAATTTACACAAGTAATTAGGGAGAAGGCCTATTTCCAAGGTTCCTAAAAAACCATGAATATAGAGAGGTATATTTCCATCGTTTTAAAAAACCATGGAAATAGAGAAACTGACAATGTCTTAAAGCCACGATTTTTTAAAACCATAGATATAAAGAGGGATATTTCCATGGTTTTTTAATACAGTTTCAATAGAAAAACTGGGAATCGTATTTAGCTACAGTTTTGGAAAACTATAGTGGTAGTGAGGGAAATGACCATGTTTTTATAAAATCATAGAAATAAGCCACCTAAGAAAATATTATGGCCACAATTTCTAAAATCCATGGAAATTGTCTATCAATAAAATATAATTTTTTAATTTTTTAAAGTATTAAAAATATAATTATATATATATATATATTAATATAGATAGTATATTGTAAAGTAGTGGTATAGTTTTTATAGTATCCTTGAACTGGTGGTGGGATCAAAACCCAATAGTGTCATTTTATTTTTTAGAGACAATGGCCATAGTTTTTTAATCCATGGAAATAGGTGTAAACTTTGTCCATAGTCCATGTGGACCATTGCAATATCCTTCCTGTGGAAACAGTTTAAAAAAATATGTTAATATCCACTATTGGCATATCCTATGCCTATGGTCCAATAGACCATGTAAATAGATTACTTAAGTCCACCATATGAGATTGTGACCATACCCTAGACCTATTACAGCAGAAATAGATCTCACAGTACATCTAAACCATAGACCTAATCTATGTCCATGTTTTTGGGGACTATTTACATGTTTTAAAATAGTGTAAAGAGACTAATTTTGTATTTTTGATGGGTTTATTGCATGATATTCCAATTTTTTCACCAATCATGTGGTTAAAACTATCCAATTCCATCATATTTGAATAGTTTGTGCATGGTTTGGAGCACCATGAAATGACTATGAGAAACCCTATACAACCCATCTGCAATATTTTTCATGGTTTGTCAATAACTATGAACCAATAGTGTTTTAATCACTAGGTCTAATCCACCTTACTTGGTTTCCCATAAAATCATCATATTTTCCTCTAAACAGTGTTGTAAACATCCACAAAAATCATGAAATTTGAAATGTTAACTTAAAACCACCCAACGTAATGGTAACCACATAGTTTTCCCTATACTGTGTGACCCAAACTATGAACACATGGAAAATTCATCGAAAACAAACTCAATCCCCTAAGTCGCCTATTGGGACTCAAAACAAATCCAAAAATATTTCTTTAGGACACTATAACACTTCAAATTTAAATCTGAATATCAATTTTAAAACAGAACCCTACTGCACAATTTAAAAAAATCAATTCCTTATGAAATCCATAACCCACAAAGGAGTTGGTTCATAAAACCTCCCAACCTTTCTAATCATCTTCTTCAAGAAGTCTCTTAGTGGTCATACAACTACATGACATGACCTACCCAGGTCACCAATTTAGGACTATCTCATCGCGTTCCATATTCGAATTATAAACATGATTCCACAGTGAAACTCTAAAAAACAAGGCAAAATATTCTTCAAAAATAAATCTACCACTCATAAACATAACTAAAACATCAATAAAATTTATTACCCACACCCTTCTAACCCTATAAACAATGGTTTCATCCAAAAAATACCCTCTTAGGCTTCTGGAACTCTCCAAAATAAGCTTTATCTCACAATGGGAAAATTCTGATCCATAGTGCACCCCACCATTATAATTTCTTATACAAAAAAATTCCATCTACCCAAAAACAATGTCATAGTGTTTTTTCACTCAACACCCCAATTATACATGAGTAAACTAATCAAAACCTTGTACCACTCCTCATCTCCAATTACAAATAGATTCAAATGATTCTCTATTGTCCATAAATAAATCCTGAATACATTGGATTTTCTTTGAAAAGTCTTAGATGATTCTTAGAACACATCTTTTATACCCAATATTATGCATCTGATATGGTTTCTAACCCACCACAACCAATATCACATAGAACACTGATCATACTTCCTCTTCCCAACTATTCCCAAAAGTGCTTGACTTCATCCACTACCACACTATCTCATTATTGATTGATCATGATGACTTATCTTCTTAAGTAATACTGATATCTATTAAAAATTTCAATGAATCTGTGCTTGAATGCCATTGAATTACCATGGTTGGTTACATGGACTACTAAACCTAAATCTATCATCACACTCTATTGTGAGTATTGATGCACCTCCGATTCTACCTATTCATAGATCACATCAACACCATCCTAGGACATAAGACAATGGAAGACTCTATCATATAATAAATTGAAATATAAAATGTGATATTTGAAATAGAACCATACAAAATTCAATTTATCTACTCACAAGAACCCAAATTCCACCTCAAATACCCAATGATTAGTCCTATTACCCACGACCCTACAATTATGGGGACAATCATCCATGGCTCATGCTTTATCCATTACTATGTGTAGTGGATTTGAACAGATGTCCCAAATTTAATGAGTTCTAACATGAAACCTCATATGATACCCACTCTCAAATATTTCGGAATTACATCATTTACTCTCGCTAAAATTCAATTCATAATAAGGGTTATGTCCTCAAACACAAAATGTTGAACACCCCCCGTATGGATTTACTTATATCACTTCATGATCACAACCTGGATAAGTTACATAAATGTTCATGTGTCTCAACTCAAAATCCATGTTCATCCACTGAAAACTCCATTTTATGATCAACCCTCGGATCAACCTTTCCACCACACTTGATCCAATTCTAAATACATCCTTTACTACATGGGGTATTCCTCATTTCATTAGACATTAAGAAACCAACCCCATAAGAATATCTCAATTCCATCAATCCTTGTCTCATTTGTGGCCTCTCACTCATTCACAACTGATATGACTACTATGAGTAACCAGTAAGTACCACCTGATTCTAATTTAATCCAAATAGGTGTACGCTCCAATACCACCCGATCTCAAAATCCGACTCGTAGTCCCACGAGTAACATCTAATAATACCTAGGCTCATTTTCCTATCCACTGACTATGATCCACATGCATGCCAACATCATTCATCCTGAAGCACCATTAGTGCTCTTATTCAAAATTGGGCTTGTCACCCATGCCATGGATACCCACAAATCAGCGTCATTTCAAAATCATGACTGTTTTTCAATGCACTCACCATACTTCTGAAAGTGTATCCGAAGTCAACAAGGGCATGAATCCTAACTGATTCCACCCTCCTAAACCAAACCTTGATAACAAAGAATTAGCACTAAATATGCTTTACTCATGAAAATACATGGAATATCCAAGCATATACAATATATATTATAGCATCACTCATGCTTTGACCACATAACCTAAGGCTCTTATCCACAATTCAGATTTTTAAGGTATTAAAAAACCTAGGATCTCCTCACTCTATCATGTTTCCCTCCCAAATATCATCTCATAAAAACAAAAATACCTATCTCACCAATATCATGATCTTCCTCTCAGGGCACTAGGATCTACTTCCTAACCCAAAATCCACATATCACATAGGTCATAGATCATATGGTACATATTTACTCTTATATAAAACGTTGAATTAAAAATCACATGCCAAACTACCCACTCTAGGGTATGATGTATATAAATATTAACCATTACAATTCAAGTAGTTAGATTACTAGGGATCATATTATCAATTTCTATCTTCATACCGGACTACCCCCACAAGAATCAAAATCTCAAGATGGTCCTCTCTAGGCCTCCACATATGGGAGTCACCCCGTGAGGACCACAATCTTATCAGTTATTACATATGTATAACTAAATCTCCCTACAAGGATCAGAGTTGAGTATACCATATTATAATAGTTCAACTAAGTATAATTACTTGAAATAGATGTATTTTTTACTAACACTTTAAATAATTGAACCTCTTTTTTTGAATCAGTATTATAACCACCCGCTAGGGGTACATCATTAAGGACTTATATGCCTATTCTGACCTACTAGGGCCTCTATGAATCCCATATACTGAGGGACTACATAGTCATCATAAAATAGTATATATTAATAGATACACATGGCCTATCATAAAATGAAAAATATATATTGTGTCCATATAAGTATAATTCCACTACAAAGTTATATGGTAAAACATCGTTTATGTTTTTACTGAAACTTTAAAGAGTTGAACCCTCAATTCCAATGATACCAATCATACAATGGCATGTTAATGTAATGTAAATCCTAAATTCCAAATATAATTCATGAACATTGGACTCTTTCCAGTGATCAAAGAGATAATACCATAATAATTAATAAATCTCAAAATAAAAGTGCACCGTGATTGGTGAAATCATATAAATATAAAAAAAATGCAATAACATCAATACCATTTCCTTGGTAACCCAAATTTTCTACCATTAATGTTTCTCACAATGAACCAATCAAATATATATCATAGGATCCAAATAATTCCAACCTCACCTATCTACCATCTCCCAAAATAGTTTGACTTAATAAAAATCTGATAGAACTTATGAAATCAGTTACATAAAAGCATTGATACCACTTTATAACATCCTACCCCTAGTCTACAGCCACATAGTTGTTCCAAAACTAGGGGAGTCACCACATAACCTTAGGCACACCGACCCATATATCATTGGTTGTCGACTAATAGCAGTGGTCTCGGGTAGTAATGTGGGGATATTATACGCACTTATTATAGTTAAAAACAATTGATAAATAATAAAAATATCATCCATCGAAATAATCCTTAAAGTACACATAATAAATAAATAAAATCAATGAACATACCTGAATATGGAAGTATACAGTCATGTAGACTCATATTCATTCCATAATAGACCAATAACCAGTCACTAGGATGATCATATATATAGAAAAATAAAATAAATAAATTACTCTGGGGATTTAATGTCATCCCCTAGCCTCACCTCATCCCAATATCCAATCTCTTCTAATCTACCCCACTCAATATGGATACGTTGATGCTCTTCCCAACATACACTTATGAATATAGAATGATGTTCAGGTACCAAATTTCCATGTATTCCAAATTTGGGTGTGAGTACAACTCATTAGGGAACCCACATAATGGTCTAGTATATATCCAATAAATGCAATTTATAGATGTGATATGCTTAGAATAAAAATAATAAACTGTACAGGCATAAATAAGTAATAATTATATGCCATTGGGTTCTCACATGAAACCCAAGATCGACCCGGACATACTTTGACTAGTATTGGGGTGTCTATGAGAATATAAAAAAATCATGCAAACCAAAATCAGGATCTTGGATGATTCCTAGGAGAAAGTTATTTCTAATTCGAATTAACTGTGTGTCCAATCCAAGTAGCGTGTCCTAGGAATTCCCACTCAAATAATTTAGAGCTGAATCCAAGGTGTGTCTATGAGGAATCCATACCTCAATACCCTATGAGATGAATCCAAGGAGTGTGTCTGAGGTATTCCAACACAGATAATGCATGATCTGAATCCAAGGATCCACTCTAAGGAATTCGAACCAGGATAACATACATCATGGTGGACTATGCATCCCACCTTAAAGATCTATAGAGTGTGTCTAAGGATTCCCAAACCATGTGTCAATATCAGTCTTAATACCCTAATCTTTTGAGTATATCCTATACAGGACATGTAAATCAGTAAATCTTATTGGGAAGTATATCTAACCTCAATATCTCATTCAACATGTCTCAATGGGGTTAGCGTCATTACTAAACACATACCAAAACCTGATATATCCCTCCTAAGTTAATGATCAATAATTTTCATATTTATAATAGGCACAAATCATTAATTCAGGTTCTAATGTGACACCCCCAATCAATATTATCCATCTCCCTTACACACCCTCTTTAGGGTTAAAATATCACTAGGGAAACTACCTGAGTCCCATGGGTAATATCTCAATTAGAACACCCCTCAGGGTTCCCTTTATCTCAAACTCGTCACATGGATTGACACCCATAACTCCAAGGTAATAATGACCCTCAACATCTTCATGATCACATCACAATCTCACTTCCCATACAAGGTAAGTCTCACTAGCCAGAGTCAAGGAGATAGCCTAAATCCCACCCTTCGTTGTAAGACATATCTATGTAGGGTCTCACATTCTGACCCAAACAAATCACATATCCATGGGGAAATTCACTCACCATATACCCTTTTAAACTGGACCAAAAGATATAAACAATTTTAGGGGTCCCACATAGACAAACTCTAGGTTATTAATCATAATTTTCCACTCACCTCTTCAAGGAGATCATTAGGGTCTTATTCTATAGGGCCACTAAATTACATTAATTTCATTTAATGGGAACCCCTTGAGTTTCATACACCTTATGTAACATATGTATTATCAAGTAATCAATAATCAATGACTGAGAAAATCAATCCAGTGCCCAAGGGTCTGTCATAGATCATGGAACTTTATCTATTTCTAGGAATTTCATTTTAATTGATAAATTACATTAATTTTAATATAGGTTACATCATGCTTATGGTGAGACCTCACATCATATTTAAAAAAACCTGTATAATACTAAAAGGGCATGTACAAGGTACCACCTACTTCAATAACAATGTTATTCTCTTTTTAGCCCTGCATGACAGCTCCTGTCTAGTTTCAACCAAATCTAATTAATCATCTCCCACTAGTTAAAAAACCTAACACAAATCATGACATCCAAATTTAATTAATTTTAATCATCTATAAAAAAATTAAAATTAATTAACCAATTTAATTCAGTTAGGCATAACACTCAAAGTATCACTATATTCCCTTGTTACGTTGAAACGACATCCAAACAATTATAGAAGGCCCACGAAAGACTCCCAAAATCATCCCCATAATATTCTCAAACCCATAATATTAATTCAATAGAAAAATTTATAAAATTTTCGAAAAAACCCTAAAAATTAGATGATTACATATATCCATCAAAATTAAATCCAAATACATGAATCTGTTGTCTCTTGATGTACTATATCCAATCCATATGAATGTTCCATTGTTATTGGAAAATTTTGCCATACTTTGATGGAATTATAACCAAAACCCTAAACTGAAGAAACGAATCCAGGGAAATCTAGAACAAAGGGAAAAGGGAGATACTTATCATGAATCACTAGAAAGGAACACCATGAACAACCCAAAAAAGGCGATTCAGAGGAGAAATAGGGAGATAGTCCCCCCAATGGTGTAGGAGATAAGGAGAAAGGAAGAGGGGCTAACCTATTAATAAATATTGAGGGTGGAATGAAAATTTAATAATTTTAATGAAAAAAACTAGTTGGACACACAATTCTCAAAATGTTTCACCAATTGTGTGGATGGAATAATATAATTCCACCAAATTCACATGGTTGGGATACATGGTTTTACAAACCATTAATCTAATATACTAATCCCTCTATAAACCATCTTCAATATTTCACATGATTTATTTGAAAATATATGAAAACAATGTGCCAAGACTTAAGTCTAATCAACCTCACACAGTTTCCTCTAAAATACACACTGATTCCTCCAAAACATTCTCTAACCATTGAAATCAACCATGCACCGTAATATTTGAATTATAAACCTCTCTACATAAGTGTAACCTCACTATTTTCCCTAAATCATGCAACACAGACTATGAACCTTGTTTAAATTCCTATAAAACATTTTAAACATAACACAAACCTCCAAACACTTGACTAAGAACCTAAAAAAACTCTTTGGACTTAAACCATATACAAAAATATATCCTTGGTACACACTAACTCTCAATATTCAAATCTGAATCAAAATTTTAAAAATGAAGCATATTCTAGAATTTCAAGAAATTTGAATTAATTCAAAAATTCATAACTCGGAAAGGAGTGGGGTTTTACAACCCTTAACTCCAAAAACCATTATAATAACTAAAAATATATCCAAAACACTTTCAAACTCATTAAAAAGTTTCAATAGCCTTCACTTCACATGAAAACACTCATTTCATGTGAGTTTGGAAATGATTTATTTATTAAAAACAAATTCCAACACAAAAAACATATCCCCAATATCAATTCTATATATTTTCTTCTTTTAGAAAATCATACATGCTAAAGAGTACTTCATTAACTCCATATCAAAACAAACTCCACTAGGGTCTCGAAAATTTCCCCAAGGTCACAATTTTCTTCATGGTCTCAACAATGTCCCTATGACATCCCTTGGTGTTGACAATACCCCCATTGTATTTTTTTATTTACTAATGAACATAAATAAAGTTCAAAATCATAATACATAACAATAATTTATTATTTTTTAATTTTATGGCCATGTGAGCAAACTCAGTGTTGAAAAAAATATCAATGAATAATGAAATCATGATGTGGATAAATAGTGTCTTACGACCATTCTTTATAGACTATGAAACGAATTTATGTTAAATGACAATCAATTGAAACTAATCTTCACTTTATAAAAAAATTGGAACTAAGGTATAACTTTTTCTAACATTCATGATCACTAAAAAATAATTAATATGGTTTAAAATAGAATAAAATTAACACATCATATATTGACTTCATATCTTACCAATTTTAAATATTGTCACTAAATAAATGACCCCCTTAACAGATAGATATCTCCCATATTAAGTAAAAAATATATATTTGGGTTCTTCCTAATTTAAATGTTCCTCGCCATTGTAAAAAAATGAATAAAACAACATAAAGGGATATTTATGTTGTCTTTATCCTCTTTTGATAGAAATATACATAGAATATGCGAGATAGGGTAATAAACATCAAACCTTATCACTTGATGAATGGGGTATGATAATTATTATTCAACAACCATGGATTTGTATTCTACTCCCACATTGACTGGAAATGATTTTTATTAGCCATGTTCTTCTCAACTCCCATTTTTGATTGGATGAATACTTTTCTTCATTACATCAGTAATGTTACATGCCAAAGTTTTTTTATTCTACCTGCTACTATTTTCTTCTTCATTTTTAGAACATTGATTTTATTTCCCTTAAATGTAATCACCCTGATTTTATTTCATTATCTAATATCTTCTACTTAAGATGAAACTTTTTTCCTTTTTCTTGAGTAAAATTTTTTATCTACCCATTTTGGAGTAAAAAATTCCCATTATATTAAAAATATATTTCTTAGTCTTCTTATGTGACATCATATTCTCAAATATTTTACCGAATTGAAAACAAATTACCTCTTGTTCCCTATCATATCACTACAGAACATCAACCCTTAAAATTATTCACAATAAATTAATTATTCTAAACTTGAAATTCATAGTCTTTATCATATAGTTATGACACATTTATATTATTTTCAATCCATAATTAAATAATTCATTCCTCAATTATATTTTATATTTTTTTTATCAATGTTGAACTGATTTCACAAATTTTGAGTGACCCACCATTATCAAAGTTCATCAATTGTATCTTCAAATTCTTAACATATTTTAAGAGCTTCAAATATCAGGTCATATGATAAGAGAATACACTATCTAAAATCTAATTAAATTTCCATTGATATATTTTTTGGGAAACTTTAATAATAAAATCCTTTGAATTACCCATAACATTAATATTTTGAGACTTTTGAGTATTTAAATTCATAATATAATGGGTAGGTAAAATAGTGATAGATTCTTCCGTAAGGTGATCCAGCAGGTCATATCTTCCAAAAATCATAATCAAATACTGGAACACGTTCTCAAATTTTTTCCAGAATTTTCTGAAAGTTTTTATGTATTTATTCTTTGAGTATGTTGAATCAACCTAAAAAATTATCTCCCATAGCTTATCTACCAATATAAATATTTTAAATTAAACCAAAATTTTCATAAAATGTTCTCAAATACACTATAATGACAACAATATCCATATAACTAATACTCTCCTCTAAAAATAGCTTTCTCTCTAGATGTATTCACCTGCAGTTCTTTCACTTTTTGACCATCAACCATGACCTTTATTACTTAATAAAAGTTAAGGTATACTCAAAACACTTTCCACTTTTCTTTAGACTTCTCTATATCCCTTAACAAGTCATAATATGCAGCATTTTTTCATTATAAATTATTATTTATAGAATTATTACATTTAAAAGAATCTTCTTATTTTTCAGTAAATATTATTTTTCCCATTTCTAAATTTGAATCATACTTTTTCACATAAAATTTTAGTATCATTTCCCCCCTTTCAATATGATATTTATTGGAATCATTTAATCTCATCATGTTGTGAGACTTTAATTCCTTCTAAAATGTTTCTTTTGGATGCGTCTACATCTTCATTAGTAGATTTCTGAAAATTGGATTTTTTATTGTCCAATTTATTTTCTATATAAATAAATATTTATTAGAAATCTCTACCTAATTCTATTTTTCATTAGATTTCATTTAAACATAAATATTTATCTTTATTTCTTCATCAATAAACATCTTTAATATTTCAATATCATTTGAAAACATTGGGTGAGTTTTAGAATGAGAGTTTTCATTAATGATAGCAAATTTAAAATCCTTCTTCGAACTATTCTAAAAATTTCCAAATTTGGATATCGTAAAAGGTAACTCATTAAGTTACTATATATGAGATTACATCAGGTAAATTACTGACTTTTATCATTACTTATCTCACCACTTTTGAAATATTCTTCATTCACCTTATTATGAAAGAAGTGTTATCATCTGATTAACCTAACCTATTATCCTCAACTATGGAATAAGGAAAATAGAATAAATGTATGATATTAGACACACTGGAAGGTGTCTTTAGAATTAAAAATAGTCAAAAATAGCAATGTACCCTAATATCACACCATCTATAACATCCAAGAGACAATAAAAGTTGAAAATCCAAGAAGAACATTAAATAAATAGAAATTAATGAAAAATGTAGTGAGATAAGGAATTAATATGGTTAGGATGAAGTCTTAATCCATGTGAAAGAACAAATTAAGTAGATAGTAAATAAGGGAGATTACAAAAGAATATCCATCTCCAATGGTTAAGCTAATAGAATCCTTACTCAATTAAATCACTCTAATTTAACACATCCTTATAAGTAACTCATGCTCCAGCATACATAGATACATGATGTAGTAATCCCAAATCAAAAAATATGAAAACATAATTAAACATATTTCCCACATCTTCATCCTACACAGTCATTGAATCAATCTATAATGGTTAATAGAAACCTCAATTGGGTTACCTAATGACCAATGTCGTTGTCTGGAAACAACAAGTAATGCCTTTACATCTCGTTTGAATTAGTTCCTCACTATAATAGATTAAAAAAATCACATCCTATAGCATTTTCAATAGAGTTTTATTGTGTCTGATCCATTTACCCAAAAATTATAAATTTCCTGAGTTCCCATGTTTTGAAAAATACATTCCCCATATCTAGTGGAACATAAAGTCATCAGAAATTAATCCTTTACGAAAAAAATTATATTAATTAAAAAAATTATTTTTCAAACCAAGACTAATTATATCATACTTGAGTTAATTTTTTTGTCTTCAAAACTAAGTCCACTTTGTAACATGCATCATCTTCCATAACCCTATTTTTCATCTTGCCTCTTCCCATCTATTGAAGATTCTGAGATCTTAAGACCTTTATGTTATCCAAACCCCAATGAAACACAAAATTGTTTCAAAACTTCTTGGTAAATAACTTTATATATCATATATAATAGATTTAATATCAGATTAACCATCCATATCTCCAATATATCATCCTCTACACAATTCAATATGAAGTGGTGTTTTAGTTTAATATGATTTTTATTGGAGTGAATTCCAAAAAACATTCCAAGTGGATTATTCTACAGCTATCATACTATACTACGTCAATTTGTTTCCTCCTTCTGATTTCCTCCAACAAATCCTAAAACCGCACCAACTCTTTCCTCGCATATGTTATTACAACATACTCAACATCCATGGTTAATATGGAAATTATCAATTATAACTATGACATCTAGCTCATCATAGTGCCTCTAAAAGAAAAAATGATTCTAGTGGTTCCCTTATATGGATTATTATCTCCTAAAATATTAGTATCCATAAAACCATTAAATCTATCATGCATTCCAAAATAGAGTTCAGGATCTTATGAACATTTCATATATTGGATGATCAACTAGAAACCTCCCAATGATCATTTCACAGGTTCTCTATCAATACTCTAACCACACCTATCACTTGAGTGATATAAAGAGTCATACAAAACATACCATACATCAAGATACCCAAAACCAATGAATATAGAAATTTTTCCATGTGATATACCTCATCATTCATCTTAGGTTTATTCTACCGTGAATGTTTTAAATGTCTGTAAATGGGGGGGTACTCAAAGTTTTACACTTATACCGATTATTTCCATTACTTTTATGATGAATATAGACTGGGAAAATAAAAAAAAATTAGAACTATAGTCTTTTCTAATCATCATTCTTAACATCTTATTATTAAAACCAAGATAATTAATTTGTAAAATTATGAATATTTTATATTTTAACTCTTCCAACCCCACCATCATAGGTTTTAAAAAGAGTAAATTATAAATATAGATAATAATAATAATGAAACTACTATCTCCATACACCTTTCACTAGTAACAATGATCCAAATTTATCTTGATGAACCCTATTCCATTATAAAGGAATCAATATTTTAATTCCATTTCCTTGTTACTTGCATGAACCCATATATACTTCTCTTGATATTTGACACTAGGTCTGTTTATATTATAATACGAAACATTTTGGTAACTCTATATAAATTTATTCCTCTAAATCGAAGAAGAAAAATCTTGGAATAAAGTTTTTAAAGGGAAAAAATAATCCATGAAAATTAAGCTAAGAACCATATGAATTATTATGGGTGTCACATAAGGAGAGAAAATGTGAAAGAATGTACTCATTTCAATTTTTAGAATCCCATAAAAACTACATTTTCTTAAACCAGGATTTACCATTCACTTCCTCCTTCAGATAATAAACCCATTTGTTCTATAGTTCCCTCTTTCCTTGTAGATGATCTGTCATCCACCATTTATCAGAAAAATGCATGAAATACAGTTATTCATTCATTTATAACCCCCATTAAAACTAGTCACTCATATTTATCACCTCACTAAAGTAATTAGGTTATATATCATTTGTGATAATTAGAAAGTGCAACTGAGAATAAAACTTATAAATTAGTCTCATAACCCCTATATATCACCACACTTATGGAGGTTATCCTCTATGAAAACAATTCCTACAAACCTATATACCTACCTCCTTGTATACTTTAGTATTTTAATAAATTAGATTATGGATCTTTCAAAACATGATCATCATCCACAGTTTTAGGACATGGTTTCACCTCTTAGAATCTATCATCAATGCTCCTTGAATAACTTGACACCACCTCACCAATACTCAAATAAACCTTTTCTTTATCCATTTGTTAATAATTACAATAATCTTCTTCTAATATGTTGCAATCCTTCCACAGGTTATCCTCAATGAAGAGGATGTTCTAGACAATAATAACTTTATCTTAAATACTTCCGCAAAATCTAAATCCAAAATTTGCATCATTGTAGCCTACAATGAAACATGTCTAGGACTTATCTTCCAATATTTCTATCTCATTAAAATTAACATGGGGGTATGAAAAACAATTAAAAACTCATAGGTATATAAATTACACTTATTCGTCAAACTAGACTTCCTTCAGAATCTATTATTCTATTATTGTAGAAGGACTTAGATTCATGAGATAATCCACACGGTTAACAGTTAAATCCCAAAATTTATTTGGGAAACTAAAATATAACCACTTATTCATAGATATCTAATATATCATATGAATCGTATATTCCACATCACCATTTAGATCATGTGTTCCTAATATAGTCATCTCTATATTAGATTCATTCATCCAATGGAACATCTAGAACTCATTTACCATATTGCCATCTCTATTGTTTGACTTGAGGATTTTATATTTTCCCTATTTGTGACTTATACCATGTCTCACCATTTGATGAAAGTCTAGAAGACTTCAAATATTTGTTAAAGTAAAAATAATCATAACTTCCATGTGGAATCATCAATTAATATATTGTAATATAGTGCACCATATGAGAATAAAACTATGTTGATCCACATACACCCATATACACTTTCTCTAAATTTCATTTCTTTGGTTTCCTTCCATCCAAATTGAATAACGCATTTTTATTCTTTCCATGGATGAAAACCATTCATGTGCTGGACTCCAAACATGTGAGAATCAACAATCATCTTATAGATTATTTCTTTAAACCTTTCTCAGTAATGTGACCAAGATGTTCATGCCACAACTTTACAAATATAGGTGACGTTTTATAAGAGGTTTCTCAATAAAACATGATAACTTCTAATACACCGGTTATATAAAATATTCCATCAATCACACAGTGATCCACCACCATAGAGACTTGTGTGACATTACACACACCATCTACAAACACGGTTCAATCCCCCACATCATCAAGATGACCAATGGAAATTATATCCTTCCATAATCTTAATATATATCAGACGAATTAAAAATACAATAGAAATATTGTATTTATCTTAATAGTCTCATTATATATTCTAAAATCCTCAAGAATATGTCCATCTAGAAGTTAAACCTTAAAAATTCTTTCAAAATTATAATTGTGCATGAATCCACTGTCAAATATTGAATGAAATGAATGACCAAAGTCAAGTATCCATGAATCCAATGAATTTGTGACTCTAAGAACCAATGTTCCACCATGCCCATTATTTAAAGAGACTATTGATAATTAGTAAGAATAATTTTTTATGTTTACCTACCTATTTAAGAAATCATTTCAAATATTTCCCTTCATTCTATAGTGATAACATTCATTGTCATCGAGATGAGTCAGCTTACCGAAAATATTTTATTTTATATTTCTCCCTCTTTTCTTCAATCTTGTTTAGGATGAGTAGCCCCTATCTTGTGAGAACTTTATTGGACTTCTAAAAGTCAATGAGACCTAACACTTATTGATATCTTTATTTAATTATTGATCAGATATATCCTCGAAGACAAAGTCATTCATTCCACCAGAGTTGCTTATAACAATCACTATCATGTATTATAATTCAGGAAGTGATGATGGAAGAACTAATTCCCGTATATTGTAAAAAAAATAGACTATTGTTGATTTTAGATCCCATTGAATTCATTCCTATGATTATCCACTTACCTTCCTTTTAGAATTATGGTGAGAAAAATTCATCGCAATATAAACACATTTTTCTCCATAGATGGATTCTCATACTAGTTCACAAACTTGGCCATCAAATTTGTAGTTATTCGGATATCATGAAAGTCAAAGGACACATTCAAGGAAAACATCATCCTGAAAAATCCATGTTCCTTCCCAATAGGTATTTCCTATTCAATCTTTTCCATTGCATCCAGCTTCTTCCCAACCAATGGAAGATCATGTTCCTTTTGGAACAATTAGTATTATACCTATATATTCTGAAAGAAAAAATTACATACCATTAAAGTTTTACATCTTAAAATTTTTTCCCTTCCCATTACATCTTCCAATGATATGAAAACACCCACTAAATTCAATGTTGGTTAATTGAAATAACGTCAGAGTTTCTAGAATTCTCTATTCGAGTTCCCCTTTATAACTTCAAACCAGGATTTGATACCACTTTTTTCATTAGAAGAACTATCATCTGATCAACCCAAACTCACTTCCTTAACAAAAAATTAATGACAGAATAAGATAAAAAATCCACCCAAATGTGTCTTTAGAATTAGAAATCCATGCATAAAATACACACCCCCTGACCTCACAACATTTGGAACTTCAAAGAGATACCCACTATGGAATCTATATAGAACATGAAATTACTATGAAATAAAGAAAAATTATGTAACACAATGAATTAATTTCGATTAGATGAATTCATAATCCCTAAGAAAACAAACATGGAAAAAGGGTAAAAAGATAGATTACAATGGAATATTACAATCAATGAAAAAGATGGTAAAAGTGTGGCTAAGGTAAATAACTCTAATTCCAAATGTCCCTTATATATTACCCTAGCCCGAGTATATATTACAACAACCATCTAGTAATCCTTGTCCCACCTCTAAATGATCTGCATGGTCCAAACACCTTATGTTTTTACTCTTAATGGTTTTCAAATTAACTTGATATCATGATATATAATTTATCATATATTTCTCAGAAATCATGGAGTTCTTAGCCTCATAATTAGTAAATTAAACCAAATTAGACTATTCATATCTAGTTTTATTAATTTATTTTTTTCCTCTTAATCAATTACTTCTACTGAGAAAATGTCATAAAATCCATGTGGATTCATTATTTCATGAAATATATTCAAAATAAAGTTTTCTTAAACAACATGAAAAGTATGTTTACCTTGACTATAATTGATTAAAATTACTCTAATGTCCAAATATGGTCTTCCCAGGATAACAAGAACTTCCATTCCACTTTCCATATCTAATTCCCAGAAATCAACAGGTGAGATAATCATTCCCACTATAAATAATAAATCTTCAATTACAACTAATGGATATATTAGTGATTTTTATTCTTGTTATAGTGTAACTATTATTGATTTTACTTATCCTATTCCAAGTTCCTTATAAATAGATAGAAAAATCTAGTTGTAATTGCTCCCAAATCCACTAAGCATGTAAATATTTTTTTCCTTCTAACTCATAGGGAATATTTAATCTCCTAGGATCCTTGATATTTTATAGTATCTTATTCTTGATTATAATACCATACTCCTATCAAAGTTCTACTATAGTAAAATAATTATTAATTTTTTGGTTGGACATGATATTCTTCAAGAATGTGGTATATGATGGAATTTTTGTTAGTATTTATCCAAATGGAATATCAACTCTGATATTTGGGAATGTCTAGATGAACCGTTTAAAATAATTATCTCTATTTTTATAAAGTTATTTATATCTTTTATTTCATGTGGAATGTGGTTTATAATATTTTTCATCACTTTTATCAAGCTCAAGAAATACTCTTCTGTAGTCTTTTCTCTTATTTTATTATTTTTACACCCAATTCAGATTCCAATTTCATATTCTGATTCTCAATAGCCTTTACCTCTTCTTTGAAGCCCATATAATTTTAATTTTTCATGTTTTTATTCTATTTTTATAGGTAGTTACTCATATCATCCCTTAATGGCCTTTCCACCTCTTGTTTTAATTTATATACATCTGTTTCTACAATTATTTATATTAGTTATAGAAAATTTTCATTTCTACCACATTATGTTTTATTTTGAAAGTTTCTATTTTTTAAAATTTCTCTTTCTATCAGGGCGTTCCACCTGTTGTGATGTCTTTTTTCACCGATAGTGAATTTTATCCCACATTACTGCTTTCCAACGGTGGGTGACATTCATCACCTATTTGGTGGCGTATGATCCTTGATCAGAATGGGATGATGGGATTTGAGTTCCTCCTTCTATGGATTTATCCTCAGAATTCATTTACTAGTCTCGGTCTCCCTCATAGATTAAGAAATAGTTTGTGAAACAAATTCACGGTGCCATCTCTTTGTGGATGTCAGTTAATTATGCTACTTCGGTCGGGACATTCCAAGAGGTCTTGATAGGCTAGAAAATTTTGGTCAGGATATTAGTCATATTGGGAATCAATGACATGGCTGGACACTGAAAAATTAGAGCCCCAATATTCGTTCTCAATGTAGGGCTTCTCAAGGGCATATAACTCGAGGCATCCCATTTTGATCACATGGTATCTTATGCCACAAGCATGTATTTGGAGGTTTTCCTTAGGAATCCCATGTATTACACGAGGTATGATACGAGTTTAATGTCTTGTAGAGAAAAACTCTGAAGGTATACCTTTATAGGTTTTCCTCAAGCATCCCAGGTTTGACACGGGGTAGGCCGTGAGTTTAACATATTGTAGAGATGAACGCTGAAGGTTTACCTTTCGAGGTTTTCCTCAGGCATCCCATGTTAGAAATGGGGTAGGCCATGAGTTTAACGTCACGTATAGATGAATCAAAACATCTCATAAGGAAATATTGGGGAATAGGTTTAACATCTAATGGAGACAAGACAAGATTGATCATAACACCCTATAATGGAGGATTAGAGGGGTGCACCCATGAGAGGGGACACCTAAATGGTTTACCAGATGGATGGATCGAAATTCCCAATGAGAGAAGACCCAAGGTGGTGTTTCCCATAAAGGGAAGATGTTACACCATGAAGGTCGATCTAGACACAACTAATGGTAGATTAGGAATGTTCAACCCTAGGAGGGAATCAGTGAGATTTACTATTGTTTGGGATAAGAACACCCAATGTGAACAGACCCAGGGTGGTGTACCCCATAAAGGCACGATGTAACACTATGGAGGATGATCTGGACACCACTGAAGGTAGAATAGGGAGGTTCACCCTAGGATGGGAACACCAAGGTTTACCATTGGTTCGGATTAGAACGCCCAATGAGAGTGGACACATGGTGGTTTATCCCATAGAGGGAATATTTGACACCATGGAGGCTGATCTGGACACAATTGTGGTCAAATCGGGGATGTACACCCATAGGAGGGTAACACCATGGTTTATCATTGGTTAGGATCAGAACGCCCAATGAGAGTATAAAGAGGGTGGTGTGTCCCATAAATGGAAGATGTCACACCATGGAGTCTGATCTAGACACCAATGAGGGAAGATCAGGGAGGTGCACCCTAGGATGGGAATAACATAATTTACTATTGGTTGGGTTTGAACCTCATGGAGGCTTCCTACATACCCTATTTAGAAGATAGGAATTAAAACCCACATACTTCGCTGGATGGTCTGGGCCTTATGTGCTAAGACTGTCCAAATAGAGGACATCATCTCACTAGGATGTGGTGGGCTGGGTAAAAATCAAGGTGAATTATGGAGGGACAAAATGGAATGGATGGAATGGATGAATTAGAATGTTTTTTAGGGTGTTGGTCTTAAACCTCAGGAATGTATCTTATGTATCCATATTATTGGAATCAAATTCTGCATAGTTATGGAGCTCAGTTCAGTTTAATTTCATGCGGTGAAGGCACAAGAAAAATGTGAATTGGGTGGATCAGAACACTTATGGAGTTGGATCCAGGTGATGTGAGATTGGGGACTACTTGCAGGGATGACCTAGAGGGGTACCTTAATTGGGGTAAGGGTTAATTGATAAAGTGTCTATTAGTCTTGAACATTTAGGAGGTCTCCTACGTATCCCAGCTAATTAGGAATCAAATTCAATGTAGTTCTAGAAAGTGGGCATTGGGGAATATAACCATAGAGGAAACCCAAGAATGTAGTTGAGGCATATGCACTATGACTACTAAAATAAAATGGGGCATGATGGGATTTACACAGGAATGGAGGCCCGTGATGGAGTGGATGGGATTAAACTTCCTAGAGCCTTCATATGTACCCTGTTTCGGTGATAGTTATCAAAACCCTCATAGTTCGTAGAGGGAGGGGATTCATGGTTTCTACAATCCTTTAATCCCATGTGAGTCATGCTCAATTTGATGAACAAGAGGGAGTAGTATACCTAACAATCACGATGTGAAAGATGCGTCGATGAAATATGGTGGGGGGATTACGTATGGAAGCTACCCAGCTGGATCTCATTCCATGTGAGGAGGATCTAATTCCATATGAAAAATGATCTCACTCTGATGGATATGAGTGGGTGTGAATATTTCCTAATGAGTGGAACCCCACATGTATCACATGGAGTGAGACCACAGTTTAATGTCATTTTTTGAGGACGATGGGGCTAGGCAGTTTAATATCCTGGAGCCTAGACGATGAGGACTCACGCCTCACCCCTTGGACATACATGACTTATGACTTCTAACCCTTGGGGATGGCAATGCATCAGTAATGCCAGTTGGAAGGGTCAAGGAGGAGTGTTTGATCTTGAGGCCCATGTTATTTTAGGTGTATGGAAAATAAAAATCCATTAGCATGCCTATTATGAAAATAAAGTGGTTGGACAACACAGTAGAGAACACCACACGAGGAACCAACAATACATTTTGAACAAACTTGGAGGGTTTCATGGAAGAGGTGAAAACAATAAATGGAAGATTCACATAAGAGGGTCCTAAACATGGGTATTTTAAGAAAATGAAACTCAATGAGCTTAAGGGAGGAGGTGCACACATGATTGTGGTCTTGTATGTAAGAAGATCGGTTGAGTTAAATATTGGTCGAACCCTAAACCAAGGTTTTCCGGAAGAGGATTCTTTTTACTAAACCTTATTTAGTTAAAAAAATAAACTTCAATGAGGTCAAATCCTTATGGGCTCACAAAAATGGGTACCCCTCAGAGACCTGTCATGTAAGATCCAATACCTTGAAGGGTCCATGTTTTTCGTGCTATCACGAAGGAGGCAGTTTTACATGCATGGGAGTGATGCTTCGGCTTCTAGATCCTTCTCTAAGGGAGGTTATTTCCTTTTATTTAAGGAAAAAATATAAGGTAGTGGCACATAAGAAGGCCGATGTGGAAGGTGGTACATGACATTTCATCGGGCGCAGAAAACATTTACACCCAGATGGTCGGTTTGTGCACACATCTAAAATCCTATGTTCACCCACCTGGGAAGTTTTTTAATGTATAGCATGGAATATGGTGTTAGATGTTGCATCAAGCATGGAAGGGTCTTCCGTATGGACTTCATCCTTCTTCACAATGCTTGAATCCTGCATACGGCTCCCTTGGGCTTCTCTGAATGACCTGTTGAGTTAAAGGGTGTCCTCGTCTCACTTAAAGAGGACTGTTTGCCACCTTGAGAGGGATTTGGTGCCAACAGATTGTTGGGATTATTTGATTTAAAATTTAAATAACTAGGAAAGAAAAAAATATTAATGGAGGGATTTTCTCAACATTAATGGAGGATTTTCTCCCAACATTAATGAATAGTTATTCCCAATATTAATTGATGGAATGATTAATGTTGACCGCATTAATTGGAGACATGGATGGGGTGTCTATGTAAGAGGATGTGGTAGCAAGTTTTGAAAGGTGGGATGGAAAAGATATGTATCCACCAAGAGAGAAACGAGAAAGGGGTTTCTGCATTTGTTGTAACCGATGCGAAGCGAAGATGGTGATCACGTCAATGATGGTGTGTCGGTGGTGATGAATGAAGACGACGATGATGATGTTTCCATGTATCGAAAGTCCACTTGATTGCGGAGATCAAGCGGGGTGTCCTGGTTGTTATGGTCAGTAGTACATCAAAATGGTACGTTCATGGGTGTCATGAGTTGAGAGAAAAATTATTTGGGTGCATTGTAAAAGGATTTCAGGTGTGATGTTAAAAATCCTACGGGTGATGTAAAATTCCTTCAGGTGGTAAAATGCATTTGAGTGATAAAAGGACTTCGGGTGAAATCTTCCCTTCTCCTCTTGTGCGTTTCTGCAACGAATTCTTCCGATGCGTCACTAGGCTTTAATCCCCAATAGTGGTATTAGAGGGATTGGTTGAAGTTCTCAGTTGCAGAACATGGTGGAAAGCATCTGGTGGAGCAGCTTATCAAGGACTTGGATGTCATCGGAAAATGACGGTGATATCAACGGTGTTGCTGGAATATCGAAAGTCTTCTTAGCCGCAGGAGTCATTCGGCATGTTCCGTTCATTGGGTGACATTTGGAGCTTGGTGCAGCGGACAATCACAGAGGCCCAGATAGTGGAGATGAATGTAGAGTATTTGAATTTCAAATCAAGATGAAGATTGTTGGTATTATTTGATTTAAAATTTAAATAATGAGGAAAGAAAAAATTATTAATCGAGGGATTTTCTCAACATTAATGGAGGATTTTCTCCCAACATTAATGAATAGTTATTCCCAATATTAATTTATGGAATGAAGAATGTTTACCATATTAATTGGAGACATGGATGGGGTGTCTAGATTATAGGATGTGGTATCATGTTTTGGAAGGTGGGCTGGAAAAGATGTAGCCACCAAGGGAGAAATGAGGAAGGGGTTGCCACGTTTATGGTAACCAGTGTGAATCGAAGATGGTGATCATGTCAACGATGGTGTGTCAGCGGCGATGATTGAAGATGACGATGATGATGGTTCATTGTATCGAAAGTCCACTTGGTTGCGAAGATCAAGCGGCGTGTCCCGGTTATGATGATCAGTGGTATATCAAAATGGTACATTCATGGGTGTCATGAGTCGAGAGAAAAATTCTTCGGGTGCATTGTAAAAGGACTTCGGGTGTGATGTTAAAAATCCTATGGGTGATGTAAAATTCCTTCAAGTGGTAAAATGCCTTTGGGTGATAAAAGGCCTTCGGGTGAAATCTTCTCTTCTCCTCTTTTGTGTTTCTGCAATGACTTCTTCTGCTGCGTCGCTGGGCTTTGAGCCCCAACATAGATCCCCCCCCCCTCAAAATCTAATCTGAAAGGGGGCCATAATTCAGGTTCTGAGGGACACCATGAAGAGAACATTTCTTTTAAGGAGGTGCAAACATGACCTGATATAGGGTGCATAAATGGATTTGCGCATGCATGAAATTCATGGTCTGTGCATTTATATATGCAGAGGGGCTCTATGGATAGTACTTTGACATTCTACATGACATGTAATTTTTCTCTCATGCACATATATTTTTTATTCCTATACAGAAACCCATAATTTTTTCATCCCTTTTCATGAAAATGGAAATTTTTCCATGCGTTGGGCATGGATGGATTCTTTCCATGTCCATCAGCAAGTCTTATGCATGGGCGACATTTTTTCACAATTACCCTTAATCTTTCACGCTTCAACATTTTCATTATTTAGAAGTCATACATCTGGTCCCTAGTAGACTGCTGCTGAGAGGGGGGCATGCATTGCTGCACAAAGTGTAGAGATTACCGGGAACCCCCAAACACTTTATTACAAAAGGGAACTATCATAAAATAAGATATTTTTGGTCGTGCTAACATAATATCAGCAATATTACATCCTAATTGAGAACCTCTTGCTACGTAGTTTTGGGCTATTGAAGGAAGTGGCCATCTCGAGCTTTGAAACTGACTCACCACAGTCGTGGATCACACACAAGGACAACCTTCAGTTTTCTAACATCACAGTCCCTAGTCATGCTGCTAGGGAGAGTTAGGAGAAGCCTGTACAAGCTCTGAACTGAAGGACAAGGATGATAGTGGGTAACTGAATAACATCTGAAGAATCTCATGCTCACTATGAAAGGACCTTTCAGAATAGTATAACAGATGAGAGTGTGGGATGGAAAAAGTACTCGTATATAAGGTCTGGGGTTAATTTCACAAGAGAGTGGGCATGGGCATACTTGGAATGTCATGCATGCGAGGAGTTCGGAGAAGAGCTGTGACACATCAGGATATTCGGAGATGTATGGATTTTACAATTCCACATCTATCACCAAAAGGAACTTGTTCTAGAGATATGTATTCGGTGGTACCTCAACACAAGAACCTTACATCTCTACCACATGGATTTCGATATCACTCTTTGGGATGTTCACTTCATAAGAGGAATTCCCCTAGAGGGACTTCAATATGACTTGTTCCTACCGAAAGAGAATTTCTGGGAAAATAGAGTGTGATCCCCAATCCAAAAATGGAATATACTAGATATGGAAAATGAAAAGTTGGAGAATGCACACATCCAGAAATATATCCCATTCCTAGTGTGGTTCATCCTATTACTTAATAAGGATAAGGGGGTGAGACTACCAGGTCGAGGTTAGCAGTGCCTGACTACATCACAAAGGGGAAAGGCGGGATCATATTGGATGATCCTGGAGGTAGGAAAATACCAGTCATGGGGATACAACATGGTCAAGGGTTGGGACCCATTGGTATGATATTCTGATTTCCATGATGCCTTTCTGATAAAGTGTCAATTTCTAGTGAGAGATACGAGAATGGGGATCCGTCTTGGGATGTTGGTGATGGTTGGGATCATGGCTGCAGGCAACATGGTCAACCTGGGGATGCCTTTCCTAGTGATAATTTGCCGTATTCTAGGGAAAATATCAAGGGTAAATACTCCAAAAAATTTATACTGACCATTCCAGGTTTTGTATGTCTAGATTGCAGCTCATCTCGGCGGATTTGAATTCCCAAATTCCATTTGTCCTCTAGGTTATGGTTTCTGACCATCCCTTTTGAACATCATCAAGGTCCGACCACTGACGTTCAACAATTAGGGAGTCAAAATTCATATCAATAACCATTAAAATTTCAACTTCCACCCATTCCACCACTCCATTCGGCCAGATGATGGACAATGTTTAGGGTTTAGTAGAGGAGAAGGAATATCTACAGAGTATCAAGGTTTGAGTGTTAGTGGCTCGAGTTGATGGAAAGATCCTCTGAAAACCACATGTGTTGTCTCATTTTTTCATACAGTTAAGATGTCTCCAGAAAGTGTCCAAGAAGGTTTATAAAGAGGTTTGCGAAGTGGACACACATCATTCTTCGGCAAGTGTGTTGTATACTAAAAAATGTTGGGTCTAGTAAGACAATAATGTTTCTTCACATAGATGTCAATATCGGCTTATCAAAAAATTATGATAAGCACTGGGTAGTGTCATATCCAGAGGCGATCTTGTGAAGGCTCATCTGGCAGGTCAAGGTGGTGACCGTGAGGCCCGAGTGACAGGAAAGCAGGAAAGCTTCTACTTAAGGGGAGAGCTAAGAAACAGGTCGAATAACAGGGGATACACAAGTTGGGACCTCAGAGGTAGAGAAATCACAGGGTGTGGATTCACCTCCATCTACTAAATGGATTTGGTACCAAATACAACCTTAGGGGCTGATGAGGTATGCCCCTGGGAAGAAACTGATACATATTATTTTCCCCGTCGTTGATGATATATTCCCTTCGCTTTGGAAATCCTGGAGAACACTATGATAATCGATATATCTGGAGGATCTGTGGTGGAAAATGAAGCGAGACAGGTTCATGCTACCAGAAATCAGGCTCATTCGGCTCGTGGATAAAAGGGAATTTCATCGGCTGTATGCGTATCTCATGTCCATGGGCATTTATGTATGTTAGTGGGGAAAATATGATTAACCATACCTTATGGTGTAAGTGATGCTCGATCAGGAGAATGATCCATTGGATATGTCTCCCACATATGATTGTGAGGATGAAGAAGAGGAGGAAGAAGAAGATTAAGAGCGTGAGGGATAGGAGGAAGATGAAGATGAAGACAAAGATCCCGAATGGGAAATCTAGGGAACAAAAGCTCATCAAGTGAGTCCCCTAGAGAGCAGTGAGATTTATGGCTCCATTAGGGAGTTTACTGAGCTTCTTAAAGTAAGTCATAACTCGCAACTTCTTTGGATCCTCCCTCAAAAATGGGTCCATTAACCACAAGTTTCACTTTATAGGGGAACATCGGTATTGTCCAAGGCGCCCCCACCCTAGGGGGTCAGAGCATACCAATGTATGTGTAGGGACATATCCTTGGGTTTACACCCGGGGCTGAGCCAAGAGACGTGCTGGTGATGAATGAGGCGGCCTTTGGTGGGCTAGATGATGGAATGAAGGAGACAATCAAGAAATCCCTGCTAATCACTGAAGTAACAAGCGCTGAAGAGCCTCCTATGGTGGAAGTCCCTACTGCAACTTGGGAACTTGATTCGGCAGTGCCCATCTCTTGTAAGTGTTTACCCTTATAAATTAGGATAAATGAAGTTCCTTATTCAATGAAGTTCTTGATAGACTGTTAGACCAGTAGTCAGATGAGTCTGGGGCATCAATGAGGATCCTTCCAATGGATGTGCCTATCCATTAGGAGCTGATTGCGTAGGATGATCCAATATTGGAAACTGATGAGAGGTAAGTCGTGGATATAGGTGACGCCACAAATGGGGCAGAACATAAAGCCTGAGATCGTGAGGCTACTTCAGAGAGGGAATCGGAGGAAGATCCTACTACTGGACTTCTGGACATCTTTCCAGAATATGAACCTGCATTCCCGGAGGAACTGGATGACTATGAGGCCAATGCATTTGATGAAAATTAGATCGTTCGGCACCAGTCATGAAATTTGATCAAGCGTTTCATTAAACAAATTCAGAATTGCAATGGATAATCCGAGTAGGATCACTTTTCCACTCGTTGTGCGACCTATGCGCTGGAGGGGTGGACACTCGAATAATTCCGGACATAGTCGGAAACAATCTCACCGAGAGGATGTGGGAAAGTAGTCGACATCAAGACATTTCTTGGAATCATGAGAAGCTTATTAGCACCCGGAATCTTCAATAGGTCAACCCGGAAATTTGATGTCTAGAAGAGAAAATGGACGAGTGTTCCTAAATTGTCACCAATCAATTAGAATTGGTCATACAATTGATGGCTCAGCTAGCGGAAGCCCGTGAGCAGCTGAGACGAGGATGTCATGAAGTGTTTGACCATCAAAGTCAACTGAACTAGGTGAATAATAGGGCGGAAATTTTTTTCCCATAAGAAGATGAAGAGGAAACAAAGCTCATGTAGCTGCAACAAATCCTAGAGGTAGTACTCCAATGGATGGGGGAGATAAGGCGCTCAATTAATGAGGCAGATCCGTAGGGGTAATGTTTTTCCAAACTCATTAAACAAATTTGTTTATTTAATTTCATTGAATTGAATTCATGGACACATTCTTGATAGGTTTAATTATTACAACTTGATCATATCTATGACACAACTAATGGCCAATTTCTAAGATCTTTTGGGTCATACGCGGTGTGAGAAACAACAGACGACCACATAATCATTAACTTTGTATGAGGGTGCCAAATAATCATCGAAGACTAGTGGTTTTTCCTCATTGGTTGACAACCTGTGGTGTTCGAAACGAGAGAGTTTATGGCCGAAGTGCAGGGTTCTTAGATCATCCAACTTACTTTTCCCAACGTTCTCTAGCACATGAATAGGGTAACTCTAGGGGCATTGGAAAGTATTCGAACAAAGGGAATGAAAAGTGTGAATCACAATACCCCAAAATTAGAAGCATAGGGAGGATGGAACGTCGGAAAAAGATAACTGCTGACTATGTTCAAAACACGGTATTCATACCACTAGCCTATAATAGGGACAAACAAATGTAGGCCGACCGACAACCATCTTTGAAACATAGGATGTATCTCGATATTTCATCCAAAGTCTTTTCAGGGCATTGGACCTAGACCGTAGGTGACAAAAAGAAGCATCAGAATAGACTATTAGGGGTTCACTTTAGACATGAAAGAGAATAAGGATCCGAATAAGGGGCACCCAAAGCATGAGGTTAGAGCGATGTAATTTTCGAATAGTTTAAAACAATCTCATAATTATTCAATTGTGGATTAAATCATATTGGTCTGTAAAAAGATCAAAACCACATTCAGGGAGAACCTCTCTAATGAGGGACTAAGAGAACTTGCAGTTTTATGTTGTGCAAATGGGGATGGTGAACATGCAATTTAACATCATACGGTGAGGGAAATGTATTATATATGTTTATCATAATGTAATCAGGATTCTTTCCATTGTATAACATTGTGTCACCAGGATTTTTCATATATTTTATGGTCATACTACCTGGAACCTAGTGAATAGTTTAAATTCATGTAGTATGAACTACAAAGATGTCTATTTCTGAGAAAATTGTGTGTCACAGAGTAAAGAAACATGATGTGAATGAGCCAAAAGGGGATTTTGTATCACACATGAATCAGGAGACAGACAAGAAGGAGACTTCCCAAAATAGGAGGCTTATAGTTTAAGGTATTAGTGTTTGGACTATGGATTGGCTAAATGGTCGAAATGGTTGATGGATTTTCTGTAGGGCCTAATGAAAAATGATCTATGCAACACTATGTATCCCATGGGGATGGGAATCAAGCCACACATAGTTATAGTAGGTGGGATTTTAGAAGTCCAAAACTAAAAATAGGAAAGGCAATCCCCTCTAATGAAGATATCGAGCCATCTCTCATTGGGGTGAGAGGCATCCCAACCCTGCAAATAAGGTTCATAGTTTAACTTCATGGGTTGAGGAATTGAATTGCGTTGATTTTAGATTAAGGTAATAGAGCTTGAACCATATTGAAAAAAATTTAGAGTCATGATTTTTGGACCAAAGGGTACTTTTTTATGGATTCTTGTGTGGAATGAAATGAGGTAAAAACTAACATGAAAGTGGTTGAAGGAGGCCCATGTTCCACAAAAACATCCTAATAAATCTGTATATATTTTAAGGTCATGTTTCTTGGACCATGGGGTTCTTATTTTAGGGTTTTAGATTTTGGACCATGGGTGAGGGTTTTAAATGGATATGCATAGTGCAGTGTCTTGATATGCCCGATGTGAATGAGGAACATGGAGGCCCGACACCACACAACATATTCCCAAGAAATGCTTATATGCAGTTTAAATTAATGAAGTTATACTCATGTGCCTAGTTTAACATCATGTTTCTGGGATGTTGCACACAGTTTAAGGTCTTGCTGCCTAGACCATGTAGTGTTGGTTGACCATATGCGTACACATCCCAGCCAGACTCCCAATATCATGAGAGTCATTCTATGTGTGAAAAAAGGGGCGACACAAATTTTACTGACACATTGAAGAGTACAAAATATGTTGGGATAGGTCGGGATAATAATGTCTCAACGACACTTACTTTATTACTCAACATGCATAGGTTAATAGAGGGGTAGCACTAAGGGTGCTGGAATTCCACCGGGGCATAAGGGGGTGGAGAGCATAAATCATGGTGCCTAATATTTGGGACATAATAAGGGTGTATTGATGATATGGGATATCCATCTACCATGTTTGAAATATAGTATCCATATCGTGTATCTTGGGATGAGGAAAAATGAATGAGGGTCAACTGTTGTCCATGTTTAAAACATGATACCCATCTTGAAACATCTTTCAAAGTCTTTCAGGTTGTTGGCCCAAGACGATAGGTGTGCCAATGGGGCATGAGACCAGGTCAAGGTGGAAGGGGGGGATTCATACATGGAAGATGAAGATGAACCAGACTAAGGGGACTTGTGAAGCATGGTGGTGGGTCAGGAGAATTTCTAGTCAGAATCCAATACTCGAGGCTCTACACCAAGGTGAATTTGAGCATGCCAATTAGGAATATTTTGTGGTGGATATGTTGCATCATATAGTTTAACATCATGTGAATAGGATGTTGAGACATGTGAGTATTTCCAAGGGAGTTTAATGGTACGGTCATTATAAATAAGATGCAAACAAGGACCAAAGAATATTTCGTTCCACATCACACATTCTCAAAGGAAACTCAATCCACAAGGCCAAGAGATTAAACATATAGCTAGTACCAATGGTGAAATGTCTTGGAAGTTGTACATATCCCATTAGAATGGGAATTAATCCACATGTACTTCTTGAAGATAGAAAAAAGGAGTTCCTGGGAGGAAATATGCGGTATAATGGCCATAACCAGATGTGAATGAGGGCCAAGGTGGTATGTGTTGTACCACATATCTCTAGAGAGAAATCCACATATAGTTTAACATTATGTTTCTGGGATAAGTATTTTTAATTAAAGTTCATAGAGTTCAGACCACTTAGTAAATACACCTCACCAAACTCTTAACCCCTCATGATTGAAACTCGGCGTGGGAAATAAGGACTAATGAGGTGCCTTCCCAATACGCAGGTTCACACATTAGAACTGATACCATAGGTCTAGAATTCCATTCATGCATTGGGGAGTGAAAATAAGGTATACCAATACTTTTAACACTTGGGTCTGAGATGACTGGCGGGTGAGGATTAACTATTGACCATATTTGAAACATAGGATCCTTAAAAATATTGGCCAAGGGTGGGGTAATAATGTAAAGTATTGAAAATTTACCATGTTTAAAACATGGGATCAATCAATTTATGCCTAAGATCAATTGGGATTTTGGCCCAATACAGTAGGTTAGTCACAAATAACATGCTACCATCACCGATAGGGGGTCCTTATGGATTTAGAGGGTGAAAAAAACTGAAACCAAGAGAGACTCAGAATATGGAAGGAGGTGGGATGGAGGATGGGATTCTATCTCAGAATTCATAGATAATTCAAGGTTGTATTGTGTGGAACAAGAATGAGGGAAGTGCCTTGAGCATACAAGTGAATGGATGTGTTTGGAATAGTGAAGTGAAAACTCGATGTGAATGAGGGCCGCAGAGGTCCCCTACCGTATCACATAATCTTAAGGATGATCCTACTAGGAGAAAGAGATCAAAATCATCCCACAATAACTGTGAGGAAACCCACACCCATGGATTGTTGTATGAAACTTCCCTTGTTTGAGAGGCATCCCTATTTTATAAGGGTTAGAATCCTATTTTATTGTTATGAGCTAGAGGATTCTAGGAAATGAAGTTTAAATTAGCACAACTTGAACTGGATGGGATCATATTTTGAGATATATGTACCCAATGCAACAATTACAACTTGATGAAAATGAAAATCAAGTAAGTCCATGTGGTGTGGTGAATCAAGCAGAAAAATTAGGCCAAAGGGAAAAAATTGCCTAGCAAGATTGTGGATGGGCCCAAACACTAAGTGTCCCTGGATCACTACGTATCCTGCGAGGGAAGGAATCAAGAAACACATACTTATTGAATGCCTACCTATATGAGACTAAACCTCACACAAGGAAAAGGGGAGAAAAGTTTTCTTTAGTGATTGTCTAGACCTGAATTCAACAATTTGGGTATCACTAAGTATCCCATGAGGATTGGAATAAATCCATACGTAGTTCTTAAAGATGTAATGGTAGGTTACCAGTTCAAAATATGAAATTCACTTGAGCGAGAACATCAATAGTGCTATGCAGTTTATCATCATAGGACCAAGATGGTGGGTTGTGACTTTTAAGGTTGTGCAAGAAGGACCATATGGTTCTTAGCTTAAGGTCATAGAGTTCAGACCATAAAATGGGATATTATCTAAAGTGGGTATGCGTAGTGAGGTCTCGTAACAATCCCGAAGTGAATAGGGGACAAGGAGGACCAAAACCGCATTATGAATTCCAAAGGAAATTGAAATACAGTTTTATCTAATGATTCTTGGACTAGATTGAGGCTAAATGGATCGAAGATTTGATGAACTTATAGTTGGTCTTAAGACAAAATGTCTGAACACCACTTCTTATCCTGCAAGGGTAAGAATCAAGTCATGCATAGTTCAAGAATTCTATGCAGTGAGGATTTATGTAGTTATTATTATAAGGTCAGAGAATTTAGTCCAATGGGGTATGTTTTAAAGGGATATGCATGGTGTGGTACCATGATAGACCCAACATGAATGAGGACCTATGAGGTTTAACACACACAATGCATTCCTAATGAAGATTTCCATAGAAAGTTTAAGGTCATGACGTTTGGACCATAATTAAGGTCAAGGGTCCAAAGTTTTGGCAAATTTGTAGCTGGACTTGATGACAAAGTGTCTAGATGTCACTACGTATCTCATAAGGTTGATAATTAGGCCACACATAGTTCTGGGAGATGGAATGGTCGGTGAACAACTCCAACAATGAAATTATCTCAAGCGAGAACATAAATGTTGTTCTATAATCTATCATTGTATGACCAGTATTCTAATTGTTATGTAGTTTAATTTCATACAATAAGGACACTGGGTTCTTAGTTATAGGTCATAAAATTCAAACCATAATTGTATTGTGCAGTTTATCATCTTGAAAATAGGACACAATAGATGTTTACCGTGACACAGGATGGAGTGGATTAACATCATGGTGGATAGAAGGGGAACTTGACTTTTATGTTCATAAAGAAAAGACCATATGGTTCTTAGTTTATGGTTTTATAATTCCATCTATAGGGGTAGTTTAACATTGTACATGACAATAAGGGAAGTTTAACGTCGTTCCAGACAATAGGGGTAGTTTAACATCATGCAAGACAATAGGGACAGTTTAACGTCATACAGGAAAATAAGGGTGATCATGTGAAGCATCAAGTGAGAAACATGGCATTGATGGGAGGACTGGTTCGCTCACTATCCATGGTGACCATGGAGTATGCATCATTATGGCAGACCTTGTGAATAATATACGGTCCTTCCCACTTGGGCTTCAACTTTGGATTCTTTTTACTCTGTATCATCGGTGCTCGGAGAGCCAACTCTGTCTCACCCTGGAGGAAGGAGAAGAGGAAAACATTCTTGTTGAAATCCCTTTCTATATTGTTATGGTGACTCTCAAGATTGTGCAAGGACCATAGCCTATTCTCATTGAGGACTTATATTTTAGCTGGATGGACTTCTTCCATTTTTTCTGGTGCTTGCTGATCATATATATCTTTTCAGAGCGATGATAGCTGAATCTTGATGGGTAAGACGACCTCACTAATATAAACCAAGGAATATAAGGTAACATTGGTGAAATTATGATTCATCAACTGATAAGCCCGTAGAGAATTGGGGAGTCTGTCTGGAAAAAATTTCATGTTTTGCCCCACCATTTTCTGTAAAAGTTTCAATAGGTTCTTGTTTAATGCCTCTATCTTCCCGTTTTCCTACCCATGATAGTGGGAGGTATGGTTAGACAAGATGTTGTACATGGAATACAACTTATTTCACTTGGATTTCTGTATGATGGTGCCATTTTCAGTGAGAATAGTATGAGGGACTCCAAATAGGGGGATGATATTGGAGATCATGAACTCTACAATTGATCAAGCCTTCACTTCATTAGGATGTATCCCTTTTACCCACTTGGAGAGTAAATATGTTGTGGTTAGAATTAACCTATACTGGAGAGCTATTCCTGGTGGATATTTCCCCTTGATATTGAGTCCCTATGATGTAAAGGGCCAATAATATATGGTAGTATAGAGGGGTGATGGAGGTCGATGAAAAAAAGTTGGCATGAATCTGACACACATAGAACCTCTTGGTTAGCTCAATGAAGTCATGGACCATGGTGGGAAAAAATATCCCAACCATTGGATCTGATGTGAGAGATTAAAAAATTCTTGATGGTAACAATAAGATCCATCACTAACCTTCTACATAACCTGTGGGATCTCATATACATAATTTTAAAAGAGGATAATTCTATCAAATCCATTTCTGTAAAGGGTCTTCTCAGAGTTGGTCTAGATTTGAAGTGTTAAATTGCCTACACATCGATGAATTCTCTCAGACTTGGCTCTGCCTGGTGGGAAAATTCCATGTTAAAGTTACTCGATGAAAGGGATAGTCTAATCGTAGGTCTCTTCCACTGTGGTGGAATCTGTAGGTCATGATATGGAAGCATTATCTATAAGTTTGTTTACCTGAGGGATGTCATCATCATTATAGAAGATATTTAGATTGATAACCCTTTGACGTTTCACATAGAAGAACAGATCACCCTGATCAGTCTTTGCAAGAGATGTAGCTATACCGAAAAAGGTGTCGTATTTTCCATTCATTAATCAGGGAATTTGGGTCAACTATAATAGGTAAGTGAACTGGGCCATTATCTAGTGAGTGCACTCTATCATGGGTATGAGATCTTGCTTCCTGATGACATAATCACCATTGATTTGTTTGATGACTAACTTGAAGTCTTATTTCACATGAAATTGAGGAACATGAATCTCGAGAGCCAGCTCAAGACTAGGAATGGGAGCCTGATACTCTACCTCATTATTGGTGAATCCTTCCGATAGTAGGAACAAGTAGGAAAATGGATTGTTTTGGGGTGAGGAAGACAACCCCCCAGGCCCACTCTATTGAGCTTCTTATACCTAAGACTCCTATCTGTTGAACTTCAAGAGGCACCGTCAAAGTGATTCTACCAAGAGGGTATGACTTGATCCACCAAAAGGATGGCCTCATCTAAGAAATCAATATATATAGGCTATTTTCCGAAGTCATATGGGAGGCTAAGAAGTCCATCAGTGCTTGACCTTTGACATATTTTTGAGGCACGCACCTGATGTAGAACTACTGAAGGATCACTTCCCAATGTGCTAGCCGACCTTTTAGCATGGGGTGATTTAGAATATACTTTAGAAAATCCACATGTGATACAATCTGTATCTAGTGATGCTGCCTATAATACCACAATTTTTCCACTATGAAAACCAACATGAGGAAGATTTTTTTATGGGAGATTATCTAGATTCTTTATCTAAGAGAATGCAAATATGATAGTAAAAGATGTTCTCTGTCCCTTAGTTGTTCTTCTGGGCGAGCAAGGCGCCGAGGGATAATTCCACTAGTTAAAAATTCCTTCCTTCATGACCCAGGAAAAGGGATTACACTTTCCATCCAAATTCATGATGACTCGCCGTATATAGGATAAGTGACCTTGGATACCTCGTAGATCTCATAGGTTACTCAGGGGAGGCATCTGGATGATGTCCTTAATTTTCTATAGGTCCCTTTTGATGCATCTATATCTAACAAAGAAACTAAGAAACTTCCAAGAGGTGACCCAGAAGGCACACATCAAGGGCGTCATCATCAGATGCTAAGAGTAAAGGAAGCCAAAAAAATATCAGGATCTATGAGATGGATTTGGCATTGGCAGGACTTGACCACCAAGTTATCTACATAGCATTCTCCTAGCCTCCCGAGTATTGGAATAAAAATTAGATTTATAGTATGTTGATAGGTGGATCCTTTATTCTTTAATATGAAATACATTACCTAACAGGACAAGGTAACTTTCAATGCTCTAAAGGTGGTATATTCATCATCCTTAGGGGCCATCTGGATCTAGTTGTACCCAGAGTATCCATTCATGATGGAGAGATCTTAGAGGCCCATAGTATTGTCGATCAATAAATCTATTACTGGAAGGAGAGAATCAACCTTTGGGAAATGGAGATTAATATTTCATAATTCAATGCAGACTCTAATATTTCCATTCTTCTTCTAGATTAGGATGATTTTGGCTAACCACTTTGGGTACTAGATCTCCCTGATGAAGTTGGATTTAATGATCTTGTCGAATTCAGCCAAAACCATGGAACAAAGAGAGTGGTGAATCTTTCTAGAAGTCTTCTTGAACTCGTGAGGACTTATCGGGAGGCCTAGACAATGGACGATGAGTTGATGGTCCAATCCTAACATCTCGTCATAGTTCCAGAAAAATATGTCATGATGTTGCTTCAAGATGGTCACATGCTATTAATGCTCCTCTAGAGGCATAGCCACACTAATCATCATCGACCTTAGATCTATTTTAGTTCAATGATTTACTTGAACCATATCATCTATAGTGGTGGAGACACACTCTTAAAATGTGGGGGGAGGGTCCTCTAAGTCCTCCTCATTGTCTGAGGTAGGAGGATTGATAGTATGAGGTCCATCTGAGCTAACTGACTCGGGGAGAATGTTGGTGCTTACTTTAGTTGACTCAAAATTATCATCGGGGGGTCTTTATCGGCCCAACCATGGAGACCAAGGCTATCATGCCAATTTCATCTGGATATTTGTTGTGGGTCCCATGCTTGATGTCAAAGAGATAGTGGTGATTCGTCTTGTGGTGATTGAACTCTGCTCTATGGAATAGGCGGGAGTGTCGCATGATGGTAACCATGGGTTGAAAATACTATATCTCATAGGGGTAGGGGGATCGAGTACCACCCAATCCTAGTCTTTGAAGGAATATGAGGTGTTATTCCAACATTCCTTGAATCTTAGGATGAGATGCCCATTTTGAGTGGAAATGACGAAGCAGTTTTCCAGGTCTGGCATTGTAGCCTCCAACCAGTGAAATAGGAGGATGAATGCATCATATAGATCTATACATGGGTTATTCGCAATACTTTTTGGCTCATAATTTTTCTGAACCTTCTTGTCCTTGCTCTGGTAATAAGAGGCATCCGTATAATAGGCTTCACAGGAATTGAAGGGATATGCATCACCTTGGAGTACACCCACTTGACCGTTAAGGGAGTACATGAGGCACTAGTGATATGAGGAGGGATCTACTACATGCAGTTGGATTTAGGGCCTAACTATTAATTCATTATAATCCATATCTTGAGATAAATCCATGAATTCAGTGTTTTCTATCAAACCTCCAAACTCGGTCTTCAAATGGATCCTACCACATGGTCTCTTCTTGGTCTTTTCATAACCTTATATCTTGAAGTGAGAGGCTCTCAAATCATCTTAAATTATTCCCAACTTATGAAGCATTTGAGACAGGATTAGATTGATCCTGGAACCTATGTTAACCAGACTGTGGTGGAATTCTATGACATTAAACCATCCATTGATGTATAACGGATGAATGTTCCCTTAGATAAGAGAGCCTTCATATTCTCCAGATAATGATATGATGTTTTATAAATCTTATCACTTGACATCATTGATATATAAGTTCTCAATGACTACTGACTCAGTGTAAAACCGGTGGGGGCTCTTCGAGGCTTCCATGAGGGTTTTACAAAACTCTTTTGAAAAGCAGAGGGCATCGAGAATTGAAATCATGGTAGGAATGCTGCCAAGGTGTTTCAAAAAATAATACTTTTGTGATAAGAAAACATTTTGGCATGTGGGAGGTTTCCATCAGGAAGAAGGTTCATCTTGTATTTTTGGATGCACCAATGGATTCTTGCTGGTGCTGAAAAAACTCTACTACTCATTTGACAAGCTACCCCGAACCATGACTAGCCAACTGTTATCTTCCTGAGATCTAACCTTCACTAATTGTGGCCAATCAAGTTGTGATCATGGCTCATCTGGCTAGGCAAGGAGCATGGTCACATGTGGCAGTGAGTTTGGTAGTGATATCTAAGAGGATTGTTCCTGTTGTCTAGGAAGAAATCATTTCCTAGTTTTGATAGTATGTACAACTTTGCTTTAATCACTACACTGAGCATTCCAATGATTTTCTGGTCCTTGAATCCTTTGATGGTGTCGTTTAGGGAAAATAGTAGGGTCTATATGATATTCTTTGTAGTAAGGGACCATGTAAGGATCCACCAATTAGATGGTGTTCATAGTGTCATACTCCTGTCCCTCATCAGAGGATAAGTCTTTCATTACTGGATATATTCTGTGTGTGACTCCCATTTCATGAGGCATGAAATTGTTGTGAGTGAGAGAAATAATTGGTTTCGGTTGGGGACTTTTCCTTCCATTACACCATCATAAATCTACTCTTTTGAGATGAAGCGGACTATGACCTGGATCCAAGAGTAGCAGTCGTAGGAGTAATGGTGACTTCAGAAGGTTAAAGCTGATTCATATGAGTACGGGTGACACCATGAGAACAAGAGACTACCCTATTAGCCAACGAGTCATTGTATTTCTATGATATGTAGTTAGAATCCTGCTTCAATTATTCGGAACCTTTTTCATTGTTTTCAGGTTCAGTAGAGATATGAGCTATCTATTTTGGTACCTTCACCAACCTAACAACACCGTTATATACCTTCTCTTGAAGCCATTCCTTGAACACATCGAATTTCCAAGTGGTGTGTACAAGGATCCTGTGATAGTGGAAATAGATATAGTGATCGGTGAGTTCGACCACCTAGGGATTTCTTCATTTCAGAAGCTTCAGAATCCATTGATCTAGGGTACTAAAAAAGTATTTAAGAACTCTATCTTTTGGAAAAGAGTAGGATTGGTTTCTCCTATCCAGGGAAGGAACTATAGGATATTATCCCTAATGGGAAGATAGATCATTCTGAGGAGATAGTGCCTAGTAATATCTCCTGGGTGGGATTGAATATCGAATAGGTGGTTCCATATGATTCTATAGAGCATGAGGTTGGACTTGAGGTTGCTACAGTCAATGAGGCGGGGCCTGGCGAGGTTCTGCTAAATTAGTTTTTGACTATTGTGGTGCCTCTACCTATTATGTGATATTGGTTTCTTCTTTGGCGGTTCTTCTTATAGGAGATGTGGGAGGAAACATACGTTCTTATTTATCCTGATGTAGGGATTCCTCTAGGTGCTAAGTGTTATCAGATAAATCCCGAAACTCACCTTCGAAATTTTGAGTGATAAGGGTATGAACAAATTTAGTTTTGAAATTTTCCACACACATTTTCAACAGCTTTTCTTGGGTCAGAGACATATCTAGTGAGTATGTGATGAATTTACACCTGACAATAAATTCCATGACATGATCATTTAGAAACTTTTTTCACTTGAATAGGTCATAAATACTTTTCTTGTGCATGTTCGAGTTGAACTGGTAGAGAAAAATCTTGCGGAGGTTGTCACAACTACTAATGGACCCAATGGGTAGTTGATTGTACTAGAAAAATGAAGGTTCGTACAACGCCTACATAGAACATCCAATCTTGGCTACTTCTTGCTACTCAGTATTGACCAACAAGGGTCCACCCCTCGAGATGAAGTGGTCCAGGTACTGCAGTAGGTCGCCCATCCCATTAAAGCGGGTAAAGATAAGATTTCTAAAACCTAGAGGGGCTTGAATGTCATCCACCTTCATAGGGTATGTTTTTTCATAAGGTGGTAATTCCACCTATTTTATTTCTAGGACCTCAAGGCATTCCATGAGAGAGGCTTTCACTTCATTCGAGTAGATATTCAACTCCCCCAAATGAACCCTAACCACCAGTGCAATGATAGGCTTAGGGATATGATAATAAGTATAGACTCCTCGTGGAGTGGACTAGAAAATTTATTATGGGGAATCTCACTCTAGATCTTGAGTAGGACCATGACGTGGCTCAGGAAGATTGGGCGACACATATCATAGTCGCTTACTATAGAATCATGTCTCTAACCTGTTGGGATGCACAGGATCTCCGACGTCAACCAGGGGAAACTAGAAAGGGATGACTTGTAGCTATCCATGATACACCGGTGGTGGTACATGATCTTTTTGTGGGATTCAATAGTCCGTACACCTCTCTACAAGATTGTCTACTAGGATCTCATCAATAAGACTCCTATGTTATGCATTATATTGGAGAAGGGCAGCTATAGTAGCACCAAATTCTATATTTTTTACAATATCATATGGGTCAAGGGATTTAGAGGTCTGGATCTACCCTTTACCCTTTTGGGGCCTCAACTGATGGGTAATGATGTAGAGGGTTCTGAAAGTACAAGTGCCTATCTATTCTAGTGCATTAGTATACTCGTATGAGAATCCTCCTAATGTTAAAGCACTCCAAGGTTTTGTCTCTCTCCATCTATCCCTATGACAACATCATCATTTCTGATTACATAGAGAACAACCATATTCACTGTAATGGTGAATGAAGGTATATCCTTGACATCACCAGGAAATTCAGGATGGCATAGGATGGAACTACAGTGAAAATTAGCATGCTGCCCCTAGTCATGGATCTGCATGTGAAGAGACGTCTCTTGAATGATTCTGTGTAGCACTGTGAAGATATGAATTCATATTTGTTGATGAATCTGATGATAACTAGATGATGTAGGATGTCGGGCCACTAAAATTTCTATCATCTCAACCATGGGGCATTGTTGGACGATTTCATCGAGATGATCCTAACTCTTTCGGTAGACAAACTAAATAATTTGAAGAAAAAAATGCATAACCAAAATGTTGTGGAAAAATCACAAAACATCATCCTCGGTGACATAATTTTGGATGTCGATATCAATGGTTGAAATTTTCCGTAATATCTCAGAAAACTGATTTACAGTGAGGCTTCCATGTTCAGAAGCAGGGCCCTTCTCTTGGATAGTCCAAACCTCTATCGGTGCCTGAGGGGAATTGGCAGTTGTACTGAGGAAAATTGGTGTGGAGGTGGACCAATCAATTGAGAAACCACTGCATGATCTGACTGATCACTTTGTTCTAAGTCATCTCTCGAGGTCGATACCATCTACATCATCATGGCCCTTTAGGAAAGGATGTTGTCCACTGCTTTTTGTGTGAGAACCATAGATTTTTGCTTCATATCTATCGGGTTATCATGATCTACCACATCGTGGAAATACTCTCTAGGATCCTTTTGTCAAGGTAGAGAATAAAGTGGGTGAAGATAGATACTACTACACTATGAGACATTAAAAGGAAGCCAAGTATTCCTCCTCATGTATATACCTGCGAAGGGATTTGGGGATCTTGTGTACCTCATCTTATAGAATGACAAACCTCACCTCACGGACCCCTGCCCCAAACTTTTACGTAGAAGGATTGGGGTAAGGATCTATCACTAGATTTCATCCAGCTCTGAACTATGAGGAGTGGATGAGATTAAAAAATATTCTATCACCTAAACCTTCAATAGTGATGGTTTTATCTTCCGCCCTGTGATTGTTATTTAGGGCAGGGAAGTGCTTCTATACAAGGAGAACCTTCATACTATTGATCACCGGGAGGACCTTCATTGGAAGTGATGCTAGAGTGGGGAGGAAACTCTTACTGAGCTGGTAGAAACATGGGGAAGACCTCCATGTTGATCTGGAATGATGGAATGAGGAGTAAATTCATACTTATCACTGATAAAGTGGTGAGGAACTTTGATTTGATTTATTCGGATACTAGGTGAACCTCTGTATTGGTTACTATCATCGGATCGGGGATGAATTCCGCTAAGAATACTAGGGACATGAGGATGGCCTCCATGTCTTCTATGAGATTTTGTGTGAGGAGAACCTTCTCACTAATGAAAAAGGGTGTAGGTTGGACCTCCGTGTGAGTTGAAGATAGAGCGGGTAGGACCTCTTCTTGAGCTAGTGGAGACATGGGGTGGACCACCATGTTGACTGGGAATAAAGGCTTGAGTAGGTCCTTCAAAAAGATCATCGATGAAGTGGAGAGGACC
The DNA here is from genome assembly GCA_963277665.1 of Viscum album. Lineage (NCBI taxonomy): Eukaryota > Viridiplantae > Streptophyta > Magnoliopsida > Santalales > Viscaceae > Viscum > Viscum album. Next base: position 398,265,584 of record OY728140.1, on the reverse strand, counting down.
TCCGATTTTGTGGGATGAGTTGTGAGAAGAACCAGGGAATATGTTGAATGTGACATGGGGAATCACTTTGTGTCGGCCATGAATGTGGGGAGGACCTCCTCTTTGATTAAAGATGGTTTCGGGAGGGCCTCCGTACTAGATCTCACCATCACGAGTTGGATTGTGATGACTTCTGGTGATGTAGATGGTTGATAGAGGAAACCCAAACTAATTGTTGGGTGGTTGAAGTCTCGGTCTCAACCAGATGCTGATGTTCCCCTCCTCTACAGTAATAGGTATCTAGTGGAATGTTCCAGTGGTGGCATGGTCCATTTTTCCTATGGAAGTTGATTCCCCCTAATGAGAATCCTTCAGAACATCCACCCAACATTGATGACAGGTCATTCGAATCGGGGGCGACAAAGTGGGGGAATATTCCACCTATTCCTCAACCTGAGAGACTATTCATTGATGTCATTGACGTGGCCTAGTGGGAGCCCTTCTCAGTAGCTCCCAGGTGGTGTTCATATCTAGGGTGACCCATGAATCCCTAACCTCATTGGTATAGGGGGGTGAGTTAAAATATAGTTTTGGAGAGGGACTCCCAAAATGTTCCATCATTGGAGTGGAGATGAGTGGATCCTTGTGATTCCCTTGGGGGAGACAGTGACGATGAGGCACAGAAGCCTCAAGTTCATGTTGGTCCATATTTCCTTATGGGAATGATCTCCTCCAATTAATATCGGTGTATGTGAGATTCCATCACCATTATTTGGATAATATCTGAGGGTGAGATGGGGCATGGGTTCCTGATAGCTATTTTTGTGAATGAAATCATGGAAGAGGTTGATTCAAGTGGTATTTCATCATTAAAATATCTCCTTCACTAGAGTCTACTAGCATGGGGTGATTGTTTTTTGGTGGAATGAGTCTTATAATCATGAATATTTGGCTGTCAATATGGATTTCAATAATGTAATTCCCATTTCCCCAACATCATCCAATCTTCCATGTTTGGAGATAAAGTCCCGTACTCATGACATCCTAAACCAAAATTCCCAATGATAAACTGCCCCAATTTAAAGTGACTTTCACACCAGTACCACTATTTTATTTTTGGGGCCTGTCATCGGATAGTTGGATCCAGTGACATGCCATTATATTGTTGTATCGAATTCTACTAATATCTATCATTGGAGGAGAAAAGTTTAACGTCGGGTTCACCATTTCTGTATCTGATGCATTCGCTTCCCAACATGTCATGTCACCTCTCACAATGTCATTGTTTGATGATGGTGAATTGAACCCCACATTCCCACTATATAATGGCGGGAGACATTCATCACCTGTTCAGAGACATATGCTACTTGATCGGAACAAGATGATGGGATGTTGATTCCTCCTTCCATGGATTTCTCCTCATAATTCATCGCCTAGTATAGGTCTACCTCATAGATTAATATGTAGTTCATGAAAATTATTCCCAGTTCCATATCATTTTGGATTCTGGTTAATTACTCTACTTTTATCGGGAAATTCCAAGCATCTTGACTGGGTATCAACCTTTGGTCGGGAGAGTAGTCACGATGGGGATCACTGGCATGTCTGGATGTTAGAAGATTGGATAACATGTATTCTTCCTTGAATAATGGATCCCAAAGAGTGTGGAACCAATGGTATCCCATGTCGATCATGAGTTATCTTATGCAATATTCATGTCTTATGACGTTTTCCTCAGGCATCCCATGTTTTACATGGGGTAGCCTATGAGTTTAAGGTCTTGTAGATATTAACACCGAAGGCTTACCTTCCAGGGATTTCCTTAGGCATACAATGTTTGACATGGGATAGGTTGTGAGTTTAACATCTTGCAGAGATGAAAGACAATGGAATACCTTACAAGGTTTTCCTCAGGTATCCCATGCTTGACATGGGGTAGGTCAAGAGTTTAAAATCTTACAGAGACAAGTTGGAATGTCCCAAAAGGAAAGATTGGGACATAAGTTTAAAGTCTTGTGGAGGTGGGACATGATTTATCATAAATATCCATAGAGGAAGATCAGTGGGGTGTACCCCTAAGATGGGGCACCTGAATGGGTTACCAGATTGATGGATCAGAATTTTCAATGAGAGTAGACCCAAGGCGGTATGTCCCGTAAAGGGAAGATGTCACATCGTGAAGGCTCATATGGACACCAATAAGGCCAGATCAGGGAGGTACACCCCTAGGAGGGGAATGCTGAGGTTTACCATTGTTTTGGATCAGAACACCCAATGAGAGTATAACATGGGTTGTGTGTCCCATAACGGTAAGATGTCACACCATGGAGGCTGATAAATACACCACTGAGGGAGGATCAGGGAGTTTCACCCCTATTAGGGTAACACCATTATTTACCATTGGTTGTGATCAGAACCCCCAATGAGTGCAGACCCAGGGTGGTGTGTCCCATAAAAAGAATATTTCACAACATAGAGGCTGTTATGGCCACCACTAAGGGTGGATCCGGGAGGTTCACCCCTACGAGTGTAATAGTAAAGTTTTACATTGGTTGGGATCATAATGCCTAATGAGAGAGGACCCAAGGTGGTGTGTCCCATAAAGGGAATATGTCACACTATGGAGGTTGATATGGATAACACTAAGGGCAGATCAGGGAGGCTCACCCTCAGAGGGGAACACCAAGGTTTTACTATTGGTTTGATTTGGACCTCATGGAGGCTTCTTACATACCCTGTTTAGAATATAGGAATCAAAACCCACATAGTTCACTAGATGGAGTGGGGCTTACGCACTGTGATTTCCTATATGGAGGGAATGATCTCACTAGGATGTGGTTACCTCTGTAAAAATAAAGGTGAATTATGGAGGGATAAAATGGAATAAATGAAATTGGTGAAGCATATTGTTTTTTTGGGGTGTTGGTCTTAAACCACGGGGAGGTCTCTTACGTATCCTAGTTGATTGGGAATCATTGTCTGTATAGTTACAGAGACCTGTGGAGTTCAACATCATATAGTGAGGACATAGGTGATCCGACATGAATCGGGTAGATCAGAACACCTATGGAGGTGGGTATGGGTGATGTGAGATTGGGTATTACATGTAGGGATGACCTAGATGGGTACCTTCACCAAGGTAATGGAGAGCTGATAAAACATGTTTTTCACTTCAACCTCAGATATGTCTCCTACATATCCCAGCCGATTGTGAATCAAAGTCCATGTTGTTATGGAAAGGGAGTAATTAGAGATTATAACCAAAGTGAGTCCCATACATGCGGTTAGATCTTACATACTAAGAATTACAATATGAAAGGGGCGTGAAGGGACTTACACTAGGATGGAAGTCCTTAATGGAGGTGGTTGTGATTGAACCTCATTGAGGGTTCCTACATGCCCTTTTTTGAATATAGGGATCAAACCCCACGTAGTTTAGAAAGAGAGGTGATTAATGGTTAACACTAACCTCTAAGACCATGTGAGTCTTGCTCGGTGTGAGAAATGAGAGGAATAATTAGACCTGACTATCACGATGTGAAAGATGCACCGACGAAAGATGGTGTGGGGATAACACATGGAAGTTGGTCAGATGTATTTCATTCCATGTGAGGAGAATCTAATTTCATATGAGGAAGATCGCACTCACATGGATATGAGTGGGAATGAATAATTCCAAAGGCATGGTGCCTCACATATATGACATGGGGTAAGGACACAATTTAACATCACATGCTGCGGATGATGGGGCTAGTAAGTTTCACATCCAGCAGCTCAGACGGTGAGGACTCACTCCTCACCCATTGGACTTACATGACCGATGCTTGCTACCCCATTGGGAAGGTAAGGAATTAGTAATTCCCATTGGAAGGGTGGTGGAGGATTGGTCAATCATGGGGCCATTATTAGAGTATCTATAACAACAATAAAAATTATCTAGTGTACCTATACTAAAAAGAAAGAGGTATGAAAATGCAATAAGGAACACCACATGAGGGACCAATAAGTCACTTCTAAAAAACCTTGAGGGATCCACATAAGAGGTTCATGAAAGATATGGAATATGCACATAAGAGGGGATCAAACATGGGTCATTGAAGTAAAGGAAACTCATGGAGATTAAGGGAGAATGTGCGCATATGATTGGGGGATTGCACACAATAGGATCAGTTGAGAAGAATATTGGTGGAACCCTAGACCAATGTTGTGTGCAAGAGGCTACTTTTTCTCACACCCATCTTATCTAAAAAATAAATTTGGAGAGGGTAAAATCCTTTTTGTCCCACAAAAATGGGGTCCCCTAGGAGACATGTTGTGCAAGATCTTGTACCTTGAAGGGTTCAAGTTTCACGTGATGTCGCGAAGGAGGTGCTCTTACACACACATGAGAAAAAATTAGGCTCATGCATACTTCTTGAATGGAGGGGGGTGAACTTATATTTAAGGGAAAAAGACTAGGCAGTGGAGTTTAAGAAAGTTGTCATCAAAGGTGGTTCTTGATGTCGTATCTGGTGTAGAAAATATTTATACACGAATGGACGGTTTGTGTAAACATAAAAAATCCTGCAAACACCTACCTTGGATATTTTTTTATATCTGGAGTGAAAGGTGGATTTTGATGATACATCAGGTGTGGAAGGTTCTTCCATGTAGACCTCAGCCTTTCATAGAATTATTGAATCTTACACGTGTCACCCTTAGGCTTCTCGAGATGATCGGTTGAGTTAAAGGATTTCTTCGGCTCTTTGAAAGATGAGCGTTTGTAGTCATGAGTGGGATTCATCACAAAAAGTAACCCAAATTACATTACTATACTATCTACCCTACCTTGAATCCCTTGTATTAGTTTATCAATTATTATGAAATTTTACATAGCCCTTAGAACAAAGTCATTCATATTCATTTGATATCATTCGATCTCCCTGATTTACTCCAAGATATTCTCAGATCAAGAATTTATTTACATCAATATTGAGGATTGATTCTCATAATATTCAATGTTATTTGTATCGTGATAACTAAATTTTTGATTACATAGAAATTTAGTTTTCCCCCTTACGTGATGTCACCTTTCTCCTTATTGGATAGATTGGGGTGATTCTTTAATCTAAGATTGTATATGTTAAAAAATGGATCATTTATCATGGGTTGTCTCCCATAATTTCTCATGCTTCTTACTTCATCCACTTGACCTAGTGATGATTCTCTAGTAGGCATATCTATATTCATACAATGAATGATTTTGTTTCCAAATATCCTATAATTATTACATGTTTACCATGATCCTTGGTTCTCTAAGAAAATGTTTTCGATATGATTTTATAGATAAATAAAATATTCACTGAAATCCTCATACAAATCCACTTAATTAATAATATTCTTATTTCATATAAATTTTTTTATTGAGAATTTTCAGCAAGAATTTTATAGAGTTTATTTAGTTGATCTACTATCATTTCACAATAAATACCTACAACTATAATGTCCACTAGTGTTTTTACCATAGTATTAATATTTTTCTATAATAATTGAATTAAATGGGAAAGTGGTAATTTTTTATCACGGAACTATTGGTGTTAATCCTTGAACCACTACTATGCCTCATAAAAACATGCATGGTGCTTCCAGACATAAGTAAATAGTATGGTCTTTAGAACCATTATCCTCCAAGTATCATAGACTTTATTGATAAACGAATTATAGGTATCATTACTTGTGTTGAGTTAGTTTAGTAATATTTAAATATAAATTTTATATATTTACCCTTTAGATAGTACAAGAAACACCTCATTATCATGCCATACTCTAACCCACAATTGGGAGAAATGTTCTGGATTATTGAGAGAAAGTCCTTAATGAATTCTAGAGAATGTTCTAAAGGGTCCAATAAAAATATGAAAGTACTTTAAATTTTAGTTCAATATCTCATATGTTTTTTCATTTTGTGATAGTGTGATGAAAGAGGGTTTCAAAAAAATAAAAGAATATTCAATTCCATTGGCCTTAGTTGTCGACTTTTTTGATGTTGTTTTACTAAATCACCAACCAAGATACGGTGTAAATTACCATGATGTGGGCTATGATTTTATGTGGTATTCGATACCATATAATGTGTATATAAAGAATTATATTTTATATCATTCAAAAGATACACTATTTCTTGCTATCACATGTATTTCAGCCTATTAAAAAATTGTATAATGATGTGTTGATAAAAAATTATTTGTTAAAGGAGTTTAAGAATCATATTATTAAATGAGGTGAATTTCAATGCATACCCATTTCAAAAATGTTTGAAACATAATAACTCTAATAGGATCCTTCATTCATTAAAGGAGGCCTATAAAAAGGAGATTCATATACCTCATTTTTTTACAATGGAGATTATTCTCACATCACTAAAAAAACTCAATCTCACTTCTATTTATTTTATTTTAAAGAAAATATTCTAACACGTCGCATGAAGATATGAGGTCTTACTGAAGTGTTTAATGATTCTAGTGGATAGCTTTACACATATGAACCCATTGGTAGTTTCTTAGAGAACTCGATTAAATTCACATCCAATGATGATGAAATTCATGGATAGTGAGGTATGCATGAACTATCGTTAATATTTAATTCCATAGTTTATCTTGTTGAAATATTGGGTATAAAATTTATGTTTTCATACACTACTAATGGGAATATAGATATTTCAGAAAACCAATTAGTGGTATTAGAGAACCATTTTATGATTATTCCATAGGATGTTGATCAATTGAGAAAACCCAAAATGGGAATCTACCTAGGAACTATGGTGTTTCCCCTTCAAAATGACTATTTTTTTTTATTTTTATCTTTTTGAACATGGAATGATCTTTATAAAATATATATTTTAGTTGGTATTTTTTACATGAGAATAAAAAAATAAGCTGAAATGGTTTTCTTGGCCATCACAAAAAAATTATAGAAAATAGAGAATCAATGGATAATTCCCAATTCTATTGTTACCTGTATATGTGTCGTGGTTGATTTTCACCATAAGGACCACCGTGACATTGTAAAAAAATTACATGTCATTTTATAAAATGTATTGGATACCAAAGAAAATAACCAAAATGGATTCATAAATAACTATGATACATGAAAATTTTAAGAGGCCAAAATGGAATGAACCTTGTCTTTATGAAATATGTTTTAGGGTAATTTTAAAGAAAATAATATTTTTATTAAAAATATCATAAACCTTCATCAGTGCATGGCATGTGATTTTAGATCACATCAAAAATGGGTTTGGTAAAATTTACCTTCTAAATTTTGATATCGCACGTTAAATAATCGAATTTTTCATTTATATGTATTCTCCCTATTTAAATATTCCTATATATAATGTATTTATATGATGGGAAAATTAAATATGTTTAAATATTTGTGAAAAAATTATTCTTGTAAAATTTTCAAGAAATACAAGGTATGGAGACCAAACCTTTTGTTTTAATATACCTTGGATTCTCTTTGTAATTAATGTCGTAAGCATATATTTATAGGTCGGATATAATTTATAAATATTAGGTTTTATAGTTATGATACGAAATGTATCCTTGGGTATAGGGACTTCGGTTTTGACTTCCCACTAGCCTATAGGCTTTTGGCTTGCCTAAAAAAGTAGGGGTTGTCTATTTATTTCTCTAAGATTACTCATGTTGAGATTCTTAATTTCATATAATATTAAATAATTATATGAAATATTTTATATACCGTATTCATAAAATGCATTAGGATATGTGTAAATATGTTTGACTTCAATTTTTGGGCGAGTAATAGAAACTATGAGTTAAGTAAAAAGTTGTAAATTAATATGTATTGAACATATTAATTTTGTGTATGGAATCAGGATTCCAAACCAAAATCTTTATAAGTATGCATACATGAAGGTACAAAACATTACATAATAAATATTTCATGTGATATAATAGTTATCAGTTTAATATGCATATATCTTATATTTAATGGTGAGACTTTAACCCCCCCTCTCAAGTATTAAGTGTGCAATTCCTTCCAAAGTGAACACATGTGAATACCTCAATCAACCAATTGGGTATATTAATGATAATGTTGGGGGTCCATGGATTATCTTGTTTATATAATAGAGGATATGGATTACCCAAAGTGTTAGGTAACTAATGTAGCTTTATTTTACATAGTTTTTCCACGTCATTTTATATAATTCTTAACAATTTAATTATTTACTTTAACACTTTTTAATAAATAATGTCACTTTTGTATTTTTATTATTAAATTCATTATTTAATAAATTTTTTTAATTAATCGTGTATTTTAAGCTTTAAAATAGTTAATTTATATCTTACTTTATTTTTATAGTATAATAATAATTTATTTTGTTAGGTGATTTTTGTATGCATATTAAATAATTTAACATTAATTAATTAATTAATTAATTAATTTTTCATTTTCACATAAATAATTTAGTTTTAATTTAACATTTCATGTATTAAATATTAATTAATTAAAGTAGAATAATCTAAATATTAGCTGTCTTTTAATAATTCATTAATTATAAATTTAATTTTCTAAAGTTACTATTCTTGTTAAATTTCTTTAAATTAATTTCATTAATTTACATAAATATTTAATAATAAAATAACTAACTGTTTACATTAATTAATTTAATTTTTTAAAGTAAATATTTTAAATAAATTGACTCTGTGATATAATTTAAATATAATTTTTTATTTTACATTTTAGTTGCTTCTTAATTTTAAGTTTTAGTTTAGTTTTAATTTAAGTTTAATAAATTGAAGTTAATAATAATTTAATTAAAGTTTTATTTGTTTCATTCGTTATTATTTATGTTTTCTAAGTTTTTTAATAAATTTTAGTTTTTAATTAGTTATTCAGAATGTTTATTAGGTTATGTTTTTAATATGATTCTAATTTATTTTATTTGCAGGCTAAGTCTAATGCCACCAGTTTACTCCTCAGGTGTGCCACCATTTTGCAATATGGTGGCATCGAATAAACCCTTTATTGTAGCACCGTATCCACTTTACAGTGTCATAGAAACTTCAGCCACCAAAAAATCTACCACCATTCTCATCCCTACGACACCGCAATCTTGTCTCACAGTTCCATTACAGTGCCATCATTCTACTACTGTATTCCCTTGCACTGTTTTATCTCCTCACGGTTTTACCCAAAATGGTGCCACAGCCATCATACCATCTCCTGCAAATCCATCCAACAACACAACAACACTTTTCATAGACTGATTCAACCAATCAACAAACACAAACTATAAAATCTTTCTTTCTCGGATCTAAGGAACTGAATCCCTTCCCTCACCCGCATTTGATCCATCACGCACCCAAACCAGTCCAGATTGAAGTCGAAGTCTCACTAGATCTGAGGCAGATTCGGTTCAGGGGAGGATGCGATGTTGCTTGTTTTGGAGACCTACAGTCTCCACGGGAGTGGACTGTTGAGGCCGAGCTGCATTGTTTCATCGCGCCGTTGCATATCTGCGTACACACCGCTACAAGCTTGAGGAACCGTAGCTGCTGCCGTGGGAGTCTGAGGTGGAGTTGAGGGTGACACCGCCGAGTCCGAGCCGAGGCCAGTGCTGCACTGCTATGTGATGAACTGATTCGGTGCTTGGGAGGACCACATGTAGCCGATGTGCGAGGAGGAGCAGCCGACTACCACGTCACAGGAGGAGCATCAGGGAGCCGCGGTCCTGCTTTCGGTGAGATCCAAATCCCTACCACCCCCCGTGCACCCAATTTTGGGGGGAAGGGATAAACCTAAGTTAAAATAAAATAAAATAATAAATAATAACTATAATAAATTAATAATTATTATAATATAAAATTATTATAATAAACAGATAATTCAACATAAAATAAAATTAAGATATAAAATTTGTTAATAAAATAGAACTTATTTAAAATTAATATAATATTAACATTAAAATAATAATAATTTAATTTAAATTTAAAATAATTATTATTATAATAAAATTTTTAAACTAAATAAAATATTTAATAAATGTTTTACTAACTAAAAAATATCATTAAGTTATAATAAGTATTTTCTAAAAATACTAACATTAATAAAATAACCAAATAAATAATATTAAATTAAAAACATAATAACTTCATCTAATTAAAGATTAAATAATAAATTAATTACTTTAATAAAAATAATAAATTAAGTAAATAATAATTATCAACTTATGTATTTATTAATTAACTTTAATTAATTAGTAATATATCATTTATTTAAAAAATGACTTTATTATTCTTATTAACTTTCTTTGTGTTTTTACTGTTTTGTTTGTTTTTTTCTATGAAGGTTCAAAGTAGAGTAAAAAACACGTCCACATCCATTCAAATAAATCATCGGGGGTTTGTTACGTGGGAATTTCTAAAATGACATGAGTTTAATGAAAAAACGCACATGTGCGGTGAAAAACAGGGGTGACGTGTAGCAGATGACAGTGGGGTTATAAGGCAGAGTAGTAGCAAGATATTCTGATGCTGATTCATGATTTTCAATGATCACATAAGATTCATGAGTGGACTCTCGGGAGAATTATATGACCAGAGTAGGTGACGAAGGAGCCTGGAAGAAGAGCTGTACGGGGGGAGTTCTTCTTCCCTCCGTCTACAATTCTTGTACTCTGTTTTTGGTTGTTTTCACTGTTTTAAAAAATATGATCATAGGTTGAACTTTATCAGCTTAGGAATTTTAAAACCTTCTATTTTATGTTCTATAATCTTCATTTTCTTTTATTTTTTAAAAATTAGAATCATTTGGAAAGACTGACTCTGTTTCTAATCTTGTGATCGTTCCCACTTGAATGTTTTCAATTTCAAAATTCATTATCGACTGTCAAGGTTGATCTTGAATGTTTTTTTTCCAGATCTTTAACATCTAAACCTTTAGAAATTTATGGTGAGTTCATTTCCAAATGATAACTTTTTAGACTCTTTTTCGGATGGATTATGTTTTGGTATGGAGAACTCCAAGACTTTATTCTCTTCCTATAGAATTTCCTTACGAGGGAAATTCATTAGTTTTCCCTGAGGTGTGATTTGATTGTAAGTTGTGGAGAGAACATCCATTCATTCCAATAGTTTAGAATTCATGAGAACTTTGTTGATCTCGCTTCTTTGTCTATTTGTTATGCATTATTTTACTGGTTTCCTTTACTTCATCCTTACTTAGTTTAAAATTTAGTTTCATAGTTAAAATCTTGTTTTAATCATCACTGTCTTTAGAAAAATATATAAAAAAAGTAAATAGTTAAAATGCAAAATAAAACTATAAATATGTTTACCTAATTGCTAAAAACAATGAGGTTTTTAATTTTAAAACCTTATAATCCACTCACATTCCTTCCCTTGGGTTCGACCCTGCACCACTATGATAGTGTAGGAGTTATAAAGAATATTTTGAGGGTCGTGATGACCTCCGTCCTCATAAAAAATTGGGCTCCGTTTCTGGGGAAGGCACGAGCTAAGAGTCTAGGTTTTTAATTAAAAAAACAAAAATTGTTTAAAAAAACTGCCTTGAACTGTATATGCTACTTTTCTTGCTTTTGAAAAAATTTCTTCACTGTGAACTGATGTGTGTTTAATCAATTTTTGTAAAATAAATGGAAGTTTGTAAGAACATGTATCAATTTGGTCCTCAATTTTTATGCTGTGACTGTTATGGGCACACAACCTTGTAGTGTGTCTCTCACCAGCCACAACAGGCTGTTTACATTAAAGAAGATGAAAAATTTGAATCTAATCATGAATTCCTAGCTAAAACTAAATTAATTGAAACCAAATTGGATTTTAGGGAGGATTTTTGGAATTATTGGTTTAATAAAGCCCATGAAATTAAAGTTTAGTACACTTAAGAGCAAGATTAAAGAATGAAACTATTGGAAAACATGCTCCTGTAATTACAAGATAGGGTTAAAGAACAAGAAGAATTTGAACAAAATGAAAAAGAAAATGTTTATAAAAGATTTAAAAATAAATTTGAAGAGGAAAGTGATAGTGAACCTGGGAAAAAAATGTTATATCATAAAGAATCTAAAAATTTTGAACAATACATTGAAATAACCAACTCACTTAGTGAAGAACACATTGATGAAGACCCCAAAAATAACATTAATGATGTTGAGTTGGACAATTCTGAAGATGAATTGAAACAGATTGAAAAGGAATTCCCAATTCTCTTCATAATTTATTTCATTGGAGAAAAATAATTGCTTTAGATGTTTTGAGAATGAAGTCACTCAGGTTGAAGACAAATTAGAAGATGAAAGCTGGATTGATAATACTTCTTCACACAAAATTTCTTAAATTCTAAACAATGATATTTTACTTGATATTGGGAACACTTTGGAATATAATATTAAACTGTAAAACATAGAATATGAATTTTTTAAACCATAATTGAAAACCACACTTCCATGTTTTGAAAATGAAAACCCATTAATCTCTAAAATGTTTTTGGACAATGAATTTGAGGAAATGTGTTTTGAAGAAAGGCTAACTCTTGAGCTTTCACTTCCATATTATAAGAATCATCACTTTTCTGAAATTTTGTATAGAGAAATCGAAAACAGTTTTGATATAAATGGGGGTAAATGCTTAAATTTGAACAATATTCGATCTCAATTTATTGATGCAGAATTGAACATTACTCCCCCTGATTTGAAATTTTTGGGACACACTACAAACATTATTTTTTAAAATGAACTCTTTGAGTGTGAACATGAAAGGGAGGTTGGAAACACACTTTAGTTTAGCAGAACAGATTTGTTTGAAGCAGTAGATGTTGAGTGTTCATTCACTAATGAGTATCTTTTAGAAGAGATTTACAACACTATTAGACCTGAACCATTTTGTCATAAAATAAATTTTCTTCCCTATCTATCACTTTCATCCTCAAGTGAGTTGGGTGAAAAAGATCATCATGATGCTAATAGTAGTTTAGAAGTGGATTTGTTCTTGAGTTCGATTGTACATGATTCTGTTCATAACTTTATTGAATCCCCTTTCGAACATACTAATCAGAATTTACCCATTTTTACCCTTGAATGTAAATCTGTTAGTGTTGAAGATGACTTATATATCTATGTGAATAATTCTATACCATTTGAAGCACCTACTTTGTTGTCCCTTCCTAAAAAAGTTAAATGTGTAAAATCTGATTATAATCTAGAAGTGTAAAACACTATGCTCACAACTATTAAAGGGTGTTTATTATGGGTTAATTTAGGCTATGAGAGTTTAGTTTTTGTTGTGTTATGTTTTCATGCCCATAAAATTTATTTCTCTATTAAAAATGTTTGGGCCAAACATATGTGGTGGTTCCTATTAAGGAAACCACATCCACCTAATTTGTATGGTTAGTTTCTAGGTAATTCTGGTTGGGGACTTTAAATCTAGCATTGCATGGGAGGTAACCCATGGTTTTTGTTGTGTTAATAAATAAAAAAATTGTGATTAAATAAAGTCTAACTAAAATCTTTAAACTGAATATTTCATGCGATTCAACCCATGCCCTTTCTTTGTTTTTACTTTTTCACTGTTTGTTTTGTTAAATAAAGAGCTTCTTTTCTGCCTTATGTTTGTTATGTCTCTACTAGAAATTCCTATCTCTTTCTACTTGCAATGTGATTTTTCAGATGGTTTTGCTGATGTCATCTAAGTAGTGAAATTTTCATACTGAAGGAGTAATAAATGTAGGCAGGGAAGTACCTTACTATTAATTCATGTTTCATTATTATGCTCCTTAATACTTTAAAAAATATGATGCATGTCCTGCATAATAAAAAAATCTGTTTGTTGAAAAAATATGCTATATATGCTGCTGTTTTTAAATTAGTTTGTTGCATGCTTTGAGCTGTTTAAAAAATTCTGCTATATATCACCCTCCTGAAAATAATTATGCATGTTCTGGAATGTAAAATTCTATGTGATCCTCTTTACTGGAAATTGTAACTCAATGGTTTAAAACCTCTAACTGTACGAAATTATGTGGGGGGGTTACAGGCTTGCTATTGTGTTTTTGTTGAATCTTCTTATATAGGTTGGGGTGTTTAGTATACCTTTGTCTTCTTTATTAAACATCCAATGTAAACTAATTTGTTAAAATTCATACTCCCAATTCACTATTCACCCACAAGTTACATGCCATGTTTGAACTTTAATTCCAAATCTTTTTCACTAGACATAAATGTTAATTCGTGTTCTTGCTAATGAACTTGTTGTTAATTAATCTTTTGTGGTAAACAATATTTTTGAAATTCAAAGAGACCCATTATACATGTCATAAATATACTGAAATACAAAACTTGTTTTGAAATTTCATTGTTTAATTTTTCTTATCTATATTTGGAGGTCAACTCTGGGGACAAAGTTGAGTTTTACATGTGGGGGATGGGGTCAATTCTTGACTCTGTTGAACTGTTCTTTAATGTGAGCCCATCATTTCCCACTTCCATCAACATGTTTTTGTATAAAAGGGTTAAAATTTATCAAAATTCTTGCACAATTTTAAGTTGTACACTGTTTATCAAACCAGTCTTTCTTAAGGACAGTGCCTTGATTGGTAGTTAATAACTACTTTGAATCCAAAATTAATGCGGTTGGATGATTGTTGTGTGGTATTTCTTAGTGGTTTAATGGAAATTTGGTATAGGGACTATATTTGAGAGTGATATGGGTAATCTGTTAGTGGAATTATGATCATAACCCTTGGAACTTGATGTTTGATTTTGACTCTAGGGGACACACATTTTTATTATTTATTAAATTAAACATCTTAATGAGACAATGTTAATGGTTTTCATAAAAATCATTTGAAACTAGAGTAATTTGGGCATTTGGGATCCCATGGTGAATATCTGAGACCCTAGATGCAGGGTGTGTTTCTGTTTACTATAAGCCCTATCTACACCTTGAATAAGTTCATTATACAGTGCTTAGCACATGATACATGGCTTGGGAAAAAATAAAATAAAGTATCTAGGTTCAAAATTGAGTTAATTAAGGTGAGTGGAATAATGAACACTGAATGAAGAAGGGGACAATTGTTTATATGAGAATCTTTTAGGTTGTATCATTAAGGTGATTCACAAAAAAAATTATTTAATTTTGGAACTTAGGAGTAATGTCAAAGTAAAGAGTTTTTCTTGTTACGTTCTTAATTGTACTAATATTTTACCTCTTGTCACTCGTGGGCATAGAACTTGAGCTTGGATTGAAATAAGTCACTAGGAAAGTTCGCAAATGAGGCATCAAAATTTCATTTCTTGATGATTCATTGCTCTATTGACTACTAGTGAGAATTTTATTATAGGCAAGATTCATATGAGCATTTCATTTTGTAAATCCTATTGACATGTTTCAGTCCTCTATTTTCTAATTGCTGGACATGTTACATTTTGAGCAGTATCAGGAATATCATACTTCTGTTTTTACAGAAAATAAAACATGCGATTATTTGAGGACAAATAATGATTATGTGTGGCATAATTTGATGTGGCTTTATTTTACATAGTTTTACCACATCATTTTATTTAATTTTTAAAAATTTAATTATTTATTTTAGCACTTTTTAAAAAATAATGCCACTTTTGTATTTTTACTATTAAATTTATTATCTAATTAATTTTTATAATTAATCATGTATTTTAATATTTAAAATGATAATTTTTATCTTACTTTATTTTTATAGTATAATAATAATTTATTTTGTTTAGTGATTTTTTTCTGCATATTTAATAATTTAATATTAATTAATTAATTAATTAATTTTTATTTTTCACATAAATAATGTAGTTTTAATTTAACATTTCTTGTATTAAATATTAATTAATTAAAGTAGCATAATCCAAATATTAGCCGTCTTTTAATAATTCATTAATTATAAATTTACTTTTATAAACTTACTCATCTTGTTAAATTTATTTAATTTAATTTCATTAATTAACTCAAGTATTTAATAATAAAATAACTATCTGTTTACCTTAATTAATTTAATTAGTTAAAGTAACTATTTTAAATAAATTAACCCTGTTATATAATTTAATTCTTGTTTTTTATTTTACAATTTAGTTTCTTCTTAATTTTAAGTTTTGGTTTAGTTCTAATTTAAGTTTAATAATTTGAGGTTAATAATAATTTAATTAATGTTTTATTTGTTTCGTTTGTTATTATTTAAGTTTTTTTAAAGTTATTTTAATAAATTTTATTTGTTAATTAGTTATTCAGAATGTATTTTAGTTTAAGTTTTTAATATGATTTTAATTTATTTTACTTGCAGGCTAACTCTGATGCCACTGATTTAATCCTTAGCTATGCCACCATTTTGTAATGCAGTGGCACCATATCAACCCATTACTATGGCACCGTATCCCCTTTACGGTGTCACCATAATTTGAGCCACCACAAAATCTGCCACCATTATCATTCCTGCGACACCGCAATCCTGTATCACTTTTCCATTATGGTGCCAACTTTCTACTACCATATTCAGTTGCACCATTTTATGTCCACAAAGTTTCACCCAAAATGGTGCCACAAGCTTTATACTGTCTCCTACAAATCCATCCAGCAACACAACAACACTTTTCACAAACCGATTCAACCAATCAACAAACACAAAACAGAAAATATTTCTTTCTCATATCTAAGGTATTGAATCCCTTACCTCATCCACATTTGATCCATCACGCATCCATACCAGGTGAGACTGAAGTCGAAGTATCACTAGATCTGATCCATCTTTGGTTGAGGGTATTTCACGACATTTCTTACTGTGGAGATCTACAGTCGCCGCCAGTGAGGACTGTTGAGGCCAAGCTGCATTGTTTTGTCATGCCATTTCATATCCGCATACCCACCGCTATATGATTGAGGAACCATAGCCGCCGCCGTGGGAGATTGAGGAGGCGGCGAGGGTGACGCCATCGAGCCCAAGCCGAGCCAATGCTGCACCGTTATGTGATGAACCGAGCCGGTGCTTGGGAGGACCAGTTGTATCCGACATGCAAGGAGGAGGAGCTGACCACCACATCACTGGCGGAGCATCAAGGAGCCACATACCTTCTTTCTACGAGAGCCAAATCCCTACCCCCTATGCGCCGAATTTTGAGGGGAAGCGATAAACCTAAGATAAAATAAAATAAAATAATAAATAATAACAATAATAAATTAATAATTATTATAATATAAAGTTATTATAATAATCAAATAATTAATCATAAAATAAAATTATGATATAAAATCTATTAATAAAATAGATGTTATTTAAAACTAAAATAATATTAACTTACAAATAATAATAATTTAAATTAAATTAAAAATAATTATTATAATAATAATATTTTTAAACTAAATAAAATATTTAATAAATAGTTTACTAACTCAAAAATATCATTAAGTTATAATGACTATTTACTAATAATACTAAAATTAATAAAATAACAAAATAAATCATATTAAATTTAAAACTTAATAATTTCATCTAATTAAAGATTAAATAATAAATTAATAACTATCATAACAATAATAAATTAATTAAATAATAATTATCAACCTATTTATTTATTAATTAACTTTAATTGAATAAAAATATAGAATTTATTTAAAAAACAACTTTAATATTTTTATTAACTTTCTTTGTGTTTTTTACTGTTTTGTTTGTTCTTTTCTATGCAGGTTCAAAGTAGAGTAAAAAACATGTCCACATCCATTCAAATAACTCATCGAGAGTTGGTTACGTGGGAATTTCTAAAACGACATGAGTATCATGAAAAAATGCACATGTGCGGTGAAAAATAGGGGTGACATGCAGCAGATGACAGTGGGGTTTTAAGGAAGAGTAGCAGCAAGATATTATGACTCTGATTTTGATTTTCAGTGAACACATCATATTTGAGAGCAGACTCCCAGGAGTAGTGTATGAGTAGAGTAGGAGATGAAGGAGCCTAGAAGCAGAGCTATGCTAGGGGAAATCTACTTCCCTCTATCCATATTTCTTGTACTCTGTTTTTTGTTGTTTTCACTAATTTAAACAATATGATCATATATTGAACTTTCTCAGCTCTGGAATTTTAAATACGCCTGGTTTATGTTCTATAAATCTTCATTTTCTTTTATTTTTACAATATTAGAATCATTTGGTGTGACTGACTCTGTTTCTAATATTTTGATCATTCACACTTCAATGTTTTCAATTTTAAACATCATTATCGAATAGCGAGGTTGATCTTGAATGTTTCTTTTCAAATCTTTAACATCTTAAACTTTGTAAATTTATGGCGAGTTCATTTCCAAATTTTATCTTTTTAAAGCCCTTTACGGTTCGATTAAGTTTTGGTGTGGCGAATTCCAATACATAATCCACTACTTGTTGAATTTCTGGTGAAGGAAATTATTCAGTCTTCCCTGATGTGTGATTCAATTATAAGTTATGGAGAGAACATCCATTCATACCAGTAGTTTATAATTCCTGATAAATTTGTTGATCTCGCTTCATTGTCTTGCTACTATACATTATTTCACTATTTTCCTTTTGTTCATAATTATTTAGTTTAAGATTTAGTTTCTTAGTTGAAATCTTGTTTTAATCATCACTGTCTTTAGAAAAATAATATAAAAAAATAAAAAGTTAAAAGGCTAAAAAACTATAAATATTTTTACCTCATTTCTGACAACAGTGAGGTTTTTAATTTTAATACCTTATAATTCACTCACCTACCTTCCCTTAGGTTTGACCCTACACCACTGTGCTAGTGTAGGAGTTATAAATAATATGTTGACAGTCGTGATGACCTCTGGCCTCATAAATAATTTATAGGGGTCAATTCTTGACTATGTTGAACTGTGGTTTAATGTGAGACCATCATTTCCCACTTCCACTTAAATTTTTTTGTAATAAATGGGTAAAGTTTTTGAAAATTCTTGAACAATTTTATGCTGTACACTATTTCTAAAATGGGTCTTGCCTAAGGAAAATTCCTTGATTAGTAGTTCATAACTGCTTTGAATGTAAAATTAATGAGGTTGAATGATTTTTGAGTGGTCTTTCTTAATTGTTTAATAGAAATTTTGTTTAGGGACTATTTTTGAGATTGATATGGGTAGAGATTTAATAAAATTATGATCATAACCCTTGGAACTGGATGTTTGATTTTGATTCTAGGGGACACACATTTTTATTATTTATTAAAGTAATCAACTTATTGATCCAATGTTAATGGTTTTCATAAAAAACTTTTGAAACGTGAGTAATTTGGGCATCTGGGATCCTAAGATGAATCTCTAAAACCCTAGATGTTGGGTGCATTTCTTTCTTACTATAAGCCCTTTGTACACCTTGAATAAGTGCATTGCACAGTTCTTAGTACATGACACGTGTCTTCGGAAAAAATAAAATAAAGTGTCTATGGTCAAAAATGAGTTCATTAAGGTGAGGGGAATGACGAACGTTGAATGAAGAAGGGGACAATTTTTTATATGAGAATCTTTTAGGTTGTATCATTAAGGTGATTCACAAAAAAAATTATTTATTTTTGGAACATTGGAGAAAAGTCAAAGTAAAAAAAAATCTTGGTAAGTTCGTAATTCCACTGATATTTTACCTCTTGTCACTCTTGGACATACAACTTGAGCTTGGATTGAAATAAGTCAATAGTTAGGTTCACAAATGAGGTATGGTACTTTTATTTCTTGATGATTCATTGAACTCTCGACTACTGGTGTGAATTTGATTATAGACAAGATTCATATGAGCAATTCGTTTTCTAAAGCCTATTGACATGTTTCTGTCCTCTGTTTTCTAATTTCTTGACATGTTACATTTTGAGCAGTATCATAAATATCATACTTCTGTTTTCAAATAAAATAAAACATGATATTGTTTGAGGACAAATAATGATTAAGTGCGGTTGAATTTGATGTGGCTTTATTTTACATAGATTTTCCACATCATTTTATTTAATTTTTAACAATTTAATTTTTTATTTTAACACTCTTTAATAAATAATGGAACTTTTGTATTTTTATTTTTATTTTTAAATTTATTATTTAATCAATTTTATAATTAATCATTCATTTTGAGATTTAAAATAGTTAATTTATATCTTACTTTATTTTTATAGTATAATAATAATTTATTTATTTTTTGTCTGTATATTTAATAATTTAACAGTAACCAAATCTCATTGTGCAATTTTCGTTACATGTAGTTGGGAAACCATAATAGTTCGGATATTGTGGAAATAGAGTTTAGTTTATATTTATATGATTTATTTGGGAAAATAGATATCCCTTCAAGTATCCATTAGTCACATATGATATGATTGACATGATATCCTTCCTAAAAAACAAATATTTGAGTGGAAAACTAATTTTGACTACAAACATAATGAATTATGGATCTTTTCACACTAAAGGTATTGATATGATGGCTCAACATTTTATTATGTGTACATTCATTGAAAATTATTGATTATAATATAGTAAACATTACACTCACCAATAGATATGTCTTTGTTATATATTAGAACATGCATCAAATTTATAATTTTTAGGTCTCTTAGAGCTATTATCTGTGAAGTAATTCTAGATTTGTATTTAAGGATGAGAAGTGTTCTGAAAGTGAATCATTTGAAGAATATGGATGTGAAGGTTATGAAAATTGATTTCTCTAATTTTGAATCATTGGTATTCGATACTGGGTGTGTATCACCCATTTTTACTGATAAACACAATCTTTGAAATATGAATGAATTGAATAAAATTTTAGTATATCTATATATATAAATTGAGGAAATAGTTTATGAATTTGTGACTAAAACTTATGACCTATTTATACATAGAGAAATAATTTAGGAATTTGAAATATCTCGTTATGTTCCTTCCATAAATAGAAATTTAATTTCTATATCTTGTTTGGAAAAGATGGTATTTTCATTCATTATTAAAAAAGAGAGTTCTTTTATATATTTAAATAAATTTTTATGTATTTGGTTATATATTAAATGTTTTATATATTATTGACATGGAAAATATAATCTATAACCTTTAGAATAATACGGTCAGGGTTTATTATAACCACACTTAACTTTGGATTTATCATTATAAACATATAAATGATAAATAAACACAAAGAATCCATAGAGATAGATTATAAAATTCATTAAATGATGAATCATTTACGAAATATAAATCATGATTATTAAGAAAAATGGACGTATAAATTTTTACTAGGAAAATTGAAATGGATAGTAGACTATTTAATCCTACACATAGTGATATATGTGGAACTATGAGTAAACAATATCAGGATGGCCATAGGTACTTTATGACCTTAACTGATGAATTTAGCCAGTATGACTATTTGTTTCTAATCCATCACAAGTTTGAAACATTTTAAAGGATCAAGGAGTTTTAGAATGAAATATATAATTTGTTGGGAAATAGTATAAAAATGTTATGATTATATTGGGGTTGTTAATACTTGATGTAAGAATTCATTGATCATCTAATAGATTGTGTAATTAATTTACTACTCACTCTCTAAGAACACCATAATCGAATGGTGTATCTAAGAGGAGGAATCTTACGTTTTCTTTAATAGTTCAATTGATTATGAGTTAGTGTGACCATCATGTATTATTCTAAAGATATTTCCTGAAAACCTCCGCATTTAAACATAATTTTATTTCATCTAAATATATTAGAAATACAATATATGAGAAATGTATTGGGAAACATATTCATTTGTTTTAATGGGTATTCAGTGTTGTGAAGAATTATTATGATATTTGGATTCTGATAATCTTTACGATAGGTTTGATAAATTCTAATTTTATGGTTATAATATAAAAACAATGGTATATTAATTAAATAATCCTACTAAACACAAAGTGTGTGTATTTATATAGTTTTTTCCTTAAGAAGGATCACATTAATCGAGGGATTAGTGGGAGGAATGTTTAAATTAGAGAAGATTAAGACAACAAAAAATAGGAACTGTTCCTATGATGGGATTTTTTAGAATCCCTTCATAATCAAAAAAATATTACGAAGATGAGGGAGATGGGGTGAATCAGTGATAAGTATTCTTTTTTCAGCTTCTATAGAAACAAACCTATCCACCTAATAGAGTACTGTGTTATTTATTCTTTTTACACAAAAACACACTCTAACACAAGGGAAAAAATTTATACAAGGTACACCTCTAATGTGAGAAGGTTAATAATTGTTGTGATATGTATTCCTCCTGGATCACACTACCCAATAGGCTCATCCTGAGAGTGGAAAGAGGAGTGTATAATCTTGACACTTGAGGTTTCATTACTCTCAAATACGATTTAGTTCATCTTTCACACAACTATATCCCTTCCATATATAATAATATCAAATGGTTAATGATTTAAGTGTATTCCACCAATGAATACAATCAAGTTGCTCGTGTACTGATATCTTCTTCTTCCCATCTTCTTTCATAGTAGCAAGTCACTATATAAAATCACAAGAACACCACTTCATGAAATTACCACCGTCTTCATCTTCATCATAAAAGATATATTTAAGAATGTTAGAGAGAAGAGTTTTCCTCTTCTTCTTCTCCTTATTTCTAATTTCATGACCAACTCACCATGTTTGATTCTTCTGAAAACATTCAATACCACATCAATTTTTATTTTTCAAAGAATATATATTCAGGATATATCATTTGAATAATAATCAAATAAATCCCAATTATTTTCTATATTCTTACCCATAATAATATAGATATTGAAATTTGAATAAAAAACTTTTGAATAATCACATATCAGATTTCATAAACTATTATTTCTTCTCTTTGAAAACTGAAGAAAAAACTACATGAAATAAATACAAGTAATAACTACCTCATTATCTTGGAATTATTCCTATTAAATATATCAAATTTTCCTTGACTTATTTCTATTAAATTACATTAATTTATGATTGCATCAAATTAATGAAATAAATACATTTATTATCACCATCTTAGACTTCCCTGAGTGATAATTCACATGAAATAAGGATGTACAAAAATAAATGCACTCATACATGAACTACGTTCATTGAACCTTTATTTAGGTCCAGGGATAAACCCTTAAATTCTTATTCTCCTTTATACTTACATGAATCATGATAAAATTAATTATAATGATATTTATTCTTAATTAATTATATACATACCTGACCCTATATCACTTTGGATCATGTTAAATCTATGATGATTTAATCACCAAAATATAAACAAGAAAATATCATATAACTTACCTTTGGATATTAAATTCTTGAAACTTTTATTTTTCACCAAGATTTTAAATAAAATTCAACTAGTATAAAACTAATAGTACGATTTTATTGTCAGAAGATTGACTAATTGAAGTGCTGACTACATGTGATGAAATGTCTATAGGGAGATAAACCACATTTCATTTTTAAGATCGACCATATTCCAAGATCGACCATGTGTATTGACAATATGAAGCACCCATCTATAAGAAGAAGAAAAATAGATTTACCATATAAATGAACAACTGAATGTTCCTTACTGACTGACCATATGGAATCATACACAATTTTTTCAAAATATTAGATCAACCATATATACAAAACCAATTGACTTTGAGAATCCATATTCCCAATATTTACTACACAACTATTGGAAAATATTATGTTGTAGTCGTTGGATCAACCATGAGATTATCTTAGTCCTGAAGTTTAGAAATAACATAAATCAACTAAGGACCTCCTCAAACAAACTTTAACCTTTATCAAATAGATAAAATTGTTTTCAACTTGTTATAGAAAGTTTCATACATCCACCTAAACATTCCCTTGATTTCCTTTAAGAGAGGCTACCCAATACTATCATTTAATATTATTTATGTTCTATAAAAAAATACAATACACATTTTAGATCCACTCCAACAACTTTTTAGTGCTTCAATAATATTTCTCTTAACAAACTCCCCTTTTAGATTTGGTTGACAACCAAAGAACATAAATTATTATTAAACACAATACCTAATAAATGGATCAAAATTTAATATTTCTAATAACAGTTGAGTAAAATCATTGTAGGAAACAATAAAATATAATATTCATACAATTCTATCCATAAAATAATAGTAATCTATTTTTAGTTTACTCAAATTCATGAGACTTTCACCATTACATAATCCTTGCCTCAAATAAATCAACAAATTGAAATATTAGTTCATGAAAAATTTGATAAACATGATCCTACAAACAATTAAATAAAATATTAAAATAGTTCAAACATACTAAAATGGTGGTTTTCCATTTTTAAAAACACTCGCTTAATATATCCTCTCCCTTAAGTGAAAAACTAACCAGTGGATACTCCACCTATAAATATTCTCCCCTATGAAAATCATCATGAAGATAAATATACTAAAATATTTAACTTATCAGTTATTTTTCTCCCACTAGAAAATAATATCAAAAGAAATATTTAGGGATGGGATGCAATACCATAAGTTATGATTGAGATGGGTGAGGTTGAACACCCAACATCAACCTCATATTATAAAATTCTTCATTAGAAAATGACTTGATGAACCCATTTACTATTATTTTTCTTTATGGGAATATAATACAACTGCAATTAATATCTATACAAAATCTACTTGATAAAGTGATATTTAATATCATTGTGTTTTCTTCATGAAATATTAATAGGATTCATTGGAAATTTTATACCACTTTGATTATCATATCCAATAAGAAGTAAATTATTCACTTCAACCTTTAAATATTATAATTGTGTCTTCATCAACACTATCTGAATCATGGAAATAATTTCTACCACATATTTATACCAAAAAATCTTAGTATCATGAAGATATTCTTCTTATTATTCAAAAACACACTCTTATATCCACAGAAGAAAAATCCACCAGAAGTGGATCTTCTGTCATAAACACAACCATCCTAATATGCATCTATTTAACTAAACAAATCCAAATTTAATTTAATATCATATTTTATTAAAAAATTCTATTAAACCCTTTATATACATGAGAATTTTTTTCCTATATTAAAATGATATTCTTTAGGTTCACTCTGAGACCTGGAAAAAACATTGATAACATATTTCAAAATTGGCATTGAAGCTGTGGGATATAACACGCTACCATTTAACTTTCTTGACTCCATTGAATAAATATATTTTCCCTATTCATATTGTATGAATTTGTTTGCACTAAAATTGGTGTGGAAATAGGATTTTAATATTTCATCCCAAATTATTCCACAACTTTCATGGAATACTTCTCTTTAGAAATTAAAATGTAATCTTTATATTAAGAGATTAGTAAGACAAAAAAACACATCCTTTCTCCCATCATAAAATTTTAAATAATTTTTCAATATCCTTATAAAAATTCTCACACATTAATTTATCATTTAAAGAAAATATTGGGAATTATACATAAAAAATTAAAATAAGAGATACCTCTTTGTCATTTTTTATGTTGAAATTATTTTTTGATCATCCCATTAAGAAATTTTACTTATTTAAACATGTTTCGGATCATAATACCAATATCTTGGGGATTATTTTAGCCCATATTAGTCCTTATTTAAAATATAAAGATAATTTTCATCTACTGTATGAAATAACCCACATGGTTTTTCAATGTAAACCTCCTCTTTGGATTCACTATCATGGAAAGTAGAGTAGACATCCATTTGGAATGTGTTGTATTGCCTATGTTGCTATAATACATAGAAAAATTATAATGATTTCAATCTATGAAATAGGTCAACCAGAATCATTGAATTATACTCCTTCTACTTATAAATAGACTTTACACACTAAAGTGTCTTTATTTGTAACCACTTTTCCCTTTTCATTAAACATGTGAGGGAACACCCACTTTATTTAAATCACATTCATGTATTCAATTTTTGGAACTAACTACAAATTCTAATTATTCTAAATTTTTCCTTGTATTAATTAATGTAATTATCCCACTATAGAACCTATAATTATTCTACATCATCTTTAGGTTTAATGTAAGAGAATAATGATGTATGGGATGTTATTCTTAGAGTTCTCCTAGTTTAAACCTCTTTGTTTTCATTGCCAACAGTATTTTGGACATGTACTTTCCATATAATCCTTGGATAAGATGATTAATATTATTCCTCATCACATGAAATAGTTGAATAATTTTATTTAACCTTTACTTATTCCACATTAACATCTATATCTGAAATTTCATATGGATATTCAGAAAAAACAATAACATCATAACTTCTATAACATGTTTTATCAACTCCTTTCATTGATTGTTCCAGAACCATCACCTCAGTGGTATTATTGATATTTCCTCTTTCATTCTTTAAATAGTGATTACCTATTCCATTAGGAGGGTATCCAAGGAATATACCATGAATTCTTGGATTTCTAAATATTTTAAGATTCTTACCTTTTACCATTATAACACATGATTTTCCAAAAACATGAAGATACTTCAAACATGTAAATTTTTCAAAATACATATCATAAGGGAACATATATTATTTAATCCTATGAAAACAATTTTTTTGGATACAAACCACTACAAAAATATATTTTCTCCAAAAATAATGAGATGGGAAGATATTATCATGAATATTTGAGCTATCTCCACTAAACAATTGTTATTTTTTTCAGCCACACCATTTTTTATGGTGTATGGTGCACTAAGTTCAAGTATTATTCATTAATTTTAAAAATAGGCTTCAAAATTTCCGTTTTTAACTCAATTATATTTTCTATTTATATAATATTGAGAGAAAAACCATAATCGCTTTCAGAACATCATTAAAAACATTTAAAATTACTTTAGAATATTGAGAATATCCAATATCTTTCTGTTTTCAGAAGTGGATCATCACAAACATTATATCCTCAAGTAATAATCTCCATCTTCTTTTCACCAAGATGTCCAATCCTTTAATACCAGAACTAATTTTTTTATTTCATTCTTTAAATATTATGTACTTTATACATTTGGAATCCAAAATAAGTTACCCTCTATTTTTTCCCTCTTGTAACTACCTTTAAATATGCATTTATTGTCAAAAAAAACTATCTCTCCTGAAAACTACCTCATTTACTTTATCAAAGAGCTAAGAAGTAATTAACAAGATATTTTTAACCCATCAATATAAAGGGTGCTTTTGGATATTAATTTTTTCCCAGTTGCTACAGAACAATCCCATTTTTCTTTATTGACCCATCATTTCAAATGGTCATATAAACTTTAGAATTTTAAACATTATTCAATAACTTCATGTCTAATTTTATATATAGAAATAACGCACTATCGAATATCCATGGAAATTCTATCAGTGATTATTTACGTGAAAATTATAAAACAAGTAATTTTTCCTTACCATTCCACTCTATCTCCTAAAATGTATTTACATATTGGGATGGTACCATATAGATACCCTTTATAATGTTGACCAACCTAATCATATTTTTAAAATTTCTTCCAATAGTTGAAATCTGTTTTCAAATTTTATTCTATAATGTTTAACTATTTATGAATCTTTCTCCTTTATGTGGGATAACTCCCACTCAAGTTTTTTCTCTAAAATCTTGTATACTAATAGTTATGATTAAAATAACAAATATTCTCCTTATTATTAATCCTCTATAGTTCCATAAATTTCTATAAAAATAATATTTTCCATTCAAAACCACACATTGTCTAAAATTGTGTCTCTTCCCTTTCATATATATTTTGATCATCAATATTAGATCTTTTTTCAAACCAAAGTTTTGTTGAAATATTGAAATCTACCTCTTCCAAATAGATTTATTTTATGAATTTTAAAAATAACCAGTAGAAATATATTTTTAATTTATGGTTGAATTACCATAAATTCTATATTTTTAAGACTCATTTAATTTTGTGACAAACTTGGATATTTTGATTAACATCTTATTCTTATAATTTTAACTAATATTTCAATCATTATCATAATCCTAAGAAGGAAATTGTTTTTATATTTTATCACTTCATTCTTCTTTGAACAATATCCATCTTCTGGAATATGATTTCAAAAAATGATTCTTTTATAGGATTAGATCTTCTTTAACCTCAACCAATAATCTTGCATAAGATTAGGTTCCTCATCCAACCTTTTACTATTTTCTTACATATTTATACTAAATGTTTTATTTCCATTGAAAAATATTTTTATATGTTTAATATACCCTAAAAAAATTTATTTTTAATTTTCATAGACTCATTACACACTATTGGAAGATTGATCATCCTTTTTAAATTCTTGTTTTCCAATTCAAGATTTGAAATTTTTTGGAGACATTCTCTCAATTATCTCTTCAGTATGAACTCTATTTGAGTTTCCTCATTATCAAATCCATTTTTTTGTTAATCATGAGGAATCCTAAGAATAATATACATAAATATTACATAATTTTATATTAATATTCAATACATATCATAATAATACGTACCTTAGAACCCTAAATATTTATTATCATTAGATATTATATACATAATAATTTTATTTTGTGAAATATCATGAATATATATAAAAAATGCTTCTCACATAGATCACTTATAAACATACCCTAATTACAACATTTTTTCAGAACCTGGGGAAAGGAAATATATGAAAGGGTGATCATGGATACTCAACAAGTGTTAAGATAAGATATATCAATCAATGATAAAAAAGCGAGAAAATGATAAGAATAGGGGTATTAAAACATGATCATAACTTACAAAATTCAAACCTAATAAGAAAAATATATTTAATAATGGATCATGGGATAATCCATTTTTATTAACAAAAAAAATGATTCATAATGTGTGAAATCATCAATAATGAATCATGATGGATACGAAAAAATCATAAGCATAAGTCATAGGTTTTTGGCATATATATTAGAATATAAAATCATTTACTTAGTTAAGGATAACTTCCATGCCTATAATAATGGATTAGGTTCAATCCCTATTCTATAATTTTAGTAAAAAATATATACTTATAAGATAATCATATTGGAAAACATCCCATACTGAACTAGGATCAATACCCATTTCATTCCATATTATCTCATAAGATATAAATATTTACCAAATTCATTAGAGGGTATATAATTTCAGAACCACCATCACATAAATAAATACATAAACATGTTTTGCAAAAGTCTATAAAAACATTAATCATTACATTATATCATAACTCATGGAAAAGAAAAAAGTTCCATAATGATTTCATCATAACTTAATTAAGCGATGAGAATTAATTAGATTCATATAATCATCCTTAAATCATCATCATCATAAGATATAAAATGAATTAAAGTGGATGGTATTATAAGATCATATACTTAGTAAATCATAACAATTATTAAAGGATGTTCTCATAGATAAAAAATACTTTTATAAGAGCATTTGAACATTTCATTGAAAATATTGAAAATAACATTTTCTTTTAGTATCTTTGAAAATTAAAAATACCCATAATATTTAAAAACAAAAATATTTTAAAAGAAAATTGGTTACTTGTAAAGGAATATTAAATAAAAATAATATCTATTAATGTGCCATTTTTTGATAAACATTAAAACAATGATTCATTTTCACTCATGCCTTTCATGAAGCGAACATGGTAGTAGATAGTCTTGATAAAAAGGGAGTTAACCAGGGTATAACTTAGCGGGATGACCTACCTGTTCAACTTCTGCCTCTCTAATATAAATATTGTTATAAGATTCCTTACTTCAGACTCATGTAATTTCATTCTTTCTTTTTAATAAATTGTGTGTTACCTTTAAAAAAATTAAAATAATGATTTATTTCACTCATTTTTTTGTAAAAAATATTAAATAAAACATTCTGAATAATCATTAAAATATATTTTTAAAGCTCTGAAAAGGAACATAAATATGATTGAAAATGGCTTTAAACAATCATTGGATCATAGAAACTAAAATTATTGATTTTTTTTCTAAAATATATACATGGAAGAAAAATTCCATAAATAAGTGAAGAAATAAGGTTAGTTTATCATAAAAACATTTCCTTAATAATGTTAAGTACCAAAGTGAGGTGAATGATACTTTTACTTGAAAATTCCTGGAGAAACCATAGGAGAAGAAAATAGATATGCTTTAAAGGATAAAATCCATACAATTTCCCCTAAAATAATTTTAGTATATAAGAACCTTAAAAGAAATTATATTTTAACATATAGTCTTACCTCATGTCACATATTGGTTTTATCCATTCAAACCTCATCTTATTAGGGTATCCTCCTTTGAAGAGAACCTCATTGCTTCAATGACGGGTCTTTTAGGAAGACCAACACCTGAAGGTTGTGAAGAAATTCTTGGGAGAGTATTTTAACAGATATTGGTAAAGAAAAAGGGTTCAAGAATTGTGTATAATAGAGTAGAAAAGGTTCCCATTTATATGTGAGGTGGGTGGAAAACTTGTGAATACATGAAACTTTATTGTATAATATATATCTTACTCATGTTAAGTGGATCCAAAATTAAAAATATGAAAATGTAATAAGCCTAATTTAAAAATATAATCAAATAATAAAAATAAATAAAGTGTATTGTAATATTTTAAAACTTATCTCTCAATCCAATACCTCATTTAAACCTGTTTACCCTTATTGTGGCAATCAGATTTTTACCCGGGTAACTATTCATTATGGAAAAAATTAAGTTGGACTTATTAAATTATATTAATTATTATGATTAAAAATATGGGATCCATTTTACTAGATTCATTTTCTATAAGTTATATAAATTTATTTTAATATATTTTTGTAAAAAACAACAAAACCAGGTTTTAGAAAAATGCATTTTTATGCTTAAAACTGAATTTATTCCTATTCCCTTCCTAATAAAAACCATTAGATGAATGATAAAATATTTTATTGAATATATTATCTTAAAATTTAATTAAAATTATTAATAATTAGATATAAATTTAATTTATTATGATAAAATCAAATTAAGTGTATAAAATTTGTTTTTTTATAAAAAATACAACTTTTAACTATCAAATGATTTTATTTTCATTTCTAAAAACTAATAACCAATGAATTAATTTTATAAATGTATAAAAATACCATTTCATAGTTTATCTATATCTATTCATACATGATAATTTAATGGTTTTTTGATATATATCACATTAAATAATAAAAATTTAATAGTATATCATGGTTCTTTTAAAGTCAATGTTTCTTGTAAAGAAAGCTATCGAAGTCATCAAACTTATTTTCAGATAAATATATCATTAAATAATGGGGAATTAAATTATAAATCCTTATAAGTATTTTATATTCAAAATTATATCACTATGATATAAAAAAACTCTGGATATATCTGCCACATCACATCCTCAGGTTCCCACGAAGCTTTCTCAAATTTATGGGTTCACTATAAAATATTTACCAGGTGGGTGGTATTGTTCCACAAAATTTTAATCTCTTCAATATGGAATCTCAAATATTTTTCCTTATAAGAGAGATCATTCTCTATGGGTATGTATTTATTTAAAAATTTTACTTTCTACATGTTTTATCCTTAGTTTTGAAAATCACAAACAGTGTCTTAAAAATTATGTTTCACTAAAAATGTATTTCCCAATTCTTTTTTGATTATTTCTATAAAAAATATTATTATACGGAATGAAAAATTACTTATTAAACTAAAAAAATATAAAATTTATGACTACAGTCTAATCAATCAAACTGAGTAAGGTTTTTCCATTGGACTGATGAAATTTTATTCTGTGAGACTTAATAATATCTTATCCATCAGATTGATTAAAATTTTGTCCATCATACTGAATAAAGTCATTAATATCATAATTATTAGAGTAATTGTCCATTGAGATGATGAAGTTTAGTTAATCATATAGACAATAGTTTAGTCTATCAAACTATCAAATATTTATAATTGGATGGTATAAATTATTTACAGTGAATGGAAAATATTACATCATTGTGATGATACTAAAATGAAAATGTATGGAGATGTATAGATCATTCTTAGTTATCCAAACAAAATATAATATGATTCCTTTGAAACCAACTCTGAGAATCATTGAAATATGACCTTAAAAGGGATGATTATAAATAGATTTTCTTTCTAGGAAGAGTGAGTTGAGGTATTTTCAACTAAAACATGTGTGAGGATTTCTCTACCTGAATATCTTGTTACTATGATTTGTAATCCTTCAGAGATTTGTTTCTAAAGAATCCATTTTTAGGATTGTAAATTACTTAATGAATTATTTTATTTTGTAATCATTTCAAAGATCTAATAAAGTGAGTTCCTTTAGGGATAAGAAGATGTAATAGATAATGATTAGGCTTATCGAGGGATTCCAACGTTTAGAAGATAGAGTTGATGTTGAACTTCGGATCGAGGGCCTTCTTGTAAAAGATGTAAAGTCCTTATGGTTGGGTTGAAAACTATTTATTTACAAATTCATGATTTGTGATATACTTTACTCTTAAGGGTAAATATTATAAAACTTTTATAAAGATTTTTTAAGTCATTATTACTTTTACTATAGGATGTTATTTTACTTGTTTTTATATGTTATACATTCTGCTTTGAATTTATATTAGAAAGTTTATTTTAGTAAACTTTTCTATACTCTAATTTATCCAATGTCTTGAGGCTCCAAGTAGTTTACCCTGAAGTATCATATGATACATTAGTCTAATAAATCTATACTAAAGAGGTTTGTGAATTTATGTAAGTTTAAATTTTGAAATTACAATTCAACCCTCTTGTAAAAATTTATATATTCTATTAATCCTAAAATAGGTATTATATGAGGGTTCTAATTATTATAATTTTTATGTTTTTACTTTTGTTAAAATGTTCATGATTCTAAAGTTTTTTTATTTTTTGTAAACTATTGTTTATAAACTTTTAAAGAAATTATTTTTACAATAACTTGTATCCAATAGAAAGATTATTTTTCATGTTTTTATATATGGCAGGGTTAAATGTTGGAACCCTTGAAAAAATGAATCCTAGCTGGCCACAAACCAATGATGGTTCTGACTAGTAGTAATGGAGAGATAGAATGAAAAAAAAATCATGAAGAACACGGTTGATAATTTGTTTACGCTTAATAGTATTTATAAGATTCTGGATAAAGATGTTTTTTCATTTACACCTCATGGGAAATTAGAGTATCAATTAAACTACATAGTTTGAAATATTTTTTTCCCCGATTGATAAAAAGAAATATTTACAGCCATATTTCTTTGTGTGAAGCTACTAATATTATTTGGAATATGTTATAGGTTACTGATTTTGGTACTTAAAATGTTATTAAAACTATAAGAGCAATGTCCAATGATGATTATTAATATTTCAATTTTTACCTAGAGAATGTTTTCCAAAGATGAACCAATGTTCATTAAAATTGTAAATAACTTATAATTACTTAGAGATAAAAATCTTATAGATTATATTTTGGTTAAAATGATAATATAAATTATTCTTGGTGGGAGGGAATCCAAAAGGATTTCTAGGGATGAAACAAAACAAATTACTAAGTTGATCTTGGATTATCTTATTGGAACACTCATGCAATATGAGGGATGATTAGAAAGTAATATAGAAAGGATGAAAAATAAGAATAATGGAGTTGATTTTGATTCTGAATTAGTTGTTTCAAAGAATGGTAGATATATATATATATAAAGTATCTAAATATTCTAAGAATAAGAAATTTAGAGTTGAATTAGATAGTAGTTATTCTAAAGAGAGTTAGAATAAGCATACTCAGTTAGATCAATGGATGAATATAATCATTGGAAGAAAATATTTTAGAAGTAATTATAAGAAAAACATTTAGGATAGGAATGAGAATAAATATTTTTCTGAAGTTATTTTTTATGAATATAAAAAGGATGGGAATATTAAATCTGATTATCCTAAGTTAAATAGAATCAATAAGAAAGATAGAAATTCTGAGTGAAATTCTATGAAGTACTACAAGAACAATAATAAGAAAAAATTGATTTCATCATAGACTTAGAGTTCTAGTGGAGGGGATAGTTCATCAGATAATACTTCAGATGAAAATAATGAAGATCATAAAAATAATAGATTTTTTTCTAAAATTTTAAGAATAACAATTTCTTCCTGGATAAGGTATCAACTGAATCCATAACCAATATTTCATTAAATACCAATTATCTAGATTATAAAATTGATGAACATTATACATATGATGAAGAAAAATAAAATTCATAAAATTAAGATTATTTGTTAGCCACTTCTTAAGAAGTTTCATTTTATGAAAATTTCTTATAAAAGGAAAATTGTAAAGTTTTTAAAAATCATGAAATTGCTAAGGAATATTTTAGTAAAGAAAATTTGATAATTTCAAAACATGAAATGATATTTCTTATAACAAACCATTATTTAAATACATGGACATCACATTTATTTTTCATAATACTTAATACATTACACAATAATAAACCCAAAGACCATGTTAGTTTAGTGCCTTTGGAATCTTAGAACATAATCTTATAACCTGATGAAAGATATTAAACATCTCCCGTAATGATTATCCCATTTTGTTTTCCATCCTAAAACCTTTATTTATATCCTAGGGAAAAGAAAACATAAAAAGGGTGAGCTTAAATATTTTTTAAGGTTAGAAATGGAGAACATAAAAAAACCATAAACATAAGAATGTGAAAACATGAACAAAACTATTGATACAAAACATACCACATTTAATATATAACAAAATCTCGAGTCATGGAATAAATCTTGGAAGTTCATAAGACATAAATCATAATGGAATAATGAATAATCATAAAATAGAATTGGCATAAAACATGGAATTTTGGAAAACAAATAAGCACATAATATGATTTCTATAGTAGCCAATACATTGTTTCCAAGACCATAATACTAGAAAAAGTCCATTACAGAACTGGGTATACATGCCATTCCAGCCATATATTGCTGAACATGATTTACTTTCCATTCCAGTCATGTCTATCTCATGAGATATATATATTTACCCAATGCATTGGAGGGATATATATGTCAAACCCATCCCATAATTAAATCATTCATATATGTTCCATAAAAAAATAAAGCATTCATCATAGAATAACACCAGAAATAAAATGGGTTTCTTAAACATCATTCTATCATAACATAATCCATATAAAAGATCATTCCAACATTAACACAATCAAATCATAGTAATAATAGGGATACAAACATAACCATATTTAAATATAATCATCTTATAGAGAAAATAATTTTGATAATACACTTGAACTTAATTCTTGTGGAAAATATCATTTATTCTTTAAAAATATTTTCTTTTCTCAAAATACCGCGCAATTTTAAAAGAAAAAAATTTAGTTGAAAATAAACATGAAATCATGTAGAGAAAGATTTATAGAAATAATGTGTTATGAAGACATAAAAATCTGATCATTTTATATAAGTTTAAAACATTCTCCTCGTGCTTTTTCCGGAAAAGTCAAAAAGTACCTCATATGGAAAGCGAAAAAAAGATTCCTTCCATACCTTTTAATAAAAATTCAAAAAATGGGTAAAATTGACTTTAGACAATAGCAGAAGAATTAAAATAATATTGTATATTTAGGGAACATTGATGTTGATGATAAATAAACCCTAGTAAATAATTTCATATAAATAATCTCAGATAACAATGAGATTGCAAAATTATCCCTTACCTTAGGTTCGATTTCTTCTATATGTGTCTGAAACTCCTCTTCTTCGGGTGTCTCCTTTTTATTTGCACAAAAGGACTACTTAAGTTGGTTTTATACCCAAAAAGTGGACTCTAGGATTAATTTAGGGAATTTGGGAGGACATTTGGGAAGCGTTTGGCCAATCCAAAGGGTTTTGGACGTGTGAATAAAAGAGAAGTAGAAGTTCCCTTTTATAGGAGAGGTGAGGGGCACTTTAGGAATGCCCTGAAATATTAATTTATTGTAAATTTATTTTTAGTTTATAATGGTCCCAAATTCATTTATTTTGAATATAAGACAATTACATGTCGAAATACTCTCAACTAATGAAATTTAGACATGTTTTGATATTATTTTAATCCTTATCATTTTGATTTATCCTTATTTAATCTATTTAATTTTATTTGTGGTAATAATATTCTAACTATTGAATGGTTATAAATATTTACTTAAGTGTTTTCAATTGTCTATAATGGGATACTTTATGAAATTTTAGACTATATAATTTTCACTTTTTAATTTTTAAATATTTTTTGTATTTTTAAATAATTTAATAATATGTTATTTTTATAAAATATCAATAGTGTCAATTTTGACACTATTCATTTATTTGACTTTAAATAAAATCTACACCGAAAATAAATTTGAAAAAAAATAGTTAATACACTTTTAACATGTCATATTCACCTATAATATTTTTTAGCACATTAATTAGTTCATATGATATTTATTTTAATATTTTCAAAACCATTTATTTGATATTTATATCAATAAAATAATTTCTACAATATTATTGTGTCATAATTAACGTTAATTATTTAATCTCTAAAAATTCTTAATAAATTCATATGATCTATATAATTTCATTATCATTCTGTGGACTATTTATCTTTGATGTTTTATAAAGTTTATCACTATATTAAAATTATTATACTTATAATAGATAAAAGTGTGACATGTTGTCACTTTATTTTTCATTAATTATAATTACATCACTTTTATAGAAAAAAAGTGCATTAAATAAATAAATTCCTACCCTTAGGTGATATTGTTCAAATGTAATTCATCCAATAGTATTTTTACTAGTTTTAGGGTAATTTTATTGTCTTTATCTTATATTTTGTTACTGTAATTTACGCAATTTTTCATTAATTGTGGTGAATAAAAACGATCGTAGTTACTATTCATAATATCCAAAAAATAAAATTAACCTATTAAAATTATTTGGACCCACTAATTCCAAATATAGAATCCATTTTTTAAAATTTAATATGTATAAGATTCACTAATTAATTTAAAATTAATTTCCCTTGTCAAAACCAGAAAGTGGGGTTTTATGAAGTAAAAACTAACAAAAGATTGACATGTGTTTATGTTCAATTTAAATGTTAAATTAATTTCAATAACCTTTATTGGATTAAATGATAAAAAAATAATTCAATTACTATAGTTACTATAGACTTTTATACATAACATTACATGATTTTAAGTATAATTATACATTAGAGTACAAGCCAAGGATCATAAAGGCTAGTGTCTTAGAAGACTAGGTACATAATCAAACATTATCATAATAACTTTTTATTTAAACACCATAATGATATCCTATCTTCCTTTGTGATCATACATGTTAATAGGATAACTTGGGGATAACATGAACAAATGTATGATCTAAAATACCTATAAGGGAATAAGTATAAGAATAAATCCTTAGAAAATGGGTTAGAAGACATGACATAAAGATATAAAAAGGCATGTAACATAAAGAATCAGAACATATAAACATGTGATCATATAAACATGGAATAATTGAAATGTGGTAGAAACATAAAACATGAATTTAGTAGAAGTCAAGGCTATCCACCAAGACCATTTCCCATAGTAGCACAAGCCAAGGCTAACCGCCAAGACAGTTGCAAATAATATCACAATCCAAGGCTAACCACCAAGACTGTCGCACATAATGCCTCATTATACTCAACTTTAACGAATTCATCCGATTTATATATGGTCACACACATCTTAAATTTACATTAATATGTTTTCAACAAAATGAATCATACATAATCAATCATATATAAACATAAGGGTTACCCATATAATTAATTGTGTACTATAATCATGACATAAAGCCTAACAAAAGGGTGTATCATAAAAGTGTACATGAAATAAAGGAACTAAAATATACATTTAAATTCATGGGGGGAAATGGTCATGTATCATGGGAAGTGATTTCAAGTATAAGTTACAACATATAAGAAAATTATTTAAGGTATTTTATTATTTAAACATTTTTGAGGGGTTTTAAGGAAAATACTATAAAGCCTCTAAAATAGAAAAGGGGAAAATATTTTATAAAAACATAATTTAACCCAATAAGGTTGTCATAATAGAAAAGGAATAATTTTATGAAGATAATGATGGCTTAATGCATAATTTAGAGTGTACCTGAAATCAACTAAGAATTCGGGAAGTTCCCTTAAAACATGTTTGCTTATTGGGAAGTATTGAGGAGGGAATCACTTAAAAACTTGTATATCCAAAAAAGAGAACGATGGAAGTGTATTGATAAATTAATTTTATAAATGTAAACAAAATTTATAATATTCACATAAATATATAAGACATCATCATTTTGGTAGAAAGAAATATAATTCAAGATGAATGAATAAAGGAGATCCAGGTATAATTCCTTACGGATTATCGGTAGGGTATCAGGTGTACTTAAAACGGATTCATGAGAGGTAAAGGGTGTTCTCCTCACTTTTAAATCTCTAGGTATGTATGGGATAGGTGTGAAATCATACACCATAACCAGGTATTACACATAAAATGGCATATCATAGAGGACATTGTTGAATAAAAGTGAAATGGAGAAGATCCCTTACCTTAACTCTGATGGTGTTCTTTGCTTGAAATTATTGGCTTGAATAATAAAATTAACTTCATTAATTAATAATTACATAACCTTTTATATATGTAAAAATATTTTTATAAGCTTTTTAAGTTCATTTATAACCATTATGATTCGTTATGAGGTTCAATTTTATTGTTTTGGTTCGCTTCCTTACATGGTTT
The DNA here is from genome assembly GCA_963277665.1 of Viscum album. NCBI lineage: Eukaryota > Viridiplantae > Streptophyta > Magnoliopsida > Santalales > Viscaceae > Viscum > Viscum album. The sequence continues at coordinate 398,226,669 of OY728140.1, read as the reverse complement.
TAATGATCAGTTCACTTATATTCATGTTCGAATAAACATGTATGATGAAGATGGTTTTCCAGAATTGAAGGTATATTTTATTATTGAACATACATAAGGTTACATGGTTGAAAATTTAATTTGTATACATGGCGTGAAGTTGAATCATTATATAAAACATTAGTGAAAACCTTTTGTGTTAATTAGAGGTTTGGCCATAATGATCACGTTTTGTTTTATTAACCAACACCACGAGTATAAAAAGATTGCAGAACCATAGATGAGGAATAATACATATATCATAGTCAGGTTAAACCATAAAAATGGTTTCATGATAAGAATTGAATACACTAATTGAAATTGAAAACCCGTCATCCTTGAATGTGGTAAATTAACACATCTTGGATGGTTTCATTTCTACTAAAATAAAAGAAGAGTAAAGGAGATATGATAATAAATCATTCCATTATAAAAACTAAATTCAATTACCTATAAGGTACTGGAGTTTTCATAACATTTGGATGAGTATAGGTATGGAAATAAAATGAAACAAATGAACTTGAAAAGAAAAATAATGAAAAGAAAAGAGGAATTTACCTCTTGAATCTATCATTCTTGAGAGCCTCTTAAAGGGAGAGGATTTGGTATTTTGAAGAGACTTGGGGATGTTGGATGTGAGTAGGGAGCTTGGGGAGAGATTTGGGTAGAATATAGAAAAGTAAAAAAGGCTTGAGAGGAGTGAAGAGAAAAGGTAACGAGGGGTGGAATTTATAGCGGAGGAGATGCAGGTTTTCATAATATTATAATCATTAGTTTATTATTTTTCTGTAAGACAAAAAATAGTGATGATTACATGACCAATAATATTAACAAATTCATCTGAGTTTTATATTTGGGTTCTTAAATAACTTATGATTTCAGGAATAGTGGATTTAAATTATAATGTATTTATACAGTAAATTAATGTATTTTACTATTCACAAAAAATTCAAGTATTTCAGAAAAAGCCCAAAAATTCATTCTAACCATTTCTCGATGTTTAGAATCCAAAAACTAACTCCATTTTTAAAAAATAAATTTCTAAATATGATTAGTTTAATTTTTAATTAAAATAACAATTTATATAAGGCCCCAGCCTTAAACCTTACTTAATCTTAAGTTATTACAAGATTACACATTGAAGATCTTTTCAGGTTTAGAGTTTTATAGAATTAGATCATAAAACTTGCATTATATTCCACATTTAAACAAAGTGGTCACATAAAAGATTGGAAACATAATTAAAATAAAATATGGATTCTTTCTTGACAGTTCCTTAACACTATCATCATATCATGTATCATTCCCTTGACCTGTGAAAACCATTTAAAAAACTTGAGATGAGCATAAAAATCTCAGTAAGGGTTATAAAAAGTATGGAAAGGAAACATGAGTACATATATACATAATAATGAAATCATACTTTACCCATAAAACATAAGCACTTTAACATACCTCATAAAATCATGAATAAATCATAGAAATCATAAGAAATAAAGGTAACTCGAGGAATTCATAACATTATTACATAGGGAGTAACCCTCTTGGTTACGTTTGGAATACCCATCACAATATATTCCCTAAATCTCTTCAGAGAAACCTTAACGTTTAACTCCTTCACGTTACCCAATGCATTGGAGAGCTATATCGAGCTCACCCGCCCTTAGTTTATCACAAAACCACCCATCTTCATAACAATTCCCAAGAACCATGACATAATCATAGCACATAACTTAATCATAAAGGAAAGATAACATTCCCACATTGCAATAACAATATAACATTTTAAGATATTGAAATAATGAATCTATTCTAAAAACCATTTTCAAAACCATTTAAAACATTTAATAAAAAGATTTTTAAATCAAAGTGTCCCATACCACATTTAAGATTTTAACATTTTAAACCATTTATATCCATATAAATAAATCCTTAAAACCATTTTGAAAACATGGATATTAATGAGAAATATTTATAATAATAAATCATTAAAACATTTAAAATGATATTTTAGTTAAAGGGTTTTTAACAAAATGAGAGACACTTGAATAAAATAATTGAGGAATAAAATTTAATCAAAACTTTATAATCTCATGAGAGTAAAGAGATTCATGATATAATATTGAAAAGGATAGTATATACATCATATAAGAGTGAATTGGTGCATAACAACAATGAAGTCTCAATGGAAATGTAAATTGAGATGAAATCCATTATAAAGATGGTATCCTTAAATTAAGGATAAATCAATCTCATAATTATGTGAGACAAATATAAATACACCCAATATAAGTGGATATTTATTGTAAAATAATCAAAGGTCATTCACACATATTCAAAGGATGACATATTCAATAACTACATGTTGAACCCAAAGAAATCAAAATTGGGTTAAGAAGTTCCCTTGACAGCCTAACGGCGTAACATAAAATTTTAGAAAAAGAGTTGATGAGAGAGATAAAGAGTATATCATAACTTGGACATAAAATTTATGGCAATAAGTATATATAATAACATATCCCCACATAATAAGATGAAAATTAAAAAACATAACAAAAGAAGTCTTTTAAAAAGAGGAGGGTGAAAGGTTCCCTTACCGATTTGGGTAACTTTCGAAACATACACCCCATGAAAGAAGAACAATACAACATTGGTGTAAATAATCATAAATTAAAGTATATTAAACAATGATTAGAATAATGGTCAGTACATATTCCACTAAAAGGAAATGGTGGAAAATGCAGCATAAATCTCACGGGAATAAAAGTGAGATGAAAAATTCCTTACGAAAACTCGACAGCCTAACGACGCCACATAAAACTTTCAAAAATGGATTTATGAGATCAAAGAAAGTCTCTAATCATATTAACATAAAATTTACAACAATAGGAATATATAATAACATCCCCCAACATAACTAAGAGGATCTTAAAAGAAGTGACATAAAGGAGAGTACTTAAAAAGAAAGAGAGAGGTTGGATCTCTTACGAAAATTCGGCAGCCTAACAGCGCCACTCAAAACTTCCAAAATGGATTGATGAGAGAAAATAGGGTGTCTCATCATATTAAAATAAAAAGTACAGTTATATTAATATAAAATAACATCTCAATCATTAGAAATACAAGCTTAAAAGGAATGACATAAAAGAGTATACTTAAAAAGAGAGGGGTAGGATCCCTTACCTCGGGTCCGACTTGACTCGATCATTCTTTAACCTCATGAATAATAAACTTGAGTTAATTTATACTTTCTTAAGAACATTTTTTAAGTTCATTATTCCTTTTATATCACTTACTACCATGCTATGAACACTATGTTATTATTTAAGTTAATAATGGTCGTTTTGTAGATCATTGCTACTTGAGTCAAAAATAAACTCTTTATAATTACAAGTTGTTCATGTGGTAAAATATATATAATATCCAGAATTATATTCATTATGTAGATATCATATATATAATATATATCTATTATATATATGCATTTATAATATTACATAACATTTAGAGGTAAGAAATGAAATGCACTGTTCATGAAGACGGTAAGCCGTACGTACGCATGAACGCTACTTCCATTTCTATTTCTTATTTAATGGTATTAAAACATAATGATACATAATATTATTATAATTACAGTATGTTATGATATATAATATCATTAAATCTATCCTTTATACGTACCAAATATGGTATTAACGAATCAAATCACTTTGAGGGGGCGGTAGTCCGCACTTCCTAAAATGAAGATATCGTGTTTAACCATATTGGAAACCATAAAGGTATGCCATAAATGAAAAATACAGAAGATTAAGTAAAACATAAACATATTATATATCACATATAAATATAGTGACATCTTAATGTCCAACTTTGAGGGTGTTAAAAGAATATTGAACAATCATCGTTTCGTGAGGCGGAAATTCACCATCCACAGAAGCAGTATGTTCTTCAACCATTAGATGCAGGTGTGTGTCAGTGTAGCTCTAATACTTATTATAAAAACATCCTAGTATATTTATGATACTGGAGTTGTTACAAAAGAAATGAATAAAAAGTGTTTAGGGGGGTGGAGAAGCAAAATAAAACAAAAGAACACAAGTGAAGACATTACCTTAAAATCGGGTATCTCTCTTTGATTTGAGCTCAAAGGCTTCCTTGGGAAGACATATGCCCAAAGTGAGGTTTATAGGAGGAATATAGGGATGTTTAGAGACAAAATGATTAGGGTTTGGCCGAGACAAATGCTTGAGAGGTGTGGGTAAGGTGGTAGAGGTGGGGGCCTTTTATAAGAGGAGAGGAGGGGCACTCTTGGAAAGTTACAAAATGTTACTTTATTTTCAAATGATTTTCGGATTTTAAAGGTCCCACATTGATGTATTTCTAGGATAAGGTGTTAAGGGTTCTAAATATACTCATCCAATAGGTCTTTGAAAAGTTTAAGGTATAGTTTTAACATTATCATTTCATTTTATTTAAATCCTTTATTAATGAGATAATCGCTGCATCATCATGATGTCATAACTAATTTAATATATTTAATGTCTAAAAATAATAAGAAAATTTCATGAAGTAGGAAATCTTATTTGATTTATAATTAATATTTATAGTAAAAAATATGACTTGTATATTCCCATTTAAATTTTTTTTAGTAAAACAACTCATGCTTGTGACATTTTTGTTTTAACTTTAAATAAAAAGTTATTTATGTCATTTTCTAACCAAAGTGGCTCCATGGGGTCCCCAAGTTGACCCATGGATTTTCTTGGTCATCCCTGACACATCCAATGAGGGTAGAACATGTGTCTAGGTCATTTCATATTATTAAAACATTATTTTTACCTTAAATTACACTAATTACCTCTAATCACGATTAAAAACTTAAAAGTTATTATTCACCAAAAAATTATTTTAATACCATTGAACCAAATTTTACATCCTAATGACAACCATGTATGTCGGATTTTTGAAATTCAAATCACAGAAGTGGTAAAGTTTCATTTAAACGAAAAATTAGTTTTCAAACTACCACTTAGTGGTTTCACTATTCATCAAAAATTTAAGTTTTTCAGAAAAATACCAAAAATTCACCCTAAGCTATATTTGATATTCTGAATTAAAAAATTATGTCTATTTTAAAAAATTCATAACATATATGTTGCATTAATTAATTTAATAATTAATTCTCGCTGTCAAAACAAATAGCGTGTTTTTAAGAAACAATATCTATTAAAAGATTGACACTAGTTTAAGTCCAATTTCAAAGTGAAATTAATTCCAATGACCACCATTAGATTTAATGGTAAAAATATATTCTAAATAAACTTTAATATAAATGAAAAATATAATCTATCTGTATAAATAAATCAGATTAAAAGGTGGTTTTGAATTAAAATGCAACATTTTCAAAAAAATGATCTTTATCGGAAAAATAACAAAATTTTATACAATGTAAATTTTGATGTCCATATTCTAAAGAAGGATTATATTTTTTCAAATAAAACATATAAAATTTTCAAAAGTATATTTAAAAAGGGTTCTCTATCAAAAGGCGGTTAATCGACCTTTTAAAGAATATTAGAAGATTTATGCTTAAAATTGGATTCATTTGCATTTTAAGCCTCCAACATTTATTGGATAAAAGTAAAAATATTTGACAAACATATATAATAATTTTGTAGTTAGTTTCACTCATTCCCATCATTATAACGTCTAGGCGTTAACTACCTTTTAAAATAATATTATTTTATTATTAGAGTGCAACATAAGATTTCAAAGAAACTCGTTGTTGCGTATTGGGTACGCCCTCGAGCATAGCATTCCCTTTAAAGTAATATTAATATTTTATTCAAAAATATGGATAAATATGAAAAATGTCATATTCTTTATTTACCTTGGGTGTTACAATTTACTCAAAAAACATCAATTTTAAAACATTTATTTTCTTATTCCCAGATATAGGTGTATCATACTTCCACTTGAATCTTAATTATATACTATCATAAGTAAGGTCACTAATCATTAGGGTATGTCACTATTAATAAAGGTAACATTACTATTCATAAGGGTATGTTAGTATTCACAAAAAAAATTAAGTTGGTCATATTAGAATCCAAAAAACTTACTGTTCGAAACCTTTTATGTCAGATTTTTGAAATTCAAATCATAGAAGGGACAAACTTATGTTTAGAGGTCACATAGTACTTAGTAGTCCATTATGTTGTTATTTCATGTAATTATGTAATTATAAGAAGTAAATTTCCATTGAAAACATTGGTTCGTTACAATTACACTTCAAAACCAATTAAAAAGATAATCTAACTATATAAATAAATTAGGTGAAAAGGTAGTTTTGAATTAAAATGCAGTATATTTCACAATTCATTAAAATAGGAATTTTATAATAAAAATAAAAAAATTCAACCAAAGTAAATATTTATGTCATTCTTCCTAATAAGATGTTTATTTTCTCAAATAGAACTTATAAAATTGTCAAAAACTATATTTAAAAGGGTTTCACCATCAAAATGTGGTAAAATTGTATTTTTTTTGAAAAATACTTCTTTTATCTAAAAAATTGAATTTGTTCTTATATCATATCTAGAAAAATAAAATATGAATTTAAAACATTACATTTAATGTATTAAATATATATATTTCACTATTAAAATCCATAAAGAGTGATTTTATTATTTTATAGACTCACATATTTCCATTTAAATAGTTTTTTAGAAGGAAGTTAATATTATTTATACCCACCATTATAATGACTAGGATATAATATTTAGTTATCACTTATACTCGATATTGTGTGAAATGAATTCAATAAAAATAACATGAAATTTTGTGCAACACAATCCAAGTATAGTGTTGCATATACTTCAAACTAATACGGTGTTGTGTATAGTGCAAACTAATATTGGTGTAGCGTATAACACAAGAAATCAAAGAATTAAAAAGAATATATCTCATAAAATCACATGGTGTATATTTATGATATGTATAAGGAATTATAAAAATATAATTATGATAAATCAAGTCGTAATTAAAATTCATGACACTCAATGATAATAAAGAATAAGTTGTCGAAGTAAATCATGAAATTTATTGTCTAAATAATTTTTTTATCAGAATTTACTTCCAGAATAAAAAAGTTTTATAAAATTTATAGACAAATAAAACATCATAGTAGTGTTTTGTTAATTTTATTTACTAATTCTAAACCTCATTTTAAAAAGAGATACTTTGTTCTAAAAAGTAAATATTTTTTCACAAAATGTAAAAGTGATGGCCACTAGGAAAACAATCTGTCTTTAAATATAATTCAATATCTTGGTTTTATAAAGGATTATTTTTCAAATGAATTAGAAACTATACAACTTAAAAATATTGGAAAGATGTGGATTCCTAAATTTATAATGTCTGAGAATGCTATACTCAAGCAACTATGTGCCCCAAAATTCAATTTTTTTATTTTTAGGAAGATAATAAGTGTACCAGTAAAAATAATATTTAGTATATTTATAGTGGATGTTGTAATAATATGAATAAAAATAAATATTTCTTTCAGAATATTATAAATATGAAATTTGGTAATGTAATATTTGTAGATAATTCTCAAGGAGAAATATACAGTATAGGTAACCTTGTTCTTCTTTGAAAAATCTTAATTTCAAATGTTTTATTCATTAAATGTATGAAGCATAACCTTATCAGAATAAGTCAATTATGTGATGAGGGTTAAATTGTGAACATTAGAAATGAAAAATTTATAATTCATAGTTTAGAAGATATGTTTTATACTTCTCCCAACAAGCTTGAGAATGTTTATAAAGTAAACTTAGAAGACCTTAGGCACCATGATCTGTCGTGCCTTAGTATAGTGGAAGATAAATCATGGTTGTGGATTAGAATTTTAGGAAACTGTAATATTGTATATTTAGGAAAATATTATAAGAATGGACTAGATAGATATATAATGGAGCTAAGGTTTAATTACTATGATGTTTGTGATCCTTATCAATTCGAAAAGTAACATAATTCGCGTTTTAAATATATTATTGAAATTTCCACATATAATACTTTACCGTTAGTGCACATGGAATTATTTAATCCTACACATATTGGAAGTATTGGTGGAAAATATTATATATATTTTTTATTTGATGACTGCACTAGATATACATGGGTTTATTTTTTAGCAACAAAATCAGAATCTATTTTCTATTTTAAAACTTTTGTAGCCCGAGATAAAAATGAGAACAATATAAATTTCATAACTATTTATTGTGATCATGGTGTATAATTTCTAATTTCCAACTTTTTAAATTTTTGTATTAAAAATGAAATTTTACATAACTTCTCAGCACCTATAACTCCCCAAAAAAAAATTTAGTTAAAATAAGATATAGTATTCTTTCAGAAAGAACTAGAATGATGTTGAGTGAATACTAAGTAGGTAAAATTTTTTGGGATAAAGGAATTATTAATAACTATTATAATATAAATCGAGTTTTAAAAAGACCTTTTATTAATAAAACTGCATATGAATTATGGACTGGTAGAAAATCAAAGTTTTCTTACTTTAATGTTTTTGGATGGAATATATTCCTTCTGGATATTAAAGATAACTTATATAAATTTTCTAAAAATTACGATGATGGAATATTTTTAGGTTATTTCACCACAAAAAAGGATTATATAGTTTTTAATAAAAATATAAGTACTATTGAAGAAACAATTCATGTTATGTATGATGAAAAAATACTTTTTTTCAGAAAACATAAACCTACATATTTTAATGTTATTTCATAAATTGAGCAACACCCCATGTTTGAAAATAATTTTTATGATAGGAAAACTGATGAATTTTTTTATGATGTTCTATCTAAATAAATAATTAAAACTGAATTTCAAGAAAATTTTCTTATAAAACTAAGGAATCTGACAATACTTAAGAATCATCCTTATGATAATACCATTGGTGATGTAGAACAACCAGTTAGAACTAGATGTTCCTTAATAAATAATGTTTAAAATTGTGTGTTTTTATCACAATTCAAACCTAAGACTCCTGATGATACTTTAGGTGATAAATATTAGAAAAAATCCATGTAGGATGAACTCAAAGAATTCTAAAGAAATCATGTTTGGACTTTGGTTGATCGTTATCAACATAAGTCTATAAGTGGTGTAAAATGGGGTTTCCAAAACAAATGTGTTGAATATGGAATTATATTTTAAAATAAATCTAGCTATGTCACAATGGGTTATAATCAATAAAAAGTTATATAATATGAAGCAACTTATCCTCAAGTAGCTATACTTCAAGCTATTTTATTCTCCTATAATATATATAATTTCAAAAATTTAAACTTTTTCAAATGGTTATAAAGTCTGATTTTTTGTAATGGATTTGTGTAGGCAGAATTGTATGTCAAACAACCCCATGGTTTGGAAATTATAAAATATCTAGATCATATTTTTAAACATGCTAAGTCACTTTATGGACTTAAACAATCCCCTGTAGCCTAGTATTATAGATTAACTAATTTTTTGTTAAAAAAATTGTTTAAGGAGTTTTGTATCCAACACTTTTTATTAATAAATTTTTTAGGAACATAATATTTTTTAAATTTTTTTTGATGAAATTATATTTGGATAAAATCAAAAAAATTATTAGATTCCATTACAGATCGTATTAAGTCTAATTTTTAGATGAGCATGATGGGTGAACTTACTTTTTGGTTTTCAAATTTCTGAAAAACCATAAGGAACATTTATATCACATTGTATGTATATAAAATATTTTCTAACTAAATTTGGATATGAAAATTATAGTACTCCTATGGAACCTAAAATAATTTAGATATCAATGAATCTGGGAAACCTATTGATCAAAAAATATTTAGAGGAATGATTTGAAGTTTAACGTACTTAACATCTAGTAGTTATTATTTTACATTTTATATATTCTTATGTTCAAGATATCATGAAAATTCAAAATTTTCACATCATAAAGAAGTAAAATTAATTTTTCGTTATCTTAAGGGATCGATGGATCTAGGCATGTTTTATTCTTCTTAAAAATTATTTTTAACAAAAAAAATTTCCAATACTAAATTTGGTGGATGTAAATGGATATAAAACGTGCTTCAGAAAATTTTCATTTTTTAAGAGAATATTTAGTCTCTAGGTTTTGTAATAAACAACATTCTCAAGGATTATCCAAAAATAAAGATGAATATATGGTAGTTGGAAGTCATTGTGCTCAAGTGTGGTGGATTCAACACACTCTCTCTGATTTTGGCATGAATTTTAGTAAAAACCAATTCTTTTATCATACCAGTGTCATAACATTAAGGAAAAACCTATCACATCACTCACAAGCCAAGCACAAAGATATAAGAAACCATTTCCATCGAGATTGCACACAAAGTAGAGTTTCTATTTTAAAATTTACTAGAATGAAAGAACAACATGATGATATATTTAAAAAACCCCTAAATTATGATAGATTTGAATATATTAAATAGAAGTTCGAAATTATAAATACAAAATTATCATTCATATCTACTTTTTGTTTTTCAATATCATTAAATTAATTAACTACTTTTGATGTGGAGTTCATTTTATTTTATATTTCTAAATTTTTTAGATTTTTAAATCATTAGTTATTATATAATTTTAGTTTCTCTAATAATTTTGTTTTTATAAAACTATAGTATTTCGAAAAATCATTTTATCTTAAAAATATATTTTTTTTCTAATAAAAGAATTTCATTTTCTGGACAAAAAATTTTTCTATAAAATTATTTGTATGATCATTTAGATGAAAAGATTATTTGGAAAAAATTATTTTATAAAAAAATAAGAAACATTTAATGAATAAAATTTCATACCTAAAGTTATAATTCTACTCCATGACGTATTTTTATAAAATTTTAGTTTCTCATTATCCATTAATTTTGTTTTTATATACCATTTACATATTCTTTACTCTTCCAAACATTCAATTTTTTTAAAAATCATAAAATTTTAGTAACCCTACAAAATTTCAGGGTGATGAATGATTTTCATAAAAACCATTTGGATTTCAGAATATATTCAAAATAATTGGGGATTAATCCCAACTATTGGATCATATTAGGGGTTTTCTACGAGCCTTCATGTATCTAGAATGTGAAGAGTAACCCCTATGACAATAAATATGACTGTGGGTCACAACATCACACATTGATATTTTCCGTAGTTGGGGTTTGGCTTAGTGGTAAGCACCCCGTAATCCTACATGAAAAATAGGGGTTCAAAACCCATTGGGCGCTAGTACTGTAGTAGTAATGTAGTGGTACTATAGTAGTGGAGGCAGTGTAGAAATGGCGGGTACTGTAGTGGTGGCGGGACACTATAGTAGTGGCATGTACTATGCGGTACTATAGCAGGTGTGTAATGCAGCAATACTAATCAAAAAATGGTCCTTGGGCCAAAATTTGGGCCTACAAGACATATAATGGACTTCATGCCCACTGGGCCTTCGAGCTATGTAATGGGTCTGCCTCTACCTAGTTAAAATATGTCTTTGGTTTGATTTAATAATAAAATTAGGCTTTAGCCCCAACCTTTTAGAAAAACAAATTGATTTTCTCAAAATTATTCTCAATCATCGGACCTCCTATTTATTTTCAACCCAATCTTTTGGAATTCATTTGATCTAATTCTTCTGACCGATCTATTCTTATCTATATCAGTTTAAAAAAGTTGGCTTCTGCTGAGGATTTTTTCAAATGATAATTTTTCAGTGAATGGATGATTGAGAAATCATAGTATTACATTACTGGTACTTCATTGAAATTAGTTATAATGTTCCTAGGATGGGAGAAATTTTGTGTTGAAAAAGAAAAATTCTATCAAAATTATCTTGAAATTGTAAACGAATTCAATTATTCTGTAGAATTCTATTTTTTTGATAATATGGAAGTATTTATCTTCTATATATTTACTGAGAGTTTAATTTTATATATTAATAATGTATAATACTTGAATGAAGTACCTATAGATGGAGAATAACTTCGTCCATCTCATTTATTTCTAGATAAGTTAGGATGTTTGGAAAAATCCAAGGCCGAAACCTCATTGTTTTCAAATTTTGGAAAGATAATAAAAATGTATCATTTATCACAAGATGTAAGTGTTGTTACATTATTGATGCATGGATATATAATTCTGAGGAAAGTAGAACAATATACTTGAAATTATTAAAATTTTGTATCCCATATTTCCTAAAAAACATGAGGAAGATAAATCTGGTGAAATTTATTTTCCTATATATAGAAGCTGTTAAGAAACCCTCAATGAAGTTTATGAATCTAATGTTTCGGTTCATTGTCAAAAAAATGTTTTCAAATTTTATGGAGGTAAACAAAATTTAAAATCAGGTTGTTTCTATTAGTAAAAACACTTCTTTGATCGAATAAGAAACTGTGTCAAGGATGAAGTTGTTATGCATTCCAAAATAGAATAATTTTGTTCAAAAATCAGAAAAACTAGCATCTGATGCTGAAGTAGCTCATAAATAAGAAAATAACCTGAAAATGGAAAACCTAACGATGTTGTATCTCCACCCACTAAAAATAAGAATCCAAAAACCATGTTGGACAAGGAATTCAAAAAGCTAATAGAGCATAAATCTAAAAAGAAACCTCATGATCTAATTTTCAGACTTAAAAAATATGAGGCCACTGGATTGAAGATATAAATAGTTTATTCTATGATATAAATGATAATAAAAATAATAAAAAAATCATTGATCAGGAAAAAGTGGTGGAAATTTTTATTTAAGGAGTTGAAAGAGCATATGTTGTTATTCTTGAAGGAATTGATCCATTATCAGTAGATTAACTGGTTCCTTATTTTGGTACCCAATCTTATTTTTATCATAATCTTCCAAATCAATTGGAACCAACAAAAATTTTTAATAGTTGAAACTTATATTATTCCATATTCTATTGAAAATAAAAACAGAAAATATGTGTAAGCATAACACCAAATTTATAAATCAGTTCATAAATCAGTTATAAAATCATTACAAAAGTCTGGAGAAGCATCTTTTAGAAATCCCATGAAGTTAGAAACATAATTAGAATAAAAAGAATAAAATACCAATGATCGTATTTATTAAAGAGGAGGTAGTCAATTTGAATGCAGAAAATTGTAAGTTTAGCGAGTTGTAAGAAAAGATAGTGAAGTTGGAGTCTACAAATACTAAGATTGAGAAAAAACAAGATGAATTTTAGAAGATGAAAGTAATTGTGAAGAAACTTCATAAGAAATATTTAATATTTTTCTCTGGAATCTTGAAGTATCAAAATCCAAATATTTCCAATAAATATTTTTTTTGAATTTATTATTGTCTAAAAATATTCTTTTTTATTTTTTACCAATTCTATTTGGTTGAATTTTTTTTCTCTAAACTTTGGTTGAATGATTATTCAAATAGAAGTGTTTCATAGTTTTACTTTTTAACATTTTTGGAAAATATTTTCTACTTCCCCTATTTATTTTTGAGAATCAAAAGGGTGATAATTTATATAAGGGCAGAATTTATTTAAAGAGGATAATACATGAAAGGGAAGAATTATATTTATGTAATAAGATAATTTGGAGGAGTGTGTAAAATTGAAGGAATTTATCATGAAAGGGAGAGATATGAAAAAAATACAGAGATGTTTTTTATGAAGTTTATTACATTGATATTACTTTACATACAAAGGTTTTGTATGTTTTTAAAAGTTATTAGTTTTTTATTTTAAGTGTTTTGTTATGTGATTTTCAAAAAGGTGGAGATTTTTGAGTTAAAAATTATAATTTCAACACATTCTATCCTTAGTTTTAGAAACCAAAACCAATTTCTTAAAAACTATGTTTTAAAAACATTATATTTCACAATTATTTTTAGAGTTTTTTTTGTGAGAAACATTATTCTATCGAATAAATAAATATTTATTAAACTAAGAAAATATAAACATTATGACTAGAGTCTGATCCTTTGGAATGACTAAGGTTTGGTTGATTAAAGTCACTAAATATTACTCCATTGGACTTAATAATGTTCTTTCCATTGGATTAACTAAATTCATGTCCATTAGTCTGACTAGAGTCTGGTCCATCACATTGAGGATGTTCAATTCATAATAATAAAAATAATATAGTCTATTAGACTATCAAAAGTTTATAACTGGATGGATCAAACAATTTATATCTAACAGAATATTTTATAGTATTGTGATGATGCTAAAATGACAATTGATGGATATGTACCAATAATTCATAGATATAAAGAATCAATATCATTGAATTCCATTTCAATAGTCTCTAATAATAATAGAAATATAACCATTGAAGGTATGCCTATAAGTATAGGTGAATTTGAGGAGTAGGGAACTGGTACATTTAAAAATCAAACATGTCTGAACATTACACTACATAAACATCTTGTTCTTACACTTTTTAATCTATTATAGAGTTTTTTATGTAAGGAATATATTGTGAGGATTGTAAATTACCTAGAGAATTGTTTTATTTTGAAATCCCTAGAACCAATTTGGTAGATATAGGGATTTTGGGGATAGAAATATGGAGTTGATACCGATCAGGATGATCATGGGCTTCTATGGTTTGGAAGACAGAGTAGATACCGATCTTCAGATCAAGAGATTTCATAATGTAGAAATATAGACCTTACATTTTGTTTGAGAACTGTGGATATCCAATGTTTAGATTTGTGACTTCCTTTACTCTTAAGTTTAATGAGTAGAAAAATTTTATAATTCTTTTGTAATTAATTCATAATTTTATTATAAGAATTTATTTTCTTTGTTTTACAAGTTATACATTCTGCTATGAATTTATATTAGAATGGTAATTTTTGTAAACTTTTATATAACTTAATTTATTTGACGACTTAAGATTCCGATTAGTATACTCTAATGTATCCAATGATACCTAAGTCCAATAAATCCATATTAAAGAAGATTGTGGATTAAAGAATTATTAATTTTTTAAATTATAATTCACCCCATCTTGTAAACAATGATATAATTTATCAATCCTATAATATGACCTCTGAGATAAGTAAATGTGATGTATAAGGTATATACTTAGTATAGATAAATAGAATACATCATGTACTTAATAGAGATTCTATGGAAGAACCATGTAACAAGAAACCATCATGATACAATCATAAATTTAAAAGGGAATGATATTTTAAGTGTTCAACATACATTTATTTCCAAACCTCATAACCTTATTTTGAGGGTATATTTATAGGAATACATCTTCATCAACATCAAATTCTTGATATTGCTGATGATTTTTATCATAACTATTTTATGGACTCTTAGTTTCCCTGATGTGTTACTCAATGAATTTAACTATCTGTACCATTTACCCAACTATATCAAGATCCAATAGCTTTCTTTCTTCAACTTCATCCCAACATAATGGATTTATACACATCATATCACAAAGTACTTTATATAGAGCCATCTAAATGCTTTAGTGAATGCTATTATTTTAAAAAAATCCTAATAGATAATGGTGTTGATCCCAAACACCTTTTAATCCATGGAACATTCTCTCAACATAGATTTTAGGGTTTTAATGGTCCTCTTAGACTGACCATCATTCAGACAATGACATACAGTGCTAAAGTTTATCTATGTATTAAAATATTTTTTGAAGACTTATTCATAAGATCATGGTAAACCTCAGATCTTGATAGGGTATAATATAATGTGTTACTCATTGAAACCTTACCACTTTCTTAATGTATATCCTGGTGAGTTTTTCAGAAAATAAATAATATCCTATATAAATGAAATGTTCCGATTTTGTAATGTGATTGGATACAACCCAAATAACATTGTTCCCTTTTAATGTCTTGGGGAGTCCCATGATTAAATTCATAATGATATTATCTCATTTCCATTATTGTATGGTTAACAGTTTCAAATTACCATAGAAAAAATTCTCTCGTCCTTAACTTTCTAACATACCAAGCATCAAGATACATACTCTTCCATATCCCTTTTCATGTTGTCCCACAAAACATTCACTTTTAGATCACTATACATCTTTATAATTCTCGGATCGACAGAGAATGATAAATTATGAGCATAATATAATAAATTTTATATAATTTTGTTATTTATGGGACACATACTCTATTCTTTAACATTATCATTCCATCACAATCATGGTTGAACTCAAGAACATTCCTCACCTTCTTTTTCAATTCCATGTCTTCCTTTTACACCTATTTAATCCTCACATGAATATATAGTGAAAATTTATCTAGGAAATATAGGATCTTTCAACCTTCTTTTTTATTACTAGGTCCATCCCATGAAAATCCATAATTATTATATCTCTTTCAATCCCCATATTGGAAAAACAATCATGGTCTTCATGACATAGGGAATTATCCACCTTGTTTTCCTTCCCATGGTGGTAATGTATTAAGAAGTAATAACATTTTATCAACTCCAACCATTACCTTTTGTGCATATTTAATTTTTTATATGTGAATATATACATCATGTTTTTATGAATGTTATATATATCACATTTTCACCTTAAATATAATGCCTCTATATTTTAAATGAAATAAATACTACTGCCAACTCTAAATCATGAGTCTTTTAACTCTTCTCATGAATTTTCAATTCTTGGGAGGCATAAGAAATCACCATATCATTATTCATGAGGATTCATTCTAGTCTCTTCATTGATGCATTACTATATATCACAAAATAGTATCTCATATTGGGTAGTGTGAGAACATATTCACTGACCAACCTTCTCTTCAATCCTATGATATTATTCTCATATTCATATGTCCAAATGAACTTTGATTCCTTCCATGTCAAAAATATCATGGGATTATATATCCATGTTAAATCTCTCAAAAATCATAAATAGTATTCAAAAAACCTAAGAAAACTAAGGATCTTAGTCTCTATGGTTTTTCCACGGCTTTCTCAATAACTATCATCTTATAAGGATCCATAAGATACCCTCACTTAAGATTATATAACTGATGAATAAAACTTTCTCTAGAAAAAAATCATACTTTCTATATTTGGAAAAAAAATTCCTTACCTAGGGTATTAAATGAAATTATCAAATTATTTTTATTCCCTTTCATTCCACTGTAATTTATAATAATATCATATGAAAATACTACCACAAACTGAATGGGATACTCTCTAAATACTCTAATCATTTAATCCATTATAATAGAATGGAAATTAGTAACTCTAAATGGAATCACTATAAATTCATAATTATTTTGACGCATATATAAGTCCTCTTTGGGTATATTATCCTTCTTGACACTCAATTTATGATATCCATAATGAAGGTAAATCATGAAAAAATATTGATCTTTGTATAGTTAATCAATAAATTCATCCATACAAGGTAGATGATACTTATCCTTGATAGTGATCTTGTTATGTTATCAATAATCAATTCATAAATTCATTGATCCATATTTAATCTTAACAAAAAGATCAGGTTCACCCCATAGTGATGCAATAGGTTTTATGAATCCCTTATCAAGATTCTCATGAAGTGTCTTATTCAATTCCAACTACTCAATCAGGGTCATTTTATATGGAGTTTTTGAAATAGGTGTAACATCAGGTATGAGTTCTATTGAAAAATAAACTTCATGATTCCAAATAATACTAGGAATGTATTTAGTAAATACATCATCATATTCCAAAAAAATATTAACCTCTTAAATATTTAGTTTCTCCCCAACCCTTTGATATTTATATCCTTTATGAATAGGTAGTAAGGCCCATCCAACTAATTTAATTTCCAATGCATGTTCATATTCATTATTACATTTAAGTAAGATCATGGGTGGTATTAGAATATCAAATGTGACTTATCTTAATTGGTAATTGAGATGGGGTCTATATAATGAAACCAACCCATTGAAAAAATAACATCAAATTCTATTAGAGGGAGAATCACAACATTTTAATGAATAACATTCCCACAAAAATCTATTGGAGTGTAGATATATATTTGAAATGTGATTATTGAATCATTAAAATATTTTTAATTAAAACTCAACATCTAATCATTGAGTTGGTGTCATGATACCCCTAAAATATTCTTTAGATATAAAAGAGTTGGTGGATCAAAAATCAAGTGAAACATTTGATGTTCAAGAGTAGATGGTAAGTGTACGACTCACCACTTCATTCTGGCGACCCACTTCAGTAGTCATGATCACATGGGATTTCCCTTTAACTCTTAGATTAAGAGGATACTGATGCCAATTGTCTTCATTAACCCTTCTATTCATTAAATTTCTGGAATAATGTCTATACTCCTTATAATTATATTAATTGTGTGTGGGTGTCACATTCAGTTGAGTTTTTTCACCAACATTTACTAACCTCTTTACATCACTTTGGAATTATTTTTCCTGATAGCCTTCATTTCCACACTTAAAACAGTTTACCAGACCCCATAATTAAATTTCATCTATGATTCCTTTATTAATTATAACATGGATAAAGATCAATTTTTATTCATTCATGTGTTTTTTATTATAATATTCTAAATATTCCATCATTCCATTTTTGTCCCAAAAACCAAGATAATAATTATAACCCTGAATATTTATTTATGGATTAAAAGAATATCAAATAATTTCTTCATAGCTATCAAATTTGTCTTTTTAAAATTCCTTTCAGAGACTTGGTCTTGATCCACTAAATAATCAGTCATCTTTTCTTTTAGGATCGATTATAAATATAGAGGCATACATTGCATGTATTGTGAAAATTTCATCATAGGTACTAATGGATAAATATCCTTTTACATTAGTTTATGAAATTTACATTAAATTTTCATGAAAAGAGTTTTTGGAAAATTATTATTAAAAATCACCTTCTTAAACTTGTCCCTTGTCATAGAGTCATTTTCCTCCATTTTCCTCATATCCTTGATAAGAGTTCACCATTGATCAACCTTTCCTTCAAAAAGATACATATCCAAAATAACCTTCTCATGTTTTGATAATTATATAATAGATAATATATTTTCCATATCATTGATCCATTACTCATTAAAGAGGGGATTAGAGGAACCACTAAAAAAATGTGGGCGCTGCTTCATAAAATACTAAATAGTGAGTTGTTCATTCTTTTGTCCATTTGATAGTTCAACATGATTCATGTTATCATTCATATATTAATAGAGTTGGGTGATCATTGTAATGTGCTTCCCCAAATCACTCTATAACCAATGGCTAGACTGGTTCATCACATGACCACAGGCATGCCTCCTCATACACCGGAGGCTTCTGACTAGAAACATGGGTCTATGATGGAATAGTGGGAATAAAATACCCCAATATCTGAGTAAAAAATAACAATAAATCTAAGAAACATCAATGAAAATATATAATCAGATAAGGCTGTGTATAATCCTACCAAAAAGAATACATGAAATTCAATAGAGGCCCAACAAACTATAATGAGCATACAAAAATCTGCCCACTGGGCCAATCATAGATGCAAACCAAAATAAGAAAAATAAATATGAAGGGATTTATTTCTTCCCTGATATGAACCTTATACAGTCTCCTAACATCATATAATCTATCTTACCTAACAAATGAAATCTAAGACCATAGCCTAAATGGTTCCTACAATGAAATGAACATCTACTTAGGTACCCAATTGCAGTGAAGACCCAAGTAGTGTGTGATTATAACATAATAGGCCACCACCAATGGTGTATAAAAAATCTAGTCTATGTATATGGTGCATGTAATTATTGATAAACATGGGTATTAATATAATATAAATAATACTACAGATAAAATAAATCCACTTACCCTTATGTTTTAGGTTGACACCCAAGTCCATCCAAACTTCCTTCAGCACATTGTAAGATATATTTGAGCATGTCACATAACCAAGTCAACCATTACCTAAACCACAAGCTACGACATTATTCCAAGTGTCACATTGAACTAATGATCTTACTTTATAATGATGGATTGTTTGTACTATGTATTAAGTAACTCAATGGGTTCCATGTGAATTCTTATTAAGGAGTATCGTACTTCTTCAAAGGGCATAAGAGTATACCAAGGGGAAAGTAACCATCTCATACTCGGAACCATGAGAATTCCCATGCTTGAGTTACATACATCTTCCCAGGGAGAAATACCATACCAAGGGGAAAAATACTCATCTCACTATGTTCCATGTGAATTCCCATTCTAGATTCACTTACGTCATCCCAGGGTGTAATACCATGCCAAGGGGAAAGTAACCATCTCATGTTGCGGGTATCCTACACTAGGATGAACCACTAGTACCACATATTCATGATATAATGAAAAATAAATCTAACATCCTATAAATCAAAAGCATATATACAATTAATCTATGTATACAATTATAAAAAAATTTCTCATGCCAGTTATTTAAATTATCTCATTAAGTTAACCATGAAAACGTTCTCAATGGTAGACTCTCCTACATCAGGATAAATCCCCAAATTGAAAAAATAATGGATTTCAAATTATCTTTATCACAATCCAAGTTATAAAAAAATATCTAAAAATGCATAACAACCATCCCTCAGGATTAAATTATAACAAGGTTAATCCAAGAAAAGTATTGCAAGAAAACACATGGCTAAGTACTGACCACATCAAGCATATCATCATAATCCATAATGATTAATTCATTAAATTACCATTTATCTTATCTAATTAAATTTCATTCATTTATTTATCTAAAAGTTATTACTTTCCATTTAACTAGTTTTTATCCAAGTGATTCTATCTCATGCAATTACCATAATTCTATGTTATACTAAATCATAATATCAAATAATTTCCACAATTGGCATTTTTAAGAAAACCCAATAATCAAAACTCTAGGTTCATTAACAATTTCGAGGTTAAGATCACCCCATGGGTGGCTATAATTTCAATTTCAATGCCAATGGACCCAATGGAATCCCATAGGAGCTCTAATCCCAAATTTATCATCCAATAAATAGTTATCCAACTAGTCAGGTCTTGTGCATGGTGTACTGGAGTGTATCAAATTCATTACATATACTAGAGTAAATTTGACATTATTCAAGGTAGTTTTCTCATACCACCTACTAAACATGGAGTTAACACAAATCCAAGAAAGTTCTAATGTCATTGATCACATTTCCTGAGTCCAATGGACCCTTACTTAAATTTGAAAGTTCCTATCTAATGTCCAAAACTTTAGATTAATTAATTATTAATAAATTATGATTAATTAAATTTAAACAGGAAACTTGAACCCAATGATGAAATATAAAATATGAATAAAGACTTAATTCATCAAGTTACTTAGTCGGAACAAAAAACCAACAATACTTGGAAGGCCCAAAAAGAGAATTTGACACAAAAAGGGGGAAAATCCCAATCATGTGTCAACAGAAAAACATCTAATTTAAAATAATTAAATAGGAAACCTTGAAAATTTAAAACCAATGAAATAAATTTAGTGTATAGACCTTTAATGGTGTGTGTTTATCAATATTGGATACCCTGTCATCAAGCATATCAAAGATCTCATCATCGTTGGATAAATCAATCAAGGTCTAATGGATTCACCATCTGATTTCATTAATAAAAAACAAATTATGATATATTATATGAAAGTTATTATGATGAGAGTTGAGAATATCTTGAGATAAAAAATTCTCTAACCCACTTAGAGGAATCCATCATAATAGGAATCAATTGAAATATAGAAGAGATAGAATTGTAAGGGATCCCAAAATACAAAAATACTCTTTCTGTTCAGCTTTGATGCAGGGGATTCATGGTGAATATTTTTAAGGCATTATGGAATATTTTTATAACATTAATCATGGAACTAAAATTTCATGTATTAATTCAGAATTTGAAAAATAATTTGACATACTAAACTTATCAGTGAAATCACTTATTGGTCTATACAAGAAAGTGTCAAGTTGTGATCTACAACTTCATGCCATGAATTTCTAGGATGGCCATCCAGCTCCCCCTTTTCACATCTCGAGTTCTTCTCACACCCCATGAATATAATTACCATTATGAATATTATTCATGAAGTGAATAACTTAATGGGGATGTTTTTAGCAGTCTGATCCTCCTTTGGTGTTCACCACATCCCTCAAAAGTTCCATCAAAACTTAAAACATTTTCTGAAAACATCACGTTTGGATTCTCAAACACCCAGAGCCTCGTTCTAATTCCTGAATTTTTGTAACAACTCAACTCGGATTCCACTTAAATGGTGCCCCAATTCAGATGGCTTCTAGTCCAGAAACATGCCTTCTCATATGCCAGAGGCTACCAACTAGCAGTAAAATCCTATGAGGTGATAGTGGGAAGACTATTCCCTCATAACAGAGTAAGAAAATCGTGGAAACAACTAAGTATCATACACAGAGGAATGAAACAGAGTGTGTAAGCAGTAAACAACTAAAATATAACATGTTATAATAAGAAATGAAATACTATAAAAGCCCAAGAATCAATGCTATATAATAAAACACGGGTCACCCACTGTGTCGACAATGCAGATATAGGAGTACAAAACAAACTGAAAGTTAAAGTATAGGGCTCTACTACCAACTCCACGATAGACCACGTACCCCATCTCCAAACATTGTCAAACTGCACTAGCCTAATCAATAACAACACGAGTAGATCCTCTTGATCATACAACCCTGGGCCTTATCCCTATCCACCATGAAACTTGTGCTTAACCTAAAAGTAGTCATAAGGTCTACACGTACACTGATGTGCACGTGTAGGGGTGAGAAAGAATCTCACTAGGAAACCTCAACAAGAAACCTTTAAATGTACTATTATAAATGTATGAAAATCAATGTGCTCAGCCTAGTTGATGAATAACCACAGGGAAGTAAACGAATGTGTTCCCATAGTCGAACCCAAGGTTCGTAATCCCTACAAACTGGGAAAGTTTTACCATGGATATCCATAACTATATACATACACATGTATATCCCATACCGATATATATATACATAGAAAATAATATTCATTGGTATGTGAATCAAATAACATGAAACCACATTGGAATTCGATCCTTGGGATCGTAATCCTGATCACATGGACATTCTATGAAGGGGAATTGATATTGAATTCATTCCACTCAAGTTATGTATCATTTAGTCAATCTCTAGGTCTATAATTCCAGTTGACATATACATTCTTCAACCAACACTAAAATTATATCTCTGATCAAACTGCGTCACCATAGGGGGATACTTGTCCTACACCTGGGTTCACATGTACTCACCGCCAATCACTAACATGTATATCGTATACCAACAGTCAATATTGTAATGAAGGATACCGTATATCGACATTCAATCCTATAAATAATGATACCATATTTGTAATGACCCAAAGTTTCATTAATGGAAAATCCCTCTTGATCCAGTTAAATGTCCCTTTATAAAAAATGTTTTTATAAGAGGTCAACTTCTTTGGTTTTATGATAAGAGTTGTGACCATTACTTTTATAGACATTGAATAGTGATCACATGATTAGTATAAATATAAGGCTTTAACGAACCCAATTTTACTCAGACAAAGGAAGCGATGGCCTCATCCAGTAAAATTGCCCCATACGAAGCCCATTTGTTGGAGCTCGGAAAAGAGGTGGCGTCTTTGGGCTTCGCCCTTGACTAAGCCCAAGTTGAGCTTTATCATGTCAAGCTCGAACGTGATCGTCTACGGGAAAAGTGGAAGTTGATTGAAATTACCACTCGAGCGATGCTATCCGAGCCACCCCAAGAGTCTGTCACCATCGTACACCTTACCCTTAGGTCTTATGCAGCTATTTTAAGGGGTTATGTAACAAATAAGTAGTACTATGTTCATGTACATTATTTTTTTTATATAATAATGAATATAATTTCTAGTCATTTTTGATACATTGTAAATAGTTTTTAAAGTACAAATAGTGTTTTTAGTTATTATTTAATTAAGAAATCTATTTTATTAAATTAAGGGATTTTTGAATTAAATAATATTTTAATAAAATAATAATAATAATATTATATTAATTTTTATTAAATATAAATGATCTTATAATTTTATGAATGCAATTAAAATTGTATATTAAGGTTTGAAAGCCATTTCTGTCAAAACCCATGAATTTTCGATAAATGTTGGTTTTTATTTTAAAAGTGACAATTAAAATATTTAGAATTTTTTTTAGATAAAATAAATGTCATTTCTAGAATCAGGACGTTGAAATTATCCAACGGTGAATTTTTCATAATTTTCTGAGACAGTCAAATTTTTGGGTAAAAATTAAATACCGTTTAAATATATAATGTGTTTTATGACATCATAATGACCCAATAGTGATGTAATAAAATACCATAATACTTATTTTCGGACAATATATGTTTTATAATTAAAATAATGTGATTTTGGGTTTGTTTGACTTACTTTTCAAAGCATTAATGGACCCCTCAAGACATATTCAACACTTTGCCTTTTTAAATTAATTTCAATGGGAGTGTGACTCACCTCCACATAAGAAACCTTATTATTTTAAGAATTTAGGACTTGGGCATTATAAAATATTGTTTTCCTCTTTCCTTTTCCAAAAACAATGGGCCAAAACCATGGGATGGTTTGTGGTTTGGATTAATTTAATGTAAGGGGACCCAAACCTAAATAATAAATAATTCCCTCACCTTTCCTATATAAACCCACCCAATCTCCCACTTCCTCCTCACTAAAATCCCTTTGAGTTCGTCCAACCTCTGCCCTACTCTCTCTAGAATCCTCCCAAGGTTCCCCAAGCTCCCAATAATCCTCTCACAAGCCTCTCTCTAGCCTTTGGAAGCACACTTCCAAGTAAGGGTTTTTTCTTCCTTTCTCTTTTTTTGTCAATTTTCTTTAAGTTGTATTGCCCTTTTAATTTAAATTATGAATGTTGGGGTATGGTTTTTCACCTCCCCCATATTTCCTTCTTATTGTTTTAATGATGGGAGACCCCTTTCTCTCTCATTAAATGCCTCCCATGTACACCTGTTACTATGCCGAAATTCCGAAAGGAACTTCTCTCTCTTCTTTTACATTCAAGCAATACTTTTGTATCATTAATCTAAATTCCATTTCAATTGTTGGGACATGTATCTATATGACCTCCTTACTGTCCATTACATGTAAATATGATGAGTAACCCCTTTCTCTCTCATCAACCTTTTTTATGAATTCTTATGTCACGCCGTTACACTGCCGAAATCGCACCGATTTTCTAAGCCAATGTCATTGTGTAGTGAATACCATGCCCATTTATCCATCAAGGGTATTCAACTTTATGCACATTTACTTATTGATTACAAATTTTCATGTATTAATTCCACATTCCTTTATCGTGGAATAAATTATTATGTTTTATGAATCCATGTTTTATGATCCATGTGGCACACTTATGCATGAAATGAAATGTTTAAGAAGGGTGCACCCTTATAGCACTCCAATACATTGGGTAAAGTATAGTATCATGATACGTCATGTTCAATGAGTGTTGAATCATGATAATTCAAGTGCAACAAGGGTTTACTCGTGATTCATGTGTAATGAGGGTTTACTCATGCTTCATGTGCAATGAGTCTTGGCTCATGCTAATTCAATGTTAAGTGTTGTTGCCACATTTCCATGTTATGATTATCATACTTTATCATGCCTTTATGTTCATGTTTATCTTATGCTCTATTGACATGCCTATTGCCTAACATGTATTGTACTCCTCATGTTATTCCATGTGTACTCCCTTACTGGGCTTTATAGCTCACCCTTTTCTTATGCATGTCCTCAGGTTATCCCACGCAATGCTAAGTACGAGGGAATGTAGTGGTCATGTAAAGGAAGTTTTCAATAAAGATGTTGTATTTCATGTTTTAAGTTTTTATGTAATGATCCTAAGCCCCAAAGACACTAAACCTCTCAATCTTCTTTGTTGTATCAAGTGAAGTTTTATGTAATAAAGTATGTTTAAGTTGTAATAAAAAAGCAGGGTTGTCATAGTCGGTATTAGAGGATAGGTTTAGTTATTTTTGGGATTAGGAAACCCTGGTAAAGCCTTAGATACAAGACTAAGTATAATAAAAACATCCCTAAGTTTTGGTAAATACTAAGTAAGTGGTTTATTAAACAAATACATCCCTATATGGATACGAGCAGGTAGAGGCGGCTCTGGCACAGATGTATCCTAGGGGTAAAACCCGAAAACACCGCTTTGAGCTAGACTGGAACGGGAACTAGTGAACGACAACGAGCCTGGCTGCACTCATGGTTACGACACTCCCGGGGGATATGTTTTGATAAATTCACAATCTTAGTATGAACCCTTATTAAGGGAAAATGCCCCTATGAATATATATTAGTAAGTAGTTCATGAAAAGCCTAGATTAAAGCCTATAGACTCATGAGTTAAGGAAATAAAAGTTTATTTATAAGTCGTCAACTTTTGTCTTTGGATTACCCTTTATGTGTTACCCCTAACTTTCCTTTTATTCCAGCTAATAACTGGTAATAGGAGGACTCGGGCTAACAACTGTTGTGAAGATCATTTTGATGACTGTACTAATGAGATGCCCAATCCAATGGGAGCAGGAATCGCGAACTTTGTCACTCTTCTCTCTCATCTAACTTAAGTTTTGAATAGAAACACGGGTCAAGAGGAACCTCCAAACCCCCCTAAGAAGGAACAAGTCGCTATCGAGAGCTTCATGAGGCAAAGTCCTCCTACTTTTAGTGGATCATCTGATCCCACGATCGCTGAACAATGGATCAACTCCATTGAAAATATCTTCTTCATCCTTCAATGTCCTGAACAAGAGAAGGTTCTCCTGGATGCTTATCGTATGGAGGGTGAAGCTGATCAATGGTGGACATTGATCAAAAATACGAAGCCTGAGAAGGAGATCGAGGCTTTGGAATGGAAGGAATTCCGGAAGATGTTTTTCGATAAATATTTTCCACGCACCCTCCGACTTAAGATGGAAAGGGACTTCCTTTCCCTAAAGCAAAAAGATGAAGAATCTGTTGGAGCGTATGAGGAAAACTTCACAATTATTGCATTATACGCTTCCAGCTTTGTCGTTACCCCCAAATGCAAGGTTGATCGCTTCTTTGGTGGGCTGAAGCCTAGCTTGAGGAAAGCATTAGCAATCCGTGACTTCGACAGCTATGAGGAAATTGTCCGATGTGCCCTCAAGGTTGAAATGGAGATCGGGTAATCATAGGGGTATCATGGGAACAAGAAGCATAAGGTGGACTTCAATGTTGGTGGTCCGATGGATAAATCCAACAGTGCTAAGAAGTTCCAGCACCCCACTTTCCAAAAGTGTGGGAAGAAGCACCTTGTAAATTGCCTTAAGGGGACGAGAAAATGCTTCAGGTGTGGAAGAGAAGGGCACCTAGCTATTAACTGTCGGCGAGAAGGACCCATGGTTGTGACAGAGGAGAGGAACGCTCTGTTCGAACCTCAACGCGTTGTTCAATTATACCAATGCAAAGAACTGGGTCATTTTGCAAATCAGTGCCCTAATCCAAGGGTTATCGGAGGCAACCGACAACCTCCAAGATAGAAAGGAAGAGATTTTTCCATCACTTCTGCCGAAGTGAACCCCAACAACGAAGTGGTGAAAGGTATGCTAGTTATTCATTCAATAATAGAGAACGTACTTTTTGATTCAGGTTCTATGCATTCTTTTATATCTCGAAAGTTTAGTAGAACAATCCCAACACCACCACAAATCATGGAAGTAAAGATGTCGGTGAGTACGGAAAATGGGGCAATCATTGCATCCTATGAATATAAGTCCTCCCCTGTTATAATATGTGGATTGAATTTCCCAACGAACCTCGTCATACTCCCTCTAGTGGAATTTGATGCAATTATTGGCATGGATTGTCTTTCTTTATATAGATCCAATATAAATTGTCGAGAGAGGGAAATCACACTTCATATAGAGAATCGACCCCCGATTCTTTACAAGTGTCAGGAGGAAGATGAATATCCTTTAGCTCCATCATCTCAAGCATGGATATTACTGCCTTATGAGCACGCATATCTGGCTCAGATGATTGAGTCCAAGGAAGAAACCATCCTTGAAGAAATGCCTATTGTGAGGGAATTCGCTGAAGTGTTTCTCGAGGAACTGTCTGGTCTTCCTCCAAGAAGAGATGTTGAGTTCTCAATTGAACTTATACCTGGGGCGCTACCAATATCCAAGACTCCATATAGAATGGCTGTTGTTGAGCTTGAAGAGATGAAGAAACAACTATAGGAGAATCTGGATAAAGGGTTTATACACCCAAGTGCTTCACCATGGGGTGCACCAGTCCTCTTCGTCAAGAAGTAGGATGGATCAATGCGGCCCTGCATCGATTATCATGAACTTAACAAAATCACGATAAAGAACAAGTATCCTCTCCCAAGAATAAATGACTTGTTTGATCAGCTGCGTAGAGCACAATAATTCTCCAAGGTGGACTTGCGGTCGGGATATTACCAAGTAAGGGTGAAGAAGGAAGATGTCCCCAAGACTAGTTTTCGTACAAGATACGGGCACTATGAATTCATAGTAATGCCTTTCGGACTCACCAATGCTCTAGAAATATTCAGGGACTTAATGAATAGAGTCTTTAGAGATTACCTTGACAAATTTGTGGTAGTCTTTATAGATGATATTCTAATATACTCCAAAACCAAGGAGGATCATGAGGAGCATTTAAAAACTGTACTAGAGACTTTGCGCAAGGAGAAGCTCTATGAAAAGTACAGCAAGTGTGAGTTTTAGATGAAGGAGGTCTCATTCTTGTGCCATATCATCACAAGCAATGGGATATCTGTGGACCCCTCCAAAACAGATGCAATTGAGGGATGGCCGAGGCCAACATCAGTAACGGATATCCATAGCTTCTTGGGGTTAGCTAGATATTATCGACGATTTGTGAGAAATTTCTCACGATTGTCCAACCCTCTTACCAAGATAATTCGAAAGAGAGTAAAGTTTTCATGGAGTGATGAATACGAAGAAATTTTCAAGGAGTTGAAAAGGAGGCTTATCACTGCACCCGTGCTCACTTTACCCACAAGTGGGGACCTTTTTGTGGTATTCAGTGATGCTTCGAAGAAGGGATTCGGATGTGTGTTGATGCAGAATGATAAAGTGATGTACTATACCTCAAGGAAGTTGAAAATCCGTGAGCGAAACTATCCAACGCATGATCTGGAGTTGGCAGCTGTGATCTTTGCCTTAAGAATCTGGAGGCATTATCTCTATGGAGAGAAATGTGAGATATATACTGACCACAAGAGTCTTAAATATATATTGACATAGAAAGAGCTTAATATGCGCCAGAGAAGATGGATAGAGCTCATCAAGGATTATGACTATTCAATACATTACCACCCTGGGAAAGCGAACAAGGTGGCGGATGCCTTAAGTAGAAAGGATCCAGCAATTCTATCAATGATGAGAATTGAGAAGGATCCAATCTTCTTTGACTTGATGAAGATGGATGTGGGAATCATAAATAAGGGAACATAATCAATCCTTTCACAAATGATTGCTCAAACATATCTTTTGGAAAGGTTAAAGGATGCTCAAAAGGATGATGTGGGAATTCAAGAAAAAGTGGAAGCTATCAAAAAGGGAAAATCCTCGGAGTTTAATGTTAATGAAGAAGGAACTGTGCGGTTTGGGAAAAGACTATGTGTTCCATCAAGTCTGGAGCTAAAGAAGGAACTCTTAAATGATGCACATAGTTTAAATTTCTCTATTCACCCAGGGAGCACAAAGATGTATTGAGATCTCCGAGAAAACTTTTGGTGTGATAATATGAAGAAGGAGATTGCCGAATATACATCAAGGTGCTTGGTGTGTCAGCAAGTGAAGGCAGAGAGGCAGAAGTATAAGGGGATGATGCAACAATTGCCCATACCAGAATGGAAATGGGAAAACATCACCATGGACTTTGTCACCGTACTTCCATGGACATCCAAAGGCAACAATGCAATCTGGGTTGTTATGGATCGTCTTACAAAGACTGCTCACTTCATTGCTATTCAGGAGGATTTCTCATTGGATCAAATGGCACGGATATATATCAGGGAAGTGGTAAGGTTGCATGGAGTACCACTATCTATTGTGTCTGACCGAGATCCAAGATTCACCTCTATGTTTTGGAAGAGTATTCAACATTCTCTGAATACTGAACTGAACTTCAGTAAGGCCTATCATCCTCAAACTGATGGCCAATCCGAGCGGACTATCCAAACAGTTGAGGATATGTTGAGAGTGTTCTCAATGGACTTTAAAGTAGAATGGGATCAACATCTTCCTCTGGTTGAGTTCTCTTATAATAACAGTTTCCACTCAAGCATCCAAATGGCACCATATGAATCCCTTTATGGGAAAAGGTGTAGAACACCATAATGTTGGGATGAGGTCGGTGAACATAAGCTGCTTGGACCAGAAATGGTCAAAGAAATGGTGGAGAAGGTGAAAACCATTCAGCAGCATATCAAGGCAGCCCAGAGTCGACAGAAGAGTTATGCAGATAATCGTCGATGAGGCCTTGAGTTTAAAGTTGGAGACATGGTGTTTTTACTCATATCTCCATGGAAGAAGGTCATGAGGTTTGGAAAGAAAGGGAAGTTAAGTCCAAGGTACATCGGCCCCTTCGAGATTCTTGATCGTGTTAGGGTTGTGGCCTATCGACTAGCACTTCCACCTACTATGGCCAAAGTACATGATGTCTTTCATGTATCCCTCTTAAGGAAGTACATACTGTACCCTTCACATGTACTCTCTTCTTATGTGGTACAATTGGAAGACGATCTTTCTTATGAGGAGAAACCAGTGAAGATCTTAAATCGTAGAGAAAAAGTTCTATTAAATAAGACAATGCCCCTTGTCAAGGTGTTGTGGAGAAACCACAAGTTTGAAGAACCAACATGGGAATCAGAGGATATGATGAAACTGAGTTACCCATATTTTTTTTAGTGTTGGAAAAGGAAAATTTCGAGGGAGAAATTTCTTAAGGGGGGAATATTGTAACGACCCAATGTTTCATTAATGGAAAATCCCTCTTGATCCAGTTAAATGTCCCTTTATAAAAAATGTTTTTAAAAGAGTTCAAATTCTTTGGTTTTATTATAAGAGTTGTTACCATTACTTTTATAGTCATTGAACAGTGATAACATGATTAGTATAAATATAAGGCTTTAACGAACCCAATTTTACTTCGAAAAAGGAAGCGATGGCCTCATCCAGTAGAATTTCCCCATACGAAGCCCATTTGTCGGAGATCAGAAAAGAGGTGGCGTCTTTGGGCTTCACCCTTCACCAAGCCCAAGCTGAGTTTCATCATGTCAAGCTCGAACGTGCCCATCTACGGGAAAAGTAGAAGTTTATTGAAATTACCACTCGAACGATGCTATCCGAGCCACCCCAAGAGTCTGCACCATCGCATACCTTACCCTTAGGTCTTATGCAGCTATTTTAAGGGTTTATGTAACAAATAAGTAGTACTATGTTCATGTACATTATTTTTTTGTATATAATAATGAATATAATTTCTAGTCATTTTTGATACATTGTAAATAGTTTTTAAAGTACAAATGGTGTTTTTAGTTATTATTTAATTAAGAAATCTATTTTATTAAATTAAAGGATTTTTGAATTAAATAATATTTTAATAAAATAATAATATTATTATTATATTAATTTTTATTAAATATAAATGATCTTATAATTTTATGAATGCAATTAAAATTGTATATTAAGGTTTGAAAGCCATTTCTGTCAAAACCCGTGAATTATCGATAAATGTTGGTTTTTATTTTAAAAGTGAAAATTAACATATTTAGAAAATTTTTTAGATAAAATAAATTTCATTTATAGAATCAGGACGTCAAAATTATCCAATGGTGAATTTTTCATAATTTTCTGAGACAGTCAAATTTTTGGGTAAAAATTAAATACCGTTTAAATATATAATGTGTTTTATGACATCATAATGAACCAATGGTGATGTAATAAAATACAATAATCCTTAAGTTCGGCCAATATATGTTTTATCATTAAAATAATGTGATTTTGAGTTTTTTTGACTTAGTTTTCAAAGCATTAATGGACCCCTCAAGACATATTCAACAATTTTCCTTTTTAAATTAATTTCTATGGGAGTGTGACTCACCTCCACATAAGCAACCTTATTATTTTAAGAAGTTCGGACTTGGGCCTTATAAAATATTGTTTTCCTCTTTCCTTTTCCAAAAACCATGGTCAAAAACCATGGGATGTTTTGTGGTTTGGATTAATTTAATGTAAGGGGACCCAAACCTAAATAATAAAGAATTCCCTCACCTTTCCTATATAAACCCATCCAAGCTCCCACTTCCTCCTCACTAAAATCCATTGGAGTTCGTCCAACCTCTGCCCTACTCTCTCTAGAATCCTCCCAAGGTTCCCCAAGATCCCAATAAGCCTCTCACAAGCCTCTCTCTAGCCTTTGAAAGCACACTTCCAAGTAAGGGTTTTTTCTTCCTTTCTCTTTTTTTTGTCAATTTTCTTTAAGTTGTATTGCCCTTTTAATTTCAATTATGAATGTTGGGGTATGGTTTCTCACCTCCCCCATACTTCCTTCTTATTGTTTTAATGATGGGATACCCCTTTCTCTCTCATTAAATGCCTCCCATTTACACCCATTACTATGCCAAAATTCTGAAAGGAACTTCTCTCTCTTCTATTACATTCAAGAAATACTTTTGTATCATGAATCTAAATTCCATTTCAATTGTTGGTACATGTATCTATATGAACTTTTTACTGTACATTACATGTAAATATGATGAGGAACCTCTTTCTCTCTCATCAACCTTTTTTATGAATTCTTATGTCACGCCGTTACGCTGCCAAAATCGCACCGATTTTCTAAGCCAATGTCATTGTGTAGTGAATACCATGCACATTTCTCCATCAAGGGTATTCACCTTTATGCACATTTACTTATTGATTACAAAGTTTCATGTATTAATTCCACATTCCTTTATCGTGGAATAAATTATTATGTTTTATGAATCCATGTTTTATGATTCATGTGGCACACTTATGCATAAAATGAAATGCTTAAGAAGGGTGAACCCTTATAGCGCTCCAATGCATTGGGTAAAGTATAGTATCATGATACGTCAGGTGCAATGAGTGTTGACTCATGCTAATTCAAGTGAAACGAGGTTTTACTCGTGCTTCATGTACAATGAGGGTTTACTCATGGTCCATGTGCAATGAGCCTTGGCTCATGCTAATTCAATGTTAAGTGTTGTTGCCACATTTCCATGTTATGATTATCATGCTTTATCATTCCTTTATGTTCATGTTTATATTATTCTCTATTGACATTCCTATTGCATAACATGTAGTGTACTCCTCATGTTATTCCATGTGTACTCCCTTACTGGGCTTTATAGCTCACCCTTTTCTTATGCATGTCCTCAGGTTATCCCATGCAATGCTAAGTACGAGGGAATGTAGTGGTCATGTAAAGGAAGTTTTCAATAAAGATGTTGTATTTCATGTTTTAAGTTTTTATGTAATGATCCTAAGCCCCAAAGACACTAAACCTCTCGATCTTCTTTGTTGTATCAAGTGAAGTTTTATGTAATAAAGCATGTTTAAGTTGTAATAAAAAAGCATGGTTGTCATAGTATTCCTATGGTTTATCCCATAAATAATGATACTATATCCTGATGGTCAATCTTGTAAAGAGGATTCTGTAGGGTACGTCCAGACATCCTATAAAAGGTCACCGAGTCATTCACCATGTTTCTCAGGCCATTAAATCTTATAAAATTTCTGAGCCCTAGGTTTCCATATATAGGTGTTCACCACATTTGGAACTTGGATAAACCCTGAGGGGATTACCCTTAGGTGATATATAAATATAGAACTCATCGATGAGAATCCATGCTCCCCCCTTGAGTCTTGTAACTAACTTGGAAGAGTGTAATCATTATGATTATCAGCTAAGAAGATCGTAATCATACACCAATACTAGGGAGTGTGTAATCAACCATGATTATTGGGATTCCATGTCCCTATAAAAAGATAACTCACCAGTGATACGTAATGCTACACCCCTCAAGTATCGTAACTGATCCATAAGAGTGTAATCATTAGGATCAAAGGCTGAGGAGATCATAATCATACCCACCACTCAGGAGTGCATAATATACCATGAGTCTTGGGATTCCATGATCAAAATTGAGGAGAGAATAATCATAATCATCATATATAATCCAGTCTATGAGTCCATATAAGGAATTCCTACAATAGGAATCCAAGTATCACTCAAGGCGTACAATTCAACACCTATGTCTAAACAACTAGATATAAAGAAACACCTCTAGATATACCAAAAAAAATATCCCAATATATATAAATATAACATATCTCAAGAGCCAACTCACAAGAAATACCTATGGGTATATAATAAAATATCATAAATAACATGGATCAGAAGTCGGATCCCAGGTAAGCATGTATGAGAGTCATAATAAGCAATATGAATCCCAGGGAGAACATCTGGGTAGACCAAGAGAATGAAAGATGCCTCACCTCAGGATCAACAGCCACCAACTAGGATAGAACTCTAGTAAATAAAACTTCCTCATCAAATCAAGTCAGATATAAACAAACAGATGAGGTTGGGATAAACATCCAACCCAACACTCCATCTATAGCCCCATGGGCATACCAATTTGAAATGGGTTCTAGGTGACACCTGAACACCGGCTCTACCCAAAACTGATGTAAAAAAATTAGGGTCTATAAAACAACGGACACCTGTTGGGTCCCTCAATTAAAGAAATAAAAGCCATCCTACTTGGGATCCTTTAGATAAACACCAGCGATAGAATCTTACTCAGAATCCTTCACTGTAAGGTAAAGGTGGAATTATACAAGGGATCCACAAATGAAAGAAAGGTAGAGGCATCATACTTGGAATCATTGGTATAAAACATATGTATGGGATCCTACAAGGTACTCCCTAGATGAGTATGTAAGAAAAGGCATACCTTAGGGGATCCTAAGAAGAAACAGGTCTCATGGCCTCATAGGCCAGAAGTGCACGTCTCACAAGGGAACATCCTCAACAACCTTGTCCATGGGAGATAGCTCACATCTCATATCAGATCAACATCTCAACTACGTTGGTATGAACACCCAACCTATCATTCATGCCAAGTCTCAATTTAAGGTGACAATGAGATTTGATTACTAGATAAAGAACTCCCTGTTTAGATAGAATCCCCAAAACACCCATCAGGAGTCCTCAAACCACTCCTTGGGTTTCAACATCACGATCTAAGTGGAAAAATTCTCGTAATGGACTACTCATAGGTCCAAATCTGTCACTGAGGCATGAAATTGGAAAATACCCACAAAGGTACCAAGGGATGGGTACACCACATGTAGAGACCTTATATGGCGTGTGGCCTCGAGCTCCCTCTACCAGCCTTGGCATGTAAACACCCTAGGTACACTGCATGTAAAGAGGGTACACATCATGTACCTGAAACAGGGTACATTCCTGTGTCCCTCAACCTGCTTGGCTATTTACCTAGCTAAGACATGTAGGTCTACAAGACATGTCACCTACATGGGGTCTAGCTGTGTACTCCACACAGTCGTGTACCCCTACATGGTTTGACATGCCCGAGTACTTAGCCAAATGACCAAGTACCAGTACATCGCTCATACACTCATATGCATGAATTGTACTCCCAAAAAATAATCTTCCTTGAATGGGAAGAACATATGGCATGTCACCCTAGACTACACACCATGTAACCTGGTTTTCCCAAACTGGAAATCCTCAGATCCCCCGTACACCTATTTATACCTTCGAATCAAAAGATTAGGCCTTCAAGGTCGATTATCATGCATAATATGGGATTGAATTTAAAAAAATAAATATAAAGGGGTTTTGTAGAAAATATTTTGAACATACTACCTTCAGGCATAAACTACCGAAGCTTCTCTTGATTTCACCATCCACAGTCACAATATGCCCACTCAACGTGTTGAGGGCTTCCTGACGGTACCACCCTATCCTTACCTCTCCCTCCTTTATCCCTTCCCCTTTTTTATCCCTCGGTCAAATGAAGAAGGAGGATCCACAGGATAGGAATCCATGAAGAGGAGTAGGAAAGAAGAGAAAATAATGAAAAATAAAGAAAAGAAAACTAAAAAGAAAAAGAAGAAAAAGAGGCTCGGGTCGGCCCTGACGCTCGACTTGAGTTTATTCTTTGCCTTAGAAAACATCCTCGTTCTAGACTCAATGGCAGAGTCAGAATCGCAATCTCATGCTCCATTAAAATTTTATGACTGAACGAACCTACATGAATAATTTAATATTTTATTTATTAAATATTAAATATTAATTTTTTCTGCCAAAATTTGAACGGCTCAGATTTCTACCAAACTCTTGTCCTAGAGTAAACACCTTGTTTTGGGACCAAAAGAGTGGTCAGAAAAATTACTTGAGGTCATATTTTAAGGTAAAAGACCATTTTACCCCTAATGAGCATTTGAAAGAAAACATTCAAATTTATGCTCAAAACTGTAGTCTTTAAAAACACGGGTCCTTAAAATTTTCTAAATGACTCACCCAAATAATGAGAAAATAAAAATTTCACAAGGAATACTTGAATAATTAAAATTTGTGTTCATATAATCTCCCTACCATAAAACTTCTCATCCCCACCAAACATCATGATCATTTACCATATGAACCCATTTGTGTAAGATTTTATTAACCCAAATAAATTTACCACGTTTCACCTGAGAATGTGAAAATAAATTTCACTACGTAACTCCATAAATGAGGAACATTATTCACCAACACCCGATCCATTTATCTCATCCATTAATAACCTTCTAGATGGTCCATCCCAATCACAAGTTATTCTAAAACGCCATAGTTTTATCAGTTGTTCTATTTGTTGGTTCATGGTACACCCCACCATAAAACACAACTTAGAATGGACACTTCTATCCCATGACATTCCCCACCATCAATATTTAATATAAAAATACATTCCTGATGGTCCACTAACCCGCCCAACATAGTTGGAATCTCATCTCACCTAAACATGGTCCAGATACATGCTTGAGTTGGTACCATATCTCATATATGATCCCAAGATGAAACTAATGGGTATCCAATTCCCATAAACATGGGTCATATATGATGAAATTTCATTACAAGTCCCCTTCTAAACCATGGAATTATCACATCATACCCAAAAAGACATTTATGAACCATGATACCAACTTCCCTTGCTTTACCAAGTGTTTCACCCAAAACAACACCTTTATCACGTTTCATCGCATGTTTCTCCCCCTGAAACATTTAATAAAATATAATCAAATGTTTAACCCCTAAAACATGTCAAAAAATAATGATTCCCTCCCTTCAAGAAAGTTATAAAATACTCTCACCGCTGACCATGCCATGAATCATGTCACACCCCACGAAACATGTCACTAAATGGGTGACAACCCTTAAATTACCTTTTGACCACACTAGAACATTCTGGGATGGATTACAACATACCAAAACCATCTAGAGTCTCATCCAAATTCTAAATTTGGTGTTTTCAGGGAAAAATATAAATCATACTTTAAAATCTTCTACCATTCAAACACCACCTCAACCGTTCAATGATCGATTCTAACCAAGCTAATAGACCTTATCACATGAAGTTCTTCCACCAAAAGCCTATGTTTTTCTCCCCACTATATAAAATTCTATACATTTCCTATGAGAATAACCACTAGGGAGGCCTTTAATCCAATTATATAAGACACTTGGGTAGCTAGGTGTATAGCGAAATCCTTCATATAATACTGAAGATGATGTCAATATATTGATCTTGATTGTCTCTTGGGTGGGATTAAACTAAGTTGTCTCCAACATTTACCACACAACCCATCCATTTATGATGTTACCCCTTACTCTAGGGACATGTTAATCTTATTCAAGGGTGTCGGGCCTCCCTTCTAGCAAGGGTCCCATTGAAATTAAGCTATCACAATTTAAGGGTGATTAATTAGCCAAAACTTAATATTTCTTTATGAATATTTGTCAAGAATCCATGGAAAATATTATTCTATGGATATAATACCATTACACTACTCAAGTTCCTCCACCAAGACCCAAATATTTTTTGATAGAAACACAATTGATCCATTATACTGATCCAAAAAAAATAGACCCAACATAATCAGCGTGCATCACCTTTATTTCACCAAAAACATTAAGTGATTACTCTCAATACACACACCCACATATTCCAAAAATCATCACACATCTCTAACATGTGCTAAAATATTATTCTCATAAGAAACCCCTAGGTCACACACCCTCCTAAAACCATTTATTGAACCCAACTCAAAATCCCATGATTCATTCACCACTAGAACTTTCCCCAAACATCTATTCATGCAACGACCAAGATTCTCGGTCTACCAACCTAAACAAACACGAATATCCCTTGGAATTACTCTTAAAATATAGTCACATTAACCATTCCATAACTATTCCCACATCTCCACATCTCATGATGTTGTTATATCCCCACATGTTATCATCCTTAGACGATGGTGCATCAAACCCATCGATGCTTGTTTTTGTCACGTGGAGATGCTCCATTCATGAGAATCTACTCATGATTTGACTGTATTGTTTAAGGGTTTTCAACATGAAGGTATGAAGGTCACCCTGGTCCTATCCTCAGGACCACACACTAATTATTAAAACACCAATACACCAGGTTTTCATCACTAAAACCTCCTAGATCTTCACATACATGAGTTTCACAAGATAAAACCTCTAAAACATCAGTGTAACCCCACTAATAGGGCACCAAAAAAGTAGAAATATAACAATAACCCGCTAGAGCCTAAGTAAAAACTATGGGGCTTATAGGTCTCCGAACTATCCCTACTGGTCATGTATCACAAAACCCACTAGGTATGACCACTTAGTCCACTAGTAAACCTCTCAAAAGGTTACCACTCACGAGGCACCAATCACACACCCATACTAATTTCACATGAAATAAACTTGTCAAATCATACATCTTTATGTTCTCTAAAGAAAATCAATATTCCAGAACATCCACCCATAACTATGGAACTTCTCCTCTCTGAACATATGCACATTAGACTAATTTCTTGAGGAATAATCTACACAATATAACCCAAAAAAAAACCACTAACAAGGTATCCAAAGGATAGGCACCTATTCCATACTAACACTTTACATCATTGAACCTGTTGTGAATGAGGATAGATTCATCATACTCATCCTCCTCTTAGAACATCTCACCATATATTCACAATACCTACTATCAAAATAATCCATATACAAGTCAATTTAGATAAGGTAAATTCCACCCTGTAACTATACATGAAAACATCATATGAGTAGTTATGGATTGTCCAAGAAACTATTCTTCTATCATCAGAAAATAAACTATTATTTTTTCATTGATGAATCACACACTAAATAGATTATATGAAATGGGAATCCTATGTTCTTGATATGATGCATGAGATTCATCTTTCCTCTACTGACCATGAGTCAAAATCAACTCAATGGAATCTTTACAATGAGTAAATAGTTAGATACCAATAATTAATCAAACACCCAAACCACATGGGCATCGTGAAAGTGGAAAATCAAATATAACTATAACAATGAAAATCAAAACAACATCCACATTCCGTAGTAACCCAGACTTCCTACCAGAATAGGTGTTCAGGATGCACCAGCCTGGTATGCATCATAGGCTTCGACACGTTCTAAGATCTCTAGTATACCAAATCCCAAATAGTAATGAAATATAAAATGAATCCTATAATACCACTTTGTATCATCCTTCCTCATATCACCTCAGAACCAATGGTCATACTAGTTCACACATGACCATAGACACATATCCCCATATGTCAAAGGCTACCGACTAGCAATGGGAATCTAATATAGAATAGTGGGGAGACTATACCCCCATTTAAGAGTACAAAATAACAGTAAATAACAAAACATAATCCATGCAAATATAAAATTCTAGTACAGTAAGTAGATGATGACCAACATGAATACAAGAATTGCAATACAGGCCCAAACAACAATTACAAACATACAATAATATGGCAACTTTTCTAGACACAGATTCATACAAAAATAATAAAAGTAAAATGAGAGGACTCTACTGCCTCACTAAGTCAAACCTCATCCAATATTCTAACACTATCTGAGCTATCCTACTCAACCAATAAAATCATGGGACTTAGCCAAACCTATTCTAAAAATAAAATTAATATCTTATTGTGTTCCCAAATTTAGTGGATGTTGAAGAAGGGTTTGGATAAAACTCAGTAGGCCACCACAAACAGTGTCTAAAAAAATACAAACTATATAGATAATGCATGAAATCAGTGATAAAAAAGGGTAGTAATTTTATAAAATTAATACTGCACAGGAAATAAATCAATTGTCACTTGAGTTTCACGCTAACACCCGAGGTAAAATAAACCTACATTGGTACATTTTAAGATATCTCTGAGCACATCACAAAACCATGTCAACCATAATCATAACCACCTACATTGGCACAATACTAGGTATCAATATCAAGTGGAAGATCCTTATATATACTGATGAATCATCTATACCATGTCTCAAGTAACACACCAGGATTTATGTAAATTCCCATTCTAGAGTCACTTACATCCTCCCAAGGTGCATTACCATGCTAAGGGGATGGAAACCAACTTGTATTGGTCTCTATAGAAAATTACCATGTTGGAGTCTCTTACATATTAATACTGCAAAATACCTTGAAAAGGGGGAATAAATACTCATATCACTGGACTGTATGTGAATTCCCCTGTTAGAGTCACTTATGTCTTCCCAGGTAATAATACCATAGTAAAGAGGAAGTAACCATATCAAGTAGTTTGTTCTCCTACACTAGGAAGAACCACTTGTACCATGTCTCATGAGATGGTGTCCAAGCACTATTACATCATATAAATAAAAATAACATATACAATAAATCCATGTATACCATTATCAAAAATAATATCTCATGCCAGTTTGTTAAATTATCTCATTAAATTAACAACGAATATGTTCTCAATGGTAGATTCTCCTGCATCAGGATGAATCACTAAAGTGTAACCGTACAAGGTTTCCATTTATCTTAATACAAAATCCATGTAAGAAAAAATATCAACAAATTCATAACAAACAACCCTCAGGCATTAATAATAGTAGGCTCTATTCAGGATAAGGATAGAAATAAAACACCTAGCTATGTACCGAGCATGTCAATCATGTCAATCATGTCATCGTAATTAATAATTGTTAATTTAACCAATTACCATTTATCTTATAAAATTAAATTTCATTCATAATAATTATCTAAAATACATTACTTTCTATTTTAATGGTTTTTATCTTGGTGACTCCATATTAGTAAATCATTACAATTCCATGATATTCCAAATCATAATATCGAGAAATCTCCACAATTCACATTGTTAAGTAAAACCAAAAAACACAACTACAGGTTCATTAACAATTTTAGGGGTTGACTTACACCATGTATGGATACAAGCCTGATCTCAATGCGAATGGAACCAGAAAGATACAATGGGAGGTATAATCACAAATTTATCATCCATGAAAGAGTTATCCAATTAGTCGGATCTTGTGCACGTTGTGACGCTGTGTAGTTCGGTAATTTAAAATACTAGAATAAAGTAAAGAGGATTATTAGGATTTGTCTTAGGCCACCCAAATTAGACAAATTTAACACCATTCCAAGAATTGTTCAATGCAATTTATCATTTTTCCCATATCAAATAGGCCCTTCCTTAAAGCCCACAGTTCATATCTCATGCCCAGGTATTCAAATTAATTAATTATAAATAAATTATAATTAAATAAATTTTTCCAAGGAACCATTCACCCAATAGATAAATAAAAAATATTATTAAAGACTTACTAGATCATGTATTTTATTCAAAACAACAACCAATTATCCTTGGAAGTCCCAAAATGGTTATTTGACACCAAACATGGGAAAATCCAATTCACACAAGAATGTAAAAACAACCAATTTAATATAATTAAAATAGAATCCTTGAAAAGATAAACCCAAATACATAACATTAATGGATTCATATTTAACAAAATGCATTTTTCAGCATGAGATAGCCTCTCTCTCTCTCTCTATATCCAATATCTCATCATCCTCGGAGAAATCAATCAAGATCTGGTGG
Source organism: Viscum album (assembly GCA_963277665.1). Lineage (NCBI taxonomy): Eukaryota > Viridiplantae > Streptophyta > Magnoliopsida > Santalales > Viscaceae > Viscum > Viscum album. The sequence goes on along the minus strand of OY728140.1, from coordinate 398,184,153 downwards.
ATTTTCCATTCGATTTCATTAACTTGAAACAAAACATGATAAATTAGACAAAAGATATTATAATGATAAATGATAATATCTAGTGATAGCAAAGTCTAAAACCCCCAAAGGGGAATCTAATAGGGTCGGAGGTCATCATGACCCTCAAAAATTAAATTTTTATTACCTACACTAGTATAATGGTGCAGGGTCGATCCACCGGGAATACCAGTGAGTGGTCTAAGGTTTTTTATAATCCCAATGTTGTCCGCAATGGGAAAAGTTTTAAACTTTTAAACTTTTTAATTTTTTAATATTTTGTTATAAGTACGGTGATGATGAAAATATTTTTAAATAACTAGATAATAAAAAAAGAAAGTGAGCAGAAATCAAAGACATTGAAGAAGGAAAATAATTGTTGAAATGATGCTTGGGAATTCTTAACAGTAGCGCTTGAAAAAGAAATAATCTTCATAGAACATTATTGAATTAAAATATAAAAAATGGTTAATTATTTGTCACTAGAAGATTTAATACACTGCATTAAAGTCTTTAAGTTCTCCACTTCAAGAATTTTTAATTAGAAAATTGATTAAAATATAACTGTAGAAACATCCTTGTTGGAATTTTCTGAAGTATTTTAATTTTTTTAGTTTTGAAAAATTTCTCGAATGATTGATCTCACCAAAAGATCATTGATTTATAAATTAAGTGAATAATGGTGCAAATTCAATTAAATATTTGAGAACCAAATTCAATCTCACCGATAGAATCTGATTCTTAATGAATTAACATTAAATGAATATAAAAAATATATAAAAACTAGTTGAAATTGAATTTCCCCAAACATAGAAATTAACCTATGATGATTTCAATTCAAAATTAGGAATTGCAATGTAAAAATATATCAGAGCAGAAGAAAAAGGATCATCCATCTCCAAATGAAGATCAAGAATTGATGTTTTTCTCCAGCAACTCAAAGTCTCCAATACTACTCTTGGTGTCTCTAAAGAGTATCCACTCTCGAATCAAGAATTTCATGAATGTGAATGAGAGATCCCCTATTCCCGCAACTACTCTGCTTTTTAATGCCTCTTTCATCTACTGCATATCACTTCTTGTCTTCCACCGACTCAAGTTGGTGCTTCGATTTTTCACCACACATGTGTGCTTTTTCGTGCAACACACGTCACTTTAATTTTACCCTTGTAACTAACTCCGCGCAAGTTGGTTGAATGCATCTGGATGTATATTCAGTTCCTGTATATATCTCTAAAACAGAGGACAAAATAAAATGGTTTTAAAAAATAAAAAAGTTATTTACTTATTTAGTAAACATGAGATTAGCATAACAGTGAGTTAATTAATTAATTATTTTAAACTATTATGCTGATTAATTTATACTAACTTAAACTTATTTATAATTATATTATTTTTAATATATTATTTTAATTAACTATTAACTAATTTTTTATTAATTTATTTTTTACAATTATATATGTTGTTATATGTTATTATTTACAATTATTTAATATTATTATAAACGTTATTAATTTATTTTATTATGTTTTAAATTTATTATTAGATTAAATTATTAAGATCATGATTTAATATTTATTTATTTGTTTATTTAATTGAATTAATATTATTACTAATTAGTTATTATATTTTGGAATTAGATTATTAATTATTAAATTAAATTAATTACTTTATTTTAATTATTAATTTTATTATTATAATTATAATTATTTTATAAAATTAATTTATAATTACTATATTTATTAAAGTATTTATTTAAATTTATTTAAATTAATTTTTATCTATAAGATATTATTAATATTTTATTAATAAATATTATTCAATTAAATTGTTTTGTAATTAATTTTATTATATTTTATTTATTTATAATTTATCTATTTATAATTTATTTATTATTTATTTATGTATTTATGTTTATTATTATTACTATTATATAATTATCTTATATTTTTATCGATTTTATTTCATTCCCCTCCCCCTTCTTCTCTACGGTGCACAGGGGGAGGGATTTTCATCTTCTTTGTGAGCCGGCAGCAGGTTCCTCTTGAAAAAATGGATACTCCTCCCTTGGATGAGGGTGATTCCTACTCAGTGGTACGGTCTCTTCATTGCGGCGGGAGACCAACTTCTCAACCTAAAAACATCACCAATTTGGCTCCTCCACACTCTAGCTCGACGATAATGCAGATTGTGGGGATTGACTGGTGGCGAGATGCTTGAAAGAAGATTTGAATATACCAAAAAGTCCATGGATTTCTGAAATACGGGATTTCAAAATTGAAAACATATTTTTGAGAGTTAATTAGTAAATTTTAATGATACTTTGGTTGTGTGTTTGATTCATCGGGTTGTGTTGTGTTAAATTTTGGTTAATGACAGTGAGTGGGGTTGATGTGCAATGGTGAGATGAGGCAGAAGTAAGGGTGGTGGTGGGTGTCTGAGTTACTGATGGGGGAAGGAGGTATTTGATAGGTTGTGATGGGTGAAGGAAGGGGAAGTGGGTGATTGAGGATTGAGTGTGTGTCGGTAGCAGGAGATATCGATGGAAGATGGAGCGTCTATTGGTGATTACAATGAGCATATGAGCCTTAGCCCAGTTGGTAAGGACTTCTTAAGTGCATACATGCGACCATGGATCAAATCCAGGTGGAGGCATAATTTTATGGGTATTGTAGTAGTACTAAGCAGCACTGTAGCGGGAACTGTTCAGTCCTGTAGTAGATACTGTAGTAGGAACTGTAGCAGTCACAGTTTGGTACTGTAGTAGCCGGAAATATGCCCCCGTTTGGGCCTTCAGGCCACTGATTTGGTCCCTGAGTCCTGTAAGGCCTTCGAGCCACCCAGGCCTTCGGGTCAGTAAGGCCTTAGGGCCACCTCAAGGCCTTCAGGCCACCTTTAAGTGCAAATGCAATCCAGAAAATCTACAAGGAACAAACTTTACAAGGAGGATGAGCAAGGAGCTTTCACCACAGCAGAAGCTAAAAAGATTGCAAGAATGAGAGGGTATGACACCTGCCATCGGGACAAGCCTGTGCATGCACGAGAATGCCTAACCGAAAAACCATGTGAAGGTGGAGAGCTGATTTCACGATGAATATGCTGGCAAGGAGAAGTTCCAAGTAGTTAGTCTGGGTTGTATGTAATGTTTGAAGCCTACGGGTAATGAATTCCTCTAAAGCCTACGGGCCATGTAATACTTAAGCCTACGGGCCTTGTAAGGGTTCCACCTCACCCCTTGAAAGGTGGATTATCAAAAATCAATATAAAATGAAGGCCTTCAGGCCATTGGAGGTAGGTGATTACAATGAAGGGGCCTCAGTGACTCATTGAGTCACCGACAAAGGAAAATGGAAACATATGCAGGATAAAGGAAGGAGGGTATGTGCATCATCAGTGACCTACTGAGTCACCTACAGGCAAAGACAGTCCGTGAATTGAGATACCGACAGTTGGTGCGTCGGTGGGTGACGCAGTCAGAAGGACCAAAATGAAAAGGTAGAAGAAAGGGGTATATGTATCTAAAGCTACCGATGAACTGCATCAGTGACTCAATATGAAAAAATTTAAAATTATTAATAAAAAAAGATTATAAAATTAAATAAAATATAAACTAAATAATTAATTAAAAACAAGATTTAATTTAAAATATTTAAAATTAATAAAAAAACTTATAAATATAAATAAATTAATGAACAAATAAAACTTAATCTAAAACTAAAAATTAAATTATTTTGCTAATTAATAAATTAGCAATATAAAACATAAATTAAATTAAAATCTAACTAAACCATTATGTTGACCAATTAAATTAGTTGAAACTAGATCATAAAACATTAAATTTAATTGATTTTATTTTAATAAATGAATCCAAATTAAAAATATATATTGTGTCATGGGTTGCATGTGGATGTGTGTCAGTGAATCATTGAGTCACTAACAGTGGCAAAGGGAAGTGATAGTAGGTTGAGCAACCGACACAATGTTAGAGAGGCACTGTGTTGGTGACTTAAAATCTTATCTACAAATATAAACATAAATAGATTAATTTAATAAAACTAAAGTGAATACTTAAATTAATTAATTTTATTAATTAACTGATTAATTAAAAACATAAAACAAAAAAATACTTTAACAAAAATTAATAACTAAATACAGTAAAAAAAATGAAACTCAACTATTATTAGAATTGGAATAAAACATTCACATTATAGAATTTAATGATTATTAATCAAATTAATAAAATTGATTAATTTAAATGATTCAAGAAGAAATTAAATATTCAAATTATAAAATAAATTGATTAAATACATAAAAACAACCTAGAATGAAACTTTTAAGCAGAAATCAAATTTAATAAGTGTAAAGAAAATTAAAGAAAAATCATAACTCAGAAAATTAATAATTCTATGACTTAAAATACAAAATTAATTATAAAAATTAATTAATTATAGAATTAAATTTAAAAATAACAAAAATGGAATTCTTAACTAAATATTATTAAATAATTAGTGATGTCATTATAATATTAATAAAAAAATGTGAAAAAACTATGTAAAATTAAGGGCACATCAAATTCCCCCAAACTTAAACATTTATTGTCCTCAATCAATTCCAAGTTTTATTAACTTTGAACATATAAGTGTGTTTTTTAATCAACTCATAGTTTTACATGTTTTCCAGTTAAAAAACAGAAGACAATGAAATTGAGTAATAGGCTTTTGACATGAAATTTTCAAAATATGTCTTGCCAAAAGCAAACTCTTACTTGTAATCTAGGAAGGAGGCATGATCCCTTTATGAGGTGGAGAGATCATAGTATCATTTCAAATAACAAAACCATATAAGGGAAACTAATTAGAAAATTGAAAATCCAATATATTGATTCCCATCAAGCTTTTAAGATGTTCGTGAGTGGACTGAATGACTATACACTGCTCGATGTCCACACTATTGACCATTGTAGTCCAATGAACTATAGCCTCCTCAACCTCATTTCTTGAATTCATTTGTATCATAAGAAAGAGAAAATTTAGATTAATTATGAAAATGGAGGATTTTGGGTTAAAAAATGGACTTGAGTAAGAAAGGGGCACATGACTAATTAGAATTATCATATTAAGTGCATGACTTATTCAAATTCATGTGATAACATAACCATAATAGGATCATGTTATCAAATGAACCTGAGAGATTTATACGATTACACACCCCTTGAAGCTTTATGCATTCATGTAAATAATATAAGAATTCATGAATCATGGTTCAAGTGAATTACTTTGACTATGTGATTTGTTTATGTGATTTTATCATGTGATGAGATTACACGATTAGTTCACAATAAGCATTCATACAAAGGATCTTATGTGACATGATCACATGAATAGGGTTATGTGAAGTAGAGAAAAAACCTAAGAGTTCTCGTAGATCTATGAAATATTAAGTCATTAGTGAAATATATTTCCCATTACTATCCTATCTCAAGGAAATTTCATGGAATACCAAGAGTATCTTAGAATACTAAAAGAAATATAAAATCCCAAGGGAATCAGTCAGGTATTCACTTCTTTATAACAAAGTCCTTTTTTATTCTTCTGGAATTTTTATGTGAGGTGTGTATGCATCTGGGCATTGATGTGATGTAGGTTCTATATGAGGTGCGTAGAAAACCAGATTTTGATGGGAATTCAAATGTATATATGATGTGGGATTATTTGAGAAATTGTTGAGATGCATGATTTATGGAAAATTATTTTACTATACAAACATCAAGATTACCTATGTGATTGAGAAAACACGTCGTCTTTTCTATTACTACAAAGGAATTTCACATGGACAAAAATCTTCTAAAATAAACGAACCCTGCAAGGAATAATGAAAATCAAATAAATGTTTCATTATATAATTTTTCATTAAAATATATAAATATTATATCATAACACTACCTTTACATCTTTCCAAATGGTTTTTTTGGTCCAAATATAAGCTAATAACAAAACTAATGATTCTTTGTGCACCTTACTACTGTTGGTTAACTACCGCTTAGCATAGAATCTGATCTAAAACTTCTGATCTAGCATCCCCTTGATGCTCTAATCCAACACAACGCTATGATATCATCATTCAGCACTCACTTTTAGTCCTATTCTTGCACCCATTTACTTAGTAAATGGGTCCAGAAAGAGGAGGAAAAGTGAATCCTGAATGATGATATCATAGAGATGGTGTTGGATGAGAGCATCATGGGGATGCTGGATCTGAAGTTCAGATCGGATGCTATGATAAGCAGTAGTTAACAAGCAGTAGTGAAGAATACTTAGTTTTGTTATTAAATTTGTGATTGGTGCACAACCAATATTCTTCCAACACACTGCATTAGTAGAAACAGCTGCATAAATGACCAAAATAAAAAATATAAATGATCCATGACATAATAGTTTAGGTCTAGTGCTTTTGGAAACATGGAAACATAAAGAACTAGTTCATGAGAGTCTATTATTATGTTATACTTTACTAAAAAGTCAAATCCTTTATAAAACTATTATTCATAACCTAGGGATATAAAACATAATAAAGGGTGATCATATATGCTCAATAAGTGTAAAAAAGGGAGATATCAATGATGATATAAGGATAACATAAGTAGTAGGAATTCACCTTCATCTTATTTGTGTACAATCATCCATCAGGTATGATGCCCATTCGTTTCTAAACACATCTATATCATCTTGTGAATATGATTTTTTGCAACATTCATGGCAGTTCTAAATAAATATAAATACACAAAGTATTAATAAATATTTTAAAAGAACTCATAATTATTTTCGAAAATACCTCTTTAGGGATGTTAGTTTTTCGATGAAATGCGATCTCTTTTATAAATTTTCAAACATAATAACCACAGTTCTTTCTGTTTTTTGTTTTAGACACTGTAGAAACATCGAGAAAAATAAGTAATTTGTTTTGATATGTGTTTGGATAGTGAAATCATATTATATATACCAGGATACATGTCCAGTTATAGAACTTGTAGGTGTTCTTGTCCTTAGGCCCTGGATTTATTCAATTAAGTAGATGATATTTATGAGCTGCCCTATAATAACAGAATCCTCATTTAAAGATAATAAAAATTATATAACTAGATGTTTAGTTCTAAAATTTTGGATCTAGTGTATTAAAAATTGACAAACACCATTATGTGTGGTCGTTTTGTTGAATATCCATGTATTGAATCTAAAAAGTAAATCTTTGGAGTATCCAAATTGACTATAATCAGCATCCAATGCTGCCTAAAAACACAAAAAGTAATAATTAATGAAAGAAATGAAAATATAGTTGATATGATTAAATTGTAGAGTTTTACCCTTGCATAGTTGGTATTAAAAAGAGTCCATCATCTGTAATTTTGTTTTCAAACGATTTGAGCAGGGATGAAATTATTTCAGCCTCTTTATCAGAATTATTTCTTCTTTTGAAGAGGTGATGTGAGGAATAACGACTCCAAATTTTTGTTCATGGGGAAATCCCTTAAATTATTTTTCATATATACACCTTTGTAAAATATGAATTGTATTTAGTCATAATTATCACAGTATATCATCTTTTGTAAAATCAAATCATGAAAACATACCTCATGTATACATTTATAACTGAGGTGCCTAGCCATTCATACTAGAGGATTTCATTTACATTTTCAACACTAATGAAATCTTATACTTCCTCTTTGTACATATTTTTTTCATAATCAATTGTGTGAGCATTGTCATCTATCAACTTTGTATCCACAAGATCCTACAATGATATTAAATGTGGATATATAGTTGGTGGGGTGAAGGTGTCTCAGTAGATCATTTCAATCAGTTGGTTGATCCTTAAAATAGTTTTGAGTCAATATTTCATTTCACCCCCTTCACATTGTCGTTCTTTAATAACATTCATTATTTCATACCTTTTTTCATTAAATGTTAAGGTTTGGCTTGAAAAATAAATCGGATATGGATACCTCCTTTTTGACATGTTTTTTTACAAGAATTTACAGCCATGCGATGAATGTTCCAATAGTTTGTTCGACCATATGAATGTTTTCATCATCATTTGGAATAGGTAACTCGGCACTCGGCTCATTAGCTACATTAATCGACACTCTGACATGATCTGTTTGAAGTTGTTTATTGTGAAACATGTTGTTCTTCATATTGACCACCGTAGCCCTCACTACAAGGCGATATGTGGGAGTTGATAGATAGAAATCATAGTCATTTTCACCCTGTAGAATATTAGTACAGGAAATGTATCAGTGTCTATGTGATCCACATTTTGCAGAAACAATTATTAGAACATTGATTACCTTAGATAAGTTAGGTTTTTGATGGAAATGGCTTGCCTCAATGCTAGTGGGGGTGGGGAGGGATCTTCATGCATGGTTTATTGTTGAGTTGTTTCTTCTCTTTGCCTCCCCCCACAAAACTTGTTATCATCTCTCTCTGGTATTATAATTATTCTTGAAAAATAGCTAATTTTTTTTGCATCTTTTTCATTTCCTCATTTTGATCCTCCACTTGTTTTTGTTTCTTAAAATATATTCATGGTGTCACCCCAAAACCCAGACCTCTGACACAACTATACTGTTCTGGTTGCTTCAAGGCCATTGAAAGTATGTCTGCATCTGGTGCGGGTGTTGTCGATTCCTGTGACTATGTCAGATAGAAAATATAGGAAAATAAGTAGTCATTGTTATGTAATAGCAATTTAAAGAAAATCAAATTTATATTATGTCATACTTACACATTTTTCTCACACTTTTGTGTCTTTTCATCTATCAGTATCCCCTCTTTATTTACACGAGCCTCCTTCCATAGCACATGGCGTGGGATAGAAGTGGATTTCAATTTTGATTCATCAATCTACATATAAACAGAGGAACAAGGTTATGGTGTAGTTTTATGTCACATAAAATTATTATGATAGATTTAAAATACGTACCATTTTTTCTCAACTGAAGTGCACCCCATACTTGCTTTATGGTAGGGGTACGCTGGTTTTGTTGCTCGTTCTTTATTTTCAGCACTCAGTTGTTGTTTCATAAATAAAAAGTGTCAATCAAAGTGATGAATACAAGCAACATCAAACAACATATTACCATACACAATGTACCTAAAAAGTCTTATCCCCACGATGGTTGCAAAACGCATCCCATGCTCCTTGGGATATCAAGTGTGTATAAAGAGGAGGTGGGTGCGGCTTGATTTTCCCTTTAGTATCTTTAAGGTGATATTTCATTAAAATTGTGGGGAAGCCTCTATGAATCCTTTCTGCAAATCTTAATACATATTCCTTGTGTGAGGCATCTACTATAAATGAACTCTGCAATGGATGATAAAGAGTAATTCAATGTATTAGTATTTTATTTTATTTTAATAATTTAAAGAAATGATATCATAATGTTACTGTAATCTCTTCCCACATTAGTGTCTTAAGCCTGGTGACAACATGGTTCCATAACTATACATCAATCAGAACATGTTACCGAGTGAAGATTACAATGTAGTTACTGAATATGGCATTGTTGGGGTTAACATGTTGGCCTCGCTTATTCCATCCCACCACAAATTTGATGCCTTTTGCTTTTTTCCTTAAGGATTTTGGCTGACACTGTCAAAATAAGGCAATATTGTTTTTCTTTTGCACCTTCAGGGTTTCATTTCCTACAATTTCCTCAGAAAAATCATCATTATGTTCCTCTATAGTGCTAGCATCGACACTGGGACCAGCAGCAATAGGTTGAGAAACCTATTGTACCTCAGCATTGGGACCAGCAGCAATAGGTTGAGAAACCTATTGTTTCTCTGCACTGGGACCACCAGCATCTGGTTAAGAGACCTGTTGTGCCTCGGGATTGGGTGCATCAGTAGGTGTAGAATTCATTATCTACAGAAGTGGTTTAACATTTAATTTAGATTACATAAAAGTAGAAAAAATGGATAATAAAAAAATGTAACACAATGTATATTACAATAAACAAATAACCTGATTATTGAACTCTTTTTTTAAGGCTAAAGAGATTTGACCCCTCTATCGACTATGTAAATCCCTTCATTGTGGTCTCCTATGACATCTAAAACACCACCTACATTTGGACCAATGTGAAATGATTTCGATGTCCCAATGAAAGGGTCATCCTCTGTTGAACATTCATTTTACCCTTCAGTTTTTTTAGTCGATAATAGAACAATTCACCAGTTTTGGTTTGCAGGATCTAGAGCATAAAATACATGTACTGCCTGTGATTCCATTATAAGTGGTTTATCTTTCTCCCCTTCCTTAGTGAAATCAACTTTCATGAATCTCAATTCATCTATTTTAATAGCACTCATGTTATCAACTCACTTACATTGAAAAATCGGCACTTGGAATTTCATATAATCCAACTCCCATATTTGTTTTATGATGCCAAAGTATGACATATTCGTATAAATTAGATTTCTATCCTTAGCACCAGAAACATGCATCGCTTCAGCCACAAGTGTAACCTCACTATTCTGCATGGTACTATCTTCATCATGTTTATTATTATAGAATGTATAACCATTAATTATATAAGAATTGTTAGATAATACATACACACTTGCTCCTTTGGTTATCCATTGAATTCATTCTGAAATTGAGTCTGGATTTTCATCTAACTTCTTAAAAATATTGTCCTGAAACCATCCTTTAAACTATCGATTATGTGTATTTGATATCCATTTTTCATCCCTAGATGGATTCAAATACCTAATAATTTCCTTGTGGTTTTGAACATATGGGTCAACGTCAAAAATGGTAATGCAAAACATAAAGGTGTGCCTACTCCTGATCTGTAATATTGATTGTGGAAACCCCTCTTTTCAGAAATTCCTTTTCCCTCAAGCCACCCAATGTGATGAGATTTAGGTAGGCCAATGATTGCCACACCATATAGGTATTCAGTATAGAAATCAATGGCTTCCTTAACAATATATTGCTCCACAATACAACCCTCTGGCCGACTTCAATTTTTGACATATCCTTTCAAAATATTCATATACCTTTCAATGGGGTATAACCATATATAATGCACAGGACTACATAGTCGAATATCTCTCACCAAATGAACCATCAAATGAACCATCATATCAAAGAATTTCGATTGGAAGAATATTTCAATTCACATAATATGATGGCAATTTCTCTTTCCATAGTTGGAAATTTCGCTGAGTCTATAACTTTTCTACATATAGCTTTGAAGAAAAAACATAACTTCGTCAATGTATGGTGAAAATGATTGGATAAAATTCAACATAAAGCTATTGGAATTATATCTTTCATCAAAACATGGAAGTTAAGTGATTTCAGACCCTTTAACTTTAATTCTCTCATTGACATGATGTTCTTGATATTTGATAAATACCCCTCTGGAACCTTTATGCCATTCAAGAAGTTTCAAAACTGATATCTCTCTTTCCTGGAAAGAGTGTAAGAAGGAGGAGGAAATAATGTTCATTTTCCACCCTTCATTGGTGCTAACTCTTATCATATTCCAATCTCATCCATGTCCAATATAGCCTTAATTTCGTCCTTTGTTTATCTATGTGAATTTAGAAATGTGTTGATGACACTATCACATAAATATTTTCAACATGCATAACATCAAAAAAAATTCTGACATACAACCAATTCCAGTATGGTAATTCAAAAAAAACCGATACCTTTTTCCAACCGGTTTTCATAAGGTCTTTCTAAAATGGTTTACCAAAAGTTGTGTCCACATATTTTACTTTCTCAAACAATTGATCACCTGTTATTGGAGACGTTGTTGTAAGTTCTTATGAAATTACATCGAATGATGTCGTCCAAGGTCGTTACTTATTTCATTTGGGTAGAAATATGTGATGTCCTTGAAACATGGTTTTCGATGAATGTTTCAACCAAATTGATTTTGTACCTTGTTCACAAATGGGACACCCTTGAGTTCCTTTAATTCTATGTCCTGAAAAATTTCCATAAGCAGAAAATTCATTTATCATCTCGTACAACATGGCTCTCAAAGTGAAATCTTTATTTTTGTAAGCATCATACAACGTAACACCGGAATCCCACAATAATTTCAAATCATTAATCAATGGATCCAAATAAACATCAATATCATTACCTGATTCTTTTGGTCCTAATATAAACATAGATAACATGATGTATTTTCATTTTGTTCATAACCATGGTGGTAAGTTATAATTTACCAGCATAACCATCCATGTACTGTGAATGCTTCTTTGAAAACTAAAAGGATTCACTCCATCTATAGATAACGAGAGATAAAGGTTTCTCAGCTCATTTTGAAATTCAGGATACTCATGATCAATTCTCTTCCACTGAGGAGAGTTTGTCGGGTGACGTAGTTTCTCATCTTTAATTCTTGTATCAGCATGCCATGTCAATTGTCCTGCAGTCTCCTCACTTTAATATAGGCACCTAAACCTTTGAGTGATTGGAAAGTACCATAAAACATTTATAGGGATGGATTCATCTTTATTGTATCGATAAGCACCACACTTTGGGCATTATTTAATTGATTTTTGGTCCTTGAAAAACAATATACTGTCTTTCGGTAATGCATGTATTCTTTCAAAGATCATACCCATCGAGCGTAGCATTCGTTTGGCATCGTCTGTTTGGCTCAGGAGCTCATTATCTTCTAGGATCATGTCATTCAAGAGAGAAAGTAGTTCCCTAAAACTAGCATCACTCCACCTGTTGTCTGCTTTCAAATTATACAGCTTTAGTATAGCTGAAAATGTTGTATATTTAGTGCAACCAGCATACAATGGCGTCTTTGCACAACTCTTTAACTTCTCAAACAATTTTGGGCAATAACAAAGTTCATCTTCAAATTTCCTTTTCATTTCCTCAATATGATCTTCATCATCATTCACATCGGTAATCAAATCCTCCATACGATCATCTTCATTTTTTATGCTTGTAATCATATCAGATGATCTATAAAATACAGTGATATCCCAGCCACTACCTTCATTCTTTATTTCCCCGTGTTTATCCCAACATGTATAACTTAGATCTATTCCGTGACAGATCAGGTGTTCTTCCAGCTCCTTTGGACTAATTTGTCTTGAATAACAATAGTGTAAACACAGGCAAAGAATTTGATAAGGTTTATATACATGATCTTTTTCAAACATAATAAACTATTTCACACCGTCTTCATACTCTTTTTTCAATTGATTGGAATTCATCCATTATTTATTCATATTCATCCTATTTGATACTGTAATATTAATATTTTACAAAATAATTACACAAAATATGTTCAACTAGGGTCATCATCCAATTATAATCAATGGAACTAGCTATGGTAAACAATACCCTTACCTCTCCATGCATTACTCAAGACCAAAGTAGATAACACCCATCTTCCCAACTACCTAATCAATGGAACTATCTATGAGAATCCCTTGCACTAGAATGTTTTATTATCCCACATGTGACTTATATGCATTGCTGTAAACTGGTTTTTTAGTGTTTCTCTAGAAACATAATGTCTCTAGTCAATAGCTATGGTACTAAACTAATAGATGGTATGATTTTAAATAGAGTTTTTTTGGGTGGAAGGATTTATTACATGTGTTGTTAGGGTTATTTGACTAGGGTGTCCATAAAGTGTCTCATAGAGTCCTTTAGTGAAGTGGTTTTCTAAAATGAAGTGGAATTTCACTAGTAACAAAGTGTTGGAGCCATTTAAATGGGTAAATTTTGTATTGATATTCAATGGTGGAAGAAATACAACATCGAAAACAAATGGAATACCAATCATGCCAACAACTGCAACACCATACAAACACACAGTCGTGCTCACAATCGCAACACCATACAAACCAAACAATCACAATTTTAGATTTTACAAAGCATACCTTATTCAATTTTATTTGGTAATTTAGGGGTTATCATAGAAGTTTTATTATCCCGGGGAATTCATTCATTAGTCAGTATACGTAAATTGACAATTTTATATTCAAATTTTCAACAAGAACCAACCAAAATGCAATTCATTCAGTGCGCAAACAAGGACCACCAATGGCCACGATTTTCAACGGGGCATTTAGACCATACATTTCACAACATAACCATGAATATTAAATATTAATAACATGAGAACAAGAGTAAACCAATGAGTAAGAGGAGAAAAATCTTTGCGAAGGTGTCGTTCAACGCGCGACATAGGTTAGTTCACGGTAGGGGAGAGGTGTGCAGTAGAGGAGATTTCCAACTGAAAGAAAACATAAAATGAGAACTCACATGTTAAATAATTTTATTGGTTAATAGTGGGATTTTATTTTCCACTTATTATATCCGCTTTCTTTTTATTTATTTATTGTGTATCTACTATTTTCCTAGATGTTCAACTTATGAATGGGACATGTCTGCTTCTCAGGAAAAAGATCATTTTTTATTTACTCTATTTTAGGGGTAAAATATTCAAAATTAATTGTATTTTTCCCAGGTGATCATTGTTATCCTATAGGGATCATGAACACCTCTTAGGTTAGTGGAAAGTCAGGTCAGTTGTTGGTTATGATACCAGCATGGGCCGTATCATTACATTTCCAATTGTAATTGAACCATGTCCATTTAAATATAGGATTGGGGGGTCAGAATCTAATATATAAAAGTAATAATAGAGGTAAAAATTATCCTAGGCTCTCCAATACAAGTGATTAAATATGAAACATATATCGGGTTAGGGAGAACCGCCGAAGAGAAGAGGAGGGGGAGGTTGGCGTAGCGTAGAGGGGTTCTGGACGAGAGAAGGGTAAAAATCTAGTAAAACATAAAAGGTTCAAAGAGGAAGGGGGTGGGTTGTCTGGAGGGTAGGGGATGTAGGGGTGTTGGGGAGGGGGACTGTGGGATATTCAGGGAGGAGGGGTGGTTTGTCTAGGTGGGGGTGGGTTGTCCGAAGGTAGGGGCTGTAAGGGTGTGGGGTGCGGGTGCAGGCTGTCTGGGAGCGGGTGGGCTATCCAGGTGGGGGTGTGGGCTATCTAGGGATGTAGGTGAGCTCACTATAGAATGGGTATATCATCTCTCAAATGCATTCCTTTAAGATATCAATATTATTGGGCAGTGCATCTCAAACTATTTGAATATTTCATAATTGGTATAGCATCTCGGATCACATTATTATATGGTAAGTGGGAAATGAAATGCATACAACACATCACAGTATCACATCAAGTATATCATACAACACAGCACAGTATCACATTAAGTATATCATTCCATGCTTCCCCGCACCAAAGAGGAAGAATTCAATAGTTTAGTGAGAAGAACCAGACTATATCTTGGCTAGTCAAACCATCATATGATATATAAAGCTATTTATATTCAAAAGATCCTATAAAATTAGGGAAACACCGTGATGTGGGTAGGACTACTATGATGTAGGACCCAAAAACCTATAAAGGGGCTACATCATGGATTATCTCCATGGTATATATTCCCTATAAAGATAAGAACCATCAAAAACTAATCTGATGACTCCACACCATATCTAAGGTCTCCACATCAAATCCATAAACTATCAAGAGGGGGTTGCATCATATATATGATCCACAACACAACTATCCCCAAAAATGGTAGTAGCTCCAAAAATTCCTCTAACCACCCTCTATTCCACAACCAGACCTCCTACATTGCAACCAACATAGGTAGAACTCACCTCCATGTCAAGAAATCTCTCTATGCCACAACCCTGAAATAAATAAAAGTGCTACTAAAAAACATTCTCCTATAACCCTATGCCTCATCTTACCTCTCCACACCACAATGACCCCCCCTACAGTGCAACTGTAGGTTCCGGGCACAGTAGAAGCGCGTTGGTGGGTGTACCCAACTTTATTTTTAGCGTTAACAACGATTAATCTGAGATCCATCACGATAATAAAACTTCGGATCTTTGGAATAGAATGAAGAATGAAAAAGAAAGAGGGGATTCCCAGAACCATAGATAGGATCATCATATGTTGTAATAATTAATTTAATTAATTTACAAGAATTACCTTGATTTAATTCTTTCTCCGTTGATGTTTCCAATCACGATATGATGTGATATGTCATTACATTGTATAATACAAGTGTAGGATTCCTCTAGCGGTGATCCACACATGCTATACATATCTATGGATGTCGCCGAAGGGATCTACGGGTGATAGCGCAGAAGAGACTTCACTTGTGATGTTCACCTTCAATCACCTTGATCTGGTGGATGTGGGTCTCTCTCTCTCATAGCTTGAGAGCGTTCTTGGTGGAAAAAAAATTCTCTTGGCATGATATCTTTTCCAAATCTGTTTTGTAAAACCAAAAAAATAAATCTCTAGGCTAATGATAATTATATAATTGGTATTTTAATTACATAGAATAATAAAATGAATTAATTACTCGAAAGCATTTATTCATTTCATTTAATTCTTAGTAATACCCCATGTCTAAAAATAACATTTGACTATTATTATTACTTGACATGCACCCATAAAATTACACCTAATATTATTTAAGTAAATAAATAATATTATTTCTCATAAATTCCTAAAAAAATACATGGCATGTATATTTAATATACATGGCTTGTACTTTTGTTTTTCCATTTCTTTATTTCCTCCACCACATTTATTAGACCTTGAATAATGACTATTTATTTCATAAATAAATATCATATCATTACTCATTAATAAATATATTATTTTTTCCACAATATATTCTCTTGAATAACTAGTGTCGAAATAAATTCAATCAGGCATCCTTGAATAATTATTAAACCACAATAAAGAATAATCTTTATTCAACTTGTTAAATTAATATTTTACTGAGATACTTGGAAACACATAGTGTGTTACCCTCTAGGCCTCTTTCTAAGTGGCATTAGGTGGATCCTGCCTAAAGTCTAAGGTTAGCATCTAGCAACATGCCAATGCACCCATAGAGAAAGAAGTTAATGCCGCAATGACATTTCACCTCCTACAAACACTTACCATGTAATGTAATCCCTTTGTCTCGATATCTCTAATCGAGTGGGTTGCATGCTAGTGCCATCAACCAATGTGCTTGATTATTCTTTCTTTGACTTTCTAGAATTGAACTTGCCCATTCCTCACCATGGACATGGAATTATTTAGGCAATATCAATTCTATCAAAGGGCCTGAGATATCTACTTCCGTTATGGAACAGAAGGGGCAAATCCTTTCTCACATTATCTATTTATGCAGTATTACTCGTGGTGTACCCAACATATCCTACCTTGCTGCGAACAGTATTTCATCACATTTTTCATCAATACATCTAAGTGAGTGATTTGTAATACCCATTAATAATAATCTTAAAGTCTAAGGAAAAATACACACGTCCACAGATAGGAACATCCAATGACACTATTAAACATGGATTTCCTACTGTAGGGTCTTGTTCTCATAATATCCTTATGGATATTACCAAAGGTGCACACCATGAGAAGGTGCCTCAAATTTTTATGAGTCCTCACCCCCTAATGTCCTGTATTAATTTTTTCCCTCAAATAACATCATTCAGTCATAGAACATATATTTAAGAATAGTGTTATGGCATTTCTAGGTTCTCATCGTAGTAGGGATATGCTATGACCCTTTAATGCAAAAGCTATCCTTAGGATATTATCATGTGAATTATCATTCAAAAGAAAAATCAAGATTTGATAAGGTATTTATTAATGAATAAAGTAAATATTAGTTGGTTCTAGGAACCAACTCCAACAAACTCTAACTTGGACTAGAGCCAACTACTAACAACCTTTAACCTGCTCGCTCTCACATGATATTTATGCTTCTACTGAGATAGGCCTTTAGTCATTGGGTTTTCCACGTTCTATTACATGGACACTCTTTTAATAGCAACTTCACCTCTTTGATATAAATCCCTCAAGAGGTGGTATGTTTAGAGTATGTGTTTTGTCCATTGACGTGACCTTTATTCTTTTGCAAGATCCACCGTTGTAGTATTATCACAATACAACATGATAGGATCTTTACTATTAGGCACCACATCAAGCTCCTGGACAATGTTCTGAATCCATACAGATTCCTTGGATGCATCATAAGCCGCTATATATTCAAACTCCACTGTAGAATCGGTGAAAACTGGATTCTTTGAACTCTTCCAGCACATATCTCCTCCATTGAGACAGAAAAATTATACAGATTGCGACTTCAGATTTTTCTGATCTGTCTGAAAACCAGTGTCAACATACCCTCTGATGACAAGTTCCTCATATCCTCCATACACCAGAAACATATCCTTAGTTCTTCTCAGATATTTACGGATAGTCTTAACAGCAGTCCAATGATGTTCTCCTAGATTTTCTTGATATCTTCCTACCATGTTCAGCGCATAAGCAACATCAATCCTGGTACATAACATGGCATACATGATGGATCCTATAGCCGAAGAGTATGGGATCTTACTCATTCTATCTTTCTCTTATTGTTTTTGAGGACACATTTTCTTAGAACTATGTAGGCCATGTGACACTAGAACCAATCCCCTCTTGGATTGTTCTATAATAAATCTCTTTAGTATTTGGTCAATGTATGTATCCTGACTTACTCCAAGCATCCTCTTGGATCTATCACGAATGATATTGATCCCTAGAATGTAGGTTGCTTCACCTAAGTCCTTCATGGAGAAACACTTGTTCAACCAGTCCTTAACTGACTGTAAGGCTGGTACATCATTTACAATAAGCAATATTTCGTCAACATGTACTACTAGGATAATGATCGCATTCCCATTAAACTGTTTATTAACAAATGGCTCACATTTGTTCTTAATGAAACAAAATTCCTTTATGGCTTCATCAAATCGAATGTTCTGTGACCCGGATGCTTGCTTTAATCCATTAATGGATTTCTGTAATTTGCAATCCCTTTTGTCTTCACCTGGTGTCACAAACTGTGTTGGTTGTGTTATATATACATCTTCCTGAAGGTTCCCATTAAGGAATGCTATTTTGACATCCATTTTCCAAATCTCTTAGTCATGGAAAGATTCTATGGAAAGTATGATTCTTCTGGATTTAAACATGGAAACTGGCGAGAGGGTTTCATCATAGTCAATTCCTTGATGTTGTCTGAATCCCATATCCACTAGCCTTGTTTTATAGGTGATAACTTGACCTTCCATGTCCATTTTTCTCTTAAATACCCATTTGCATCCAACAGGCTTTACATCAACTGGCTCATCGACTAAAACCCATACTTGTTTCTGATACATGGAATCCATCTCATAATTCATAGCTTCTACACATCTTATAGCTTCTGAGATTTCTAATAATTCCTCATAGGATATAGGTTCATCATTGTCCAACAATAATGATTCACCATCCTTGGTTACTAGGAAACCAAATCTCTCTGGTTCCCTTACCTCTCTTGAGCTCCTACGTAGTACTTTTGTTTCTAGAACCTCTTCCATGGGGACCTATGAAACTTGTTCTTGTACCAACTCCTATGTATCTTGAGCATCAAATTCATCTAAGTCAATCTTTCTCCCACTATACTTTTTTAGGATGTGATCCCTCTCAAAAAATACATCTTTTCGTGTGACAGTCACTTTCTTGTCTGAAGGGTTATATAGGTAATATCCTTTCGTTTCCTTGGGATATCATATAAAGATACTCCTCATGCCCTGGGGTGCTAGTTTGTTGCCTTATAAGGCCTTAAGAAATGCCTCTCATCCCCATACACATGTGTGCGACAAAATGGGTTTCTTTCCATTCCATAACTCGGAGGGAATTCCATTTTCTGTCTTAATTGGTACTCGATTTAATGTGTATGTTGCAGTTTGTAATACATATCCACAAAAGGATAAGGTAAGATCTTCATGACTCATCACCGACCTCTCCATGTCCAAAAAGGTGTGGTTCCTCCTTTCACTAACACCATTACACTGTGGTGTATAAGGAGGAGTGAGTTGAGATAGAATCCCAGACTCCTGTAGAAGATCAATGAACGCTTGGTTCAGATATTCACCGCCTCGATCTGATAAAAGTTTCTTTTATCTTCTTACCAAGATGATTCTATACTTCATTCTTGAATTCATTAAATTTTTCTAAGGACTCTGACTTATACCTAATTAAGTAAACAAATACATATCTACTCAAATTATCAATAAAAGTAATGAAGTAAGAATATCCATCTCTAGCTTCTACTGGAAATGGTCCACACACATCAGTGTGCACCAATCCGAGAAGTTTTGTGGCCCTTTCACCTTGTCCACTAAAAGGTGGTTTGGTCATTTTACCTTGTAAACAAGCATGACATCTATCAAGTGGTTTTAGATTAGAAGAGTCTAAATAGTCATCTTGGCAGAGATTTGTAAAGTGCTTCGGGTTTACATGACCAAGATGGTGATGCCACAATTGGGTGATGTATGAGTCATGTGATTTTGTTTCGTTATCGATTTCCAACACTTGGTTTTCTTAATTTAATACATACAAACCATTATTTAAATATGACATTACATATAATATGTTTTTCTTATAAAAGAAGCAACAATTATATCCAAACTTGAAAATAAATCCATACATATCTAAACATGATACAGAAATTATGTTTTTGGTAACACTAGGAACATAATAAAATTTATGTAAAACCAAAATCATCCCAGTTGGAAATGACAGATGGTAATCACTAATGGATAATGCATCCAGCCTAACACCATTGAAAGCTCGAAGATCCACCTATCCTATATCAATTTCTCTAAATCTACTTGGTTCCTACATTTGAATACAGATGTGAGCCCCACAAGATGTATCTAATACCCAATGTGTAGAAATGAAAATATTACACTCGATAATGAATTCATCTTTAGCATCCCCATGCTTCTGGGTGAAGTTCCTCTTCTAGTGTCCTTACTTTCCACATGAAAAACATACCACCTCCTGTTCCTTGCCCTGCCTCTAGATCTTCCCCTTCTTGGTGGTACGGTACTCAAGGGATTCAGACCGTTTATAAGTCCTTGGCCCCTTTTCCTTGTCCTTCCTTTTCTTATTCACCATAAGGACTGTGGGTTTGTCATGCCCCATGCCCTTATCTACCTGGCGAATTAAGGTCAGAAGTTCTGATAGACTCTTCTCATTGTTTCTCATGTTATAATTGACAATGAAGCTAGAGAAGGTCTTGTGCAGTGATGATAGGATGAGATCTATAAAAAACTCATTCGGGAACTTAATACCTAAGATGTCTAAGCATTCAATATAGCCAATAATCTTGACTACATGAGGCCTATATGGTGCAGACTCTCCAATATTAGTTGTAAACAAAGTGTTGGAGATCTTATATCTCTCCTATCTCGCCTTCTCATTATAGAGATCCTTAAGGTGAGACATCATGCTATACGCGTCCATGTTTTCATGTTGCTTCAAGACCTCATTAGACATGGAAGATAGTATGAAACACTAGACATATGTGGAATCATCCATGTGTTTCATATAGAAAAATAGTTCCTCATCACTGGCCTCTTTTCCAACCACAACTGGAATACGCTCTTCCAGCACATACAATATCCTCTTGTGGTGAAGGATGATGCGTAAATGCGTCTGCCATTCCGAGAAAGTGGTACCGGTGAGAAGGTTTTCCTTCTCAAGTATGGTTCGAAATGATATTTTTAAAGTCATTTTTCTTTTTGGTTCTATAAATTAAGATGATCAAAGGTTTAGTACTTTACCATGATACAAATAAGACAAATAAATAATTTAATACTTATTAGTCCACCACTATTTTATCAAAATCTAATAGCCCTCACCATTGACTTCAGATTATTATTTTTCTTGAATATTCTAGTGGAAAGGATTTATATTTCCCTTTGTATTACCCCAATTAGGGTTGTTAAAGAAACATGAAGGGTTTTAGGTAGGAATTCCAAATGTAAACTACATTAACTCGCATCTCCTTAATCCGCTGAGTGGACTCCCCAATCTTGAAACCCTTTTTGGATTTCCTCAACCTTTGCCTCTTGGTCACACCAAGTCCTGGTGTGGCAGTCAACCATTGATGTGAAAAAAGTCAAGTCAACCCAAAACCTTGAATTACAATTCCCCAATAATTGAAAGCACCCCAACTAGGGTTGGTCAAGAACTTTGAACTATAGTTCGATTCTAACCAAGATTATGGAAGTCTATACCGACTTAATATTTCTTTGAGGGATTTTATCCTTATATATAAATTTCCAATTTATTATCTTTGATTACATGTTTTTGAATATTAAGTGGGATATAATTAAGTGATTAACCATGACTAAGATAATATTTACACATAATCCGATCTTATTTTAGTTTCATCTTGTATGCTTGTTTAATTCATTAATTGTGTGATCGTGACAACACACCCACAATAAATAAACCATGAAACTAATAGAAATAAAATAAATGGTATGATCATGAGCTTTTCTATTGGTTATTTTATCTAGTGGTTGATAAACTAACCCAAGACCTAGGGGATAGACACCATGAACCTTTTGGGCTCATGTTTACAGCTTTATGCCTGTACACCTTTGTATCTCCTTTGATTGGTTTCACCTTGGATCCTGACTTGAGCTACCTCCACTAGCTTGAGAGCTCCATCCATTACATATGCATTTATCTCACACACAGTTAAGGGGTAAAAAGGGGTTTTTACATAAAAAGAACCTTGGGCGCACATGCCCTACATATTAATGAGAAGAAGGCTCATAGTCCAACAAATATAAATTAAATAAATTAATTAAAAGAAACCATTCACATAAAAAGGACTTGGTCTAGCTCATGATCATCCATACATGCAACGTAATTTACACACAAATAAAACTATCATTCAGTTGTTTAGTCATTCTTATTTAAGATAAATCATGCTCGAATCAATTAATTATCTCTAATTAATCAATCCTTTTATCTTAAACCCTTTTCTGAATTTCCTTAAGATTCTCATCCATCATAATTTTAAACAAATAAATTCATTTAAAATTATCTTTGTACATAACTTGTACCTTTGAGGAAACCTGGTGAATTCTTGTTCATAACTACCCAATTAGTACAAATGAACATTACACAAATGTTAAATTTAAAAGATATATATATATAACCTATCATGTGTTGTGCCTCAGCTTTACTCCTACACTGTGGTACACGTCTCAAGGGTTTGTATAATCTAATAATAAATTTTAATAAATCTGCATAATTTGGATGAGTACACGGTGTGTAGTTATGACTACACGACGTGTACTTTTGTTTACTATCCATCCAAAGTACACGGTCGGGGACATGGATTGTAAATGTACTTCAGAAATCATCGGAGTACATGGTGTGTTCAATGTGACACACGTCGTGTAGTATCCGTATTAAATGGTTTCAAGCCGGGCAAGTTGTGTACGGGGTAAATGGTATAACCCTAACCCGAAAGGACTACACACTGTATTCCATGGGCCACACTGCATGTAATATAGAAACTGTGTGCCACATGTTCCTGGTCAACACACAAAGTCTTAAAGACTTGGGTAGGATCCATTTACACTGCCTGATTTGGCAGACCAGTCCAATGCATTAAACCTAGAGTACACGGTGTGTACTGGAAAATACAAACCGTTTATTCTGGTGTTGTACGTCCAGGAACATTTTTCACCTCCGCCTGATATCCACTATTTTATTTTAATCAATAATTAAAATAAAAAATAGTTTCTGAAAGGTGAATGAGAATCACGAGAGGAAGAATAGATCTCAAGATTTAGATTTTCAGAACAATTAATCTTGAATTGAAACAACTAAAGTATTAAATGCGTAAATCATCAATGAAAAAATAAATAATTATAATCAACGATATGACCCATTCGATACCACTTGTAGGTTCTGGGCACAGCAGAAGCGCGTTGGTGGGTATACCCAACTTTATTTTTAGCATTAAAAATGATCAATTCTAGATCTGTCACGATAATAAAATTCCAAATATTCAGAATAGAATGAATAACAAAAAAGAAATAGGGGAGTCCTGGAACCATAGAGAGGATCATCATATGTTGGTTATAATTAATTTAATTAATTGAGAAGAATTACCTTGATGGAATTCTTTCTCCATTGATGTTTCCAGTCACGATCTGTTGTGATCTTTCGTTACGCCATAGAATCCAAGTGTAGGATTCCTCTAGTGGTGATCCACATGTGCTCCACGTATCTCTGGACATCGCTAAATAGATCTTTGTGTGCTATCACAGAAAAGCCTTCGCTTGCAATGTCTGCCTCCAATCACCTTGATATGGTGGAGGTGGGTCTCTCTCTTGTAGCTTGAGAGCGTTCTTAGTGGAAAATAAATTATCTCTTGGATTGAGAGCTTTTCCAAATCCGTTGTGCACAACCACAATAAAAATTTCTAGGATAATGACAATTATATAATTGTGATTTTAATTACATAGAATAATTAAATGAAATAATTACCCGAAAGAATTTATTCATTTCATTTAATTCTTAGTAATACCCCATGTCTAATAATAATAGTTGACTATTATTATTACTTGACATGCGCCCAGTGAATTACACCTAATATTATTTATTTAAATAAATAATATTATTTCTCATAAATTCCCAGAAAAAAATACACGGTGTGTACTTTTGTTTTTCCATTTTCTTTATTTCCTCCACCACATTTATTAGACCTTGAATAATGACTATTTATTTATTAAATTAATATCACAGCATTTCTCTCTTATAAATATATTATTTCTCCCACAATATATTCGCTCGAATAACTAGTGTTGAAATAAATGATATCAAGCATCCTGGAATAATTATTAAACCACAATCGGGAATAATCTTTATTCAACATGTTAAATGAATATTTAACTCAGATACTTGGACACACTTAGTGTGTGACCCTCTAGGCCTCTTTCTCATTGGCATTAGGATAATTCTACCTAAAGTACAAGTTTTTCATCTAGAAACACCCCAAGGCACCCATAGAGAAAGAATTTAACGCCGCAATGATGTGTCACCTCCTATGAACGCTTATAGTGTAATGTAATCCCTTTGACTCGATATCTCGAATTCAGCGGGTTGCATGCTAGTTCCATCAACCCATGTGATCTATTATTCTTTCTTTGACTTTCTAGAATTGAACTTTCCCATTCCTCACCATGGTCATGGATTTATTTAGGCCATATCAATTCCATCAAAGGGTCTGAGATATCTACTTCTGTTATGGAACAGAAGGTACAAATCCTTTCTCACATTATCTATTAATGTAGTATTTTCTCAAAATATCCTCATGGATATTACCAAGGGTGCACACCATGAGAAGGTGCCTCAAAGTTTTATGAGTCCACACCCCTAATGGCATGTATTATTTTTGTCCCTCAAATAACATCATCTAGCCATAGAACATATATTTATGAACATTGTTATGGAATTTCTAGGTTCTCATCATAGTAGGGATCTGCTATGACCCTTTAATGAAACATCTATCCTTAGGACATTATCATATGCATTGTCATACAGAAGAACAATCAAGATATGATAAGGTATTTATTAATTAATAAATTACAAATTAGTTGGTTCTAGGCCACCAACTCCAACAGAAACCCCATGCTCCACACTGCATAACTCTCCATATCTATCCAAATCCTATTTTTCCATCCAAAATCATCCTGAATTCCCCTGTTTGCTTTTACACTATAATTCCCATGATGTAATGGGTTACAAGGTATAGGATATTACATCTATGTTACGTATTAATAAAAATATTGTATTTATTAGTATTTTAACTAAATTATTAGGCTGTTATAATTTGAATATAACTAGAGTAATTTCCTTAGCATGCCATATCTTCTCAGTAAAATCAATGATACATATATTATTAACCATATAAAACATCGATTTCCATATCTATGTCATCATATAGTATCATGTGTGAGGATTCTAGAATATACTTTATCAATTGAGAAATGTAAAATTTGTTATGCATGGTACTAAATTTCGATGGTAAGGGTAGTTGATAAATTGCTTATTTGACTGTACTCAGGATTTAGAAAGGCATGAAAAATATCATGGTCATATTTCATTCTTTTCTTAATCATCGGTGACCTAACTTTCACCAAACCTGAAGAAATATGTGATCACCCTTATTTAATTACAATGGTATTCTATGATGATTAACACATTACTTTTGATGACTCTATGTTGTTAAGGAAAAATTATAGAATTTTTTTAGTTGTTTTATCATATCCTATATTATTCTAGACCTAATTACTAATGATTCACCAATTTCCATCTAGATGATAGGTTAATTACATTGGATTCTATATAGAGCTTTCAATTAACCCATTTGAATCGATTCATGGTATATTTTGTTATAAGATAATTCCACCAAGTTAATTTGATCCTCCCATGATATAAAAAAATATAGAATACATTCTTGAGGCATCTCCTATAGAAGAATAATAGTTCAATTAGATTGAGGATAAATCTATGAGTGGTAGGTAGTACTCAATTTTACTTAATACTCTAATTCACATTGAATTCCTTAATAGATATGAGACATAAAACACTAGTCCCATTCAAAGATGATTATAACTAGTACTCCATGAAGCTTCAAAATTTATTTAACAAATAGTATCTTGAGATTATCTAATGAACATGACTCATTGATTGTTAAAAACTAAGCCTTCATATTTATAATAAGACACAGTTACCCATTTTTCATATTAGACTCTATATGATATTGGAAGACTATAAACAAAATCTCTCATGATTTCATCCACTTTCTATATAGAGGAAGTGACTAAAGAGTACTCACTTTATTTTGAAGATCTACCTTTACCCACTGACAGGTGAGGCATCTGGAAATAAATCCTTCAATAAACTTTTTCAAATTAGGGCACCAAAATTGGAAATGAATATCATGGTACATCATTATAATCATATTTTATATCTCCCGTTTATAGGCATTGAACTCCTTCATCACCTATGCCTTCATACTCATAGGTTCCACCATTCTTACATGGACATATAAGAATGAATTAGAGTTATGGAATTAAGGCATACTACTCAGAGGGTCCATAACATCCCTAGATGTTTTTCCCAATACATATGGTCAAGGAAAACAATTTGAGTTAATTTAATTCCAACTACACAAGAGTGTAAAGATGACATATCACACAATTCATGAAAAAATACATAAAACATTGGTAATGGTTTGAAATCACCAACCTCGATCTAGATCCATCATCCATCATCCATTTTCAAAACACATTTTAGAAACACATGAGGTGGAGGATGAGTCGACGGCCGGAGGAAAATGAGTCGGCGGCCAAAGGAGGTGGAGGAGGAGGAGGAGGAAACATCAGTGGAGGATGGGGAGAAGCAGGGTCTTAGCAGATGAGGGATCATGGCGGAAGAGGAAGAGAAGGCAGTGGCGGTGAGGATGGTCACGACGGAGGAGGAGGAAAAGGTAGCATCAGTGGAGGAGAAGGAGGAGGAGGATGGTTCATGGCGGAGGAGAGGCCGACAATGTAGGGTTCAACTTCTACGAAGGCTTAAATGGTTGCGATGGAGGAGGAGCCTATTAGGGTTATTTTATAAAAATCACTGGAACCATTATCAGTACTAGTTAAAAGCAATGATAAATAGGTGTTTTATCAGCATTTGTTTAGCGCTGATAAAGGCATATCTTTATCATCACTCAAAAAGCACTGATAAAACACTTATTTATCAGCACTAAAATTATAGCACTGATAAATACTTAGGTATGATAATTTTAATAATTTATTTATATTCTTATATATTTATTTAAAATGGTATATAGGATAAATAATTATTTATTTATCAATAATTATAATTATTTATTTATTTATTTATAAATATTGTAATATAATTTTTAATATATTTATACAAATAATATTATAATTCCAAATGTATTTGAAAAGTATTTATATATATCATTAAAAATATAATAAAATATATTTATTATTTAAATATATTTAATTTATTTTTATATGTACATTTTTTAAAACATATATAGTTCATATGGGTAACATTTTGAATTAATCAATATACCACATCATGTAATGTACAAATAAACATTCATGCATATGATACATAACATATACGCATATATTCATTGACCAAATTCATTGGAAAACACATATATATTCAATAATTTTAATTATAAATATATATATATATAATTATAATATATTTATAAATAAAAAAAATATAATAAATATCTTAAATATATTAAATATAACAAATATAATAAATACAATGGATTAATCTAATAAATCTAATAATCTCTAATAAGTATAATAAATATAATAAATATATTTATTATTTAATGTAATTTATTATAATCTTATAATTATTTAATTATATATATATATAATTATGATCTTAGAAATTATTTTTTCAATTAAAAAAGTATATATATATATATATATATATAATTAATATATATATATATTAATTATAAAAATTTGTTTTTTATTTAATGTATTCAAATAAAAATTATTTTTTATTATAAATATAATAATTTTATATAAATTAATAATGAAAACCTGAATCAGCACTAATAATAGCACTGATAAATATACCCTTTATCAGCACTAAAAAAAGCACTGATAAAGTGTACATTTATCAGCTCTTTTAGCTAGTGTTGATAAAGGCCCACCCATTTATCAGTGCTTTCTGCTTAGCACTAATACAGGGAAGCGCTTCCCTTTCCATGTTTTATGGTAGTTTATTTTTTAATTTATTCAATGAATTTCTATTTATCAAGTGTTTGATGTTTTTTATAAAAAATAATTAAATTCAAAGTATTATTTCACCTCCCTCCTTGTTCAATAAATAAAATACACTTTTCCTACCCTTTTTAACTTCATCATTCACTACATCATGATTTAAATGTAAGTTATTTCAAATTGTATCCAATTTTTTACCAGTTTTAGAAATATTTGTTTCTATATTCTCTTGAACAATGACAAATACATGTTATTATTTAATCCTCACTTCATTAGTTTTTTCTTCACTTTGATAGTTTTTCAATAACCCTTCTTGTGAATTTTTCTCCTAATGAACATGAAATATATGAACTACATGATAGTTATCTCATCCCATTATAGTATTTAGAAGCTTTGATATTTAGGATCTACATCACAAGGTTGGTAGTTATAAATAATCATACCCTTGATAGTATAATCATTCTATCATTCTCCTTATTATCTCCTCTATTCGAATTATTTCATTATCTATGAAGAATAATCCTCTTGATTTCATGTGTACTATAATTGTGTATCATAATAATCATTCATTATTTAATCCATACTACACACACAACCACAAAAATCCAAAGTGTATAAATGGAAAATTTGATCCTAAATAAAAAAATTAAAAAAAATGAGAAAAGGGATTCATTTGATCTAATTAATCTGTGTTTATCCATTCAATAATTTCTATTTTTCTTCAAAAAAAATATCAAAACTTTGACCAACCTTGAGGATTCATTAATTACATGTAGTGGAAAGGGTTTATACATTTCTTATGTTACAACCAACACTAACTACTAAGGAATAATATAGTGACATAATGAGATCAATCCCATTAGGAATTAGGGATACCAGTTACAACTTAAAAAAAACTGTCAGTCCTTCAGAATTATGTTAAAAATATGAAATGAAATCTAAATTAGACTAAAAAATAAATTTATTGACTCAAAAACTAAAAGATATATTTAGGAAAGGGGAATCAATATCTATGGATGGTCATTACTTAAATAAAGAAACTTTAATCCACTTTTGAAACTAATAAAACTTATAGTTTCTCAACTATAAACATAATTGACATATATGTAGTTTATTTTTATCAATACTGATTTAGTGTCTTTACCACTCATGATAAATGAAATCAAAATAGTTAAATCATATTAAGATCCAATTACAAAATAGAAAATAATAATTCAACTCACTTTTGATGAATTAATTATCATTACATTATTGAGTTTCATCCATTATTAAATTCACTTCCTAAATTATTAAATAATTAATATGATAAAAAACTAGTTCATGACATAATACTAGTAGAAATGATCATATTTATAAATAAGATGAATTAAAACATGTTGTACACACCCTCACCCATCAGTCTCACTCTCTTGTGTGATTTTAGCCACTCATCATTAATTGGTAGTTCATAATGAATAAACCATGCACTATAGAAGTGAGAATATAAAAAATGAAAACTATATTATGATTTCATAATAGTGGAAGGAATATCAAAAAGATGAATCATCCATACCATGAGTGTAACTGCCTAGAACCCACACTCCCAAATCCGATGTTAAAAACTTTTAATTAATTTTTTATTAAAAGTAACTTGAAAGTACAATGTCGATTATAGAATCAATGATATTTTCGGGTCAAGGTTTTAGAGAATTACACAAAACCTTACATAAAATCATATTTTCCCCAAAAAATACATAATCTAATTGGATTCATGTGTTCTAACCTCTTAAATATTCCATCAATATTAAATATTCTAAAAGTCCTATGAAAAATATTTTTAAAACATGGGGTGGGCATAAAATTTCCCAGTAAGGGGTTTTAAAAACAGAGATAAAATCTTTTCAAAATACTTTGGAAATACTCTAGAAATATTTTATATCAAATATATAACATTTTATACAATTTATAATTTTCATCAAATTATAAAAATATATTTTTAGAAAATTTCATATAGAAATAATTTTGAAAACCTTTAAAATTCTTATCATTTTGAAAATCCATTTTAAAATTATTATTGAAAACAACTTTGATTTCTCCTTAAAAATCATTTGAAAATAATAATTCTTTTATGGATTGAAAATATACATGATATATCCTATAATAACCATGTAAAACTAATTGTATAAATTATATTACATCATCCCATTGAGGCTATGGGTTCATTCCACATTCTTTATCATCTCATTTGATACTCAAGTGCCAGATTTTAAGAAATCATTTTTAGAAGATTTGCCTTTCTCATTTATAAACCATTAGAAACCATTAACAATATTATTGAATTATTTTCAAAGAAGAAAATAATTTTATAAGTTCTAACCTCTGATAAATCATTTTTCCTAAAATCCATTTGATAAATCCATATTTCAAAAATAATTACTTACATTTAAAAGATGTATTCGTAATTGTTTGAAATTAAAAAAAATAAATTTCATGAAATGTTAATAACAATTATAGATGATGTCCATATATACTATCATGTACGAAATTCAGGGACATAAAAAATAATTTTATATATAAAATGATTATTTTTAATATATATACATTTTAAATAATAACTTCTTTAATATTGAGTCTGACTCATCACGTGTGTTTTTTATCTTCCTCTTACATGGAAAACCACTTTTTCTTAACACCTTAATACCACTAAGGCTGGTATTATATCTAAAATAAAACCTCTAAAACGTAGGAAGGGACTATAGAAAAGGATTTGGGTAGGGAATCGCTAAAAAAATGTTTTTAAGTGTGAAGAAAAGGGAAGAAGGGGTTCCGTTTTATAATATAAGGGAGGGTCACACTTGGAATATATCAAAATGTTAAATTAATAAAAAACAATTTTCAATTATAAATGGATCCAAATTATTAGTTTACAATATAAGATTATTATGAGTCTAAATACTCTTATACAATAATTTTTTGATAAGTTTAGGTCACATTCTTACCCTTATCATTTACTTTTAATTATTATGCAACCTCTTTCACTATTACCATAATCCCATTGATTCTTACACTTTGAGGGTAATTATTATTACTATAAAATGTCAACTGAACCATAAATGTATCATGGATGAAATGATAAACCTTATCTTGATCAGTTGGAAGAAGATAATATTTATATCAATTTTATATTATTTAATAAAATATTATTTATTTTAAAATATCATTAACGTCAATTTTGACACTATTCATTACTTTCACATTTAAAAATATCAATAAAAAAGATAGCTTTGAAAAAAAAATTAATAAATCCCGAGAATTTCAAATACATCTATAAAACTCATTAGTTAAATTAATTATCTAAAATTATATTTATTTAAATATTTTGAATAAAAATTGTTTTATATTTCTATTAATAAAATAATTATTACATGAGCGTTGTGTAAGAATTTAAGATAATTATTTTTCCTCAAAAAATTAAATATAAATTACGATTCTGAAGAAAAATATTTTTTATTTCAAATTAATATTTATAGTTTAAAATATCTTCTTTATAACCCCATGTTAAAATGTTATATTTATTACGAATATGAGTGTGACATCTTTGACTTCTATTTAAATAATATATTAGAAATGTCATAATATCATTCAAATGGTCATAAATGGTCATATAAACGAACCTAGAATGATTATGGATGATCATTACACAAAAAATAAAATTTTAACAAGTTTTTTGTCATTTAATGTCTCTTATCAT
The DNA here is from genome assembly GCA_963277665.1 of Viscum album. NCBI lineage: Eukaryota > Viridiplantae > Streptophyta > Magnoliopsida > Santalales > Viscaceae > Viscum > Viscum album. The sequence continues at coordinate 398,151,610 of OY728140.1, read as the reverse complement.
TTTATTTTTAACCTAAATTACTCAATTACCCAATTTACCCATTATTATGGTAACAAAAATTACCATGTTTACTATTCATATTGGAAAAAAATAAAAGGTGTATATTTACTAAATTTTTACCTCATAATTCCAATTTTTTAATTCATTTATAAAAATTCAAAACAAAAAATTTCCTAAATTTAATTTAAAATCAAACCAAAAAACACAAAAAAAATTGAAAAAATCCCTTTTAAGTATAAAATATTTTATACTAAATTCATGTATAAAATTCATTTAAAATACATAAATTAGATTAAAATGAACTAATAAAATTTTAAAATTTATCCATAATAGAATTGGACTTTTTAAATGTTATAAATGAAAATATAATTATTAATATAAATGAGTATTTTCACTATTCATTAAAAATTTAAAATTTCTCTAAAATTATAAAAAATTTATCCTAATATAATTTTGACATGAAGAACTAAAAAATGAATTATAATTTCTTAAATAAAATTTATAAAAGTTTAAAAATTAATTATATTTAATTTTCTCATAGAAATCAATAAATGTTTTTTTTAAATATTTTAGAAGAATAAAATGACTTTACAAACAAAAATAAATGAATATTTCCTATGAATTATTTACTAATTTTTTATTTAATATAACCTTAAAATATATTTCATAATAATTTTATACCTATTCAAATCTGACAATTCAATGTCTAGATTATAACAGTCTAGTAAAAATAATAAAATTTTAATAGTATCTCACAGTTCTTTTAAACTTGGTGATGTGTGTAACGTAAGATATCAAAGAAACAAAATTATTTAAAGAGAAATATTTCATAAAAATATCAGGATGTTACATTCTACCCCTCCCTTAAATGTGTTTCACCCTCATATTTCATTCTTCATAGCTACGAAAATTCGGAATTTCTAACATCAAAATTAGGAAAAACAAGTATGGTTGAACTTTAATATTCTTAAGGTTACTTGATTACCTATAAGTTCAAAAGAAAATTATATCTATTATATTTTTATTTGTTTTGTTTTTCCATATACGAAAATCCCTAATATAAAAAGTTATCTAGAACTAACCTCTAATTCTATATGTAATTGCCCAAAACCTGTGCTCCCATATTCGGTGTAAAAAAAATATTATATATTGTTTTCTATCAAAAGTAACTGAAAAATAGATATTCCATTATACAATCAAGGATATTTTTCATTCTAGGATTTGGAGAATTAGAGAAGATATTATATAAAATCATAGTTCACAAAATAATAATAGAAAACCAAATAGAATTCATGTGCGCTAACTCCTTAAATGATTCATCAATCTTAAATCATTTAAAATCCGTGTAAAAAATATTTTGAAAACATGGGGTGGGAATAAAATTTCCAAGTAAGGGGTTTTAAAAATAAAGATAAATTAATTTTTTAATAATTTTAAAATCATTTAAAAATAATTTTATATCAAATATATATCATTTTATTTAATTTATAATTTTATAAAAATTACAAAAATTGAGTTTTTATAAAATTTCTGTAAGAACCCGAGTTTTTAGAACGGGTCAAAATCCTGACCATGTTTGAATTTTTGACTTGTTCCTGAGAAAACTATGAAAATATAAGAAGTTTTGGAAATTTCCAGACTACACGTTGTGTACTCTAAAGTACACGTCATGTATAGGTTAGGCATGTACCGTTCGTGTGCTCGCTGAGTACATGTCATGTGGTGATCGTGTAGGAATTTCCTACTACACGGTGTGTAGTGCCGCTCAACATGCCGTGTACTCTTGACTGTGTGGAGGCCATAGATGGCATGTAGTCTTGTTGTTGGGTATAATGTCTTTAGAAAGTATGCATTGTGTACTATTTGTATACGCCGTGTAGAGGGGTCGTGTATGGGAATATACATGGCGTGTTGGGGATGTCGGCCAGGTAGAGAAGTACGCACACTGTACCTCAATGCACATGCCGTGTAGTCAATCGGCAAGTCCTCGGCAGAATTTTAGCCGTCATGTGAATAGTAAAATGATACAGGGCGTTTAGTTCTAAAGTACACATCGTGTATTTTCTTTTTTTCGTTAAAACAGGTAGTAGCCTTGTTTTGAGGCATAGGGCATAGGGGGTCGCCGGGTTTCACGAACCAGGCCATCATAGCTTTAATTTTCTCCCGTTTCTTCATCCAAAGTCGGATTCAAACACCGTTTCATCCATTGGAACCCCCTCAGTAAGACTTTGATTCATCTTGATCTGTTCTTCTTGATTTCTATTCTAGAACGAGTTATAGGGGTTTGATCAGTTTTGATTATTTTGTTGATATACAGCATTTTAGACCTAATTGGAGGGTGTTAACGGAGGAGTAACATCGTACTAGTCTCAGGTAGTTTTTGCATACCTCTTTTTGTGTTTCCGCAATCTTTTGGGTGGTGTGGCCTATGGTGTGTTTTCAGTTATTTTGAGCGTGACCTTGTCTCACCAGTTATTGAATGCTTAATTGTTTATTTGACCTATAGGATGCCTTTGGGTGTTTCCTCTATCTTGTTTTTCTTGAGTGGGGTCGAGCGAGGGGTCGTTGCTCACTTGGGGCATTTTGTCCGGGGTTCCAAAATGGTATAAGTTGTTTTATTTGGTTAAACTGCTGAGTTAATTGGTTAATTCATGATATGATTTGTTAGATACTTCCAAGACCTTGGTGCTGGTTTGGAACAACACATAGTTAGTGCAATTCAGCTGTTTAGTTGGTTTTCCTATTTAAAGTATTTCTTTTGATTATATATGTGATTACTGAATTGCATATATTGGAACCCTTTCGGTTGTGTTGGGATTGACCCGGATATTCTTAAGTGACATTGATCACAGGTTGGGCTTAGCCCAGGTTACATTGGGTGGTTCTGACTAGAAAATTGGGTGTCATGGACGTCGGCTTGTGGTAGGGTGCCTGTCAGGTTTGCATGGCCTGGGTTACTTGGTTGGCAAAGCCGTTGGACTTGAGCGGCATGGTTAGAGGGACACAGGGTGTCAGAGGTGTTGTGGCTTGGGTACTATTTTGGTGATTACCTCTCACCCGAAACTTTGAGTAGTGTGCACACATAGAGACTCTGTGATGAGGTGGTTTTGACCACTTGTGTGGGTAGAGTCCCCCGTTAGTTGCGGTTTAGGTACAATTGGTTTGGGGTTCTTGCCATAGGAAGACACGTAGAAGGTGAGGAGCCTTCAGGGGATAACATTGAGGCTATCGGGTTGGGGGAAGAATCTCACCCTTATTTGAGAGCAGACATCATTGTCCCTCCAGTTACTTCTTTGAGGGAGACATCATTGCCCCCCCCCCTGTCTACTTTATTTGAGGGCATACATTGCTCTCTCTCTGGCTACTTTATTTGAGGGAAGACATCATTGTCCCTCCGATTACTTATTTGATGACAGACATCGTTATTCCTCCAAGTTACTATTTCTTGGGCATACCTTCAGGACATCGGTACTTGAGACACGTGGTGTCAGGGGGCACATGGTGTCGGGTCACATGACAGAGATTCTGGTGTTGGCCGAAGAAGGTGACACTTCATGGTGGCTGGTGATCACTAGTGGAGTTTATGTTATTTGTGCATCGTATTGTTTACTATTTTCCTCAGAACTTCTTTCCTGATTAAACACTTATATTCGGTACGCACCGTTGGGTGGTATCCTACTGAGATTAGTTTGACACCCTGCACGGGCCCTTCTGGATGCATGTAGACTTTATGGATTTACGTGTAGGAAAGAGGGCAGCTTCAGGATTTGGATTTTTTTAGTTGTCTCATGGACATGGGAGGGACCTTGAGGTCTTGCCTAGGTGGATTTTACTTTGTTTTGATTTCTTTCCTATATTAGCATGCTTACTTGTTTTGTAGCTACTTTTGGTTAGCCATTGGCACCCTTTATATATATGGTTATGTATGACCTGCTTTGGATGCATGTTTTGTTGTTCAGTAGTAGTTACAAGTGATCAACATGATGTTTTGATTACTTTCCACTGTTGTTGTTTATATTAACTACTTCCACTATTTATCGATATTGAATGTGCATCTGCTTTGTAGGTCTCGTTTGAGTCTGTTGAGTTTTTTATTCCTCTACATCTTTATTATTATACTCAAACTAGTACCATTATTATCCTTTGAGAGGGTATAGCTTCCCCACTATACCTATAAGTCCCTCGCTTCTAGTCGACATCCTTTGGAGTTTGGGAAGGTCCGCCAAATGTGGTAACACCCGACCTATTTAGCACTGTTCGGGTGTCTTCTCGGGACCAGGTCGTTACAAAGTGGTATCAATGGAGTTCTTGATAGGGATTTATTAGCAGTGTTTTTCTGTCTACTAATTATATTGATACTTCTCTTTTTATTTCTACTGGTTTTACTATTTGGGATGTGGTATATTGGAGATAGTTTGTTACTGGAACTGGGTTTCTAGCTTGTTCTTGGGTGCATACATCCCCAGGTATGAGGGATGGACCAAGTCTCCTTGAGTGGGAATTGTTGTTTGCTTTTTTCTCAGAATGAAATTTATATGATTTCCACCTCAGTGGATCACTTGGTGTGTGATGTTATTGATTGTGATGTGACCCTTGACTTAGTGTGTTAAGGGAGAATTGGACCGTGGCCCGGTATGGAAAGGCTTGTTTTCTTGTATTTTGATAGGCACGTGTTAGGGTATTTCAATTTCATAACTGCACATATGCTTTGTGGTGGGATAATACCTTGTGAAGAATGTCAATTGCCATGCTTTTTATTCTTTTGAAATGTGCATAGGTGAAATTCCTGATAAAATTGCTTTTTGATTGCAATGTGTTATTCCATTCTTTATATATTGTAAAATTGCATGTGGCAGGGTATTTGGGTTTAGCTCATGTACGAGCAGGTCAATACTATGATTGAGGTGATTTTGATCATCAGGATTGGACGAATCAGTCATTGGTTTGAGGCAACGTTGGTTGTTAGGATAGGCATGGCACGAGGTACTTTTGATACTTGGATCTGTTGAGGGGAGGGTAAGGAGACCATGAGGCTGGGATTCCATGGGCATGGGTTGAGATAGGGGAGAGTAAGGGTAGTTGTTTTATGATGACTTTTTACTGCTTTCCTTATCTGCATTAAATATATATTGTGATATATATATGGGTTGTATGACCATTTATGGTATTCATCGGGTTCCTTTTTAGTTGACTCATATGGAGCGTCAGGCGGGAGATGGCACAGTGCTGCAGAAGCAGGATCAAGTTCCAGATCTGGTGTAGGAATAGCGAGAACCGTAGGTACAGGCTCAGGGACAGGATCAGGTTCAGGATCCAATACAGATAGGACAATATCTGAGTTTAGCAACATTTAGACCATGGATAGACAAGCAGCTCTGAACTAGCCAGGAATGTGTCTTGAAGGGGATCGACAGAGGTACGTAGGTTACAGAGCCATCTATGGCATATCTGACGCGGGAGTTCCAGTCGTAGCACCCGCCACTTTTTTAGGGTGAGGGTGGTCCGCAGGTGGCTGATAAATAGATAGAGAGAATTCAAATGATCTTCGAGCAGCTCGAGACACCTCCAGGGTGGAGGATCAAGATGGCGACATACATGCTGAGAGGACCGGCGAAGCGTTGGTGGGATGTGCAGGTTCAGGCTCGTAGGCACGAGGGACTAGCATGGAAGGACTTCAAGGACAGGTTCTTCGAGCACTTTTACACAGATACAAAGAGGGAAGAGAGATCTCAAGAGTTCGTGACCCTTCAGCATAGAGACATGTCTGTCATGGACTATGCAGCTACATTCACTGAGTTTTCTCGCTTTACACCTTGTATGGTAAGCGATGATGTGGCAAGGGTGAGGCGCTTCGAGGATGGCCTACAACATTCCATTTGGATCCAAGTGAATATCTTTAGGCTGGGATCATTAGCAGAGGTGGTGAATCTTGTGCTCATAGTAGAAGGAAACCAAAGGGATAGGCCCTAGGTTGGTCGGGCGATGGCTTCAGGTGATGGTTCGGATAACAGAAAGCAAGGACGGGATGAGTTCCAGCAGGGTAGTCAGACCAAGGAATCAGCTAGACCCCCTTGTAATAGTTCTTCAGTGGTTTTTTGTAGTGTGGATAGCCAGGACATGTGCAGATTCAATGTGATAGGCCTCCAAAGGAGAGCCAGACATGTGGACTGGTCGGGCATCTGGAGAGGTTCTGCAGGTAGCCTTCTCAGACAGCTGGCAGACAGGGACCAGGACGGACTGTGGCATCTGGAGTTGGTTCAGGTTCGGTACCAGGAGAGGGTACCCAAGTTTCTGCTACATGTGGAGGACGTGACAGAGATAGAAGGACCTAGCTGAGGGGTCAGTGGCTGGGGACTTGAGCAGTACTGCAGTGAGGTTAGGCATCAAGCAGTCATACATTAGGCTAGGTACATGTCATGGAGCCGCTAAGGGTTGACCAGGCTGGTGAGCCAATGACGATTATAGGTACACTGTGAGTGTGGTCGTGACATTATTTTTTTATTTTGGAATGATATGTTGAGGCATGTCTATTTTGAGTGCACGAGGTGCATAGGATTCATGTAGACTGACTATATGTTGGTCAGTGGGGTTAGTGCTATATCGGGTGCGTGATATATTTTTATATATGATATGCGTAGCATCATGAGAATCGAAGATGTGGGTTACTTGGGGTGCCTTGGGCATCGGGGCATCAAGGATGCAGGTTACTTAGGGTGTCTTAGGCATCAGGGCATCGAGGATGTAGGTTATTTGAGGTTCCATGGGCATCAGGGCATCGAGGATGCAGGTTACTTGAGGTACTAGGCACCAGGTTCGTTTTGAGCATCCATGGGATGCAATACCTCATATAGGCGGACACCGATGTGGTGTGGGATATTTTTGGGGTGTCAGGAGCAACACGGGAGCGCCAATGAGGTGTAGGGGTCACAATGCATCATGAGAGGACCATGGGTCGGGAAATAGGTAATTGAACCCTTGATTTGTTGAGTTTTGTAGGGTTTAGACTGATTTAGGCAATTCATAAAGTGGGGAGCCCCTTGAGGAATTTAGCCAGACCCTTTGAGACTGGGGTAGTCCGGGTTACCTTGATCGGGGTGGTATGTTTGGTATCATCTTCGGATTTCGTATGATAGCTTGGGGATGATCTATGTTAAGGTGGGGAGATTGTAAGAACCTAGGTTTTTAGAACGGGTCAAAATCCCGAACCTCTTTGAATTCTTGACTTGTTCCTGAGAAAACTGTGAAAATCTAGGAAGTTCTAGAAATTTTCTGACTACACGTCATGTACTCTAAAGTACATGTCGTGTATGGGTTAGGCACATACCGGCTGTGTGCTCTCCAAGTACATGTTGTGTGGAAAACGTGTAGGAATTTCCTACTACACGACGTGTAGTGTTTCTCAACATATTGTATACTCTTGAACGTGTAAAGTCCATACATGGAATTTAGGCATGTTGTTTGGGTAGAATGTTTTTAGAAAGTAAACATTGTGTACTATTTGTACATGCCGTGTAGAGGGGTCATGTATGGGAATATACATGGCATGTTGGGTATGTCGTTCGGGTATAGAAGTGGACGTCTTGTACCTCAATGCACATGTCGTGTAGTCAGTCGGCTAGTCCTCGGTGGAATTTCAGTCGTAATTTGAATAGTAAAATGATACATGGCATGTATTACTAAAGTACACGTCATGTATTTTCTTTTTTTGTTAAAATGAGAAGTATCCTCATTTTGAGGCAGAGGGCATAGGGGGTTGCCATGTTTCACAAACCTGGCCACCGGAGCTTCAATTTCTTCCAGTTTCTTCATCCAAATTCAGATTCAAACACCATTTGATCCATTGGAACCCCCTCAGCAAGTTCTTGATTACTCTTGAGTCGTTCTTCTTGATTTTTGTTCTAGAACGAGTTATAGGGGTTTGAACAGTTTTGATTCTTTTGTAGATCTACTGCGTTTTAGACCTAATTAGAGGCTATTATTGGAGGAGTAAAATCGTACTAGTCTCAGGTAGGTGGTGCATACCTCTTTTATTTTTCGCATACTTTTGGGTGGCACGGCCTATGGCGCGTTTTCGGGTATTTTCAGTGTGACCTTGTCTCACCTATTATTGCTTTCGTGATTGTTTATTTGACCTATGGGATGACTTTGCTTGTTTCATTTGTCCTGTTTCCCTAGAGCGGGGTCGGGCGATGGGTCATTTATCATTTGGGGAATTTTGGTCGGGGTGCCAAAATGGTATAGGTTGTTTTATTTGGTTAAATTGCTGAGTTAATTGTTTAAGTCATGATATGATTTTTTTAGAGACTTCCAAGACCTTGGTGCTGGTTTGGGGCAACACATAGTTAGTACAATTCAGTTGTTTGGTTGGTTTTTCTTATTTAAAGTGATTCTTTTGATTATATATGTGATTTCTGAATTTCATATGCTGGAACCCTTGTGGTTGTGTTGGGCTTGACCCAGATATTCTTGAGTGATGTTGATCAGAGGTTGGGCTTGGCCAGGGTTACATTGCGTGGTTCTGACCACGATATTGGGTGTCATGGATGTCGTCTTGAGGCAGGGTGACTATCAGGGTGGGCATGGCCCAGGTTACTTGGATGGCGAAGCTGTCGGACTTAAGTGGCATGGTTGTAGGGACACGAGGTGTCAGAGGTGTTGTGTCTTGGGTACTATTTTGGTGATTACCGCTCACCCTGAACTTTGAGTAGTGTATACATAGAGAGACTCCATGATGAGGTGGTTTTGACCACTCATGTGGGTAGAGGCCCCCATTAGTTGCAGTTTAGGTACAATTGGTTTGGGGGTGCTTACCGTAGGAAGCCACATGGAAGGTGAGGAGCCTTTAGGGGATAGCATTGAGGCTATCAATTTGGGGTCAGAAGCTCACCGTTATTTGAGGTAAGACATATTTGTGCCTCTGGTTACTTATTTGAGGGCAGACATCGCTGTCCCCCCCCCCCCCCCGTCTACTTTATTTGAGGGCATACATCGTTGTCCCTCTGGATACTTTATTTGAGGGGAGACATCATTGTCCCTCCGGTTACTTATTTGAGGATAGACATTGTTGTTCCTCTGAGTTACTATTTAATGGGTGTGCCTTCGGAACGTCGGTACTTCAGACACGTGGTGTTAAGTGGCACATGGTGCCAGGTCACATGACCAAGATTCCGGCGTTGGCCAAAGCATGTGACACTTCATGGGGGCTGCTGAGCACCAATGGAGTTTATGTTATTTTTGCATCATTTTGTTTACTATTTTCCTCAGAACTTCTTGCCTGCCTAAACACTTATATTAGGTATGCACCGTTGGGGGATATCCTACTATGATTAGTCTCACACCCTTCATGGGGCCTTTATGATGCATGTAGACTTTATGGATTTACGTGCATGAAAGAGGCCATCTTTAGGAACTGGACTATTTTTGTTGTCGCATAGAGATGGTAGGGACCTTGAGGTCTTGCCTAGCAGGAGTTTACTTTATTTTTCTTTCTTTCATGTATCAGCATGCTTACTTGTTTTGTAGATACATTTGGTTATCCATTGGCACCCTTTATATATATGGATATGTATAACCTGCTTTGGATGCATGTTTTTTTGTTCAGTATTAGTTAGAAGTGATCAGCAGGTTGTTTTGTTTACTTTCCGCTACTTTTGTTTATATTAATTGCTTCCACTGTTTATCGATATTGAATGTGCTTCGGATCTGCGGGTCTGGTTCGAGTCTGCGGAGTTTTTTATTCTGATGTATATTTATTATTATACTCAGACCAGTACCATTATTATCCTCTAAGAGGGTATAGCCTCCCTACTATACCTATAATACCCTCGCTGCTAGTTGGTAGCCTTTTGTGTTCGGGGAGGTGCGCCTAAGGTAGTAACACCTGACCCGTTTAGCACTGTTCGGATGGTTGATCGGGTCCCGGTTGTTACAATTTCATACAAAATTACTTATCAAAACCGTTAAACTACGTATCATTTTGAAAAATCATTTTAAAATAGTCATTGAAAAACAATTATATTTCTCCTTAAAAATCATCTAACAATAATAATTTGCTTACAGATCAAAATGATACATGATAGATCTTATGAAAAACATGTGGCCACTAGAAGTATCACTTGTAGGAAATCATCCCATTTAGGTTTTGGGTCCACTCCCCATTATTCGTTATCCCATTTTATACCCAAGTGTTGAATTTTAAGAAAACATTTTTAGAAGATCGACCTTTCCCGTTCAAAACCCATTATAAAACATAAAAAATATACATTAATTATTTTCAAAGAAGTAAATAATTTTATAACTTTTATCCTTTTATAAATATATTTTCATCAAATCAATAGGATAAATCCATATTTCAAACATTACTACTTACATTTAAAATACATATTCATAATGATTTGAAATTAAAACAAAATCTCGTATGAAATGTCAATAAAAATTATGCATGATGGATATATCTACTATCATGTAATACATTAATGGAAATAAAAAAAATGTATACATAAAATGATGATTTTTAATATGTAAAAAATTGAAAAAAAATCCCTTAATTTGAGTCTGACATGTCACATATGTTGGTTATCATCCTCTTACTTGGAAAACCCCCTTTTCTTAGCTCCATAAGACCGCTGAGTCTTGTGTTATGCCAAAACAAAAAACACTAGAATGTAGGGAGGGATTCTTATAAAAGATGGGGTTAAGTATTGGATGATTTAATTTTTTTTTGAATTATGAATAAAATTGGAGAATAGGTTCCCATTTATAAGATAGGGTAGTGGCACTCTTGGAATTTTTCAAAATATTAAATTAATATTCAACTAAAAATGGATACAAAATTAATTATTTTCAAAATAAGATGATTATGGGTTGAAATAATATTATCTATAAATTATTTGGCTTGATTAGGTCATGTTATTAAACATATCATTTAGTTTTAACGCTTATTTATCCCCTTTAAATCTTACCATGAAAACATTTATTCTTGTATTCTGATGGTAATTATTATTACTATAAAATGCCAAAAGACCCAAAAACAGATCATGTATGGAATGATCAACATTATACTAATCAGCTTACCAAATGTAATATTTTTAGGAATTTTATATCATTTAATAAAATATTATTTATTTTTAAACATCATTAATGTCAATTTTGATACTATTCATTACACAGACTTTTGAATATAACATTAAAACAAGATACCTTTGAACTAAATATTTTAATACATCCCTAGTATGTCAAATAAATATATTAAATTCTTTTTTTACATTAATTATCAAATATTTTATTTATTTTAATATTTTTAATAAAATTTATTTTCCATTTTTTATTAATAAAATAACTACACCAACCGTGTTGTGTATGAATTTAATATAATTATTTCTTCCCTATTATTTTAATATAAATTACCATGATTAAGATAAATATTTTAAATTTAAAATGACTATTTTCAGTTAAATATATCTTTCGGATAACTTTATATTAAAATGATGTAGTTATTAAAATTATTAGTTTGACAACTTTGACTTTTATTTAAATAAAATATTAGAAATTTAATAATCCCATTAAAATGGACATAAGTGGTCATATAACTGAACCTTGAATAGTTATGGAAGAAAATTACTCAAAAAATAAAATTTGGACAATTTTTTGGGTCATTTAATGGTTCTTATCATTTTATTTTTAACCTAAATTACCCAATTACCAAATATATCTTTTACTGTGGTGACAAAAATTACAAAGGTTAGTGTTCATATTGGCGAAAAATAAAATTTTAATTTTTTATAAATTTGGACCTCCTCATTCCAAATATGGAATATTTTAAAAAAAATTAGATCACAGAGGTAGAAAATTTTAATTTAAAATTAAACCGGAAAAATGTAATGAAAATCAATTTGTTTCTTCGAAAAATGTCGTTTTTAAGTATAAATTGTTTTTATACTAAATTAATTTATGAAATTTTTTTAAAATATCAAAATTATATTAAAAGAAACTTGTGAAATTTTAAAAATAACCTATAAGAGAATTTTACTTTGTAAATTTTTTAAAATGAAATACAATTTTTAACATAAATCATTATTTTTCACTATTCATTAAAAATTCAATATTTTTAGAAAATTATCAAAGATTCGTCTAAAGATAATTTTGATAATTTGAATTAAAAAATTAAGTTCTTTTTTTAAAATAAATTTTATAAATGTTTTAAAATTAATTACATTTAATTTTCTCACAGAATGAAATAAAAAATGAATTTTTTTAAGTATAAAACGGATTTACAAATAAAATATGTGTTTATTTCTTTATAATTGTTTAATAAATTTTTGTTGAATATAACGTTCACATATATTTCATAATATTTTATTGTTATTCATACCCTACAATTCAATTACTATGTTATAATGGTCATGTTAAAATAATAAAATTTTATTAGTATATCATGGTTCATTTAAACTCGGTGAAGCGTTAAACACAAACTATTAAAGAAATAAAATTATTTAAAGAGAAATATTTCATAAAAATATTAGGATGTTATAATCTCCCAAAATTATATGAATCTCTCTCTCATAATTTTTTCATCATACCTATGAAAATTCTATATTTATTTCTTCATAATTATCAAAAACTAGTATGGTTGAACTTCTATATTATTAAGGGTACTTAATTTCCTTGAAGTTAAAAATAAAATTCCATCTCTAATATTTTTATTGTTTTTCCTTATTAAATGAATAATCTCCAAAGTTTTCTAGAACTGAACTTTGATGCAAAATTTAATAGCCTATAACCCACACACTCATATCCAGTTTTAAAAACATGTTGTGTATTTTTTCAATTAAAAGTAACTAGAAAAGACACATTCCATTATACAATCAAGGATCTTTTCAGGTCTAGGTTTTGGAGAATTATACAAAACCCTATATAAAATTAGAGTTTAAAAAATATAAAATCTAATTTTATTTATGTGTGTTAAATCCTAAAATGATATACAGATCTTAATGTTTTTAGAATCCATTGGAAAAATAGTTTTAAAACATGGGGTGAGCATAAAATTTTCCAGTAATGGGTTTTAAGAACAAGGATAAAATATTTTTTAAATACTTTGAAAATACTTTACATAAACATTTTATATCAAATATATAAAGTTTTATATAGTTTAAAATTTTCTTAAAATTATACAGATAGGGTTTTCATAAAATTTCATACATAAATACTTTTCAAAACCTTCAAAATTATTATCATTTTTAAAACCCATTTTAAAATAATCATTAAAAACACTTGGATTTCTCTTAAAAATAATTTGAAAATAATAATTCCTTTTGGATTAAAATGATACTTGATATATCTTATAAAAACTACATGGACACTAGAAGTATCACCTATATGACATCATCCCACTGAGTCAATGGGTTCACTCGACATTCCTCATCTAATAATTTTATACCAAAGTCACATATTTGGAGAAAAAAATTTAGAATACCTGCCTTTCTCATTAATAACCCATTAGAAACCTTTAAAAATATACCTGAATTATCTTAAAAGAAGAAAATAATTTTATAACTTATAACCTTTTATAAATATCTTTTCATAAAATACATAGGATAAATCCATATTTTTAAGATAATTACTTACATTTTAAAGATATATTTATAATTCTTTGAAATTAAAAAAAAATCTTGCATGAAATGTAAATAAAATTATTGATAATGGTCATATAAACTAACATGTATAAAATTCATTGACATAAAAAATAATTTTAAACATAAAATGATGAGTTTTAAACTATTAAAATTTAAAATAAAAAATTCCCCTACCTTGAGTCTAACTCGTCACGTATATTGTTTATCTTCCTCTTACATGAAAACCCCACATTTTCATAACACCTTAAAACCACTAAGACTATTGTAATGCCTAAAACAAGACCAATAGAATTTGTTAAGGAATTATTGGAAATTATTTGGGTGTGGATTGGCTGAACCAAATTGGTTTTTAAGTTTGAATAAATGGGAAGAATAGGTTCCCTTTTATAAGCGAGGGGAGGGGTAATCTTGGAATTTATCAAAATATTAAATTAATATAAATTAATTTTCAATTTAAAATATATTGAAACATAATAATTTTTAATATAAGATTCTTATGAGTTTAAATAATCTCATTCAACAATTTGTGGAAAAGTTTAGGTCACATTATTACCCATATCATTTAGTTTTAACCCTTATTTAACCCCTTTAACTCTTATCAGGATAATTGATTCTTATTCTTTGAGGGTCATTATTGTTACTATAAAATGCGAAAATACCCATAAATGGATAATGGATGACATGATCAACCTTATCCTGATAATTTTACCAAATGTAATATTTTTAGAATTTTATATTATTTAATGAAATATTCTTTATTTTAAAATATCATTAATATAAAATTTGACACCGTTCAATACATTGAATTTTAAATATATCAATACAACAAGATACAGTCAAAAAATTATTTTAATATATTCTTATCGTGTCAAATAAATCAATAAAATTTATCATTTACAATAAGTATCTCAAATATAATTTATTTTAATATTTTTAATAAAATTTATTTGATACTTCTATTAATAAAATAATTACTACATTAGCATGGTGTAAGGATTTACAGTAACTATTTATTCTCTACAAATAAAAAATAATTTAACATGGTGATGATAAATCTTTTATTTTTCAAATTAATATTTATTTTTTAATATATATTCTACATAACCCCATATTAAAATGTTATAGTTACTAAAAATATGAGTGTGACATTTTTGACTTTTATTTAAATAAAATATTTGAAACGTCATAATCTCATTAAAATGGCCATAAATGGTCATATAACCGAACCTTGATCTCTTATGGAAGTACATTACTCTTAAAATACAATTTGGATAATTTTTTGGGTCATTTAATGGTTCTTATCATTTTATTTTTAACCTAAATGACCTAATTTACTCTTTATTGTGGTAACAAAAATTACCCAAGTTATTGTTCATATTGGTTAAAAATAAAAGGGGACTATTTTCTAAATTTAGACCCCCCTAATTCCAAATTTTAAATCCATTATTAAAAATTAAAAAAATTGGAATAATTTAATTTAAAATTAAATCAGTAACACGCAACGAAAAACTATTTTTCCAAAAAAAATACCCTTTTAAGTATAAAATGTTTTTATAATGAATTCAAGTATAAAATTTATTTAAAATACCATAATTAGATTAAAATTAACTAATTATTTTTTAAAAATAAACCATAATATAATTTTACTTTGTAAATTATTTAAACGAAAATATTGTTTTTAAGGTAAATTAGTATTTTTAACTCTTCATTAAAAATTTAAACGTTTTAAAAAATTCTACAAAATTCATCCTAAGATAAATTTTGACATAATTGATTCAAAATTGAAGGTTAGTTTTAAAAATAAGTTTTGTAAAAGTGTTATAATTAATTATATTTAATTTTCCCATAGAAATCAATAGAGTTTAATTTTATTTTAAAAAATATTTTTGAAGAATAAAATAACTTTACAAAAGGTATTTATTTCAAAATTATTATTTAAAAAAATTATTTAATATAACCTTCACATATATTTCATAACATTTTTAGTTCTATTCATACCCAACAATTCCATGTCTAGGTTATAATGGTTTTGTTAAAAAAATAATATTTTTATTATATCTAAAGGTTCATTAAAACTCAGTGATGCGTCAAATGAAATATATCAAAGAAATAAAATTATTTAAAGAGAAATATTTCATTAAAATATTTGGATGTTATAATGAGTCCCAATATTAAACAATTAACACATATTAAAAATGAAAGAACAAAAATCATGACTACTACAACCTCTAAGTCGATGCCCGAGTGGCTCATCATTTTCCCCTCATAGCCTCCTCCCATTTAAATTACATTAAAATTTTTAACTTAAAACCATTGATATTTTTATAAAATAATATATTCTTATCCATTCTAAAAATAAAGGATCTTATGACTCTTAAGTACTTCAATCTTAACTCTCATGGTTTTATGGGACACATAACAATGTAATTAGAGATCTCCCATATTTACTTTTCCCTAAATATTTTATTTTCATTGAGAAATAATTAACATAATTATCAAACCAACATATTCCAACATAGACACCATCTTTATCATGGTACAAAAATAATAGCCTCCATATAAGAACCATTATCTCCATGATAATCTGTCTTATATCTCAAACCACACGCTAATACTCTAATATCCCCCAAAAATATTTAATTGTCTTCCATGATCATCCACAACATAGGCAGTTATTCAAAAAATAATAATTTTATTCATGAAGTAGTCAATATTCCCATGAAAAAATGTCTTCTTCAACCATTACGTGAGAAATACATCCACGATGTGATAGTCATCTCATATTGAAACACCATACCCATGAATCCTAATCATGATGATGTGTCCACCATATATTCAACATCAGGAAGTGATCATTGTTCATCCTGATTTGAATGGTATTATATATTTTGAAACCATACCACTCATATAGATACTCACAATATAAAAGAAAAGATAGTGGCATCACCTTCCTTATCTTCTTCCTGTGTTGAAGTCATAAAACCTTACGTATTAGAAAGAGGTTTAGATAAAACATTATAGATAAAATTTACTCTATCCACTCCTCAAACACTTAAGTATTGAGGGAAAACTTTTGTGTGTACTCTATCTTAAATATAAGGTTCCCTATATGGTGTTAGTTTCTTCCAAATTCAATAATGTGAATCAAACTTTTTTCAAATTATAAATAAATAAATTTCTTACCATAAAACAATAAAATAATTAAAATAATTAAAATTAACTTATTTTTCAAATAAAAATACAAATGAAATATATAAATAAAATCAATATATCACCTTACATAGTTTCGAAATGATATTTATGCATTACCCAATTGATTGAGGGGTTATATAAATAAATTTAAACCCATCACATCATAATACATAGTGGATATGCTTTCCACATTAATTTGAATACAATTATAAATCTATCAATGTAATATTATAATTAAACCATTGAAATAAAATTTTAATCTAATGCAATAAAAAGGTTATTTAGAATTTTTTTTAAATAATGATAGTGACGAATAGTTCATTCTTACCTTATAAAATAAAATTTATCTATTATAGTTAATATTTTCCATAGTTAATTAAATATTATATTATGTAAGTGAACATCTTTCTATTAGAAGAAGGATATACTTGGTATTCACGAAGGAATGACATTAGTTGAAAATTTTCATTATTAATAGTTGACGATAATTCAATATAAAGGTTTTTTTAAATAATTTATTTAATATATATTTCATTTCCACCATTAAAAACATATATATGAACATGTATAATGATTCAACGGATTATTTTAACATGGTATACCTTTATGAGAAATGCATAATTCATTGAAATAAAATATAATAAATGGTAAAATGGGTGGAAGGAAATGGAGACTTTACCTAGATAAATAATAATTTTGAAGAAAACGAGAAACTATATATGATTTATATAAAAACTACTTAGTTTTTATACAACATCTATGTAAATAAAAAAAATTAAGATTAAATGAAAAACATAACTATAAGATTTAAAAATAATAATAAAAATAATAATAATTAATAGAATTTATAATATAAATGTATAATATACATGAATAATTTTAATGGGAATCTTGTGAATAATAGAGAGATAAATATAAGAGAAATCATAAAAATAGATTTTATATATTTTTTTGAGTTTTTTAAAAAAATATTCAATGATTCTCTTATGAAAATAATTTACAAAAGGGGATAAAAAAATTTTTTGATAAATTATTTTAACAAAAAAAATCTCAATATTAGAACCTTGAAATAAATATATTTAAAATAAAAGAAACATGGATTAGAATAAAAAAGGTATGTAAATTTTACAGTATAAATTCTCTAATGATTGACTTAAGGGTAGAATTGGAAGGTAACCATAAATACATGAGTATTACAAAAAAAGAAAAAGAAGAAACATAAAAAATAATACATAAGAATACATGAAATAGTGAAAGATAAAGTGAGATATATTAAGAGTGATAGAGAACATGTCATCAATAATTAGAAAGAGAGGGAAAGATCCCTCGTGAATAGTGTAGGTTATGAATAATAATTAAAAAACATGGGAAAATATACCATCAATTCATCAAATCATAATCTAAAATATAAATTTATACAATCATGAACATGAATATGATACATAAAAGAGAATATAGAAAATAAAAGAATAGTACTTAAAAGAAAAGAGGAATTAGAATAGAAAAACCCTTATAAAAAGGAAAATATATGATACTTGAATTTATAAGAGAGGTAATGGGAAATTAAATACCTCTCAAATAGATGAAATAATGTATGTAATACCTTTAAGAATTTTTATAAGAGGTATAAATAGAATAAACACTTTATAGAAGAAATAAACAGAAAGAACTAAGATTTGGAAGAAAACCACTTACCTCGAGTGAAATATTTGAATACAGCGTTCTCTAAACTCTATAATAACTTAATTGAATATTTTACATGTAAGATATATAACCTTTATAATATTTATTTCATCTTTTTTATTCAATTTGTTATCATAAGGTTTTCATTTATTAGTTTGATGTAGCTCATATTGATCGTTTGGGGTTGTTTAGTCCATTGTTCCAAAGCTACTCCATTATAATGGTAATTTTAAATATAATTAGTTCTATGTTTTCATAATTTCTATAAGTTTCATGGTATTTCAATTCACCCTTTATAGTGGTATAGAAGTTTCATATTCAAAAATGCAGTTTTCAATGTTTGTAATATAAGAATCATGTCTCAGTATGCTTGTTTTTAAGAGATTAAATTAATTATTATGATTTATATTTAATGATAATAATATTACTCCCATTTTAACATTAAATAATCATAATCATAAAATTATTTTATTATTAAGGTTATACATATACATGAAAACAATATTTAACAGTGTAAATGAAATGTTGTTTTGAAAAACATCATCACTCACATAGGTGGTATAATCCTTCAATTGTGTGGGTAGTATAGTTAACGGAGTTTAAAAAGAAATATAAAATTATAGCTAAATGGATTTCATTAAAAATTATTTAAAAGTTTTATAAAATCATAAATTATTATTAAAATTATTTTCATCCTTTTAAACTAATTCAGTGCATAATTATTAGTTTGATATTGTTTATGTCAATTATTTCAACATCATTGTTTGATAGTTTTTGTTCCAATTTTGTCATAGTAATACAGGTTTTCATTAGTTATAAAATGAGTTATTGAACTATATATGATTCAAGATATATATTTCATAATTATATATAAAATAATTGTTTTTAGAAACTATTGTTTTGAGGTATTATATTAAAAATGTTTTTATAAATTGTTTATTTAGACAGCACAACTGACCGTGAGAGTTTATTTGTAATGCTTTTAATAATATATTTAATTAATTATTATTAAATATTAAACATGATCTAATTTATTCATTTCTTCTATAATTATAATTGAATATTATATTAAAACTAACCATGGAGGGAAAGATGAAAAATCAAATACATTATCCATGAAGGTAGTGAACCAACTATAATATGGGAAATGATTCCATTTTTAATTAATAGGAGGGAGTGGGATAATGGATATTAAATTAATATAATAAAATTTTAATATAACTATAATAGTAATTTCATTATATCATTATTATTAAAATATATTTTGAGTAGGTAGAATAATATAAATAATCAAAAGAGTTTGGTTGAGATTCTTCGCCTCTTCCATTTGTAGTCTTCCTTTGATAAGCTACTTGGGATTCAAATAATAATATACTATGAAGTATAGAACCTCAAAAATTGGATAATAGATATTGGTAATGGAATTTTTTAGTTATTAGTAAATCTATGAATGTTAATGTTTGAGTAAAATTGGGATGGTATATATAAGAGGATGGGAGAGGTGTTTTAGAGTAAAATATTGATTAATTTATTATTTTTCTAGAAGGACAAAAATAGAAATGATTTTCAAGACTATGAATTTTAATTAATGAATGTGATTCTAAGATATTTGTTTATTATATCATTTAATATGTAGTTAATTACTTATTTAACTTATAATATAAAATACTGTTTTTATTGTATTTCACTATTCAGCTAAGTATTTTACTATTTATGAAAATACCAAAACTCCAGCCATAAAATTATTTGACATGTGGATTCTAAAAAATAAATTCCATTTTATTAAATTCATATTCTTAATATAAGATATTTAACTATTAAGAAATATAAAAAATAGATAGAAAAACAATTTATTAAGAAAAAAACTATTTGTTTTTTTATAAATGATTTCATTAATATAAGTTATTATTGTTTAATTATTATTATATTTGATAATAAACTAATTATATTTTTCGTAAATAATGTATATTTTATAAATTTTTATAGTATATAAGATATTTTTTTAATTTAAATAAATAGTTATGAAAACAAATTTTTTATCCTGAATATTATACCCTATAGTTAAAATGTTATGTAAATTTTGATATTACTTTTATTATTGAATGTTGTATATAAATATAATGTTTATTTTGAGATAATAAATGACTATATAAAATATTCATTATGATATCAATTGAATATAAAGAAAATTATGTATTATTTCTATGTGAAACATGTTACTAAATATTTAAAAAATAAATTATTAGTGTATAAAAATATGATAAAAATCATTAAAACATTAAATTATTCGTTAAAATTATATATAATCCTTATGAATTATTAACTTTTATAAAATAATTGTATGATCATTTATTTTCTAATATTATGTACATAAAATTTCATTAAAATTTGTTATGCCACATTCAATAGTTATATGTTATCATTATATCACTATATAAACATGTACAATACATTGTAAACAATGAGATTCTAATGATTTTAAGGCTATTAAAATAGCCATTTTAATATAAAACTGTTGAAATAAAAAATGTAGTAATAAAATGATTCTTTATGTATAAAAAATAATTAAAACTTGTTATTTGAAACCATTTTAATATATTTTTTTTACTAATATAATTTAATTACTAAAACATATTTAATAATTATATATAATAAATCTTACAAACCAAACCAGTGTTCCTTAATCTAGAAAATTGATCTAGCCGGTTAGTTAGAATGAGGAGCTTTCTTAATCCTCGTGGTATGGAAACATTTTTCAAGAATTAAACTAAACTCAATTAAGAACTATTATTCCTGATAAATACATAAAAAACCAACATAATTTCTTCATGAAAATATGGAATGACCATTCTATACAGTGTAATCCATCGTAAAAAGAATAAAAGTTTTAAAATTTAAGCAGAAACCAAATGAATCACAAGTTTAACTGATAAATAAACATCATATAAAATAATAATCTAAAGAAATAAACATAATGATACATCATTAAAAAAGATAAACTAGGTCTAAAAATAATACTCGGTGGGGTTGATCCTTCCATGATGACAACTTAAAATAAATAAAAATAAAATCCACAAGAACCGAACTCCATGTTCATGTGAGGTGGATCCTCTTTAACATACATTAAACACATACCCAAAATCATAGTAAAATATATTGTATCCCTACGGGACCTATCCAAGCATGTTTTATATATATGCATGAGAAACATATTTCCCTACAGATAACCACCAACTCTCCCTTGGGAACTGTTTAAAGATAAAACTATCACATTCTAGTTTGGAAATAAAATTATTAAGTTGGATATTCAATTAATTTTAAAATCATCATCTTGTTGAAATTTCCTATAAACAATCTTTTAGATTTAAAAAGATATCATTTTCTACGTAAACCACTTCAAAAACCTTTTTCAAATAATTATAATTCATCTTAGAAATAACGGGATAAAATAGATTCTAACTTATATTATGGATGCCCGTAAAAAGTAATGAACAGATATTTTTATTTTAAAACAAGGTATCTCAAAATAAAAACAAGTTACTCTAATACAAACCAGTGTGTGAGAAAAAAAATCTATGCATCATAGAAACATAGCAGATCTAGGTATGATCTAGGAAAAAGATGACATGGGATCTATCTACTTAGTGTCTGATTCAATCAAATATACACTAAGACCCAGTTATATTCAACCTATCCTAATCAAACAGATAATCTCCCAACAAATATACAATTCTAATATGTGGCCACTAACCAGAGCGTGACACTAAACTAGTTCAATAAGCATACCGAGACCTCCCACCTAAGTACACATAACAAACAAATAGAGGAGTGTCTATAAATTTAACAAAAAAATATAACAATATCAAATAATAATGAAATGAACCCTCACTTCTTAACACCCTTCATACAAATAACCCTTTTTTATCATGAATAACAAAACATTACACAAGCTCTTACTCTAGACTACATTAATGCACATAGCATAAATCAAACATTTATTTCATATCACAGTGGAGGGAATTTTTTTGGTGTGTATAATACATTATAATTTTATGGAATGTTATAACCATGCATCATAACAATGTCTTCAATGTAAAATTATAAAATCAATTTTATATTTAATATAACAATCCTTATAAAATACCTTGTCATTTGAGAGTCTAAAAATAATTTCTAAAGAGACTATACACACCCTAAATTTCTTAGATAAATATTATTTTAAAATATATTAAATAGTTAATTAACCTTTTAGCTTAATGAAATCCTTTTGAAAGACCATAACACTATTTTAATGGACACTAGGATGGTATATCATAAGAAAATATTTTTAAACCGTTTAAAAAGGAAACAATTTCATAATTATAAAATTCTGATATAATAAGCTTCTATGAGAATAAATTACTAGGAATACATAATATTTCTTGTATAATAATTAAAATTTTTGTTTTAAACCTTAAGAAATAAATTATTTTATTATTTAAAGGGGAATTTGTTGGACACCTACCTTTAATCTCATCACTTTCACAAGTTGTGATGTTTATTAAAATAAATTAGGTGAGATGTTTCCTAAATTACCAAACAAACCCTAATACATCAAAAAACACAGTTTAAATTAAATATACAATGAACTATGGGTCACTAATACTAATTTAGGGAAATAAAAAGACGTATAATTTTATAAATTAATAGAATAAGGGGCTTAAAAGGTATCACCTTAATAAATGGGTCTCAAAACATATCAAAATTCTTTAGATTATCCATAGAGGATGAGGATCAAGATTTTGGATAACGGATGGAGTTGAGAATATTTATTGTGGGGGAAATGATACTCCCAAATGGGTTAGATTCCATTTGGTAAATAATGGAGAAAACAATCTTTTGAAAACTGGCTGACCACATTCACAATGTGACACTCTGGTCGCAATGTGAAGGGTTCCATCCTTTGTAAGTATCCTACTCACTAGGATTTTGTAACAATTTGAATATTTACCTTCATGACATGAATAGAATCTAGATATAACCATTGATTATATGGAAGGGAAATTCATGATGTGACACCCATGTCAAATTGTGACATATCGAAGTCACCAGTTCAAAACTATAAAATCCTATGGCTCCCCCAAAAATATCTAAATAATAAAAATACAAGGTAGATTGAATTAAAATAGATAAATAAATAAAAACAAATATAAAAATAAGTTAGGGTGTGATAATTATCCCCACCATAACACTTTCTATCTATATAAAGTTTAAATATATTGTATTGATGACGAAAATAAATGATATTAAACATCTCATTAATTATACGACTCAAAAGACCAAGAAAAAAAATGAATATTCGTCACCAAGGATATCCCAGTATTCAACACCATATAAATTTAATCATATTATTATTGATAACTATATATTCCTTAAAATAAAATCATGAACAAGGGAAAAATATTGAGATAATGATTCTAAGGAAGAAAACAATGATGAAGAAAAGGATTAACCTATAAGACATGGTTCTAAATAAAGGAACACCTTGGTCTAATAATCAAACAAACAGAAATGACTAGCAATGGGATGCTCACATTTCATAAAAATATTTCCAATCATAAATCAACATTCTATTCATGGGTGGGGCAAGGTTATGGAAAAACCAAAAACTCTTATAGCTCATCAAAAAAACCAACAAATAGTGATGAGAAAACAAATATGAATTTCAAATGAATCCCAACATATCAGATTCATCAATATACCTAGGAAGAAACCATTTCAAGGTCTAATGGTTTCTTATGGTTTCTTAACTACCATATTAAGAACTCTCTCAAAACCACAATTCCTGAAAATATAAAATCAATCAGAAAAAACTGATCCAAATTAAAATATTAAATAAAGAGAAGTCAATACAAAAAATTCAAACAAACTAGATCGCTACCTCACCAAGGTGTAATCTATCAATGGAATAGATAATCTTCTAGAATCATCAACTCAATTACATATTAACTATTATATAATCTCATCATTAACAATTATTAATACATTTAGATTCTCCATTATTCAGAAACCAAATATTACTAGATGAATGAGACAAAATAAAATAGAATACATAATGGGGTTTCTTAAATAGTCATCATATCTACAGAAAGATATAAATATTGAACTCAAATATCTACAGAATGAGTAAATATGGATCCACTCCTCTTATGATAAACTCCCCTACATAACCTTTTTTATTGAAACAAATAACCATAGGTACATCATGTCCTGGTTGTCTTCTAACATGAATAATTATTATGTCTAGGATTCTAGAAATGCTAAAAACCAAGTGTATACTCTTATAAGAACATAAGGTAAGGAAATATAGTTTCCATTTAGAGACAGAATAAGACTATTCTAACTTAGTTTCTTTCCCCTTCTATTTATAGAGCTTCCTCCAATTCTCCCAGAAATAGTGGTAGAATACACCACCTTTGGTGATCCTTCAAATCCTATATTAATATTCATATACCACCACTTCATAGGTGATGAGGATTAATAAAGAAACTTCCACCAAAGTTTTTAGTTGAATTCCTCTCCCAAAATATAGATCTTGTAAGGAAATATTAATTTCAAGATTGAGAATCTATAAATCCAAATTAGTAAAACAATGAATATAGTACTGCATCATTTTATCTCCTTATTGGAGGAAATATAATTACATTGACTTTGGAACCTTCATATCTATTTAGAAGTATCACTATATTAACAACACTATGAACTCATTCTACAAGTGGTCCTTCCTTATATTTTTCAAAATAATATGCTTCCACAATTTCCATGTTTGACCCTCTAATAAAAATGTTATATAAATTAACATAAGTGACTTGGGAAGCTCAAGGTGGATGAATATCATCTCAATTCACTATATAAAAAATTATATTTTCTATGAAGCATGTTGTTGGATGAAGTGAGGAGGTTATATGTTCTTAAATTCTTATATGAAATCCAAATATATAGGTAAATGTTGTTGAACATAGGGATCCATAATTATAGTAAAAGGAATGATAGACCTAGATATATCTTGATCAATTAAATAGAATGTTGGTGAAAAAACACTTGTAGATCAATCACCTTGAATACATTAATCTTTTATGGGGTATAACTCTAAAAAATATTTTCAAACCCAGAAAAAATAAACATGAAAATAAAATAAAATGGAAATTTCAGAAGAAGATCATATTTCGATAATAAAGAACCCTATTGGATATGAATTTTTTTACATTAATATCCCCTTCAAATAACTTATAATACCTAAGAAATTTTCTTTTAATATTTTAATATTCCATATTCTCATTTGAAACCATTTATTACCAAAATTATTAAAAATAATTAATGCAATATCTTCACTAATAAAATATGATTGTTTCCAAAAAACAAATTCTCATTCTGAAATCGATAAAATTTGAATGTGTCTAATAATTCATAAAATTCAATCCACTTTTAAAAAGTTTTTTTTCAAAAATTATCATTTTAAACATATAATTCAATTTATTTTCAAGTATTATCATCACTAACAGAATACCTTCATTGGTTATAAATCAATTTTAATGAAGGAAAAAATAACTATAAATTAATAAAGAATTAAAATCCAAAAACCAGGGAAATTGAAAACTATATAAGGATTAAATGCATGATCTATAAAACTATGTGCTAACTATATAATATTCAATGGTAGTACCTCAATAAAAGATATATGTTCTATATATGGCTTCCAAAACTTGTACAAAAACTAATTTCCCCTGAGTTCCTTAATATATTCTTTATAACCCACAAATCCTCAATAAAGAACAAAAATTATAAAATAAAGACTTAAATTAAAAAAATGACATAGATAAATATAGTGAACCATTACTTTTTACACAAGTTATTATAATATTTTTATCATACATATAAATTAACACAAAACAAGGATTGAAAAAACCTAGTGTATTTAGAATACTTATTTTGTAATACAACAAAGTGAGACTAAAAAAAGAAATTATTTTAATATCCATAATAAGATCATAAATCCCATAAATCTTCTAAAATTATATGGTATAACCTAGGGAAAACATAGACAAATATTTTGATCTATAAATCCTAGTGTGGTAATAAACATGATAAGGTAACATAATATGCGAGTGAAAGGTATACCATTGTATCAAAAAAGAGATGGCATAAGAGTAATCACATGGGAGAATAACATAAAGAATATGGTATCATAATATTAGGGAAACATATTAAATTATGTATAAATAAAAAACATGACTTAAACATAAGTCAAGGATAAATTCCAAGAGAACATAGTGGATATAGTCCCATAGTGGATTAGGTTTTCTCCTTAATCCCATACATAATGTCTCATGAGACAAAATTGTAACCCAATGAATTGTAGTGCTACTTGGTTACACCCATAATAAAATAATAATGATTATGTGTGACATGAAATGAAATCAATAATAATTAATTATAATTATAAATATCCTTGGAGAGAAATGGGTTCATAATCTTGCCTCATATCATAATCAAAAGATATTTCTTAAATAAATCATTTGAGTAATAATCACAATGCATGTATTAAACCATAAAAGTAAGGAAGAAATATCTAGGTATATATGTGAGATAAATATATATAGAATTTATAATAATTTAATAACATTAGATAGAGAGATATATAGAAATGTATTTAGAGATAGAAAGGTCATAACCCAATAAAAAGGGTGGTTTAGAGAGATGCCTTACCTCAAGCCCGACTCATTATGTCTGTTCCTTATCTTCCTAAATAATAAACTCATGTTAATTATTTAATTTATTATAATCCTTATTTAAGTTTATTATTCATTTTTTATTATATATTATCAAGTAATATTCAATTACTTGATCGTTTAGGTTTATGTCTGATGTTTTCACGATATTCAGCTCATTTATCCAAAATAAATTTAGTAAGTCTAAGGTCAAAAAGATTATTATTTCATGATATCTAGAATAATAATCATGAAATAATTACCATTTTTATAAATAACTTATAATTTTAAAACTAACCACAAAATATGGTTATGAAAAATGAATTGTTTTGCAATCATGGATATAGTAGGTTATACGTACGCATGAGTAACATTTCCATTTTTTAATGATAATGATAGAAAGAATTTAAGTATTTTTTACCCTCATATAACTATAATTATTTCATAAATATCATATTATTTATTTAGATACACTTATATATACCATCCATGTGATGTAGTAATAAAAAAACGAATTATATCGCTTTATGCAGTTGGCAATCCACATGTACGGACGAAAAAATTTATCATATTTTAGTGAATTGATTGGTAAAAAAATATATAATATATAAATTTTTTTAGAATGATAAATATTTCATAATATTATATATATAAAATAAATCTACCATCATAAATATCCATTAAAGTGATGATGGAAAACTAATTACATCGGTTCACAAGGTGGTAGTCCACCATACATGAAAACGAATGATTTTTACCATTTTATTGAAGAGGAGATGGATATAGGTTATTCCATTAACATAATTAAATATAATTTTATGGGATATATTTAATTTGTTATATTTTCATGGTTTAAAAATATTTTATGGAGGGTTTATAAAAAATAAAACACAAGCGCTCAATTAAGAACAATACCTCTTTTCTGGACAACCTCTTTAGGATTATACCTAAATCCTTCCTAGATTAGATTTATGATTAAAATGAGGCCTCTATGATGTGGGTAGGGAAGTAATTAAGTGATATCGGATATTTTTTACTAAAAAAAATCTTTTGATGTGTGAGGATAATAGGAGAAGAGGTTTCCTTTTATAATTGAGGTGAGCATCACACTTGTAATTCTTCAATGTTTTAGTATAATTTGAAGTTGATTTCTTGGAAAAAATGTTCCAAAATATCTCATATTAGAGGGTGATAATGGTAGGGTAAAAATGAATCGAACCAATTCTATTTTTATTTATTTTCAGTTCATTTAAACCCTTATACTTTTAGGTTATACCCACCCCCTAGTAAAACCATTTTAACATTAACCATAATTATTAATATTTACTTTTCCTAATATTCATTATGACAAAAAAATAAGTTGATATTTTGAAATAATATTAATTATTAAAATTCCAAATATGAAATCAATTTTATCAAATCCAATTAAAAAAATTAATTTAATTTAAAATTATACCAACAAAATGTGGTGAGAATCCGTTTTATAGGAAATGCATTTTTCAAGCATTACATAATCTTATATTAAATTTATGAATGAAAATAATCATTATAAGAATTTAAATTCATATAAATAGATATATATTATATACATTTAATTTCAATTTTTCCTTATTTGAGGTTTTTTAATTAATTATAATGGATAAACTTTATGCACTAAAAAATAGGTTTTATAAGACTATGTTTTTAAGCATAAAAATTAACTTATACCATAATTTTCAATTAAAATGAAATTAATTATGTTATTATAAATTAAATGGTTCATTTTTAACTTTAATACCACGTACTAAATATAATAGTATGTTTAAATTAATTTATTAAATTAAAATAAATTAAAATATTCAAAAAGTTGTTAATTTTCACAATTAACTGAAAAATCAATCATTTTAGAAAAATCAAAAAATGTCACAATACGTTAATTTTTTATACGATAATTTTAAAAATAAATTTTATTTTGTAAAATAAATTTTCAAAAAATTTAAGAAATTATTCATAATATTTTCTCACCAAAATAATTAAAAACTATTTTTTGAAGAAAACATATTTTTGTAGAATAAAATGTGATTATCAAAAATTGAGTGTTTATTTCCATAGAATTTATCAGTATATTTATATTGAGTATGAAGTTTATATATATTTAATTAATCATTTAATCTTGTTAATGACTATAAATTTAATGGCCAGTTTATAATGGTAATATATAAGTAATCATGGTTTTTTAGGCTCGATGTTGTGTGTCGTATATGCTACTGAAAAAAAAATTCTTTTTAACATATTTGGTTTTTACATTATTCCCCCTTAAATAATTTCACCCTAAAAATATTATTTTACATGATATGGTTAAATAAATTGAGGGTACTTATACTTTATGGATTCATTTAGTTCCCAAGATTCCTCATTATATTAATGGTTCTTCCAAAGTACTTTGACTAGGTGAGTTATATTGTCATATAGAACTTTATCTCTATCAGCCCAGATCTTCAATAATTATTCCTCATAAGAGAGATTATTTTCTAATTGTACCACCTCTGAATTCAGTAGATGTGAGGGACCTGGTAGGTATTTCCTAAATAGGGATACGTGTAATGCGTTGTCTACCGGATAAAGGGTTGCAGGTAGTGCTAGTTAATAAGCCACAACTCTGATGTGATTGAGAATATCAAAGTGATGATGATCATGGGGGTTATCTTTCCCTTATTTCCAAATATCATGACTATATTACATGGATATAAGCTTAGGAACACTTTATCTCCAACATTGAACTCTAGGTCTCATTGATGATTGTTAGCATAACCCCTCTGACGACTCTAAGTAACCCTAATGTGTTGCTAAATGATATTTACCCTTTATACCATTTCCCGAACCATTTTAGATCCCAAAATATTACATTCACAAGTTTTATCCTAACTCGTAGGTGTTCTACATATATTCCCATATATGGATTCATACATAACCATTTTAATGCTTGAGTTGAAAATATTATTATAATAAAAATCAACCATAGGAAGATTTTGACCCGATACTCCTTTGGAGTCCATCAAAAATTCTCTCAATATGTCTTCCAGTGTATAATTGTCCAATTAGATTGGCCACCAGTTTATGGGAAATAATTCATACTAAATTTTATCTAAGTATTTAGAGTATGTTGTAGGCTCCTTGAAAACATATAGGTAAATCTAGTATCTTAGTTAGATAAAATCGATAGTGATGTTCCATGTAGTCTCACCACTTCTTTGATGTATATCCTTGTAAGTTGATTGAGTGATAAGTTCTCTCAAATTCCAATGAAGTGAGAAATCTTTTTAAGATGATCCACCAAAACCCATATCGATTTATTTCCTCTTTATGTATTTAGAATATTAGTGACAAAGTCTTTCATGATGTTTTCCCATTTCCATATAGGTATGGGTAATGGTTTCATCACCCCTTATACTTTTTCATTTAATCCTTCATTTGCTAACATATTAAACACTTTGAAGTATATTCTGTGATCTACTTTTTTATATTTTACCACCAATAATGATCCAGGATATCTCAATACATCTTCTTGATCCCTAGGGGTAGATAAGGCCGATCTATGTGCATCATTTATCAGCTCTTCCTTTATCCTAGAATTTGATGGTACCTAGATTTGTGGGCCAAATTTTATAACTCCGACTTTCTCAATTATTAATTTTGAGGATTTCCAATTTCTTTTAGCTTCCACCTTATTTAGAATTTACCCTTCATCTCATTGAGAATCATTTATCTTCTATAAAAGGGTTGATTAAGTAATCATTTGATAAAAGAATGATTATTTTCCTTCCTTTACAATTCCAATGTCCATCCATTAAAAGTATTAGAATATTAGATCCTTCTCCATTATCATCATTGATAAAGTTAATAGATCATTTATACATAGATTGTAGGACACTTTCTTCACTTTACTAGGATGGTAATGGATTGAGAAGTCATATTACTTGATCTTATATAACCATATTTTCTAGTGCATTTAAATCATCTTCTATGAAAATATATAGTTTAGGCTCTCATGATCCCTATTTAATTCATTACACTCCCCATAGAGATAATGTCAACAGATTTTCAATGCAAAGATTAACAAAACCAACTCTAGATCATGTGTTAGATAGTTCTGCATGTGAAATTTCAACTTCATTGGAATGTAAGCTATCGCTTTGTCATTTTTTAACACATCTCAAATACATATTTGAAGTGTCTCTATATACAACAAAAATTTCCACACATGTGGGAAACATGAGGAATTGTGCAGTGACAAGCCTCTTTTTCAACTCCTTATATACCGCTTCACATTCACAAGTATATACAAACATTACCCCTTCATATTCATCTTGGTTAGCGGGTTTGAATATTGTGATAAGTTTTGTATAAACAATCTATAATATCCAGCCAATCCTAGGAAACTATACATCTTTGTTAAAGATATTGGTTTAGGAAACTTCTCAATTGCCTTTTTCTTAGAAGTTTCTATAGATATCCCTTTTCTGGTTATTATATTCTTTATGAATGAAACTTTATTTATCAATAACTCACATTTACTATACTTTGAAAAGATATTCTCCTTTCACATTGTAATTAGAACAATATTAAAATTATCCTCAAGACCCTCCTTGCTTTCAAGTATATTAGAATTTCATTTATAAAGGATATCATAAGTTTTTTAAGGTAATATCTAAAGAAACTATTATTTAAATCTCTAAATATTGATGGAGAATTAGTGATTCCAAAACGAGTTTCTATGAAATCATAGTTTCCATATCTTGTTAGAATGGTAGTTTTTGGAATATATTTTTTCTTCACTCTTAATTGTTGATATCCCAACCAAAGGTCCACCTTAGAGAAATATTGATCCATGTGTAGTTAATCAAACAAGTCTTTTATCCATATAAGAGGATACATTTTATTTATCATGTTTTTTTTGAGTTCATGATAATCAATTAGAGGGGCATTGACCCATCCTTCTTCTTGATGAAGATGACTAGTGCACCCCACAATGAAGCACTCAGATATATAAAATCTTTTTCCATATTCTCTTATTAAATTTTTTTTATCTCTTCCAACCCAATAGTGTCCATTCCATAAATATTTTCTGATATTTTGAGAGATCTAGGTATATGTTCAATTAAGAACAAAACCTCTCGATTAGGAGGGAGACTTGATAATTCTTCAGGAAATACATCATTAGAATTCCTCACAATGGGCATGTATTCAATCATGATTCTCTCTATGGTCTCAATAATTTGAACTAAATATGTTTTCTCAAAAGGTGATAATATTGAAACTTGATAATAATATTCCAATGGAGATTCAATATCCTCATTACACTTATACAAACTTGAAGGGTGGATCAGGATGTGAAGTGTGATATCCCCCTCCCAATAGTTGATGTTGTCCTTACATAAGGATTTCCAATCCATGCCCAATATAGCATCAATATCCACTAAATTATGTAGAAAAATATTTTCTTGTAGGTTCAATCCACAAACATTCACTGTTGAGGAGCCATATATTTGGGATTCAGAAATTTCTTCGTTCTCTGTTCTCATATAGAGCCCACCCCACATGTTTTGAGGTTGTGTTTGAATTGTTATGCTAAACCTGTAAGATATTTAATAATGCATAGAACCAGAAACAAAAAGTACATTAGTTATTCTTAATTGAATAACCAGTGTTCCCATAACCACATAATTTTCACAATCCACCTCGATGGTAGTTGTGGAATATGTACTTTCTTGATACCTTGGAGGTTGTTTACTTTGATTGTCATCGAAACCCTTAGGCTTAGGGAATTGGATCACATAATTACCATGTTCCATATATTTGTAACACTATATTGTAGTCTAATTTTTGGTTTGAACCTTATTTTCTTATTTAACATTAGTTTAATGCTTCATTTCCATTCAAAACTGACTCACTTGATGCCCCTAATTTCCATATTTGAATCATTTATCAGTTTCCTTCATATAATTCCCATGATTCTACATCCCACATGTTTTAAAAGTGGGATATTGTGTTTTATTTCCTCCAATATATTTATCTATTTATCCTCCTGAATAAAACTCCATTTTATTGTTTGTATCTCTAGTTCCATTAGACCACTGAGATTCTCTAATATCCATCTCAACCTTTACAGTACAAGAAAAAATGTCTTCATAACTTTCAATGTCTCAAATCACTAAATATTTTTATATACATGTATTTCATCCACTAAATAATATATGTAACTTAATTTTAGAATTTGTGAATAAGCTAGATGTATAACTTGAAATTCGTGTGATATATGACTCATACACCATGATATACTCATCTTCTATTTTCTTCAGTTTGATAAAATTACTCCCTATTTTATGAAAGATAGTTTAGGGAAAATATTGGTTCAAAAACAATTCATGATGTCCTCTCATTCCATGGAATCAATGTTGTCTTTGGAATTTATGTTCTTGATCAGTGTCCACCACTACGCGGTTTTCCCCTCCATGTGACAAATAGTCAGTAAAACTTTCTATTTTTTTATCATTGGGTGATTAATAATATATTCTCATTGGAGTTAATCCTTTTTTTTGTAATGAGGGGATTATAATATCCACTAAATATAGGATTCCTTTTTCAAATAATAGACACGATTGTAATTTTCTTTTTATTGGTATAATAAGCGTGTTCAACATGATTTATATTATTATTCATATCATGATCAAGTTGAGATATTAATTCCATGAAGTGCTCATTTACCACTTACATAAGGTTAGAAATATCATTAGGAAAATAAACACATTGTCTATCATGTTGGTAGCTAGTATGGATTCTCTTATTTCCTACCATTAACTAAATATAAAAACATGAATAAAATACATTAACATACAAATGGTAAACTTTTAAACTTCTAAGGAACAACTGAAAAATGATAAATATATCCTAAATTATGAGTCTCTAGGTTTAAATCTTGGTTTTACTTGGTAAATTTTCATATTAGGATTTATAACCTAAGAATATATTCAAGTCCTTTATAATGGTTCATAAAGTGTTTGTGAATTTCCCAACATATCATTCTGGAGTGTCACACTGGTTGAGTAGCAAGGCTGATTTATCATTCACTAAGTGATAATTGATTCAAAGATAATGTTCCATTTTTAGATTTATTACCCTTATGTAAAAATATGTTAGACCCATATCCAGTTGAAGTATCCAGACAATGATGTAATTTCTGGTAAACCACTCACATTGTACTTCACCATAATTTTAAGATATTCTCCTATACATAGTCATGTCCTTAGATTGATTCATGGGGTTCTTATTAAATTATTCTAGTCCTTATTTAAAAAAATATATAGAACATACTTTAATACCAACTATAATATCCCATTCCTTTTATACATATTATTACATGATTTTTAACATAAATATCCATTAATATAAAATAAGGATTGGAATGATATAGTATCTTTGGAAGAATAGATTCATAATACATCAATGTGAGACTAAAATAAAATGAAATTATTTTAAAATCTATAATGAGATCCTAAATCCCCAAAAGTTCCTACAAAATCATGGGATATCCTGAGGAATAAATGTACAAAAGGGGTGAGCTAAAAGTCTCATTAAGGTAATAAACATGATAAGAAAACATAACATGTGACCCAAAGGTATAACATGATATCATAAAAGAGATGAACCATGAGTAATCACATGGATAAATAACATAAATAACATTTTATCATTATATCATGGAGATATATTATGTTTGGATGAAACATAAAACATTACATAAACATAAGTCAAGGATAACTACCAAGACAACATACTAGAAAAAAACCCCATAGTGGATTAGGTTTTTTTCTTAATCCCATACATAACATATCATGATAAAAAATATTTACCCAATTAATTGTAGAAATATATGGGTGAAACTATCATAAAATGTTCATTTTTATGTGTTCCATGGATGTAAATCAAAAATAAGTTATAATAATAAGAAATACTGAAGGAAATAATTGGGTTTCAAAATACTACCTCATATCATAATCAAAAGATATTTATTAAAGAAGGAATTTGAGAAATCATAAGGATTGTATTACCCTATCAATGGATAGTAGAAATATATTTTTATAAATGTGATAAAAAAATATATAGAATTTAAAATCATTCCATAACATTAATTATAGAGATAAATTTAGTTAGAGAGATAATGGTTTTAACCCGAAGAAAAGGGTGATTTAAAGATATCCCATACCTTAAGCCTAACTCATCATGTGTGGTGCTAATATTACTAAATAATAAAATCATGTTAATTATTTTATTTAATGAGAACATTTTATTGTTTATTATTTATTTTATTTTATACATTATCATGTTATAATAAATTACATAAACATTTAGTTTCATGACACACGTTTTGACGATGTTTCTTTTATATGTTCAGAATAACTTTAGTAAGTTGACTAAGGTCAAATATATTTTTATTTAATCATATAAAGAATAATAATAATAAAACAATTATCCTTTTTTAAATAACATTTATAATTTTAAACTAACTATTATATATTGTTAAGAAAAATAAACTACTATACAATCATGGAGAGGGTAGACTGTAAGTACGTGTTAGTAACATTTCTATTTTAAAACAGTCATGATGGAAAAAATAAAAGTATTGTTTTAACTTTATATAATGATAATTATATCATAAATAGCATATTATTTCTTCATATAAACTTCTATATACCATCAATTTTATGTGGTAAAAAACAAATCATATCACTTCATAGAGTTGGTAATCCACTCGTATGCACGAATAACATTGTTATCTTTTAATGATTGGAAAGGTAAGAAAGTATATGATATATTACTTTAACATAATGGTAAATGTATTATAACCATTCTATATACATTAAATCTATCATTATAAACATCCATAAGAGGCAATGATGTGAAATTAATTATGTCGGTTCATGAGGCGGTAGTTCATCATACACATGAATGATAGTTTTGCTTCCAATTTGATGAAATATGAGATGGATGTAGGTTATTAAATTAACATAGTAACATCTAATTATATGCAATGTACTGATGCTTTTATGTCATCATGATTTATTAATATTTTAAGGAGGTAGAAGAATAAATAAAACATAAACACCTGGTTAAGAATGATACCTATTCTTCAGAAAACCTCTTTAGTGTTATACAAAAATCCTTCCTCGATTGGATTTATGAAACAAAATGATTTGAATATGTGAGGATTTAAGTAAGTAATATATTTGGTTAGTTATTTTCCAAAACAAAATGCTTTTATGTGTGAATATAATAATAGAGGGGGTGTCATTTTATAATTGAGGTGAGTGGCACACTTATAAATTTTTGAACTTTTACAATAATGCCAAGTCACTTTCATGGAAAAATGCTTGAAAATTGATAATAATTATAGGTGATGAGTTTGGGATAAAAATCCATCCAACCAAATTGTATTTCAAAAAAAAATAGGTCATTTTAATCCTTGTCATTTTGGGCTAACGCCACAATAAACTTATTCCTTAACCGTAGTAATTAATTTTTACTGAATATACTATTCATTATATCCAAAATTTAAGTTGACCTAGTAACATAATACTAATTATTTTTATTCCAAATATTTAATTTATTTTATCAAATAAAATTCATAGAAGTTTCAAAATTTAATTTAAAATTATTACTATAATATGTAATGAAAATTAGTTTTCTAGGAAATGTATTTTGAAGCATTAGATAATTTTATAATAATTATATGAATATAAATCATCATTTTATGAATTTAAATTAATATTATTATATAAATTTAATTCAAATTTTTTTTAGTTGTTATTTTAGTTAACTAAAATGGATAAACTTTATAAAAAAATAGTTTTCAGGAAACTGCGTTTTTAAGCATAAAAATAAACTTATACCAGAATTACAGATTAAAATAAAATTAATTATATTATTATAAATAAAAAGGTTGAAATATAACTTTAAATGAAAATATAAAATATAATGGTACTTTTAAATTATTTTACCTAATGAAAATAAATGACAGCATTTGAAAATTTGATAATTTTCACTATTTACTAAAAAATATATCATTTCAAAAAAACCCCTGAAATTTCACCTTAACCTCTTTTTAATATTATAATTTTTAAAATAAATTTCATTTTATCAAAAAAAATCTATAAGTTCAAGATAATAGTGATAATATTTTCTCACCAAAAGTAATGAACATTGTTTTTTGATGAAAATATAATTTTTTAAGGATAAAATATATTTATCAAAAATTGTGTGTTTGTTTTCTAAGAATTTATTTATGGATTTATATTTAGTAATATCTTTAAATATATATCATAAATTATTTAATCATATTCATACCATCCAGTTTAACTTCTTGGTTATAATGGTCATATTTAAATAATCATGCTTCATTTAAGCTCATTGTTGCGTGTTGTATACATAATCAAACATAGTTTTATTCTTAAAATCTTAAGGTTTTATAGAAACCATGATCAATTATAAGACATAAACACCATAAAAAATTTGGTAACATAGATTTCATCATAAAAGGTGGTGATTAAGGATCTTCTCACGATTTAACTCTTTAGTTCTGATAATTGTAGTTAATGTATATTGGGATTCCCAAAATAAGTACCAGGATTGAATAATATTTTCTCTATAAATACTATTCTTAAACCCAATACAGGTAACCATAATAGATTGTGACATAGCTTGAGGGTCATTACCAGTCCCTACAAGAAGGAAACTAGTGAATCGTGTCAATAAAAACTCAATGGGTAATGATCATTCTAAATAAATATATAAAAACCTATGGATTTTCCTCCTATAAATTTGGTATGAACATTCTATGCATTGGAACATGACATAAAGGGAATAATAGTTTCAATTTTTAGAGAGAAAAAAAATTATGCACAATAGAATTATAAAAATAAACACCATCTAATAAAATAATCCAAATATATAAATATAATGATACAACCCAATAGAGATTAAACTAGTTCTAAAAAATACAAAAGGGGAAGATAGTGCCTATACATCGATGATACTAGGATAAAATAAATAAAAAATTAAATCTACAACTATAGATATCTATGTTCATATGAGGTAAATACACTTTCATCTATATGAAACCTAAAAAAGGCTAAATAATATATGTTATATCCAAGAGGACCATGTAAAAACCTAAAATTTGTATAGTCATGAGAAAAATATTTCCTACAAGGTAATCACCCGTCTTCCCATGTACACCCATTAATGGTAAAACAATTTCATTTTTTGTATGTAAATACATTTTTGAAGTAGGATAATCATTTATTTTTAAAGAAATTATTACTCAATATTGAAATAATGAGATGAAATAGATTCTAACTCATATTAAGGGTATCAATAAAAAGGAATAAATAAGTACTATACATTTAAAAATATTCCTTGAAAAATAATAGTAAGGTACTCCACTAAAAAAATGTACGAACAAAATAATTTTCCACATGTCATGAGAACTTATGAGATCATGGGATGATTTGAGATAAATATAACATGGGATCCATATAATCATTTATGGATGTAATACAACCTACCTTAACACTTGGTCTTACTAGATCAATCCTATAAGAAATGAAAATATCACCACAACAATTAATGTCCTACCTTGGAACACTAGCTAGAGTGTGATTATAAACCAATGTAGTAAGTTTTCTAAGACCTCCCATATAACTTCTTGTGTCTACCCATGACATAAAAATAGAGTTGGGTCTCTAAATTTAACATTTAAAAATTAATTCTTTGAAAAATAGATACTCTCACCTTAGATAACCCTTAATAGAAACAGACCCTTTTATCGAGAATAATAAAATATCAAAAAATACCTTATTTTAGCAAACATTCACATATATAAAAAAATAAAACATTTGTTTTCCAAATAAAAACATCAAATATTTAAATATATTTTTATCCTTTAGAAAGCCATTTTTTTAGTTCCTACAAAGCACAAAAACATTTATTAAAATTGTAATAATTGAATCATCTTTAAATTTAATCACATAATCCATACCAAATAACTTAGAATTTAGGAGATTAAAAATATTTTCAAAAATGACCTTTAACACACTCAATTTTATTTATAACTATCTAATAAAAATACTTTAAATAGTTATTCCATATTTCTAAGAGAATGAAACCATTTTGAAATGATATATGAGCATTTAATCAAACACTAGATGTTTATATAATATAAAAATAGTTTTAAACCATGTACAAGAAATTAAACTATTTCATACTTAATTAAAATCCTTGATAATTAATAAAATTTAAATATAAACTACTAAAAAATAAAATATAACTTCTATAAAATTTGAAACATAGGTTTAGAACCTCAATAAATCAATGTTTTATAATTTAAATGGGAATGTATGGGAAACCTACCTTTATTCTCATAACTTTCATAATCAATGGTTTTTTTCAATAAAAAATGCGAGAATATTCATAGAGGACTAAAGAAACCCAAAAAAATAAAAAATCCCTAAAAATATTTGATCCATATGAAACCCTAGTGCATTTAGACCAAATTATGGTAATAAAAATAAGGAGTTTAAATGAAATGAAGAGATGAAGGGCCATAGAAGATATTAACTCATGATATCGGCCTAAAATCTTGGCGAAATCCATGATATTAGCCATAGAGGATGAGTAAAAATAGGGAGAATGTATTGAGTATAAGGAATTTAATTATGTATAAATGAGACCCCAAATGGGTTAAATATCATATGGGTAAAAGTGGTTAAACGAAACTAGAAAAAACGCATTCATAGTGTATCACTCTGATTATATAATGAAGGGATCCCTCCTCTAAAAATGACCCACTATACAAGTGTCAATCATGGTGGGATTTTAGTCCTTCAAGGCATGAATTCTATCTATAAAAAACCCATGTGGGTACTAAAGGGTAAGTTGTGGTGTGACACACCTTGTCATGATGTGAACTACTATAGTCAATAGTTCAAAATTAAATTCCCTCTTGAGGCTCTCAGAAAACAACTGAGAAATCAAAGGATGGTTTATATCAAATTAAATCCCAAAATAATTAAATAAATAAATATAGATAAATGTTTTTGGGTGTGACAATAATTATATCATTTATAAGGATGTTTTAATATTTATACC
Source organism: Viscum album (assembly GCA_963277665.1). Classification (NCBI taxonomy): domain Eukaryota; kingdom Viridiplantae; phylum Streptophyta; class Magnoliopsida; order Santalales; family Viscaceae; genus Viscum; species Viscum album. The sequence goes on along the minus strand of OY728140.1, from coordinate 398,111,175 downwards.
TTTTATAAATTGGTTTTATCTAATGATTACATAACAATAATTATTTTTTAACTAATTGATATATATTATACATAGAACCCACATTTTATAGTATAATAATAATAATAATGTTAATATTAAAAATATTTCATATATTTGTTATCATATTACATGTATTATGATTATTATATGTAAATAGTTTACAATGATTTAATAAATAACAGTTATCTAATCATTTTACTTTTTTTATATATTAAATTCATCTTTAATTTATTTATTTATTTTAAAAAATGTGATATTGAACAAATTAAATTATGTATAAATGTCATGTTAAATTTGTAACATCTAAACCCTAACCTATTATCCTAGGAATGACCAAGATGCCACTTTCTTTAGGTGATATTCCTTGGACACCAAAGGTTGATAATAGATGTGTTGGGTTTAGACATATCATAGGGAGTGATTTAAACTTATATATATATAATAAAGAATAATAAAGAACTCGAAGATGAATCATAAATATGATGCATGGATAAAGACAATAAGAAACTCCAATACATGATACACCCATACAAAATAATCAGAGTGCAGTGGACACAAGTAATAAGTGAATATTATGTTAAAAGGACACAAAATATAGACAAGGTTCCACATGTCACACTCATAATCTCTATATTAAAAATACCATCCACATCCCATATCCATCCAAGGAATAGTATAAGAGCAATCTACTAGCACATATGAGATCTCCCTTATACATATATCATCAATAACAATGAATGATCATGAACCAAAATGAATATGTATGGGGTGAGTATATAGACTTAGTAATAAATCCAAAAGTGGCTTCCCAGACATTCCTCTAAGATAGGAATAAGTTATCTCATAACAACCAATATATATCACAACCAAAATAGGAAAACCATGATGTAAATGACATTGATACAGTAGTAGTAAAAATAATCAAAACCATGAAGGCCTCCCATGTATCAAACACACACTCATGCAACTCACTCATCCAATGTATGTCCATTCAATTAAGTCCCCTTGAATAACCCATACTCAAGAGTGATACCCTCCACTCCTAACCCTAGTCATCATTTGATGGTAAAATCCCCTTGTTCCCTAGATTTTCCCCTTAACCAAGTCAGTATAGATGAGGAATTTACAATATGGGTCATGAATTCACACCATTTAATGCCAATTTACACGTCCATATTTTAAAGAATTTATGTTTATATTCCTGATAAAATATTCATTTTTAAAAAACTAGAATTTCTATGAAAGAACAGGGTGTTTATAATATAAAATATAGGAGGTCTCATTCAGAAAATATCATCAACAATCACTAGTATAAAATATCTAAAACCAAGCCTTCAAGTTATATGTAAATTTTTAGTGATATATAATCCACGTATCTCAAAATCAAATTCACAATAAAGCCTATGAATAAGTGCTTCGATGTTAAGGGGAAATTTTTTGGGAATCACAGTAAGGACATCCATGATCGAGATACAAATCAAAGGAGAAGGAAAGAATGATTTCTCAAAGTATAATCAAGTAAAAATAACATTACTAGATTTCCTAGAAATATCACACACATTTTCCAATATAGTTTCATGACACCCCAAATATTCATTAGTTAAATCATCTCTTTACAAACCATGGAGACCGAAATAAAAATTTGGACCATGGTACAGTACATTTTACCAAGTAATTTTGGATATCCCACCTACTAAAGTTCAACCACACATTGAACCATCCACCATGGAAAGCCAAAATTTTATTAGGGAGTCCCCTTAGACATTTTCTGAGGACCATGGCTTCCTCCATGGCATGGTGATATTGTACTCTCTATTTCTAACTTGCTATCTATACTCAAGATTTTCTTGATGTGTTTTACCCCAAATTACACCATGAATAACTAAATAGTCATGGAGATGTTTGTTTTTTTAATATATCAACCACACCATGAAAAATTCCTACTAAAACAACCATTTTAGTTGTTTCACTCACTGTGTGAATCCCAAATACAAACATCCAAGATTGAACCCCCTTATATGAAAACCCCAATACAAAGACTCAAGTGAAAAATTGAGATGACCTATACACAAGTAAATAACCATAATAAAGTTCCATCTACCTTTATAAAAAACCTATAATTACCCTTACACCAAGAACCATGATGAACTATAGGGATGTGATGCCCAGTTTCAGAGCATTTAAAGTTCATATATCAAAATTACATTTGGAAATTTATTAGTTTAGAAATTGAATAAATGTTTCAAAAAAAACATATATAACCTCTTTAAAAAATTCCATCCTTCCTCTATATTAGTAGTGTTCCCACACATTATCATTTTTCTATTCACCCAATCCCCACCAAGGCATGATTCTACATATACATTGTTTTCCTAAAGTCTTAGTAAACTTATTTTCTACATTTTTTCTACCATAAATTTTTTAGTGGTCTAAAAATTTCTCTTATATCATGTTTCTGAAGAATTGGTACTTTATTTCAATGTGTGTAGTCATATTAAGAAATATTATATTTTCATCCAAGTTAATCACACATTTTCTATCACAAAAAAAAATTACTCCTTGATGTCTTCTTAATTCCTTCAACAATTTCATCATCCAAACTATCTACTTCCCAACTTTTTTTCCACTATATATATTCTAATTCCATTTTATTTAATGTCACAATCTTTTATAGCTTTGATTTCCATCTAACTACTATTTCCCCATAGGTAATCAAGAATCCAGTTGTGAACTTCTAAATTCTATCTGAGTCCCAAGTAAAATCAACACTAAAAAATTATTGCAATACATATTCCTAAAAAAGATCCTAACCTTCTAATCCTTCTAGATAGTGAATAGTCCACTTACAGTATTCCCAATTATTCTTTCCATGGTTGTACATAAATCTACTCAAAAAAACACAATAAATGAAATATATCATCAAGTACAATTAATTTCATACATTAAACATTTGATATATGAATCATAAGTTACTATCTATATCTACTGATTCTCTTCTTCCAGTATAGGTGATTGATAATTTTATAGTTTCAAGTGTTCAACAAGAGGGTATTGAATTATTTCCTCTTATCCATTAAAAACCTTTCAATAATCTATCGGATATAATCCATATGATATGAAACCAATGTTCTTGGATTCATATATCTTTTAATCCTTATCCAAAATATTTTCTTTTCATTTTAGAGATATTTCATCTCAAAACATCTGGGAAACTTATTTTTCAATTTTAAAATCTTTTAAACAACTGGTCTTATAAGAAACATTTTATCAACATTTAATATAAAATTTATAAATATTCCATAATCCAATTTATTTAGGAAACAATAATGATCGATATTATATATACCAAAGACTACCTCTACCATAAAGTAATAAAATTTAAAATTACATTATTGAGGTACCTTATTCAATCCATGAAAACTTATCATTAATTTATTTACCAAATTCTGGTTCCCAAAATCCAATACACCTATTAGATAATTTATGTAAATTTATTCCTACGACTCACCATGATTGATAGATATCATAACCTAAATATTCTACATATACAGATTTTCTAATTTTTTCACACTTAGTAATATTTATATGGTAGGATGTTTACTGCATATGAGAATATTTTTTGGGAACATAATCCATCCTTATGTTAAAACCCCTTTATCACCAACAATTATTTGTATCTTTTCATCCATTATCCTCTTCATTAATCCAGTAAACCCATTTTTTCAAGTTTTTTTACCCTCTGGAGGTTCAACTATCTCCTATATTTTATTAAACTTTAGTGAATCCATCTATTAATTCATGGCTGGATCTTGCTGATTATAGTCACTCAGGGAATCTACATACTTTAAATTTTTATATTCTCCTTAATCAGATAAGAGTGGGGAATTAATTTTATCCCATAACATTGAACTCTTGTCCTAATTCTAGTAGATATACTCATATGAATCAGATATTCTGAACTTCTAAACTCTTATCACTCTACCGATACATGAAATTATGATACCCTATATTTTAGAGCCCATACATTCTATTTTCCCACTCATGTATTATCCACCTTTGAACTTTATTGTGTTTCTGATGGTATTAGTGTTGGGTTATGGTTCTTTCAGCTCACACATATGAGTTATTTGGTTTTTTCAAGCTACAGACACATTGATCAGCTTAAACTTCTTTAGTTAATTTTTGTATAATATCCAAATTCACCAAAATTATTATACATCCATAAAACCTTTTAACTGAAAATATAATCCCTACTTATGATTTTTCTTCTTTCCCCATCCCATAATAGATACCCAATATTTTCATTCCCATTGCCTAGGAAAAAATATATTTTGGATTTGGATTTTTGTTTTCCTCTGTCCTTAGAATTTACATTTACATATGTTATACTATTGAAAATATTAAAATGTTGTACTTCTTATTATTTTCTAGACCATAGAACCTCTAAAATATCCTTACCAACTATAAATTTTTGACATCTATTGATGATAAATGACATTGTGTTGAGTGCCTCCTCCACTATCTCCAAAGGCATTCTTGAGAGAAACCACATTCTATGAGCTCTCTCTGTCCATGTCTATTTCATTACTTCAGGCACTATATTATATTGATGTGTTATAGGAACCGTCTTATCATTTATATTCTATCTTTCTAGTATAAATTTTGTAGATTTCATTTTTTGTACTCATAACCACTGTCTATCCATATGATCTTGGACTTCTATCCACACTCCATTTGTATCAGTGATTTTCATTGAGTAAAGTCCTAAAATACATCAACATTATATTTCATGAAGTTAATCAATACATTCCTTGTACAATTAAAAATTATTGAAAAAAAATTAAATACATCAATTATAGGACTGAATAGAGGAAGTTCTTTAAACATCCCAGTGCACCATATCCATTATATGATTCCAATGATTATAACTATCTATATTGAGGGAAACTCTTATTTAAGTTCCCTGAAAACATATTTCACACTTTTCAATTTCTATGTGATCATGATATGTATGATTGTAGACTTAATAACATATTGTTTCTTCTCATTGAGGTGACCAAAACTATTATTCCCTATATCTAGATGACTTGAAGTTTTACTTCTGGAAACATCATTACCTTTTAAATTTCTAATCATATAAAGGGTACCATCATTTAGTCCTTATAAAATAATAATTGATCCTTGTCCAACCATCCATACCCATCTTCAAAAATAGTTCTATGACCTGCATCATCATGTTTTATAATATAAAATAGATGTCTCTACAAACTAGGTTTGTATCAAAAATTGACTAACATCAATAATCCTCTATGCTTTATTTGGATATTAAGAACTTATTTTCCAACAACTTCAAGGGATTAAAAATATAAAAGATATAATTTCACAAACTTTCTCGATAAATTATTAATAATTATTCATTACTAACTATTTTAATGATAAAAAACTATAGAATCAATCACCCAAGATTTTACCTGAATATTAACACTTAGAAAATATTCTTTGGTATCATTTGTTACATTAAAAAAATCCTAAATATTGGAAATTATAGAGTTTTTTGTGTTATATTTTTGATTCACGCATTAATTTTTGAAATTCCCTTACATTCCATGCTTATAGAAGGTTTGACCAGACCTTTCTAAATTACATTGTCTTCTTTCAAGATACTTATCTTCTACTGGTTTCATTTTGAATTTATGGTGTGGTGACCTTTCACTTCCATCAGTACTAATAAAACTATCACTTTTCACCACAAATTCTCCTCACATATGTTCTTCATTGAGTATCATATTCTTAATTTCATAAAAAACATGATATAAGTTTCCACTAGAGTCACTAACAATAGTAACCATGTCATACCAAATCACTTAAAGTGAATATGAAATAAGAAAAACCCAAACATCATCATAAAAATGATTCTTTTATTGATTGGACACACTTAAAGATAATGTTAATGTAATTCACATTATCAGCCACTGGCCTTCCTTCTAACAACATTAATCTGAACAATCATCATAATATGAAAACATGGTAACGGGCCCTCAGTATTCTATACAAATATACCTATGACCTCATATATTACTCATTATTCTCTTTTGTTATTTCAGTGTTTGGTGTTTTTAATTATGTGAATCAAAGTGGAAATAAAGAGTACAGTAATGTGATTTGAATGAAGAACATGAATGAAAATATTTATATATATAATGGAAACACAATATATTACGAAGAAATAAAAATCTCCATGAAAATTTCCCCCATGATATCTTTCATTGTCACTTCAATTAGCCTCAAATCTAGTCAATGATCACACACCACCATATGTGAAATAATCCTCTTCTTCATGTATAACATAAATTTATAGTGTATTTAACAATCTCTAAGAACAGTACACAAGTTCCTCCACTATGATTATAAAGTGAGTGAGTTCCTTAATTTAGAGAACTTCTTAAATCACCTCTTTGGTGTAAAATCAAAATCATTCATCCCATAATAACCATGTCTATGATGCCCCAAACCCAGACACTTATATTCAGTGATAAAAACTTTTTAATTATGCATAGGATTTCATACCAACCATAGAAACCTGAACATAATCAATCCCTTGGGAAAATATTACACTTCCAAAATAATTTAGGTTATAATTTTTTAGATAATTAAGAAACCCATGTCATTAAAAAATCAGCACTATAATAAAGTATGCATTCTTCTTCCACAAACACAATGTCATTAAATGATAAACCAACTTAATTTAAGAAAACTCTATAACTAGAACCATAAAATTGAATTTGTTCTTATTAATATTTAAAACCTATGAAAAAAATTTGAAAACATGGGACGATTAAAAGAAATCTCATTAAGATGAGTAAAAACAAAGGCAACCTATTATCCCATTGAAAAAAAAAATGAGAACCTATAAAAATATTTTCTTTTTGAAAAGTAAATTTAATACTATAAATAAAATATAATCTTATGGGTAATAAACCATTACTTAAAGAAAAACATTAAAATTTAGATGAATCATAAAATGACATGAAGGCATCTTGGTGCATCATATTCATCACCCTTTTAAGTCTTCTTTTTTATTTCCATTTCATTAGAATAAACTATTTGATTAATCCAAAAAATTAAATATCCAATCACTAAATCAATATTCAATATAATGGGAGAAATATCAAATATTCACTTATCATCATAAATAATTTCCAATTATAGTGACATTATTAAAAAAATTAGAATCATTAACCTTTTCATATTGAATCTCAGGAAATATTATTTTAAAACCATAAGGAAAAAGATTTTTTGGAATGGGATATTAATTTAAAAAACCATTGAATCATGTAAATGAATATTAATAATGATGAATGGATAAATTTTTTGAAAATAATGATAAATTGTTAAAAGATAAAAAAATAACATGTTTCATACACATTTATATGTAAAATAAAAAATAACTTGTACGGAAGTCAATTTAAATATTTATTTATAATCTATTATTAATAAATACAAACATAGTTGAAAAATGATTTGAGTGGTCACTTATGTATGAATATGAACATTCTTGGAACAATATTAAGAACATGGATATATAGGAAATATAGTTTGAATTAAAAAACATCCAAACATTTAAAAATGTGTTTTAAAAGAAACCCCCTTACCTTTTATGTCTATTTATTCAGATCCACTATAACATACTATATAGTAAACATAACTATTTTACTAAATTATTTCATAAACCTATTCATCTATATTACATTTTATACACTTTGTTTATAATAATTTATTAAAAATATATGAGTCAATTATAGTTTTTTTTAATCATTAGGTGTTAGTAACTTCAATTATTTATTTCAAAAAAGTTTCAAAATGATGTAGTACATTGTTTTCTATTCTTAAATGCTTCAATGGTTCATGGATACCTATTTTATTTTGTATAGGAAATAGATATTGTTTTTTAATATAGAATTTAGGATGAAAATGTTTCAGTTTTTTCTAACAACGAAAAGGTAGTAATTATATAAGTAGTTTATAAATTAATATATCCATTATATAATTCTAATCATGTTATAAAAATAATTTTCAAATACATTATTAGAATCATCGATCTAATGAAAAATTAAGTATTACTTTTTTTGAGGAGGTAGTGTGTATAAAGCATGGGTGACACTTTTTTCTCTAAATGAATGGGGGAGAAAAAAGTTATATACAGATTTATCATTAAAGAATCATAATTATGTCATAAATAACATATTTATTAATTAAATCCATCATCATAACCAGAAATTTATGGTGGTGATGAAAACTTAAAGACTTCATTCATAGAGATGGAAGTCTGCACGTACACACGAGCAACGTTTTTAATTTTTAGATGGATGAATATAGGAATATATAATGGTTGTTAAATTAATATAAATAAATTTAAATATAATAATTATAATTTTTTCACTGTATTATTATGGTTATAATCAATTGGGATTATATGTATAAGAAAAAAATATGTTAGTGAGAGATCAATACCCGCATCGAGAACCTGAACCTTCTCTTGGGGGTCCTCTTTGAAATGGATGATCCAAGGCTTCTACTTAGAATAAGAGAATACCAAATTTTGATGATAACTCTTAGACAACTAAAATGTATAAGGTTACAAGTTAATTTATTTAGAAAGTGTGGATTTATGTGATTTTTAGTGACCTCCTTTTATTAGTGAAAAAGAGGAACATTTCTAGGAAATCTTTAGTTATGTGAGATGTAAGACTTGAATAACATGAAAGATAGGTGGGTTCAATGAGAAAATATTGGTGGGACTATTAGGTATGATTTTTTCAATAAAAAATGGTCTTCTATAATGAATATATTTCATTTAAAATTAAAATAATTTGAGACATGCAAGAATGGCGCATTTTTTCCCATTAACCATAATTAAATATTTACCATCGTAATTAATTTTCTATTAAAAATAGAATAGGAACCCTTATATATAGTTTTTACATGATGAATATTATTATAAACTAAATTTAATCTAATTAAATTCATAAATATAATAAAATTAACTTTTAAATTAAAAGATATAATATATTAAAAACAAGTTTTTATAGAAAAATATGTTCTAAAATACTAAATGTTCTTAATATTATTCTGTTTTAATTACTATTTAAATAAGTATTAATTTAATTTTTTTTTATTTTAATTAATTACTTTATATTCATAATTTAAATGTGAAAAGAATAATTTATTTTTATTAATAAAAATATGGCTAGAACAAAATTTAATTCATGGGATAAAACAATTTCACCGTGGTAAGTAATATTTACCTTGGTAAATGAATTTTATGATTAAAAATTAAAATGAACATATTACATACTTTTGATATTATAATTCAAAAGTTTTAAAAAAAGTATCATATTCAATTTTTATAGGTGAAAATTTAATTTTCAATAATATTACATGTAACCAAATGGAAAATAGTTTTTATAAAAATTACTTTCAAAACATAAAAATGAATTTACAGCTAAATAATTTATAATATTGATTTTCAAGAAATTATTTCATTTATTATTAACCAAATAAGTGTTATGTGGACTTCAAATAAATTTAAAAGTGAATTCCACCTTTTGAAAAAGTAATTAAAATAAAAGGATAAAAATAGTTCTTATAAAAATAAATTATTAATTAATTTTCAATGTGTTAAACACGATATTTTTAAATTCAAACTAATATTTTCTAAATGAATTATATTTCATCTAAAATACATATTTGGTATATAATAAATGTTTTATAAAATCTATTTTTATTTTAACATTATATTGATAACATAAAAGTGATATTATTTGCAAAAGGGGTATTTTTCGCAAATCATTAAAAACTAAACCGCTCTAGAAAAATCCCAATATTTCACTATAAGGTAATTTTAGAATATTTATATCGAAAATGAATTCCATTTTATCATATTATATTTATAAAATTATGAAATATAAATTTTAAATAAAATCATATTACACAATGAAATCAATATAGTAATAAAAACTAATTCTTTTTTGACTGAAATTTTATATTAAATTACTATAAATATGAATATATAAAATGTATGATAAATATTTTAAAATCATAGTATTGAATTATTATTATAATTACTTGGTTTTTCACATTTTAACCCCTTAAATACATTTTATTCTCACAATTTTTATTCAATGATGAATCGGTGAGAAAACTTTTATTTTATAGTTTTTTCATAATACTATGCAGATTCTTTAATCAAAAGATATTTCCAAAAAACATTTACAAGTTGAGTCACCATTTCCACAAAACATGGTATCTATGATTAAGTATCTGAATTATATTTTCTTCAAAAGAAATACTTTCTCTTAACTATATCGCATTCGGGCTTAAAACATGTGTTGTATCACGAACAAATTTCCATAATTGTGAAACATGAAACAAATCATGTGCCAGAGATAAACTTGGCGGTAAAGCTACAAGGTAAGAAATCGATAACACGTTCTCATGAATTTTATATGGTCCAATAAACTACATGATTAATTTCATCTTCTCACCAGAATGTATCAAAACATATCATGGAGATATTTTAATAATAATATGATCTCCTACCTCAAACAAAAATATCTATTCTATTTATCTTCATAGCACTATTATATTCTATGAGATGCCCTCATTTGTTTATAAATAATATTTACCTCCTCAACCATATCTTCTTCCAACTCAGGTTGCAAAAAATTTCCCTCACTGAACTCATTCAAATATTCTAGAATCCAACACCAATTTCCATATAACAACTCAAATGGTGAAATTTTATACTTGAAAAAAACTTTTATTATAATTAAATTCAACTAATTAAATATATTGATCCAAATATCCATGAAAATACAACAAACAAGCTCTAGGTGTTTCCTTGAAATTTTGAACTGTTAGCTCTGCTTTTCTATTTAATTGAGGATAAAAATATGTAATGATATTAAATTCAATTCCCAAAAACTTCTAAAGTACCTTAATATATATATATATATATCATATCATGATATGATTCAATATAGAGATTATTAACATATAACTTGACTATCTCTTTATTACAAAGTCATGAAATTCGATCTGAAAACATTTATCTTTAATTGGTAGAAAATGAGTATATTTAGTCATTATACCGAAAATAAACCATATAAAATAATTACCTTGTGATTTATTTTGTAATTCCAAAAAAACAACAAATGTATGCTCTCATTTCAATTCAAGGATTAAAAACAGCTGAATAATACCCTTCAGTAGTTTTCATTCATCTTTAACCCAATGAAAATTCACGCACTTGAAGGTAAAATCTACAATATTTTATTTATTTCGTCCCACCAATAATATTTCTGAATATCTCAATACATTATAGTGATGCCGAGATGTAAAAAATATAGAGTTAGGACACACAATCAACAATGATTTTCTCATCTAGTAGTTATTTGTTATACATAATCTCTTTCTAAATTTTATAACACAATTTTCATCGATATTAAACTCATTTAACATCCCTTTATATATCTAATCCTTTAATATAATATCTTCTTTCTGGGAAGACTTTATTGATTATAATAAGGTTGAACGTACTGATACTTGACCCAAAAGAAAATGGGGTTTAAGATGTACAACATTTAATCCAAGATTCATAAAATCATTAATAATATGTTCATTTTTCAAATATATCATGGTTAATGATTCATTAGCCTTTTGAATCATCGAATATGTTACCCTGATAGCTTTATTAAGAAGATACTAAATAGTGAAATCACAATCCTCTATCAATTTTAACCATTTTATATTCCCCATGTTAAAATATTTTAAGCTAATTTATATTTCAAACTTCTATGGTCAGTATATATATAACATGTCTCCATATATAATTGATGCCTCGAAATTTTTTAGAAATAATTACCACATAAAGATAAATTTTATGTTCTATATTATTCTGCTCATGGGGTTTTGATTGTCATAATGCGTAATCTATTACCTACTAATTTTGTATTTAAACACAACCAATGACCTTAAATGAAGCATCACTATAAATAAAAAATTAATCATTTCTAGATGGAAATTATAACATTGGAACCCTAACTAATATTCATTTAGTTCTTGGTAAAATTCATCAAACTCCTCTATCTAATTGAATTAAACTTCCATGAGAGTTAGCTTGGTTCTTGGTTCATCTAACTGAGAAATGTTTTTAAAACAATATTGGAAATAAACCATTGATCCAATAAAACTGTGAAACTAAGTTAAATTAGAAGGAGTTATCTATTCTTTCACTATATTAGTTTTATCAAGATAAAATTTTCTACCAACTTTTGTCAAAATATTCCCAAGTAATGAAATCTACTATAACCAAAATTCAAATATTCTAAATTATCCATATAAATTAATTTATTCTAATATATATAGAACAATTTTTAGATGTTTCTAATGGTCGGATTAATTTTCTAAATATAATAAAATATCATCAATAAAACCCACTTCAAAAGTAAAAAATAATAATATATTACATCATTCATCATATCCATAAATACATCAGGTTCATTTTCAGCCTAAAGGACTTAACCAAAAACTCATAATGACCCTACCTAGTTTGAAATACCATCTCTATAATATCTTCTAACTTTACATTTTATTAAAGATATTCATACAATAATTATATATAAGAAAAATTCTCAGCTCCTGGGAGCTGGTCAATCTAGTCATAAATATGAGGCAAATTATACTTGTTCTTAATAGTAATGTTAATGAGTTCCCAATAATAAATTCAACACATTATAAAATGATCCTTATTTTTAACAATCAAATAAAGATCACCCAATGGTGAAGTGATGGGATGAATAAAACCTTTATCAAGAAAATATTGTAAATAAATTTTCAATTCCAATAAAATTAAAAAATTTATTCAATATCAGAGTTTTAAAATTGGATTAACATCCGATATTAAGTCAATAATAAATTCAACCTCTCAGTAAGGAATAAAAAAAGGAAAATCATCATAAAAAAGTTTAAAATATTCATTTACTACCAATATATCACCAATTTGAATGATTTCATTATTTTTAATATTATGAGAATGATAATATCCACCTCAAAATTTATTTAATTTCTCAAGTTCTCGATATATTATAATAGTTATGAAATAATTCTAGTATATAAATTAAAACTCATTCAAAAAATTAAATATAACTTATTTTTTCTTGTAATCTATCTTATAATGATAAATTGAAAGCCAATTCATACAAAAAATAGCTTCAAACATTATTATGGGTAAGAAAACTAGATATACAGGGGAAAATTTCCTTATATAATAATAGGATGATTTCAATAAATCCATGTTTCTTTAATATATCCCCAAGTATTTTTACCGAAATTTCAATCATTATTCCTTAGGGAAGTAGTTCCATATTGATAGAAAATTTCCCCAATATAATGGAATTTGTAGATCAAATGTCAAACTATAAATTAGTATAATATAGGTAAATAAGTAATATATATGTTACCACTTCATTTAATGGTTTGGTATCTACTATAGTAGTAGAAAAAATGAATTTCCCACACCATTATAATTCCACTCATGTTGATTTCTACCTGGATTAACTAATTTTAGACACATGTTCATGTAATGACACAACATATTATAATTAAAAACTGTTAATACCAATGGAAAATCATTTTTTCCCATTATTATCCAATTTAATTGTATTTATATTACATTTATGATCTAAATTACTAAAAATACCACACTATATTAATTTTACCGAACTTTTTAGATATTCCTTAAATTCTTTTACCACATTTGGTACATGTGGGATGCTTACCTTCAGATTTTTGTGTTTATTGACTCTTTATTTCTTACCACCATGACCATTACTTTTTCTTGATGTCATGTGATATAAAAGCATTACCAAATGATATATAAACTTCAAATCATGTCAAAACATTTACTAATAGATTTTAAATTCCTAAGAGGAAAATTATATTCAAAATATTATTTTTAGACTTTAGTAAAATTCAATAGTTTGACATTCATGGTTTAGAAAAATTTAGTGCATACTTGAAAAAAATAATAAAATTAACTTTATTGTAGGAAACAGAGTCCCATTCCTCCTACATTGACTCCAAAAAAATTCTTTTCATTCCATATAATTGATCTTTAGAAAATTATTTTTCTATAAAATATCCCCAAATCCAATCCACTCCAGGGAATAATTTTCATTTCATTATTTTTATACTCTAAAGTAATTACCCACATTAATTGGTTTCACCTTCAAAACGATAAATAAAAATAGTTTCATTTTGATGCTGTGAATAAACCAAAACATTAAATATCCTCTATATAGAATTAATCCACCACTCATCAAACACTATATCTAAGGTTACACTAAAATCTTTAGAGTGTTTTTTCATGAAATGATCCATAATTTAAATGTTACTCTTTGGAAAAAATTCCCATTCTATAACATGGTTTACACCATTTATGACTATCGTTAATTGATTTAACAAATCCAGAAACTAGTTATCTCAAAATCAAACCATTTCAGGCTATTAATTCAGAAGGGTATTTTCCTCTTGATGCCCTTCCAATTTAGAGACCATGTTTCATCTATGGAAAACCATTCTAAAAAAGAAAAAAATTAGTTCAAGTAATATGAAAATCCTTAAAAATTGTATCATTATAACTATTAATTAGATTCTATAAAGTGTATTTTTATAAAAACAACCTGACCGCTAATGTTATATAAACCCTTACTCTAATAAAAAATATTTCATCCTAGACCTATAGACCCAGATTCAATTCTAATAACTCATTAATTACACATAGTATTTGATACCAACCCAAATAAACCTAACCTAGTCACTCACTTATGAAAATATTACAATTTTATGAAATTTTAGGCTTTGAGTTTTACAGAATTAAAAATCTTGTCTAATTATAATAGGAACACTACCACACTATGTAGATTTATTTTCATAATCACATGATAGTTAAATGATTCACCCACTTAATTCAAGAAAAATCCATTACTAGAACCCTAACATTATAGTTTTTTTTATTCATCTATAAACCCAATGAAAAATATTTGAGTAAATAAGATAAAAAACAATTATCAGTGAGGGGAGTAAAATAAAAGGGGCCCATTAGGCTGTTGAAAATCATGTGAACTAGTAGAAGAAAAAATATTTAATTTTCAAAATTGTCATTGAAGTGAAAAATAAATCATAATAATATGTTAAATCAACCTTTTATCAAATAAAAACCTTAATTCTCAAATAAATATTATAAAAACCATGAATTCATCTTGGAGAATCATATTCATCCCCAGTTCATATCACTCTTTTATAGGATTACCTAGTCAACTAATTCCAATATTAAATATCCAGAGACTAAATAATTACTAAATGCATTGGATAGAAATATCTCAAGATCCCCATTAATCATTTATAGTACCAATTTCCTATAAAAGTATCAAAAATTTTATAATCAGTAAAATTTTTATGATAAATCTCATGAAATTTTTATTTGATCCTATAAGAAAAATAATTTTTTTATATCAGATAAAAATATTTATAATATAGTTGTTTATTTGTTAAACTAAAATTCCTAAAACAATAGAAATGTGATATTATAAGAAAATACATGGAAACATGTAAAATAATTTTAACAATGATGAAAAAACATATCTTTTTGAAATATGATAATGTATTAAATAATAAAAAGATCATTATTTTTTAAATTTTGGAAAGAAAATTTAAAATAATTTTTATTGAAGTAATTGAAAAGATTCTTTTTTAATACATTTTAAATAAAGTCAAATATAGTTAAAAATATTTTTAAATAGTAATTTATGTATAAATAATAATATTCATGAAACAATATAAAGAATATAAATATGGAGGAAAACTGTTTAAAGGAAGAAAATATAAAAACATTTAATAAAGGTTTTAAAGGAAAACTACTGAACCTTTACTGCTATTTAGTTAGATGTGCTCTAAATTCCAATTTAGTAAAAATTAAAATATTAAGAACTTGTTTCATAAATTTATTCAAATATATTACCTTTTATACACTTTATTTATAATCATTTTTTTACAAATATATTCATTAATTAAAGTTTTTTTTCGTCATCGAGTGTTAGTAATTTACATTCATTACTTTGTACAAGTTTTAAAATATTGAAAATAGTTTTTTTTATAGATAAAATTTTAATAATTCCAATATTATTGATGTTATTAAAATACTTTTTTAAATATTCAGAAATTACCAATTGTATTTGAGGGAGGATATAGATAAGGTTTTTGTTGATGGAATCTGTGATGAAATTGATTCAGATATTTTCAACAAACAAAAGGTTGTCTATGTTTACCTAATTTAAATATTAATATTGACTTTACATAATCTCATTCAATTCATTAATATATTTTTTAATAATTAAATTCATTATTATTACTATCATTGTAGGGTGGTGTTGACCATTGAAAAATGTTCTTTATGGAGGTAGTATCCCACACATAACACGGGAAAAATATTCATTTATCAATGAATGAGTGGGAAGTAAGTTATATAATGATTTATCATTAGAAAATAATATATATATCATATAAATAATATTTAATCAAAACATATTTTTTACAACTATCCATATAATGAGGGGATGAAAAATGAAATACATATTTCCTGGAAGTGATAGTATTCATGTAAACATGAGTGATGCTTTTATTTTTACAGTGGATGGAAACTTGCATAGGTAATGGTCCTTACATTAATATAATAGAATTTAAATATACTAATGGTACTATATTAATTATATTTGGATTTTTAGAACAATTTTATAGGATAAGTATAGAGAAGTAAAGCGGTTAGGGAGATATTATTACTCATGCTGATAACTTGATCCTTCTCTTGGAGGTCCTCTTAGAAATAAAGGATTTAAGGATTATCCCAGGAAAAAGGGGATCCAAAGGTGGAAGATGGATCTAGGAGAAGTAAAATTGGTATAGTTTCAAGAAATATTTTAAGGATTATAGTGTCTATAAGTGACTACAAGTGAGATCCATTTATAGGTGTAAAAGAATGACATTTCTAGAAATGTTTTAGTTAGGTGAGTTGAAACATTGGAATCATGTGATAGTTAGGTGAGTTAGGTGATACCAAAAAAGGACTTCTATAATGTGTAGGTTTCACGTAAATTTCATAAAAAATAACTAGGGAATATTTCTCCTTTATACCCCCACTAACCTTGATGTAATATTTAACATGGTAATTAATGTTTTACTAAAAATATAAGATGAGACCTCCTACCTAATTTTTATGTGATGAAGATAAATTAAAACTTCATTTAATATAATAAAATTCGTTAATATGATAAAATTTAATTTTACATTAAAATAAAAAATATATTCAAAAACAATTTTTCTTAAAAAAATTTCTTTTTAAATACAAAATGTTCTTAATATTACTCCTCATTCATTAATGTTTAAATTTCAGTTATTTTTTTACTTAATCATTATAGTATAATCATAATTTAAATGCGATAAATTTAATTTACTAATTATAAAATACTTAACATAAATAAAAATTAATTTTTTTTGAAAAATTATTAGTTCATTGTGGTAACTAACATTTACCTTGCTAATATAATATTATGATTAAAATAAAATTGAACTTATTACATAATATGGATCATCTAAATCCAAACATGCAAATAATTTTATTAGATTAAATTTAGGGATTTTAATAAAAATAAATTTAAAAAAAACATGTGTAACACAATATAAAACAACTTTTTTAAAATAACCTTGTAAGAATAAAATTAAATATACCCAACAGTCATTTATAATATTGATTCTCATAATTTTAATCAGTTTTTTATTTACCAATGAATATTTATAAGCATTTAAAATAAAAAAACCTAATTTCCACACTATGAATACTTAATTAAAATAAAAAGGCCAATTTTTTTATTAAAATAATATATTCATTAAGTTTTAATATGTTAAAAATATACTTTTTAAATGAGAAATAATTTTTATAAATCCATTAAATTCCTTCTAAAATGAATATTTGGTCTATAATACATGTTTTAAAAAGTTTTACATCATTCTTATATCTTTGGGAGGACATAAAAGTTGCAGCATTTCTAAAAATGGTATTTATCACTATTCACCTTTAAACTATCCTTTCAAGAAAAATATAAACAATTCACCCAAAGGTACCTTTGTAATGGTGATATAAAAAATTAATTCCATTTTATCAATTTATATGTATAAAATTATAGAATTTAACTTCTAAATAAAACCATAACACACATTAGATCAAGTTATTTTAAATAAAAATGACTTATTTTTTCTTTGAAATTTTTTATAAAATTAAAAATAATATGGATATTTAAAATTAATAATCAATCTTTTAAAATCATAATACTAAAATATTTTTAAAATAACTTGGGTTTTATCATTCTTCCCCCTTAAATATATTACATCCTGCCAATTTTTATTCATCGATGAATCAGTCAGGATACTTTTCTTTTTTAGATTTTTCAGATTCTAGTGTTGTTTCATTCTCTATAATTTCTTATAGACCAAAAAACGATGGCCTTAATTTTCCTTCTTAACAAAATGCAACACACCATTTCATTATTACATTTATGAAAATGTGGTCTCATACCTGAAATGAATGATCTATCCTCTTGTTATCTATGTAACTCTTATTCCTTCTATTATATTCACTCATATTATAAAGAATTACATTTACCTTTTTATCCAAATTTTCTTCCAGATACGGTTCTAAAAATTTTCACTTGCTGACCTTGTCCCAAAATGTTGGATTTTAACATCGGGTTCCATATAAAACCTCAATGGTTCTAAACTTATACATAAATGAAAAATATTATTATGAGAATGCTAAACCAATGAAATATGTTGATCCAAATATCAATGATAATCTAATAAATTAATTCAAATATTTTACTTTAATACATTTTATTATCTACTCTGATTTTCCATTATATCAGGGATGGAAAGAATTAATGAAATTCAATTCCATAACCAACTACTTGTGATCTCCCTTAAAAATATTGGATGTGAACCTCACATCACAATTTGATACAATAAAGATAGTGAAACCATGAAAACAGACTATTTATTTAAGATAATGTTTAAATAAATTAATCTAAAGAAAAAAATATCTCAAATAGGAAGAAAAATGGATGATTTAGACAATCAATTAACATAAACAAAATCACATTATTACCTCAATATGTCTTTAGTAATCCCACCAAAAATCCATGGATATGTGATTCTAATTCCCTTTAGGGACCAAAAATTATTGAATATTCCCATTAAATGGTTTTTTGGGTTTAACCAATTAACAAGTCAAATGTGTTAAAGTAGACAAGACTAGAAAAACAAACTTTTATTTCATAAACACATTTATGGAAAAAGTTAGAAACCAAAAAAGTCAAAAAAAATGTGTGTTAGACACAAAATGAACTCAAAAAATTAAAGATGAGACTAAGATGATTATAATTAAACATACTATATAACTTCTAGTGATGTGTGACTACATGTGTATCCAAATCATATTTGATAAGATCTTTGAAATAATTTTCCATCGTGTCCCTTATCTGAATGTATTCCTAAACCTTGATCTCCCTTTCGTTAAGTCATCAAGACAAAATGCAGTCTTTCTTATTGATCTATGCACTTTGGTCCTCACTGGTATCAATTTGAATCATTTTATCACATATTTTCTTGAAATACTCTTTTGAGAAATTTATTATGAAGAATTATTCAAGAATTTATTCTTTTAAATATAGAATGAGATCCAAACATACTCTTTTTTTAGATTCCCTTTTCCCAGCCATTTCGTTTAGATCTACAATAGACATTGGTTCGTGGTCTGGACCAATGAATCCACATTCAGGCACCCTATTAACCCCACTTATATCTTACACACTTTAATCTTGACTAACCACTTCCACAAATGTTGGCTAATCCAATCATGTTACTATCCCACTATTTATTTCATTATGTGATGAACTAGTTACAATAGCCTTTGGTAACTTCAAGTAATATTTTTGTGGCCTTGATCCCCCCTATGAACTGGAAACTTTCTTGATGAAAGGTTACCTTGCTTACCCTTCCTCAAACCAGATACAATTTTCATGTTCCCATGAGGGTCCTTCTCATCATTTTCCATGGGTTGGGAGTGATTTTCTTTGTCTCTTAGCATAGTTTCCTCAATGGTCTTTTTCCTAACGTGTTTTATTTTCCATATTGGTATTAAAGTCTATGACCCTTTAGAATTGTCACCATATTACTCATTACCATGAAAAGATGTAAATTGTTTTTGGAGATGGATCAAACTTGGTTCATCCGAATGACCAAAAGTTTCTCATTCCTAAACATTTGATCTATTCTAACAAAGTGACACTCAAATTAAAGAGGATGGACTTGAAATGTAAGTCCTATAATTATCATCCCTTGATCTGAAAACTAGGGAATGTTCTTATACATTATCCATTCCTCCAAGATTAATGGTATCTATAAAGGAGGGATAGGACTTCTTATGTATCAGTTCATTATCACCAAGGACCTACACTACCAACCTAAAAGTGGCCAAATAACATTTCAAAGTAGCAAATATATCATCTACCCAATTATGAGTGTTCTATGATCCTTTCTCTTTTATAAGTGGATGATCAATTGATGTTTCATCAATTCCAAAATTGCTAACATAATGAACTATATGAGAAACATACCCACACTGAGAAACATAATCGACTTCCTTATGATGAATTATGTGATTGTGGGGGTAAACAAAGGACAGATTTCCCAGATGAATGCATAAGGATAAAAAATATGTCCATGTCTCAAAGAAAACAAGTTTATGACATTGAAAATCCTCCCCAACTATGATCCAAACCCATTAAACATGAGGTATAGAAACTTTTACCTCAAAACATAGATACAAGTATATAGGGTGACAAAATGAATCTATTAGACTATCCGAGAACAAATAGAATCCACCCGATTTTCCAATAATATGGAAAATCGACGGCTTTTTTAAATGAAGAGGGATTTACAGAAATCTTACCCAAATATCCATAGTCATAATGACTCATTTTATATGAAAATATTAATACCAATGAAATATATAGAAGTGTTATCCTTGCATGTGTAAGGAGATTTAGACTGATCAATGATCAAGTCTTTCTCTAATGCAAAACAAGCCATCATATGTTGATTATCAAGAATCATAATGATTGCCCGATCCTGAAAATCCTATGATCCAAAAAAGAACCTATAAAAGGTGTCTACTAATGAAATATGTTGATATAAGTGAGCCAACAAGGTCAAATTCAAGATAGATGAGGCTTCAGTGAATTATGAGGGTGAAATAGAGATTTGCAGGAAACTAGCATGAAGGTATGGAACTTTAGGAATAAGAGAGATTACAAGAAATAGAGGAAGGAAATATGGGTTGGTTAAAGGGGAAAAGGAGATTTGAGCTCCGGAGGAAGATGGGTTACCCCCACCCCTATGGTATGGGAGGGACCTAAGCCGTGACCATCACCGCCTTAGGAAATCACTGAGCTCCAAGGTAGTTGAGAGCATTTGTGGGTTCGCATACCATCACCTTTTTGGTAAATGTTTCAAAGTGAAATTCTCAATATCTTTCTTCATTACATACCTACAATAAAATTCCTAAAGATCTATATACATCTTAGTGCTTCCAAGATGTATGGAACATAGATATTTTTTATCCTCACTCAATATTTATTTTTCAACATGGAGTTATCTAGTACACATAGCCACTTTACAAATTTTATAACATTGTTTTCATCGATATTAAACTAATGTAATTTTTCATTATTTATCCTCCCTTTCAATACATGGTTTTTTTAATAAACATTAATATTTCTTATAAGTATGATTGTATTATACTTAATCAAAATGAAAAGATTTTTTTAAATAGACAAATTCCAATCCCATATTCATTAATCATTAATTATAATATCATGTTCTGAACATAGATTTGTTATTGATTCATTATCCTATTGAAATGAGACATATTATACCTTGTTATAATTACTTGGTTGATAGTGAATTGTGAAATCATAATCCTTTATCAGTTCCAAGCATCGTATTTGTCTCATATAAAATTAATTTTAGTTAATATATAAATCAAGATGTTGGTATCCCTATATATAACACAATTATCCCCATATAAATGACTTATCTAAAATTTTGAATTAAAAAATTACGAATTAATGTTCATGGTCATGTATTGGATAATTTTTCTCATGGATATTCTATAGATATGATTCATCTATAATTAATCGATCATATTTCATTAAAACATATCCAATTCCTTCAACAAAGAATCTCTAAAATAAAAAATTCTACATTTCTAGATGGTAATGCTAACTTTTGGGAACTAACCGGTCTTTCTTTAATTCATTAAAAAATTCATCACACTACATTATACCAATTAATTTAACTCCATTTAGAGTTAAATTCATTAGTTAGTTATCTAACCACTAAAGTTTTTCAAAAAACCCTTTATAATAACCAACTAATCCAAGAAAGTACAAATTTCAGTGACACTAGTTAGGCATGTCCATTATTTCACACATTTTGGTTTAATAAGATCAATTTTTATTCTGTCTTAAGTTGAAATATACCCATGGAATGAAATCATATATAAAAAAATTACATTTACTAAATTATCCAAATAACTTATTTTCTTATAAGGACTGAAGAAAAATCCATTGATGTTTCTCATAATCCACATAATTTGTAGAATATACTAGAATATCATCAATAAACACCACTATGAATTTTTATACATGCTCATAGAAAACTCTATTCATTAGATACAAAAATAAAATAGTGGAATTTTCTAATCTAAAAAAGATCACAACAAACTCAAAATGATCAAACCTATTTCAAAATTTCATCTTTGAAAATTTTTATATCATTATATTTAATTGATGGTATCCATACTTGAGGTCAATCATTAAAATATACTAATATCCTAGTAAATGATCCAAAAACCTATCAATAAGAGAAAAATAATATGTATTCTTGATCATAAAGTTATTTATTACACTATAATAAATGAAATCCCCCATAGAACAATCATTCGTTTTTTCAAAAAATAGGAGCACCTGATATTGAATTGTCAGGATGAATGAATTTGTTAAATAGAAACTCATGTAACTACACTTTCAATTCCAATATCTCTATTGGATTCTACTGATTTGGGGGTTTTTGAAATTAACTTATCTTTACACACTAATTAGAAAGTAAATTAAAAAACTAGATTATGAATATCACTAAGAAAATCCCCATGAAATACATCAAAAATTTCTTTTACCATGGTTGAATCATTAATTTGAACTATTTCCTTATTTTCAAATTATATGAGGAAAAACATTCACCTCCACATTTAATATATTTCTAAGCTTCTTGACATGTTTTTATATGTATGAACCCATTCTTACTTATAGATTAAAATACATTCTAAAAATTTTATATAACTTATTTTTCTTCATAATCAATCTGAGTATAATAACTCAAAATCCGATATACACACTAAAAACACAAAACTATACTATGGGTAAATTAGTAAGATTTTAAGGGAAAACAATTCCATAGCTAATAATAGGTATATTCAAATTAATACTTGTTGTTTAATACTTCTCTATGAGTTTTTAATTACTTTTTCCCAATATCTCATGATATGGTATTTCTATTTTACTAGAAAATTTCCTAGATATAAAAAAAGGAATATATCCATATTTAAGTGATACACTAACACAATTTGAGTAAACATATAATATACCTATAACCACTTTATTTTATGTTTTGGTATCTCATGTAGTACTAGAAAATTTTTTTTCCAAATGTTTATGCTTCCAATATTATTGTGTTTTACCTTTTATACAAATTGTAGAAACATATTTTCATAATGACCCAACTCATTAAAATTAAAAAACAATTCTTCCAATTAGTGATATTTTTTTCCATTATCAGTGTATTTATTACTCTTTCCCTTATATTCACAAGTCAAATTCCTTGACATACCAAACAAGTTTCACTTTCTCAATCCTTTCGGCCATTCTTTAAAATGTTTTATACCAAATTTGGGACATGGGTGAAGATCACCTTAATATTTATTCATTGAGTAATTCACAACTTATTTCTACCTTGAAAATTTATTTTCCACGATATAATGGGATATGTAAGTGTAAATAAATCCGTCTCTACCTTCTAATAACATCAAATAATATTTAGATAAAAATTAAATTCATGATAGTCTAATGATCTTCATAAAATTGTTTTCTGACTGGAGTAAAAATTTTCAACTTTACATTCCAGATTCAGAAAAAAAAATATTTCATACCAACCTATTTTAGAAATATTATCTTTATAAGTGGGAATTTATTGGTCATCCCTATACTTAAAATATAGTAATTTTTTCCTTTTTAATATGAAGAACATTATGAAAAAAAATCAAGAGAAATATCCTTAAATATAATAAAAGCCATGGTACATTTTTAATTCATTTCCTTGATATTATTAATTCAATACCACCACTGATGGGTTTTACCTTCAAAATGATAAACTAAAAGAGTTATATTTTATTCTATGAACTAACCAAAAGATAAAATATCTTCACTGAAGAATTAATTATTCTTTCATATACCACTTAATTTGAGGTTTCACCCATAACCGAAGGGTTTAGTTTTATGAAATACTTAATTTATATTTTCCTATGTATAGAATTTGGATATTCACATAGATGGGTTTTACTATTTATAGACTTTATTAACATGATTAATAATACCACAAAACAATAAAAACCAACACCAACCATTTCAGGATACCGATTCAGATGGGTATTTTCTTCTTGATGCATTCCCACTTTAGCCACCATGTTTCCTCTATAGAAAATTATTCTAAAATAGATATAGATTAGAATATGAAATGTATAAATATTAAAAAAAATAGTCTCATTATGACCATAAATTATACTCCTTAAATTGTATTTCCTTAATAAAATCATAACCTATAAAGTTGCCTAATCCCTTTATCTAATACCAACTATAACATCTAGACCCATACACTTGGATTAAATGAAAAAAAACATATTTTTTACACATATTTTATCAAAATAAGCATAAAAACCCAGAAATTATCACTCAATTATGAAAATATTAAAATTATAAGATATTTTAGGTCTAGGGTTTTTTATAATTATGATACCCATATCATTAAAAAAGGAACATTTACACACATCGTACATTTATTTACATAAACACATGATCTGTAAATGATTTTACCACTTTATTCAAGAAAACATGTTAACTAGAACCCTGGATTTATACTTGTTCTTATTTAGTATAAAACTCTTTGAAAAAAATAAGCATGTGATAATTATAACAGAGAATATTAAGTTTTATAAAATAAAATGGTCATGTAAGGCTGTTAGAAAACATGAGAACATAAGGAAAATATTTTCTTTCTCACAATGAACTTTGAGCTTGTAAATAAAACATAATTATATATGAAATCAACCTTTTCTCTAATAAAAAAATTTAAAATATTGAAATCATAAAATAAAAAATAATGAATATTTGATTATAAAATTCATCACCCTTTCAAATACCCCTTTCATATCATCCTATCATAGAAATAATATATTTGATTAATCTAAACATTATACCTCTAGAGACTAAATCATTAACCAATGCATTGGAGATCTATAACTCAAGATCACCCATAATAATATATAATTTCAAAGTAAGATAAAATAAGTATAACATGTATTATCATTCACCCTTTCATCCTAAATCTCGTGAAATATTATTTTAAACCTATAAGAAAAAAAATTTCAGATATCACATAAAAAAAAGGAAACCATATCCTTTTCTATGAAAAACAAAAATAACCAAAATGATAGGAAAGGGATATTCTTTGTAAAATCATGAAAATTAGTAAAAAAATTAATAACGATTAATGAATAATGTTTTATAAAATATCAATAATGTTCTAAATCATTAAAAAAATTCTTTTAACACTTCTATAAAGAATGTTAGGAATAAGCTATACAAAATTCATTAAAAAGATTCCATTTTAAACATTTGTAAAGAAAAAAAATATAGTTGAAAATTTCATCAAATAATCATATATTAATAAATAATAACTTTCTTGAAAAAATATTATGGACATTAACATTGATGAAAAATATTTTTAACAAAAAAACATCAAAACTATTAAAACAATGTACTAAGGGAAAACTTGTTACCTTACATAACCATTTAGTAGAATATTCCCTAGCATCATGTATAGTTAAAATAAATGTATAATTATATATTTAATAAAATTATTCAGTTATATGGACTTTTATACAAGTCATGTATAATAATTTTTTACAAATATATTAGTCATTCTTTTATTTTCATCATTGGTTGTTAGTAATTTCAATTGATTATTACGTACAAATTTTGTAATGAATACATAGATTATCATTTATTGATAAAAATTTCATCATTCCTAGATTCTTAAATATATTAGAATCATTGTTTTTTAATTATTAATTAAATATCATTTTTATTTTTTGGAAGGTATTAATATGGTTTCCAATTATGTAATTTGTAATAAACATGTTTTTGTGATTTTTAATGAACAAAAGTTTTTATTTTCATAACTAGTTGAAATAATATTTAATTTATATAATATTATTTATATAATAAAAACAAATTTTATTCATTAAATAATTTCTTAAAACTATCCTTCTTTGGTGGTGATTAAAAATAAAATATGCTATTTATGGAAAAAGTAGTCGGCACAAAACACAAGTGATGGTTTCAATTCTCATTGAATTGGATGAAAAGAATTTAGAAAATGATTTATCATTATACAATTATAATTATATAATAAATATAATATTTATCTATTGAATCTATATTTATAAACATCCATGTATTTTTGTGATGAAAAAGGAAATACATTGTTCATGGAGGCATTAGTTTGCTTGCACACGCGAGTGATGTTTTCGTTTTTCCAATGGATTGAAATGAAAATAGATAATGGTCATATCGTTAATATAATAAAATTTAAATATAATTATGATAATTATTTCACCATATTTTTATGTTTATAATTTTTTTAGTATATTTATATACAGGAAAATGGGTTAGGGATTGATTAGTACTCACGTTGAGAACATAAACCCTCTCTTGGAGGGCCTCTTGGAAATAGAGGATTTAGGGTTTTTCCATGGAACAACATACTATAAAACATGTAAGAGGTATCTAGGGTCAGTTAAATGAGAATTTTATAAATGTAATTTTAATGTATATGAATGTATTAAAGTGATTTGAATTGAGCTCCTTTTATAGGAGAGAAATAAGTGCTTTTTTAATGAAAACTTTAGGTTGGCGGAGGGTAAGATAAGAATCGCATAAATGTAATGTGAGTGAGGTGAGTAAATTTTGGTGAGATATTTCTATATGGAATTCCCTAAAAATTATCTTTATAATGACTTAGTGTCATATAAATTTAATAAAATTTGATCCATGGAAGATTGCCCATTTTGACCCCCACTAACCTTGATTAAATATTTAACATGAAAATTAATTTTTTAATAAGAATATATGACGAAATCTCATAAAAAATATTGATGTGATGAATAAAATATTTAAATCCATTTAATCTAATTAAATTTTTAAATATTATAAAATTAAAATTAAAATAAAATATGTAATATATTGAAGAAGTGTTATTTGTTGAAAAATGTCTTCAAAATATTAAATGTTCTTAATCTTATTCCTTAGTAATTAATATTGAAATATATATATTAATATAATTATTTAATAATTGAATAATTAACAATGATTCAAAATTTAAATAACATAATTTAATATATTAAATTTAATATACAAAACATGTAAAAAAATACAATTCTTTTGAAAATTACAGCTTCACCATGGTTACTGATATTTAACTAGGTAATTTATTTTTATGATGAAAAATAAAATTACCATTTTACATAATTTGGTTATTCTAATTCCAAATATGAATATTTTTTTTATTATATTCAATTTTTATAATTGATAAAAAATAAATTTTAATATTAGTTTATGTAACCTAATGAAAAATAGTTTTTAAAAAAACACCCTTTTAATCATAAAAATGAATGTACACAAAAATGATATTTAATATTGATTCTAATGAGATTAATTTTTTTATTAATAAGTAATGAATATTTTTTCACCTTTAGGGAAATCCAAAAAACTGAATTATACCTTGTTTATACATAATAAAATCTAAAAGTCCAAAAATAATATTTATTAAAATATAATTATACTAAACTTTTAAATTGCTAAAAATAGAATTTTTTAATTAAATAAAATATTTATAAATTAATTATATTACTTATATAAAACATATATGTTCTGGAATAAGGTTTTTATGAAATTTAAACTCATTTTTATATCAAGGTGATATCAAAAAAGTAACAGTATTTTTTAAAATAGAATTCTTGAAAATTCAAAAAATAAAAAAAATCTTTTTAAAAACCCCATGAAAATCACCCTAAGGTAATTTAAATATGATGATATCAAAAATTATGTACCTTTGTCAAATAAAAATTTTATTATTGTGATATTTATCTTTATGATAAAAAAATATAACACATTAAATCAGTTTAGTTTGAATAAAAACTATTTATTTCTATACTGTAAAATTTTATAAAATTATAAGGAATGTGAATCAATAAAATTTATCAAGAATATTTAAAAAATAATAATATTGACTTATTTTTTAAATTAACTAGGTTTTCACATTCACCCCTTAAATAAATTTCATCCTTACAATTTTTATTCATTGATGAATAAGCAAGGATGCTTTTCTCACAGAGCTTTTTCATATCCCCATATTGCTTCTTCAATCATAAAATTTTCCAAAATACATTAACTAGGAGTTTAACTATATTATAAAATACATGTTCTCTATGCTCACGATTCTGAATTTTATTTTCCTCATAAGAAATATTATTGCTTAAATTCACTTCTTCAAAGATAAAAGTATTATATGCATCAGGTACATATTTCATTAATAGTAAAACATCAAACACATCATATACCTAAGATAAACTTATAAGTAAACCTACTTGGTAAGAAACTAATCCTACTTTCTCTAGAATTTATTATGCACCAAGAAAAAATGAGTATATTTTTCTCTTCTAACCAAAACTCATCACAACTTTTTGTGGAGAACTTTTATGAAAATATGGTCTTCTACCTCAAACAAAATATCCTTACTTCGGTAATCTTCATAACTCTTCATCCTTATCCGAGCTACCATCATATAATTTGGGAACATATTTACCATTTCAACAATCTCTTCTTCCAACTTAGGTCCCAATAATTTTCTCTATCTGACCTCTACCAAACATGATGGAATTCTACACTGATTTTCATGTAACTCCTCAAATGATTCAATATGTAATATTGAATAAAAAATATAATTATAAGAAAATTTAACTTATGATATATATTTAATCCTATATCCATGATTTTCTAATGAACAAGATTAATATATGTCCTTAATTATTTGAATTGTATGATCTAATTTCACATTATATTGAGGAGAAAAATATGTACTTAAATTTAAATCAGCACCCAATGACTTATAAAGTTCCTTAAAAAATATGGATTAAAACCTCATATCATGATCAAATATAATAGAGAGAATAACACCATGTAACAAGAAAAATAAATTTATAATGAAGTTGATAAATCCAAGATAAAGGAATATTATCTTAGATTTGAATAAAATAAGAAAACATAGTCAAAAGATTCTATAATAACCCATATCTCATAATTATCTTGATGCTTATAAGGTAACTTCACAACCAAATCCCTGGATATATGCGTCTATTTTCATTCAGGGATTGACAATGGCTAAATAAACCTCTTTTCTCTTTGGTAGTTGTTTTTAATGTTTAATATATTGAAGATTCAAATACTTCTTGAGAAAATTAACATTATATTCCTCCATTACAAAAATCAATAACATATATAAATATCATTATACATCCTAGTTCTATTGATATGTGTAGAATATGGGGAGTTTTTCACCTAAAAAGAAATATTTTTTAAATTGGGAGTTATATGTTACACACAAAATCTTTCAAAAAATTATAACACTATTTCAATAAATATTAAAATAATATAATATTCCTTACTTTATAATATATTTCAATTCAGGATGTACTTTCTGGGAAGACATTATTATTTTTTAAAAGGATGATTGTATGGACACATTATCCAAAGGTGAATGGGTGTTTAGATACACAAATTCCATTTATATATTAATTAAATCATTAAAAAAATGTTTAAGTTCCAAACATAGCATAGTTATTAATTCATTATCCTTCCGACTAAAATCATCTATAACCTTGTTTTCTTTATAATTATGATAATGAATAATGTTATCATTATCCATTGTCAGTTCCAACCATCTAACTTTTATCATGTTCAAATTTTTTTATATGAATATGTAGTTCAAAATTTTATGATCCATACATATATCACATTTCTCCACATAGAAATCATGCGCCCAATTTTTAAAATAAAATTTAAAACTACAATTTCAAAGTTATGAATTCCAAAATTCTACTAATTGGGTTTCAATTGGCATGATACATAACAATTACCTAATAATTATTAATTAAAACTCAACCAACACCCTTCAGTGAAGCATCACTATTAAAAAAATTCCTCTATTGCATTTTATAATTATAACACTATGCAACTAATCAATAATTATAGAAAACATTCATGATGATCATTTTTATAATGATTTTTTATCATTTTCATGTTAGCGTGGTTAGTTGGATAGCTAACTGAAATTTTTTTAAAACAAACTATAAATAATAAATTGATAATCCTAGATAACTACAAGTAATAATAACATTAGTTGGTCATGCTGATTATTCCACCAGTTTAGTTTTATCAGGTTCAACTATTATTCCATCTTTAGTTATGATATTCTGAAGTAATGAGACATTATTCGATAGATCCAAAAATACTGAGGGTGCATTTGTCAACCCAAAGGGCATAACCACAAACTCATGATGACCATACCTAGTTTGAAAAATTATGCATGGAATTTTATCTAACTTTACCTAAAAATGATGGTATCAATGCCTAATGTTAATTTTTGAAAAATAATAAGGTCATGGGAGTTGAAAAAACATGTTATCAATATTATGTAATGGATACATAAACAATACATTAATGTTATTGAGTGCTCCATAATCAATGAAAATCTACATAGAACCATCCCTCTTTTTGAAAAAAAAATGGGGACACCCCAATGTGATGTTATGGGATGAATTTATGATTTATCAAGTAACTCTTTTAAGCACTATTTTAATTCAAATAGCTATAATAGATCCATTCATTACATGGGTTTTGAAATTGGTGTAACAATATGCACTAAGTAAATAACAAATTCAGCCTCCTAATTGGAAATAACACTAGTAAAATCATCACTAATACATACTAATATTCATTTACCACCCAAAATTCACTAATTTTAATGATTTCATTCTTCTTAATGATATGATCAATACAACTTTAACCTCTACATTTTTTCAATTTCATAGGTTCTAGATTTTTTATGATATATATAAACTCATTATTATATTAAAACTGAAACTAATTCTTAAAATTGAATATAAAATATATTTATCTATAATATATCATATAATGATACCTTGTAATCCAATCCATACCAAAATAAATATCATACTCTACTATTGTAAAGATAAAAAAGTATAGAAAAAATAATTGGATAGATAAAAATAAGTAGATTTCTAAAAATACATATGGCATTAATAATTCCCCAACTGGTTTTAACAAATATTATATCATCATATCTTATGGTGGTAATTCAATTTTACTTGAAAATTTCCAAGAAAAAAAAGGATGCATAGATTCATATTCAAATAAAACATTATCATAATTTGAGTAAATAAGTAATATACCTATCACCTCTTTATCTGATAGTCTTATATCCACCATAGTAATAAAAAGTCACTTTACCCAACCATTTTATATAAGATTTTGTATATTTAAATGATGATAAAATAACTTTAGTCAAAAAAATTCATAATGACCAACTCATTGCAAACAAAACATTTTATTTCCCACCAACCATCGATTTTTTCATCAATATTATAGTCGTTACTCATTCCTTTTCTATCAAGAACCATATGTCATAACATACCACACTGATTAAAATTTTTCAATCTTATTATACATTTATTAAAATTTATTTTTCACTACATTTTATATATGTTGTAGGATAACCTATAGATTTATTTATTTGTTGTTTCTGAATTTATTATGACCATGAAAACTTGTTTAGAGATTTAATGGGATACGTAAGCATAAAGAAATTCCATATCAACCTTCTCAAAGTATTAAATAATTTTATCATGTGATTTAATATCATGTAATGTTAATTATATTTATAAATTTTTTTTAGTATTGAGTATAAAAATTAAAATTTTCTTTCATATTTATGTACAAAATTCGTTTTATTCTTTTACAGTATTGTAAAATTAGCTTCATAATAGAAAAATAAGTCCTTTTCCATATTCATAAACTCTAGATATTTCATTTCCATTCCATGTAAAATAACATTAAAAAATATTTCTCATGAAAAATATATTTAATTATAGTCCACTCCATGGTCTGAATTTTATTCATTTCCATTGTTTTCTTAATTTAAGGCCACCAATAATTGGTTTCACCTTCATAATGATAAACTTAAAGGGTTACATTTTGATGCTATGAACAGTGGAGGTCATAAAATATATTCCTTAAAACAATATTCAATACATAAATTCCCATTGGGTTTGAGGTTCAACCAAACATCTTAGGGAGTTATTCTATGAAATTAATAATAATTAACATATTCATCGAATGGGATTTTGGTTATTTTTTTGTATAGGTTTCATTATTTATACCCAATTTTAATTTATTTAACAGAAAAATAAACTAACAAGATGTGACTCCTATAATTTGAGGAATCTAATTCAGATGAGTATTATCCTCTTAATGCCTTAGCACTTCAATGACCCTATTTTCTCTATGGAGAACCATTATAAAAGAGACATGGATTATATGAAGCATCATGGAAATCTTGAAAAACTATCTCATTATAACCAAAAATTAGATTTCCTAATTTTTATTTTCTTAACAAAATCCTGTACTACAATTTATCTAAACCCTTTCTATAATTCCACTATAACACCCCAGACACATACAGTCAGATACGATGCTAAAAACATATTCATTACACTTTTATTTTGATACCAACCATAATAACCCTTTCATAATTACCCATTTATGAAAATATTACATTTATGTTATATTTCATGTTAAGAGTTTTATAAAATAAGTAAAACCATCTCATTAAAAAAACACTACCACACATCATATATTTTTTGATAAACACAACATATTTAAATGATAAACCAACATTATTCAAAACAACTCCATAACTAGAACCCTAACATTGTACTTGTTTGTATTCATACTTACACCCTATGAAAACAATTTGTAAACATGTGATGGGAAAAATTCTCAATAATGGGTGTAAAATAAAAGGGACTCGTTAGGTTAGTGAAGAAATTTAAAACCTATGAAAAAAAATATATTGGATAATTATATTTGATATTATAAATAAAATATAATCATATGTGAAATCAACCATTTCTTATGGAAAAAAATAAATCTCATACCATTCATAAAAATTCCATAAATTAATCTTGAAGAATAATATTTATCACCCTTTTAAATCACTCATTAATATCACCATTTCATAGGAATAACATTTTAAATTAAACCCCGTGTTATATCTCTCGAGACTAAATTCATACCCAATGAATTGGAGAGCTATATCACGAGCTCACCCATCAGAATCTATAATTAAATAGTATTGTAACATGATAAAAAAATTATAATCTTACACAGTTTCATCATAAATCACATTAAATATTCATTTGAACCCTTAATCAAAATAATTTTTGGATATCACATAAAAACAAGGGAAATTGCACTTTTCTTTTATAAATTAAAAATTCCTAGAACAACAAGAATGAGATATTCATTGAAATACCATGTAAAATTATAAAGATAAATAATTATTAATTTAAAATTTTACATGAATGATAAATAAATTAGTAAACAATAAAAAATAACATTCTTTTTATACTTTTGTAAAGAAAGATGGAAATTTCCAATATAAAAGTCACTGAAAATATTTATTTTTAATTATTTATAAATAAAGTAAAATATTATTGAAAGGGAAATTAAATTATAAATTATTTATAATGAATAAAATTCTAAAACAATTTAATAATCATGGATATGGATGAAAATTATTTTGGAGGAAAAAACATGAAAACAATAAAAATGTTATTTTAATGAAAAACCTCTTACCTTGTACTTCCATTTCCCCAGATGTAGTATAACTTCTTGTATAGTAAACATAAAAATAATAATAACTTCTTTAAAAACCTTATTCATAAATATTAAGTTTTATAAACTACACTTATATTTAATTATTAAAAATATATTATTAATTTATAGGTTATTTCTAACACCATATGATGGTAATTTCGATTTCCTGCTTCGTAAATGTTTCATAATGATGAACCCAATTACTTTATATTGATACAGACATAATAATTAACATATTATTAAATATATTAGAATCATTATTCTTTAATAATTTATACCTTCATGTTTTTTAGGACATAGATATTTTTTACAAAGAACGAATTCGCGATGAACTTGTTTTGTTGATTTTTAGAAAATAAAAGGTGATTTATTTATAACTATGATAAATATTAATATTACCATTTTGTAATATTATTTATGTAATAAATATAATTTTAATTAATTAAATGCATTATTATAACCATCCATATTTTATGGTGATCAAAAATTTAACACACCATTCATGAATATGGTTGTCCGCACAAAACATGAGCGATGTTTTCATTTCTCAATGAATGAGATAGAAAGAAGGTAAAAATAATTTATCATCATAGAATCATAATTATTTCATAGATATCATATTTATTTATTAAATATATCTTTATTACTATTCATTTAATGTGGTGTTGAAAAATTAAATACATTGTTCATGGGGACAGGTTCCCACACATACACACGAGCAATGTTTTCATTTTTCTAATGGATGGAAAGGGTAATAGATAATGGTTGTTCCATTAAAATATTAAAATTTTAGTATATTAATGATATATATTTCATTATATTTTCCTTTTTAAAATATTTTTTTAAGGTAATTATAAAGAAAAAAGATTTTGTGAGTGATTAATATTCAAATTGGGAACTTGATTCTTTATCTTGGTGGACCTCATGGAAATGGAGATTTTAAGGATTCACCTTGGAAAAAAGGGATACCAAAAATGGAAGGGGGATATAAGTTATGTGAAATGGGAATAGTTATAATTTAATTTTAATAATTAGTCTTGCATGATGTGAGGGTAAGTGGGTTCCTTTTATAGGTGAAAAAAGGGGACAATTTCATGGATACTTTAGTTAAGTGAGGGGTATGAATGGAATCATATTAATGATATATGAGTTAGGTGAGTAAATGTTGTTAAATCATAAAGTTATGGGTTTAACACCAATTAATGGTCATCAATAATGTTTATATTTGACATAAATTTAATAAAATTTGAGCCATAGAAGATTACCGCTTTTTACCCCTATTTTATTTCATTAAATGTTCAAAAAAATTATTAATTTTTTTCTAAAAATATATGATGACCCCTTTTTACTAATTTTACTATATTGAATCCAATTTATGACTCCATTTATTCTAATTTAATTCATAAATATACTAAAATTGTATTTTAAGTTAAAAATATGATATATTGAAAAACTATTTTTGTAAAAAAATGTCTTTGTAAATATTAAATGTTCTTTATATTATTTCTTATTAATTACTATTTAAATAATAGATAATTTTTTTTATAAACTGATTCATAATAGTTCATTTCTAATTTATATGAAAATTAATTAATTTATTATGATGAATTTACATTACATGTTAGATAAATACAATTCTTAGAAAAATAACAATTTCACCCTTGTAACTAATGCATACCATAGTAACATAATTTTATACTAAAAAAATAGGGAATGTTCCTATTAAAAAATTGGATTTTATAATTCCAAATACTATTTTTTTTATTATATTTATCTTTTGGAGGTGAAAAAAATAAATTTTAGAATAATTATGCGTAACGTATTAAAAATGGTTTTTTGAAAAATACTTTTTTATGTATAAAAATGAATTTACACCAAAATCAAGAAGATTATTGATTATAATGACATTAATTGGTTTATTATTATCCAAATTAGTTTTATTTGGATTTAAAATAAAGCTAAAATTGAATTACACCTTATGAATTCTTAAATAAAAACCCATAAATAGTTTTCATTAAAATAAAATATTATATAATTTTCAAAATGTAAAACATAGACTTTTGAAATCCAACATAACATATTTAAATTACTTATATTACTTATAAAATAAATATTTGGTATATAATAAATTTTTATAAACTTTAATGGAATTATTATATCATAATGATGATATAAAATGTATAGTATTTGTAAAAACAATATTTTTCACTATTCACCTAAAAATCATCCTTTTATTAAAAATCCCAAAAAATAAACCCAATGTAATTTCATTATAATAATTTAAAATTTTAACTGGATTTTATCAAATTAAAATTGTGAAATTAGGATATTTAACTATTAAATAAATTCTTACAACACATGGAATTAGTTTTTTTAGAACAATAAAAATTTATTTTTTGATTGAAAATTTTATAAAATTATAATGAATATGATTGCATAAAATTTATCATAAATATTTAAAAATCATAAGATTGAAATATTTTTTAAATTATCTGGGATGTAATTATATCCCCATTGTATTCTATGATAACTAATTGAATGGTGGGAGAAGAAATGGAAAAATAAGAATAAAAACTAAGAGAAGCTCTAATGACAACACTACATGAACCTCCCACTACACTCTACCCTCAACATAACTAATAGTCAAATTAAAAAAAACATAACATAATTTATCAAGGATTCTAATTCTTAAAAGGATCACCCCTAAGTGTTCCCTTTTGTTAGTTTTCCCCTATTTTTTAGAATGGTTATCATAATGACAAAAACAAAAAAGATAGAAGAATAAATCATGATCACAGCTATTGATGAATATAATAAAATAAGAGTAAATATAAAATTGAAAAAAGTATAAAAAATGAAAAACATTATTCTATTACATGGATTGTGAATCCCAATCATAGTAAAATCCTCTTATTATTTATAATCTACCATGAATAGCATCAAATTATTCTACCCACCATATATGTCTTCCACATTTCTTGAATTACACTTTTATTAGGAGGATTTCAATGCCCATGGTCATCTATTTACCTTGATCATCTTTCACATGACTTATTTCGAAGTGATTTCATGATATAGTTGGATAATGGGTATATATAATATATATTTTCTCCCTTAACAATTTCATATATGCCACATTAATCTCTTCATCATTGATGACCCTAGTGATCCCAATATTATTCTATATTGTGGATTCACCATGGATAATTTTGGATGTATTAAGGAATTAAATGCATTTGATTGTAAGTGTAGTCTCATGTTGGATGATTGTAGTGCATTATATTGTGTTTTTAATCTCAATGATGTGGATAATACTATATTTAAGGTAAGGTGGTTAGTCATGGTGGAGTGATGGTGGTGTTTTAAGGAGATTAGATGTTATGTTGGAACCACAAGATAATATCACTAGCTGATTAATATTTTATTTTGTAAATCACTTCACCTCTCCCATAATAGATTGTCATAAAATTAATTTCACTAGGTTGATTTCATATCCTAGTTCAAGATCTAGAGATTATATGGGGATGATAACATAATGTGAGTTAGGATTTCAAGGTTTTGTTATTGTTGAGATTCCATGTGAGGAATTATTGTGAGACTATGTTGCCATGACTTAACATAGCCTCATGTCTCTATAACATATCATTGCTAAGGAAACACCTTCTTGGTTCATTCCATGTGATTATGTTGTGTCATGAATGTAGCCCTAGGCTACAATACATCTTTCATTCTCCTTTGGATATATCTTGTGTTACTTATTTATTCTTCCCACAAAACCATTTGATCTTCAATGTCCTCTTATATTTACTTAGACTATTCACTAAAATTACAAAAAATGGTATGAATTAATGTACAAAAAAAATTAGTTACGCCATTTTACCAACTAATAAAATTAAAATCATAATTTTACTTCATATTATCATTATGCTATAAATAAGAACTATATAAGAAATATGATGTAATTTCACATACATTGGTATTTAACAGTGGGTATTATAAGTAAATTTCAATCTAAAAATATAGGAATTTTTTTTCAAATCCATCTAAACCCTTGAATTATTCCTTATCCTTATGGAATTTCACTTAAAAACAATTTTCACTAAGAATCCATTTCTTCACTATGCTTATGCCTTGGTCGATGAATGTTAATTTTAAATGATTTATGTAAATCACAATATTCACTTTCACTCATAATTTAAATTCCATTTTATTAAAGGTTCTTATCTCACTAACCAATTTCAAAAACATCTACTCATCCCTATATAGTTTATTAAATAAATTCATTTTATTCTTGATCATCTAAGTCTAGTATTCACCTTCCCCTCCTTCTCTATTCATAATAAATAACTAATTTAATAACTTTTTAAGTCTATTAATATTCAAAACAAATTCAATAATTTAGTATAACATATCTATAAAAAAATATTTAGAATTATTAGGATCCATTTATGGTTATTTGTGATAACTGAGGCATGAATGAAACACACAAATAATTGACTATAAAATTATTATTTAAACTATTTATTTATTTTGATTTCAAAAATCACACACACAAATACAGACATGCTATGATTTTAT
Source organism: Viscum album (assembly GCA_963277665.1). Lineage (NCBI taxonomy): Eukaryota > Viridiplantae > Streptophyta > Magnoliopsida > Santalales > Viscaceae > Viscum > Viscum album. The sequence goes on along the minus strand of OY728140.1, from coordinate 398,072,005 downwards.
AGAAATTTTTTACTTTAGTTTTTATCCAAACTAATTGAATAAATTCATTTTATAGAATTTATGTAGTAGCTTGTTTGGTGAAAAATCATTGAATTGAATCTTTTATATAGAAAGTGGTTCCCACACATTTCAATTCATTAATCAAATGTATGAATATTAAAATATAGTCCACTTATGTATATTTCAATTAAGATTCAGTTCCCTACTTTTAAAAAATGAGAATATATATTTTATAAATTGAATCATGTCTCAAATGTTGTTCCAAGATCTAATGTTTTTTAATTACTTTTGGTACATCAATTTAAAAACAAAGTAGGATTTTCAATAATCAATAACACTCGATGTTAATATCCTGATGATGTAATTAGTATCCAAAGTTTCAAACTGAATCACCTTGTTTCCACCAACCCTCAAGAATATACCCAAGTGAAATAATATATTCACTCATACAAAAGATGAAAAAAAAGACAATAGATTTACATAGTTTGGAACTTAATAATACCCCATGTGAGAAACATTTCTACTTCTTATTACTAATACATTAGATTTATTTCAATATTTTTAAAACTCAAAAATTTATCATACTTTTTAAATTATTGAACATTGGTTTTGGTATATATGATTACTATACCCTTTGGTTTATATGACTAATCTACATAGCCTTAAACTCAGTGCTAGTGGCTGTCTATCTAGATTAGGAAACAAGTTGATACACTTCCTTAACATTGAATCCTCTTTGATCTGTAAAAGGTATTTGTATACATCACTCTAATGATTCATGTGTATCTAATGAACAACACTTAATTATTCATACAATAACCCAATAGATTTACTTATATGCTAGTTATAAGCATCTCTAAAAAACATCATCGATATCTAGGCACTTCAACTACTTTTTCATAATCATTATCCAGCCTAAACTTTTATACTTCCCTAGTTTCACTGATCATAATTTCATCTAGATCTAGAAACATAATTCTAGAATCACTTTTTCCATAACATAAGTAGATATAGAAAAAAAATTATATTTCATTTCCCAATATAACATTTTCTAACATGGGAATCATTTTCTTAGCTTCACCCATATTCCCTTTAGATCACATTAGCATCCCATCCTCTATTTTTACTATAAAAACATTAAGTGAGTTTATATACTTTTCTTCTAGTTTACCCAAGTCCCATTTAGGCACAATACTACCTCATACATTCTCAAACTATGACCTTCATAAAGAATTATTTATATTCTAACTTCCTTCTATATTTTATAACACTAAGACTCTTTCCTCCATGATCTAATATATGTATTAATAGTTTAGTTTAATATGTTGGTTAATTAAGTTGAAAAATTAATTCATCACATGAATAATTTTACTATGATTATTATATAATAACGTTCAATTGATTTTCTTCCCTCTGAGCTCCTCTAATAAACCATTCTTCCACATCATCTCCTTCATTAATTTTATTATGGTAACATAGTATGCTTCTATGGTTGATAGTACAAATACCTATTGATGTCTTGAAATACCAATTATATATGTTTCGATAAAGAAAAAAACACATGGTAGTTCTTTGAGTATCTAAAAATCCTCTAATGTCTATAACTATAAACCATTGTAATGAATCTTCTATTCTGAAATATAATTCTACTAGTTTTGAACCTTTGATATACTATCTAATCCACTTAACAACATCCTAGTTCTCATTTCAAACATTTTATATGAATATAATAACCACTCCTACTTCAGGATAAATTCCTACCTTTATATAAATTGTGGAATCCATCAATCTTTTAACAACTAATTCAAAAAAAATGCTTCCATGTACATATACACATCTACGATTCATTGTGCCTTTTATTTTTTAAAATTGAAATGTTTTTCTTTTAGGGTAGAGAAATGTTTATCTTTTGAAATTATGATCAATTTTTTTATATTTTTGATGTATTATAACTAAGAATACATCAATGGTTTATGCTTCAAGTCCTACCATATCCTCATCCCTAATATCATATTAGATTCCCTAAGATCCTTTATCTAGAAAATTCTAGATAAGTCATCCTTCATATCTCCAGTATATTTGTCTTCTAGACCATATGAGAGTATTTCATCTATATGCAAGAGAATTATGATAGATATCCTATCATTGAGAACCTTTTTTTAATAGTATTGAGCCTTATTGAATATGATGAACTTTCCTTTTTTTCTTCAAATAACATAACTTCTAATTACACTATTTAGGTTCATGGTTTCTTCTATATACCCTATTTATGTTTTCACACTATGATACATTAATATTATTAATATAATTTTAGTTTCTATATGTAAATATCCTTCTCTAAATCTCAATGTAAGAAATTTTTCCTCGCATATTGTAAGGACCCGACCCCAGTTGCCCAGAGTCGGTGCCTTATTTGATTATGTTGGCATACAAACATAGAATAAGCATCCCAAAGGACCGAATGGTTTAGTATTATTGGAAACAAGATACATAAATAATTTTAACATTACAACATGAAGGGAAAAACAACACTAATTTATTCCACTAGAAACATCAAGTCTTCTAGATTATGCTTACAATTCATTCATAAATTACTTCTTCATATCCTAAGAAAATGAAACATAATAAAGGGGTTTTCTCAAACGCTCAGTAAGAGTAAGAAAAATAGTGTAATATAATATAAACATTAGACATGGTGCATAATTGAAAACACATGTCTTTAATAATAAACTTGAACACATTATGGCAGGAATATGAGTTGAGTAAATAATGCCATAATAAAACATAATCATGGGTATTATACTAGTCGAATAACCACATGAAATTTCAATTAATAGCTTCATAATGAGGTAAGTGCATATTCTGGACATTCTGAAACATTTTTTCAAGGCCTCTGCCAATACATCTAATGATTAAGTCCTCGGCTGAAATCCATATATCACATTGGGAAAGGCCTCGGCCAATTCCACGTCTATTTGTCTCATGAGACCTAACGATGCATCGAGGGGATATAGTGGGCCCCACCCATCACATAATAAGTCCAATGAATTCCTCATATGAGTAGGGATAAACATAAACAACATATACATTCATATTTAAACTATCATATGAAATGTAACTAACTTTCCCCAAATAGTAAACATAAAACAATAACCATTCTGAGTAATATGGTGAATGGTTTTAGGATAGATCATCCACAATAGAGTTAGACATAAACCATTAAATAAAATATTTTATATGACTTCATAAATTATTAAACCCAATAATACCATGTAATCAACAAGAGTGTTAAATTAGATGAAAACACTCTTATAAAATCATTAAGCAATTCTTTAGATAAATACTCTTTTATTTTGAAAAGAAGAGTTATTTTGGAAAAATATTTTTATAAAACCAGAAGTGGAGTAATATAGTATTTTAATAATAAAATAAGTGATTTTATAAAGATAATGGTTTCAAAAAATAGATTATAGAGTGCCCTTGAAAATAGGTAAGAATTTGAGAAATTCCCTTGAATCAGGTTTGTATTTTGGAAACAATTTGGAAGGTTCCTTTTAAAACGTGTAACTATACAAAAAATAATGAAGGGTTATGATTTGTAAACATATATATGATAATCACACAGAATATAAGAGGAGTACATAACAATACATAATAATTCCATTGAAGTAATTAGACAATGAAAGTAACCCGAATGAAAATGGGAGTTCGGGTGGAAAAACCCTTACCACTTTGTAATCAAACGATTCGTATGCCCCAAAAATTAATAATATAAAATTATAGATTTAATACCATGAAGATAAATATATTCATGATATGTGAAATAAATGGTCAGTATACATACACCATACAAAAGTATTAGAAGTGAATATGTAAAATCTCACGAAAATGGAAGTGAGATGAAGAAACTCTTACCTTAACTCCAAACGTGTTCCTCTCTTGAACTTAAGCTCCTGGAATATAAAATTATACTTATTAATAACTCATTTAAGAACCTATTATAAATTTATTTAGTTTATCATATTTATGTTTAGTTCATTTATGTTCTTATTGATAAGTTATTGTATTGAATTTTGTCACTTTAGAGTGTTCATTTTCTTTATTTTCATCTTTGGTTCACTTGTTTTTAAGTATATGGAATGGATGAAAATATCTAGAATTGAAATTATATATTATTTATGAACATAAATAGTTGTTATTGGTCATTTATATAACTTGGTTACATGGAAAGAGGATGAATTATTATATAGAACTTTAATGATAATTATTTCGGTTAATTTGTGGGTTTTGATTACAACGAACTCATTTTTTATTTATAACTTAATATAATTTGTACAAAGGGATTACATAATATTTAAATAGGTTATATTATATGTAATAATCTGGTTCAACCATAACAAAAATGGTTTCATGACCAGAATTGAGAATGATAATAGAAATCAAAAGTCCATCGTCTTTGAATGTGGAAAATTGACACATCTCGGATAGTGTTCTTGCTACTAGTATAAAAGAAGGTAAAAAGGGGGAGATGATGATAAATTATTCCACTATCATGAAAAAATTCCAGTACATATAAGTTACTGTAGTCACCACAAAATTTGGATAAGGAGAGGTAATAGAAAAAGAAAACAAATGAACTTGAAAGGTAAGACAAAGAATTGAAAAGATGAATTTACCTCTTGAACCAAACTTCCTTGAGACCCTCCTTAATGGAGTGATTTTGGTCTTTTTATGAGACCAAGGATTTTTGGACGTGGGGGAGGAGGTTGGAAAGGTATTTGGACATAATTTGGAGAAGGAATAAGTCTTGAGAGGAGTGAATGGAAGAGGGTGTGAGAGGGGGTTTTTATAGTGGAGGAGAGAAGGGATTTCTTAATATAAAATTCATTAATTTATTATATCTCCTCAAGACAAGGAATAGTTAGTATTCCATGACCAATAATAGTAATTTTATCATGTGATCCAAAACCAAGTGGGCTTACATCAGCAGAACATCACACATGACTCTATAATTAGTGTATTTATCTTAATTTTGCAAATTATGGTATGTCATTATTCATCAAAAATTCAAGTATTTCAGAAAAATACCAAAACTTTACCCCAACCATTTTTCGACGTGTAGAATCCTAAAATGAATTCCATTTTTCAAAAATAATTTTCTAAATATTATTAATTTAATATTTAATTATAATCATAATTTATTCTAAAAATAAGAGTTTTAAAACATTTTTTTATGTATTTTAAAATATAGATATATCGTACTTACACTTGAATATTATTTATATAATATCATAAGTAAGATTACTATTAATTAGGGTATATCACTATTCACAAGGGTATGTTACTATTCATAAGGGTAGGTTACTATTCACCAAAAATTAAGTTTTTCTTATTAGATTCTAAATAACTTACTGATAGCAACCGTGTATGTCAGATTTTCGAAATTCACATCATTGAAGTGACAAAATTATGTTTACTTGGATAGGTTATAACAAAGTGGTGTTTGTTGAGACTTAGTGATCCATGCATTCTATAATAAATCTTTTTTGTAAATTCTTGGGGTATTACACATATAACTATTTTCAAACTCCATCTTGACAGTTGTGTGTTTAACAACTGGAAAGAAAATTTCACTAAAGTAATCCTCTTTATTTTCCTATCAACCCTTCCCAACTAACATTTACTTATACCACTTCTAACAATACACTTCTTCCTTTTACTAGTATACCCATTTCTTTTTCATATCATTCCTTCCAAGTAGAGGTTCCAAAAGATCCCATTTTCTAGAATCAAGAAAGGTAACTATCTCATTATTTATTACTCACTTCCATTTCTTTGTATCACTAAGAAATTATACCTATGTTATGATTTTAGGTTCTCCAGTATCCATATAAATTGGATGATGTATGTTTGGCCAAAAACACTGTATTGATCTTCTGAATCTAGTATATTACCTCAACTCATGGGGTTATGTGTATTCTGGTATTCCTTCTTCAAGAACTCTTCACTAAGATTTTATAGTTACTGAGAATTCTAATATATAAAATCTTGGATAAACCTCTATAATATTTCCTATACCAAAAAATACACCTTTTATAATTTTAGGTTCTTTCATAACATGATTTCTTCCTGAAATTATAGGAACTTCCATAAATCCATTTTTATAAACCATTATATATCACGAATATGTTTTCCCTTATTTATCTTATGCTTAATTATAATCCTTCCAAATGATTTATTCATTAATGTGAATACTTCGTCCTCTAATGGACTTTTGGAGTTCACTATCCAATATCATAAATCTTAATTGATCATCACAATAACCTAAAAATAATCAGGTTTGGAAAATTACTTCTAATTTTTCTCTCTTGTTGGAATCACCTTGGAGATAGAAACTACACCCTAATAATTTGATGTAGGAAAAATAAAATATTATTTTCTTCCACCTTACATCTAGAATCTCTAAATCTGGTGGAGTATAAATACTTTTTTATGAATTTTACCCGATAACTCACTATTTCCACCCAAAACTCTTTGGAAAACATAAAATTAATTCCCAAGTATCTAACACTCTGTCAAAGTTTTTATTTTATCTTCTCTAATGGTCATGTTTCTTTTGGAGTAATGGTGATCCTCTTCTAAAAAATTACTATTTTACAAAGAATACACTATAACTCTCTAGTTTCATAATCCCCAAAATTATATAACCTCAAAAACATATGATTTAAAGCAACCGCTCATTCCATAATAGATCTCCGTCCCCAATACTTTAGACTTATACTTGAAAAAGAAAATTGAAGGATTTTTTTAATTTCATTGTAAATGTAAGATTATAATATGGACCTCCATAAAACTAATCTAGTTATACAACCAATACATAGTTATATAATAGATCTAATATCTAGTTATTTAGAGTTATTCCTTCTATATAAAAAAACACATTTAGTTTCGTCCCTAGGATGAACCCTTCATATGTTTTTCACAGCACATAGTAGGGTTTCTACATTCCCTTTATAATTTGGAATATCATCCCTTTCTCACCCAAATATCCTTGATGACATATTTTACATTCTGGAAATTGTTTCATGTCAAATTTTTTATCATTAATATTCCTAGTAAGATAAAATAACATATCTTTAACTCCTTTGGAAATCACCATTGAATCATGTGTTATCATCCTTGTTATATCCAAAAAAATCAAACAAAAACTAGTATAATCTCATTGACCTATGAAGAATAAATTTTTATTTAAACTTTGTATGTTCAATTCCCCTTGTAACTCTAATATGTATCTACTCCATGTTTGGGTGCTCAAATAACTTTTTCAATATATCTCAAGAGTCCCATATTTCAAAAGATATACCTTAATTAATCATTCATAAACATAGACATAAATTCTCTACCACTCAAAATTTGAGTGAAATAAATCATTTAAGTCAATTATAATTAATCCCATTAGATTAATGACATTGAGTATTTAATTACACTTCTTCTAATATGTCATATTTATTGAATATACTTGAGATTAAAAAAATAAAAATTTATTACTTTTCTCTCCTAAAGCATAATTTGAGTACCATGTCTTCCTACAATTCTATCATATGGGTCAAGGCCTAAATAATTTACCTTGACTAGTTTCTATTTTCTCTATCATCTTTTCAAATATTGGTCTTCCCTTTGACCATAACATCTTTTACCTTCCACACTGAATCATTTTCTAGTATCTTCCTTACCTCCATATTTTTCTTCCCTTTTTTGAAAACATGATATTATATTTCCTCAAAAAACATGTCATTTTTTCTGTTAGAGTAACCAATTAAAGTAAACATAATATCCCAATTTTTCAGAAGTGATATAAGAAGATATAGAGTCCATAGAACATTAGTGATCGCCCCCAACATAAATATGAGTCAACTCTAAATCATGGTTATGTTATGCCACCAACATTCAATCCAACATATTCATATTGAATTATCACTAGATTAAGAACACTTTATTAATTGTAAAGAGATGTTCATATAAGATTTCAGGAATCACCATTTACTCGGTTTTTGTCCTCTCCTATTTTATATTTATGTTAATATTATGTGATAAGATCATCTGTAACATACTGAGTACTTTCTACAAGGGTATTTTCCATCCAAATTTTTAATTTCTTCATGCTTGAAACCCTTTAACAAAATATGAACATCCTTCTAATATAAATAACAATCAATCCTCATTATCTATAATCTAATGTCTAATCTTTGAAACTTCTCAATCTAAACATTTCCTTCTTCTAATAAAATTCCTTTTAAATCAATTAGACTCCCACTAAAATAAATAATTATAAGGACCTAAGTTTTGACACACTACTTATTACCTAAATTACAAAACAAGGCCGAATCATCTAGATGTATTAGAAATTAATGTAAATGCTTATATGAGGGAACTATGATCCATTTTATCACACTAAATTGTTTTTATAGAAAAAAATCCAAAACACACATAAGAATAAGAATGAAAGTTCCCATATCTTACCCAAAACAACACAATGGATTTACATGGTTCAAAATATAATCTTATTCCATGGGAGAAAAAGTACTTCTCTTTATCAAAAATAGTTTAAAATTATTATAAGATCTCAATAAATCAACAAATTACACCACAATTATATTTATAGAAGAGTCCCACAAGTGGATATTTTCAACCACCATCCAATCTATACAGAAAATATACACCACCTTCCAATATATATGGGTGTCCCTTTATCCATTCAAGGACACCAATTAATATACTACCATAACGGTCTATACCTAGTGACCCGTGAAAGTTATTTTTATTTATCCCTCTAATGAATCTTATGTATCTCATATAAAAATTTGAATTATTTATACATGATATAAACAATGTTACTCTTACATAGGTCTATGTGTTTTTCTATATTTTATAATCATGATCAAGGGACATTGTCCACTACCACATACTCCAATTTCAACTTCTACTTCAATAATTATATGGTTCCCCTAAGCATGATTCCATCTATTTCCATCAGCATACTTTTGGAATCCCATTTTTTGAAACATCGGTAGTCTTAGTTGGAAAACCTTTTTTATAAGACGAACTAACATCATATAGAACTCAAATACATGATAAAATTAATTTTGAAAAATAAAAAAATTAATCAAAGAACAAAAAAGAAATTAAAATACACAAAACCTTCAATAGATTGGAAATACCTAAAGATATGAAATTTATTATCCTATTTTAAGAAAAAAGACGCAGAATATAGATACTAAGAGCCTGTGGAATGGAGAAATACAACATTTTAATTTGTTTTTCTACTCTCTTCAGTTAAAATATAGTCTACTAGTTCACTGTAACATAAAAAATAAAAGTAAATAAAATAAAAAAATATTATTCTCTTAAAGGAGAAATAGGAAAAGAGACAAAATAGTATAGTATTATTCCACCAATTAGACATTACTTTTACACTACCCCTGACCAGTCAATTTTTTAATCAATATGAATTTGAATATGGGTGATGTTTTTATAATGAAAACCATCCCATTACCTTTTTCCTAATGTCCTAATGTGTACACTAAGAGTGGATACCCCCATTTTAAATTAATAAAAACCCATCCCAAAATTTTATTTGAGAATAGAGAAATGAGGTTTAGTGGAAACAAATGAACTCGTACTCCCAATTATCATTAGTATTTTCCTCCATGTGATATTATTTTTTTAAGAGGCATTCATATTTCTACCTAACTCCTGCAGTCTGAGAGTGTGTTTGGGTGAATTTATAATATAATTCTTGGGATTGAGACTATCTTCATGGGAAAAAATGTGTTGTGGAATAGTGGAATTTTGTTTTTCATGAAGAATATATATTGTAATAGAGGATCAAGACTACCTCACTAGCTAATAAAATGTATAATGTGTGCATCACTTCACATATCCAATAATAGTGCATCAAAAGGATAATTATTCCTTATATAATTGTACTATGGTATTGGATCTTGATATTGGATTGGGATGATTATTTAATGTGTATTAGGGTAATGAGGATCCCCTAGTGTTAGGATTCTATGTGATGTACTATTGAGAGACTCCATTGATATGGTCTAACATAGCCTTATGTGTATTCATGAAATGTCATTACTTAGGAAGCACCTTCTCAGGGTATTCTACATGATTTCATTGGGTCATGAAAATAGCTTAGGTTTGTAACACAATATTTATTTTTTGAGAGAAGTATCCTGTATTTCCCAACATTTCTTCAAAAACCCCCATTTAATCTTTAATATTCACCTTAATTCCCTTGGATTCTTTACATTTATAAGAAACAAATCATAGTAATTAAGGTGTTTTTATGGTATGTAAGCACATTTTTTCAATTAAATCATGAAATTCATGGTTTTCCCCTTATTTACATTATTTTCTAAGTTAGACCTATATATATATAATATTGTTACTTCCCTTATGTTGTAAGTTGATAGGGGTATTATTAATGAATTAAATCATATAAATATGAAAAAAAATTGTTAAAACAAATAATCTAAAATTATGAGTATTATTTTTGTTGATTCATTCTATCCAACTATAAGGATCATGATGACTAATATTTTTTGAATATATAATCGAAGTAATTATAAAGTGTTCCAATTGGACAAGAAGTATAAGTTTATAAAGAATTAATATGAGGAAGAAGTTTAAAGTTTTAACCAGAATAGTTTACCCTTGAAGTTGATGATTATACTTTTTATAAGATATAAAATCATTTATATCAGCTTAATTAATTACCTCAAGTATGTTATTCATATTTTGAAAATAGTTTAAAGGTAATTAAACTCAATAATTAAAAATCAGAAAGTAATTGTGGTCAATAGATATTCCATATACCCACTCATTAGGATTAAAAATTTTGATGACATTGAATTTTCTTCAAAAAAATAATATTATAATTGTTATTTTACTATAAAAATGTGAAACACATTAATATATCAATGATTTTTATGATTTCTTTATTTTTGTGTTTTAAATTCATAAATACAACCAAATTTATCTTTCTCTAACAATAATAGTATGATCATACCCTGATAAGGAAGTTTGAAATAAAGGAATCAATAGAGGTATATTATCTTATATAACTTGGGAATAATATTTACTTGGATGAATAATGATAGATTATGGATAAAAACATGCTTTAGAGGCATATTAATAGCCTACTCAACTTAACAGTTCTAATAATTGATATTGTATTTGTAATTACTCTTTGTGTATGATTCAAAATCAATATCATGTAGTTTCATTTAATAGAAGTGAAATAGATCTCATTATACATAAAAATAAATATTTATTTTTTCTTTATTTATTTAAATTATTTCTCATTATATCTTAATAAATATTCTGATATAGATTGAGCATGTGACTCTGGTGATTGGAAGTCAAATTTTGGACGTTTATTTTTTATTTGAGGAATATCTGTTTCTGGACACCATAAGAACCATAATTCAGTAACTCTATTAACAATATAATATGAGTATGTTTTGGAACACAATACACATCATAGATGATTTAGATAAAGTCACAACATGAGGATATGATGTTTTATGTTTCCTACCCACTTGTTCTTTTTTGTAACAATCAAAATTCAATAAACATTTCAAGTAATCTAGTAAAAAATTCACAATGTAAATATATTGACCTCAAGTACCAATTTATTAAGGAGAAGGTGAAATTAATAAAATTTCTATTGTATTATCATTCACATTAGAAGAAAGTTTCAAATATATTGACAATGACCTTAATAATGGTTACCTTATAGCACTTGGGTGTATTTTTTGGTACTACATTCTCTCTAAAAATGCATGTAAGTTTATTGTTTTATTTTTAATAGTTCGTTTTTTTATTTTAATAATGTGTAAAATGTCAATGGAACACTTCTTACATAGGGGGATACACACTATTCATTTTTTAGGTTATGATTAAGGATTGAAAAATAAATTATTTCATACGGATACATGTGGATTTTATATCTAAATCATAGAAAATAACCCTTATGTTTTTGTATGTTTCCATGAAACATAAATTCATGTATTAAACTATCCTTGTTTATTGGGTTTATGAGTAAGAAAGTTTAATTTCCCTAATGAATTGAATTAAAAAAGGGGTATTTTTGAGTTGAACGCAACTAATACATGGCTAATACAGTATTGATCTTTACACAAAGAATTATAGAACTTTAAAAACTAAATTGTATCATATGATATATTAATTAAATAACTTCTACAATGGAATCTTATTATTAATTTTTTATTGATATTATTTATTAAGAATATCAAATTTTATATATTCAAAATATGATCATGGATGAGTTGGAATCAAATTGATGTGGAGATTTTATATGGTGGAAATAAATTTATTGAGTTGGATAAAACCACAAACTAAATGATTTCTCACTATTCCATGATTTTTGGAATCATATTAATAATTTACTCATTCATGTAAATCATGAAAAAATATGTATTTCTTTTAGATTTATGGGTTTCTGTGGAATCATAGGGATTATTCTTATGTGAAGATAGTGTCATGATGATGAGTTGTGATTTATTTCATGTTATACTACTTATGATGGAGAATGGTGTCAAGACACAAGCCATGTAATCATGAAAATATGAGAGTGTTAATTCTAGAATGTACCAAGACATGATAAATTTAGGTCTGACTAGTGTGAAGGATAGACCTCCTGTATAATAGGGTTTATGGGCCACAACGCAACATGTATAGAAAACATTTTATGAGATTCAACACTCATAGCGTATTCCATTTGACCACATTATGCAGTATATATAAAATGTTAGGATCTCTTAAGAATTTATAAAGTGATAATGACCAGATATTATGGATATGAAGATCATGTTGTAATGGAGGTCACTATTCCATGATGTAAGTGTGGTTTTAAAATATATGGTTAACTATGAAGAATGTGATAGAAAAACTTTCAAATATTTATTCAAACATTCCAATTATAATTCTTGATAATAATATGCCTACCCTGGGGAGAATAATGAGTGTGTTCCATGATCCAAACATTGTGTAACTTGAAGAGGGAAGTAGAAGATTAATCAAAAAAATTATTCACATTAGGATTATTCTTGAACTTGGATTTTAAGACCATATTAATTCTATATTCTTTAATCTTATTGATAATTACATAAGAACTTGGATTGTTGAATCACAACCCTTAGACAATAAGGATTTTCCACATGATAAAAAGAGTGTTTGGAACTTGTAAAGGCTCTTGTGTTATGAACATTATCTCTCTCTCTCCCTATTAATCTCACAACATTGTTTGGATTTTTTCATAATTCAATACACTAAACAATAATGGTAAAATTATTTGTGGGTTGGTGTTTTAACATCTATAGATATAACCCCCTTAGTTTTTTGTACACTTTTTCTTATCTTATAACATACCCTAGGTAGAACTCGCTTTATCACCGTTAGATAATATCACTGCAACTAATTGTGACTCAATTTAAACCCATAGGATATCCCTCTAGGATAACATAAACCACATAGTATTTCCCAATAGTCCTATTAAATGGATCACTTATATCTTATTCCCCTCAAAAAAGTTTCACACAACCTTATTCAGGACCCCACATGACCACTAGAGTCATAGCCCAAGTCTATACATCCTCTGGGGTGCCTCTCACCATTAACTCAAGTAATTCTTCAAGTTAGAGTTATGAAGCTACTAAGCTATGAATGGAATATATTCAAGATCTCTTCTATGAACATAATAGGTTATACCCATTTTCATCTTAAAAATCGAGCCTATTGACTCCCACTCATGTAAGTCACACCCACTTACCTCTTCTTTTGAACAAATTAATAAATGGAACTTTCATAAATAATGGTAATATTAGGGACTAAATAAATCAAACAAGAGTAATACCATATTTAATAAATGTTTATCCCTTTATCTAAGATCTTCCAACACATCCAATCCTATACAAGTTGTCACAACCTGGGACCCATGTCGTGACTACCCCAAGCCTGCCTTCCATAGGCCAGGGGCTGGCGACTAGCACCAAAGGCGTAAAATCCCTAAAATGGGAAGGAATTGCCTTTATAAACTATAAACACACACAATTAGAGTAAAAACTGGAAGAAATCACTAAGTAAAAACTGTATACAAAAGAGTACTGAAAAGTAAAAGGGGTTGGAAATACAAGCTCATCTGTAAAGTACAAGTACAACTAAAAAGAGAAAAAATAGATGAAAGGTAAAGAGCAGCTCATGGATCGTCCTCTGGGGTTCCTACCAGAAGGGTAGGTATAGCCTCCTCCACACTCCACGTCCGTCAGACTCCTCTATATACCAACTCGTTGTAAGGTCCACCTCTGGGTACTGTCCAGTCCTGGTGCTCTCAGCCTCCGTCAGTGTTGTCCTTCGTCTGCATCCAACACAACGAGGTGCGGGCATTGCCCATGCAGGGGTGAGTATAACGATACTCAATAGGGACCCTGATACTCTCAAGGTCTCACAAAATCCAAAAAGGATAACAAAAAATTATGAAATCAATGGATAACCATTACTTAGGTATATTCCCATACATATACATAAGTTATCAAGTAAACCATCTCAATCATGAGGAAAACACAAAGGTCATTGACTGAGCTCAAACCAGGATTTTTATTATCGAAACCACGGATGATGGTGTAATCCTCCTCTATCAAGTACAGTGGGCCTTCCGCGTCACATAGAGGCGCTTCCCACTATCCTTGGACTACTGAGACACTCCTCCTGTCGAGTAATGTGGGTCTCCTGCGTCACATAGAGGCGCTCCCCACCATGGGTCTGCCATGCACACACAGAGGCGCTCCCCCTCGTAGGCTGCTGAGGTACTCATCCAGTCGAGTATCATGGGTTTGACGTGCTCACACAGAGGTACTCCCCACCATGGGTCTGCCGCATCACACAGAGGTGCTCCCCACTGGGCTAGTCGAGTCACTCCGAGTCGAATTGGTCAAGCAGTAGTCAGGACTCAGTCAGCTACTAGGTCTCCATACTTTGTTCGCTCGCCTCTGGAAGGATCCGATCCACGAGCTATTGTTTGATACTCTCACTGTCACAAAGTTCCATGAAGAAGTATCTCAAAAGTCTTCCATGTCATAGGGGTCTCAACGCAATAGACGGCGCGTCAATCAGACGCCCGATTTGTTAGTTATTAGCCTTTTAGTCCCGGGGGCCCGGTTAGATTTGTGTACTATCCAACCTGACTGTATCTCAAATATACCCCAAACTCCAGTGGGGTATTCTCAAAGAGACGACTTCACTCCAAGAATACTGGTGTCGTTGACGGTTCATCAAACAGACGTCCAGTGCGAAAGATATGGCCCAAGAAGATAATGGGTTCGGTAATGGGCATGGTCCTGGTCTAACCCAGTTGGACTAACTTGGCCCAACCCAGACTGGGCCGACCTGGCCTGGGTCAACCCGAACAGACCTGTTGGGTCTGACCCGGCCCATTGGGCGGGTCAGCCCACTAAGTTCAACCTAGTCTACTGGGCCCGACCCAACGGACTGTGAGGGTGGTTCGGCATGGATGTCGCCACGTAGGCGGCTCGGCCCGAAGGCCAGAACTGGGGCCAGTTCAGCCAGCGACACTGCGAGGGGCACCATGATTCGTCATGTGAGGCTGATCAGCCTGGAGGCCAGCAGGCAGGCCGCGTGGGGCATGGTCAGGCCGCAGGTGCGCCGGGTAGGGCACCGGGCAGGGTGCAGCAAGGGTCGGGCAGGGCGCGGGGGCACCGGGAAGGGCTCGGCAGGGCGTTGGGAGGCCGCGGGGGCACCTGGCAGGGCGTGGCAGCGGCCGGGCAGGTCGTGGGGGCGTCGGGCAGGGTGCGGCAGGCCGCCGGGAGGCCGCGGGGGCGCCGTCATGGAGCCGGGCAGGCAGTGGCGGCACCGAGAAGGGCGCCAAGAGGCCGCAGGCAGGCAGGCCGCATGCCGGGCAGGGCGTCGGGAGGTCGCAGGCTGGCGGGCCACGCGCTGCTCGGGCCGGTGGTGTTCGGCTGGGAACATCGGTACGTCGCGGGGGCAGTGCGATTCACGGAGGTCGCAGGTATCACTGCCTTTGTTGTTGCCGCCTTCGTCGTCGTCGCCTCATCGTCATGCTGAAGAAACATCACAAAAGTTCAGCGGAGGGAGTCAGGCCATGTTAGTTTTCCCCGCACCCTCCACGTTTAAAGGTGATAGCATTTTCTTCATCAAATAAGAATGATGAACAACAATTTCTTACAAACCTTCACATCGATTCCTTTCAACCGTAGATGAGGAAAAGAAAGTAAAAGCATCAACATGCAATAACCCCCTACCTTGCTCGAAGTTTGTCGGCATTGGTGCGAGAAGATGGATGTCGATCCGTGGTAGACGAACACGTCCCACGTTGAAGGAGTCCAACAAAGAAGTTCGGAGGAGGTCGTTCTTTATAGTCAAAGGCATCCCTCATTAGCATTCTTCATCAGGATAGCATTCTTAATGGGAAGAGCATTCTTAACGGGAAGAGCATTCTTCGTTGAAGAGTTCTCTCCCAAGCTCTCTCCTCTCCCAAGTTCCACCACAAATGCAAAATGAAAATAATAGAAGAAAGATTGTCTATTATTTTGTTGGCATAACAATTCAAAAAAAAGAAACAATTAAAGGGGCCCCACCTAATTAATTCATGTCTGTAGGCAAAAAATTAATTAGGGGATT
Source organism: Viscum album (assembly GCA_963277665.1). Taxonomy (NCBI): domain Eukaryota; kingdom Viridiplantae; phylum Streptophyta; class Magnoliopsida; order Santalales; family Viscaceae; genus Viscum; species Viscum album. The sequence goes on along the minus strand of OY728140.1, from coordinate 398,055,259 downwards.
TCAAGAGGCTCCAAGGGTGGTGACACCATTAAGTGGGGAGTTCAAGAGGTTTCTCCCCACTTAATAGGGAGTTCAAGGGGTTTCATCCTCAGGTGGTCCCCACCACTTTAATCCTCACATAAGAGGTTATGTTTGGGTGGGCCCCACCACCATAACCTCTCATGGGAGGTTAAGGTTTGGTGGCCCCACCACCAACCTCCATGAGGAGAATTTAACCACCCAACATCCACATGGCGGATAAAATAAAATAAAGTGTAACTCACTTTATTTTATTACTTTTTTTATAAAAACCCAAAAACTAACTTTTATTCTTGACTAACTTCCGTCAAGGTGAAAGTCTTCTTAAGAGAATACCGGAGTTGTGAGTTCAACGGTGCCCTCAGATTTCAATTCTGAGCACCGGTTCAAAAGTTATAAAACGCCGCTCGCATGTTTAATGAATGTTCCCAAAAAAAAGTTCAGAAAATTAATATCACTCACCCTCAACCCACTATAGTCGAGGTTAGGCTCTTCCTAGGTGAAACACATCCCAACGAACCCAACGGTACTCTCGGATTTTCAATCCAAGTTACCGTTTAGATGTTATAAATTTTACAATAAAATAATTGTCACTTAATTATTTTATTTATGGCCAAAAACTATCTTTCTCATGTGGCCCACACCGGCCAAAGTTAGTATCTGCTTAAAGAAAGCATACTCTCACGAGTTTAGCGGTGGTCTTGGATTTTTAATCTGAGTTACCATTTGTGATGTATAAGCATTTGGAAAATAAAATAACTTTATTTAATTATTTTATTTACGGTTATGCCATTTTCGTGTTTTCTCACAGGAGGCCCGCACCGACAAAACTTAAGTCACGCTTAGGGTAAACACGCCATCCTGAGTGCAACGGTGCCCTCATATTTCTGATTTGAGTAACCGTTTAAGAGTTCTTCTACTTTTTTAGGAAAACTGCTTACGCGCATTAATTTAAGCTTAACAAAATTCCGACAGATCATTCTGGGCACTCCGGGCCTCAGAATCGTGCGCCGTGAGATTTCGCGGACTCGTAAAATTCCCATATATAAAAAAAATTACATGGAAATTCCGGGTCTTTACACAAGACATTATTGATTTCTTTGTTCCATTATCTCACTATTAATCTCAATACATTATTTAATAAACAATTATATGTAAATTATCTTGAAAATTCACATAGGCATAATAAAGGAAATGAATCCTTGCTTACTTTCATATAGTAATTATCACTTCCCCTGGGCGGTGGTCAATAATTAGAAATGATTTTATATCCCCTTGATCAAAACACAAATTTAGAAATTTATTTTTGGATTAAATAAAATAATCACTATAATTTTCCCTTTAATTTTGAATAAATGGTTATAAATTTAAGATTTATACATCTTTAGAAATTATTGAAAACATTCTTAATATTCATTTTTTTCATTGATTAACCCATTTTGGAATTAATTTTAATAAATCCTATAGTATTTTTATACAATTTTAAGAAGTATCCTATATAGAATTAGTATGTTTCATACGAAGGATATAAAATAAATTTACTTTTTGGATTTTTCTAAATTGAAAGAACCATCATACAAAATATATTTTCAGAGAATCTAGGTAGAAATATAAGATATATTTCCCAGTGAAGGTTCATACATAATATGTTGGTGTTTGAAATTTTTTGAGAAGAGGAAATATATAAGAAACTTTTTTAGGAGGTAGATAATAAGTAATATATTATTTATTATAGGAGTGATACATAATATTCATTGAGACGTAATGGGTGATATATTTGATTTTATATTTAGTAACATTTTAGGATTAGGTAGAATATATTTTATATTTTTCTAGTGCAGATGATGTATATCATTTTCCAAAATAGAAAATTTAATGAATTGGTATCTCTTTTTATAGAAGATATATGTAAATGTGACATATCTCAAGATAAGCACAATGGGAATAAACTGATAACATTCCATGCCATAATGATATATATTGTTCTATGATGGAATGAAATACAGAAGATTTTTTTCTCATTTTCCTGGTTTGAACTCTTGAAGAACCCTGATGAGGGATATCATCTCTAGTATACATTATTCTCTCTTAATTAATAAGTAAATAAAAATAATATTTTATTCCCATTACTAGAATAAATTGAGAATAAAGGTTGAAAGCTTACTAGAAGTCCATGATTCAAGGGAAGAATAAGAAATTAGTTATAATCAAAGGAGCAAAATATTCATTCAATCATAAAAGGAATTCAATTCTATCTATGTGGTGTGACTAATCATTATATACTCCCTTAAGGACAACATAAGCTATGAATTACCCATAACATTCAACATTCCCTTAATAGAGGGGATGTATCTCACTATAGATAAGTCATCTACTATTTTTATATATATATATTTCTTTGTAATACAAATGTTCAATATATTTGGTGATGGATAATTATACCCCTTATGGTTGAGCCAAGGAGGTTTCCCTTCCACCAGTTATTGAATTCATATAGGTCACTATTAAATTATTTTCTTCAAGATATCACTAGAAAATATTTTTTTCATTAGAAAGTTGGATATTTCCAATGCTTGTTATATTTGAATTATTATTTCTTTTATTCTTTGGTTATATACATAGGATATCTATATTTTCTTTATTTTATATATTATAGATGGAATTTGGTTAACCAAAGAGGGATCAAAGATTTCTAATTAATAGGCTTAGTCAAAACAGGGAGTTCGGTGAATATTATGCATTCATCATTAAATTGAAAATCTAGAGAGAAGGTGATTAGTTGATGTTTTAGCTGGTTAAGAATATAATATGAGAGTCCTAATATAATTAATCATGATTCAATAGATTGTGTGTGGGAATGAAAAAGTTTAAACCAATATTTCTAAATTTATTTCAAATAAACTTTTACTTATATAAAAATACACACACGATTATACTTTATTTCCCAATATAATTTGAATAGACTCTACAAAAATATCTCATTGAAAATTATACCTATTTTGTGAGAACCATATTCATAAAATAATATATTATTTATTTGGTTAAAAATTTGTTTATTTTGATTCTCATAACAACAAATTTATCAAACTAGGTTTGAATCTGATTTCGTTGTTAGTTATCTAAGAGATGTTTTTATAGAATAATTTTTTATTTTATTTCCCAAATGATATGAATGAAATTTTTTTATACAAAAACTATTGAAAAAAACATCTTATTGGCTATTGTATAATTAATATTAGTTGTATAATGGGTCTGTGAATCATAAGCTATCATAAGTGTGTGTTCATCGATGTTATGGGAAAACACTTCTTCTACTTCATGGTTGGAGGCATCACATAGTATATCAAAGGGTAGATCACAAGATAGTGGTATAATGATATGGTCTATGGAATAGTTCTCATTGAACTTGTTAAAATTATTCGTGTATGATTCATTAAACACAAAAGATGTATCCTTTTAAGTAGGTTAGTCAAAGGTAATGCAGTCATAACAAAATCTATAATAACCAAACTATAAAATATAAATGTCCTAGAAATTATCTAGCCTATTTTATAGTATTAGGGTGTGGAATTTTAGAGATGATATCAACCTTGGTAATTTCCACTTAAATTATGGCATTAAATATGATATGGCCAAGTACAATACCTTTCTTTTCTATAAAGTGACATTTTTTAAAATTTTAAAAGGCATTATTTTCATGGAATATTTTTAAATAATTTTTAATATTCACAAGAAAATAATTTAAAGTCATTATATAAACTATAAATTAATCAATACAAACCTCTAGAAAGCATTTAGTGACATGTAAAATGATACTTACCATACAACAATGGAAAGTACCTTGGTAATTAAATAAACCAAAACGAATCCTCTAGTATGAAAATATACCAAAGGGGAAAGTAAATATAGTTTTTATTAATATTCAAGTTCTATAGATAACCTAATATAGCTAAAAAATATAACAAGGAAAAAATAACGACCCTTCCCAAGTAATCTCCCTTTAATATGATTTACAAAAGGAGTAGAGAAATAGTCTAACTATGTCACATGGTTCAGTATTTTGTAAAAAATATAGACTCAATTTTTTTTGAATCCTAGTGGGAATTATATCATATTGTTCATTCTAAATAGTGGTGGTTCTGATTGTTTTTGGAATAATGGTGATGAGGCTCACCCACTAAAAGTATGAAATTAGAAAAATTTATTCTAACTACTAAAAGTATCTAAACTTATTTTTTAACTACTTCCTTAGTTAAGTCTTATTTTAGGCCACCACACAAGTTTTTATTCACCCTTTAGTTGTATCCATAACACAAAAATAGAGGGACTAATCCCAATGATATATCCTAATGATTAGAATATATACTTAACAAGTTATTTTATAATTATTAATAGTGTGTTTTTTTATTAGGTGTTATATTTTTTGAAACTATCACATCATGTTTTTTATATTCACTATGATATGTATATTTAATGTTTTATGATAATAGATTTAACATTATTTGAAGTGGTTATTAAAATTATAGGGACAATTCAATCTCACATAAACTCCAAACCAACATCTAAAAATTTGATAATTTAGTGACATACTTGTAAAGATCATAAAAAAAATGTTCAACAAAACCTTATTCCAACAAATTATTATAAAATTATGGTTTTTTATTAAATTCATTTCTAAAATAGAATCATCAAAAAAGTTTTTATTTTAATTTAGGGCTACTTCTAGTTTTATTATTTTATCCAACATTTTATTTCATCATCTGATTAAAAGGGTTTCAATAATGAGAAATATTGAAATGGAATGATCTTATTAAGGAAATTTCTTAGAGTCTAAGATATTGATATGAATAATACCTTCTATAAATACTATTGAATTCATTACTTTAGGAACATTATCTGTATATTTTTTAGTCTTTAAAAATGGTCTACCTATGATTATAGGGTAATAAGCAATTAGAACGAACCATATTATTAATAAAACAAAAATAATGATTTATAACATAAATTATACTTAATACATTCCCAAAAAATTGTGATACCTATCATCTTTCAGTAATTATATTCATAACATAACTACTTAGAACATATTTACAACAACATTATTGAAAGATTCCTTAAAATTATCTTAAAATTCATTGATACTAGAAAATTGATTGCGATAAACCTATGACATACATAAGAAAGTGGTGAGATATAAATCATTGTATGAGAATAAAAAAATCATATAATACAAAAAAGAAGTGGATTTGATCTAAGAGGTATGAAAAGGTAAAATAAGATATGTTATAAACATAATCTTGAATAATGAGGCATGATATTGCATGATAACATAAAAGAACATGGGAATGTTACAATAACATAAAACATAATATCATAAACATGAGATAAGGCTAACACCCACAAAAACATAAAATGGTAGAAATTTTCCCATAATGTATTAGGTTCACTCCCTAAACCCATAAATAATGTCTCATGAGGCCAAAACATGATCCATTGCATTGGAGTGCTATATGGGCACACCCAACATTTTCATATCATGTACATGCATAAAGGGGCCACATAGATCATAAAACATAAATATGAATTTCATAAATTTAAATCTCAAGATAGTGTAGGTCACATACATGTAATTCCCCCAATCAATAAATTATAAACATATCTAAATAAATACCATTGAGTGTAATTGGGGGTGGTAATTCACTACACCGTTGTTTTGTGTGGAAAATCACAGGATAATTTCAGCAACATTATAGGTGTACATGAAGGTTCATGGGAGGGTTTAATTTTAGTGAAATGGGTTTATTATCACATGGAAATCATATTTTAAGTTAAATGGATATGAAAAAAACATATTCCAACATGATATAATGGAAATCAAAAGGCATAAAATAAAGAAGTTTCATGAATAAAGAGAAGAAGGAGAGGATCCCTTGCCTTGAGATGGCGATTATAAAAGTTTGGGAGGAGATTCTGAAGATATTGGGACACCTTGGGAGGTATATAGAGAGGTAATTTCAGAGTAACATCATGATTCAAGGTATATGAGTAAAGTGGAATGGGAGTTTGGGTAGATTTTTATAGAAAAGTAGTGTGTAATTCTTTATTAATATCCAAAATTTGGTTTTGGAGTTTATCTGATAAATTAATCCAAACCAAAAACCATAAAATGGGTTTTTAATATGGTTTTTACTATAGAGGGTTTTATTTCATTATTTTATAAGTCCAAGAATTTAATACATTAAAATAATACCCTTGGGGATGTGGAAATGAGTCATGTTCATAGAGAATTAATTTTAAAAACTTATAATATAACTTTTTTGAGGATTCATTAAGTCTTAATAAAATTAATCAAATAACAAGAAATAAAAATTATTTTAAAGGGGAAACATATATTTGATCTTGGATTCCCTTTATATCATTTATTATAATACCTTTTAAATTTTATGAGGTCATAATACATATCGTATATTTATACCATGTTTAATTTTTAGCCAAAAAATCACCTATCTCAAAAAATTATAAAAAAACCATTATTGTATAATTTAAAAAATAATATTTATTTTATCAAAATAATTCTCTAAATATGAAAAATTACACTTTAAAATAAAATAATATTTTTATTGAACAATACTGGTTTTTTGACAAGAACAGTTTTCTGACCCTTAGAAAAATTATATTGGGCTTTGTAAAATTATATTACCATTTAAATTTAATAAATATTATTAGTTAAATTTATTTTATTAAAATATCATTTAATTTAAAAAGTATAGAATTTCTAAAAAATGTGTCTTGATCGAAATTATTTATGTCTAAAAACACCATTTTTGTATCATCGTATCAAAATAAAACTTATTCATTATTCATTATAAAGTAATAATAAAATATGAATATAATTATTAATTTATAAAATGAAATTAAAAAATAATACTATTAGGTTATATATATATATCCAATTATTACACTAGTGAATTCCCTAAATGTATGGTGTGTGATGATGAGATTTTCTTAGGATGGTTTGGAATATAAGGTTTGGGATATGATATCGATGAGCTTTAACTTCTCTTATAAATGTTTTTAATCATGTTTTAGTTATTGAATCTCATCTTGGACTTGGTAAAGGGAAAATCCCAATGATGCTATCTTCCTTAGAATCTCGGATAAATGGGCTTCATAGGGTATGATCCTACTAGTTGAGACCATCACTTCTTTTGTATGTATCAATTAGACTTTATCATAACCCTTAATATATACTAATCATAATGGTAACTGTGTAATGGAAATATTTTCAATGGTTATGATGCTTAACAGGATTTTAAATCCTTAAAGTTATAGTATTCCAAAAATAACAAAATTAGTGCATGTGTTTTCTATACATACATTACATAATAATAAATTTATTCAATAAAGTGAATTTAATCTATAAAAGTTTTGGTCTTTTCATTCTTCCCCCATATATAAATTTCACCCTCAAATTTTTCATTTCATATACTAAAATAGATGTGGGTACTTATTTTTCATTGCCTCCTCCAATTCCCATGTAAATTCCACAATCTTTTTAATCCACCAAAATACTTTGACCAGTTGAGTTGTATTATTTCATAAATATTTGTCTACAAGATCTATGATTTTCATTGGATACTCATATAAAAGATCATTCTCTAAAGGTACCATCTCTAGATTTATTACATGTGAGTTGCCTAATATGTACTTCCTTAATATGGATATATGGAACAAATCATGTACTTGAGATGGTTTTGTTGGAAGTTTTAGTCGATATGTCACAAATCTGATATGGTCAAGGATATGAATGTGTCTGATGTGTCTTGTACTAAAATTTACCTTATTCCCAAACCTTATGGATTTCTTCCATAGTGATATATATAGTAACACCTTGTCACCAACCTCAAACTATAGATCACATCGATGAATTTTTTCATAGATTTTCTATCGACTATGAATAGATTTTATATAACATTAAATGGTTTTAACCTTCTCTATCATATCTTGGACATTATCATGTCCCATCAAATTTTTATCTCCAACTTTATCCCATTATGTTGTAATCTAACACCTTTTCCCAAACAGAGCCTCATAATTGGCTATCTGAATGATAGAATGGAAACAATTATTATATGAGAACTCCACTAGGGGAAGTTGATGATCCCAACATCCTTGTAAATACATTAAACATGATCTCTTAATATCATCTAGGTTTTGGTTTGTTCTTTTAGAATTACCATCCATTTAAGGATAATAAATAGTATTGAAACTCGTCTATGTATTCAATACCTACTAAAGTATTCTCTAAAAAAATGAGGTAAACCTCATATCTAGATCATATAAAATAAAGAGTGGCACTCCTTGCAGTCATACCAGTTCTCTAATTTATTTCATATCTAGTTGGTCAAGAGATAAATATTCCTTGATAGTAATGTCATGTGCTAACTTTATATGGTGATTCAATACTATATAGATGGAATTATTTCCATTTGGTGTCCTGGGGTGTCCTAGGAAAAAATATAGGGTTATGTTTTCTCCTTTTTCACACTATCAGGGGTAATATTTTCATCATACCCTTAGAATTTTGTCGTTCATCGTTGTCTTTATGTCACACCATGCATCGAGATACAAACTATGAAATCCCCCTCTTTAGGTTATCCCACCAAATTTTTTTCTTCAAATCTCATTAAAACTTAGTGCTTCCTAGATGAATAGGGAAGGATGAGCTATGTGCATCATCTAGAAGATCCATATTCAATTCTAGTTTTTATGGGACACATATACGGGTTCCTAACCATATAACTTCTTTATAAAATTTGAACTTTAGAATATTCACTACCTTCTTCTATAACACCTCATCATATTTTTGTGCTACATTGATCCTTTCAAGAATCGATGGTTGAGAATTTATTTGATCAAGGTAGGATAAAGATCCTTTTATTATTCCTATTTCTATCCTTTTCATTACTAATAATATTAGATCCCTTCCAATCCTTATCATGGATAAGGTTGTGGGACCCTTTCAATTCATAGCGTCTTCCACTTTGATTTCCTTCCTATGATGGTAATGGATTGAATAGTCATAATCCTTGATCATGTCAAACCACCTTCATTCATACTTATTAATCTATTTTTGTGTGAATATATAGTTGAGGATTTTATAATTCATAGATATTTTAAACTTCTCCCTATAGATATAATTCTGATAAATCTTTTATTTGAAGATTACTACAGCCAATTCAAGATCATGGGTTGGGTATTTCTTCACATGGGTATTTAATTGGTCGGAGGAAGAGGCTATCACTTTGTATCATGTATGCATACACAACCCATTCCCTTTTTAGATGAATCATAGTAAAACATAAATCCTTCTCTATTGGTTGGTAATGTGATCATAGCTGTAGTGATTAGCCTCTTTATTATCACCTTAAATCTCTCCTCATATTCATTAGTCCAAAAAAACCTGACTCCCTTCCATGTATTCTTGGTTAGTGGGATTGAAAATCATAAGTGGTTTCTCAAAAATTAATGATAGTATATAGCTAATCCAAGGAAACAATGGATTTCCGTCATAGATGTTGGTCTGGTCCACCCTTCGATTACCTCTATTTTTAAAGGATCCATGAATTTACCTTTTTTGGTGATAACATTCCCTAGTAATTTTACTTTATCTAACCAAAACACATGCTTACTATACTTCACAAATAACATTTCCTTTCAGAAATTCTTATGTACAAGATTTAAATTCTACTCATGTTCTATCATGCTTTCAGAGTAGATAAGAATATCATTAATAAATACCACCACATATTTACAAGGTAATCCCTAAATAATAAATTCATTAAATCCATGAAGATTTTTGGAGCACTAATGAGACCACATAGAATCACTATGAACATATAGTTCATCTAACTTGTAGAAAAAGTAGTTTTAGTGATATCCTTCATATTCACCTTTATTTGATAATATCCTGACCAAAGATCCACCTTAGAGAAATATTGGGAACCATGTAGCTAATTGAACAAGTCATAAATCCATGCTAGAGGATACTTGTTCTTTATCATGATAATTTTGAACTCACAATAATCAATTCATAGGCACATTGACCCATACTTCTTCTTGATGAAGAGGATATGTGTACCCCATAGTGAATCACTTGGGCGTATGAACCCTTTATCTAGATTCTTCTATAGTTTTTTTTCACCTCCTCAAGTTCATTAACTAAAATTATATATGGAGTATTAGATATCAAACAATATTAAGATATAAGTTTTATTGAAAACTCAACCTCAAGTCTTTGAGGAAGACCGTGAAATTATTTAGAAAACACATCAGTGAATCCCTTCAAAATCGGCATGTCATCGAGGATGAAATTTTACTTAGTATAAATTTATTGAGCTAAATTCAATTGATAATAGGGAAATAATATCTATTCTTGAGATGAAGATATCAAATGAGATCCATATTCCTTCCACATTTATAGAATCAGTGGACGATTTCTGATATGAATGGTGATTTCCTTTTCTTTACAATTTATATTTTCTCTATATAATGAAATCCAATCCACAACAAGAATGAAATCGAATTCCAGTAAAGGGAGCATCACAAAGTTTGATGTTAATTTTAGACCACATATGTGGAATGGGGATGGGTTATATACTTTGGATGTAATAATTCCATTGTTTTCTTTTTTCATCATTAACTTAACAACCATACTTCAAGGTGGTGTTTTAATAGTTCTAATAAACTTGTGCGATATGAAAGAATGTGTAGAACCAGATTCCAAAAGTATGTTCAATATCCTTGATTGAGTAAATAAAATTCATATCACTACATAATTTTTGAGATCCACCTCATCAGTTGTGATGGAATATGATCGACCTTTCTCTCTAGGCCTTGGAGGTTGTTTCCATCAGTTATTGTTAACAACCCTTGGATTAGGGAATAGATTTTTACAGTGTCCCAGTTTCTTGTTGTTGAAACATTAGACATAGGATTCCTTTAATCCACCGCATTGGTGGGTTTCTCCCATTAGTAATCACTAGATAGGTCCCCTTTAATCTTTCCTCTAAAGCACTTCTTTATTCCCTTTATGAAATTTTTGGGATTCTTCTTCCCACACTTTTGACAAGTGTGGAGTTGGAATTTCTTTCCCCATTGATATTTTAACATAACTCCACCATAATTAAAATTGATTCTCTTCTTCATATCTCCAAACCCATGAGTCCCTTGTGATTCACTATATCCTTTTTGAATTTTAGTACACATCAGATAATTTCCTAATAGATTTCACAGTCCCGAATAGCCAATGATTTTTTGTAAACATGGCATTATCCCTCCAATGAAATGGTCAAATTTTATTTCATGGGAGTTTAAAAAACATTAGGTGTGTCATTTTCGTTTTTTCAAGTTTTATCATATTCCAAAATGGATTATTCATCATTTTTCTTAAGCTAAATGAAACCCCTCTCCTTTTTAAGTCAGAGAGTGTGAGGAAAAAATTTGTTGTATTTTTTGCTGAATTTCTTATAGTGAGTAACATCAATATCCTCCTCAATATTCATATTTTAAACCAATTTACACTATTTATGATCTTCTATCTCTATAAGATAAATATATAGAACTACATTTTCTTGGAAATAGCATTTAATGATTGATAAATATTTTCAATGGAGTATATCAATTATTCATTGATTAAGGGATCACAAGATCTACTAAAATTAGAGGCCTTTTGTCACATAAAGGTCTCAATTACAACATGTTATTTATTTGGGGTATTTTGGAGTCCCCCCTTATTAATGTTTCAATTTTAATCAATTTTGAGATTATCATCATGAAGTTTTCATTTCCTTCTCCCATTGAGTTGTGCATCTCATTTGGGAAGTCATCACATTACCCCAGACATTAGTTGTTGAATTTGTTTCCCCTATTTCCCACCATTGACTATAATAAAGGAAAAATTAGAGATGTTATATTTTAAACTATTGAAGACATAATGAGAAATCAAGAATATAAAATTGATAACTCATAAATTACTTGTATTCCTTAACTTATGAGATTTTAGATTTCAATCTATGTTATCCATGATCTATTTCTTAATATAAAATATTATAGGAATTATAATTACATTCATAATGTCTCATAAATATCTTGTGAATTTACCAAATAATATCACCTCAGGAGTGTCAAAATAGGTGTGTAGCAAGGCCCATTTTTGTGCACCGGGTGATGATCAGTTCCAGCCCAATGAACCCCCTTTTAGGGTTATTACCCCTAGGTAAAACTATGCCAAAGCCACGTCCACATGTAGTATCCTGACATGGATGTATTTTCTTGGAAACCACTTACTATATACTTCACAAAAATTTAGTAATATTTTCCTTTTTTTTCATATCCTTGAGGGTTTTACACTACGGGAAAAACAACCTTTTGCGACGGGCTATTTGCGACGAGAAATAATCTCATCATAAATAGTCCATTCCAGAGATTATTTGTGACGGGGGGGTCATCCCATCGCAAATAACTTATTATTTGTGATGGTTTTTTGTGGCCCGTTGAAAAAATTAATGAGTGTTTTGGCACGGTTTGCGTACCAAACCACGGGAAGGTTATTTGCGACAGGAGGAATATTCCCGTCGCAAATAGTTCATCACTCTGAGGTAATTGCGACGGGTCCTGTCGCAAATTCCCAACGGTGGTAAATGGGTTTTTGGGACAAGAAGGTTATTTTTGATGGGGGAATTCCCCCGTCTCAAATAGTTCATCACTTGGAGGGTATTTGCGATGGGACCCATCGCAAATACCTAGTGGCGGTAATTGGGTTTTTGCGACGGGATGTTGCCCCATCGTAAAACACGTGTCAGCAGGTACCTTTTGTGATGGGCCCCGTGGAAAATACCCTTTTAACTACCGACAGACCCAGGCTCAGGGGTACAACAACTATGTAATGACCCACCAGATCAGGTTTTCAGTTCAGATGATGTTACTCCCAGTTCTACCCCTCAGGCAGTTGATGACATGATGAGGATCACGATGACAGGTACTATAAAACATCAAACGTGGAAAAGAATACTTAGCGTGGATAGGGGTGTGGACCCCCCCCCCCCCTAGTTGACAACCCAAGGACCATAAAAGATGCTCGGAGTCACCTCAGATGAATGAGAGCCCTCCAAAAAGGTGGAAAGAGGAAAACGATGGTCATGGAGTCGAATATTCAGAGGCGGTGGCGGGTGTGTCTAGCCCTGCCTAGGGCAATGAAAATCTTATGCTGGAACTATCGAGGGCTTGTAAATCCCCGAATAGTTCACATTCTCCATCACTAGAGTTCCAAATTTTTCCCTAACATAGTTTTTGTATCCAAAACTATGTTGGATAGCAAGGATGTGGGCCTTATGGGCCTAAATATTGGGTTCAAAAATGTCTTTCCCATTGGAAAACAGGGACACTCAGGTGGACTTTGCCTCTTGTGGAAGGAGGACCTTGGGGTCAAGATCTCTAATTACTCAAGTAATCACATTGTTGTGACGGTTGCTGGCCCAGGAGCTCCTCCTTGGTCGTTTGTTCGGTTCTACGGGTGCCCGGGTTGCCGGGTGGGCAGGATAAACACAGATCATGGGCCCTTTTCAAGCAGTTGTGGGACTCCGTCCCTGGCCCTCTCCTGATGGGGGGGGGATTTTAATGAGGTCATGTCTCCCCATGAAAAATAAGGGGGACGGTTGAGGATTGATACTGCAATGAATGATTTTATGATGTCTCTTGTGTAGAACTCTCTTCATGACCTCGGGTTTTCTAGCTCACTATTTTCCTGGCATCAGGGTAGGTCAATGGAGAACCACATGGAGGAACGGTTAGACATATTTTTTGGGAATGATGAGTGGAACTCTCTTTTCCATTCCTTCTTTGTCATCCACTTTCCCCCCGTATCCTCTGACCACTTCCCAATCATGTTGTCAACAGTCTCACAAGGGTAACAGAGGGGACCTGAGTGAACCTTTCACTTTGAAAGTATGTGGCTCCAAGATAGTGACTGTGAAAAGGTGGTTCAAGCGGCTTGGGAGGGATCGAATCGGTGCATCATGTCCAACTTCTGCACTGTTGCGTCTTGCCTTCAGAAGTGGAGCTCTGTTAGGTTTGGAAACATTGAATGACGCATTAAGGAGGCAGAGAATCAATTAAAGCGACTACACTCATATCCTTGTTGTGACTCTGTCCCTAGAAACATCTCTGTGACAGAAAAGAATCTTAATGCAGCTCTGAGGGAGAAAGATATTTTTTGGTTCCTCTGGGCACGGGAGTCTCATATCAGAGATGGTGATCAGAACAACAACTTTTTTCACTAATGAGCATCTGCGAGGAGAAGGAAGAATCATATTGCTCATCTGGAGGACCCCACTGGAAGAGTTTCTCATGACATAAATGACATTCACTCCATTATCCTAAACTTTTTCAGCAACCTCTATTCTGTAGAAAGTATTAGCACTCCCCCATGCCTGATTGGATGCATCCCAAAGTTGGTTACATAAGACATGAATCGGTACCTAGAAAGAGATTTTTCTGATGAGGAAGTGCTTGGGGCCCTGCATCTTATTCACTCTACCAAGGCACTAGGGCCTGATGGGTTTCATGCTCTGTTATTTAAACGCTTTTGGCATATAGTGGGGCCCGAGGTGGTGGCCCTAATGAAGGAGGTGTGTGTTGGCAGAGCCTCTCTTGTATCCCTGAATGAAACTCTTATTACTCTTATCCCCAAATCCCAGTGCCCCCAGAAAATCTTGGAGTTTCGGCCAATCAACCTGTGTAATGTGATTTACAAAATTTTCTCCAAAATCATGGTGGCCAGACTTAGGGACTTTCTCCCACTGCGTTTATCAGATAACCAAAGTGCTTTCATTCCAAAGAGAGATATTACTGACAATGCTGCCATTGCCTTTGAATTATTCCACTTATGAAAATGTGCTCCTCATCCAAGCGTGGCACCATGGCAATGAAACTAGATATGATGAAAGATTATGACAAAGTTGAATGGCCTTTTCTTGAACTTGTTCTATCCAGATTGGGCTTTGGGACGAAATGGATCTCTAATGTCATGAATTGTGTTACGTCTCTCTCCTACAAAATCAATATTAATGGGGTCCATTCAGCGAGCTTTAAACCGTCAAGAGGCTTGAGACAAGGGGACCCCATATCACCTTACCTCTTCATTCTGGTGGCAGATGTCTTTTCTCATCTCATCCTGAAGGCGGCTGATCAAGGAGTTATTCATGGTGCTAAGGTATATAGAAATGGACCCCCTATCTCTCATCTATTATTTGCAAATGATAGCCTCCTGTTTGCATGTGCTACCCCGCAAGAATGCAGTGCAGTACTGAATATCATTAATCTATACGAAAAGGCCTCTGGGAAATGTCTTAATGCTTCGAAATCAGAGTTATCTTTTAGTAAAGGCATCCCACAAGCTAAGAGAGAGGATTTGCAACGAATGTGCGGGTTTTCGCTGGTTGATAAGCATCCTAAGTACCTTGGCCTCCCGACCCTGGTGGGTTAGTCAAAAAAACAAGTTTTCAGCACGATCTTGGATAGGGTGGATAATCTAATTTGTCTTTCGTCTAGTAGGAAGATTTCCAAGGTGGGAAAGGAAGTTCTCGTGAAGTCAGTGGCCCAAGCAATCCCTTCTTATGCTATGTCGCTGTTTAAATTCCCAGAAACTCTCATTGATCAAATCCACTCCCAGTTGGCCAATTTTTGGTGGGGCTCCCATGAGGGCAACATAACGCCCACTGGATGTCTTGGGAGAAGCTGTGTGTTTCAAAATTCTATGGCGGCCTCGGCTTCCGAAATCTCAAATGGTTTAATGTGGCTCTTTTGGTGAAACAAGGATGGTGACTTCTTTCCCACCCAAATGCCCTATTTTCAAAGGTGATGCGAACTAAGTACTTCCCTCATTCTGATTTCTTGCATGCCCAGCTGGGGCCACGATCAAGTTTTATGTGGAGGAGCATTTGGGGAGAAAAATCTATCATTGATTTGGGCTGCATGTGGAGAATTGCTGATGGGCATAATGTTAAAATTTGGAATGATCCATGGCTGGCAGAAGGTGTCAATCATACGGTTTCCTCACTGGTTGCTCCTGGATTCGAAGATGCAAGGGTACGTGATCTTCTCGATGACTCGCTTGAGAAGTGGGATCGGGAGAAGATTTGGTGCTGGTTTAACGAGGTGGATCGTCAGCTCATCCTGAGTATCCCTCTCACACCAAGAATGGGGTTTGACCAGATTTGCTGGACTGGGGAATCTCATGGGAGATATTCTGTTCATTCGGGATACAAAATGAGGGTTCAAGGTTTGGTCCAGGGCTCTACCGATAATCGGTGGAAGTGCCTCTGGTCCCTCACCACTCCCCCTAAGGTGAAATTTTTTTGGTGGCAGGTACGTGTTGGGGTTCTTCCAACCCGTGACTTTCTGGTGCAGCGACATTTGGCGGAGGATGACACTTGTCCTTTGTGCCTCCATGAAGTGGAATCCCCTTTGCATGCAATTCTTTCCTGTAAGGGGGTGGAAGGGGTATGGAAGGTTTGGAGGCCGGATTTTGGTATTTTTTTTATCTTTCAATTAGGTTGGTCCCAAACCTTACTAAATGGGTTTCTTCTCTGGATCCGAGAGTGGTCGGGCTGATATGCACAATTGCTTGGTTGGTTTGGACTCGACGGAATGAACGCATTTTCCAAATCAAGGTGACCCCTGATCACTTATGGGTGGATATAGATTTGGAGTGGATGAATGGTTGGAAGAAAAGTGAAGTGGTGCATTCTTTGGGGCCCACGCGACGAGCGGCTCCCTTTTGGTCTCCCCCCCCCTGAGGGTTTCTTCAAAATTAATACAGATGCTGTTGTCTCTGCTAATTCAAGGGTCGGCATTGGGCTCATTGCTCATAACAGTTTTGGCCAGATTGTGGAAGCTCAGTGTAAGGCAGTGCCTAACTCATGGCGCCCTGTGGTGGCAGAGGCCTCGGCTATCCTCCAGGGGCTTCTTTTTGCCCGTTCAAAATTTTGGCCCAAGATTCTGGTAGAATCCAACTGCCTCGAAGTGGTACACGCTCTCTCAACAAAAGATGAGGATTCCTAACCTTATAGCCTCATCTTGAGGAAGATTTGGTCCATGACCGATGGATTCGATGCATGCAAATTTTCGTTCATCAAAAGAGAGGGTAATTCCAAAGCTCATTGTTTGGCTCATTTTGGAAAATGTTGGGGTGATCATTCTTGGGTGAACTCGTTTCCTGATTGACTTTGAAATCCTGGTTTCCTTGATCGGTAATTTATCTTTTCTGTTCAAAAAAGAAGAAGATCAAGTTTAAAGGTATTTATATTTTATTTAATTTAATATTTATTTCATTTTTTATGTTAATTTTATATATTTTTGATTATTTTTAATTTAATTAGATTTAAATTGTTTTGTTAACAGTATTTATTTGTAATAATAAATTGAAATTATTAGTACTAATTTGTAATAAATAGGAATAATTAGTAATACACAATAATAATTGTTAATAAATAGTAATTATTAGTAATTATTAGGAATAATTAGAAATAATTAGGAACAAATATTTATAATTAGCAATAAATAGGAATAATTAGAAATAAATAGGAATAATTAGTAATAAATAGGTATAATTAGCAATAAATAGTAATAATTAGAAATAATTAGAAATAAATAGTAATAATTAGGAATAAATAGGAATAATTAGAAATAAATAGTAATAACTAGGAATAAATAGTAATGAATAGGAATAAATAGTAATAAATAGAAATAATTAGTAATAAATTGGAATAATTAATAATTAATAGGAATAATTAATAATAAATAGGAATAAATAATAATAAATACTAATAAATAAGAATAAATAATAACAAATACTAATAAGTAGGAATAATTTGTAATAAATAGGAATAATTAGTAATAAATAGGAATAATTAGTAATAAATAGGAATAATTAGTAATAAATAGGAATAAATATTAATAAATAGGAATAATTAGTAATAAATAGTAATAATTATGAATAAATAGTAATAAATAGAAATAATTAGTAATAAATAGTAATAATAAGGAATAAATAGTAATAATTAGGAATAATTAGTAATAATTTGTTGTAATTAGTAATAATTAGTAGTAATTTGTAATAATTAGTAGTAATTAGTACTAATTTGTAGTAATTAGTAGTAATTAGTAGTAATTAGTAGTAATTAGTAGTAATTAGTAGTAATTAAAACTAAATAGTAATAAATAGGAATAAATACTGATAATTAGAAATAAACAGTAATAAATAGGAATAATTAGTAATAAATAAGAATAATTAGTAATAAATAGGAATAATTAATAATAAATAGGAATAATTAATAATAAATAGGAATAATAGGAATAAATACTAATAAATAGGAATAAATACTAATAAATAGGAATGATTAGTAATAAATATGAATAAACAGGAATAATTAGTAATAAATAGGAATAATTAGTAATAAATAGGAATAATTAGTAATAATTAGGAATAATTAGTAATAAATAGGAATAATTAGGAATAATTAGTAATAATTAGGAATAATTAGTAATGATTAGTAATAAATAAGAATAATTATGAATAATTAGTAATAATTATGAATAATTAGGAATTATTAGTAATAATTAGTAATAATTAGTAATAATTAGTAATAATTAGGAATAATTAGGAATAAATAGGAACAATTAGGAATAATTAGGAATAATTAGGAATAAATATTTATAATTAGCAATAAATAGAAATAATTAGAAATAAATAGTAATAAATAGAAATAATTAGTAATAAATAGGAATAATTAGTAATAATTAGGAATAATTAATAATAATTATGAATAATTAGCAATAATTAGGAATAATTAGTAATAATTAGGAATAATTAGGAATAAATATTTTTAATTAGCAATAAATAGGAATAATTAGAAATAAATAGTAATAAATAGAAATAATTAGTAATAAATAGGAATAAATAGTAATAGATAGGAATAATTAGAAATAATTAGTAATAAATAGTAATAATTAGAAATAAATTATAATAATTAGTAATAATTAGAAATAAATAGTAATAAATAGTAATAATTAGTAATAAATAGGAATAATTAGTAATAATTAGTAATAATTAGGAATAAATAGGAATAATTAGGAATAATTAGCAATAAATAGCAATAAATAGAAATAATTAGTAATAAATAGGAATAATTAATAATAAATAGGAATAAATAGTAATAATTATGATTAATTAGCAATAATTAGGAATAATTAGAAATAATTAGGAATAATTAGTAATAAATATGAATAATTAGTAATAAATAGGAATAATTAGAAATAAATAGGAATAATTAGACATAAATAGTAATAAATAGTAATAATTAATAATAAATATGATTAATTAGTAATAAATAGGAATAATTAGAAATAAATAATAATAATTAGTAATAATTAGTAATAAATATGAATAATTAGTAATAAATAGTAATAATTAGCAATAATTTGTAGTAAATAGTAATAAGTAGAAATAAATAGTAATAAATATGAATAATTAGTAATAAATTGGAATAAAAAGTAATAAATAGGAATAATTAATAATAAATAGGAATAATTAAGAATAAATAGGAATAAATAGCAATAATTAGGAATAATTAAGAGTAAACAGAAGTAATTAGGAGTTAACAGGAGTAATTAGGAGTTAACATGAGTAATTATGAGTTAACAAGAATAATTAAGAGTAAATAGGGGTAATTAAGAGTTAATAAAAGTAATTAGAAGTTAACAAGAGTAATTAGAAGTTAACAGACGTAATTAGGAGTTAACAGGAGTAATTATGAGTTAACAAGATTAATTAGGGGTAAACAAGAGTAAATAGTAATTAACAGGAGTTATTAGGAATAAACAGGAGTAATTAGGAAGAAATAGAAATAAATTCTAATAACTTGTAATAACTTGGCACAATTTCCAGTGGATTGACGACACTCCTTTTGCTTGATGACTCTTCTGCTTTCAACTTTCACCGACTCAAAATATTATGAAAAGTATGCTTCTACGTATGCATATCCAATCTCGTATGCACGAGTTTGAATATGCATTCGTAGGAATACATTTTTTATAATGTTTTCAGGTGGTGAAAGTTGCAAAAAGAT
Organism: Viscum album; assembly: GCA_963277665.1. NCBI lineage: Eukaryota > Viridiplantae > Streptophyta > Magnoliopsida > Santalales > Viscaceae > Viscum > Viscum album. The sequence continues at coordinate 398,035,055 of OY728140.1, read as the reverse complement.
GATTCATTGACGAAAAGTGGGATCTTTTGTCTGACGGGTCATTTACTTGCATCTTTCTCACACTGAAATCCCAATGAAGAAACTTCTCGGAGGTACGCTTATACATTCTCGTATGCATGAGAATGAATAAGAGTACCTTCGAGCAGATTCTTCATTTTTATTTCAGTGTGAGAAAGATGCAAGTAAATGATTCTTCGAACAAAAGAGTAGCTGTCAATCCACTGGAAATTGTGTCGCCTAAATTTAATGATAATTATTAAGAAGTAGTTGTAATTATTTATCTTCTTTTTTTAGATAGTGTTTTTATAATTTCAAATTATTCAAAAACAATGATGATTAATATTTTGTAGAAAAATATAGAACAAGTAAATCAACATCCTTCATTATTAGATGATTGCACTTGGATAAATCAGTGAAGAAATCTAAATGGTTCTTGTTTAAATCCTGTATATATTGAGGGTGTTGAATATTTCTTATCATTTTTATCATCAAAACCAGAATATGTTTCAGAAGTCACAATTAAGTGTCCTTGTAAAAAATGTGCTCTGAGAACATTTGACACATTTGACAAGGTTGGGGGACATCTCTTGCAGTTTGGTTTTCAATAAGATTATCTTTTTTGGTATCAACATGGTGAATGCAGTTCCATAGAAGATACTAATAACTTGATTCTAAATCCATCATGGTTTCAAAATTTAGTACATGATGTTGCAGGTCCATCTATTCAACAAACTGAAACTCAAGATGATAGTGATTTAACTCCTGAGTTGGCACCATCCAAATTTTATGAGTTGTTGAGGTCTGTTAAGGATGTATTATATCTTGGTTGCAAGATAAGAAAATTAGAAGCGGTTGAAAATTTTATGGATATTAAATCAGATAATGAAATGTCAAACAACTGTTTTGATCAGATATTTTCTTTGGTTAAAACACTATTAGCTGAAGGAAATGTGTTACCTGCAAATTACTATGAGAGCAAGAGGATGGTTCGTAATCTGGGCCTTAGCTATTGGAAGATTCATGCATGTCCAAATGATTGCATCTTATATTCTGGTGAAAATGAGTCATTGGATAGTTTTCCCACAGGTGGAAAATCGAGGTATTAGGAAGCTCAACTAGAGAAGTCTAGATCGTTTCCTATAAAATAGTTGAGATATTTCCCACTTACACCCAGGTTTCAGCATTTATTTATGTCTCAAAACATGGCATCAATGATGCCATGGCACAAAACCAATATTTAAACTGATAAAAGCTTGAATCATCCATCTGATGGTGATTTATGGAAACATTTTGACTGTCTGCATCCATCTTTTTCTTTAGAAGCATAAAACGTGTGATTGGGTCTTTCTACTGACGGTTTCTGTCCATTTGGTTCTTATGGTAGTCAGTATTCATGTTGGTCTGTCTTTATAACTCTGTTCAATTTATCTCCATGGATGTTGATGAAGGAGACCTATATATTTTTGACTATATTAATCCCAGGACATCCAAAAAAGAATATTATATTTATTTGAATTCATTTATTGATGAGTTAAATGCATTGTGGAGTGATGGTGTTAGTACATATGATGTTGCTGCAAAACAAAATTTCATATTTAAAGCTGCATTGATGGGGAAGATTAGTGACTTTCCGACATATGGCATGTTATCTGGCTGGAGTACACATGGTCTAAAATCATGTCCTTACTCTATGAAAGACAACAAAGCCTTTATGCTCATAAATCGAAAAAAACCTTGATATTATGATTGTCACCGTAGATTTCTTCCAACCAATCATCCTTTTCGGAGGAACAGATCTCATTTCAGAAAAGGTAAAATTTAAAGGGATGAACCTCCAAAGATGGTCTCAGGTACAGAGTTAAAATCAGATATATTTTCATTACCTCCCATAACATTTGGACCAACAGTAAACCAATAGAAAATTGATGGCATTGGGAAAGAACATAATTAGACAAAATGAATCATTTTTTGGGATCTTTTATATTAATCTGATTTGTTGGTTTTCCACATGTTGGATGTTATGAATATTGAGAAGAACTATTTTGACAACTTATTTCATACATGTTTGGATATACCAGGTAAGACCAAAGATACTATAAAGGCATGATTAGATCTTGCCGAAATTTGCAGGTGACCAGAACTTGAACTATTTGAAAATGTCAGATCATAAAGGTTAATGAAACCAAAAGCCGCTTATACAGTGTCCAAAGAGAGTCAGTTATTATTTTGTCAGTGGATTGCAGATTTGAGACTTCCAGATGGTTGTGCTTCCAATTTGGTAAGATGTGTTAAGAATGGTTATATTACGGAATTAAAAAGTCATGATTGTCATGTTATAATGAAAAGACTTATGCTGATTGGATTCAGTGGTTTGTTGAATTCTAGGATTTTGGATTTGATAACAGACATATCATATTATTTTGAGACATTTGTGCAGTGACAACAGACTATGATGCCCTAAGAAAACTAGAAGAAGAAGTTGTTGTAATTATATGTAAACTGGAAAAAATATTTCTGTCGGATTTTTTTGACTCAATAGAACATCTGATATTAAATTTTCCACATGAAGCTAAATGTGGAGGTCCTATACAGTTTCGATGGATGTACCCATTTGAGAGATGCATGCAGAAATTGAAGAAAAAAGTATGTAACAAAGCATCAGTTGAAGGCTCAATTGCTGAAGCTTATTTGCAAGATGAAATTGCTTTTTTTCTTCTCTCATTATTTTTAATCTCAATATCCCTCAAAACAAAATCTCATGGGATGAAACGAGGGGAATTTTAATGATGAAATGGACAATCAATTATCAGTTTTTAATCAACCAAATCTTGGTTTCAGTGGAGTTCATGAATGTTGGCTTTCCGATGATGAACATCATAGATCTCATACATATGTTCTGCTCAACTGTGAAGAAATGACATCAATTGTGTTGTGAGGGATTCTATTACTTATTCTATAATTTATTTTTCAATAGGTAAACTTATTTTTTTTGTAGGTTATATGATAATCATATCAAGAAACAACTTTCACAAATTACAGCAGCTTCTCCTAAAGAACAAAGACAAAAAAAAATTCTCAATGGTTTCAAAAACTGGTAACATAGATTATTGATGGTTTAATATCAATTCCATTTATTATTTATCATATTGATAATTGTTTTAAAAAAAAATTGGTGTCTCAACATGCTGATAAACTTGATAAGCGACTATGTATATTGAGTAACCCACCATCCAAAATGGTTAAATATTATAATTCATATGTGGTGAATGGTTTTCGATTTCATACACGTGGATATGGGGAATCAAAAAAACAATGAACAGTGGATTTTGATTGAGAATATTGCATTATAGAGAAACTAAAGTTGACTTTTATGGAATTATGGATGAAATTATTGAGCTATGTTATCTAGGATAGAATTATATAACGATGTTTAAATGTCAATGGTTGGATACTGAGAGAGGCTTGCGTGTTCATCTGACTCATGGAATCATCGATATTAAATATAAAAGTCTTCTTGCAGTAAATGAACCATTTTTACTGGCTCAACAGGCACATCAAATTTATTATGCAAGGTACTGTGCTACTTCAAGAGACTTGAGTGATTGGTGGAGCATAATAAAAATGAAATATCATGAAAATCAATTTACTCAAACTGAATGTGGTTCTGCTGAAGTGGAAGGAATTGAAATTTTTCAAGAGACTTCTCAAAATCCATCTTTTTCACAAAGAGATGTTAATATCAATGATGACACCCCACAATTAATGATCGATAATGACGAAGATGTTAATGATGTTACAAATTAATTTGAAATGAAAAGAGATGATGAAACTGAAACTCATATGGATATTGATGATGCTGAGGAGGAAGATGAAGACATTGACATAGATAGCTACAAAGATGAGGATGAAGATGGACATTGACATAGTTAAATACTGGTTATAATCATAACTAATATATATCTATATATAATAGTTATTTTCAACTATCTACTAACAACAATAATTTTGTGTTTCAGATGGATCATGATATATTTCGCGAGTTGCATGATACTGATATACCTTTGGATGAGGGATATTTTGGATCATCTGACCCTTAGCCTACTGGCGGTTTAGGGGGTACGCGGAGGGGGCACGGTCTTGTATGGCTAATGATTCCTGAACCCATCCCCAAGCGACGTCCACGCCTTGGCTTCGATCCATGCACACGGAGGTATGGTAACATGTATATTTTAGTTATATTTCATTAATTTATTTATATATATACTAATTGTTTGATTATTTATTCCTTTTTCACAGTTTTGCGCATGTAGCTATTGGATAGGGGAGTGCTATCTTGCGTAATTATTTTTCTCAGCCATGGATCACATGAGAACAGATTCCCGTTGATGTGCGGCGCGATATGTTCGATCATTAGCTGGTACGTAAATAAAGAATATTTATTTTGAAATTTATTTTATTAATAACTTGATAGTATAAATTATTTGTAAGGTTTATGGTATCCCATCGATGATAGCATGCGTGATGCTATCCATGCGGCATGGCAGGTGTCTATGTGTGACCGTTTCCGTCAGTTTTTGCACAATTTGAGTAGAACATCCATTAAGAAAGCAGTTGTGACAGAATTTGATGAGTCATGTAGAGCCCACCAACCAGAGTACATTTCATCTCACGTTTGGGATGGATTATGTTTACACTGGTTGGGTGGTGGATTTCAGAGGAGATCTTCAGTGGGACGGCAGAATCGGGGGAGACAGGAGGTGACACATCGAGCTGGTAGTCGTACATTCAGTACGCATAGAGAGAATCTGGTGAGTATATTTTTTAAATATTTTATATAACTTTAAATATAAACATTTTATTTTATATTTCTGTAGGTAGTCGAGCATCTCGATATTATGGAGTTCGACGTTTATCGGAGGATGTACAATGATCCAGCCACTGGAGAGATTAGAGGTGATCGCCATCATCGGATTGTGGTTAGTATTATTTTTTCAGTTTGACAATTAACTGCATATAATATTTTCACCATTTTAATTTCAAATTGGAATTGAAGGAGTCATATGAGGCTACAATCTCTCAGACACAGGCTGAGAGTCAGGACGAGACGACTGAGCAGACCAGTGCCCACCATTTTGATGAGGCGGCATGGATGCATGTGACTTAGTATAGATTTGAGAAGGGTCGAGTAGTTGGTATCGACTATCATTTGACTCTTGGTACTTATTATGGTACTACTACGATGTCAGCGTCCAACTCAAGAGGAGCTCGTGGAGAGGCATCATCTTCTACCTCACAGTATCAGGAGCAGTTTCAAACTCAGGCTAATCTTATAGAGAGTTTGCAGAAACAGCATGAAGAGATGTGTCGATGGCAGCAGCAGCAGCAGCAATAGCACGAGGAGGAGATGCATCAATGTGAGTAGCAGCGGCAGTAGTAGAATCACTAGCAGATGGAGTACATGCGCCGTCTGACTCGTAGTTTAAGGATGGAGTTTCCTCCACCATCTCATCCACCTCCTCCAGAAGACAAACCACCCTAGTGATTTGTTTTTTATGTTAAAAACATTTGAATTCAAGATTTGTAGTAATACGAACTATTTACAGTTTTTGTCATTTATATTGGTGCAAATATTGCATAATTTAATTTTTTTATTTTTAATACTTTATTATTTATTATTAGTATTATATTTTTTTAATATTTGTTTATTTTACTAATAATAATAATATTTTATGATATTTTTTATATTTTTTTGTAAATATTGAGAATTTTAATATTTTTTTATTTTTTTATTTTTTTAATAATATTAATATTAATTTTTTATTAATCATAATTTTATTAAATATATTTTTTTAGTATTATATTTTTTAATGTTTTTTTATTTTACTAATAATAATATTTTTTATTATTTTAATAATAAAAATATAATTTTTTTATTAATCATAATTTTATTAAAAAAAATTATTATGTTTAGTATTTGCGACGGGACCTTTTGTGACAGGATCCCGTCGCAAATAATCTAAATATAATTTTTTATTATTGTATTTGCGATGGGATGGTGGGTCTGTCACAAATACTATTTGAGACGGACCCGTCGCAAAATGTATATAATCAAACGGTTATTTGCGACGGGAAACTTACCCATCACAAATAGTATTTGTGGCGGGCTCGTCGCAAAAGGTTGATTGATATATAATGTATATAATTGGAAGCTTGTTTTTGATGGACAAGTTTCCCATTACAAATACTATTTTTTGCGACGGTCCCATCGTAAAAAAAATGTATTTGCGATGCCGTTTTTTTGCAATGGACTATTTGCGATGGGCCCCCGTCGCTAAAGCCTATTTGCGATGGGATCCCGTCACAAATAGGCCATTGCAAATATCTATAATTCCAGTAGTGTTACTTGGTATTTCAAATCATAATCCCCCAAAATAATTAAACTGCTCTTTGATACAAACTATAAAAACTCATAATTTAAATACAACTTAAATCAAGATTTATAACATAAATTACACTTAATACATTCCCAAAATATCATGAGGACTAGTTTTTTTCTATAAATTAATATGTGAAATAAAAGTATGGAACATGTTTTCAATAAAATCACTAAAAACTTCCTTAACATGTCAGTATAATTAATTGAACTTTTAAAACTTCACTGGATATCTTGGGTATGTTCATAAGAAAGTGGTGAGCTATAAAGACCAGTAAGGGAATAAATGAATCATAGAATAAGATAAATTAGTACATGTTACCCATGAGGCATAACAAGGTAACATAAGTGGTTGAGAAACATACTATTGAAAAATTATGCATGTTATAACTTTATAAAATAAATCCAACATCAGAATATAGAGACAATATAAAACATGAAATCATAAACATAAGTTTAAGATAACCACCAAGACAACATAAAATGGTGTAAAAAGTACCATAATGTATTAGTATCACTCCCTAATCCCATACATAATGTCTCATGTGAATAAAACAATAACCAATGCATTAGATCACTATCTAGGCACACCCATTATTTTCATATCATGTATATTCTTAAGTGTGTCACATAGATCATACAAAATAAATATTCCAATCATAAATCTTAATCCCATGATCAAGGACTATGGGTTATATACATGGAATTAACCAATTAAAAAATGGATAAGTGAATCTATATGAATACCCTCAAGTGTAAATAGGGATGGGTATTCACTACACAAATGATTTTCATAGAAAATCACAAGATAATTTTGAGCGAAAAATGGGTGCACATAATGGTTCATGGGACGATTTAATTGGTTTGAATGGGGTTTCTCATCACATGGAAATAATAATGGTATTAATAGGAATATGTAAAAACATATTAGAATATAAAAAAAAATTGAAATCAAAAGGCATAAAATAAATAAGGTGAATGAATAAAGAGGATAAGGAGAGGATCCCTTACCTTGAGAGGGCGCTTCTAAAAGATTGGGAGAATATTATTAAGTGATTGGGGACAACTTGGGAAGGATATAAAGAGGTAATGGAATAGTAACCTCGTGATATAAGGGATTTTAGTGAAGAGGAATGGGATGTTTTGTGCAATTATATAGCAAAAGAGGGGAATTTTTTTATTAATTTCCAAAATTAGGTTTTGGGCTCTATATGATAAATTAATCCAAAACACAATCCATACAATGGTATTTGACCATGGATTCTTCCAAATAGGGGATTATTTTATTATATTATAAGAAAAAAAATCCGAACTCATTAAAATAATACCCTTGGTGATGTGGAAGTGGGTCATGTTCATAAAGAATTAATTTTAATACATTAAAATATAATATATGTTTTGAAGGATTCCATAAGGCTTTATAAAATTAATAAAATAAATTAAAAATCATATTATATTAAATGGGAAATATATATTTTGTCATGGATACCCTTTATATGAATTATTACATCTCTTTTAGGCTTTTATGATGACATAATACATAATTTATATTTATACCATATTAAATTATTTTTTCAAAAAAATGACTCTCTCTAAAAATTAAGGAAAATTCCTTATTGAATAATTTAAATTTTATGAATTCAAATATTATATTCATTTTTAAAAAATAAATCTCTAAATATGATACTTTACATATTAAAACAAAAAAAACCTCAATTATGGGAAAATGATAGTTTTTTTCCAATAATATTTTTATGAACCTTATAAAAATTATATTTAACTTTTTAAAATTGTGATATCATTTAAATTTAATAAATATTGTTTTGAAAAATTATTTTATTAAAATATAATTTATTTAAAAAATTATTGAGTTCATAAAAAGAGTTTATTGATCGAAACTATTTATGTCAGAAAATATCATTTGTGTTTTGTCATATCAAAGATAAAAATATTCAATAATAATTATAGAGTAATAATAAAACATGGATATAATTATTAATTTATACAAATAAATATAAAAATTCATACTATTATTGTGTGGATATATATAACTTTATTGCATTAGATAATTCCCTAAGGGTAAGGTGTGCCATTGTGAGATTTTTATAGGGTGGTTCGGCGTACATGGTTTCAAGTATAATCTTTATGAGCTTGAACTTCTCTCATAAATGGTTTTTCTCGTGATTTAGTTGTTGAAAATTGACTTTCAATTGGTCAAGGGAAAATCAAAATGATTTTATCTCCCTTGTAAGCTCTGGTAAATGAGATTCATAGTGTATGATCCTACTACTTAACACCATCACTTATTTTTTCAATGTCAATTATACTTTATCATTGCCCTTAATATATACTAATCTTAATCATCATCATTCATTGACTACATTATCAATGGTTAATACTTGTAATGGTATTTTAAATTTTATAGGTTATTACATTCTAAAAATTACAAATTTACTGAATGTGTTTTCTACAACTACATTACTTAATAATACATTTTTTAGAAGAAGGGATTTTCATTTGTAAAAGTTTGGGTCGTTATAGTAGTATGGCTATCTTCTTCCATATTTGTGTTGTGAAAATAAATAGAAAATAATATATCCTTTAACCTTTCAAGTAATCCTTTAAAACTCACATGGGGTAAGTTATAGCTCGGTTGGATAATTATAACACCACTCTAGTTATCATTATCTCTCCCACCTACAGTGAACAATATATTGAGAGAGGCATGATATTTATTAGTGCTCTTAAATCACATTATTAATTAGGGAAATTGATCTTCTCTATAGTGTATAGGGTCAAAAAAATATGGTTCATTGTTTTTTAATCAATAATGGGGAGATTTGTGTTGATACATTCCTACCAATACATACCTTTTCGTGTCCATATTTTTTTTTATTAGTACACATTTCATTAAATAATTTTCCATACATGGGGATCTAGTTAATTTCATCAAATAGAAAGATATTGATTTCCAGCTTCTTGAAGTTGTTTAAAACTTCGTACTGTAGATCCACTTAATAGATTTCTTTGATAGAGTTGTCTATAAAGGGAAGTGTGGTTGGGGTTTAGGTATATCCTCTATATTATCATTTCTATTTCCTGTATTCATTGGTTTTGTTTGTAATAGTGCTTCCACTTATTTTTCATGATTTCTAGTTCCTCTTCCTTAAACTATTCATTTCTAAATTCATCTTCCACAATTATTTACTCATATCCCTATACTTACCTATATATTTTTAGTGAAATTAGACAAACATTACAAATGTGGTTAGAAACAGATTGTGTTGTACTCATACATAAGCATTGATTTATGAAATTATTTAGAGTGATTTTGTTGTATCTAGATTATGATTTTAACTCTTTAGGTTTATATCCCTGAGATAAAAAGGTGCATTATTGATTCTTTATATTTGTTACTATCTCTCTTACCAGACCCTTTATAGATCTCTCTTGTTTCTATCCTTGTTTTTTGTAGGTTAACGAGGGTTGGGAGTTATTCCTCTTGATGGGTGGCGGTTGGTATGATTATTGAAAATTCTACTAGAAGGGTGGCCTATGAGGTTTTTGACTTTTAAAACCATATTTTATGGTTGAATAATCTTTTAATACTTGTTTATTTATGTTTTTTATAATGATTTTTGGAACATGGAATCATAGGTATCATTTTCTTATACATGACGGATGTATTTTTTCAAGTTCTCCATTAAATGAAATAATTTTCAAAATTATAGGGGTTTTTATGGGCCTTAAATAACTTTTTTCAAGGCTAACGGTTTCAAAAAATATGTTAGATCATTTAATTTTAGTTTCAATCAAAGGAGAGTTAGAACTCTTTACCTAAGTTAAACCTCGAGTAGTATCCATTTTACTAAATTGTTGAGATTTTTATGAGAATATACCTATCAATTACCTAGACTACTTAGGATATTTATTTATTAATGATTCAACTATGAAAGTTGATATTAGGTTTTATGATTGTCTAGAATTACATGAGAGAAAAATACATTAATTTTGTGACCATAAAAGTGTTGATGTAGGTAGGGTGAACTCTATTTCATGATCCTTTCATAAAACTCATATACAGTCTCTCCAACTTCATTTATATTCCCATGTATCTCTTTTATAAACAGGTTAATTTTTGGGGAATGTAAGAACCTCTAGAATAATTATATATTGAACTCAACCTAGGTTGTTATTTCTCCAGGTTTCATGTTTTATATCAATCATTAACTAGACATTATAAGAGAATGTGATGGCCTTCTTACTAATCTGATCCTCTAAGGATCCTTTGGGAATGAAGGTATAACACAATTTCTCAAACTCTTTTATATGGATGTTTGTGTATTCTCCTTCATAGCCATGGAATGTGTGGTTAAAATATGATTTTTTTTTCAATGTTAAACTGATTATTTGGTTATAACATATAATTATTTTGATTATTGAAAGTAGGTTCACATATTATTCTAAGATATTTTTGGATTGGGATAAGTTTTATTATGTTTTCCATTTACTAATGTATCTATCGTAGAACTAAAATAATATGGGGAATCTATCTGTGGGATGGAAACAAATTCCCTATCCAGTTGCTCAGTAATCCTCAAAATTTGAACTCCATATTGAAAGGTTTTCTTTACCTCTAGATCAAATCCAAAGAGGTTATTAAAACGTGATATAATCATGTATCAAACATATCCTAACCAAAAGAAAAAAAATATTGAAAAAATAATAAAATTTACTTCCTCCTAGAAAACAGTTCCAACTTGAAATAGTAGTATTCTTGGGCCCTACGACAACAAAAAATTACCCAAGAAATAATATACTATAGTGTGAATTAGATTCTAGTATGAGAGGGAAAATATTTAACATACTCATTATGTTTTGTGGGGTTTTATTGTATTAGGAAACAATAAATAAATTTGTGTGCATTTTTATACAAGTACACTAGTGTTTGAATTAAATTATGAAATAATGGTACGACCTTGGTTATTCTATAAACTTACTTGATAAATCACTATTCATTCGATTTAGAATCTCATAGTCTCTCGTTATCCATTTGAAACATCAACTAATTACATTCTCCAAATATTTTTAGTTTAATCAGTTATATGAAATGATCATTGCACTCCCTGCATCTACCTATCATAGTAATCAGAAATCTGTGTTCACTCCTAGATTAACTGACTTCCCTTTGGAACATGGGAAATAAATAAAATCTAGGGTGGTCATGTGTGAATCCCAGAAAGTAGAGATATAATAAATTAAATATAATAATAATTATAAATATCTTACTATCTATAGTAATTAACTATTTCAAATGAGATCAATTATAAAAACATATTTAGTTAATTACAATAATTCATTAATAGGGGTTGAGGGTTTCTCATTATATTGATAACAAGGGGTCTAGTATTCCATCATTAGAGGGATTATATAGTGATAGGAAAATTATCATTCATAATAATCTGATAATTATTTTATCCCCCATAAATTCAATAGAATCATTCCCAAGATTATCTCTCAATGAGATTGAAGGCTAAGTTAAAAACTATTGATTTTGTTTTATTATTTGGAAAATGAAGAGAAATTTATGTATTTGTTTATGAGGTAATTTTTTAAAATAAAACTAAAATAAATTAATTAAAAAGTAAATGAGAGTGATTATTTTGATAGTAAAATAAAATTTATATTGAAAAGAATTGCAAAAATAGATTTAAAATTAGAAGTGATAAACTAGTTTCAACCTTTGGACACACCTTTCTTCCTTATCAAATAGTATCTCCTAGTTAAATTTATCAATGTTAACCTAAATAAATACAAATTAATAGATAATTCCATATGAACATTTTATAAAGACCTAGTTTTGATTATTATTCCTCCAATAGAATTGATTCAAGTACTCAAAGACCTCAAAGAAGTTAAACCCAAATGAGATCATTGTACTGATAAGCGTGACCATGATAAATAAATTTAAACAATGAAATCAATTACATTACTTAATTTATTAGAAAACCATTAAAAATAGACATAGATTTGGAAATAATCCATAATAAAACAACAATATTTATTCATCAATAATAATCTAGAAAAAATCAACAGGATATGATAAATGATGTTCAAGACTTGGAAGAGGTTGTTCGTGGGTCTCCACCACTCACATCAGCTAAAGAGTTTATCCTAACATGGATAACTGAGTTCTAGTATTATTTTAAAATTGTATCACTTTATCTCATTCCTTAAATGTATTTTTGAAAACTAATTCATCATATAATGTCTTTTTTTATCTTTATATATCCTGGAGTTTTGATTAGCATTATTTCTGACTTCTTTCAACTCTTGCAAATAGAATCTTCTTTTTTTTTCACAGCTTCAAATATATTCATGTTGTATATTTTAACATCCTAAAAATGTATATGTTCGTACTCCATATTTAATTAAAAATATTTCCTTACACTAATCTAAAATGTGACATTCTAATTGTTGTTTACAAATTAGTTCTATAATCCCACAGAGCATAATCAATTCTCAAACCCCAAACATTTCTATATGGGTTGACATTTTTTCAAAAATATAATATATATCTCTATTTATAAACTCATATAATCAATTTATTTGATGAATATAGGGTCTATAAACCCTATGATGAACTCCATAATTCCTGATTATATATTCTAAAAATCTATTATAAAAATGAGTTCGTTTGCAGGTTTTGACAAACATTGGCATCCTAATCCTAAAAAATGATTTTCTCATTAAAAAATAGGATAATTTTTTTCATTATCATGTCTTATGATAATTTCTTCTATCTAAATGGAAACATAGTATATAATAAGTAAAGTGTAATATTTCCTAAAAGATCTAGGAAATTGTCCCATTAAGTCCATACCCCATACATCAAACACATCAAAAAATAAAATAGGTTGTTAAGAAATTCTATTTCACCTAAAAATATTACCATGAAAATGGATTGTTTTACATATTCTATAAAATAAAAAGTATCCATTAAAATTGTGGGACAAAATGAAACCTAGTCATTAACTTTTATTTTTGTGATTTTCTTATGAAATTACAATCAAAACTCAAAGTATTGTAATTGTTACTCACTAATTCAATTTCAAAATAGGGGATGCATCTTTTGATTATTTGGTTACTTCCAAAATTCCATAAATACGTATGTCCCCAAATTTACTACATGACACTCTCACTACACTGATATATTGTTAATTTTAAAACTATTGGGTGACTTTATTGGATGCTAAGTAATTTGAAAGAACTAAAAAACATTGTATAACACTCTTAAAAACATTTAATTGTTCATTATAGAAGGTTTTATTAATTGATGGATAGATTTGATAATTCTTATTATAAACAACGGTTATCCTATTAAAATTTTTATCTTCTATATTAAAACTATCGTTTATATCCTTAATGGATATATAAAATTATTTCAAGAACAGAATCCATCTAAACAACCTTGATTTTTCATTATGTTTCTTAAAAAAATTACAGACTAGTTAGTGAATATAGTTAGCTTAGATTATAAAAATTACCATAAAAATTTATCTAAAATGAAAAACAATAGCTATAATAAGTTATTTCATTTCAATTATTTGACTCAAAACTATACTAATAGAAAAATATGTTGCATTATGCATTAATTTAATGGGTAAATCCAATCTTGGGGGTTGGATAATGGGTGGGGATACCAGATTTTTCTTCAAGACCCTAAATTTTTTTCTACAACATTCATCAATGAAAAATTGAGACTCTTTTGTGATGGATAAAAGGAAAATATATCTTTCTAAAATAATTTATTAATCTCTAATAATAACCATCATTTACATGAAAAGATATCATATATCTTATTGATTATTGGAATCATAGGGAAAAATGATTTCTACATTAGGTTGATCCACTTGAATTACATTTTTGGAAAAAACATGGTCAAAAAAAATTCCACATTCTATTATAAAATTTCAATTCTCATAAATGAGAATAATATTTTTCTCAATGAATATTCCGATAACAATGAAAATATAATTTAATCAATTCTCAAATAATAATCAATATTATATGAAATTATCTATGAAAAATTCCATTAATATTTCTAAAAATGTATAAAAGATATGCATCATAATCATTTAGATGGTTCCCAAATCATTATACAAACTAAATAGAAATCATCTATTGATAAAAGTACCAAATGGAAAAGTGAAGTGTTTTTCCATTGATCATATTTTTAAATATTAATTTTAAAATATCCTACAAAATATTTCTCAAAAATTATAATGGGATTGTATTCTAATACTTTTATGATAATGTTTATGAAATGTAATAGGAAATTTACCTTTTTAGTAACTATGTTAGGGGGTTTAAAACTAATAAATTCCTTTTTTGGAAATCCTAAGAGGTATGAGTTCCCAAAAATTATTCGTTAAAATGTTATAAATATAATTTTATGATCAATTTAGCTTGGATTCTGATAGCATATCTCAAAAGATGGTAAAATAATTCCATTATTCATCATGTTAGTTACTTCATTATTATCAACTTCTAAGAGTATTGGATTCAACCACCATTAGATTTTCCTATGAGGTTTGATATTTTCCTATTATAGGATTCTATGCATGAAAATTAAAGGTCTAAATCTATTTAAGTTATATATCATCCATCATATATATTTATTTTGTTTTATAAATACTTCTAAAAGTTTATTTTCTTGATATTTTTATTACCCTTTTTCATTGATCATAAGAAATTTCTCACCCCCATCTAAAAATGAAATTTTCAAATTCTATAGTGATTATTTTTGTTATACATTTTTTGGAATATTTTCACTTCATAAAAAGGTTTAAATGACTCACCAATATCAAATTGAGCTTTTGAATCATTCATAGAACCAAGAGATTATAAATCTAAAAGAATAGCAACAAACTGTTCATTAATCTGTTCACTAGTCTATTTTTCCAGAAAAAATCCAAATTCAATAGACTGAAAAATATCTAAAGTTCCAATACAGAATATTGTACTTGTAAAGTACATAGAACTATTTTTACAAAGATTAAATATAATATTCTTTGAGAAAATAGAAAACTTCCCCATAAAACATCATATGTTAACTAGTTTCAAAAAAATAGAATGAAATATCTCCAAAATTTATAGGTTTACACGAAACAATTTTGGTATTCATATTTCCCTTATCAAAAGCATTTTTTATATCATGGAAATCAATTTTTAAGTAAAAAAAACTCGTTTATTTAATAGTAATTAGTGATCTATTACTTGTAAAACTAATAAATAACTCAGGTAAAACAATTAATCATGTTTAATTAGTGGGATAAATGATATTCCATTGGGTATTTCATAGATTGAATATTAATGTGAAATATTTATCCATTAAATTTAAGTGAAAATGTTACCTTAGGAAGTTTTTTGATCTCTATAGTAGTTTTTTGAAAAGGTATTCCAATGATCAGTGGTGAATTTGTATTAATCTTTTATCATCTATATCGAAAAAATAGATCAAGTAGGAAAAATCACATCTCTTACTTAAAATAAAATATTTTCAATGATACCAATAGGTTTAGTTGGGGATTGGTAAGGTAATTTAATGATAATACCTATAGGTTTTATCTCTCTAACTAGTAAAGTAGAGTAGAGAGAATGAGGCGTCATATCTTATGAAGCACTTAAATCTAACATGAAATTTTCGAATACACATATACTTATTGTGCAAGGAATTATAAATAGTTATTTCATTGTATTGGTAAGGCATGTTATATTATGGGGTATGAATTCCTTCCATGGTTTGATTTTTATCATCCCTTTAATTTCCTCTTAGAGAGCATATTTCCTTAAAAAAAATTGCATACATAAGAATTTGATTCACTAAAATATGCAAAGGAGTATTGAACAAAATGTTCCTAATAGTCTTTAAGTTTTCTCTATCTAATTCACATCCAACGTTATTCTATGGTAGTGTGATTACCATAGGATAAGTCATAGTGGTGTGTGCATATCATAATGATTTTTAGTACTCTTTTTGGAACTATAAGGTCCTGTCATACTTCCCCAATCATTATAGGTTCTTTTAATAAAATATTCCTATATCCAACTATTTAAAAGATTAAAAACGTTCAACAGTATCATCAATAGTTGAATCTTTATTAGATAGCTCTAAAATCAGAAGATAAGGTCTGAAATTCTCTTTATCATGATCAGGTTTAGAATTTATAGCTTAAGTTTTATTCAATTTATTTCATCTTTAAATTTATATAGAATTATCATTTTCCATGATTTTTTCTTTAGGTTATAAAGGAAGAGTTCGACTAATTTGATTCATTATACTCAAAACAACATGGTGTAATTGATCCATTTAATACATAGTTATATGGATCATAATTAATCATTATTTTATAGTTTCTTAAAGATTATTTTCAAATATATGAAAGGGTCATATATGCTAAAACATTCCTTCGATGTTGAGAATTGGTATTCTCTTGAATGTACCTATGTTGGGAAACACTTGATTGACCTTGGAAAAATATTCCCTATTGATCATGCTATCTAAATATCTCATTAAACTATTTCTTCAATCCCTGATTAATGATTTGGTTAGGTTGATAAGGTCTTTGTTAGCTTTTTGGAACGATCCCTCTATGGAATCAACATTGTATGTTTTAAAAGATTCTTTAATTTGTGGGAATTGGTCGATAAAGTTTTAATTCAATAAAATAATTATAAAATAGACATATATTTTGAAACATGTTTCATATCTATGATGGGTTTGGGAAGTATTAGATATTATCATAGATCTCACTATGCTTATAATATCACTAAGTTTACTCACAATAATTTTTTTATAAAAAGTAAAAGTGTGAACATCATAAAAATGTTTGACATGATAAGGTATGTTTTTCTAAATCAATGAGTTTTTAATCCAATTAGCAATTATAGTTATTAGATAAAATGAGATTTTATCTAATAAATATCCTCCTATAACAGAATCTCTCATTCTCTTATAATTAATACATTTTCCCAAATAAATATATTGAATAAAAATATGTTAAATAATTTAATGTTTAGGGAAAATAATATAAAAAAACATAAATCACCCCATATACTCATGATAATTTTCATTATAAATTTTCCTAATCCCACATATTTCATTTTAAATTGTAATAGTCCTAAGAGTATGAAATCAATTCTTTGAGAAAAGGACTCTTCAATTCATTTTGATATCTAGTTAATTATTAGTGAGAATAGAAAAATTAATACTTGGAAACATCATTATAAGAAATTAGAAATGCCCTATGTTTCATTTGATCTCCATTTACACCTGGTTGTTTCATATTAACACAAAGATAACTATATTAATCAATATTTTTAATTGGATCCTCCTAAATAAGTCCATTAAATTTAGGATATTGATGAATGAATCCTGATTTAATTTCAAATCTAACTACTTTCACATGATTCTTCACATGGTTTCTTAAATGTATTCATAAGTTGAAGTAAATTCATTAAGATTTATATTTTAGTCCATTGGGATTTAAGGTTTAAATGTTTCTCTTATTTGGGAGTTGGTGAAATATTTTTAATATCATGTTTATCTATGATATTTTCATCACTAATAAGGTGAACATGTATCTTTTATTTTTCTAAAACCCTGATAGATCAAAATACATTTTGAATTTTCTATCAATTTTATGGTCTAAAGGAATTGGGTAAGGGTTTGAACCCCTTGAAATAAAAAAATAAATAACTTATTCAATCATCCCAAAAAATGATTCTAAATTGATGGGATGTGGATTCAATGTATCTCTCTATTTCATGTTTTATCCCATTTTATTTTAATATAGTAGTTACCAAGGTTGTCTCTCATGGAGTTTATAGAAAAAGTTCAAAACTATCAATTTTTTCATTCATTAAAATATGGGAATAATTTAAGGATTTTTTTATGTTGTAAAAAATTTAAATAAAACTAAAAATAATAATCAAAATGGAAAATAGATTCATTTGTTTATGGGGTAAAATAAAATTGTATTTTAAATAAGTTTGAAAATAAATTTGAAAATAGTAGTTGTGAATTAGTTTTAACCATGGTACAATCACATCTTCATTGTTGAATATTGTATCTTAGTTAAATTTCTCAATACTCATAGAAATACCACTAAATGAACATATATTTCAAATTAAACACCATATAAATTACATGGTATGATTGTTACTCCTCTTATATATTTGATTCAACTACTCGAAGACCTACATGTATTTTGACCTAATCACGATCACTATACTCCTAAGAAAGACAACCTCCATGAATTTTAGCCTAACATGGATAAAATGGCTTCAGTCTAATTTTCTTATTTTGTGATACCTGGATCTAGTTAGGCATCCCACAATACTTTTCTGATGATTATTGATTATTCTTTCTCCTTCTATTATATGTGATGTGATTATTTTTTTAAAATTTATGGTAACCCATGCCAAAAATTTCATTCTTACTATAAATTTGAAGTTACACCTTAGGAACCTTCCATGTATGTAGTTTCTTCCTATAATAATTCCCTTAGTAGTAGTAGTGATAGTAGTTCTCTTCAACATGTTTTGTGATTACAATTATCATGCATGATAAGAAATTGATATTGAATAAGAATAAATGATTTAAACCATATTTAAATTATTACATAATTCATAACCACTTAATCTTCCCATTAAATGAGAGAACATGGACCTAGAATAGAAAAAATTCATCTTTATTAGAAATTACTTCATAATGCAACATGTGAGCTCACTTCCTGGTTGTTAACCTCTTCATTTTCTTCTTCAGTTGTGATGCAAATTGAATCACTATGGAGGAACATGATTTAAATGGTAGTGGAAATTAAGTTATTCAAAGAATTTTCATATAATAAACTAGTCCATTGTGGTGAAAAGATTTTCTATCTCCAATTTGATTAGTTATATAGTGGTGTGATTTTATGTGTTAGAATGAAACAATTGATTTTACTAATTTATATAATGTGTAAGATATCATGTCAGTATATCTAATAAAATTTTACAATGTAAAATATCATTTGTATCTCTATTTGAATAGGAAACCAAACATAAGATAATTAATATCCTACATGATACATATGACATTTCCCTTAATAAAATATTTATTTTCATGATGCAATTGAATTTTAATTCATAAGTATATATATTGTACCACTCTAAGTAATACATTAAATGTTTCACTTGGAAAAAAATTATAGCTTGACAACTATATTAAAAAAAATTCATATGTAAAAAAAACTGATTCACTTGTAACATTTTTTCCTTTAAAAAATTCATACATCAACATAATATCTTACTCATGCTCCTAGATCATGTAAACAAATATATTCCTTATACTTATTCTAAAAATTTATCATTGGTGAGAATGATATGAAAATCTTTAGAAAATATAAATTATATTATGTATCAGCATTCCTATAGAAAAAATTATATTACATATTATCTACCATTGGAAAATTATCTTATGTATTGCCTAATAATAATTTTACATGTCCCTTCCTTTTCATTTTTTATAGTCCCACTACCACCAAATATGGTATATATGATCACACTATGAGAATTATGATAAATATGAACTAAATGTGTCCATTTTTTATATTAAATCACACCCATGTAAAATTATCACATGCATTGACCAATATTTATCTAAGTTATTCACAGATATTTTAAAAAATAATTAAATTTATGGATTTTATAATATTACCAAAATATGAATAAAATGACATAAAATCCCCAATCAGTCAATTTTCACAATAAATCCCAAAATTGTTCTTAAGAAATAGAATTGATTTAATTTCTTACAAAATGAAAAAATAATGGGGATTAATTATTTGAAATAAAATTAAATATAAATAAAATACCATCTCTATCACACATAATTGTGATAAAGAAAAAAAATACAGAAAACAACATCTACCCTCTCCATATTGAGTTTCATTCCCTTTAATAGGGTTAATATGAATGTTCATTGTCCTTCACAACTCATGTGATCCTTCTAGGGGTATGGAATTCCCAATCTCCATATGTGGACGACACCAACTTCCTCTTCATGATTGATCAAATTTATTTCTCACTTGAAGTCAAAAAATTCCTTATTCTTTCATTTGAAAATTCACAGCTAATGAAATTATAACCTTTCTCTTACCAATTGTCCCAATATTGTAAATGAAGTATTCCCTTTATTTTATCATTCCTAAAGAGAGATCCATGTGTAGTTTAGCTGATCTCTACAGTCAAGGTTATTCATTAATTCTTATATTATAATCATCCTATACATATCAACCCCACTACAAGAAAATATATATCTTTATTAAAAAGGGATTCTATAAGTTTATTCCCATTGTGTTTACCCTGAGATACATTATTGTAAAACTCTATAATCCATGGAATGAAACATTGATTCATCAAATTTTCAATTTCCAATATTTCACACATCTTCAAAACTAGGAAAATATATCTTTCGTATTTTGTTGGCTCCATTAACTTAACTTACTATAAAATATTACGTATCAGCCCCTGAGCCCCAAAATATATATTATGCATAAAATCATATGAGAAATGATATCTTATTTTTCCTATTAAACCTCAAAAAATATTCTTTGTATTTCATGTTCTTTGGATTTTGAAAAAATAAAATATATAACATAAAAACATCATTGGGATAATATATCTTACAAATGCACCTAGAATCACAAAAAATATATTATGTTTGTTTCTTCTATAAATTATGAAAACTCTAAAATATTATGTATCATATTCCGTGGGAAAAATATCTTTTGTTTCAACTATAGTATCAAATTTCCAATTTTCTAAAGTACTAAAGTTAATTATTGTATTCTCAAGTGAAGAAAATGTTACAAATCAAGTAGCACATATTCAAATTTTCCATGTATATAAAATTATGCATCTCATGTCATTTTCCTTCTTATAACATTCTCTATGATTTGAAATTTAGAATTTTATATATAAATCTTCCATAACATAGAACTTCTGAACCACCTTTATTTGAAAATTATGGAAGAAACATGTAGTATTTTACTGAATAAATTCTAAAAATTATTTAATCAATTAAAACCCATGAATATTGAGATAGATTTCATTAAAATGAAAAGATCAAAATTATTTTATGTGAAACCCACTTATTCAAAATAAAAAGGGAAATGTAAAGTGAATAATAAATTAAATTTATAATAAAGAAACCAAAATTTATGGCTTGATCACTCCCCTATACATAGATGTTAATTTTCAAAATCATTATAAGTTTTTCACTTTCTCTTAAGAAAAATTCCTAGTTTAAGAGTTTTAAATAGAATATAATTATATAAGATTAAAAAATTAATATATGTAATATTCATTGATTCCTCTTCCCAAATTTCCTAGTTTTAAATATCATTTTCACAATTTCTTGATACTTTATATATGATATTTATATATATCATCTTCCCCATGTTCATCCATGTCTATAATTCCCCAAACCATTCTATACCCTTTTCCAATATCACTTATTAGATTTTCCTATAAATATTTTTAGAAATAAATTATTTGAAGACTATAAGAAAACATTGAAAAAAATCATACCTAGATGATAGACATCCCTTTAGACTAATTTTAATTATTGGAGAATGAAATCAATACATGGGAAGTTTTCTCTGAGGTATTTATAACTCTTATTTAATGGTAAAATAACAGAAACATGTGTTTTTTTGAGTTATCTAGACATAAAGATCATTTTACATCTTCTTTTTTTACTGTAATTCATATAATATATTTTAAATTCATATATAGAGACATTCTAAGGTGTTAATCAATCGATGTTGGTTTGGTACTTGAGGTCTATTTTGGAATTATAGTTTTCTCATGTTAAAATTTTTATTCCACTTCATTCTTTTATATTATATCAATTTACATTGTTCTAAAATAAAAGTATAAATGGTTCCTACTATTACTTGGTTATTAATTTCAGTGAAGGGAAGTGAAGTTGTAACATCCCATCTTGGCTCACTCTATGAATAGTAACCAAACTGATTTGAGACATGACCTCAAGAATACATCCCCGAACTCCTGAGGCTGCTGGATAACATCAGGGGCCTAATAAGATATTATGGGGAGTATATACAACCCGTATCAGAGTGAGAAATCATAAATAAAATACTAAATATCATATATCAAATAAAAATAAAAATGAAGTAATAAATATAAAAAACTGAAAATAAATTAAATTTGATAAAGACTTGAACATCCATGTCATATAACAACAAAAATCCCAATAGTAAAGTCTCACATACATACTAGTGTAAAAGAATTAAAATAGACTGGATCCATGACAACACTGATCCATATAATGTCTTGATAATTTATCCCAAAACTCTCTCAATCAATCTCAACCATGATATCAGGACCTTAACCTAAAATAGTTCCTGCAAAAACCATGTGAGAGATGCTTGGGTACCCAAGTGAAATGGAGTCCTGAGAAGTGTGTGGTTAAAAAACTTATTTGGGAACCAATAACACGGTCCCATACTAACTGGCATGTGAAGTGAAAATAGATGTTTTTCTAAAGAAAATGTTTGTATGCATGCAATGTGTTTTAATATTAATAAATTAAATTGATCAATATTGGTGAATGAATTTAATGATATTTATATTTTATATACTCAATTTAATTTTTTATCATTTATATAATATTTTTTTCATACATGGGATAATAATAAATCCATCTTTATGATTAAAAATGTATTTTTATGAAAAAATGCTTTTCATCACGTTTTTCTTGTTTATTTTAAAAGTAATTTATTCCACATATAGAATCCAAATATTGAAAAATGGATTTCATATTTGGAATCCAGAGGATCAAATTCTGTAAATATGTTGCTTTTTTTGGGTGATATCAATAGTAACCTTGGTAAAATTTTTTCACTTATATAAGGCTAAAACATATAAAACAAAGTTAAAATGTTGGGTTAAGGCTTTAAAATTCCTCTAAAAAATATATTTATCCTATTGGGTGAGTGTATTTCGACCTTTATCATTCCTTTCTTGGAAATATAGTAAATTTTTGAAATTTATCTTTGATTATGACCCTTATATTATCTAAGAAAATGATAAATACAAAGTGTCACTCTATGGACTTTTATAGCTCTAAAATTTTAATATAAAGATAAAAAGATCATACATTTGGTTATAAATGATTATTTGAAATATGAATTATTTTTTTAATAATTTTAATTTATTTCTAGTTTTTAGGGAATCAATAATTACCAGGAATTCTTAATCAATGACGACATAATATTTATTCTATTAATAGAAAAATAAAATAAATTATTTTAAAGATATTATACGTAATTAAATTTGGATGAATAATTATGTTCCAATTTGTTTTAAAAAATATATAAGATATTATAGATGAATTAAAGGTTTATTTTTTGAATTCCATATTTTTCTTTATTCCATTAAATTTAAATTAAATAAATATTTCAAAAAATGACATTAAATATATTTTATGAGAATAATATTTTATTGAATTATTTAAAAATAATAAAAATATTGAACAAGGAGAAGGGGGAATATATGGCCTAAAATGTTACCCTTTCTATATTAATGAGATAATTGTTACCTTATTTTTAAAAATAGATCCCTTTAATATTAAAAAATTCATTATCATAGTTTAGATTAAAATTGGTTAACCAAGGGGTCAAACAAATAAATAAAGATTAAAATGACACAAAAAAATATATAAATTTAATTAGTTGCTTAAATTTATACCTTGGAATATTTTTCCTTTAATTAATTGACTTTTTGAATCATTTTTATTTAGAATTAATTAATTCTATTTTAATCTTTTTTGTAATTCCAAGTGTTTCCTTTCCCTCCCTTATAAAAGGTCACACATTACCTCTCTTCCTTACACCACATTGAGAAATATAGTTAAAAAATACTTCCCATTTCACTTATTAACATTTATATCCATGTTATAGAGGTTTTTCTCTTCCCAAAAGACCGACCCGAGGGTCCGTCAGAGGATATCCAAAGGAGTTCTTTCAAAGAAGAGGTAATCACCTTAACTGATAACTTTTATTTCTTTACTTCTTCCTTTACCTCATATAAATCTAGCGTATTCATCATTAAATAAAAACTTCATTGTCCATAATATACTAAAATGTTATTCTCATCATGATACCACCGTATTTTCCATCAAATGGGAAACAAAATAATCGCTCATGTGTATGATGGATTACCACCTCGCGAATAGATGTAATTTATTTTCCTTTACAGCATCTCATGGGATTTGATAATAGTGGAACTAATGAATATATTTGATATATATAAAATTATTATTATTTTTGAATAATAATATCACATCTACCTTATTTCCTTATAATCTGTTGGAAAATTATAATGTTGATCATGCATAAATGTGGACTACCACCTCTATGAAGCAATATGATTTTTTTCATTTTCATTTTACTTGGATCGTAATAAGGATTAATTTAATTAAAATATACAATAAATGTGACATAATAATGATTTTTTTAAATTTTAATTATTATTTAGATTTCTTTCATTCAAACCATCGAAAGGTGAAAACGACATTCATGTGTACATACGACCAATCATCTCCATGAACAGTGTAATTTATTTTTCTATCCCTACTTGTTATGGATGATAATTAAATATATAAATATATATAATGATTATATATGATACTTGAATCATGACTAAAATTATGTTAATAATATAACTATGATCAATATACAAGGAAAAAAACTTACTAACCTAAACATACATGGAAAATGAAGCAGTTGCCACCGAAAAATTGATTTTAATAAAGAATTGTTAATAAACATGTGATTAAAATTATAAGTAAATAATATATGGTATGATATATATGAGTATTTTTTTATAATATATTTATAATAAATATATATTTATTATAAATGAGGTTAAAACACAAGCGAAGGAAGTCAGACCTAAGGTAAAGGGTTTATTTCATAATCTCATCATTATTCTGGATTGTTTATATTTATGTATTAGCTAGGGTAATTATTTGATTGTTCTGTATTAAACTAAATATATTTTATTCTCTTACTATTATTTCAAAAATTAAAATTTTTTATTTCATTTTCCTCTCCTTAAGTACTCAAGAAAAAAAATATTGTAAAGGAAAACCAACATTGTATTTCGACTCGATCGGGAATCCTTTTTCCTTCGTGTCCATATTCTTCATAAAATTTTTTGAAGAATGTATTTAATATTCTCCAATGATTTATTAAAGAAAAATTTTGACATTTACTTTTTTATAAAATGGGTTAAAATGAATATTTTTTTCATTTTCAGAACATGGTACTTTTTGGCCAATTTAAAAAAAATAGAAGGAATGTTTTTTTAACATATAAAACATGAATGGTATTTCCCAATATCATGACTACTAAATCATTTGAATCTTAAATTACTATTTTAAAAGGTTATTTTCAATGAATTTTTTTCCCTTAATATTTGGGAAATTTTTAGATTTAAGATATTTGATTTCTTAGTGAAATGGTTATTTTACTCAAGAAATTTTATACTAATATTTTTAAAGTATTTTTATCTATATCAACATCCTTTACTGAATATTATGAATTAAAAAAGGATATACTCCAAATATTCCATCTACAATATTTTTATGGATGGTTTATGATTAGTTTTACAGGGAGATTATTAATGATCTGTATGTTTGTTCTTCCATTACATACATTTATTGATTATTAAGGCATTTTTATTAAGATTTATTGTTTATTATTATGTTGAATGTAATTTAATTTTTAAGTGACAATTTATTCCTAGAATTATAGAGCCCATTGATGCATCTGTAGGTCTTATGAGATAAAATAGTTTGGGTATTTTGTTGAGGCCTTACTCATTTAAGTCAATGTATTGTCCAAGGCCTCGATGGTAAGTTTATGATGTCCAACAGTAGGTATTCCATTATTATGAAATCTTTTATTATTGTCTACATGATTATTTCAATACTTATGATATCCATGTATAAGTTTCAAGCTCATGTGATTATTTATATGGCACTATTTGATCATCTTTTATTTCTGTCATAATATTCCTGACTTATTTATTCTATTTTAGCTTCCATTGTATGCATACCCTTAATAAGTATCTAAGCTCACCCCTTTCATATATTTCATTTTCCCAAGATTTCAGGAAGTGTATTGTGATTTATATTTAAGGATATTCTAGAAGGAATAATGATTTTCTCAAATAAAATAATATGCTATATTTTTTCTTTTAAAATGAAATATAAAATGTATATATTTATCTAGTTATCCAAGACTATTAAGTTATTCAGTCATATGGGATTCAATCAATTTTATCTAGTTCCAATATAATAAAGTAACCACAAGCTATGGGCTATTAGGTAATAGGTCTTTACAATTGGTATCATAGAAAGTTTATTAGAAACCTTATAAACTAGATTTAGAAAAATTTAGATTATGGAACATAATACTATAATTGACTTTGAGGATAATTATATTTAACGATAATGTCCTATTGTTTTTTTAAGGTAGATATTATATTGTTTTCCAATAAATACATCCCTATCTGGATGCTATATGTGGATGTGTTTTTGGAACGGAATCATTTATGGGTAATAACACCAAAAAGATTTGGTTGATTATATCTCAACTATCATTCTGGCGATTAATGGGTGTACAATTACTCTGCACCTGGTTTGACACTCATTTGGGATATGCATGGGATATTTCACATTTTCTTTACAAACCATTATGAAATACTAGACATTTTTTTATGATTTTTGAGTATTCTCAAAAAATCTAATCTTATGATTAAGATATTATTTATGATTAAATTTTTCAATTAATGATTTGTGTTTCACTAGTTTTTAAATTAAACATTATGATTCATAATGTTATTCCCTAATCTAGTGTATTTCACAGTCTAGAAATGGAACCTATTGGAAGGAATTAAAACTATATCAATTCATGTAATTTATGTATGGATTTCCATCCAGTGCAAGATAATGGAGCTGGAGATGCAGCTGGTGCTAGAGCTAGATATGGAACTGAAAAAATTATAACTATATTAGGGAATCTAACTAAGGTTATTACCAATAACCATGGTCTTATATAGTAGCTTTCATATCCACAATGTGGTGCAACATTGTTATATTTTTTCATGCGACAACAACCTCCATCATCCATTGGAACTAGAAAACCATCTACAGGTGAGCATTGGATAAGTTCCATTGAAAATATATTTCTTGCATTATAAAGTGATGAAAGGGATAATTTTTTCATGGATGTTTATCATCTCATAGGGGATAAAGATCAATGGTGTTAATTTATTAAAAAAATAAGGATGAGGGAGAAATTATGAGCTTGGATTAGAAGGATCTTAAGGTACTTTTCTTATAAAAATATTTTCCACGTGAAAAATGAGACGATATAGAGAGAAAATTCCTAAAACTAATAAAAAAGGTATATAAAAATGTTTCTAATTATAATTATCACTTTAAAAGGCTATTAAGTTCTTCGAAGAACTACATATGCAATCCAAAGAGCAATATGGGATTAATATAATACATCAAAGGGAACTAGTATCCAAATCATTCTCATCATATGAGGATATACTATCATATACCATCATGATAAGGAAATAGTTATCCAGGTATTATATATTCAAAGTAATGTGAGAGAATAATAGGATGACAATGAAAAAAATTGATAACAGGAAGAAGAGGAAGGGGAATTTTCCAATGTGGTTTATTTATGGAAGGAAACGCCTTGGTACATGCTTAAAAGAAAATAGAGCTTTCTTTATGTGTGGAGAAGAAGGCCATCATAATCATGAATGTAAGGGAAAGGGAGAACCCATTAGAGTAAATTGATTTATCAATAAAAAGATAGAGAATTATTCCAAAAAATTCCCTAAACTTCAAGAGAACATACAAAAAAATATTCCAAGGTGAGAAGTTCAAGATTAATAATTTTTTACAACTAAAAGTGGAAGTTCATATAGACATGATGAAAGGTATACTTATCATCCAATCCATAATTGAAAATGTTTTATTTGATTTTGGTTCTACTTTATCGTTTATTTTTGAATAATTTTCTAAGGGTGTTCCATCATCAACTCAATAATTACATGTTGGGTTATTAATGAAAATTATTAATGGTAGGATAACCACATCTCAAGTATATATATCCTCTTTGATAGATATTTATGGAAATTGTATTTCTGTGAATATTGTTATTCTTCCTCTCGTATAATTTATGTAATTTTTTGTATGGATTAACTCTCTCAGTATAGAGACCATATCAATTGTAGAGGAAGGGAGGTTATATTCTCATAAAACAAAATAGTTAGGTTATTCGGTATAGGAATTACCTATTTAAGTAAATATCTTTTCCAAGGAATCAATGATAAGTTTAAGATGTATGATATTATGAATTTCATCATTATGAAATCAATTATTTATGTCCATGTGATTATTTGAATAGTTATGATACGCATAGATAATTTTAAGGATTATTAGATTATTTATATGTCACTGTTTGATAATAATTTTTTACTATCATATTATGCATTCCTTATTTATTTGATTTTATCTTCCATTATATGCACACCCTTACTGGGCATCTGAGATCACCCCTTTAATATGTTTATTTTCCCTAATATGCTAAAAAGTTCATTATGATTGTTATGAAAGGATATACTCTACGGAATAATGATTTTCTCAATGAAAATATTATGTTGTATTTTATGTTTTCAAATATAATGTAATATTTAACTCTATATCTAGGTTTCCAAGACTACTAAATTACCAGAATGTTTTGGGGAAAGCCCCTTTATTAATAGAAAGAAAGCAGGAAACCCTTTTGAATGGGTAAGGGAAAACCCATTATAAGCACATATGCCTGGAGGAACATAGCCACAAAATTAAATGGCCTAAAATACCAAGGGGGAAACCCATTAAAAAATCAATGTGTAATATAAAACTAAATCCCAAAGCCATAAATAGTGTAAAATCCTCGTCATGCCTGAGAATCGTCGTGCAATAGAAGAGTCCTCGATGGCATCCCTTCACCATCCCGCTTCACCATCCCGCTAAGGACATTGTAGAACCATCCAGGCCATATCCACATAGGAACCCCCCAGATCCGCATCAGGGTTCCAAGAATTGGTCTCCCTGAGGAAACCCTCTCCATCTTCCACAGAGCCCAAGGACCCCATTCAATGACCCACACCATCGTGACCAGTCCACCTACTTCACTACTATCGTCTGCTGGTATAGGTCAACAATTAGCTCACCTAGGTTATGATAGTCACCAAGGAACCCATTGGGATCCTATAGGTCACAACATTGAAGAGGTACCCTAACATGGGTCCTTGGTATCGATCCCAGAAAAAGGTCAATAATTAGTTCTTAGGGGATAATACATCCGGCATCATCATTATGGTTGCAATACCTCTCTAGTTAATTGCAACCATAATGATGATGCCGGATGTCTTTATCCCTAAGAACTAATTACCCTTGACCTTCTCTTTTTCTTGGCGATAGATACCAAGGACCCATCACCAGGTCCTATAGTCTACCAAACTATGTTAAGGACATTCAATGTCAAGGCCTTAGCCATCGGTGGCTAAGGTGAACTAGTTAGTACCAAGGTCTATCGGGGGCCCTGGATCTTTGTGCATCCAAGTCGAGGAATTTAAATTTAATTAATCAAAATAGTTAATTACCTAAAAAAATAAATTAAAATGTACCAACTATGCAGTTAATTTAATTAAATACATTGTTCACCTTAGTGGTGAGACTGCATGCGACAAGCATAGATAAAAAAATAAATACCATGAGGTCAAGTATATAGACCACCAACATTTAAAGAATCTTTCCACTTTAGATATATGGGCCAACAACTTTTCCAAGGCCTAATGAAGTTCACATCACTACATAGATACATAAGTAAATCCATGACATTTTTAACATTTAATCATAAAAAATTATAATTAATTGAAAACAAAACAAACAAAAAATAAAATGGGATGGAAAATCAACCAGAAGCTCTCACCACAATAGAACCATAACCAAATGCTCACTAAGGATCCATGGAATACCACCAACCATATTATATTGGAGGCCCAAGATAAATATAATATAAATAATACATTAACATCATTATTTAAATAATAAATGTCACAAATAGTCATATAACACAAAGGCCAAAAAATTTAGTGTCTTATGGATTAGCAACATAAACATCTATTCTACCATATTTTCTCCATTATAGAACTCCTGTAGAATCACTTCTAGACTTCCCATAAATTTAATGTATTATAGTAAATTGGGGAACGGAACCAATAAGAAAATGGCAAGCTCAAACTCTCCTAAATGGAAAACATATCATTATGTCATCAAGGGTTAGATCATAAGAATACGAGAAAGCATGGGAAGTGAATGAATTTCTTATTAAAAGAACAAGTAAAACTATTATTTCTCCGTAAATCTTGACTAAAGGACATGTAATCTCAAAGGAATAAAGCCTATACCACAGAAAAACACATTGAAACTTGAGAAAATAAACATTAGTCAAGAAGTATGACCATAAGAATTTTTGAAATATGGAATTTATTATAATAAGGAATTAAGGATCAAATTTAAGAATACGGGAATTATATCTTTGTGAACAAATAAAATTCTCATGTTTCATGTTGTGAAAAAACAAAATTCCCACACTTCATTTTGTGAACAAACAATATGTCCATGATTTATATTATGAAAAAAATATTCCCATACATCATATTGTAAAAATTATCATTCTTAACATCTTTTTATCTTGAGATATAAATCCT
Organism: Viscum album; assembly: GCA_963277665.1. Classification (NCBI taxonomy): domain Eukaryota; kingdom Viridiplantae; phylum Streptophyta; class Magnoliopsida; order Santalales; family Viscaceae; genus Viscum; species Viscum album. The sequence goes on along the minus strand of OY728140.1, from coordinate 398,003,701 downwards.
TTACCAATGAATTGGAGGGAAATATAGGATGTTATCCATCGCCATCCATACAAGTCTATTCCATTTAATAACCAATAATAAACATATATTAATGAACCCATTTAAAAAGAATGGATTTATTACACCTTTAAAAAATATCACATAACATGAACTTAAGAAATCCTTGGATATCAAGACACTTATTTTATAGAATAAATAGTATCATAGAAACATATATAGGGTTATCAAAACATCAATTAATGAAATATAAACCATGTTGGATAAATAGACATAAAAATATGAAAAATTACATAATTTTTAAAAAAAAATTAATGTATAAAAAAATTGGAAATGGAAACAGAAGAATTTTGAAACCCATATTAAATAGAGTTTCAAATAACTGATCCTTTTAAAGACATAAATGTAAGGAAAAGTAAATGTAGAGAGGCTGATAAAATGTTTATTTGAAAGTATGGATTTTTTTGAATATTTTGAATCACATTTTTGAAATCCCACATTACTTAAAAGATTTTAAAACATCCAATTTAAAATGAGGTAAAGATATATTGATGTTTACAAAAGATATAAATAGGAGTATAAAATTATAGAGGTTTTATAATTAATGGGAATACAAATTCTCTATATAGATTATCACATTAGAGAGATTTCTATTTTTATAAGGAAGTTGAAAATAAATCATTATGGATTGAGTAACATTGAATCAAACATATCGAAGGTGAATAACCATGAAATTGAAATTAAAATACCATGAAAGAAAAATTAATTCATGATATAACATTTCATAAAAAAAATATACACACCACTTAAATAAAAATATTTGTGCAATACAAATAATGTCTCAACGAAGGGAAATTGAGATGAAAATCTCTTACCTTGTTTCCTTGCTTAGTTGATCACACTATAAACTAATGTAAAACAAAACTAACTAAATTAATATTCAATTTCATAACCTTACTCATAAATATTACAATTGTATAAAACTTATTATTATTTTTTATCACGTGTACATTAATTAGTTATAGCGTATTATGACCACGGAGTCTTGATAACTTTAACTGCATTGCGCATGTTTAATAATATTTATGTAATTACCCATCATTTGACACCAAGTTAAACCTTAATATTTCATTTAAGATACTTTAATGTATATCTTATATTGATTTATAAATCTATTATATCATTCCATAAAAGTTTTAGCTATGCAATGTGAAAATGGAATTGGTGTTGGCTTATTTTGGTGATGTTTAGCGAATGAAAAAGATACTTTAATAATAAGGTAAATAATTAATGTTATATTTATATAACTATATAGCAACAATTATTTTTTGATTATATTATAATAACATTACTTTTCATGTTGTCATACTTATCCATAATATATTTTTATCGCATAGATCATGTAGGTGGTTAAATTGACCCAAATTTAAACACGTTTTAACTCGATTGGCGAGTATGGTTAAGGAGGTCTTTCATTTGACAAAATATCAATATATAAAAAGAATAATGCTATAATTTTTATTATTTCATGATGTTTATCCATATTTTTAGTTTTTTGTAAAAATAATGAAAAACTAGAAGAAAAACAATAAAATGATTCTTCCTGGAGGTTGTAGTTTGTCCACATGCATGATCGATGTTCCCTTTTTTCTAAGTGGATGGAAATGAATAAATAAGGAATGCTCCATTAATATGAAAACATATATGTATATATATGATGATGAATTCATCATATTATTATACTGACAAGATATTAGGGAGAGTAATATTAAGAATATATACTTAATAAAGATATGATACTTATATTGGAGACTTGATTTTTCCTTTGAAGTTCCCTTGCAATTGATAAAAAGTGAAAAAATATGGGGTGCGGGATAATCTAGCATTGATAATAATCTCATACATTCATTTTTAGACAATGTAAGATTCATTTAAGTCTTTTTTGTTACTTTTAACCTTTTACCCAAATTAACTTTTACCTTGGTAATTAATTTTTTAACTTTAATAATTAAAATTAATGACAGAAATTTATATTTAATCATTTTAAATAATTTTAATATTTTGATTATAAATGTCAAATAAAATTTATCAAATAAAAAACTTGTGTTTACGGAAATTATTTTTAACACCAGCGCCTCACAAAAACACTTTTTTTGAAAAGTTTATTTGTAAGAAAAAACATTTATGATTAGGACAGAATTATCAATTCCATGAAATACAATGAATTTAATATAATTATTATCATACAAATAGTATTTATTTAACAATAAAATAAATAAATAACTTTGTTTCATCATGTTATACTTAATTAAACAAAATAGTCAAAAAATAGTTTTCATTAAGTTGCCATATAAATTTTGGAAATGTTGAGAATGAGATTATAAATTCTATATACCATTTTAAAATTATTTATTTTACTTTATAGTATATATTTTTTTTAAAAATCAATTTACTAATATATAAAATAATTTCTTAAATGTGACAACATTAATAAATTCAATATTTTCACTCTTCACACGAAAATTAATTATTTCTGAATAATCCTAGATTTTAATCTTAAGCTAATATGACTATGATAAATTCAAAATTGATGGTATTTTTCTTAAATTTCAAAACCTAATATTTAAAGATTTTATTTTTAATTTGAGATAAAAAATTTACCCAAAATGTTTTCAAGGAAAAATGACTTTTGGTATATTAACTATTACTACTAATTCAAGTTTTAATATATTTTTTTATTATTTAATTCAAATGAAATTATTTTCTTGAAATAAAATTGGCTTTTTTTTAAATAAAAAATTTAAGACTAAACTGAATTTAGCAACAAAAAAAAAATATAAGAATATATAAATTCCTTATATATCTATATTAATATTTTCTAGCATTTTGATATTATCCTGATTTCTAATTATCTGACCTCTTATGATCTATATGTAAGTTAATTATTTATCTGAAGAACGGAAATGAAGATGGTGGGCGGCCCTCGGGTTTTCTCTTCACGGTATCCTGACGTCGTCTAGGGTTTGCGGGCATCTCCTCCATTTAGGGAGGCGATGGCTGAAGCTTTCCTCTCGAAAGGCCGATTCAATTATCACAACCCTGCTGTGGTCGTTTCTTGTGCATCATCCTCTGGAATACGTTCAGAAATCCGTAAGGTGGCATCGCTGAACGCTTCGTCTCCCCGCAGCACTGCTCAGCGTGATGACATGATCATCTCGGGAGATCGACTGGGGAATCCGAAGACAGGACCTTCAAACGCGCTGGCTTTTTCCGGCCCAGAACAGCGTGAAGGTCATTGCCACTTTTCCGCTTATGGTAATGAAGGGGCTATTAATAGAATTTTCAAAAAGGTAACTCAGCCATTATTCGTGCAAACCAAGATCTAATCTCTGATAGGTTTCTGATCTGTGAGTTTTCGATTGTTGCAAGAATGGTTGTTCCTTTGGGAAATAAACCAGACTTCTAGGAACCTGGTTAGAAGGATCTCCGATGTTTGGGGTATCAATGATTGGAAATGTCTTTTAATTGGAAGGGGCTATTTTCACATTCTATTCCCATCAGAGGGGATGAAGTAGAAGGCGTGGGTGTTCGGTCCAATTTCACTCAAACCGGGTATGGTATTCTTTTAAGATTGGCATTCCAATTTCAACCCTTTTGCCATCCGTAACATGAAGACCCACGTGTGGGTTAGAATTTATTGTCTGAACGGATCTGGTGGAACCCTCGTATTCTTTTTGACATTGCCTCAGCGATCAGGACTCCCATCTAATTAGATCGTGCAATAGAGGAGGCGCGGATTGGTCACATTGTGCACTTCCTAGTCGAGGCAGACACCCCAATCAACAATGTCACACTGTCAACTATGGATTACATCTTTGATCTAATTGTTAAATAAGAGAAGGTGCCTCCATTTTGTATTGGATGTAATAATATTGGGAATACCAAGGAGGGGTGTAGGTAAGAGAGTTTGTGCAATTTTTGTAACTTGAAAGGACATTCTATTTCTGATTGCAGAAAAAAAAAACTCTCAAAAGCAGGCATCAAGTCAAATGTTGAAGCTGACATTGCTCTCCCAGTGGATCCTATGACAAATGCAGAGATGATTCCCTCTGATAAAAAACGTATTGAGGTGGTTGATAATGTTTTTGACCATGATGTACAGGCTAAATGTAAAACCTGGGCTGATATGGCTGTTGAAGATCCTATGCATTTTGAAGAGGATGATATCCTCCCTGGACAAATTGACAATAAACTGGTTCATTCTGTGGGTAAGAAAATGCCCCTTTCTTACAAAGATATGATCATGCGATCTAATTCTGGTGTTCCTTAGCAAACAGAAGGGGGGTTGGTGGAGGATTCATCCCAATCTATTATTGAAGAGGCTAACATGTCAAAGGATTTGCATGCGCTGATTGATAAGCAGGCTGAGGTAGCAATTGACAACCATTCAGTTGATGAGACAACCATACAGGACAACGCTGATCAGCAGGTCATGGATGAACAGAAAATTGTGGCCAGAGATCGAAGAGGTAAGAAAAAATTAAATGCTTAGGCCCCTGGAAAATTAAAAGTGCAGATGTAACATGGTTGTGGATGAGGAGGGTTTCCAAATGATCCCTTTCAAAAAAACCAAGCCATCACCTGAGCCTGGAAAAGGTTTCTCCAACTCTCTTTGTGGAAGAGATGACCCCCTTTGGTCTTCAGGTGGTGTTACCATCTCACACTCAGGACGATAGATTGAATGGCAGCACAAAATGGCATTTTCCTCCTCAGTTTTCTGAACTTATGAGAAATTCTTATCACTCATTTGGATTGGCTTCTAATGAGGAATGTGAGGCTGCAGAAGCTCAAAATACCAAGATTATCATTTCATATGAGATATTGGAAGGGGAAAGACTTCTAAGCATACTCAAAGAGTGAGGAAGCTAAGTGGTTTAGTGCACATCTTGAACCTCTTCTTGCTAAAATGGAATTGGAAACATTCAGCTTCAATGATTACCTCGCAGTGGTGAACCTTTCATCTGATAATATGGAAGAGAGTTTTCAAAATAACCAGGAACTGAATGTGCATGATCTCTCGGTGAAATATATGAAATGTATTGATGCTTCTGATTCACTTCTGGGTGATGATCATTTGACCCCTCAGGGGCCCAAATTGTGGAGGCGTGGGAGATATCCTCAGAGTAGAGGCAGATACCCTAGAAACATGGGTTCTAGAATGACCCACTAATGGGTGTTCCTATTCTACACTCGATCCTTGACATTGTGTTCTCACCTCTCTTCTTGTACCTATTATTAATTTTTTATTAATAAATTTAGAGGCCATGCCTCGCCTTTTTCAAAAAAACGATCTATATGTAAGGCCTAAGAATTAGGTTTGATCTAGTTTCAGTTTTGGGTTATGGTTAAGCTAGCATGGACCTTGTGGAAAACTCAATGATCTTGAACTTCTCTCATATATGTTTTTTCTCAAATCGTAATTGCTAAAGTTTAGATTGAGCTTGGTCAATGGAAAACCCAAGCAAAGATACCCCTTCTAAGTTCATATAAATGGGCTTCATAAAGAATACTTTTGTTTTTGTATTCCATTTTTTCTTACTTTATTTATTGGTTTCATTATACCGTTACATCAATTTATACTTGTTGATTTAACAACTATATTTTAACAGTTATATTTTATATTTGAAGTATACCATGTTATTTCACTTTAGTTTGGTTTTGTGAAATGAAATATGTTATCAAAACAATTTTAGATAAGGATAATATATAGTGAAATCTATGGTCGTTACATTTTCTCCATTAAATAAATTTCTTCCTCACAATTTTAATTATTACTTACTAGTAGAGTTTAGCTGAGGATATTTGTAAGATGACTCTAGATTTAATTTTCTAATGAGGTATAAATCATTTTTATTTACTTATAATAAGTATAGCCCCAATATTTTGTTTCTTCCTAACTATTTGAGTTAAATTCCTCTCATGGTTTGGTGTTAAGAAATATTTTATTTTCCTCATAGTTTAGACCGATATTGAAAAATTATCAAAAATTCATCTATGGAAAGAAATGTGATTCCCTATTTTTATAATAGATACACCACACACACATCTCTCCTTTCCCATGGTTTCTAAACTTGGTGGTGTCGGTGGAATAATGAGGTCGAATGAAAAAATTGATGAAGAATTATCCTCCTCCTTACTAGGCTCATTGTGATCCACATTGAGATCCCTCTTGGCCCTTTCTAGTGTAGTCATATGTAATGAATCAACCTTCTCTCTTTCATCTTATCTATCACCTATGTTTCCATCTTCAATATATATCCACCCATCTCTTCACCTATCTGTTGCACTAGTCTTGGCACTGAAAACTCAATAAAACCCTCTCGGATAATGTTTATAGGGGGATATAAGCCCCATCATGTCCACCCTAAGTGAAATTTCATGTATCAAAGTAGGGAATTCCAAGACCCTAACTGCTTCCCACACATGCCACACGGGATCATGTTCTCTGGGGAATCGAACCAGATTTATGAAGTAATCTCATATCCGTGATGTCAAGGTGACATCCCCCTTTTCCTCATTAACAGAATTTCCTTTTTCACTATCGGTGGCAAGAGTGGGTTGTATTCTACCTCTGCTATTAGCATGTTGCTTTTGACTTCTCTATTAACATCATGACCTACAATCAGTGGATGTGCATTGATGGGTGATGATGAAGATGATCTATTGTTTTCTTATACTATTTTAGTGATGTTAAGATCTCTATGTGACAGCTTTTGGATTTTGTATCTATCCCCATCCATTTTTCTCTGTTGAAATTGTTAATAAATTATCTCAAATATGTCTAAACATCCCATACTAGGAATTATATTCTCATAAACATATATTTCAAAATGTGACCATCAATCAATTAGATATTTTATTTGATAAAAAACATGTGGGTGGTATACATAGAGAAACACTATAAAACAGAGTTTAGAATAATGATCCCATATCCACAATTATAATGTGGATTATTTTTCTATCACAATCCACCTCATCAAAATTCAGTGAACATTATCCTCCTTGTTCCCATAGTTGTGGTTTTCATTCATGATAATAATTCTTATCTCCCTTAGATTTATAAAACTAACTTGGGTAATGTACAATATTTCCACACTTAAGGAATTTGACCATTGTTGGTGCCTTTGGATTCACATTTTCCACCCTCATCATTCTAATTAACCTCTTTTTTTCCTATGATAGTTGGATTCTTGTTCACCTCCTCTTCCATGAGTAAAGAATCATCAAGTCCCCTTAAGGAAATTCCCTTAGCGCTACAATTTTTTTTATATATTAGAAATTGAACATTTTTTCATTTACCATCTTCAACACTTGATCTTTTATGAGACTACATCATTCTCTTCATTGGTGTGTTTGAGAAATCAACTATTCCCATATTTGTAATCATATTCAGAGATAGTTAGTTTGGCATAATCAAAAGATTTATCATTCCTTTTCCCACTCTGATGGGTTGTTTGTTGAGGTAATCCCACCATTATCCTTCACACCCCTCATTACTTTTAGTTCTATCCAGTACTCAAACCAAAATGTGGGATATGAGTGATGAAGCATTTATAATACACAAAAACTATCCTAACTCTAAAAGGAATTTCGACCTTAAAAAATATTTTTCTTTTACATTATAACATTGGCCTATAGTTCCTTAATTTCAACCTATATTAATGTTAATTTGACTTCGGTTACTTTTAGTTGGGTTATCATATGCTTATCAACCTACTCCCTCAATGTAACTAGAAAATAAATCCTTCTAAGTGGTCCCTAAAGAGAATATGTTTAACAAAAGCATGTGCCTCAAGAGTTTCTAGATAGGTGCACAATCCAAGTCCCACTCTAACTACATTAGGGTGATGGTCAATTCAAGCTCAACCAACCATTTTTAGGATAATTACCGCTAGCTAAATATGTGACATACCTGTATCCACTTTTCAGTATCCAAACATGGATGTATTGCTAGGAAAACCACATAATATCTACTTAACTGAAACATAACGGTGTTATCCAATACTTAGATTCTTTCCAAGAGTTCTCAGAAAATTTCTCTAAACTAATCCCCAAAATAACTAAACCAATATTCAAAAATAACTCAACCTTTCTCTGATACAAACTATAGCAGCACAAGTTAATCTTAAAATAAAAAATATATTAATCTCATGATTTAAATAATACATCTCAAAAATAGTGGTATAACCCAAAGGATTAATGTTTTAGTGTCTTGTAGATTAACTATATAAAACATTTAATTTTTTTATAATTTCTCCATAATCAAACTCCTATACACTCCCTTCCATACTTTCCTTAAATTACACTTATCTTAGTAACCTAGGGAAATGAAAACATAAGAAAAGGGTGAGATTAAATGTTTTTAAGGGAAAACGCATCAACAAATCATCAAGAGTAAGATCATAAGAAAAAGAAAAACCATGGATAGTTGAGGAATTTATTATTAAAAAACATCAAACAAATATGAGTTTTGCACAAATCATGATAGAATGACATGTAATCTCAAATGAAGAAACATATACCCCATAAACAATGTGTGGAATCTTGAGATAATAAACATTATTCAAGGATCATAATCATAGGAATATATAAATATGGAATGTCATATAATAATGAATTATAGAACAAACATGATCATATATACATTATAGCATTGTGAAAAAATGCATATGTATTATGTTATGAATTTTTTTCCAAAGCTTCATGTTGTGAACAAACAATATGGCCACAATTCATATTGTGAACAAACAAAATTCCAATGCTTCATATTGCGAACAAAAAAATAATCATGCATAAAATCCTTTTATCCTAATATATAAATCCTTAACCAATGCATTGGAGGGAGAAATCATACCCCACCTTTCATCATTCATACAAATGTGTTCCATTTAAAAAATCAATCATAAACATATTTTATGAACCCTTGGAAAAAGACCCGGTTTCTTAAAATTTTCAAATAAACATCCCATAAAATGAAATTAAGAAATAATATGATATAGAGGCCCTCATTTTCTAGAATAAATCATATCATACTAACATATCTAGTGTTATCAAAACATCACTTCATGAATGACAAACCATGGAGGGTAACTAAAAGTAAAAATAGGAAATTTTTCACAAAACACTTCTAAAATATTACAATATAAAAAAATTTGGGAAGGCAAAGAGAATATTTTTGGAGTTTCAAATAAATGATCCTTCTAAACATATTAATTTTATTAGATGAAAATGTGTATTGGATGATACAAAATTTATTTTAGGATGGAAAAATCATTTGCACAATTTCAAATAACCTTATTGAAAATCCACATCCCTTAAAAGGTTTAAAAACATAAAAATACAATGAGGTAAATAGAAATTGAAGTAACCAAATATATTAATAGGAGAAGAAAATTATAGAGTATTTATAATTAATGAGCTTATAAATTCCCCATATGGATTCTCAAATTTGAGAGCTCTATTTTTTGAAGGAAGTTGAAATTGAAATTATCATAGCTTGAGTATAATTGAATGAAAACTCATGATGGAGAATGAACATGAAATTGAATGTAGAATACCAGGATGAAAAATTGAATCATGATATAATATATCAAATATGAAATATAAAAAACATATAATTATAAATAGTTGTGTAATGCCATAAATGTTTCAATGAAGGTAAATTGAGAAGAAAATCACTTACACTATTTCCTTTTATAGTAGACCACACTCTAAACTCCTTAAAAAACATATCTAACTTAATATCATATTTCAAAAACATACTAAAAAATATTACCATTTTATAATCCATATTATAATTTTTTATCATGGGTATATTAATTAGTTATAGCATATTATGACCACTAGGACTCATTAACTTTAACTGAATTACCCATTTTTCATAATGTTAATGTCATTAAAATTCCGTTGAAACTAATTTCATAATCATTATATCATTTAATAAACTTTAATATATATATATATATATATATATTATTTATCTATAGATATGTCATATCCTCCATAAGTGTTTTACTTACACCGCGTGAAAATATAATCAGTGTTCGCTTATTTAAGTGATTTATTGAGAATGAAAAGGATGTTTTAATAATAAGTTCAATACATAATATAATATTTCCAAAACCTTATAAAAATAATTATTTTTTATTATATTAGAATAAAATTAGTTTTTATGTTCCCATAGTCATCAATAATAGTGTTTTATTGCATCGTTTTTGTGGGTGGTTAAACTGACCCAAACCTGAACACGCTTTAACTCGACTGGTGAATATGGTTAAGGAGGTGTTTCTTTCAACATAATATCATTATAATAGAATAATAATGAGATTATTTTATTTTTTATGACGTTGTACCAAATTTTAATTTTTTTTGATAAATAATGAGAAACTAGATGAAAAATGAAAAATGGTTCTTCATGGAGGTGGTAGTCCTCACAAAGACACGATTGACGTACCTTTTTTTCTAAGTGGATAGTAATGAATAAATACGGAAAATACCATGAATATAAAAACATGTCACTATAATTATGATACTTAATTCATCATATTTTTTTATAGTGATAAGACATTAGGGAGAGTAATATTAAGAAGAAAAACTTATGAAAGAGATAATACTTACATTGGAAACTTAATTTTTCCTTGGAAGTTCCATTAAAATTGAAGGGATTAGGAAAAATATGAATGAATAGGGGGTTATGTTTTTAGGATAGGTTTCTAGGGAGAGTAAAATAATAGAGTTTCAATGAGAAATTCTACGGAGATGTTTGTATTTGAAAGCTTGTAAGTGATCCCCAATTATAAGAGAGAAAGGGGGAGTTTTTGAAAAACACATCATTTTTTTAATAATTCCATGACACTATTCAAGTGTAAATGGTTAAAAAGTGTAAAAATTAAATATATGGGACAATCCAAGGTCAAAACTACTCTCATCAATTCATTTTGTGACATAGAAAGAGTGATTTGAGGCTTTTGTTTTTTTACTTTTATCATTTTACTAAAATTAATTTTTACCATGGTAAATAATTTTTTATCTTTAGTAATTAACATTAAAGAAAAAAATTCAAATAGAATATTTTTACCTAATTTGAAGATTATGATTATAAATAGGAAATACAATTTATCAAATTAAAATCCTATGTTTATAAAAATAAAATTTAACATAAGTGTATATAACGCACTAAAACCCTCTTTTTGAAAAAGTTTATTTTTCAGTAAAAAGTTTTCAAATTAGGATAAACTATAAAGTACATTGATTCCAATGAATTTAAAATAATTATAATTATTAAAATAGTACTTTATTAAAAATATACTGAATCAAGTACTTCATTTCATGATGTTATAAATAATTAAACAAAACATCTGAAAAAAAAGATTTCAATAAAATTATGTATAAATATTAAAAATATTAACCATGAATTTATAAATTAAATGACGTATATTGATATGATAAATTCAAATTTATAATACATAACTTTAGATAAAAAGTTTTCAGAAAATTTCAATGTATTTATATAAAAAATAATTTTATAAATGGGACATCATCAATAAATTCTATATTTTCACTATTCACCCAAAAATTAATTATTTTTAACAAATCATAAATATTCATATTAATCTAATATGACTATGCTAAATTTCAAATTGATTTTAATTTTATCAAATTCATAACTGAAAATTTACTAAATTTTTTAATTGAAAACATAAAATATTTGAAAAAAACGTTCTTATAGAAAAATGACTTTTGGTATATAAACTATTACTAATTATTCTAGAGTTAATATATATTTTTATTATGAAATTAAAATAAACATAGATTATTGAAATAAAATTCATTTCTCTGGAAAATTGAATTTTTAGCATAAAGTGAATATAGAAAAAAACTTTTCTAGGATTATATAAATTGATGATATATATATATATATATATTATTGCATTTTGATTTATCCCTAATTTAAAATTACATTACCCCTAATGATATATGTTTAGGACCTAAGCATCGGGTATACTCTGGTTGAAGTTTCAAGTTACAATTTATCTAGAAAGGATCTTGTGGAAATATTTATGATCTTGAACTTCTCTTAGGTACGGTTTTTCCTGAAAACATAATTTCTCAATTTTCAGCTTGGGATTGGTCAAGGGAAAACCCTAGAGATGCTACAACCCTTTTGAGTTTGGATAAATGGTATTCTTAATGAAGTCTTCTAATTTCAAATTCCATTCATTCATATATTATTTATTGGTTTTGGGATACAATAACTTCAATTTATATCAGCTAATTTAACAATAAAGTTTTAAAGGTCATATCCAATATTTAAAATATATCAAGGTTTTATTATTTAATTTGGTTTTCATATGATATACTCTATTAACAAAATATATATTTAAGGATAATATATAGTGAAATATCAAGTCATTATAATTTCAGGACAAATCTCTAACTAATGGTACCAAGATCGCATTAATCATTTTTAATTTTAAGTAAAAATCCTTACATACATGATGATAAAAATTACCTTTATCGAAATGGTGTGATATAATGTGTGGACATCATCTTGGGATGTATTCTATGAATATTGAGTTAAAGACCCCTTAAGGATGGGTGATTCTACCTAATTTGGTGGAAGCACCAACAAAAACCTAATATGAAGAACCTAGAAATTTGAGATAAGGGATAAAGAGATGAATGAAAACCACAAAGGAAGGATACTCACCTAAAATTCTGAAGAAATGAGATAGAACCACCAAAATTGAAGGTGATTGAAGGGAAGAAGAGAATCAAGGCTGGATGGAAGGTTCCCCATGAGGAGGAAGGGAAAAGGGTATAATTAAATATAATATGGGAGGATAAATCATTATTTTTTCACTTTATATTGGGCACATGGTTTATTCAAATAGTTGGCCAAACCGTGCACCGATAGTGCACCTAACACTTCCCAAAGCTAGCTACCCAACACAGTTATCATGCACAGTTCCATAGATCATGCACTAACTATGTTACATGTCAACAATTTACTATAGACCTTATAACAATATCTAGGGTCTTACTTCATGCTTTTATAAACCATGTGCCTATCTAATTTAGGACACATGGTTGGGGTTCATGGTTAACACAAATCATGCACTATTCATGATCCCTATCCTACCTCCCCAAACCCTAAAACATTGTCTCCTGAACCCACAAGGCACCCTCAAGACCCATAAAACCTCTAAGGGACTCCATTACAAGTCCAAATTAGGTATTTTTAGTGGTTCCAACCCTTATAATTTCTCTATGAAACCCAATTTAAGAATTTACCTTTATACTATTTTGAAAAATAATTTCATAATCTTCCTCTAATACCTAGTACCCGTATGAATGAGGGACTTTAAAATCTCCCCACTATAATAGACCATATCCTTAATAAGCCTTGATATTCATCCAACCAAACATAATAACCCTCCAAAATCATGATTTCTCACTCAAATGGATGTGTTACATCCTTAAACCACCATAGAACTTATGAAGCACCAAATTGAACATATGATTCTTAAACCATCAAAACCTGAGACGATGCTGGAAACAACTAACAAATCACTAAGACGACACTTTCTCGAGCCCATAAAACCCGATACATGACCATGTAATTGTATCATTCATAATATATCCTAGGTTACTCTCCACCATTTGACCTAGTCCTAAACAGAAAACTCCAATGATTTTGTGCTTCCACCATTCAAATCACCTCCCAAAACACATTCATAACATCCCAATTATTCTCCCAGCATGGTTCCCAATTCTCCATAATCGATAAAATATGTAAATAACATCTTAACACTGTTCCCATCCTTATTTCCAAATTCCATGATAGAAATTAAGTGACCCTATTATCTGTTTATAACATGAGTACACTAGACTTTCCTCAAAAGGCATTAACCAATGCCTAACACACTCCTATCATATCCCCAAGGATGTTTCATATGTGGCTCCTAAATCACTGCATTAAATTATACACAAGAATGGAATTCGAGCTTCTTCTAATCAACATGTATGAAGAATGATCAACTCCTACCATCAATTCATTTCTAAGCATCTACTCCCAGTGCCCTTATTCAAGGAGGCACCCCTTGATCATTAAAACTCTCTCATTGGATTCCATTTCTGACTTCTGGTAACATTCCATAGCTAAACCATCCACTGTCTAGTTACATCACTGTGGCCAACCAAAAACACCGACATAACACCAAACTGATCATGCTCTGATCACCTCCAAACTATCCCAATCCCAACACCCATAGCCGGACTCCACATAATATGGTAACCATATTTACACATGGAATTCACCAAGGAATCCAGCAACAACCTGGTACATTTATTTGCTAATATTTGAAATACAAAATGACCATCAAAAAATTGATATCACACCCATGATCCTTCTCACATGAGGTTCACACACTCATGGCTGGCATTCTACTCCCACCTTTGGACCATCTTTGCCATCACACCACAAGTTCAACTTTCGATCACCATGACCCATATACTACCCATTATCAAAAACTTTCCTTCCATAGGGAACAATTTAATTCAATCAAACATCAGGAAACCATGCTCTTAGCCTCTTATCAAAACTCCTTGGCCCTCGACTTGCACATGATCACTCACCAATTCACATTTTAAGAGGGTACTATGCACAATAGCATGTACCATTCCCATCCCTTCTTCTACAGTTGGTGTAAAATCTCATAGAACCTTACCAAACACCAGACTTGTGCCTCTATGATTGAGACATCACTATAAATAGGATCAAATTTCTAACCAATGACCATACTCCTCAGTCACATCAGTTTCATTAATCTAGGAGTTCCCCTAACAGTCATATTCAAAATCATCATTGCCCTTGTGATAATGTTTATCTCATGACCACCCACTACAAAGGTGTCATTCTTGTTTATACACTTATCTACAACTTTTTTTCATTCCAAATCCTTGGGAATTTACTCATATTCACACCGCACTTAGCAACGTATCCAAGACACTATTACTCAAGGTGCATTTCCAAATGAATTTAAGGCATTACCATGCCTATATCAACCCTTTAATTGAACCTATGTGTATTTATGAAATATCCTAAAGCACTCACCCATACTCCCTACCTCAAAGGAACCCACAAACCCAAGCCAAACCCTCTCATAGGTTTCCCTCGAACATATCAGTCATTGCCTCTCAATAGTTCAAGTCACATCTGAAGGGTTAATAGGGTATCCTTATTAGATAAAAAAACTAGGTATCATGAACCTTCATAACTCATGGGAAAATACTCACTGCACAAATCTCAACATCCCAAGGTAACATATGTGCCAAAACACCTATTACTGGGTCCCATGTGTCCAAAGGTCATCCACCTCATGTGAAGTAATCATCCCACTAGGGCACTGATTATCACCATGTAACATCCTACAGGATTACCCCCTTGAGAATCACAATATTATCAGTCTTCAATTAAATTAAGTAGTGAACTATTCCAAAAAATATGGTAAAACACCATATAGGTTGTTATTAGCAACTTAACTAACTGAATATACACAAAAATCACCCCAAGGTCTCATATCTAAGACATCAAGTCCCTTTAATGACCACTAAGGGTCTCCAATCACCCCTTTCTAAAGGGAATATACCGCCATTATTGTCATCAAATTCATAATACCTTCCATCTGAATAAAAAGTATGTATAAAAGTCATCCAAACACACTAGAATGCCAAAAATCACTTATAGGGTAAAATGTTGTATAAACAGTTGTTGAAACATTAAACAGCCGATCCTCGGTTGTTAATGAAAAAAATAATACTATCATGTTTATATAATGTAGATCCTACATGCTTGATATGATGAAGGAGATATATCTTTCCTCTAGTGGCCAAAAGTCAAGTCCCAATAACTAGCCTCTTTCCAACAGTCCAAGAGCCAAAGTCCATAAACCAGAAATTGTAAATCTCAATAATTATATGATTCAAATGATGTGAAAATCACAATCAACCATAAAAGTGCAAGCCAAGAACATCAATATCATACCCATAGTAACTTGGACTTCCACCGAGAAAAGTGTTCACAATTCCCCAGTCCATATTTCATCACAATCCCTGACACATTCCTATATATCCAATTTACCAACTCCCAAAATATTAATACAAAAGAATCTTGGGTACCAATTTATAACATCTTAGTCCATATCACTCTAAAAAATAACCATACCAATTATCCACATGACCTTAGGCTCACCTCCCTGAATTGAAAAGGCTACCGACTAGCAGTTCAGGTTTAAGGAGGTTTCATGGGGTGGCTATACCCCCTGTAACATAGTGCATGCTCATAAATAAATAATAAAATAAATATTATACATCACAATAAACTTAAATAGAATTAAAAAATATAATCAAAATGAAAAATAACTGAAATCCCATAAATTCTTGAACAACCATGCCATACAATAGTTGACATCCAATGGGATATTCACATATACATACAATTAAAAATGAAATAAAAGAAATTTTATCTGTGATAGCACTAAGCCATACAACATCCTGATCTATGATCCTAGCATTCGAGCTATCCCACTCTACCATGTTATCCTAGGCTTTAACCATAACTCGTACCTATAATAACCTTGTGATAGTTCCTCAGGTACCCGTGTGCAATGGAATCCCAAGCAGGGTGTGAGTACAAAACTCAGTAGGGAACCACTAATGTGGGCCCATACTAACTAGCATATGCAGTGATATCTTCATGTGAAATTATTTGAATAAATAACAAATACTAAAAATTAATACACAAAACTACCCACAATACATTCTTTAACCCAATTCCAAAATGTCTCTGAGCATGTCTTTGTGATCGCTCCTCTGTAATATCACCACCACCTAGTGACGTACACATATAACCCAAACCATTCCCAAAAAAATTATCAATCACTACGTTTGTGACCCTGATCAACCATAAATTATTTGATCAACATTGGTGCATCAGTGAGTATATCATGATAATGTTCCAACCATAGCATCACAACCACCTATCAAGTATGTTGTTCACAAGAGTACCATATACCTTTACTTATGGTAGTTTTATCATCAAGGGAATATGAAAAAAGGTGTCAGGTACCTTTCCTATGGATTTTTTTCTCATTTTAGTATAATCCCATCAGCATCACAAACCCAGAGCCAAGATCACCCAAGTATACTAGACCATCCATGCCTCATTAGATAATAGGCCCTAGGAAGATTGTGGGACACAATCCCCCACCATAATCCCCCCTCCAGGCTAGCACATAATGATCCACCTGATCATCTCATCTAAAAATCCATGAAATACCAAACCAGTAGAATCCCTAACTACCACTATGGGGGTTTCTCATCCAATCATAATCCTTATAAAAATCTCAGTAGAGGTATATGCCTCTAAGAATCGTAAGCAACCCCAAGGGGCATTTTTATACACAATACACGACTACCACAAGGGAATATTCAATTAATAAAACAACTTCTAGAAGTATATACATAAAGTAATTTACCCACCTTAGGATGTGTCTTTATAGATTTATAAAAATAAATGAACAAGGTTTTTCATACACAAAACCAACTTCCACTATCCACATCCCTTCAACTTACATGTTCGAACCAGGTTCTAGTTGACGCCCAATGCCATATCTACCCATTCCATAAGCTTACAAATAGGGTTAGGTAGTCATTAGGGCCCTTATCAGGGACTCCTAGTTCACAATATAGTAGATACACACTCACAAGGGTCCTTAGTCTCGATCCTAGTCTTAGGTCAATAGTTAGTGCCCAAGGGATACTACGTCCCTTATAATTTTCAAGGTAGAAGGACCTCATCGACCACATAGGGTTTATTAAATTTGTATCAGTCAAATAGATATCCCATGACCCATATCATTCATTAATATCTCACTAGGTAAATCCTCTCACCCAACCTATCATCTAAGCCTGTAGTATACCCTCCTAGGATATGAATGTTTCAAGTCTAGGCACTAGCCATCGGTAGACGAGGAAAAATAAGAAGTGAATAGGTAATTTTGGTCATTTCCACTTGGGTATCCCTATCAAGACTTTTCAATTTAATTAATTTAAATAGTTAAATAATTAAGGTAATTAAATTAATATATTTAAAATATGTATTTCATTTAATTAAACACATCAATCACCTCAGTGGTGAGACTACATTTCAAAAGCATATATTAAAGGCCTAAATACCATGAGGACAATAATACATACCATATAATTTCAACCACACCTTCTAATTTAGTTTAAATTCCAAAAAACATTTCCAAGGCCCATTGAAGTTACATCACCACTAGGGTACATAAGTTAAGGAATTCCATTTTTAAAAATTATAATTAATTTATAACAAATCCAATAAAATTGTAAGGGATGGAAAAATAAACCAAAAGATATCACAAGAATGGAACCATGAAAAAACCCTCACCAAGGAACCATGGTGTACCTCTAATCATATTTTGGGATAAATACCAATCCAATAGTTCTGATAAGACATCAATAAATTTAAATGTTAAGTAAAAATACTTTCAATAGCGATGAAACATCATACTTGTATCGAAAATGTGTGGGATAACATGTACAAAGTATCTTAGGATCTCTACTATAAGGGTCGAGAGAAATCACAATGTGTGATGGGTGAGTTCACCATGCATTGATGGATTTTCCAAAAAAAATACAAATAACATTGAAATTATAATAAGGAAATAAAGAGATATAAGGAATCCACTAAATGAATGAGATACACCTAAAACATCGATAAAATGAGTCCGAAAAAACCAAAACCAAAATTGTTTGAAGGGGAGAAGAGGATCTTGGATGTATGGAAGGTGAACACATTAGGAGTACGGAGAATGGGGATAGAGTCATACATGATCATAGGGGAAAATAAATCTTCTCCAACTTTTAAAAGGTTTCAAAGATTGGCCGCATAGTTAGCTAAACCATGCACTAAAAATGCGTCCAACATTTTCCAATTACAGCTACCCCATATGGTTATGGTTCATGGTTTAAAAAACCATGCACAACCATTTAACATGTATACAATTTACCAAATACCATCACACTGTCTCTTGGGGCCTGCCACATGGTTTTACAAACTAGTCACCAATACAATTTAGGCCACACAGTTGGGGTGAATGGTTAGAAAAAAAAATTATACCCTTTCCTACCTCCCCAAAACCAAAAACATCATTTACCAATCCCCTAGGACTCCCTTGAGTCCCCCAAACCCTCTAAAGGGCTTCATTACATGTCTAAATTGGGTCATTTGTGGGGATCCAACCCTTGTAATTCCACTCAAATTCCCTATTTAGGAACCATTCCATATACTTTTTAAAAATTGAATCAAACTCTTACTCTAATTATGAGCACCCATACAGATGACGGGTTTTAGAAAAACATTAAATTTAGATTTATAATTTTATTTTATAGGCCATAAACACATTAAGAATAATAGGAATCAAGAAACACTATTTACATCAAAAACTACTTTTCCTCTCCCTCACAATTATTTTAGATGCCACATTCAATCAATTTAATTTCCCAATTATAAATGAAAAACATACATAAGATGTGAGATCCTAAAAAATGTAGTGAGGAAATATAAAACGTGGTGGTACCCATTATTATGAAATAGGGAGGATAATATAAACCACTATAAGTTCCATCCAAAGTCTTCTTGATATATCTTCATCAATAACCCATTCACTTTAAAGGGTATCTATTAATTTTATCCAAAGATATTAACTTTAAAAAATGGATACATAAGTGATAATGAATAGTTTGTCTATTTAAAAGGAGGATTATAAAGAATGAGTTTCATCTGGAAATATAACAACAAATATTTATCACTAATGTGGAATTATTTTTCTCTAAAAGTTCCCTTTATGGATAGAACAGGTTTATTCCTTGTACAGTAATGAATTCTCAAATTCTTCTCTTATTAGTTCCCCTAGTTCTATAATTTTAATCTTTCACTACTTTCTAGATTAGAAAAATAGGTTCACATTCCTAACAAATAGTAGGATATGTGTTTCAGCTCAATAAAAAGGTGAATGATATTACATTAAACTATTCTATAAGGATTCATACTAATGGGGTTTTGAAGGTAGGTTGGTAGGCCCATAGTGAATCCTCTAGTTTTTCTACTCTAGGCCTTTCTATTTAGACAAACTATATTTTCCAAAATAAATTTTTAATTCCTTATAGTTTACATTATCTTGAACTTTTTTTGCGGGTGGTAGGATATATAGGTTTTGTTCTTCACTACTTAAATTTTCCTATGATCTTACATTCTTTGGTAGAATAAGTACATGCCTTGAACACTAATTATTTCCTAAAGTATTCTAGACTATCAAAACATGTTTATTCTTATAAAATCAGTATCCACTTTTGAATCATTTGTTCTAGTATCTTGGGACTCAATATGTTTAGAAACATAATTTAGTACTAATATAATATAGTAAAATACAGTGGAAATAGAAAATGGTCGCATGATTTTTATATACCATAGATAAATTTTTAATGAAAAACTCAATTTTTTGGTATTCACTATTTTTAGAAATCCTGTCAGTGAATTTTCCGCACATGCATACTTCATTAAAATTATATTCATCTATAAAATTAACTAGCTAAAAATAATCTAGATTTTATGATAATAATAGATGAGTATTGATCTATAATGTTCCCTCCATATGCATGTGTATGATATAATTTAAGTAAGAAAGATACCTCTTTATCTAGTATACTTCTCATAGTCACTAGGTCAATAATTTTTTTCACATGTATAGATCTTACCAAACACAGTACATGGACTTATATTGTAGATAATTTATTCTTATGAAATGATGATAAAACCTTTTATTTGACCAAGTAGTTTACCATGTCATATTACTAGTTCTTTTTTTATGATTCTCATAGTGGAGAGCATCATTTAAGGTTATTTATATGGGTTTTTAAACCTCAATATTGTGAGGAAGTCTATTGATGTGGTCTATAACCAAGTTATCACATATCATCTTCTCCTTGATCTTCAAGTTGAATTCTTATAGGAGTATCATACACCATAGAAATCTTGGTTTTGAATCATATTTATATATTAACTTTTTAATAGTTAGTCAGGAAAAATTTTATTTTACCTCCAAACATATATGAATGAATTTTTTCCATGTGACAACTACCACTAAAAACTCCTTTTAGGTGGTTTTAAAATTAATCAAACTTACATCAAAATATTTTGAAGCATGATCAATATCATGTAGATTTTCATTAATCTCCTAGTACAACAATGTTCCAACTAATTGGTCATCCATTTTTAAGTAAAAAAACTAAATCAAAGTATAGAAATATAGAGTTTGAGTTTGATAAACTGAGAATAATGTATTAACAAAGCTTAAAGTATTTTTATAATTAATTATTGATCTATATTTTCATAACTGATTAAAATAAATAAAAAATAAAAAATAGATTTATAATAGAGAAGATAATGAGAAAAATGACAACAACAAAATTTATATTCATAAGTATTTACTGTTGGATAATTTTATAAGATGGTTCAAAAAAATATAGATCCCCTTACCTTATGAAAAAAAGAAAATTATTTATGTGATTAAAAAAGAGAAATCTATCATCATTGTCTAAATATCAATTAATATTATTCTATTCTTTCAATTAAATTTAACCAAAGGACTAAAATTAAAATAAATTGTGTTAGATACCAATCTAAATTTTAAAATTAAAATCATGACTACTATCATAATCCTATTATCCCTTATCATAATAGTGGCCCTTTCTTACTCATTACTTCTAATGGAAAGGGTAAGTAATGATGTAAGAATTGAGTCACAATGTTAAAATAATAATAATAATAATAATAAATTCATAAATTGAATCAATAATTCCATAAAAAACTAACTTCTTATTAATCTTAATCCTCCATCCCTTAGGGGACTACTCATCAATGATCAATAAAAAATTAATCATGTGTAAATAGTTAATCTTAATAGACATTAATTACATACAAGGAAAGAAGATAATAATATTAATCAAAAAAATGTTTTTAGAAAACTAAATTGGTATTAAAAATCTTGATCTCAATAATCCCAAACAATGTTATGTTCAGCCATGATTATCCTAGAGTAGTTTATTTTTTCAAATGCTGCTATATTACCTAAAATACTTAAAATGATAATTATTTGTAAACCTACACTATTTTATGTTTCAAGGGTTATGGTTTTTCTAGGAACTTTGTATCACAAATACATCCCTCCTATCATTTATTCTTTGGTGTATATAATTACGGTGCAAGGGTCATGGTTGAGGAGTGATTCACATATATCCAAAATCATTAAATTCAAAGCCTTATGAATCATGGTACAACCTCAAAATATTATTTTCATGGTTTTATATTTAATAATATTCCGTGATATGATTGTGTTGTAATTACCTGTTGGATTTTTGTGTGATATTTTAATATTGTGCAACATGGATTCTCATTTCATGACCATAACATATTTTTTATCTTCACAATGTGATCTTTAATTGATCATGTTTAACCATAATTTTTATAATTATATGTATTTATAATAGAATTAAGGTTATAATCATGGTTTAACAAGTATTAATCTCTTATTTTCGAAGTTATACATATATAGAGTTATGGAAATATAATTGCACTGGTTACAATATGGTTTATTTTGGATATCTAAATTTAACTACTACTAAAACCAATAATTCCTTGATTTCAAGTGCTACAACATGATCCATGACTTCACCAAAATTCTACTAAATGTCTTTTATAAAAAACATATTTATATGGTAGTATTTGATCAATTTAAATATTAATAACATGGAATTATAGTACGAAAAATATGTCAATATCAAATTTATCCATACATGAACAATTTATTCTATAAAGAAATATGTCAGCATCATGTTAGAAAAAATACATATGTTAGAAAAAGAAATATTAAACTCATCATACTCATAAACACAAAGTCTTAATTGAGTTTTTAATCATAAATAATTTAACCAATACAATGTTTTCCAATCAGGTTGCATATATAATTTCAATTCAATACTCTTATTTATTTCAAAATATAGTATTCACCCATTAATTAATATACATTATGATTATGATATATATTATAGGGAAATTATTTCACTCATCCCAAAGGATCACTTAATTAGAGTTATAGTTGATCTAATGTATGTATTATATATCCTTAATCTTGAAATATTTATAAATCTCAACCTATAAATCAATCCAAAATAATCATTAATATTTTTTCAATGTCTATTATATATTGTTTAAGTTGGGTGTTCAGAATATGAAAAAATCAAAACTAGGTATGGAAAAAATGTTTGAATTATTAAATAAATATCTATGTAATTTAATCAATCTCATTGGACAATAACTTATCCTTATCTCCTCAATATATCATAAAAGTAAAAGTCAAATGAAACCAATCTCAAATCATTGGAATTTAAACCACACTAGAACATCGATCCCTAAAATCAATATCCTTTTAACATTATTACAGATAGTTAAATTAAGAAAAGGGGAAGATAGATATACATATCTCAATCCAAGGTATTCTTTTAATATTTTTTAAATAGTATAAGAATAAAAAAAGTGAAATCTATAATAAATTATAAACTATTTCTTCAAAATAATCAATGAAAATTCTCACTCATTTTTTCTCATTTCATGGAATTATCCCCTAAAAACAACATGAATCACTAAAATACCTATTTTTACATAAAAAAAATCATAAAATTTATACTAAAGATTTATGGTAGGATGGATAAATTGTCTTGTAATTTCAATTCATATAATGTAGTTCATGGTCTCTACAGGCCTGATAAAGGATAAAAAATAAATGGTTCTATAGTTAATTAGGTTCAAATTTATTCAAAATGGCCCCAAAAATTTCATTTTGGTTCAAAATCATCAAAGATAAAAAGTGATTATATAAGAAAGGAATATAAGTGATGTATATCCAGATAATTTCTTTAGAAAGTAGATATTGGTATGAATATATGAATAGGATTTTGAGTACCTTTTGGGAATGGGTATAAAAATTCTTATTAATCATATCATAGAAATAATAACAACAATAATTATTAGTAAGGAAATTTTCCAAATATTAGAATCATGATAAGTAATCACATCAACAATCATTTTAAAACAACTCAAAATTTGGATTTGGAAACTAATTTCAATAATTTTTACCAATTAATTTTTCATTTATGACTAGGATGAATGAAACATTTCAACAAAGTAAAAATATTTATCCTAAATGAAGTTATCTCCATGATCAAAATAGGGAAAAAATTCGAGTGGTTCAAAAGAGCCCTTCCCTACACATAAATTTTACCTTATCCATAATTTTTAATTAAGGTGGGTGAGTATTATATATATACGAATTAATGTATCAAATTAATGGATGAAAAATAATAAAAATAAACTGATATTTTTCCTCATTGATATATCTTCTTTTCAGTTATTTATAAAATGAAGTGATCTTATTGAAGTACTTGAACATTTTTATAATATTGATTATTGATAATTACCTCAATACAAATCATGCACAGTACAATGGATATGCTAAAAATGATATAACATTAATTATCAAAAGGTAGTTCCATTCAAGAAATCATATAACCTATATTTTGGAAAATAGTAATATTAAAGATATTAAATGAGTTTCAAAATAGGTTAAATACATTGGTTTTATAAAAAAATAATGATAATTATAAAAAGGGATCGACTACTGAGAAAAATTAGGGAAGGGGATGACCTAAAAATCCTAGTTTTTATATTCTACCTCCAATATAACCTCATATTGACCCTCCAATACATCCTCATGGAATGAGGAAGTTTAAACTATATTTACTCAAATAGATACATCATTACACATATTGATAATCTCATCCTCACATAATAATATCATATTTATAGACCTTAATGCAGGATACTGCTGATAAATTAGTATAGTCTGTTATAGGTCCTCTGTATGTGGAAGTAACTATACACAGAATGTAACACTATTTATGATCTAAAACTCATTATAATAGAGAAATTATTCTTTATAAATCTATAATATAGTGTAATTTATTATAGGAGGGTCATGTTCAACACCCTAGGACATAGTAATTAGTATCTTAGATGAAGAGGTCATGGAAGGGTCAGCATCAGTACTGGGTATTGTCTAAATTTTATTCATGATAATATTATCAACACTGGTATCAATTTTTAGTATCTCAGTGGTGTTATAAGGTACTCTAGGGGTGTCTACTATAGGATCATGCTACATAATCTCCTCCCAAATCAAATCCTCCTTGATTGATAGAGAGATTTCATATGCCCAAAAACAGGGAAAGGAAATTTAACTTAAGTGGTATATTTGTACACTTATCTATTCCTTTTCTCTATGAGTCATGATAAATATAGAATAATATACTAGAATATTCCATGGTATATGCTTACCCATTACCATTATCCAGAGCATGTGAAGTTATCCTCATGAATTTTAATGAAAAATTGAATATAGGTGGGTTGTTGAGGGTGATGGATATAGATTGATGGGTGGTGTTGAAATAGGGGGTGTATAATCTTTATTAGTACCCCTTGAGGATATTTGTGTGGAGGATATAATATCGGTGTAATTACTTGGGTAATTTCCCATGTAATAGCTTCATTTTTTTCAATGATATGTGTTTATGAAGAAATGTGGTAATGATAATGCTTATAAGTAAGTGTTCCATTAATAGGGAACTAGATTTCATGGTTGAAAAATCATCCTTGTAAGTACATAAGATGTTTGAGATAAGATGGTTTAGATATTTCCATATTTTATTGAAAAAATAAAATTTATAATACAACATGGAGAACTTAAGAGGATATTTTTAAGACTTTAAGGAAAATTTAAATGTTAGGATTTGTGTACTGATCATCAAGAAAATCATGGATAGTGTAGATACACTTGACTACTACATGATGTAGAAAATTTTATAATGGAAACATTCTTGTTCTAGTCTTTTATAAATTGGAGAAAATTAATAAAAGTGTTATTGATATAAGTAGGTTCACACTATAGTTCTAGTTACTATACTGTAGAGGAGGACTTGGTAGAATTTTTTCAGCCATAGAAAAATAATAAAAACCATACCAAAAAACGTATCTACACCATAGAGGTGGTTGAGTTAGTTTTATGTGGCCATATAAATTTGAATAACTCTACACCAAAATATATATACTATACTTAAGTGGATGGATAAATGAGATGCTATGCAAAAAAAATGATCATCTCACAAGCAAAGTTTGAGGATATTTTCATTCTACTTGGATTTTGAATACCACTACTAATTTTGACTTTATATTATCTAATGTGTTTAGATAGATAAAAATTAATTTTTTTACTACCTCCTCATACCACAATAGAGGATGAGGAGTAGTAGTTTTTTTCTAGGAAAATTCTATGTATTCAAAATATCCTTTCCTACTTGGATTCATATAAGTGATTCCAATTTTTTTATAGCATACTATAAATAAAAAATCAAATTAGAATGTGGGGATTTTTTGAGATAATGATCCTAAGGACAAGATTGAAATTAATGTTAAAGGAAAATAATGATTTTGAATTTAAATTTCAAATTTAAATTCAACATAGAAGACATATTTTGAATTGTATTATACAGTTTTCTAGATAATGTGATAGAGGTGAGAAACTAAAGTAGGATATTGGGAAAGGAAGAACTTTTAAGAAGCAAGGAATGGATTCAAATATAGGAATATTAGGAGATGAAGATCATCTATTGTGTTTGAGTATTTGAATAATTGAGGACTATCCATATGTTTTAGGATCTGGAGTAAGATTTGTGACCATAACTAATACAAAAGATCTTAAAGAAGTATATTTTTAGGGATTAATAATCTATCTCCTTATGGAAGAAGATTATATTCTAAATTGGTGCTGAAAAACCCAAGGAAGAGAAGACATCTTTATTTTTTGGATTGTAATTATTTTAGAGAGTTTTATTTTCCATTGTATTCTAGAAGTGGTGGAACATAGTGGATTCTATGTTTTAAAATGTATATTATAGATAGAGGAGAATCTATTTATGGGTAATAACAAATGTTCCAAGGAGTAGGATTTTGAGTGGAACCTTATAAATTTATATTTACTTGCCTTTTATTATATTTCGTAGCACTATAATGATGTGAGACTATATTGATAATATTTTTAACTTTAACAGGTACTAGTAGTTGAATTAAAAAAATGAAATTTATAAAAAAATATTATCACCAATTCATCTCCCACTCAGTGGTACCAAAATTTTCCCTTAGAAACTACAATTGGATTTTGAGTAATTTACCTATAAAATAAAAAAAATATTTTTTTATAAAGATATAAACTCTTATTTATAGTAATGGTTGAGGAGTTCCTACCATTGATGACACAAAAAATCACAATTAGAGGAATTTCATGAATCCTTACATTCTTTCACTCAGCCTAGAAGTGAGATATCCAATAATAGTGGTTTTTAAACCCATTATTGAAGTTTTTGTTATGAATTAAGAATATAATATAGATATGGATTTAGATGTAAAGGATCAAAATTATATCATTATGAATCAATATAATAAGGTTTACACAATGTCCATGGGTCTTCAGACTACTAATGAGATTTAGAAAAAAATTAAGAAGCAGTTATGAAGAAAATAAAAAAGTGAAGGAAGCAAACTACAAGTATATAGGAGAATATTTTAAGATATTAAAATCAATAATGATGGGAATATATATGATTATTTCACTATGATGAATGAAATAGAGATAAATATTCAAGGATTTATAGAAAATATTTCTGAATCCACTGTTTTCAGAATGATTATGAAGAATTTTCTGGCTAGACAAGATCCAAAAGCTTCATCTTTGGATAGTATGGAGAATTTATCTTGGGATGAAGTTCATAAAATTATCATAGATTATTAAATTAGGAAAGATACACTTTTATAGAATAAATAAAAATATGTGATATATTTTTTAGTTATGAGGAAACAAAAATTTAAATAATATGAGGTTATATAGATTATTTATTCAAATTTTGAGGTTAATTAATACTTCAATCAAATTATCACATTTTATCAAAGAAGTTACAAAAGGATAATTGCAAAAGTATAGGTAAGTATGTAATTAGATTTTTTAATTTTGATGGTATTTAAAATATTGTAAAATATTGTTAAAAGAATAGGTTCGAATATTCTGGATTAGATGAGGAATATGAGAAGACTCCAAAATAAATAAAAAATAAAAGAAGGGGAAACACTTCAGTTACAAGAAGAATAATTTAATTAAAGAAGTATGAGAAAGATTTATCATTGAGTAATTTTTTGGATGATGAAGTTGGATTGTTTTTTAGAGTGAATAAAGGCATAAATACAATAAGTATTGGTGATAATAAAGTGGAGAGGAAAGAACCTCAGTGGGAAGTTAAATGAAAATTGGAATCTTATCTTGAGTAGATTACTCAACTCAATAAAGAATAGAATAAGTTTCTAAAGGATAATGATAAGATTTATAAAGAAAATATGAATCCTATCAATAAGTAAGTAAATTTCATTAATGTAATCAAGAATAAAAAATTGAAGATAATTGATCAGGAAAAAATTGTATTTGATCTTGAAGAGACGTTGGGTGCAACAAAAGAGACATGTTTAAAACACAATCCATATGTGTTGTAGTACAAACTGAGTTGAACATGTCTTGTGAAGACTTAAAAAAATAAATAGTATCTAATGGTGAATCTTCACAAGAAAGGGAGATTCATGGTTCCAAGAATATATTAAATTCAAGAACATATAAATCTCAAAGTAGATATATGATAACTGACAGTGCTTGAATAAAAACAAAACTGCTACTAAGTTGGACCATGAATCATGTGAAGAGGAAATATTCCTCATAAAAAGAAGATATGGATCCAATGAAATCATTTCTACTCGTAAAAAATGAGGATTAAAATTCAGGAGGATAATGACAACATCATTATGGGCAGATGTGGATTCATTATGAAATATTAGAGTTTTAGGGTTTCCACAGGTTTTTTGGTTAGTATTGAAGAAAATCCAATTCTGGTTTGTTT
This sequence comes from Viscum album, assembly GCA_963277665.1. Classification (NCBI taxonomy): domain Eukaryota; kingdom Viridiplantae; phylum Streptophyta; class Magnoliopsida; order Santalales; family Viscaceae; genus Viscum; species Viscum album. The sequence goes on along the minus strand of OY728140.1, from coordinate 397,974,460 downwards.
AAAATTTCATTTCTATGATAGATCTAATAGTAGAGGGATTATTGATAATAAAATGGTTTTAAAGAGGATTGGGACTAAATATAAAAAAATATCAACCCAAAATATATTAATAATTTTACAAGAAGTGTGTGGGAGATATGGACTGGTGGTCACAATGTTAAGGTATGCATAACTTGGTTACTTGGATAAAATTTACACTGTATGATTGGGAAACATATTAAGATAATGATGGAATTTGAACCAGATAATTCTAAATCTGAAATGAAGTGAAACTAGAATCCTAATAAAGCTGAGTATATTAAGAAATAATTCTTAGAAGTTTTTCCAGATCAATTGAATCTGGAGAAAAAACTAATGGAAGCAGAAAAAAATATTTAGAGAAAATAAAATGAGATAGATTCACACAAGGAAGATAAATTTCATGATAATTCATCTAAAGTGGAAAAAATTTATCTACATATGAAAACAGATTTAGAATATAAATTGAGAAAACATTAAATTGAAATTGTTGATAGTAAAAGTGATGAGATGGGAAGAAAAGAGTGATCTAGGTTGAGAGGAAACTCTCAGCCTAATTGTTTATTCTAAGTAAAAAATAAATATCTCTCATTATTCCCTATTACTATTGTATATTGGTGCTAATATACAAGGAATTTAATGATATATCTATTGTTTTCGTAACTTAAAAGCCCGAAGAAATTATTATCATGGAGTCTACTGAATATAATGAAATTGAATAAGAGGATTCTGTCAATTAAAGGGGGAGAAACTTTGTGAAAATTTCTTTATTTTACTAATTTTTTAGTGAATCTCTAAATTCTAGAAATATTTTGTAACTTGACACTTTAGGTATGAAAAATAAAACTTGCAACCCTTTTCATGATTGAATTCTCTTCACATATTAAGGGGGTGTGTAGATGTTTTTATTTTAAAAAAAAGAGGTTACTATTTGTCTTGAAATTTTACATTATTATGTGTTTGTTGAAGGGTGTGAAAGACTAAATATTTTTTCACAAATATGTTATATTCAATCCCCTATTTGAGAAACAATAAAATTTTGAGCGTGATGTCACATGCATGGTATTTTATGGGTAGTATAGATAGACTTTCTTATACCTCTCTTATTTTCTACCCTATGTATTCCCATTTAGACTTAGATTATACCAACTAAATGTTATTTTCTAATAGAACCATATGGTGTCATCCTTCTCTTGGAAATAAGAGGGATGATAATTTGAGAACCTTGAGAGGAAGAGTAAGATAGGAGAGACCATTTCATTTACCATTTCATTGGTTGTAAATAAGTTTGGGAATAATGAAATCATATGACCACATATTTTGACATTACGAATTGGTATTAAGGATTGGTATTTCCATCAAATAAAATGGGTGTCATTGATGTACCCAAGTAAGAGTTGTATTTATTGTTAATGAAAATCATTTATGAAGTTGTGAGGTAATTATGATACTTGGATGTAATAGCTTCACTAATATTGAATTTGATTTCATGCTTGATATAAAATCCATGAAAGGTCATAAGATCTTTTAGAAATGTTGATTGATATATTTCCATTTTTTATGGAAAAATAAAATTCAGTCAACAACTTTAAGAACTTAAGAGGAGATGTTCAAGACTTTGTGGAAATTTTAAATGTGACAATTTATGTGATGATATTCAAGGAAATAAAATAATGTGTAGCTATTCTAGTATTTCACATACTGGAGAGAATAATTTGATTAAAAAGGGATTATGTTATTCTACTACATATTGGGCAAAAGTTTGAGAAGAGCTACTAATGGAAGTAGGCCCATGCCATAGTTTTATTTACTATATAATAGAATTTGACCAAGGAAGAATATTTTCACTGTAGGATCATGCTACATCATAGATTATCTTGGACACATTTTCAGTGGCCTTGGAAAAATTAGGACCCCCACATTGAAGGATCTTGTTATTCCATTGAAGAAGACTGGGTCGAATTTTTATGGCCCTTGAAAATTTAGGATGTCCATGCCATAAGAGGCATCTATTTGATAGTGGTATATGAATTTTTTTTGTGTCCATGTATATATGAATACTCCCATACCTCAATACATATTTTATGCTAAAATTGATAGATAAATGAGATGTTAGTCTATAGAAGGAGTATCATGTCACAATAGAGATCAAAGAATAGTTTTATTCCATGAGAATTTTAAAGAACTCCATTCCATAGTTACATTTTATAATATATCGTGTTTATAAAGTTAAGAGATAACTGGTATGAACTACAAACTCACATAAAAATAGAGAATGTTGCACTGAATAAGTTTGTTTTGGGAAAATTATTGGTAGTTCAAAGGGTCATGCTAAATTTTCTTCATTTAAGTGATTTTGTGGTTATTACTGCCTACTCTAACTATAAATTTTAATTTGATACAAATGATCTATTGAGAAAAATATTATAAGGATAATTGGGTATTTGAAGTTGAAGGAAGTTGAAGATTTCGAATTTGATGTTGAAATTTAAATTCAAACAAGAAGATGTAATTGGAATTCTACTATGTAGTTTTCTAGAGGATTTGAAAGAAGTGAGAAACCAAAGAAAGATATTGACTAAGGGAGATCTTTGGAGAAGTGAGGAAAAGATTCAAAGTCGTGAATATGAGAAGAATAAGTTCATATGTTGTTTTTTAGTATTCAATGAATTGAGGAGTATCCAAATGTCTCTCAATCTAGAGTATGTTTCTAAATAAACACTACTACTGATGATCTTAAATAATTAAATGTGTAGAGTTTCTAGATCCATGTTCAAAGGAGGAAGATTATATTCTTAAGTGGTTTAGAATAAATAGAGGATAAAGAGAATATATTTATTTACTGGAACATCATTTTTATAAAGATTTATATCTTCCATTTGATTCTTTATGTGGTATCACATAGTGGATTCTATTTTGTAAAAAAAAATTCAGATAGAGGAGAATCCATATTGAAGAGAATAACCAAAAAGGCAAGAAGTATACTTTGGATCTAAACCTTTTAAATTTTTATATTCCTACCTTTAATCATATTTCTGCAAATGGAGTGACTATGGGATTGTATTGAGTTTATTTTGAACTTTAACAGGTTCCATAGGTTATATTAAGTAGGAAAATTCATAAAAAATACCATTGATTCATCCCCACCTACATAGTTGTTCCAAAATAGGTATTTAGATAATAAAATGGTGGAATAAGAATTAGTTCATATGAAAAATATATCTTCTATAAAATATTTATTTTCTAAATAAATGATACACATTTTAGAATTAAAAAAAATACATATTCACTTCTTCTTGAGATATGTATTTTGGTGTAATAATGGTAGTGGTAGGTCCAGATCAAGGTTCAGGAGTGGTTTATGGGTAAGAGGTACCCTAAGAGTGGCCATCACCTACAATATATTCTTCATTAAAATATACTCATTAAATTAATCATATCAATACCCTTAATTAATTAGTAAGAGTATTTTAGAAAAAAAATATATACTACAAATCTATTTATTGAAAATTGTAATAAGAGATAAGGATGGCATACATGCTGCCATGTGATTTACCAGGCAAGTGATGAAATTATCACCCAAGAACATACCCTATTCCTTCTTCCGATGGAACTTAAAATAAAAGTGAAATAGAATATCCAATTTGGTTTAACTTAGAATTAATATAGTATGATATATGAGAACATCACACTAACTCACAATCCCTTATGATTTCCCTTTAGTAATACATGAGTCGTCGATGCGACTATGAATGATTTTATATAGGGAAATCATTAGTTGAGTACTCTTAGTATTATCCATATACTTATTCCTAATGGGGTTTTTATAGTAGGAATTTAGAGACAATATTAGGCTATATTAACATATCTTCATATGAATGGATCCTGATAAACTCACAACTATAAATTTAATGTTTTACGCCAAATATGGATAATGAAAAATTCCAATTTTGATAAACCAACCATAAAAGATAATCATCGTGATCATACTCAATGGTTTTCAAAAATTACAATTTTTACTCTCTACATTAATCCTTATACTCCAAGATAATATAAATGATATTTGTTACCATTAACACCTAAATTATGAGTATATCCATGTTAATCTATTAGATATTATTCTTTTCTACCTTTTTGTTGGTGCAAAACAACTTCATTTGGAGATCCACTACCGTTATCATACAATTGGAATTATAAATTGAAGTTAGTGATGAAATTTATTTTGTATTAAGTACCCACACAAGGATGGAATATTATTTGAGAATATGATTTTTTAGTGATTGATATGGAAATTAGGATGTGATTGAGGGAAGTTTTTGACCGGTGTGTGGGTTGTTTGTCTTCCTCAGTTTGGGCATTCTTCGTAGGGAATTACTTAGTTATCCTAGGTTGTTTTATATATTATAAATGTGGTTCAATATCCATCTAGTAAACGATGTGGTGGAATATAGGTAATGGATTATGGTGTGATTTAAGGATTTTTTATTGGGAATAGGAACCTTTTTCTTAAGTTTCATAATGGGTTTGGATTGAAATGGGGGTGTTATGTTTAGATAAAGGTCATAGATGGGTGTAAAATACTGCAGAACAATTACTAAATCAATAAAAATTAGATAAAATAAGATTAAATGTTTTATTAAAATGGGTTATAGGTTGAATTATATAGATATATATTTCATTGAGTTAGAACTAGGAGAGGGAGAGAGAAAAAAATATGAGTTAAAGGACCACAAAACAAACTATGGGTTATGATAGAAATTTATATGATTTTTTAGTGTTACGGTGTGATATATGTGGCTACAAAAAGATTCATTTTTAATGAACCATATGTATTTTAATTATTTTTAGATATTGTAACCATTTTTCTATGGGAATATATGATCACAATGTAATATTAGTTGGTTTTACTTTGAAAGGAAAGGTTCTTGGGTAGGATTGTGTTATGATGAAACCCCCCTAATATTTTTGTGTATATATGTTTCTACAAATTTGGAAAATTATAAACTTTTATACAAGGCTATCCCATGACATCATCTTGTCCATTACATGGGAGCCTTAATAAGGTACCATAGTAGCTTGATGGAGAACCCTATGGGGTTTTTTATCCATAAAATTTAATCTCTCCAATGGATTACATCATGATATGAGGTGATTAATTTTGATCATTTTCATGTATTTTTCACATGGGATATTTTAGGCTAGCATTTGACATGCCATAGGACCCTATAAAAATCATGATTCTGGTTTTCCCCCTCCATTCAAGGCATTGTGGTGTGGTAACCGGTGATAGTCTATGAGTGGTCTGGTGAAATATTATTCTTACATTTTGGAGTGTAATTGCAGCATGGTTCATTATGTCATGAAAATCTTATTCTCTTATGATAACACTTGAGAAATTATTACCAAAATATCCTATCAGTGTGACATAATTATTCTTGTTGTGATTTGTATGTCCTTTAAAAAGTAGAACTTTTTCCCTAGCTATCACAATCAAACTTATATATTTAAATTTTAAATTTCCTTTTCTTATTCTTATGGGATATCTAAAGTTATCAAATAGGGAATTTTTTAATGTTCCCTGAAAGTCATTAGAGTGAGGTATAAACCCTAAAAAATTTCCAAACATATCATCTAATCACATAAAAAGAAATAAAAAGTACAAACTAAAATAATAAAAAATAGTTTGGCTCCCAAAAAAAGATTTATTTAAATTTAAAATCTTAATGTAACAATATATCCTCTATCCAAATTAAATAAATTATTCAATCCAATTTATAATTCTTTATGCACTATTTAATGGGTTTTACATTCACCTTGATGTTGTTTCCTTATTTATCTAAATTTACAGACCTCTGTGCTGGATTGTTAACAATCACCAAAATATGTTTGAACTATCTTGAATTTATATTTCATAGGAATAAAAAAAAGATATTTGAAATGAAATACCTTGTCTTTGAGGTGTATATATTTCCTTTGGATGTTTCATTCATACCACTTTTTTGTTTTCTCATTATAAATGGTTTCATTTTTATAATCTTATATATAGATCTCTTCTAGATCATCTAGTTTCAGTATCCTTTCCCATCTATATTAATCTTTATTCCAATTCATCAACTTTACCAACCAATAATATGTATAATAAAGGTACAATATATAGAGGCATGGCTTCCCGTACACAAAATAGAATGGATACATTCATAATAGTACGTTATACGTTGTTCTGTAATCTAACAATTAATTTTTATATTTTCATTACCAAACATTTTAACTTAAATTGATCAGATTCACTAAAATCTAATTCAACTCCCAATTTGAGACATATAATTGTCCACTTTATTTAGGGTGTTATGGACTATTAATGTTATATTGAAATCCATATTTCTCAATCACTCCCTTAATCAATTGGTAATAAAAATATATTCCACCATCACTTATTAACAACTTAGGAAATGATAACATGGATAATATGTTCTTCTTCTAAAATGTAGTTTCCACCTTTCATATATTAGCTAAGGTGAAATTTTCTTTAACCCATTTCCTAATATAATCAAGTAAAAATGGGATATATATATGGTCAAGAGAATATGGCAATGGTCTTATAAATCCTATAATACTTATACTACTATGATAGGTGGTTTTCGAGTTTCAATCCTTTCTTCTGAGGGTTTTGGTATGTTGGTAGTGATCACATAGCCCTATGAATATATAATAATCATTATGAAATAATGGATAAAATAATCCACTTTCAGGGATCTTAACCACTATTATTTCTAGGCCATAGTTCCCTCCTATCAGTGTGGATTGAGAAAATATTGTATTCTTGTAAATTAATTATTATTTAACATGAATGAATCAATACATCCATGTAATATGTGATGATTATAGGATCATTACATATGTAATTTTATATTTACCCAAAACCTTTTTCTATGGTGTTTATGTGAATTATGGGTAGATCTTCAGGGTATACAAGTAATTAATTATGTCAGTAAACATTTCTTTTATTGTGAGCTCCATTGTAAAAAGATGTTTTCATAAAAAAAATTCATTATATTCTACTTCTTGTTCTAAAAAAAGATATGGTAATTCTATTCTAAATAATTTAGAATAGGGAAAATTATTTGAACCATTCATATTCTTTATCTAGATATCAATCTCCAATAGAAAAAGATCTACTTTTTCAAGAGGGTCATTGCATGCATTTTTTGTTTAGAAATTATTTTAATTCTATATGATCAATATAAACCACCAATTAAATTTAAAAAAGATAAATAATAAAATTATAAAAATAAAATTCCATGGTGGATAAATCATTATTTTAAATGGTGTATTTGAATTGGATATCTATGGGAGTTTAGATTTAATTGTAAATCAGTTGAAAAATCCTATTAATTCATCATTTGGGCACTACCCCTATTTTATAAACCCTAAAATTACAAATAATTTCAAATGGATAATTCAAATATATGGGTAACATGCATGGGATAGTGAATAATATTGTCTTAAAATCCTTAAATACTTCCATACACTTTCCATCAAATGAGAAATCTAGATCCTTTTTCAAAATATTGTTTACAAGTCTCCCAATTTTAGATAAATCATTCAAAAAAACCTTGTAAAAAATTTCATATCTCAAAATCTATCCAAATCTCCCACAACATTATGAGTTATTAAAATTCTAATATCACATTTATTTTTATGGAATAAAACTCTATCCCATCCTTAGAAATTCAAAAATCATGTATTCAACTACTGATCACCATAGAATTTAATTTCTCATAATTTTGAACAAGGAATGTCTATTTGTATCTCAATAATACCAAATCAATTCTTTTGAGACACACCTCAAATGAGAGACCTTACATAGAAAAATTATCCATTAAAACATAAAATAACTATTATATCATCATTTGAAAAATATGTGTCATACATTGTTGAAATGTGGAAGGTGAATTATACAATCAAAATGACATGAATTAGTTGTAAAGGGTTCCACATTGGCATATTAATATTATATTTCCTTAATCATATGGTTTCACTAGAATTATTTTATAACAAAAGTATCTATCTGTGTTATAGTAGTATTGATGTTTGAGTAAATTTTCTAGTATTTATTCAAAAAATGGGAGTGGAACGTGATCAATCATTGATGCATCACTGAGCTTCCAGTATTTGACACAAACTAATCCACTCATCACTACTCAGATGAATGTAAACTTTTCTTCACTGATGACCATTGTCATACCTAAAATCCTAGGAACAAAATATAGTTAGCACACCCATTCATTTTTTGAAATTGGTTATATATTCCCAAAATCCCAAAGTATCAAAACCTTATTCTTAAAAA